>CM061554.1:142967245-145367245 GCA_030864225.1 Capsicum baccatum var. pendulum | reverse complement strand
CAAGTTGTCTCGGTATGCTCTGGAGATGGTGTCGGATATGAGGGCTAGGATGAGAAATTTCACATCAGAACTATCTCATGAGTTGATCCTTGGAAGTAAGACTGCCTTGTTGATCAAGGACATGGACATCTCTAGGTTTGTTGTTTATATGCAACAAGTGGAGAAGAAAAAGAAAAAGCGAGTTGAGTTAGGGGAAATATAGGATAAGAAATTTAGGTTCACTAAGCAGGGTGGTGGCGAAGAGCAAAGTGGTAGTGATGGTGGTAAATAGCTAAAGAAAAAGTTGGGGAGTTTTATTTTTTTCTCCAAAGCTAGTGCTCCTTACCCGAATCTGGTGGGTGATAGGCATCAGTAGGGTGGCAACAACTTCAGGGCATAGGGAGCCCAATCTCAAGCTAGAAAGGCTTAGTCGACTTCATCATATCTTTCTTGTAGGTTCTATGGTTGGTTTCATTAGGGTTTTTGGGATTGGGAGAGGTATAGGTGCTTCAAATATGGTCATCCAGACCATATTCTTTGAAAATACCTAGTTGGTAAGGTTGGTTTGGGGGAGAATAAGGTTCTAGTTGCTTCATTATTCGCTCTGGCACTAAAGGGTTAGCAATCTAGTTTAGGAACTGGTTGGAACCTTCTACTCTGCACTCACTACCCGACAGAGTCTAAGGAATCGCCTGATGTTATGACTGGTATGTTAAAAGTTTTCTCCTGTGATGTGTATTATTTACTTGATCAGGAGTCCACTCTCTTTTATGTGACCCTATTTATGGTTGTGTATTTTGGTTTTGGTCCCGAGGTTATTTCAACTCTTTTCTATTTCTATCTCTGTAGGTGACTCTATGATTGCTAAAAGAGTCTATAGGGGGGTGGTATTTGTTGTTAGTAAGGAGCCTTTGGTGGATTTGTATGAATTAGATATGGTGGATTTTGATGTTATTTTTGGATATGGATTGGTAATACTCGTGCTATGTGTCCTTAGACTGTCAGACTCATAAGGTTGACTTTGGGTTCCCTGGTGAGCCCGTTATTGAATGGAAGGGTGGTTCCCTAGCTCCTAAAGGGAAGTTTATATCATATCTTAGAGCTTGAAGAATAATCTCCAAAAGGTATTTCTGTCATTTAGTCTAGGTTAAAGATTCTAACTCAAAAGGCCCTTCCTTGTATTCAGTTTTGGTGGTGAATGAATATCCTGAGGTCTTCCCAGATAACCTTTCTGGTGTTCCTCCTGATAGGGATATTGAGCTTGGGATTGATCTGATTCCGGACTCTCGTCCAGTTTTTATTCCCCTTTATAGAATTACTTCGGATGAATTGAAGGATCTTAAGAAGCAACTTAAGGATCTTTGGATAAGGGTTTCATCTATTCTAGTGTGTCCTTGTGGGGTGCATCAATGTTGTTTGTGCATATGAAGAATGGTTTCTTTTGTATGTTTATTAACTATCAGTAGTTGAATAAGGTGACGATTAAGAACAAGTTTTCTCTTCCAAAGATAGATGACTTGTTTGATCAGTTGCAAGGTTTCAAATTCTTTTCTGAGATTGATCTTTGATTCAAATATCATTAGCTAGAGTTAAGGAGGTGGATATCCCTAAGACTACCTTCTGTACTCGGTATAGGTACTTTGAGTTCATGGTGTTGTTGTTTGGATTTACCAATGCTCCGACAGCATTTATGGATTTGATAAATAGGGTCTTCTATCAATTTTTAGATCTGTTTTTCATTGTATTCATAGATGACATCTTGGTGTATTCTAAGATTGAGGTGGATTATTCCAATCACCTCCATATTATGTTGAAAACATTGAAGAAGCAGCAGTTATACATCGAATTCTCAAAATGTGAATTCTGGTTGAGTGCTTTCACTTTTCTAGGTCATATTATTTCAAGTGAGAAGATCATGGTAAATTCGCAAATGGTTGTAGTGGGTAAGAAGTAGCCTAGACCCATGACTCTAACCGACATTCGGAGCTTCTTGGGTTTGGATAACTACTATAGGAGGTTTATTTAGAGTTTCTCGACCAAAGAAGCATTGTTGACCTAGAAAAAGGTAAAGTTCTCTTGGTCAGATGCTTGTGAGGGTAGTTTCGAGAAGCTCAAGGATAAGCTAACTTTGGCTTTGATTTTGACATTTTTAGAAGGCACTAAAGGATTTGTGGTTTACTGTGATGTACCCCGGGTGGTTCTTGGTTGTGTTTTAATGAAACATGGTAAGGTGATAGCCTATACTTCTAGGCCGTTAAAGTTGCATGAAAGGAACTATCCTACTCGTGATTTGGAACCATTAGCCGTGGCGTTTGCATTAAAAATTTGGTGACGCTATTTGTATGGAGTACACGTTGACATCTTCTAGGATCATAAAAGTCTATAGTATGTGTTCACTCAGAAAGAGGTTAATCTCAAGCAGAAAAGATGGCTTGAGCTTCTCAAGACTATGGCATGCACCCAGGTAAAGCTAACATAGTTTTTTATGCTCTTAGCAAGATGTCCATGGGGAGTTTAGCTTAAGTCGAAAAGGAGAAATGGGACTTGGTGAAGGACAGTCACCACTTGGCTAACCTTGGAGTTCATCTCTTAAACTCTGAGGATGGTGGTGTATCAGTACAATAAGTGATGCGGTCATCTCTTGGTGCAGAGATCAAGGAGATACAAATTTTAGATCTTATCTTAAAGAAATTCAAGGGTGATATAGGTGGGAAAAAGGTGATGGCATTCGATGTTATTGGTAATGGCACCTTGCGGTACTAAGGAAGGATATGGTTTCCCATGTGATGGTTTGAAAGAAAGGATCTTGGCTGAGGTGCATCAATTGCGCTATGTTGTTCATCCTGTTTGGACAAAAATATATTATGACCTCAAGGAGATGTATTTGTGAAATGGTAAGAAAATAGATGCGGATGATTTTGTGGCCAAGTGTATGGTGTATCAACAAGTAAAAGTTTATCACATGAGGCCCGAAGGGTTGTATCAATAAATAGAGTTGCCTGAATAGAAGTGGGAAGTGATCAACATGGATTTTGATATCGGTCTACTTCGATCTTAGAATTAATTCAATTCAGTTTGGGTCATTATCTATAGATGATAAAGTTAGCTAACTTTTTCCCTATGAGTACTAACTTTTCAGCTGAGGATTATACGAGGTTCTGATTCTAAGAAATTATGAAGCTACATGGGGTACCTATTTCTATCCTCTCTAATCCTGGTACGCAGTTTTCATCTCACTTTTTTGTGGTTATTTTAGAAAGGGTTGGGACTAATGTTAGTCTAAGTACTATCTTTTTCTTATAGACAGATGGGTAATCAAAGAGGACTACTTAGATATTAGAAGATATGCTTCGTGCGTGTATTATTGACTATGGTGGTAGCTTGGTTGAGCATCTACCTCTAGTAGAGTTTGCTTATAATAATAGTTACCATTCTAATATTAGGATGGCCCCTTTTAAGGTACTGTAAGGTAGAAGGTGTAAATCTCCTATTGGGTGGTTGGATCTTAATGAGGCAGATATTTTTCGTCTGAACTTAGTTTATTAGGCAATATAGAAGGTGAAGGTGATTCGATATCGGCTTAAGGATACCCAGAGTCACCAAAAGTCCAATGCAGTTGTAAGGCATAGGGATTTAGGGTGTTCCTAAAGGTATCTCCCATGAAGAGACTGATGCGATTTGGGAAGAAATAGAAGTTCATCCCTCGGTATTTTGGTCCTTATGTGATTTTTAGAAGGGTTGGTAATTTTGCGTAGGAATTGGAGTTACGTTCTATTTTGAGCTCCATTCATTCGGTGTTCCATGTATCTATGTTGAAGAAGTGTGTTGGTGATCCATTCTAAGTGGTTCCTATCAAGTATATTGTTATTTCAGATTCTCTATCCTATGAGAGATCCCAATTGAGATCTTGGATCATCAGGTTCATCGGTTGCAGACCAGGGATGTGGCCTGAGTTGTAATGACCCTTTAAGTCATTGTCCGTGTTCTTGCTTATTTTCGATGATAGAGTTTCTTGATAGCTACCCCAAGTCATTAGTGATTTGATGGAATCGATAGTTCGGTTACATGGTGGTTCATTTGTTTTTAAGAACCATTTTCCCATTTGAAGTCTTCATTGGTTCTAATTGACCACTGAGATAAAACATCAATAAAACAACCTTAATTGCAAAATCCAACTTTGCCCACGAGTTTGGAATGTCAAAATCTATATAGTTACATATCTAATTTTCTTAAAACAGACTTTGGATGCATCTTGAGGCATTGGCCAAAGCCCGGAGCCAAGTTTCAAGCTTTAACCCTAGCCTGGCATTGGGAGAGATACCGCGACCGCAGTGGGAAAGACGCAAATACAGTGCCGTGACCGCGGCCCAGCGGCGTCTGCGGCCCAACCCTGCCTAAGGCCAGGGAAAAGCCTATTTAAAGGTTGTTTTGCCCAAAATTTTATCCTTTTTGTGCCTCCCTGTTGAGCTCTGAACCTTAACAGAGTGTAAAATCTTCAAGTTAGTCTTGTGGATTTATTATGAGCTTATATAACTTGTGTAATCAATTTTTGCTACAAATCTAAGGTAAGGTTCCTTCTAGTTTGGTGTTAAATTTCTTGATTTCTTGACGCAAAACCCTAAGTCTTTGAGGCTCAATTGTAGACATAAATGTGATTGATTTACTTAAATTTCTTGAGGGTTATAGCTCCCTAATAATAGTTGGGCAATGGGTTGGTCTCGAAAACTCATTTTCCGAAGGTGGGACCCACTTAGGGGTTTGGTGTCATTTTGAACCTATGGCATAATGGTGCAATCTTGTAATAATGCTTAGATTATGTTGTTGATAGCTTGGCTCATAGAAGAAGCTTCAAGAAAAGGGAAGTCAAAGCTCGTTGGTTCGTGAGCAATTTGGACTAAAAGTAGGTTAGGCTTACTTGTTGTTAGATTGAGCTTAATTGTAGTATATTTATTATATCTTATGAGATTGGGCAGGGTCTTAGATGATAAGTGAGTGAATCATGATACTTGGGATTAGTTGATCCTCATAGGCTATTCAACTTGTAAAATGTGATGCTTGACTATAGCTTAGAACCTTGGATAGTTCTACTTGTAGTCTCATAAATAGTATGAGAATACTTTAGTTGCTCTAGTAGAGAAGAATGGTGTTGATTAACTAACCTTAAGAGTATGTTGACCTAGATATGACTGGCTATGAATTGGCCTTAGTGTTTGGGGTGACTTAGAAAGGATACTTGAAGAAGATTTTCCCTTATAGGCCTAGTAAGGATTGATAAGCCCTTATGGTGTGAATTTGATAACCTAGCCTGATTTCAGGTTGAATTTAGTCTTATAGAAGTGAACTTTGACATTATTGGGATTTAGGAATGGGACTTGACCCACCTTAATCTTGAACTATGTAATTCCTTAGTGACCTAGATACTTATGAAATGTCTTACGTTATTGAGGTTATAATAGTTAAACCTGCTTGTCGGACACACATGTGATCGTTGTCATGATATGGATATTCTTGGAAAGTCTTGTAAATTGAACCTAAGGTTATGCTATCGCTTGGCTTATTGATGGGTTCACCGAGTGAACTTCTAATTATGTTATCACTCTTGCTATGACCCAAGCTTAATGATTAAGATAATATTGATGTAAAGGATTTTTCTTTGGGATTAGTATTGTGAAAATGGGAGTAAAAGAGGTACTTAGAGAGCATACACTTGACTTATAATTGACTTTCTTATAAACATGTTAACTTGGAATAGTGGTAATTGTGTATATCATTTAGATACTCATGTTCATGCATCTACTTATATTATGTAGTGATGATTAATGGTAAAATATGATGTTATGTGCTACCTTACATCACTTATACTCTCTTATCGGGCATTGCTTTGACTATTTATGTTATGATGATGCCCGATGAATTCGACGGATATACTGAAGTTATGTTGATATCCGGTGAATCCAAAGGATATATTTATGTTATGATGATGCCCAATGAATTTAGAGGATATAATGATGTTATGATGATGCACGATGAATTCGCAGGATATACTTATGTTATGATGATGCCCAGTGAATCTGGAGGACATAATGATGTTATGATGATGCCCGGTGAATCCAGAGTATATATTTATGATATAATGATGCCCAGTGAATCCAAAGGATATAATGATGTTATGACGATTCTTGGTGAATTTGGAGGATAGAATAATGTTATGATAATGCCTGGTAAATCCAGAGGATATAATGATGTTATGATGATGCCCGGTGAATCCGAAAGAGGTAATCATGTTATGATGATGCCCGGTGAATCCGAAATAGGTAATTATGATATGATAATATTATGTGTGTTAAGTGTATATATCAAAACATGGATTTATGTGAGGTTATGCCGTGTGTGGCTAAACCCATTCGTGTACTTGGGACATGATGTCTTCCTTTGTAAATTACTATCCATTCTTTGTCATTAATTACTAAATAAGAGGTGTGACCCTTGTTAACTTTAATTAGTAACTAGAAGTATATTATGATGAGTATTGGGTTAAGGCTAATTGATAGGTGTAATCTTGTGTAGAACCAAAGGCTCACCTAGTAAATCTCCTTGACTTGGATAAATGGTTATGCTATAGAATTTCGCCTAGTAAAGTGTCTTATGTGATAATTAGTTGTCTCTAATAAATGACTATGACTTTTAGACTAGAAGCCTAGTGAACTAGTTGGTGGACCTTACTTAATTAAAATATGGAAACTAGTCCTTAAGGTTGTGACATACTCAATGATAACAGACCTAGTATTGTATAATGAGTGGTTAAGTTGACATCTAGTATGTGATGTCATGGTGTCTTAATTGATGACTTATATAATTAGGAGGCTAATTAGAAGATGGATTTGAGATGGGTGAATAAATAATAGTGTTTGTTACTTGTAGATTTTCCTTATTCGATGACTAGTAAACTATTAGACTTGCAAACAAGTGGCTCATAGAAATGGAGGCTAGCTAGTATAGGCTATACATTAAGTTTATTATGAGCTATAGATTAAATACTAAAATAACCATGTCATGGTCATATCAGCTTCGTTATGTCAAATTGCATTATTAATGATGATTGTAGACTTCGGTAAGAGGCCATGGAGGAAATGTACAACCCGCGGCTTTGGTAAATTGCTTGTGTAGTTGTGCCTTGATATATTGAAGAATTGATCTTTTAGGTGTACTCTTCGGTGGTATGGGATGCCATGATGAGTTCTTGTTTATTTTCCTTGAGTGTACTTCCCGGCGGTATGGGACATCGTGGTGAGTTATTTCCTTTATACTCTATTGATGGTAGTTGTATTCATTATGGTAATTACATGATTGTTATTGTATATATATGTGGCTTTACGCTTCCAAAATGATTACTCATGTTGTATGAAAGTTGTGGTATATATAGATATGGAATGTCGCACTATTGTTATAGTTGATTAGTTAATTAGACAATGATATAGAAGAAAATCCAGGTTCGATTCTGTACCTTGACATTAAGTTAATTTCTTACTCTATATCGCCCTTCTATTATAATTTAGCTCAGTTGGTCGTTGATGCCTACTGAGTACCTATGTTTGGGTACTCATACTACATTTCTGTAACTTTTTAGTACAGACCCGAGTTTTAGTTATTGTCGTTGAGTCGAGATTGTGCGGTGTTGATCATTAGGAGACAGGGTGAGCTCTTGGAGTTTAAGTTGCCCTTTTTCCCTTCTATCCTTATTCTGTCTTTTGTATTTGAGACAAATATATAAGACTATTTTAGACTATTAAATGTTGAGTTGTAATTTCTATTATCGAATATAAAGATGCTCTTATACTAATACTATCAGGTCATGGGATTGGTATTCAAAAGTTAGTTGTTTCTTTATGGAATGTCATCTTTATATTGTGTTCCCATATAGGGTCCATGTTGGACATTTCTACCAAGGTAACCCACTGCATTAGCTCCGGGTTATGGTGTTGGGTTACCTACTAGGGGCTACGATAGGTGCCATCATGACTCAAAAATTGGGTCATGACATCGGTAAATATTCTATTAGGGAACCACAAGGTGGAGGAGGTTACTTGGGTAGCGAAATAGGACATAAAGTCCAAGTATCCACATTTATTTTCCAATTCAGATATTTGTGCTTGAGGTATGTATTCTTCATAACATCCTTATTTTCTGGTTTTGATTAAAAGAGAGGTTGGCTTCGTTGCATTTTATTTTCTAACTTAGTTAAATGTCGAAATAGGGGTATTGGGATGTAAATCATTCATATACTGCCTTGTCCATAATTCGAGGATGAATGATCCAAGTCGGGGAGAATTGAAATACCCTGGGTTTTGGTTCTTAGAAAATTTCTCAGTTTTGAGCTTTTTGATACCATACAACTTATGGGTACTTGTCGTATGATAGGGTATGGTTTAAGGTGTCTTGGTCGTACATTAACCAGTGTAGTTTGGATTGTTTTAGTCTAAGGCACAAATGGATCATACTTGGCGTATGTTAGGGTACTAGTAGTATGATGTTAAATCGGATGATGCGCTAAGTCTAGCCTAAAGGATTCTATTATGCCTAAGGTATGGGTCTAGGGTACTTGTCATAGGCTTGGGTACGAGTGGGCCTTAGTGGCCATATGTTGGACAATTTTGGGGTCCAAGGTATGCCTAGGGTATGAGCGTTGGGTACCACTCATATGGTAGGGTACGGTTGGAGAAGGGTGTGGTCATACCTTCCTATGGGAAATTTGTACAGTTTAAGGTGGGGGTATTTTGGATATTTTCCCACTTAATCCCTCATGATACCACGACCTAAAATACTTATGGGATATCATTTACCCTATTGTTCTAATACTAAACACTCTAAAATCTCTCTCAAGCTTTTGGGTTAAGCAAAGGCTAGGTTTTCCTTCAAAGTGATCAATTAAGACTCTTTAGGGTGGTTTCTCTCCATTTTCTTCATAATCTAAGGCATGTTACTCCTCCCTCATTTTTAGTTTAGCTAAAGGCATGATTTACTGTATTGTTTTCATGGCATAATGGTGGTATGGTTTTGGATTTTGAATTATATGTTGGGGGTTTTGGTTTTAAATGGTTTGCTTATGGTTTTCCCATGTTTTTACTTATGGTTTCTATGTTATAATGGTGGTTTGAATATGTGGTTGCATGGGAATGGTTAATTGGTACTTTGTTTTGGTTTTGGAAACTATATGCCCTCAACATGTTTTATAAAATGCCTATAAGAATACTTTTGTTACATTGTTGAACTTTTATTGAAACTTTGCATCGTATAAAGGGGTAACGAAACCCTAAATTGGTTTGGATGGTTTCAAAATGGTAAAATGGTAAGGTCTGGGTGGTCTTGGCTATGGTTTAACTGAAAACCTTGCGGGGTACATGGGAATCCCCCCACAAAACACAATAATGAACTACTTGTGGGTACATGGGAATCCACCAAGTAAACATAATGATAATGGGATCTACGGGTATATCGGAATCCCTTCTTTAAAAAGGTTGGTTAAGGAAATTGCTTGCAAGATATAGTCGGTATGACGATAACACTTATTATAGCCTTGGTTAATAATACATGGAATTGGTGGTTTGGTTGCGTAGTAATGGTTTTAATTAGGAAATAATGGCAGGTTGTGATATCTAACCATGAATGTGTGAGTCCAATGGACGGACACTGGAAACTCATGTTTGCTGACATAAGAATTGATCATGGAGATCATATACTTGTGAGGTACACAGGAATCCCCTAAGTTATACTTGTATATATGTATCATGGAGGGTGAAGGGTACACGGGAATCCCCTTCCCCTGTGAAATCTCCGGTTCGTGTGGTGTTACGTCCCTACGTACACGCAAGTGTAGGTCGTTGTACAAGTAGTATAAAAACTTAGACAGTTAGATATTATTCCCATGAGGACTAATAAACTAAAAATTCCGTCAACTTTTAGATTGAGACAAATTGGTATTAACTACTTGAGAGTATCAAGATGATTATGAATTTATGAATAAAAATGTAAATTATTAAACAAGAAATAACTAGTGGTGACTAGAGCAAACCAAGAAACGGTGTAATCAATAATGATAATGATTCTAGGATTGAGGCATTTTGAACAATCATACAATTCTCTATTCTTATCACAGGTTAATCGGTTATCAGGTTGTTGATTCGCAAGGTTTATGCCACGATCTTGGTCTCCCGACCCCAAATCTTCTATCTATTGAATATTGTAGATACAACTCTCGTAGAGTTACAATAATTCTTCTACATTCATAAAGTTATCTTCTTGCAGTTGAACCAAGCAAGGCTTCCAGGTATATCTCTATCCTAGATTCTAATTCAAATCCCTTATTTTATAAAAGGATAAGAACTTTGCTCCCTAATTTCTTTGATCTATCCTACGATTCTCCTTCCGGGTGCACATAGAAGTATAGATTTATTCTAATGGTGGCAACTCATCAAAATAGTAAGTGCAAGAAATTAAGAACAACCAAGATGATAATCCAAAAAGAAACTATGAATGAGAATATAAAAGAGTAATTGTCTTCTGTGCCTCAACCCCAGAATAAGGATGTTTAGCCACTCATGTTTGAATTCAACATCCAAAATAAGTAACTAATTATAACCAAAATAATTCTTGAAGTCAAGAAGTTCAAAAGACGTATTAAGAACCCTAAAACAAAGAATTTTGTGCTTTTTCGCCGTTGCTATGCTTGCCAAAAACCCCTGTAATTGTGCTCTTGTGTTTCCTTTATACTAGGAAAAATTTCACCAGATCTGTACTCTTGATGCGATGCGTCATAAATTGCATTGTATCAGCCAACGTCTCGCGTCCTTATCGCGTTGTTCCACTAGAATTCCACTTCCAAAATCAGGCTAAGTCTATTTTGTCACCACACAATGCGACGTGCTGACATCGCATTGTTTCGCTGGAAGTTGCTTCTCAATATTCAGCTAAGTGTCAAAAACTGAGGCATCGATATGACGCGTTGATATCGTGTCGATGCACTGGAAGTTGCACATGGATTTTTTGCTAACTTAGAAAAATCATGCATCGACATGACCTGTTGACATCGCGTCGATGCACTGAAAATTGTTCTTCAAATTTTTGCTAAGGCACATAATGTTACCAATTGACACGACGCATTGAGATCGCGTCGTGTCACTCGTATTCTTCTCCATTTTCTTTCCTCTCGTGCATATCCATATGTTTTTGCCTTCTATTTGCACGACCCTTTTCCTCATTATGATATGCCTCCCATTTTATTCCAAATTCATGAGAAATCAACCCTATTTTACTAATCACATCGGTTAGCTATGAAACACAATTTAACAAGAAATTCAACATGTTTAACATACTTTTTATTCTCGAAACAAGTGTAAATATGGGTAAATAGCGGTGTTTGGACATATAAAAATGCCAAAGATGGCCACCAACACTTAAAACCTTGTTTTTCCTTGAACAAACTTCAAGCATCACAATACTCAAACCTTCTAATCATAACCTTAGAATCATGTTGGTGTTGGACACATAAACTTTTATTTCACAATTCATTGTTCCACAGTGTATTCAATTTGTTGGAAAACTTAATATAAGCACGAAATCAAGAATTCAATAAGTAATCCAGACTTTCATCCGCATGAACCCTCACAACAAGAAAGTTTTCCCATATCACTCACACTTTAACAATCTTAATCAGAATGGGAATATTAAATTTCAAACACTCGCTCTCAACAAATAATTCACACATATACAGAGATGAACCATAGGCTTGCCCTTAGTGTATTACTCCACTAATAGTTGGGTGTTGAAATGTAGTATCAATTAGGTCTTTTCATGGTTGCAATACAGGCTAAATGACGGGTAGGAACTAGTTTGGAAATAGTGACTAATCTCCCTATGCACTTTAATACATAACTACCTTCATTCAAAATCACCTTCTTTTCAACCAAACTTTCCACTTCAATATATTTACACATCCATTGTTTCACCCAGATCTTTCTAAGAACATTGACATCACTTTGGTAGGAGTATTTTCTCTTATATTTCATCTTTTCTTTAAATCCCAAATTTCGTTACGCAACCCTATAGTAGCCACCCTCATCTAAGCTATTTGTCTTAATTGAGGTGCATATTGTCCTTAACGGACTAGGGCCAAAATAGGTTCATTGTAATGCAATAACTGGGTAACAAGAACTTAACTTTTTATCACACACTATTTTCTAACTCCTAACCATCACACACAAATGCACAAATTACTTTTCTTGTAGAATCACTTTCACCTTTTTCCTATTTTGTATGTCAAACTCCCCCTTATTCCATTATTTTCATTAAAGTCTTTAAGAAATATGGATCAAATTAAGGTCTTACCAAAGAAAAGGATTCAGCTACTTATGAGGCTACCAAAGAAATTAGGCTATAGGCTTAATGGGGCTAACTATGAATATGCATAAGGGTAGGCAAATAAAGTCTTTAAAATCTGGTTAACAAAGAAATGCCTAAATCACTTCCTACTTCCCACACCCTTTATTTCACTTTGTAAACACACCGGGCAAGTTCTAGTCATTCCCATACATACAGAATATGAACAATTACTCACACACTCGGTGCATGCTAAGAATCAAGTCAGATCTGTAAGGTCTCTAATTTTTGCACTTTATCAAATTCAATATTAAGCCAATAAAATCAACTGCACCTATTGATATTTCAAATAAAAAAAAATTCCAACACATACATTACTCAAAAGTTGCAATCGGGGTCTTACTACTTTCTCGACTTCTAAAGATGCACTCCCCTTAAGAAGATTGTCATCCATCCATCATAGGGGAAGGCACTAACTAAGATGATTGCATAACGACGTTTGCCAGAAAGGGCACACCTAATTACTGTAATCTAAAATTGCACCACAAAGGGTAAAAATAAAATACTACCATCAACATAAACCAACAAAAATAATTCTTGCCAAAAAGTGCAATACTTGTCAACTTACAAATTTATAAAAACACAAACCGAATAAAAATTGTTTGTTCATCCAACCAAGCCAACACAATATAGTCAAATAGAAGAGATAAAGAAGAAGATAAAGTTCGACCACCCCACATTAAAGCTGAGCACTGTCCCTAGCAAAAAAGGCATGGTGGCATAATACTCCCTACTCAGTCAAATGTCACCATGGGAAGCACATCATCAACTTTAGCATCATTACCATCACCAACATCATCACCTATTCAAATGCTCCATACTATTTCAGTGCAGCCCCACACTTAATTTCTATCATGTACTGAATCAACAAATCCCAATTTATTGACAGTAAAGACATAGTTCAACAAAACACATCATTAGAAAATCAAGTTACATCTCGACCCTAGGAGTTACCACATCACTTAAGTCATTATTTATATTTCAGAATACCCATGCTTCCCATATGAACAATGCATCAAACCAAAAACAATAGCATATAACCATCATCTCCTAACATTCCCACACAATTTTAACAACTACTATTCAGAGTAAATTCAATTTAGGAAGCCAAATCCCTTGGGATTGAAATTTCAAATCAACTAAGTTTCAAATCACACAATTCATAGCAATATTTAATCACATTTGATTCTCAAAATTAAACTCAAAGTATCATGGAAACTTACTTGTCTTGGTTAAGAAAAGAGGTTGAAGTTGAGACCTTGTGAAATTTTTTATAAGACTTGACTAAAGAGTGATTTAGGGTTTTTGGGAAGAAAGAGGGTGGCGCGCAGCTATGGTTAGGTGAGGGAGTAAAACTAGTTAAGTGTTGTATTTATAGATGTGACACAACAATGATGGTCAACGCGATGCATTGTATAATCAAAATGAGGCATCAAGTTCGTATTAATTCCCTGGAAATAGCCTTGAAAAATTTTTCTAAGTGTGGAATTTATGCCCATCGACCCAACGCGCCAAGATCGCGTAGATCCTCTGGAAATTGCATCCAAAAAATTTTCTTAGGCCAAATTTCTCAGATTTTTAAGAATCTTTTCTTACCCCTTACCTTTTTCACCACTTATTAGCTATTTACTTACTCAATGGCCCATGTTCACCATCTTCTTTATCTCTACCTGATTTCTCATTCCTGCACATCAATCAAAAAAATGAAATTACGTAAGCAAATGTGGGTTGCCCCCCAATAGGTTCCTTATTTTATGTCGTGACATGACTCATTATCACTCATCAACAAAATTGATAGATTCTTTGTGCTTATCTGGATGATCCGCCCAATAGTGCTTTACAAGTTGTCTATTCACAAGGAACTTCTCCGCCTTCTCTTTATTCCAAAACTCCATAGCTCCATGAGGTGTCATACGCACCATCTCAAAAGGTCCAGACCATTTTGACCATAATTTTCCCTAAAACAACTTAAGCCATGAGTTTAACAACACCACAAGTTGTCTGGGTTCAAATACTCTTTCTTGAATTTGCTTATCATTTCATCTTCTGGTCTTCTCCTTGTATAGTTTGGCATTTTCGTAAACATGAAGTCTAAAATCCTCAAGCTCGTTCAACTGTAATAACGTTTTCTCCCCTACGGCATTCATCTCAAAGTTTAGGTTCTTCACGCCCAATATGCTTGGTGTTCCAACTTTGCAAACATGATTTACCATACACCAAGAGTATCTTGTAATCTATTCGATAAGCCCAAAGTGCATCATCTAGCTTCTCCGACCAATTTTTTCTCTGCCATTCACGGTCTTCTGAAGTATTTTCTTAATCTCCTAATTTGAGACCTCAACCTGTCCAATAGTTTGGGGATGGTATGCAATGCCAACCTTATGCCCCACACCATACTTAGTAAGAAGATTTTTGAACCGTGTGTTATTGAAATGCAAACCTCCGTTACCAACTATTGCTCTTGGTGTACCAAATCTAGAAAATATGTTCTTATTCACAAATTTCTGCACCACTCTTGCATCATTGGTCAGACTCGCCATAGCTTCCACCCATTTAAAGACATAGTCAACCGCTACAAAAATGTACATATTACCTTTTGAATGTAGGAATGGGCCTATGAAGTTGATCCCCCAAACATCAAATACTTTGACTTCTAAAATATCATTAAGGGGCATCTCAGATGCCTATATATGGTACCTAATATTTGACATTGATCACAATCCTTTACAAAAGAAACTGCATCTCTAAACAAAGTAGGCTAGAAAAAACATGATTGCAGCATTTTTCTCGTAGTCCTCTCACCCTCAAGATGTCCACCACATAGAGATGAGTGGCAATCTTGTAGCGCCTGCGAAAATTCTTCCTCTGGGATACACCTATGAATAACTCTATTTGGACTCTGCTTGAAAAGGTACAGTTCGTCCCAAATGTAGGAACGAGAATCATAGAGTAATTTCTTCCTTTGTTTTGTGGTGGCCTCAGGAGGGTACACCTCTCACACTATCAAGTTCACAATATCAGTGTACCATGGCAACTCAACTGTATCTAACGATAATAACTTCTCATCAGGAAACTCTTCCTTAATACTAAGGAAGTCATCCACAATATGGTCTCGATTTTCCAGCTGTGACAAGTGATCAGTAACTTAATTTTCAGCTCCCTTTCTATCTCGCACCTCAAGAACAAATTCTTAAAGTAGCAGAATCTACCTAATCAGTCATGGCTTTGCATTATTTTTGTTCACAAGATACTTAATGGAAGCATGGTCAGTACCAACAATGACCTTAGTACCTACTAAGTAAGATCTAAACTTGTCAAATGCATACGCTACTGCCAATATTTCTTTCTCTATAACCATGTAGTTAACTTGAGCATTATTCAATACTTTGCTAGCATAGTAGATAGAGCGAAATACCTTATCTATTCTCTGACCTAAAACCACTCCCACAACAATATCACTAGCATCACACATTAGCTCAAAAGGTAACTCCTAATCTGGTGCGGTCAGAATAGGTGCTTCATTCAACTTTTTTTTAAGCTTTTCAAAAGCATCATGAAAATTTTCCCCAAACTCAAACTTGGATTCTTTCTCTAACATTTTGCATATTAGGATTTCAATCTTTGGCAAATCTTTAATGAATCATCTATAGAACCCTGCGTGTCGCAGAAAGCTCCACATTTCTTTTACTGTGACTGGATGAGGCAACTTTTCAATCACTTCAACCTTCGCCTTGTCCACCTCAAGTCCTTTGCATAATACTTTATGGCATAGGAAAATTCCTTCCTTAACTATAAACTGGCACGTCTCCCAATTCAACACCAATTTCTTTTCTCACATTGCGCTAGGACTCTGTCAAGATTATGTAGGAACTTTTCAAAAGAATTACCATACACAGAGAAATTATCCATGAATACCTCCATGAATTCTTCCACCATGTCTGATAATATCTCCATCATAAATCTCTGAAATATAGCAAGTGCATTGCATAAGTCAAAAAACATACGTCTGAATGCATATTTACCATATGGACAAGTGAAAGTGGTCTTCTCTTTGTCTTCTAGTGCTATGCTTTTCTGATTATAGCTAAAGTGCCCATCCAGAAAATAATAATACTCTTTCTCCGCTAATCTATCAAGTATTTGGTCAATTGAGGAAATTGGATAGTGATCTTTATGAGTTACTTCAATCAATATTCAATAATCAATACAGATCCTCCAATACCACTATTTGACTACTTAATCACTTTTTAACTACTTGATCACTTTTTTCTGACCACCACCTCCTTCATCATAGGATTCACCCTTCATTGTTGCTACACTCTAGGTCTGTAATCCTCTTCCATGTAGATGTTATGCATGTAAAATGCTGGATTGATTCCTATAATATCAGACATTTGCCAGCCAATTGTCTTATTTCTCCTCTTTAGCAATGCCACAACTTTCTTTGCCTGTATATCTGATAATCCTGTAGATAAAATAACAAGCAAGGTATCTTGATCACCAAGAAAAACATATTGTAAATGAGGAGGAAGAACCTTAGCTCCAATTTAGGAATGTTTTCGATTGAAGGTCTTGAACATCTTATTCAAAGGCTGGAACAACACTTTCTTCATTTCAATCATTGTAAAATTCATAATCTAGACAAATGCCAATGCTTCCACATCTCCATACAGATCACGACCCATCAAAGCTTGCTCTAATAGATTATCAGACAACAGTAACTGCCAATCCAAACTAAGATCAATAACCAATATAGAAGACAACTCCTCATATATAGCTGGCAATTTCAATGCTTTGTACCCATCCCAAAATAAATGGAACAACAGAATTATCCTTAAAGTCATGAATTACAAAATCCACCACGAAGATTAAAGATTTCACTTACACCAACACATCTTCAATAATACCATCTGGCCTAGAAATGGGCCTATCTTCCAACTACAACATAATAGTCTTGGGTTTGGGACTCCCAAGACCCATCTTCCGGAACCATGATGTGGGCATGAGATTTATGTTAGCACCCAAGTCACATAATCTACGTGCATAAATAGTCTATCCAATGGTAATCTGCATGGTGAAACTACCTAGATCCTTCAACTTCGTAGGCAGTTTATTTTGAATTTTGGACGTGCACTCTTGAGTAAGTGCAATTGTAGCATATTCGGTCAATCGGTTCTTATTGGCAACAATATACTTCATGTATTTCCCATATATTGTCACACTCTATAGAATGTCAACAAAAGAAAGGTTTACTTAAACCTGCTTCAGCAGATTTAGAAACTTCTTATAACTTGTTTTCTCTTGATGTTTCCTTGCCCTTTGAGGAAAGTGTAAGGGGATAGACTTCTTTTCCACATAAATTTCATCTCTTGCCTCTTTTTCCCTGACTTCTTCCTCTATATTGTCTTTCAAAACATCATTAGTGACCATGGGATTATCCTACTCCTGAACCATCTCCTTAGTTTGTATACCACTCCTTATTGTAATAGTATTTACCGGCTTTAGATTAGCCTCTGTATCTCTAGGTAATACTCCTTATGGCCTTGTATTCTGTGATCTTGTAATTTAACCCAAATGCAACTCCATATTTCCTGTAAGAAATTGTTGACTCTTCAACTCAACTGCAAACTGTGCTTGTTGAGTCTTTATTTCACCTACAAACTGTGCTTGTTGAGCCATAAACTGCTTAATCAATTACTTCATATAACTAGTTTGAGAAGTTGCCTAATTATTTTTAGCCGCCTAAGGATTTGGTTGTACTGGCCTTTTATACTGATTTGTATTTTGTACCTTATTTCTACCCTATGATAAATTAGGGTGGTTTCTCTAATTGGGATTATACATATTGCAAAAAATTATTTTGACCCTGATAATTTGCATTCTCCACATAGTTCGCAAAATTTTGATTAGCAGAACATACGTCTGCTTTGTACTCACCACTTCCATAAACTTCACACCATGAATATACCTATTGAACTGTATTTGTTGTGGCTGCTGGTTGTGTTTCCCCTAACTTTGGTTGTTCACCTGAGTAGTTACTTGGTTTTACATTGCTGTAATCTGTGCCTATAATGCAGTGAATTGATGTACCTCCAATACCCCTGCAACCTTCGTGGGAGCACTTCTTGAGTCTGCATGCCAGTCTAGATTCCCTTGTGAGATTCGATTGAATAGTGTATACAATTCTTCAATAGTTTTCTCCAAAACTTTGCCTCTTACTGCTGAATCCAAGAGAATCTTTGTATTCGACTCAAGGCCTTCTATAAATGTGTGCACCAACACATCATTTGATTGATGGTGATGAGGAAAATTTATGAGCATGCCTTTAAATCTCTCCCAAGCTTAATAGAGATTTTATTCATTTTTTTATCTGAAACTCAAAATATCACTCCTCAATCATGCAGTCTTATGGGATGAAAAAAATTGAATAAGGAACTTCCGAGCACAATCTTCCTAAGAAGTGATGGAGTATGGTTGTTCAGTATGTAACTACCTCTTTGCTTCCCCATTTAGAGAAAAAGATAAGAGTATCAATCTGACATAATCAACATTCATATCTTCAGAAATATATGTATCACTTATTTCTAGGAAGGTCTGTATGTGGTGCTGCGGATCCTCATGTGAAAGTTTGTGAAATTAGCCCACAAAATTCAACAACTACACCATATTTTGTTTCAATTCCCATCGACCTCCAAGCTTAGTCTTACGAATGTTGTTAGTCACATGGTTCGTAAGTGGGATTGCCACCTCACGAATAGGTCTTGCGGCTGGTTGAATAGGAACGACTAAAATAATCAAAGCTGGAATATTTCCAATATTTGGATCAACAACATTAGGATATCGTATTTTAGCCATATGATCCTGTTGAATGAAACGCTGAGCTCTTAGCCACTGATGAAAAATCATTGCCGGTTCTACAAAAGGCTTTACCAACACTTTATCTATAGACAATCCAGTATTCAGCTAAACCTGCAAAAATTCAACCCTTAAGATCAAGTTGCTACACTTCAAATTATTATCAAAAATCAAGAATTAAGAAATTCACTAATTATACTAATCCCCGGCAACGGCGCCATAAACTTGTTACGTCCCTACACACACACAAGTATACATGATCGTACAAGTAGGATAAAGACTTAGACAGTCAGATATCGTTCCCATGAGGACTAATAAACTAGACATTTTGTCAACTTTTAGTTTGACACAAATTGTTATTAAGTGCTTGAGAGTATCAAGATGATTATAAATTTATGAAGAAAAATATAAATTATTAAACAAGAAATAACTATTGGTGACTAGAGCAAAGCAAGCAATGGTTGTAATCAATAATGATAATGAGTCCAGGATTGAGGTATTTTGAACAATCATACAAATTTGTATTCTTATCATAGTCTAATTGGTTATCAGGTTGTTGATTCACAAGGTTTATGCCACGAACTTGGTCTCCCGGCCTCAAATCTTCTATCTATTGAATATTGTAGCTACAACTCCCACAGAGATACAACAATTTTTCTAAATTCATAAAGTTATCTTCTTGCAGTTGAACCAAGCAAGGCTTCTAGATATATCCCTATCCTAGATGCTAATTCAAATCCCTTATTTTATAATAGGATAAGAACCTTGCTCCCTAATTTCTTTGTTCTATCCTACGATTCTCCTCCTGGATGCATATAGAAATATAGATTTATTCTAATGGTGGCCACTCATCAAAATAGTAAGTACAAGAAATTAAGAACAACCCAAATGATAATCCAAAAAGAAACTATGAATGAGCATATAAAAGATTAATCATGTTCTTGGCCTCAACCACAGAATAAGGGTGTTTATCCACTCATGTTTGAATTCAACATCCAAAGTAAGTAATTAATTATACCCAAAATAATTCTTGAAGTCAAGAAGTTCAAAAGAAGTATTAAGAACCCTAAAATAAAGAATTTTGTATTTTTTCACCGCTGCTATGCTTGCCAAAAAGCCCCTGTAATTATGGTCACATGTTCCTTTTATACTAGGGAAAATTTTACCTGATCTGTACTCTTGATACGATGCATCATAAATAGTGTTGTATCACTCAACGCATTGCATCCTTATCATGTTGTTCCACTGGAATTCCACATTCAAAATTAGGTTAAGTCCATTTTATCACCACACAACGTGATGTACTGACATCGCATTATTTCACTGGAAGTTGCTCCTCAATATTCAACTAAGTGTCAAAAACTAAGGCATCGATCCAACGCGTTGATATCACGTCGATGCACTGGAAGTTGCACGTGGAATTTCGGCAAACTCAAAAAAATAATACATCGACGCGATGCATTGACATCGCGTCAATGCACTGGAAATTATTTTTAAAATTTTTTTCTAAGGCACATAATGTTACAAATTACCGCGACACATTGAGATCGCGTTGTGTTACTGATATTCTTCCCTGTTTTCTTTCCTCTCGTGCATCTCCATATATTTTTGCCTTTGATTTGCATAGTCCTTTCCTCATCATGATATGCATCCTATTTTCTTCCAAATCCATAAAAAATTAACCCTATTTTTCTAATCATATCAGTTAGCTACGAAACACAATTTAACAAGCAATTTAACATATTTAACATACTTTTTATTCTCAAAACAAGTCCAAATATGAGTAAATAGCAGTGTTTGGACATATAAATACCATCAAGATCATGCGTCTACATGCACTAGGGCCTATTTAGGTGGGAACACTAGACTCTTATAGCCCTTGGGTAGTTCTAGGATGGTTAAGCTACACAAACCCAGGTTAATTATTTTAGTGACATGCTAAACTTAGCTCCCTTTCCTGGCATGAATTACATATATATGTGTATAATTGTGAATGCATATGGTTGTTTGCTTAGTTTTAACGATTGGCATTATCTTATATTTATCCTAAGTGCATGCTAGTGTTCACCCGCTAACCTTTCTTCAGGATCTATATCCCTAGCAATGCAACAATCGGTCATTCTACTCTTCTTGCTCAGTGATCAAATTCGAGATCAACTTGTGTTGGATTGAAGTTGTGAGCTTCCATACTCTGGAAGGCTCCATTACTTGTCATGGATTTCTGTACACACTTTGGTCATTTCATAGACTTTGATTTTTTCTATGGTCGGGGGTATGTTCAGATCGGATATTATTTTACTTTTGGATAAAGACTTTGTGCGACTACTATGGATTGGTATGGACGGTGTCGGTATTGGTGTCAATCTTGGCATAGGTATCGATATTGGGGCTGACACCGGTTGACTATATTTTTTTTATGATTGTTTCATTTTGTTTTATATAATATATACATATATTTGGAACTCATCTAATATGGGATGTAGGGCGGTTATGGTGGGGTGGGATGGTCCCCAGTGCCAGTTGAACTTGAAAAAACCAACACAACTATGTACTGGCTTGGTTCATATCACAAGCAATGTGTTGGGGAGGAGATATTGATATATGGATTGAATATGGGTTGTTGAACCCCCCATGGATACTACATCAGGAATCTTTAACTCCATAAATGTATACAACGATTGTGCTATAGACTCGGAGGTTGTGAGACAACCTCATGAATCATCATCATCATCATTCTCATCATGTTTACTTTATTATGCTTTTGATGTGATTATATGTTGTCTTAACTTGTCTCTTACCTAATGGTTCTATCTTTCTTTTCTTGTTCTTGATAATCTTGTATATATTGCTCTTCTTTGTTCTACTTGTCTGTGTTTTACTACATATTTTGGATGTTTTTCTGGTGTTGTTGCAATATGTGTGACATATTAGAATTGTTAGTACAAGCCATGTGGGCTACCATTGTGGGATATTTTCTAGTTGCAAGCGGTGTGCCCTTCGTGTATTTTTGTATGCTTTATTTTCTACTTTGCTTGGTTGGCTATGATATGTACTAAGTATAAGTGGATCGTACTCTCTATTATTGTACCTTTTCGGTGCAGATTTAGGTTTGGGTGCGCCCCATGTTTCTTGATTCGGGTGGTATTTGGAGTTTTCAAGGTAGCTGATGATTTTTAGGTGTCTGTATGTCTTCTACTACCTTTATCTACATACCATGTCATTACTTTTATTTCTGAGACAAAGTTTCTCTTGTATTTTGGACATCTTATGTTTTTCATTTGGATTTGAGTTTTATTAGATATTTTCTCACACCGTTGACATCAAATTTTGGGGAATTATGGTATTGTTATTGGCTATGTTCCTTTTCGCATTATTAAACTTATATGGTTTGGCTTCATTCTAGAAGTCTTACCTTGGGATTTGAGTATTATTCCCTTTTGTATCAGTTTGTGTGATAGGCTTACTTGTCCAGGTTCACCGTGGCAAGTGCCATCATGACCCTTTTGTTGAGCCCAAACGCACAAGCAAGTTTTTGTAGTCTACTTAAGTAATATAGTGTCCTTAAAAAAATCCAAATATCGATACCATAGGGACTAGTGTTAAGCAACCATCCAATTCAAGTTCAACTATTACGATTATATCAGTACGAACATAACCACAAAAGTTGAGAGTTAATAGTAACAATAAGCTTAAACAATGCGGTAAAGCAAGGTTCTTGGACAATAAATTTAGAGAAACCCGGGGTTAAGGCACTTCGAACAATCATACTAAGTTATAGAACTTCCTTTAATTTTGGTTAACTATCTTACTTGTTTATTCACGAGGATGATATTATGATTATGGCCTTTCGAGTCTATAATCACCTACCTAACTTAGTCCCACAACTACATCATTGAGCGGGTATGCAAGAACTAAGTTAAATGCATTCATATTTCATCTCATAATTGAACCAAATGTCACTTAGGTATATTCCTATCCTAAATGCAAATCATAAATTCATTCAATTAGAAGATTACAATCCTATTCTATCTATCCCATGTTCTATCTTTTTGTTCCTCCTTTCGGGTTCACAAGATGATTATGCATGTATTATAGGGGTAGAAAATCCTTCCAATAGTAATAATAGGTATAAATAAAAAACTAATAATTAAAAAGAACGATAACAAAGTCCATTCATAACATTATTACTCATGTTCTTGGCCTTAACCCTAGAAAAAGGTATTTAGCCGATCATGGATGTAACCATAATCACAATGAATGAATATATGTTAAAATACACAAATAAACCAATGTAAGGGAATAAAAAACCCTAATTGAAGTGTTCTCCACCCCTTTTCAAGTCCCAAGGTTTTCCGAGGTGTATGAAATTATGTTTAAGTGTCCTATTTATAGGAGGACAACATTGCCCGTTTATAACATAAGGGCATGCCACGCCAATATCGTTCCATCTAGGTAGAATGGAATGCCAAAACTAACCTCCAAAGAAGTATGTTGTAGTCAATGTCAAATATAGTAACCCAAAAAAGGTTGGGGTCGAACCCACAGGGAATACGTGAAACAGTATCATAAACTTGACAAAATCCATGAGCAATGCGTAAAATCAAATAGGGGATTTGATAATCAATAGTAACAAGTAGCCAAATTTGGATGCTGGAGTTTGTAAACAATAGAAGATAAGCCCTAGGGTTGTGTTCCCCCTGGCTTCTCAACTCTGTAAGTTTCTTGTATTTATTCCACCTAACCCACTGCTCCGCATACAAAGTTGACAAGAAATGTATTATCAACCATCTTATGAACGCGGTGATAAATCTCACCCTTTACCTTGTGAGTCTCAAGGTGTCGCCTTGTTTTCCCTTATCTATAACCTCAATAAAACTCTCACTTTTTGAGTCTCGAATAGATTAGATAAGGTTTGATATCCGTGAATCATTGTCATAACCTCCATTTACTAATCTAAAAATCCCTTGTAAGGACGCTCTCCAAATATAGGTAATTCCCAATCTTCTACAATAGCTTGGGGTATGTTAATATAAAGAAGATTGCAATACACACAGCTGTAATAGAATAGATAAATCTCCCACCACCAGGGTTCCCACAACCCTAGTCAAGGAAATTAGTTGCTCATACTTATGCAACAATTCATGAAAATCAATTGCACAAAATGAAAGAGTAACATCCAAAATCTTCACTTGAATACAAAACCAAAACTCAAGAACCATTATATCAATGATCAAAGCATGTGAAAGTATCTAAAATATTGTAAAAAGTCTGTAACATAATAATGGAATAACCCTAGGGTATTAATAGTATCTCAAAATAATAAACGAATCCTAATTAAAAAAAGACTAGGAAAATAAAGTGGGCAGTGGTTACGTCTTTCGCAACAAGTTGCCAGGTCTCCTTACGACTCGTTCCCTTCTATCGTAGCTCACTTTTGTCTATAGTGATTATGACATATATAGTCACCTTATGATTCGTATATTTCTTAGTCGTAATCATTCTGGTAGTTTTTTATCTTTAGGGCACTTGACTTTGTTGTCTTTATGACTCCTCATATTCCTGACGAGTAGCAAGCGCATAGAGATGATTCTAGCAAGTGTTGATACCAGAAGTAGTGCCCTTTTGGGTAGGAGTTAAAGAAGCGGCAACCAAAACTTTATTAGCCTAGTGGAAACCCTAGATGAAGCATAATCTCGCTCCATATGACCAAGATTACCACAATTATAGCTCAATTTCTCCCCTCCTCATGATATCCACGATGAAGCTACCAAAAAAAGGCAAGAATGGTATGATGTGTATGATAGATCTCCACTAGCCGATAATTAAGAACCTTGTGCCTTAAGACCACTCCTATCCTAAAAATGAAGATCACCTAAAGGCTTAAGATAAGGAGAACTAGCTGTCAAATAAGAATTCCCCCAATTCTTCTTCTCTGTCCACTGTCTACTATCTCTCCTACTATTCTGCTGGCCCCCACTATGAACAGAATACTAAACTTCTTACTCTCGCTCTCTTCCATCTCCGCCTATATTTTTCTTATCCTCAACCTACTTAATATAAACCACCATCCTGGAGATATCCATATCATTATTCAACATAGCAGCCTTACATTCCAGCACCAAATCACGGGACAAACCAAAAGCAAACTTTATCATTAAGGACCTAATATTAGACACTAACGCTGGAGCATAGTGAGCCAACTGCTGAAACTTCAAAGCATACTCCTTCTCACTCATTTTCCCCTGCTTCAAGTTCACAAACTTTTATACCTTAGATTCTTTCAAATCTCAAGGAAAGAAGTGATTAAGAAAAGCACCTAAAATCATCCCACACAGACTGCTCAGCATCATCCTCTCTTATAACTTCTCACTCCTTATACATTAGATAAACTATACCTTTCAACTGATATGCAGAAACCTCTACACCCTTAAAATCAAAAGCATGCATCACCCTAAATATATTCTCCATCTTATCAATAAACCCCTGAGGATTCTCATCAACCCTAGAGCTAGTAGAGGTTGGGAGATTCAACCTTAAAAACTAGATAACTCGAGGAACCTCACATGAATAAGAAACAGAACCAATATGATTAGACTAATAAGACTACGATGCTACCAATTAAGTAAGCATATGAATACACTCATAAAACTTTGCATTAGAGATACCTCCTTGAGGTGACTGAGAATAAGTATCACCATCCCATAAAAATTGAGGAGAACTAGTAGGGATTAATAAAACTCTAATGGGGTGGCATAGTCAGGAGCAGGGACCCTAGATTGGGTCTGCACTCCATAAGCAAGGCGAGTCCACTCTATATTCTACTCAAATGGAACAGAGGTCCCACAAATTTTCTATGAACATCATATTTTTGAGGAGGCATAATCTAAAATGCGAGAAAGCCAGGAGTTAGATAAGTGTCATAGCTCTAGACTCTACAGCCTAGAAATAGAACAAAAGAAAGGAAAACATTCCTAAATGCCTTGTAGGCTTCTCCTTATAAGTGTGGTTCAGTACACACCCATAAAAAGGACTATACTTGACACGGACTTATAAATACCTAATGAACCTAAATTGTGCTCTGATACCAAGCTTATCAGAACCCAAACTAGGGCCAAACCGTGATGGATATATCAAGCTAACCATGAATAGGAGACCACCCCCTTAGCCTAACCTCAAGAGCATAATAATAACAATAAAGCAGAAGCCAATCTTACAGTAATAATAATACAAATACATAACTCAAAAGAAGACTAAGAGTTAAAATAACAACTAACCCACAGTTTTTCATAACCATGAAAGCCTCAAAAACTAGAATAACATCCAAGTCAGGACATGCCCCAACTATGACCAAAAGAATCCAAAAGTACTATGACAATATGGAAATACTAATAAAATGATATGGACTTCAGAAGGATGGAGGCTCATCACTTCAATACAACTCAATGGATGTGATCAACTACATAATACTGCACATGATCAACAAAAAAGTTTTCAAACCCTACATCATGAAATGATGTAACATCCTAGGATGATTATTAGGATAAGCACTACATATTACTCAGGAAATATAGATAAAATAATGCCATGTATAAATTATGTTAAAATAACATGCACACATTCATATATACATATATAAGATGCTAGGATAGGGTAAAGGGTCATGAATATGAAAGTTTAAAGATTTAACCTGAACTGTGTAGCTCGATCCATCCTAAAGGCACCCATGGTGAAACAGCCTAGATTCTGGTCCCTAGAAATTTCCTGACTTTTGAGCTTTTGGACATCATACGACTTGAGGGTACTTGTCGTATGATGTAGGTATAGTTTAGGGGCTTGGTCGTATGATTTTAATTGGTTTTGTCCTAGGTATGAGTGGAAATCATAAAGGTCATATGGAGATGGAATGAGTGGTATAGTCCAATTCATATGTTGCCTAGTGTCAACCCACTTGGATTTTATCTTGGATACGATTTGAGGGTACTAGTCATATGGTATAGGTATGACTAAGTCTATGGGAGTCATATGGTGGAAACTTTGTGATATCCAATATTCTGGCTAAGGTACGAGTTGTAGGTACCACTCATATGTTGTGGGTATTGTTTGAGTGGTATGGTCGTACCCTTCTGCGCATAACTTTCACCTTTTAGGCTGAGGGTATTCTGGATATTCCCCTCTTGCCTAAATTAAAACCCACATCTTATAACTTCATTAGGGAATTATCATCTATCAAAAGCACATCAAATAGACTCTCAAATACTCCCAAATCCTCAAGGTCAAGAACACTTAGGGTTTTTATCAAGCATATCAATTGAGGCTTTCAAGGGTGATTTATCTCCGTGCTCCTCTAGTATCTAAGGCATGTTACTCCTCCCTCATTGTTAATTCAACAAAATTTATGTTTTAATGAATGGTTTTCATGATTTCATTACGGGTATTTTTTGGTTTTGAAATATATGTTGGGGGTGTTGGTTACTAATGGTTGGATAATATTTTCCCATGTTTTACTTATGGTTTTTATATTAAAATGTTGGTTTGGACATTGTGGAATGCATGGTAATGGTAAATAGGTTTAGGGGTACTTTGGATTCCCCAAATTGCTTAGTTTTGGTTTCAGAATCTATATGCCATCAACATGTTTGATAAAATCCCTATGAGAATGGTTTTATTACATAGTTGAACTTTCATTGAAAGCTTTGCATTTCATAACTTGATAATGGAACCCTAAATGGTTTAAATGGTTTTAAATAATTTTGTAAGGCCTTGGTGGCCATGGTTTGGTTTAATTGAAAATAATGTGGGGTACATGGAAATCCCCTAAGGATTGGGTAATGACATTTCTTGTAAGCTATAGTCAGTATGACAATACCACTTTATAAAGCCTTGGTTAATAACTTATGGAATTGGTCAGTTGGTTATGTGATAATGGTTTTAATTGGGCAATAATGGCGGGTTGAGACAGCTAAATGTGAAGGTGTGAGTCTAATAATGGACAATGGAAACATATGTTTTCCGACATGAGGTTTGGTCATAGTGATCATATACTTGTGGGGTACAAGGTAATCCCCTAACTTATACTTAGATATAAATATCATGGAGAGCGAAGGTTACACGGAAATCCCCTACCCCAATGATATCATCAGTTCGCGCGGCTACACACACTGGGGCCCGTTCAAGGGGTAACACTGGACCCATATAGTCCGTGGGTGGTCTTAGGATAGTTAAGCTACACATCTCAGGTTAATAATTTAAATACATTCTAAACCTGATTTCCTTTCCCGACATGGATTACATATATATGTATAGATGTGATTGCATATGGTTATTTACTTGGTTTTAAATGTTGGCATTATTTTCTCCTTACACTTGAGTGCATACTAGCGTTCACCCGTTAACCCGTCTTTGGGAGCTGTAGACCCACGCGATATAGGAACCGGCCACACTACTCTTGTTTATTGATTGGATTCGGGGACAGCTTAGTGTTGGATTGAAGTTGTAAGATTCCATACTCTGGAAGGCTCTATTTCATATTATGATCTTTTCTACATACTTTTGTTATTTCTTAGACTTTGGTTTTGGCTATAGTCTAGGTCATGTCCTGACCGGATGTTATTTTAATTTTGGATAGATTCTTTGTGACACTATCTTGGGTTGGTATGAGCAGTGGCGGTATTGGTGTCAGCCTTGGCATTGGTATTAGTATTGGGGCTAAAACTATTTGACTGTACTTGATTTATCATTGCTCTATTTTGTTATGTTATATAAATGGAATTTATTCGACATATGGTGTAGGGTAGTTACGGTTGGGTATTGAGGGTGGTCTCTGATCTCGGTTGGGCTTGAGGCACCTGAACGACTAGGCCCAGGTTCAGGTAATGTCACGTAGGCTATTTGGGTTCATCTCTCCAACTGAAAGTGCCCCAGTATGTGTTAGCCACATGAACCGAGGAAAAACTGAGGGAAAACTAAAGCCCCAAAGTCAATAGCCATCCCAAAATATATATATCAAGTTTGCACCAAGCACACGGTCATATGGACCCCCAACGCTGGCAAACGTGGTTTCCAATGTTCGTCCCCCGGGGACTTACACCTTCACGGTGAGCTACACAATAATTTTTAAGACAAAACTAAAACAATTTGAATATAAAACCAACCAATAACCTAGGAGTTCTTCATTAAGGCATTTACCACTTGGTATCATCATACCAACACACTTGCAAGCTAAATAAACATGCCAAACTAATCCACATAACCACATTGACTCCTGAGTTCCATTTAAAATTCAAATCATGACCACCAAGTCCATCCAAATTAATTTTTATATCCATTTACCCTTTAATGCAATGTAATGGATTCAAAACAAGTTAAACCATGCAATTATTCATATATAAACCAAGGTTATAAAACAAGTTGAGCTTAATGCTAAGTCCAAATCAAAATTCATCCTATTTGGGGAAATTCATGTCTCCCGATCCAATCATTTAAACAATGCATCAATTCTGTCTGAAATACATCAATTAAAGCATGAATAATAAATTTAAAACATGGGACAAGTAATTCAATCAGTAATAACCAAAACACCTCAACCCAATTTCAAAACTCACAATTTAAATCACATAAAAATCCATTCAATTAATTCCACAATGTAAAATTCAAGTTTAAGGAAGAGAAACAAGCCTAGAATACACAAGAAACTAAAGTCAATTTGAAGTTTAGAGCCTGGATGATGAATTCTATATTAAACCCTTGAATGTTCTTTGGTTTAGAGTTTGAGAAAGAAAGAGAATGATTTGATCTTTGAAAACTGAAGAAAATGGGACTATTTTATGTTTAAATGTTGTACATGGGGTAAAAAGACAAAAATTGCCCCACCTTAGGTGGAAAAATAAAAACCTAGACGAAATTAAAACACAAGCGTGGCACGCCAATATCACTGAGGTTACCCTCTATGTCATGCCAATATCGCGGAGGTTAACCTCCTTGACACGGCCTTCTCATGGACCCTCACTACCTCGAGGGCCTAAAATAACCCCGACCCCCTTCCAAGAAATTCAAAATTTTTATCAAATACCTTTTTAACATCCCTAAACATAATTCAAGTCAAAAATCGTCATTATGCATGCAGGAGAGTCAAAAAAAAATCATCAAAATATTATGGAGTCTTGCAAAAAATATAGAATAATTTGTAGAGAATTCGATATTTAGATCTTGGATGATGAATTCCATGTAAAACCCTTGAGCTTTCATAGGTTTTGAGTTTAAGAGAGAAAAAATAAAATTTGATCTTTGAAAATGAAAGAAAAAGGGTCAATTTTATGTTTAAAAGTCATACAAGGAGTAAAAAGATCAAAAACCCCTCACTCCAAGTGAAAAAAATTGGACAAAATTAACATAGGAGCATGGCACACCCTTATCATGGAGGGTAGCCTTCGTACCACACCCTTATCGTGAAGGCTAACCCCCATAGCACACCACTATCATGGAGTCTTACTGCCTCAGAGTCCTAAAATTGCCCCAAAGCCCTTTAGAAAATTTCAAAACTTTCCTAAAACACCCTTTTTACATCCCATAACACAATTGAAGTAAAAAACTGACAGTATGCACGCGACAGAGTCAAAAATAAACAAGTTAAAATTTTACGGGGTCTCAAAAAAATCCTTATACAAAAATTCAAAATATGTATACTTTTTAATATATTTTAAAAAAAAAAACTAAAAACAATTTAAATTGTCCTTATTAATTTTTTAATTGTTTTTGGAAAAAGAGAAATAAAAGTCTTTCCTCTTATTCAAAATTCATAAAACAAAATTCTTACTACATATTTCAAATTACTTGAACTACGTCTGACTTGATTATCGTTTCAACAAGATACATAGGAAACTCTTATTTTAAGATAGGTCTCATCTAAAAAATTCCTCGTCTTGGTAATTGGTACCAACATACTTAGTAATATAAATGGAAAAAATAAGTGTTAAATTATATGACCTGATAGAGTGGACCAACTTTGTGGTGAACTATTGATTTTTTTGGTACTTCTAATTGTATTTGGGTTATAATTGTAAATATTTCTAGCTCCAAGTCATATTTAAAATAAATCTAACCTCAGTAATTCATGTGCACTGTATGATGAGCTTTAGATTTAAAATTCAATGTCATCTCTCTGTTGATCTAGAACTTGGCCTAAAGGTTTATTAAGGAAAAATTTTGAGCAATAGTTAACTTGGAAAAAGATTGTAGGCTTTCTTTGATGACTGTGCCTTTGAAGCCTACCAAATAAAATGTAATCCCTAGACTTCCCCTTTTGAGCCTAAAGCCTTTTATTGAGTGCTCATACCTTAGCCTATATCATTTTAGGTGCATAAATGCACGATCACTCTTTTGTCCCCACCTCCTTGAGTGCACTGCTAAAGATCTAAGTCAGATGATGAAGTAAAAGTTGGAGATGCAAATGTTCAAACAAAGCTATAGACAAACAAAAAAATTTTACTCCAAAAAAAAAGAAAGAAAAACCTCCAACAACAAGTAAAAATCTCCTAAAAGAAAAAAATATAATTCAAAAATTAACTTTAAAGGAAAGAAAAGTAACAAAAAATGGTGAGAGGAAGCAGCAAATAAAATAAAGATCAAGTGAGAAATGTAAGATATTGAGATCAAACTGCAATACTTAAGGAGGTAATAGTTACTTTATCCCAAATAAATATCCTACCCATTCCTAATCCTACACTACAAGCCAATTACAAGTCTTAATTGATTCAATTTTGAGTGTCCTCATATTAGTGGATGCGCACATGACGGCCAAGCTTATGGTATCTCAATGCATGCTTTGAATATTTTTTTGAGTGTCTGTTACTTCTAGAATGTTCTGAAATCTAAATACTTTTATTGTGAGCAGATTAGGACTATTTTTTGTAAGGGCACTTGAAAAATGAGGATAAAAAGAATTTTATACCCATGATTGAGCCATGGTGAACAGATCTTGTCAAAACTTAAGTATATTTAAGGTACTATTTGAAACTATAGGAATTACTTCTAGATTAACCTCATTTTTTGTTCAAAAATAAATTGAGATAATTTGACCAATGTGCTAATTATTGGTACCAACTTTTCATGATCTAATTTCTCAAGTCATGATGGCGTCTACCTTATCCCACTAATAAACAAGCCAAGTCATATCCTGGAACAATAGATAACGAGCAAAAATAAAATAAAAGACTATATATAATGATAACAGTAGTAATGATAAGTGATAAACAGAAAGGCATCATATATAATATATCAAAACAAGAGAGAAAAGGACCAAATATATAAGAGAATCCCTCCCAAGACCTGTAAGGTCAGTACTAAAGCCACTACTAAAAGATACCCAGAGTACTAGATAGAATCCAAAATATACATAACATATACAAGTAGTCTCGAGTAGAAAAAACTAATCTGGAATAGATAGAGGAGGATCAATATCAAAAGACAACAAGCTCACACTGCTCTGAATCAGTTTTGAAAGGTAGGAACCATGTCAACGCCGACTATTAGTACTTGGATCTGCATTAGGGAAACGATGCAGAAGTGTATTATGAAAACCAAAGTAATGGGTACTCATTAGGCATCATCATCCGACTGAACTCAATACAGGAAAAGTATACTAAAATGTGAGGATCAAATCTAAGTCAGCAATAAATAGGGATAAAAAAAATAATTAACTATCGAGCTACATAAATGTGATAAAGGAATATGTATAAGCAATATAGAAATATAAATAATATGTTAATAAAAGATAAATCAAACATAACCTAATTGGTCCCTCATAAGCCCGCTAGGCACACTAAAGAGGACAATTAACCCAATCGTGTCCCCATAAGTTGGTGGGACAGACAATAATAATTAACGAATAAATGTAAATAACCTATAACTAAACCAACCCCATGAAATCATAGCATCCATCCAAAAATGCACTAGGCTAGAACCGCCATCAATGGGTAGTAACAAAAGGTTAGGCGTCGGTCTTGAACTGGTAATGATGGATAATAACAAGAGGCCACATACTGAATTCAAATAAAAAATAGTGGGTAATAATGAGAGGTTAGTGTTATGATGTATAACAAAAATCATAATCAAATGTCAGACATGAACCAGAACTTAAAGGAACCACAACTCTTAGAATAACTGTAATCAGTACCAGAACTTCCAAATCATCATAACCTGATGACGGACTCTGTAATACCCTGTAGGATTCTAAGATAGATTCATCTTTTAGTTGCATTCTTAAGGGGTCCAAGGCTTGAAAATTTCACTAAGTGTTGAGCACTTAGTCATTTTTAAGACCCCTAAACTTCGATTATTTTTATTTTGGTCTTCCCGACCCTAAAATATTGGTTTTAAAGTTGATTCATGGTTAGGGAGGTTAAAAGTATGTCTTGGGTGAGCTTTGGGATTTTCAAATGAGGTTTGGGACATCTTTAAATGGCCAAAATAGTGCAGCAACGCATTTGGGCCACGACGCATTGCTCTCCCCCATAGTGAAGAGCTCTACGATGCATTGCTCTCTAGTAGAGTAAGCTCCGCAATGCATTTCGCTCTACAATAGAGTAAGCTCTGTGGCGCGTGGTTCTGTCCTGAACGGTGCTTTTCATTAAGTGTCCAAAGGGCATTTGAGTTATTTTTCTCACCCTATTTTGTCAATAACATGAATTGGGGCTTCCAAAAGGGCATTATTTTTCTCTTTTACCCAAATTGCTCTTAAGAAACCCTCTTTCCTCCCCAAGAACAAGTCAAGCTTCGCTCTCAAGAAATCAAGGGGTTCAATTTTTCAATCTAATAAACCATTAAGAATTTAGTTGTTAAGGTATGTGGGATGTTTATCCATAGGTCCCTTTCACCCATGGAGCCCTAAATCCTCTTTTGGTTTAATATATGAGTTTATACCTGTTCTTAAGGAAATAAATCCATGAATATATTGTTAATTTAATTTCAAGTTGTGGTTATAAGTGTATTCAAGTAGAATGAGTCATATCATTCTTCAAGTGTTGCAATTCCTATATCATGATCAGTTGATTTCAGGATTGGCCCTTAAGTTATGAATTTAGCCGTGTAATCAATGTTGTTTTTCGTCATGTTTAAGGCATTCTTATGTCCAAGTTTATGATTATTACATTTTTAATAAAATGCCTATGTTTTGGTTCTTTGAAATGTGATTTCATACTACAGTGTTTCAAGTTTGATATCATATTTTATAATCATTTAGGGATGGTAGGTTATGAACACCTGATACCTAGTTGTTTTATATGATTTCAGTATATCAAAAATAATTTGAGTTAAATGAATATTATTATTCAGTCAGTTGATATGATCATGATAAGCACTATCATAAATAAAGTTTAGTTGAATTTAATCTAGTTCAGTACCAGTGTCATTCAGTTGGGAGAAGGATTTAGCACCGAGTGAACCAAGGGATGGGGGCTCACCCGCCAGTTAGGACTGGATCCTTAGTAGTAGCACCTAAGTTCCAAAACTACATAGCCAGCATAGGATTATGAGATATCACCTACCAGATTAGGACTGACAATCTCTTACGGGTCACCCACCAGTTTAGGACTAACTCCTAGTTCTTCGAGACATCAAATTAGTGGATCCACATAGCCAATGTTAGTACCCGTGGCACAGTACTGACACCCTTCTAATTGGGGTTACGGGTTAGACCCTAATTAGCTCAGATTAGGTCATATCGGTTAGATGATACCTCCCACAATATCAGTATAATATTTAATATATTTTCGTTCAGGTTTTCTTGATCAAGTGTACAAAGCCTCAGTTATTCAGTTATACAAATTTTATTTATTCAGTTAATAAATTATTTCAAAAACAGGTTTATACTTGGTCCTACATTCACATATGTTATATGATCATGCATTTATGCTCGGTTATCCTAATGCATTTCAACCAGCCCTCATGTCATATACCAGTACATTCAAAGTACTGACCACATACTTTTCTTTACACTATGTTATCTTAAAACATTTGTTCGGACGCTCGGTTTACTAACCACTCTTAGATAGCTCAACGACATTCAGTAGCAATAGTGGTGAGTGCTTATTCTTTGAGGACATGATTTGTTTATTTCATTTACTTTAATATTTTTGCATGTTCAGTTAGCCAGAGTTATTTGGGGCTCTCTCCCATCAACTCTTCAGATAGTTTAGAGGCTTTTAGACAAATCAAACAATCAATTAAACCGTCAGTTAGTTACTTTGAATTTTATTAGTAATTTCAGACATTTTAGTATTAAGTATTTCAATGTTATAGATTTGCAATATCTTATCAGAGTATCTTTTGCTTATGTTGTTTTATTACTATTTTGTTTAGTGCTCCCGGTAGGTAACAGTTCATGGTTTAGGTTGTGGTCACTCATGACCGTAAACACCATTGTCGCGACTAGGGGTTAGCCTCGGGTCATGAAAAAACTTAGTATCAGATCCTAAGGTTTCAGAGTGTCCTAGTGAGTTTGAAAGCCTCATTGAGTAGAGTCTGGTGCATAGGAGTGAAGCATGCCACAGTTATGGACAAAAGGCTATGAAATATTTTAGGAAAGTTTTCCTTCTTTCAGTGTTCATGTCGTACGAAAGAGCAAGATCCCTATTTAAATTCTGTTTCCAAATCATCCTTTGTTCCATTCATATCTAATGCCTCCCAGAAGAAACAACAGAAAAAGGAATGGGGATCAACCCGCACCACGGGCTGTTCAGGAAAATCCCTTGAATGAGCATATCTCTCACGCTGAATTCAGGTATGATTTCACTACTTTAGCCCATTCAGTAACTACTCAGAACAACCAGTAAGTTGTTTCCCCAGCTAATCCAATGGAAAATATGACTGCAGCTAGGATTTTGAATTCCACCCGGATGATTCCCTCTTTATTTTCAGGATCCAAGTCTAAAGGGGATCCGTAAGAGTTTCTTGATATAGTTTAGAAGGTGATAGATATTATAGGCATCACTTCAAGTGAGATTGAATAGTAGGCTACATATCAGTGGTAGGATGTAGCTCACAGCTGGTTTAAGATGTAGAAGGAGGACGGAGGTGTGAAGGCAGGGCCTATTAAGTGGGAGGAGTTTTCCATGGACTTCTTAGACAGGTTTTTCCCATTATAATTGAGGGAAGCTAAGGTTCAGGACATCAATTTGAAGTAGGGTGAGAGAGGTATCAACATTAATGATTCTATTTAGGTTTTTTTAGTACAGATTCACAGCTACATATAATTAGATTCTAGGCAATTAGGCACGGATATTGGGATTATACTTTCCTAGGAGCAACATATGCATGAGTGTGTGATAATTTGATGCGAATTATAAGTGTTGGTGATGTGGTAGGCTAGGTTATAAATCCTTGAATAATGTCATCACTCAATCTATCATAGGGTAAGGCTCATGCATCATTATAATCTAAATAAAACCATAGTAAAAAGAAAAAATAAAAATAAAAACCATGATAATCCATTAAAACGTGGGCACGCTCAAAGTTCTCAAATATAGCATCCAAATACAAAATAAAACAATATCTAAAATGTCATCAAAATAGCATAAAAAATATCCATCATATTAAAACAATATAAAGGTACCCTCAACTGAAAAGCTAACAGTGTCCCAATTGCATGATCAAAATAGCATAAACATCAAGTAAGGGGTCCTCCCTGAATCTGCATCAGGAGTTGTCCTCTCCTGCTAAATCTACACCATCACCACTAGTATCATTGACTAACCAATCAGCAGAGCCTTATCATCACTATCCAACCTATGCGAAGGTGGACGATCATTTGGTTTGAGCACTTTGAAGATACCCTTTACCCCTTTCCACAGCTTTTTGAAGAATTTATCTTACTTTTTTTCTCTCTTCACCATCTGCTTCTGTGACTCCTTGAGATCCTTGTGTGATGCAGTTAAGGATGAATAATCCCTTTACAAGATGGCAATTGTGGCTCCCTACTTCTTCTTGACCTCCTGGTATATCTCACAGTCTGACTGGGCTATATATGAGTGGCGAGCAGTGGAGGACTCTCTCGGACCATGAAGCAATTTGTACAAAATCTTTTTAACCACCTACATCTAATCTGAGATGACATCAAAGAGGTTGGTAGACAAAGGTCTATAAGAGTACATGTCCTTCTGAGTTAATTTGCCGGAGTCCACTTTCTTTTTCTTTCTTTAACCTGAGGAACCTTCAACTTGGAATTTGAGTGAAAAAATATGGGGTCCTGGGTTCACCCAGGTACCTATAGCATATTCATCCACCTACGCCCTCCTGCATAGCTCTATGATAAGGGAAGGAAAGAGAAGATATGTACCTCCATGATTCTTGAAGTTTCTTTACTCTGAGAGCACAATTTTGTCCACATTCAGGGTAACTCCAAATAGGATACAAACCACCATCTGAGCTCACATGTCTATGATAATGACCATGTACGTGTATGATGATACTCTACTACAAATTATATGAAGCCAAAGCCTAGCCTCAGCTATGAAGTTATTTATAAAAATATCTCTCTTGGTGGTGGCCTAGGGAACCTCTTTTTTGGACATAGAATGTTGGCTATCCAGGTCCCTAGATCACACGTTTTTGCATGAAACTGCCCCATGTTAGCATCTGGGAGCCCATACACCTCATTGATCTGCTCTGCTCCAAATTTCACTCGCTTCACCCAAATTGTCATCACTGGATATGTGAGAGAAACTATACTGAGGTTCCTGCAAAACTCATGAACCCATGCTCAATAGCATGGAAGGGGTTTGGAGCAAAGCACCTCCACCCGATAGCAGTGAGTTTGGCATAGAAACCTAGGAGCTTTTCCTCTACTTTGGCTAAGCTGATACCCCTCTCAGGGAGTATCTTTGTCCTATGCAAGTCAGCATAGTAAAGGTTTTTCCATTTAGCGGCCATAAATCTATTGTTGTCAAAATCTCCCATTCCTGTGGCTTAGTACCTGTAAGCAGTATATAACAGACCATCATTAGCACTATCATATCTAAAAGAATATTAGATTGATTAACCAAACTCATGTGGAAGTGTTATAGAAGGTTCTGGGGTGAGAACTGAATGTGCAAAAATTTTGGTTTCTGCAAACACTGCCCTCGGGTATGGGAATTCTTGAGCAATGACTGTGATCACTGTGTCGCAATCACGATCACGGGACCGCGATTGCGGTACCTGAGACCATAGTCGATAGTCTACACATCACTCAAAATACATGATTTTAACCCCGATTTTGTGTTCCAACTAGGCACATAAACATCAACAACAATGAACTTAAGCATAGGTTGCATACCATCCCCCAAACTCAAAGAAATTAACATTGAACTCATTGGGGAATTAAATCGAACACATGGTGTACTTGTTAGTTTCGACCTTTTAAGGCCTAAATCTAGGTACTCAAGACTTCTCCAGTAGTGTGTACACTAACTACAATAGCTAACCACAACAATAATTATCAACATGCATAGATTTAGCATTAACAATGATATTTCAAGACTTTCCCTAAACTATAAATTCTAAGCATGCAGCCATATTAAAAATAAGGGAATTGAGATAACATACCAAGTATGATGATGCAAATGGATTGAAATAACACTTGGATACTTTACACAATGTCAAAAATTTAAGAGAATTTGAGAGAACTTGATTAAGGTATGTGTGAAGAAACGGCAGTCAGGTGGTTACTTAAGTTGATTTGACCACTATCATGGTCCTAGTTCCACGATCGCGGTATCGTGTCCTCTGTGATCACGGTGACAAAGACCGCAGTCACGGTAACTAAGACCAAAATCTAGGTCTCTACATTTCTCTGTTCAATCCAACATACCAACTTCACACATTCCTCTTTTCAATTTCAATCAACATTCCTCATAGTATTACCTTTTCATGGATTATGCATGAACAAATACAAAAAAATAAAATCTACTCTATCATGCATAAAATAAAAGGATATGGGCCACTTTTCATGGAGTGATGAGGTGCCTCCCATCGATCTTTTAATTTAATGTCGGAGCACGACGCCTGCTCTATTTACTTTTGTGCTTCCACTTAGAAGATTTGAATCTCCATCCCAACTTTCGTTCAATATGAAATAAGCGGTAGAGGGATAGAAGATTTAAATCTTCTAAATGAAACTTGGAAGAAGTAAGGAAATGATGAGGGAGCTTTCATCTCGCCATATTTAAGACTTGAACCTTTTACCCAATTTCTCATCGAATATTTGGTTTGGGTCAATTGGTAAAGGAGAGGACATCAATAAGCTACTAGTTGCACATCGAAAGATGAAGCCCTTGTCCATCGATGGTGGGGCTTCCATGTGCTCACTTTTATTGTAAAATCCCAAAATGTAGTGATTGTAGTCCTTCTCCTCACAATCCACTATTTACCTAGGAAGATGGATTCTCATCACATTCTCTAAGAACAATGTTGAATTTTTTTTTGAATGAGGTCTAACCCCTAATTCCGAGATTTCATCCTTTGTAGCACTTTAACCCCCAAAATGAACTAGAGTCATCATAAGGGATTGAATTTGACTCTTACTTCGACTCTAGTACCATTCCCTTTATGTAGTCATCTTCATCCTCATTTAATTTGGTTGATTAAGAAATCACTGAGGATTCTTCACAACCAAGCTAATCATCATAGCTTGGTTTCTATTCTTGATTAGCCTCCTCTTGGGAAATGTTCAAGGTAGTGGCATTTTCAAGTTTTGATTCCGTGCCCATTTCCTCTATTTTTACAATTTCCCTTCTAAATACCTCATTTGATTGATGTATGTATTGTACATTCTCCCCTATTGTAGTTACCCAATCTAAAATAGTTTGAAGCATTACCTCAAAACTTATGTGTCCGGTATGTTGCTCTTTCTTAGCCTCATCACAAGACCTATCAAAACTCATAAGAAGAACTAGAAACTCAGTTAGCATATAAGGAGAGGGGCATTTGTGCAATCACTCTAATGTCCATCTCGACCACCACACAAAGAACAAGTATACTCCCAATAGGATTGAGATGGTGTTTCCATCTCTCTTTGGGAAGCATGTGTGTATTCTCTTCCAAAGTGCGGTCCATCATAATATGGATATGGATCGTCAAGATAGGACTTCCAACTACCAAAATCATAGTTGTCGAAAGATGTCACAGAGAAAAGTAAAACAAAAATGAAAATCTACCTAACATAAGAAACAAAATAATATCACAAAGAAATATATACAAGTTTGAAATCAAGCAAGTAAGCAAGATATCCAAACTAATTCAATACTCTAAATTATTCCCCGACAACGGCTTCAGTTTTTATAATGCTTAACTTACACGTTAATTTAAGTGCAAGGAGGTCGTCGTCAATATATTTACCCAACTTTAGAGTTGGGGTCGAATCCATGTGGAACAATATGAGTGGAAATTGAGTTAATTCAAAATAATTGATAATTTCTAAGTTCAAACCAATAATACAAAGAGATAAAAATAGGGGGTGAGAGACGTATCAACACTAATGATTCCTTTTTGTTTTTTTAGTATAAATTTAGAACTATGAATAATTAGAGACTAGGAAATTAGGCACGGATCATAGGACTATGCTTTCCTAGGAGCAACATATGCATGAGTGTGATAATTTGATGTAAATTTTAAGTAGAGGTGCTGTGGTAGGCTAGGTTGGAAATCCTTGAAGCTAGTTCATCAAATAAATCTCAAGGGTGTCACTCATTGACCCTTTCGATCACCTAATGAGTGCTTTAATCAAAATCACCTAGTACCTCAATTAGACACCCCCTATTTCTAGGATGGTGCCCAAAGTATAGTCAACTTCACAATCACTCTTATGTCAAAGATAGTCAAAAATAGTTAATCATGCTCATAAATTATCTATTATTGGTTTGGTTCCCATATCCCTCTTTCAAGGATGAGTAGGTTCCTAAAGTTCACACAAATCTCTCTTTCTAGTATGGTTTAAGCTTTCAAGAGCTTGGAATTTTCATCCATCAAACTCATTTGGGTATTTGAGGCTTTCGCCCATAAATCCCAACCAAGATACTCAAGCAATAGTAGAACCCAACATCACAAGCTAATAAATGCATAAAAAATCATATCTCGCACATATTTACACTCTATTCTAGCATAATCCTAACAGTAAAAACTAGCTACTCATAAGATAAATAAGTAAAGATTTTACCCAAAATCTGCATTGATTTGATTTAAGAAAATCTAAGTGAATATTACTTCATACTATGAGATCCAACAAATCTTCAATGGGAGTTCACTAATTCTTCACTTAGAAGTGACTCCAAAATATTCTTCACCCAAAATTTATACAATATTTTATTCTCCAAAAATGGGGCTACAAACCCTAAAACAATGTTCAAAAATTGGAGAAGATAGAATATGATCAATAATAGGATTTGAGTCTTCTTTTTGTCAAATTTCGGATTAGCCACGTGTATTGACATTTCTGCCCTTGGGCTGTAGTTTTTTGTTGTGCCGTGATTGCATAGGCTTATCTGCGACCACGGTTATCGTGACTGTGATTAGCTCCCACGACCGCAATAGATTGACCTACTTGACTGACCGTGATCGTAGTTCTCATACCACAACAGTGGTAACTGAGCCCATTTCATTTGCAGGTCTTCAACTGTACTTTCTTTCTTCCTTTTCATCATTTTTAGCTTCAATCCATATCTTTCTATTTCATCAATTATGTGCCTATAAAATATGGATATTAGTGTATTTAATCTCCATTGTCTTATTTATTTATTCAAAATATGGTAATGTGCACGAATGTTGAATGCAAATGAGTGGTAGAATTATCACTCATCATGCCACAAATGCCAAAACGTGTCCTCTCATTAATGACATTTTGGTGTAATTCCCCCACCTGGAACGTTGTGGTGTTAATACCAGAATTGAGTTTTATCCATTACTTTACATGATCTGTATCAAGTATATACTCTGGTATTGCATAAGTTCATGGTAAAATAAATATTATATTTTGACTATATCATAATTAATAAAAAATTAATTCATATAAACCCTCTATTATATGATACTAGTATTTTAACATTTCTAAATTTACTATCTCTTCTTAAAATCTATATTTGTATATATTAAATAGTAAGAAAATCTTGCTTAGACTATTGTCAAGTGGCATGCTATGAGGATGATACGTGTTAGTTTTGGGACAAATCAAGTATTTATTAGTTATTAGTTATTTTTTATAATTTCAATTTAATTATTAGATTTTTTTTAAATATATAGTTAAAAATCTTCTGATATACAATAAAAAAATCTAAAATCTATTTAAAACACTTGCACAAATTTATAATATGGCTCATTATATATCTTTCAATAACTGAATATTATTGTTTGACCTTAATTTTCACAGATTTTTGTAAAAATAATTCATATTTTAATATTTACTATAATTTTTTATAGCATCTTTTTAGAAATTCAAAATTTTTCATTTAGAAAAATTGTACTTGATAAAATCAAAAAAGTATTTTCAATTTAAAATTAGAAAGAAAAGGAATGCGGGTTGTTGATTTTTTTTAAAAATAATTATTTTCTTTAAAAAAGTTAATTTTAATGGAAGATAAACATTAGTTTCATATACAGATAACCAATGAAAAGCGTAAAATTTATATTCATTAAAATAAAAATAAAAGAATTAATTAACCTAAGATAACCCCAGTCCACGTCTTAGTAACTTCACATTCTTCATACCCCACGATCATATACACACCGTTGCACCCCACACAAATATATATTACACTACTAAGAAACATATACGCACATATGCATAACTTTTATATCGAGAAGAAAATTACTAATGAATAACATCAGACTGCAAACTAAGAACGTGAAGACAAAAATCACAATAGATTTTGTGAAGTTCTGCATTTTCAAGGTATGTTGATTGTGGAAAGTTTCGTATTTTCATGGTAAATTTTGACTAATCGATCACTTTTGCTATCCCTATGAGTCAATGGTCTACCTTAGATTTCACAATTTACCTCAAGGATGGAGAGAATCCATGTGTAAGTTATGAACAATCCATATTTATGAATCATCATTGAAAGAGAATAAAATGCATAGTGCATTCTTGATGGAGTTCAAAAGTCTATGTTGAATGATTCTATGCTGAAAATTTCTGTGATAAATATGATTTCCCTTTTTGCATTTAATATTACACTCCATAACCAATGAAAATGAGGAGTGTCTCAGTATTTTTGTGGATGATGTGGCTAGAACTTCTTTAAAATAATATATGAAATATTAATTGGGGTCTTCAAAAATCACTTTTAAATTTTGAATGGATGTATCAAATTTAATTTACGAAGTAAATCATCAAATCTGTTGCAGAGTAATACCCTAAAGGTTTTATCATTTCACACGTGGAGGAAGGAAAGATATCGGAGGATATTTTGACTTCGACTATGATATTTGTAGAAGGTGAAATTTAATATACCTGCAATGATATTTACAACATTTGCCTTGAAGAATTTTTTGATAGCAATCTTTCTATAGTGTGTATTCTTCACTTTATATGGTATTATAGTGGAAATAATTTACTTGATTTTGAAGTAATATAATATCTTAGTTTGTAGATGATGGCCTGTAAACATGAGTTTCATCTTCAATCTATTCTTTCATAGTTAGCTAAATGGTTCCCTGTCAATTAAATTCATAAGATAACCCTGGAATAAAATCTCCTCCTAATGTGTTTCTCAATAGATACTTAAATTTTGAATCTCATCAATATATCCAATACTAGGACTCCTTAATTTTAACGCCAATACAATGACATTGACATGTTTGTAGAAGGATTAAATAACATTACATATGTATTTTCTCAAAAAAAAAAAATTTATCTTTGTGTGGAATAGAAAAAGGATAGATGTTTGGAAATTATCTTTCCCTCTGTCCTTTATAAATGATAATGTATAGCATATATTTGGTTTCATGGATGAGGATTAACCTATATCTACCTATCTATTTAAAATGTTATAGTGGACACTTAAGTTCCTTGATGAAGCTTCATTTGGGACTAGCTTGAAAGCATCATCAACTACGTTATTTGGAGTAAGGACTACACAAGAGTCGAAGGATGCGAAGTGTAGCATATCCCACGAACAAGTCTGGAGTAAATTGTGTAAATTACACTATTTAGTATGACCTTGAAACTTGACATTTAAAAGGCATCAATTGAGTTGATGTTAGGCCTTGACATGCAGAATTTACTGCAAAGAGGTTTCATTCTTTATTAAAAATTGCTATAATTATTTGTTACTGTAATGACTCGAGACTACCCCCTAGTCGTCACATAGTGCTTACGACCCCGAAGGACCACAAGCTAACCCATGAGTGATATCTGTTATGAGCACTGAATAATAATATTGTAACTAATGTGGAAAATAGGATGAAATGACATGAGGTTCAAAATATCTTAAATACTGATAAATAACAACATTTGATAAAAACTTAACACTGTTTGAAAACAAGTCTGAAAAGCCTCTAACTTAATCTGTCTGAAAGTGGAGTTGATGGGACAGTCCCCCAACTAACTCCATCTACTGAACTAATACATCTACTAAAAATATGAAATAGTATAATATCATAGAACGATAAGGACTCATTACTAAATCCATTTCTACTAGCTGAACCTGAATCTACTATGTGTGATCGAAAACCAGAGCGTCCGAACCTATGATATGAAACATCATAGCGCAGAAAAGTATGTGTGAGTATGGGGGAATGTACTGGTATGCTTAATGAGGTAAGGATGAATGCAAGGGTTCAAATGAATGAGGATATAACTGACTGAATAAGAATAACTGAATATGAGAGTACATGGAGAATCTGAGAATATAGTAAATAATGATACTGCAATCTGTACATATACATATATATAAACTGTAACTGAGATTTTCTTAGGCTAAGTATTGAATTCAAATAACTGATTAACTGATACTGATTAACTATATCTGAGAGTTCTTGTTCTATAAAACTAAGTTAAGTTCTGAACTGAAGGCTGAAATTGAGACTGAAACTGTGAAAGGTAATCATCTAAATGACATGCCCCTCTTTAAACTGATTAGGGTCCAAACTGCAACCCCCGTTAGAAGGGTGATAATATCTTACCACAAGTAGTAATACTATAAAACCAAGATGCCAATCATAACTGATGGGTGACACCTAGGTGGAGCCAAGCCTAATTTGATGGGTGACCCCTAGGAGGTAGTTAAGCCTAGTCTGACGGGTGACTCTTTATCCTGCGCTGGCTACATAGTTCTGGAGTATAGGGATTGTTACTAATGACTCTGCCTATCTAACGGGAAAGCCATCATCCCTACTCTAGCTTAGTTCTGAATCCTACACCCAATTGAAAGACACTGAACTAAGAATACTGGACTTGACTGGACTAAGACGGAGTTTACTGAGTTTTCCTAAGTTCTGTAATTGACTGTGTTCTACTGAGTTCTGTAATGGACTAAGAGTACTGATCATGATATGGCTTATATTATTTTGTAAGTGACACTGGCTCTAGGTAAACAGTTAAATTATTTGGTGTTAAATACCCCCAGGACTCGATAGCATGAGAAGTAAATCAAAGCATAATCTTGAATATTATAACAATGTTCACTTGGTCATAATTGATTCATAGAGACATTTCATCAAACACTTGTAATGCATTAACATGTACATGAATAGGATCACATAATAATATGTCATGCCTTCACTAGTCAATTCACATAAGCATTTTATCAAACACTTGTTGGGCATAAGCTTGTACATGATTAAGATCTTATAATAACATCTCATGATTTCCCTATCTACTTCACATAGGCATTTTAGCAAATACTTGGGGAACATGTATATTTCATATGATGATGGTCATCACATAAACATCACGAATACAATACTTAATTGTAAATTCAAGGGTTTAGCATGTAATTCATATAATTCCCCCTAAATACTATACTATTTTTCATGAATCTTATCATAATCATGAATTGAAAACGAAATCAACATCACATATGCATTAATCACTTTATAAATTTAGGGTCTATCAAGATAATCACATATTTGTTATACATACTATTTAATTTCATGAAACTTACATTTAAATCATGGATTAGAACTCAACTAATATTATAAACATGAATTCAATCTAATTCAAACATTAAAATCATAAATACATCATCCTTGTACTTTGAAAAAAGGATTCTTGGACTTCATGGGTGAAAGGAATCCATGAATCAACATCTAACATGCCTTAATTTGTGAGATTCTTAAAGTTCTTAAAGGATTTCTTGATCTTGACCTTGATTTCTTGAACTAGGGTGTTGCCCTTTGAGAGAGAATGGCTTGCTTCTTGAGAAAATAGTGAGTTAATGAGCAATTTGTGCTTTTTAGGGTTGGATTGTGTGTTTAGGCTAACCAGGGGTGAGGGAAAAAGACCTTAGTTCCCTTAAAATTAAAACTCGAAATCGACTGAAAATCCCAATTTTGTACACTGGTACTACGCGTCATGTCACTGGAAACTAATGATTAAAAACTGGGATGATGGCGCGACGTGGTACCATTGCGGTCCCTCACTAGTTGTGAATTTTACCTTTGGCGCAACGCGCCATGATCATGGATTCATACTGGAAAGTGAAAATTGGGAAAAAGGCTAGTGGCGCGATGCAGTGGTATTGCATTGTCTCACTGGAAAATTACAAATGTCATTTAAACTGCCTCCACGACATGCTGGAGTACCAGGTGGTGCACTGTCTTACTAAAATGGCTCAACTTCTTCGCTCTGGTGTCGGATTTGGGCGAATTTTGTACTGATAAAAAGCTTATTCAATTTCCAACGCAATAAAAAGTTAAAATCTTGAAAATTCCATATGTATAAAAGTGTATTCATCTTTAAAGAAAGTATTTAACGTTCTAATGATGAATTTTAAGCTAAGAAAAAGCATGTGGTGCTACAATATCTCCCCCTTGGGAACATTTGTCCTCGAATAAGACTGGTTAAGCTGAGACTGATAGATTGTGTTTACGAATTGTACATGCACGACTAAAGCATGAGTACATGACTGAAACTACTGATATACTGCATTTACATACTAACTATGCATATCTGATGCATGAAGTACATGGCTGAACGGATTTATGAACGCATGAATGAACGTGTAACGATAAGGAATAGCAAGTTTATAATTATATGTTGGACATGGAATTGGGTAAATCTAAGAAAGAATGTTATCCTAGGTTGAGAATATTAATAAACCTGGGGTTATTTACTGAACATAAGTGAACGGGGTATGAGAACAGGACTGAGTCTGAATCATGATACATGAACCGAATACATCAACTAGACTGATTTCTTGGATAACCGTAAAGACATGAGAATGGTCATATGGATGAAATTGGAATGAAAAAGTCAACTTATGAGTATCTATTACTCCAACTAGATTCGTAACGTGAAGAGAAAATGGAAGGTTTAGGACATGAAATCTCGGGGGTTATAGTACATCTCACCCTTGGGACACTATGTCCCTTGAAGAATGTTGACTTGACTCAGATACTGAGGAAAAGCATAAGATAATGCACGGTTCACCTATGAACTGAACCGTAACTAAATATCTAGGATCTAAAATCGAGACATGATACATGAACTAGGCTGAACTCGTTACAACTAGGATGCTCTATCTTGGAATGGTCATATTCAAGAAACTTTGGATAGTACAACTAGATGGAAAGATGAGAAACCGTATGAATTTGTCCGCCTGAATGCTAACCTACAGTACTAGCTTTACGGACTAACTCATGCTAAAAACTTATACTTGACTAGATTATTTCTTAACACTCTTTATGTAGAGTTATACTGACTATAGGGAGCAATGAAATCTTGGCATGGTCTGAATAAGACATCTGAACAAGAAATCATAACAAGGCTCTAATCCTTGTAACATGGAGTAAGGCCTACAACACACCTTTTAAGATAGAGTTGCTCAGCCTTGTGCACTCCAGCTACAAATTTTCAAGCTTAGACACATTTTTGAATACTTTCTCAACTCCAAAAATTCATCTGAAACTACTGAAAAGATTTACACGGGCGCTGAGCATGAATGCAGAAACATACTAGCTTATCTGATTAACTAAACGACTGATGGCTTAATACTGGTCACATAAGATTGAACTGTTCTTAGCCTAAACAATTGGAAAAAAATAGTAGAGTACTATGCATATGAGTTAAGGACTGACTGAGGAACGTAAGGTAGCTGAACATGAATTCATAAAAATAGTTCTTATTTGAGAATGCAAGACTGAGCGTATAACCTGATTTTGAAATGGTCTATAATCTAAAGTATTAAAATACTAATAACTGAATAACTGGTGACTGTATGCTATGGTCAAGCAAACCTGAAACTGAACTGAGCCACTAAGCTCACTACTGAACTGAGACTGTGACTGAGATTCATACTGGAACTTAATTTTGGGATATAATAAAACATGGATACTGTATGAATAGAGGGTCTAAAACTACGTGAAGGAGATTGGCATAAATTGAGGATCAGAATATACAACCACATTTTGCTTTCTCTTATTTTCTCCTCTCCCTTCAAAAAACTAAATACAGCCTCCTGCTAAGCATTCACTTACACACCAACATGACATTCAAGCCTATCTTCATGACTACAGCCTCATGTAAAATAAGCATGCACTAATTTTTCTTAACACAAAACATTTACCCTACTCTCTCCCTTTTAAGCAATCGCTCATCACTACATCATTTCATAAGGGAAGTTCACTGAAAGGCTAAAACATGAGGACCTGAAGCATAAATGGACACTACATCAAACTTGATACTTAACTGAGGCCTGATAAATAGAATATCAACATCATGAATTCATCAAGAGGTCTAACTGAGGGTATACATGACATAATCTGAATTTAGTTGATTAATGGGAGAGTAGCATGAGTACTATAATTGAACATACTATAAAGCATGAGTACATGAGTCATAAGTGACATAACCTGAGTTTGGAGTTTCTGTATTCATGGAACATAATTCATAACACTAAGTGATCTGGATCTCCTTATACTAGGAATTGTAAGTGTACATAATTTTTGTTAATTTGCACGGATATGAACTATGATCATAAAGTTGACATATAAGGCCTGAGTACTGACATTACTGACATTACTACTAGAATCTGAACCCTGACTTGGTTACTTGTTCTACCATCTCCTTCTTAGCTTAAAGTCATCATTCCAAGTCTGTGAATAACTTAATAAACTCTAAATCAAACTGAAACCACTTTTCTCTAGAGTCTAAGATACAATAATACTCATAAACACTGAACTTACCCTGAGGGACTACTCTAATAGTGTAAAAGTCATTGATAGTACTTTCTTCTAAGATAGAACTCTTAACTTTCTATAGCCCCAATATTCATCATACAATAGCTTAAGCACTGACTAACTTAGAATCTTCACCTCTTCTTTCTATTATCTCAACCTTCAAAGATTCAACTTATATTCTAACACATAACATAGATATCAACAAATCTTTAATAAACATACTACTTTCATCATAGCCTGCAAATATCACATCCACAACATATATTCCAAATCAATAAACATAAGTCCTTGCATACATTGCTTCAAGTCTACTAATTCACCTTTCATACATCTAGCCCCATGAAATATAATCTGCTCAAATTCAGATAATACTATTCCCATTTTACTGCTGCTAAACCTCTGGTCCTTACTTTTAACTCTAGGTCATATGCCATCATAGGATTCTGATTAGGTATCTAAAAGAATACCTGACTTGGGCTAAATGCATGATTTTTCTTGAATCATGAATGAAATATTCCTTACTCATAAGTGTGCTGATGGGATAATTTTAAGCCCGCATAAAGTCCCATAACTGTCTATAAGGAACTACTTGAGAAATCTCTATCTGTAAGGATTGATCGATTTTGATTGTTTCTATCACCTTGAAAACAAGGCAGGGCTGGCAAGAATAGAGCAAGATGAGAATACGTATAACTTTCTTAGAGGACCTTTCTATAGCATGATCTGAGACATGAAATAAGGGAAACTTTTTCCTAAAACATCTCATAGCCTCTTGTCCATAAGTGTGGCGCGCTACACACCCATGCACAAGACTCTACTCGATGCATCTTTCAGACTTCCTAGGACTCTATTGAACCTTAGTCTCTGATACCAATTTTATAAAGACCCAAGACTACCCCCTAGTCATGAAATGGTGCTTACAAGCTTGAAGGACCACAAGCTAACCCATGAGTGATATCTGCAGTAAGCACTGAATAATAATACTATAATTAATGTAAAAAATTGGTTGAAATACCATAAGTTCAAAATATCTGAAATACTGATAAATAACAACATCTGATAAAAACTTAACACTGTTTGAAAACTAGTCTGAAAAGCCTCTAACTGAATCTATCTGAAAGTGGAGTTATTGGGATAGTCCCCTAACTAATTCCATCTACTAAACTAATACATCTGCTGAAAATATAAAATAGTATAATTTTCTCGAATACTAAGGACTAACTGCTAAATCTACTACTGCTGGCTAAACCTAAATCTACTATGCGTGATCGGGAACCTGAGCGTCTGAACCTATGATATGAAACATTATAGCACAGAAAAGTATGTGTTAGTTTATGGGAATATACTGATATGTTAGATGAGGTAAGGCTGAATTCAAGGGTTCATATGTATGAGTATAAAACTGACTAAATGAGAATAACTAAACATGAGAGTACGTAGAGAATCTGAGAATACTGAAAATACTGAGAATGCAATCTGTGCATATACATATATATATAAAATTGCAACTGATCTTTTCTTATGCTAAGTATTGAGTTCTATAACGGACTATGAGTACTGATCATGACATGACTGATACTATTCTGTAACTGACATTGGCCCTAGGTAAATAGTTAAATTATCGGGTATTAAATACCCCAGGACTCAATAGCATGAGAAGTAAATCAAAGCATAATCTTGAATATTATAACAATGTTCACTTGGTCATAATTCATTCATAGAAACATTTCATCAAACATTTGTAATGCATTAACTTGTACATGAATGGGATAACATAATAACATGCCATGCCTTCACTAGTCAATTCACATAAGCATTTTATCAAATATTTGTCGGGCATAAGCTTGTACATGATTAAGATCTCATAATAACATCTCATGATTCCTCTATCTACTTCATATAGGCATTTTAGCAAATACTTGGGGAGAATGAGTATTTCACATAATGATGGTCATCACATAAACATTATGAATACAATACTTAATTGCAAATTCAAGGGTTTAGCATGTAATTCATATAATTTCCCCTAAATACTATTCTATTTTTCATGAATCTATCATAATCATGGATTGAAAATCAAATCAACATCATAGATGCATTAATCACTTTATAAATTTAGGGTCTATCAAGATAATCACATATTTGTTATACATGCTATTTAATTTCATGAAACTTGCATTTAAATCATGGATTGGAATCCAATTAATATTATAAACATGAATTCAATCTAATTCAAACATCAAAATCATAAATACATCATCCTTGTACTTTGAAAAAGGATTCTTGGACTTGATGGGTGAAAGGAACCCATGAATCAACATCTAACATACCTTAATTTGCGAGATTCTTGAAGTTCTTGAAGGATTTCTTGAGCTTAAACTTGATTTCTTGAACTAGGGTTTTGCCCTTTGAGAGAGAATGGCTTTCTTCTTGAGAAATTAGTGAGTTAATAAGCAATTTGTGCTCTTTTAGGGTTGGGTTGTGTGTTTGGGCTAACTGGGGGTGACGGAAAAAGATCTTAGTGCCCTCAAAATTAAAAATCAAAACTGACTAAAAATCCCAATTTTGTACGCTGGCGTGATGCGCTGTATCACTGGAAGCTAACGATTGGGAACTGGGCTAATGGCGCGATGTGGCGCCATCATAGTGCCTCACTGGTTGCGAATTTTCCCTTTGGCGCGACTCGCCATGATCACAGAGTCATACTGGAAAGTGAAAATTGGGAAAAAAGGCTAGTGACGCGATGCGGTGGTATCGCATTGTATCACTGAAAAATGACAAATGCCATTTGGACTGCCTCCGTGACGCGCTGGAGTACCAAGTGGTACACTATCTTACTAAAATGGCTCTAACTCTTCACCCGGGTGTCTGATTTGGATGAATTTGGTATCGATAGAAAGCTAATTCAATTTCCCACGTAATGAAAAGTCAAAATCTTGAAAATTCCATATGTATAAAAGTGTATTAATCTTTAAAGTAAGTCTTTAACATTTTAGTGAAGAATTTTAAGCTAAGAAAAATCACGGGGTGTTACAGTTACATTGATATTTTTATGTGTTTTACTAAGAAAGTGAAATTTGGGGAACGCTAATAAAGGACGATATTGCTATTTGTGTAATCAGCAAAGAAAATAATTGAACCCACCAATAGTTTCCATCTTCTTTCTTTGTGTATTTCATAGAATTTGCTATTCAAATAGCTGAACATTTTGAAGTTTTTTAGGATTTGAAATTGGAGTAAAATGTGCAGGGTAATCTTTAGGGTCATTTCTTCTTCGAATTACTCAATTTTATTTTCTAAAAGCTCTTTGATAATTTAAAGTACAATTGCTTTCTTGATTTATTGCTGAGAGCTTACTAATTAAAGAGTTGAAAATTTGAAACTTTACGAATAAAATATGCATTTGTAAGCATGTAGATCACATTTAGGTGAAGTGAAAATGATATACAGATTGTAATCTTCTTGCCAACAATTAAATTTTAAGTTCTCTAATATATTTATACATGTTCTTGTATGTACCTACAATTTACCTTTTCTCCTTTTTCTTTGGATGTGGCTTTGGAGCAGCTGAGACAAAGATATCATAATCAGCTTCATTTTTGTTAATTGAGAGGTGTTTTTTATTTTGACTTCTTCATTATTAACATTCAGGAAGTATAAATCTTTCTATAGTCATACTTATAAGTCACCATGTAAGTCATTTAGGTTTGACAACAATATTGAGTTTGTAATCATCATGACTTTGTAGTTGTTGTTCTCCTTTTTCTTTTGTTATGGTATTTGTTTGTTTTGATAATTTATTTTGATGCTAGTTCAGGTAATGGATAAGAAGAGGGAAAAATGATATTGAAATCAATCCATTAATCTAAGGCATTTTGCCTACAAAAAATATATTCTTATATCCTAAGAAGTAATGAAGTATATGCAGAGGCCAATTATGTTGCAAAGTCTCACTCTTAGCACATTGTCGGCAGATTAACTTCATATTGCGTGGTTTTTGTCAATATTCAATATAATCTCTTAGAACTTTAATCTTTTGATTTTGGTGAATTCTTCTGTCAATTCGTTTTTCTAGAAAAGTAAAAGAGTTATATTATTCATTTTTCTAGAAAAGTAATAGTGTCATGTTATTTACGGTACAATGAATTATTCTAGAAATATGCAGAATAAATGAAAGTAAATTGCCTATTATTTTTTTCCATGACTTTAATCCCGAAACCTCATAGTTGTCCTACATTGGTCACTATACCATATTCTTAATTCCATATGTAATAAAAAAAATTTTGTACATCAGTATGTAGTAAAATTTAAAAAACTTTGAAAGGTTTTAAGTTAGATGGTTCATGTTATCCTTGATTGAAGGCATAAGAAATTGACATTATCTCAAAAAACTTCTGTATTATGGAATTCAAAAGGTTTAAGTAGATATGAAGAAAATAAATAGCATATAGATACCAGAAAAATGCAAACTATAACATGCAGATACCAGTGTGAACTATCATTTATATTTTTTAATTATTGAAAATAAATTATTTTGATTTTCTTTCTACGAATACTTGTTTATATTTATTGATACGAGTTGTATTTATTGGTACAAATAAATATAATTTAAAATCATTTATTTCATTTATTTATAATTGTATTTGTATCAAGTGATATTTGTTTATTTACAAATATGAATGATAATTTTGACGTACAAATACAAAACGGTACATTTGTATCAAATGATACATTACATATTTATATATTTTAGAATCAAGAAAATACAATTAATGCATTTACTTGTTTGTATACAAATACAAATGATAAATTATACATAATCAAGGCTAAATACAATATGCAATCAACTTACAAATATAAATATAAAATAATTTTTTTAAAATAAAAAGGCATCAACAAAAATAGAGCACAAATTCAAATATAATCTAAATATACAAACACAATAAAACCTTAATAAATTGAAATCATTCAAATAGATATAGTTAAACTTTATATATGTTGACTTTCTTTTTCTTTGTCATAGTCTTCATCCTAATTATGTTAATGTATGTTTTCTCTATTTTGTTAGTAATTGTTATGAATGTGTTACTATGATATTGCAAAAATGTATTTTATTAATCTCTTGCATATAACAAAACAGTCATCACTTGTCTAGATATTTTTTACTATTATTATAAAAAAATATACTAATGTAACATAACATGAAAAGTGAATTGAACAAAAAAACATAGTTATTATATATATATATATATATATATATATATATATATATATATATATATATATATATATAATTGTATAATTGATAATTTTATACAAGTTTCTTGCCTAATATTATTTTGACACTTTCTTACCAAAGTTTGCATAATATTTCTTTGTTGATGTAGGATTACCGATTACAGGGTATAAATATATGTGGTTATTTGAAGGCTCAGTTGCCTTTATTTATCGGCCCCGCTATCTCTAATAAAATGAAATTCATGACTTGCTGAAATTTACCACAAGTAAAAATTATTTATGTACATATACACACATGTTCCAAATGCATCTTATATGTGTTTCTTCTAATTATTTTAATTTCTTTTTTTAGTAATATTTTATGTTGAGAAGAATTATTTTTCTTTGTTTGTTTTTCTTTATTTTTCTACACGGGAAATGATAAATATCCATGACTAGGGATATTTGAGGTTAGCATCTTCTTTCTTTCTTCTGTTTCATTTGTTTCCTTTTCTTTTCTTTTTTTTAATTTTTTGTAATTATAAAATTCAATTAGTATTTATTCTTATGATGTGTATGCAATGTAATGAAATAAATTTGATGAAAAAGATTATATTTGATTTTGATTAAATCTTTGTAACTTGCGATACCTTTAATAATGAATTCAATATTTTTTACCGTCAACAAATTAAGTTTGCTACATATTAATCTAAAGAAAAATTCAAAAAATTATGGTGCCATCTTTTTTTAAGTGAATTTTTGGAGGCCTGTTAAAGCCATTTTATTAAAAAGGACCCAAATACCCAAAATTACACATCATCGATTGAAGACCCGGTCCATAAGACAAGGGAGCTAAAAAGACTCCCTTTTGCCTAATAAAGATAAGTTTTAAGAAACACAGACACTTCATTTTCCTAATTCCATTGAAATCGACATCTTCAAAAATGTTCCCTGAATGCTGCCATTGGAACTCGAAGCTTCGTTGCCTTCTTCACTGGGTGTTGTTCAAGAAAAATCTAAGGTGGATCTTAGCTGAAATCTTGATATCAGCTTCACTCTTCTCTGCATTTGTGAAGTCATTCTCTGTGTTTTCAAATCTAAAGTATTCCTCTCATTTTCGTTCTTGTTAGGTGGTCTTGGGTCCTCAGAAGACTATAATCCAGTTCACCTAGTTTTGGAGTTCGAAGATTCTTGCTTGTCTCTTTCCAAGCATACTTTTAAACCCTCTTTTCTGTGGTCTTTAATCTCCTCTGTTGTTGTTGTTGTTTGATGTATATTGTTAGGTTTGTGAATATACATTCTACTAAATTTTTTATTGTTGAACTATTCTTCTTATCTTGATCCTGATATGTGGGATTTGGTCTTTATCAATGTTTAGACACCGCCTTGTTTTCACTCTTAGTTATTGATTTAAGTGGTATTCTTGCATGTATTATATTTATATTACCTGATTTGCCAGAGAATCAGCTATTGAGTTTTCTTCTCTAAATTTATGAGTAACAATAGCTTGTAATTTCTAAATTAGAATCCCAATCTCCTCAATGACACCAACAAGTTCCCAAGGAATTTTCCATTTCTTTAGATTCGCGTGTTTAAGACTTAGAGAATCTATCTCTATGATGAAATTTGTAAAAATTTTCTCATGACAGTATTTTAAGGCTTCTTTAATAGCAATAGCTTTAACTTCTATATTTGTACCAAGTCCTAAACCCTTAGCTATTGCACATACCAGGTCCCCTCTTTTATCTCTTATGCAAAAACCATATGAACTCATCCCCAGATTTTTTCTACAAGATCTATCTGTATTGCATTTTTATTGTAGATGCTTAGGATTTTTCCATACCACTTGATGATAGTCGAGTCTTGGTTTGTAAGTGCTCATAGTGTCCACCACCTCTGGCTATGTCCATTTTTTCAACTTTATCTAGGGATAAATGTTTTTGATTAGTTTCTTGAGCACTTCTTAAATCTGAATCACCATTCCCTTAAAAAAATGATCCCTCCATGTTTAATAGAGTTTCTCCTTTTCCATAAGGTACACATGATTATGGCTAGTACAACTTTATAGATGCTATTGAGTTTTGGTATTGATTCCATTGTCCACCATGAAACAATTATCTATTGAAGTTGTACATTGTCCATCCTGATTCTTGCAAAATGAGCAAACTGCCTCCAAAGCTTTAAAGCTATGAGAGCTGTTAGTAAAATATGTGACATACTTTTCTCATTTTTGTCCTCACAACACCAGCATCTTGACACCAATTGAATTCTCATTTTCCTCAAATTATCATCTATAGGGATCCTTCTTAGCCACTCTCTTCATAAGAAGAAATTATATTTGAAAGGTAAGCTTTTATTCCATATATAATCAAAATTTCTTCTTTTCTCTTTTTTCTTCCTAAAAAAATCCCAAGCAAATTTCACAGAAAATTGACCATTTGTATTTTCCATCCACCATGGTCTATCATTATAATGCCCTTCAATAGTAGGCATTACTATCTAAAGAATTAGCTCTACCATCTCTTCTGATAAAATAGATATCAACTTCTGCCTATCTCACTCCCCATTTGTTATAAAAGACTTCACCTTTATTTTTTTATCTTAAAAGGTATCTCCTTCCACATAATATAAAGCACCTTGTTTGGTCCGACTATCATACCAAAACTTGAATTCCCAATTGTAACCTACCACTATATGAGATGATCTACCTCTTCTCTTATAGAAATCATTTTTCTCCAAACATATGATGCTCCAATTCCTTTAGTCAGTAAAGGATGGAAATTTTTCCAGTATTTATTCTATATATATGAACTCCATATAGAGGATATGGACGTTCTAAAACTCTACCACAGTTTTGCAAAAAGTGCCTTGGACATATTGATAACGCCCAAACTACAGCTCTCGTTAGAAAGTGTAAGCAGTCGCTGTCAAATATAGAACCCAACTGGGTTGGGTGTCGAATCCCACAGGAAATACTTGGTCACTAAGTATAGCAATTGCTAGCAGACTGTTGGTCGAAAATTCCATGGAAAGGGGGGATTGGTTTTAGGCGTGAAATAATGTTAACAAAATAAAGAATGAAACGATTAATGTAGTAAGATTTAATCACAGAGAATAATAAGTTAGGGTTATGTCCACCTTATGAGTTCTACGTATCTATTAACTATGAGTAATGCGGAATTTAGACATGCATGCACTTATAGAGATTCGTATTCTAATGGTAAATCCTAGTATTTCTCAATCATCCAGGATTATTTCACTTTAACTCTATCGAGCTTAAAGCGTATACTAATGGTACAAACTCTCCAAGAGATTAATCCGGTTAAGGCATTAACGTGTAAACAGGGGTTGGTAGCCCTATTTCCTTGTCACACTCTCTTTTCCAAACATGTAACTTTTCTCTCGAACAAGTTAATGCTATACTGGCGTATTCTATATGTTTGCAACCACAAGAATTCAATTAAAACGAAGAGAGTAATGATATAAGTAGCATACACATCAAGAATTCACAAACTCATAGTAATAGTAGTATCTCACAAGGTTTCCATAACCCTAACAGAGAAGTTTATCTACTCATGGGTGCAACGGAGATCACAGAAGACATCATCATCATACCAAAGTTAGAATAATCTCACGATGGGAATGAGTTTGGCGTCAAACCAAGGTTGACATTTTTCCCTCTAGATGTTTTCCCCAAGGTTAGCGTTTTTTCTCTATCTGAACTTACAGAATCTGTAAACTGAATAATCCTCAAGTGCCGAATGAAGAAAAATCGAATGAATGAAAAACAATTGCTGAAAAATTCATCAAATAAGGTTTTTATAACATCCTTGTCCTAGTCCTACTAGGTTACTGCTGCACCCCTAAGTATTAAGAAATACTGATTTTGCCCGGGACAGATTCTCCATGCATCACTTTCAGTCCACAAGCTTCCAAAAGTTGCCTTCCTTCTTACGTGAAGTTTTCCTTTGCTGTCCAAAGGTCCACAAAGTGCTGAAATCTTCATCATTTTTACCTGGAAACATGCTAATCACGTTGGTTAGCTTACTTACAGGAAAATGGACTAAAAGTGCAGGAATTATATATTTTATCCTCAAAACTTAGCCTAAACTATGGGTAAATCATGGTGCTTAGGCGTGTAAATACGCCCAATATCAACACCCCACACTTAAAGCTTTGTTCATCCTCGAACAAAATATTACGTCCATGCAATCATCTACTTAGAATTTCACAGTAACAGCACAAAATATTCAATAAGACATGCACGACAATCATTAACAAAGAGTAGTTTTCTTAATCACTACTAGAAACAATTCAACCTCCAACATAGACTCGTTATGATGGTTAATTCGTATCCACAAGTTAAGTCACAAAGAATCATATAACACTACCCAAAACTCATCAACCATGTCTGTCTCACACAAGATATCACCCATAATCACTCACAAGTTTTGCATTTTTCAAAACATGGGTACAAGATTCTCCTTGCTCTCACTCTCACAAAGAATTCACATGTTGCAACTGATGACCATAGGCTTTCCCTTAGTGTAAGGCTCCACTAATATCAGAATGCTAAGCTTAGGATCAAATAGGTCTTTACATGGTTGTAATGTAGGCTAAGGGACAGGTAGGACTATTTTGGCCAGAAATAGTGACTATGTTCCCTAGGCGCTTTAATACACTACGTTATGTCATTAACACTTTCTTTTAAACAACCCCTCTACTTTTCGTTCATCTACCACCCCTTTCACCTATCTTGTTATTCAATTATAAACAGAACTAACTTTTTATATTTTTTCTTTTTTCTTTTTTTTTCTTTTTTTTTCTTTTTATTTGATTTATTTATTTATTATTATTTTTCTTTCTTTTTTTTTATATAAAACACCTCTATTATAGCCACTCTTTTTCACAACAATTTCGAGTACCAATATACTCTGAGGCATGACTCTCACCCAATTTCCTCTTATTTTGTCACATGACTACAATTTAAAACGCTTAGGAATTTGGATCAAGTTATGGTCTTGAAAAAAAAATGGATTAGGCTACATATGAGGCTGTCAAAGAAAATAGCTAAAGGCTCAAGGGGGTTAACTAGGATAATGTACACGGGTAGGTAAAAAGAAGGTAAACAATCACAGGCTGCCAAAGAAATGCCTAAATCATCTCCTAAACTCACACTCTTTATTTCGCTTTACACACACACCAGGCAAGTTCTAGCATCAGTCACAACACAGAATATACTATAACCTCACACACACAAGGCACATGGTCAACTTTATTGGGAGCAGTATAGACTCTTGACCCAACAGATGAATGAATTAAACCACACAATTATCACACAGTGAGTCACACTTGGAGCCTAAACATCTCAATAGTCATGATTTTAGCACAAACTCTTGTTATACTACCATGCCGTCTATCAGAACAATTTCATGCAAACTCTAAAAAAAAATTAACTAACTAATTACGACTAATTAGCTACGACTAATTCAAACAAACAAACATAAATAAATGTAGGCAAAGAAGTATAACATACAAATACCAGCACCCCACACTTAGATGGGACACACTGCCCTCAGTGGAAAATAAATAAGGAAAACCTGATTAGTCGGACTCCTCCTCTATGTCTGGGGTCATACCCCTGCATCGAAATCATCATCAGAGTCGTCGTCATCAGAGTTATCCTCCACGTCTGAGTTTGTCATTCGGCGATCATCATCAGTCGACACGTCATCATCGAGAGGTTCCTCAAAATGTACCCCTACTTGGCACATAGCCCGTACATGCTCATTTATCGGGTAGTCATAATCCAACTGCTGGAGCTCTACATCAGTTGGAACACGACCCCCACTCATCATGGTAAACCTCGTCATGCCATATAAATGGCGGAAGAAGTTTTCGTCGCGAGCATGTCTTTCTGCAGTGGTCAGGTTGACGCCATGCATAGTTTCAGAATCTTTAACCTTTGTCAGATCAACCTTCTTCGGGTTATGCGGAAGCTTATCATCTGCAGGTTCCTCTTCAATGTACTCTTTCCTGAATATCGCAGTCAACAAATTTCCAAACCTAAAATGGGACCTCTTGTACAGCCTAGCCTTATGCATTGATGATCGTATAACCGCACCAATGTTGATGGTAATATTAGTCATCAGAGCGTACACTAAGCATACTCTATCTCGTGTGATCTTTATGTACTGTGTCCCAGGAATGAGGCAAGAGTTGACTATCCTCAACCATATACGAGCTTCTCTGTTTAAGGAAGCATACGGGAAGGTATTGTGCCAACCGGTATCCTTGTGACGATTCCATCATGCCATTGATCTTGCTCTACACAGTGTGTGTCTGATTTCCCTGTACGGAGGTCTGTTATAAAGCTCCTTGAGTGGTGAACGATCTACAGATGGAAAACCCAGAAAAGTATTGAAAAACTCCGCATTCAGTTGCACGACTTGGCCCCGAATCTTCACTTCACTTCCGGTAGTCTTTGGGGACCAATTGGAGTAGAATACTCGCGTTAGATCAAGATTTCATTCTCCCATATCTCGGAAAATTAAATCAAGATGTAGCTCCATGATTTTAGCCAAAATGCGAGGTTCTCTCTTCACTAGACTCTCCTTTTGTATCAACTCCACGTGAACATATTTTTTCACTTTGTTGTTCCTGTACCACTCCTTTCCTTCCTCCTCTAGGACCCACTTTATCCCAAAAGTGTGTCAAGGTATTTGCAGCGAGGAGGATTCAGCTTGCTCTTTTCTTTCCCTTTTCTAACCTTTCTATGAGGTGGACGCTTTTTCTTTTCCTTGTGGTCCTTTTGGTGCCATTCTACTTGGTGATGGACTCGAAAGATGACCTTGCAAGGTTAGATGAGCAAAAATAAAAATTTTAAGAGATTTGGGAAGGTTGGACGGCACCTATCTTGAGCAAACAATGAGATTTTGTTCTAAGATTAAGGGTCTATTTATAGACCAAGGCTTAGATCGGGTTTGACCCATGTAAAATCGGGTTAGGAGGCCAAAAAGTAAGGTTAGGAGGCGCCTAATGCTTTGCCTATGCTTGGCATAGGCAGCGCCTTTAGCAAAGACTAGTTGAATATAGGCGGCGCCTATGCTATGGCCTAGTTGGGCATAGGCGCCGCCTATGCTATGGAATTGTAGATTCAGAAAGCAAAGGCATTGGCATAGACGGCGCCTAATGCTTTTCCTAGTTGAGCATAGGCGGCACCTATGCTATAGCCTTGTCGATTCAGAGAACTTAGCATAGGCCTTGCCTTGTCCGTTGCCTAGATTTACATAGGCCTTGCCTTGTTCGTTGCCTAGATTCGCATAGGCATTGCTTGTCTATTGCCTTTGCTTCTTTATTCCTAACTTACCACCTTTAACATGGAACACTTCCAAATCAAAATTTGATACCAATCTCCTCCTTTATACGTCTTGCACCTACACTTACTCAAAAATAACAAAAACAATTAGAAAGATGGGTTGCCTCCCACCAAGCGCCTTAGTTTTGGTCGTGGCTCGACTCTTCTTTTTGGATTTTTATTTAACAAAACAAACTTCTAGTAAAACAAAACGATTAAAAACGATGGGTTGCCTCCCATGTAGCTCTTGATTTATTATCGCGGCACGACATAGTTATCTCGATTACTTAGACTTCATCGAGATAAATGGTGGACATGCATTTTATCGAGTCAAGAGGACCAATAAATGGCTTCACTCATTGGCCATTCACCTTAAAGACACCACCATTATTGTCTTCTAACTCTACTACTCCAGACGAGTAGACTTGGCTAATTCTGAATGGACCAGACCATTTAGACTTCAACTTACCTGGAAATAGCTTCAGTCTGGAGTTGAAAAAAAGTACCATATCACCCTTCTGAAAATTTCGTTGGATAATCCGACGATCATGATACTTTTTTATCCGTTCTTTGTAGAGGTCTGCTCTTTCATACGCATGGAGACGGAATTCGTCCATCTCATTCAGCTGTTCTAATCTCATATTAATAGCATCATCCCAATTCAAATTAAGCCGCTTCAACCCCCACAATGCTTTATGTTCAAGCTCAATTGGCAAGTGACAGGCCTTCCCATAAACTAGTTGGTATGGGGACATGCCAATTGGTGTGTTGAACGCAGTCCTATAAGCCCATAAGGCATTGTCTAGCTTCCGAGACCAATCTTTCCCACTAGTATTTACAGTCTTAGCAAGGATCAGCTTGATCTCCCGATTAGAAACCTCTACCTGCCCACTAGTTTGTGGGTGGTAAGGTGTGGCTACCTTATGTTGCTTGACCCCATATTTCACCAACACGGCTTTGAACAACTTGTTGCAAAAGTGTGATCCTCCATCGCTTATGATGGTACGTGGTACCCCAAAATGAGAGAAGATATTTCTCTTCAAGAATGCTACAACTTGCTTACCTTCATTATCAGCCAGTGCTACTGCTTCGACCTATTTGGATACATAATCCACCGCAACTAGGATATATTTCATCCCAAACGAACTCACAAATGGGCCTATGAAATCAATACCCCACACATCAAATAGCTCTACTTCAAGAACCTTAGACATGGGCATCTCATGATGCTTTGAAATCGCGCCTTGCCTCTGACACTGATCACATCTTCTCACAAAATCATAGGCATCCTTAAATACTAAAGGCCAATAATAGCCGTTTTCCAATACCTTTCTGGCTGTCCGATCACCTGCATGGTGACCCCCAACTTGGGAAGCATGACTTGCTTCCAATATGCTCGGCACCTCCACATGAGATATGCATCGCCTAAAAACACCATCCGCACATCGTCGAAAAAGATATGGTTCATCCCAGAAGTAGTGTTTCATATTATGCATGAACTTCCTCTTTTGATGAAAAGAGAGATTCTCAGGCATCACATTACTTACCACGTAGTTCGCAAAGTCTGCGTACCACGGTAACTCTTCCACCATCGTGGCTAGGATCTTTTCGTCGGGAAATGCATCATCAATCTCAAGATCGGGCTGCGCTATGTGCTCATTCTCCAGTCTAGAGAGATGATCAACTACTTAGTTTTTGCAACCTTTTCTATCTTTTACCTCAAAATCAAATTCTTGCAGCAATAACACCCATCGAATTAGCCTCGGATTTGCATCCTTCTTTGCCATTAAATATCTCAGAGTTGCATGATCTGTATGAACCACCACTTTGGTTCCCAACAAGTAAGCACCAAACTTTTCAAAAGCATAGACAACCGCTAGAAGCTCTTGTTCCGTGACGGTATAGTTCTTATGGGCTCCATTCAAGGCCTTGCTCGCATAGTAGATTGGATAAAATAACCTTTCTCTTCTCTGACCAAGTACAACACCCAAAGCTACCCTGCTTGCACAACACATAACTTCAAACGGTAGAGACCAATCAGGCGCTACAATGATAGGAGTTTCAACTAGCTTCCCTTTGAGGCATTCAAATACCTTCAAGCAATCTTTACCGAAGTCGAACTCTGCATCCTTCTCCAAAAGTTTGCATAACGGACTAGCAATCTTGGAGAAGTTTTTAATAAACCTTCGATAAAAACCTGCATGACCGAGGAAAGTACGAACTCCCTTTACAGAAATTGGAGGTGGTAGTTTCTCGATAACTTCAATCTTAGCTCGATCGACCTCAATGCCTTTTTCAGAAACTTTGTGCCCAAGAACAATACCTTCCTTAACCATAAAGTGGCACTTCTCCTAGTTTAGCACAAAGTTGAATTCAATACATCTCTGCAACGCCATACTTAGATTCGCCAAGCATGCTTCAAATCACTCACCCACCACTGAAAAATCGTCCATGAACACCTCCAAGGTGTCTTCAACCATATCAGAAAAAATGTATATCATACAACGCTGAAAAGTGGCGGGTACGTTACATAGCCCAAATGGCATACGTTTGAATGAAAACGTACCATATGGGCATGTAAACGTTGTCTTCTCTTGATCTTCGAGAGCAATACAAATCCGATTATAGCCGAAATAACCATCTAAGAAACAAAACCATCCTTTCCCTGCCAATCGATCAAGCATTTGGTCCATGAATGGCATTAGGAAGTGATCCTTAAGCGTCCACGAATTCAGCTTCCGGTAGTCCATGCATACTCTCCACCCTGTGACAGGTCTTAGTGGAATTAGCTCATTCTTTTCATTTGCAACTACCGTCATGCCCCCTTTCTTGGGCACACACTGTACCGGACTCACCCATTTACTGTCGAAGATTGGATACACTACCCCTGCGTCTAACCACTTAATAATTTCTTTCTTCACCACCTCTTGCATAGGTGTATTCAAATGTCTTTGATGCTCAATAGTGGGTATGCAATTTTCTTCAAGCTGAATCTTGTACATACATATCCCAGGCGGGATACCAATAATATCAGCGATAGTCCAACCGATGGATCTCTTGTATCTCCTCAGAATAGAGATGAGAGCTGCAACTTGCTGCTTATCCAAATCAGCTGCAACAATAACCAGAAGTGTGTTTCCACTTTCCGAGAATGCATACTTTAGATGACTGGGTAGCTCCTTCAATTCTAATATTGGTGGCTCTTCAATGGATGGTTTAGCTGGTGGTGTAGGTCAATTTTTTAGATCAAGCTCCAGCTTTTTGGGAGCATGAGAATACGACCCTATTCCTGTTAGAGCACAAATAGTTTCTTTATAATCTTCAACCTCCTCACGCTCAAAATTCATTAGCACAGCAGCCAATGGCTCAACAATATGCTACTTCTCTACAGATAATTCTTTTTCTTCATAGTACACATCAGCTACAGAGAACACATTCATATCTTTGGGCTGCTTCATTGATTTGCATACATCAAAACGGACCACTTTGTTATTCATTCGAAATAAAAGCTCATTAGCTCTTAAGTCAATTAGCACACTTCCTGTTGCAAGGAAAGGACGCCCCAAGATTATGGGACTTTCAGAGTCCACCTCACAATCCAAAATAACAAAGTCTGCAGGAAAAATAAAGGAAGAGACCTTCACCAATACATCATATAAGATACCAACAGGTCGTTTTACCGACCTATCTGCCATCACGAGCTGCATATTGGTTGGTGTAGGATCGCCCAACCCTAACTTTCTATAAATAGATAGTGGCATCAAATTGATGCTAGCTCCCAAATTGCACAATGCCTTGGCAAAATCCAAAGATCCAACAGTGCAAGGAATAGTGAAAGCACCAGGATCTGCCTTTTTCTGAACTAACGATCTTGTAGCGATTGCACTGCAATGATGAACATTGTCTGCCAACTCATTACTTGCTGCCCGCTTCTTTGTCAAAAGGTCCTTCATGAATTTCGCATACCCACGCATCTGTTCCAGCGCCTCCACCAAAGGAACATTAATAGTTAGCTACTTCAACATAGTCATAAATTTACTGAACCTGGTATCATCAGCTTTCTTCTTCAGTCTCTAAGGAAAAGGTGGTGGTGGAAAGGGAATAGTTTTCTCCACCACTTCCTTTTTATCTTGCTTTCGATTATCGATCTTTTCAGGTTGCAGACGTCTAAGAGTGACATCATGCACAGTCACCTCAGCTTCTTCGGCATCAACAACATCATCTGCTATATCATCAACCACCTGCTTGTCTTTGGAAGGATTCTCCAACACCTTACCACTTCTGGTAGTAATAGCCATACATGATCCGTCATTCCTTGGATTTTGCACAGTGTCACTAGGTAAAGTGCCAGCCTTTCTTTGATTAAATGCCGCTAAAAGTTGACTCAATTGTTGTTCCAACTGTTTTGTTGAAGTGGAATGTGAGTCAACCAATTGATTTATTGATGACAAATCATTCTTTACCTTATTTACTCCCGTATTGGTTGCCTCCACTCCTTTCAACGGCTTAGCCATCATATCTTCCATGGACATCTTCCCAGAGCCAGACGCCACGGCCTCACGGTTTCCAGGAGGAACATACAAACGACTCTTGTCAGTCTTATTCTTCCAACTACCTTGATCACGGTCCTTGTTTCCATATTTATCATAATAGTTCCGACCTTGGTTTCCTTAGGCATTGCCTCAGAAACCCTTCTGATTATTCAAGTAGTTAGCTTCTTCCTCAGAATCGGATTCATCTCTTCCTTGTGACATAACATCTTTGACTTTTTCGGTCTTCCCTGATAATAAATGCTTGGTAAGAAGATCCATCTGTGCTTTCATGTGTGCCATATCTTGATCACGTTCCTCCTCTCTTCGCCTTTGTTCTGCAGTTATGCCAATGGATACAGTAGAGCTTGCTACCTCTGAATCCCTGGTATGCCAAGCTCTACTCTGCTTTGTCATACGATCTAGCATATCACTTGCCTAAATAAAAGTAAGGTCCATGAATGACCCTCCTGCAGCATTATCAACCACTGGCTTAGTCACTGAATTCAATGACCTGTATAATATCTTCATCAAGGGGACATTGGTCATATGATGATTTGGGCACCGCATAAGCTTCTTCTTGAACCTCTCCCATGTTTTATGGAGAGCTTCAGTTGGAAGATGTCGAAAATTGCTGATCTCATCTCTCAACTGTGCTCTCTTGGATGGCGGAAAGAATCTTTCTAGGAAAGCATCTTTCAATTGCCTCTAATTAGTAATAGAATCAGGAGTTAGCCCGTTCAACCATAGAGTTGCCTCTCTTGGATTGTCAAACGACTTGTATGTTGAGATAAAATTAATTAGATGCATATTCGAATTGTCTCCTACAAGTCCACCAAATAACCCCTTGAGCTGCAATAGTTGAATCATGGTGCTAGTGATATTGAACTTGGCTTCAAGTGCCAAGGGTGGAGGAATAATAGCCCCTGTGGCACCAGCCCCGTCCAAATCCTCATCATCATCGTCAAAAGGAATCTGCACAGCTCGGCGTTCAGGTCTCAATCTAGTTTGACGATCTCTTCTATTCACAGGTGCCGCCACCTCATCAGCATGCCTCGAGTTTAGTAACTCATCATCACCCAGGTCCTCATCCTTAGAATTTGTTGCTCGCCCTTAGTTATCAATATTCTGTTGATGCACTTGAGCAGCTGTCAATACAACTAATCTAGTCTGCTCCAGTTGAGCAACCCTTATATCAATGTCACATTGTGCATCCATTCTGCCGATAAGTTGCGGTTCAGGGTTTATGGGTAATAATGGTTGACCCAAACTTTGAGTATTTGGCATGCACTGAACAAAACCTGAATAAAACAAAAACAACAAACAAAAAGTAAAATTCAAGAATCTTTGACCAAAGGGTCTAGTAACTATCACAAACTTAGTAGACAATCGTATTCCCCGGCAACGGCACCAAAATTTGATAACGCCCAAACTACAGCTCTCGTTAGAAAGTGTAAGCTGTCGTTGTCAAATATAGAACCCAACTGGGTTGGGTGTCGAATCCCACAGGGAATACTTGGTCACTAAGTGTTACAATTGCTAGCAGACTGTTGGTCAAAAATTCCACGAAAAGGGGGGATTGGTTTTAGGCGTGAAATAATGTTAACAAAATAAAGAATGAAACGATTAATGTAGTAAGATTTAATCACAGAGAATAATAAGTTAGGGTTATGTCCACCTTATGAGTTCTACGTATCTATTAACTATGAGTAATGCGGAATTTAGGCATGCATGCACTTATAGAGATTCGTATTCTAATGGTAAATCCTAGTATTTCTCAACCATCCAGGATTATTTCACTTTAACTCTCTCAAGCTTAAAGCATATACTAACGGTACAAACTCTCCAAGAGATTAATCCAGTTAAGGCATTAACGTGTAAACAGGGGTTGGTAGCCCTATTTCCTTGTCACACTCTCTTTTCCAAACATGTAACTTTTCTCTCGAACAAGTTAATGCTATACTAGCGTATTCTATATGTTTGCAACCACAAGAATTCAATTAAAATGAAGAGAGTAATGATATAAGTAGCATACACATCAAGAATTCACAAACTCATAGTAATAAATAGTATCTCACAAGGTTTCCATAACCCTAACAGAGAAGTTTAGCTACTCATGGGTGCAATGGAGATCACAGAAGACATCATCATCATACCAAAGTTAGAATAATCTCACGATGGGAATGAGTTTGGCGTCAAACCAAGGTTGACATTTTGCCCTCTAAACGTTTTCCCCAAGGTTAGCGTTTTTTCTCTGTCTGAACTTACAGAATCTGTAAACTGAATAATCCTCAAGTGTCGAATGAAGAAAAATCGAATGAATGAAAACCAATTGCTGAAAAATTCAGCAAATAATTTTTTTATAACATCCTTGTCCTAGTCCTACTAGGTTACTGCTGCACCCCTAAGTATTAAGAAATACTGATTTTGCCCGGGACAGATTCTCCATGCATCACTTTCAGTCCACAAGCTTCCAAAAGTTGCCTTCCTTCTTACGTGAAGTTTTCCTTTGCTGCCCAAAGGTCCACAAAGTGCTGAAATCTTCATCATTTTTACCTGAAAACATGCTAATCATGTTGGTTAGCTTACTTACAGGAAAATGGACTAAAAGTGTAGGAATTATATATTTTATCCTCAAAACTTAGCCTAAAATATGGGTAAATCATGGTGCTTAGGCGTGTAAATACGCCCAACATCACATATCATGTAAAGATCTAAAACCCAATCCTCCCTCATTTTTTGGGTAACACATTAGGTCCCAAGAGACCCAATTTTTATTTTTGATCCAGTAGCAATACCTCAAAAAAAGACTTGACAAAAATCTTGTGTAATTGATTGATTACACTCACAGGAGGATTCATAGCTGATAAAATATATATGGGCAAAGACTGTAATACATGAGAAATAAGAGTGTACCTTCTCCCATAAGACAGCAGTCGATTCAATCAAGAATTTAACCTCTTCATCAACTACTTCATTTGTAAGACCCCAAAAAGTTCCTTCGTAGTCCAAGCCTTAGAGCATGTTAATTAAAAGATAATTCCATCCCTAAAAGATTGAGAAGAGACTTTACAAGTGATTGGTATTTAAATTATATAGAATTTTCTTAAATTTGACTTTTTTCATGTAGAGAATTGAATTATCATTCCTATGATACCAATTTTGTCCAAATCCGACATCGGGGTGAGAAGTTATGGCCATTTTACTGAGAGTTGTCGGAACCGCCCAGGTGCGACAAATGATCCGACGGACCATCAATTCTGTGACGAACTATCATGACCAAGGAAGAAACTCCCTTTTCTAGACCAAGTGCGATGGATAAGATAACGAACCGACAAGGTTGTGACAGACCATCGCCACTAAGGTAGTGTGGTCTTGTCCTAGCCATCGTATGACAGATGATCCAATGGAATGTCGGACCTACAATGGATTATCGATCTGACCGTCACATCAAGGAAGTGTGTCCCTTTTCTAGTCATCGTTCGATGGACAACCCGACGGACCGTTGAACTTGCGACGGACCATCGTCTGACCGTCGTAGACCCCGTTCAGTATTTTTAGCTCATTTTTAAAAGGGTTTTTTGGTCTTTTCCACTCTTTTATCAACCAGATATATTCCAAAAAAAGCAAATGGATTTATTCATCATCCAAAACACAAGAGAACTAGGGTTTCTCCCTCAAGATCAAATCTAAAACCCTTCTCCAAGAAATCTAAGAACTCACCATGGATTCTACAAATTGAGTTGAAATTTAAGTTCCCCAAGTTCAAGGGTTGCAAGAAACCTCTCTCAAGAGTAAGAAGAAGAGTTTAAAGCAAGCTTGTTAATCCAATTTCATAATCTAAGGTATGTGGGGTTTTGAACATGGGTAATCCTTTCACCCTTGTGCCCAAAGGCTTATTTAAACTACAATTTTCTGTAACTTATGAGATTTTATATGAAATTTAATTAGGGTTTTTCACCCATTGTTATTGGTTGCAACCTTTTGATGTTTCCCATAAATTGAGAGTCTTATGGCATGATTTTTACATGTTTTCTTGAGAAATTAAAGCTGGGTCTATACCCCATGATTTTAATCCTTGAGAATTTAAGAGTTTCAATGTTCTAGGAATTGAAGTATATGAGTATGTTGATATTTTGAGATAAATTGCTGTAAATTCCAGATTTCTATATGATTTATGAATCTATATGTTATCTAATATGCATTTTGATGAGTTTTAACTTGAGATTGAATTATGGGTCATTAAGCCGTACTTGAGACTTGCAATTTTATGAAATTTTATGCTATAATCACATATGATTTAAGTATTCTGAGATTATTCAAAGATGTTTTGACCTAATGATCATAGAGCTTTGAAATCCACTTCCCTACATAAGATTACATATTTGATTGTTGGGCTCTTAGGAACCATGAGATTATTTTGAAAGTGGATTTTCATGAGATGAGCGAGATAAACTACAGGGAGTAGTATTTAGCACTGAGTTGGGTAAGTTACTACGGTTTCTTACCCTAGAACTACGTTCTACCATAGGTTTCAGATTTTGGGCCTAAGGACGAGATGATTAGGCCCGAGGCTGAGATAAGTGATCACTGAGTTGAGGTTATACTCCTTGGAAAGAGTATAATACCTCTCCCCAATGTGAGTTTACTTCCTTAGGATGACAAAACATTGGACTCCATGTAGCTCACATGGTTTATGTCGATTAAGAGAACCTCCCTAAACTAAAGTATTTTCCATTGAGATAGAATATTTTCCCCAAAGCTTTGAGATGAGATATTTTCTAAAGTGAACAAATTGCTTTCGAGTATTTTCCAAAGAAGGAAGTAGTTTTCTCTACTAATACGAGTTGATCACCGATTTTCAAACCAAAGTTATATGATTCTGAGTTCCAAGTGTTTGAGTTTAAAAGAGTTATAAGTTCTTGAGCATTAAATAAGTTTTACTCTTCATGAGATATATGCATGAGTTAAAAGTACTGTTTAAAGTCTCCCTCAGCCTATGAGTAATAAGAATAATAGAAGAGTATAGATTTTAAAGCCAAAGTATAATGACTCATGAGATTTGTGTTACATGCTTCATTCTACATAATTTATGATCTTTACATTTAAGACTTATTCAAGCCATGTAAGTCATTCCTATTTACATGCATGATTTGATTAAAGAGTATTGATATTGCTTTATGTAAATGCATGCACCCCCACATACTCAGTACATTCCCAAGTGTTGATCCACATATATGTCTATGTGCTACATTGTCTTATAATGTAGGTTCAGGTGCTCATTCCCAGCCTCGTCAGTGATTTCTGAGTACCTTTGTCTACATCTCCCTAGTGGTGAGTCCTCATGATTCGAGGACCTATCTTCAAACATTTTAGTATTTGAGTTTTTATGTTATTACTTTCAGTTTAGTTTGAGTCAGTTTGAGACCTGTCCCAACGGATCTCGAGTTCATGGAGTATTAGAGGCTTTGTCAGACTAGTTATCAAATTGTGGTTGTGTTGAGATTTCCAGTTTTGTGGTCATTTGGACCTAGTATTACCTTCATATTTTATTTTATTTGATATGACAGTGCCAATGTTTTGTATATTTCTTCTTGAATGAGTTATTATGGGAAGTGATAGGATCAAAGGGTTAGCTTGGAGCTACTTGTAGCCCTAAGCACCATGTGATATCCCGGGAGGTGATTTTGGGTCGTTACATCATCAACTCCTCATAATGTGCCTTATTTTTCTACCATAGAAAATAGGACAACCTAGGTAAATGAATGGAAACTTACCTTGGTTTGTCTTAGTAATTCTCTGTGTACTGTTATCCACATTTATAGGAGTCTTATGATGGAAGTAAAAGAAGATTTTATCCAAATTAATCATTTGACTCGAGGTAAATTCATATCTTCTCAAAACTGCCATCATTTTCTTCATTAATTATACATGTCTAGAGTAAAAGAGGATAGTGTCATTTGTATATGATAAATGGTTAATATTAGGGCTCCACTTAGGCATTCCATATCCTCTGAATTTTGGATCCTCAAACAAATAATTCAAGTTTCTTGCTAACACTTCAGCTGAAATAATAAACAAAGTGGGTGATAGAGGATCCCCCTACTTTAATCCTCTTGATGATTGAAAGAAACCATAAGACTGCCCATTCAAAAGCACTGAATACCAATTATTACTAATCAGTCTGACTACCATGTCAATTATCCTTTCTAAAAATCCAAACCTTTTCAATATCTCCTCCAAGTACTTCCATAAAACTATATCATATGCTTTTGCCATATTTTACTTCACCACAAATTGTGTAGTTTATTCTTTCTATTAATATCTCTAATAATCTCTTGAGCTAGCAAAACATTTTTTGTTATGCTTCTCCTCTTAACAAAACTAGCTTGATTACTAGATATAATATTAGGAAGTACCTTCATAATTCTCATATGAATCAATTTGGAAATGATTTTATTAACAAAAGTACTTAGACTGATAGGTCTAAGGTCACCAAAAGTACTCACTACTTCTTTCTTTGGGATCAGCACCAGATCAGTATAAGTGATTTACCTAGGTAACTAACTTAAACAAAAGAAAGCTTTCACCATATTTGAAATATCCTCCCCCACTGTGTACCGACAACACTGGAAAAATTAACCTAAGAATCCATTTGGCCCCCCTACACTTTTTCCATTTAATGACAAAACCACTTTCTTGACTTTTTCTATGTCAGGAAAACTTTCCATACTATTGTTTTGCTCTTCTGTAATACTTTTGTTTGTATACCCCATAATCTCATAATTATCAGCCACCTGGTTCTCTATAAATTGCTCCATGAATACCTGCACTGCCTCATCACCAATGTTCTGTGGTGATGTGATAATATCCCCTATCTTGTTTGGATTTCTATAACTTGCATCTTTATTCTCTTACCTTTTACATAAGAATGAAAGAATTTAGTATTTATGTCCCCATCAGTAAACCACTTTATCCCTACCTTTTATTTCTAAAACTCTTCCTCTATTTTCCTTAATCTTTTTAAATCTGCCTCTGGTTTAGTTAACTTCTCTCTATTTTCTACAGTTGGTTGTATCTCAAATTGTTCTTCCTTAGCTTTTATTACATCCTCCAGGTTTTCTACCTTTTAAAAAATATCGCTAAAAGTCTCACTACTCCAGACAGCAAGTACTAATTTCAACTTTTTCAATTTCTCATGCACTATTTGAAAATGAGACCCTTGAAAGTATTCACTCCAAGTTTGTTGTACTATTCCCTAAAAATATTTATGCTTGGTCCATAAGTTCAGAAACCTAAAAGATTTTTTAATATGTACTTGTCCAGTATTTCCAATGACATGAAGTGGTGCATGATCAGAACCTTGCCTGATCAGATGAGTCACTTCACAATGAGGCATAGCCTGGAAAAGCTCATAATTACCAAAAACCCTATCAAGACTCTTAAAAATGCACTCCTCTTAAATTCTTCCATTCCACCAAGTGAATCTGCTGCCTGTGAATCTTAATTCGTTTAATGCACAATTATTCATACATTGAGCAAAATCAAAAGCCTCTTGTTGTGTCACTGTAAGGCTTCCAAGTTTTTCAGAATCGTCCAAAATAACATTAAAATCAACCCCAATAAGACATGGATTACTAGTATTGGATGCCACTTGTTCCAAATCTTCCGACAACTTTAATCTTTCTAAGTGACTGCATCTAGCATAAACTACAATTACTTTAAAAGAAATAGATGATCCTCTCAGCTTGTACTCCATTGCTAAATGTTGTAAAGAATATATGACAATAATTTCTTCCCAATCATCCTCCCAGAATAACCAAATCTTATCAGAATAATTAACTTTAGCATTTGGTAGCCCAAGCCTTCGTCTGTAATCTTCCAACTCTGATGGACTTTGAAAGGTTTCAATAATACATTGTAAGAATAATGGTGTTTTTATGAAGATCTATTAATCTCTCAAATGATCTTTGAGTTTTAACAGACCTAATATTCCAGAATATCACCTTATTAATCATTGATCACTATTAGATATTAGACCCGACTTACTCCTTGTATTGATTTGTGACTTGTTACCAATCTTCTTATGATCATTTTTGTTCTTCCCTTTCAATTTTCCAATTTGTATTGGATATAAATCTTCATCTCTCTCAATCAGGTCAATGTTAGCATCCATATTTATATTTTCCTTATGATCTTGCTTTTGTTGTTTCTCCTTCTGTGTTAAACTCTGAATTTTAGGAACCTCATCTTCAAAATCTACTATGATCTGCAAATTATTATCTTCCACCTCTACATCATGAGCTTTTGTTGTTTCTCCTTGTCTTTTTCATGATCTCTAACCGAGCTTTGTGATTTTTATTGCATCTGTCTCTTTTTAGTATCCTCACTAGTATGTTGAGGAGTTAAATTCCTGGTATCATCCTTCTTGTTCAATATGGGTTGTTCTACCTGAGAGTTACTCCTTTTATCATTTTTTTTGTCATTCTGATCTTCTGATATCTCTTTTCTATCATCAACATCTTTTTCCTCTAAAGCATCAAATTTATTAGTTATGGATACATCCACTTCTTTCAAAGTGTTTTCTTTCTAATGCCATCTTCTTTCTTGCCTCCTTTCATTATTCCATCCTCTTTTCACTTATTTTCCCTTTGGCTTATGAAAGTCTTCTGTTATTGTGTCCTTGCCTTTATTGTTGTCTTCAGTATTTACCACCTTTTCCTTGTTCTTCTCTTCTACCTTCTATGGTTTTATCTTATCTTGTTCTTCTCCATCCTCCTTCTCTTCCTTAGAATACAAGTCAGGATAAATAACATAACATTCATTCTCATTATGTCCTTGTAGTTTGCATTACTTACAATACTTTGAAATATAATCATATTTGATATGTATCTACTTCTCTACAACTTCTCCTTTTTTCTTTCTCATTCTAATATTAATTCTTTTGGGAAATTCTCCTAGCAGATCAACTTCCACCTTTACTCTTGTGAAACTTAGTCTAGTCTTGTTCTGTGTAGCTAAATCAACCTTTAAAGGCTTTCCAACAACTGCTGCCAGAAAGAAGACTGCTTTTCTTGCAAAAAAATTTGGTGGTAAAGATGGAAATAATATCCATGCCACTGCAGGAGTAGTTTCTTCATTAGGGTTGAACATTGGATCCCATTTCGATATTCTCATCGAATAAGACCAGTAATTCTTTGTAATATAGAATTAGAGTTTGGATAAGAGGTGCACTTAATCCTCAATCTTCATTGCTCTTATTAACACATGTCGATTACTTAATTAACCAATATTGACTTCTCCCTTCAACTCATATTGCTTTGCTATTAAATGTCTTAGATCTTGTATTTTCATCCATCCATAAAAGAATTTGCCAGTTACTACATATTGTAGATCTTCCTTAATAATCATTTCATTGACCTCCTCTTCTTCCCAAATAACATGGGGTTCTCCATGCAAGTAGGATATTTCTTTCAGTCGGAGCTGCATGTTAGTAACAGTAGGTGATTGAAGAATGTTTGCAAACATGGGTTTTGTTATTATTGTATCAACTTGACCAATCTTCGTTACTGGAGGCAGGCCACCGGTCACCATGGCCATTGATTCCGGTTGCCAGTACGTGTAGGTACAACAGGATTCCTATTTTTTCGGAGTTGGCATAACTAGGGTTTTTGGCTAACCCCCCTCCCCCCTCTCTTCTTCCAAAAACAAATATGATGTCATTAATAATTTTATTTTAAAAAAATAAAAGATAACTTGATTGACGTACTAAAGAACTCATTGAAATAGTAAGAAGATCGGATCAAAAGAATTAATTTCATGAAATATTTTTATCTTTTCATATATTCTCCTTTTCATCTCATCTACAAGTATTTTGACAATTTTAATTTCTCTCTTTAATTGGTCTGCTCCTTTGAATAGTGTAACGAACTAAGAATTTGATGAAATATGTAAAATTTGTGATTTTGTGTGATTTGACTTTTTTACCCCTCTTTGTAGTTGCATTATGGTATTTATGGGGTATGAGAGTGATTGACATATTTTCTGATGCATTTTGGTATCATTTATGTGATATTGTGGTTTTTGATAGCTTCGAGAGCCTTATTTTAGACTTATGGGGATATCTTTTGATCAGTACAATAGATGACCGAATGTACTGTGCCAATGGCTCTGGAATATTGATTTTAGGCTAGGTAGACCTTTGGTTTGGGTCTCCATGCACCCGATCTTATTTCGACCTATTGATCGGAAAGTTAAAAAATTAAAAATATGGGTGTGGGACCCACATTTTGGTCGAAACAACCTCGGATGGAAATACAACATTTCCATCAGATACGAAATGTGAATTTTAGGGTTTTAGCATACTTGGTATGATTTTACGGCTTTTAAATCTCATTTCGACCCTCGATTTGGAAAATTATGATTTTGAGTTTCAGGGATCAATTTTGTTAAAATAATATTTTTTAAAAAAATTGATATTGCCATCACGTTTGAAATGTAGAATTTAGTATGGTTGTATAGTTCGTTTACATGTATCGAACTCCGAACAAATCTCGGGCACCCCATCGACACCCGAGGTGAATTTGAATGGAAAAATCTTGTGCAAATACCAGAAAATCTGCAATATAAATACCTCTTTTTTTGCGCTTTTTGCTCGTTTTACATCTTGCCTCTTGGGATTTAAACCCTAAAATTGTAAGGGAGTTTAAAATTAAAGTTTATGAGAGCTTGGAAAGCTAGATTAACATCCAGTTCTTGGTTTTATTATGGATTAAAGGTAAGAATTCACCATTTTCTTAGTAATTTCTTGATTAATTTCTCAAAATCCCAAAAATATTAGGGCTTGATTTTAAACCTCAATTTAACTTTTTTAATTTGAATAATGTTTTTATCATATAACTACTAGTTTTTCATCAATTTAACCATCACAACAACTTTGATTCTTGATTTTAATCTGAATTTCAAAGATTTTTACACGGTAAAGCTCAAAAATGATTTTTTTTATTTGAACCTCATTTTTTACTTGATTTAACTTGGGTTTTCAGGTGTAGGTTCCTAAAATTATGGAGAATGTGTTTTTGAAGTAAAGTTCCAATTTTGCCTTTTTTTTTAAAACCCATTTTGGGGGTCTGTTTTGACCCTAAACTAAAAGTAGTCAATATGGGTGTCATTGGTTTTGTTTTGATATGTAGATTTCATATCTAATATTTTTAGTAGAGTTACAGATTGTTCGTAAAAATTAAGGTTGTGGGTTTGAAGTATAGCGGATCAATTTTGGCTTTTGAGGTAGGTTATAGCTTAACTCTTTTACACTAGGCTGGGTAGTAAATGATGGTACAAAATGTATGTTAAGGGTGGTAACTAATCATGAAAAATAATTATTTATGTGTTGTGTCCGTGTAGGGGCCTATGGAATTATTTGTAATACCCCGTATTTTCCTAGCTTAATTTAAGTCTTAGTACATGAGTAATTCCATACAAAAAAATTTAAATACTTAGTATATTTCAATTTAGAGCCTTCCATTACGTAGTAAATTCAATTATCTTTCCAACGGTATAAAGTTTGCCCAAATCTGACAACCGGGCAAAGAGTTAGAGCCATTTTAGTAAAACAGTATACCACCTGGGCCATCAACGCATCGCGGAGCATGACCAAATGGAAATCATCAATTCCAGTATTGCGCTGTGATATTGGCGCATCGTGTTATAGAACCAGTTCACAATTATAAATATTCAAAGAAGGCAACGTAATTCCACTGCGTCGCGTCAAGGACCAAAATTACTTCTAGCAAGACACCGCGATGGCGCCGCATCGCACCACCAGTCCAGTTCCCAATTTTCTATTTTCCAGTGACACAGCCTGATAGCACCGTGTCTCGTCGGGTGCTAAAATCAGGAATTGTTAGTAGTTCTGAGTTTTAAATCTGAGGGCATTAAAGTCTTTTGCCCCTTACCTCATTCAGCCTTTAACACGAAATTCACCTCTACTTAACCTAGTTACTTCATTATTCACCCAATTAAACCATTCTCTCTTAAGAGGCAAAAACTCTAGTTCAAGAGATCAAGCAAAAAGTTCAAGGATTCATCAAGAACTTCAAGAAAATCATAAATTAAGGTATGTTAGGTGTTCATCTATAGGTCCCTTTCACCCATAGAGTCCAAGAATCCGATTTTAAAACTTCAAGATTCATGATTCATGATTTACATGTATGAAATTTGATTGTATTAATGTTTTGACATTTCTTGAGTTTTAAATCCATGATTAATGGTGGATTCCATGAAATTGAATAACATATATATTGAATTGAGTAATCCCCATGTCATAAACCATGAATCTGCAAGTTTGGGCATTGTAATTGCCATGTTTATGTGTTATCCATGATTTAAATTTCAAGTTTCAAGAATTATTCCTAGTATGAGTTGATTTACATGATATTCATGATAAACCCTTCAATTTGAAAGTTGATTGTTATAACCATGTTTACCCTAAGTGTTTATGATTTAGTAAAACAAAAATGCCTCCTATGTGTTTGATAAATTGTCTATGAGAATGAAATAATGCCATTATAGCATGCTAACATGTATTCCTCATTCATGTACAAATTAATGCATTACAAGTGTTTGATAAAATATCTCTATAGATGAATTATGACAAAGTGAACATTATTATATTATTCAAGATTATGTTTTGCTTTACTTTTTATGTTATTGAGTCCTCGGGGTATTTAATACCCAATAATTTAGCTGTTTACCTAGAGCCAGTGTCAGTAATAGAATAGTATCAGTCATGTCACGATCAGTAGAACTAAGTCAGTTACAAAACTCAGGAAAACTCAGTAAACTCTATATTAGTCCAGTCTAGTTCAGTATACTCAATTATGTATCTTTCAGTTGGGAGTAGGATTTAACACCGAGCGATCCTAGGGATGGGGTGTCACCTTTTAGTTAGGACTAGGTCCCTAAAAGCAATCCTTAAGTTCCAGAACTACGTAGCCATCTTAGGTTATGAGATGTCACTCGTTAGATAGGACTGATATACTCAGGCACCACCCGCTAGCTTAGGACTGATCTCAGGGGTAACCCACTAGTTAGGACTAACTCTACAGCAGTTGTTAGTACCCGTGGCATAGTGCTAAGACCCTTCTAATTGGGGTTACAGATTAGGCCCCAACTTGGTTATCTTATCTTATTTGGGGCATGTTGATTAGATGATTACCTCCCACAGTTTTAGTTTTAGTCTTCAGTATAGAACTCAGTTCAGTTCTACAAAGTCAGGACTATTAGATGAAGTCAATCAGTATCAATAATTATAGATTATAAGTTACTCAGTATAAGAATTCAGTACTTAGCTTTAAAAAAGCTCAGTTACAGCATATCTACATGCACAGATTGCATTTCCAGTATTGATAGTAGTTTTAGTTATTTGTGTACTCTCACTTTTAGCTACTCTATATCGTTAAGTTAGTTATTGTTCATGTATATGAACCCTTGCATTCAGCCTTACCTCATCTATCATACTAGTACATTCCACGTACTGACGCATACTTTCTCTTGTGCTATGATGTCTCATATCATAGGTTCGGACGCTCAGGTTCCTGAATGTGTATAGTTATATTTAGATTCAACCAGCAATAGATTTAGCAGTGAGTCCTCATCATTCGAGGATATTCATTTACTTTATTATTTTAGTAGTTTCAATATTTCAGTAGATGAAGTTAGCTGGGGGATTATCCTTTCAACTCCACTTTCAGACAGTTCAGATTAGAGGCTTTTCAGACTAGTTTTCACACAGTGTTCAAGTTTTACAAATTTTTTATTTTAGTTAATACACTTATTCAGTATTTATAGATTTTGAACCTTATGGCACTTCAGCCTATGTTCTATATTTTATAGTATTATTATTCAGTGCTTATAGCAGATATCAGTCATGGTTTAGCTTGTGGTTCTTCAAGGTTGTAAGCACCGTGTAGCATCCAGGGTATGAACTCAGGGTGTTACAAACTTGGAATAAGATCCTAAGGTTCAATAGAGTCCTAGGGAGTCTGAAAGCCATATCAAGTAGAGTCTTGTGCATGGGTTCGTAGTGCGCCACACTTATGGACAAGGGTCAATGAGATATTTTAGGAATAGTTTCCTTTCTTCCAGTATCCATGTCGTGCGAGTGAGCATGAGCTCCAGTTAAAAACTCACAGTCTAATCCATTTCTTACTTTCATTTATAGAACATGCCTCCTAAAAGGACTAACAAAAGAAGGACCGGAAATCAATCAGCCCCTCAGCCCGTGCAGGCAAATCCCCTAGACGAGCACATCTCTCATGCAAAATTCAGAGTTGCATTCATTGCTTTAGCCAATTTAGTCGTAACTCAGAATAAATGGCCAGCTATTTTTCCAGCCAACACAATGGCCAATGCTACTACAACTAGAATTTGAGACTTCACCCGAATAAATCCTCCCCTATTCTCAGGATCTAAGTCAGAAGAGGATCTACAAGAGTTCCTCGATGAGGTTTAGAATGGCATAAATATCATGGGAGTGAATTCCAGTGAGAGTACTCAGTTAGCTTCCTATCAGCTACAAGATATAGCTCATACGTGGTTTAAGCAGTGACAGGTAAATAGGGGCACAAATGCAGAGCCCATAGAATGAGAAGAGTTTTCTACTGCCTTCCTAGATAGATTCTTTCCCTTAGAGCTGAGATAATCCAAGGTATTAGAGTTCATCAATCTCAAGCAAGGAAGTATGAGTGTGAAATAGTATTCCCTCAAGTTTACTCAATTAGTCAGGTATGCTCCCTATGTGGTAGCAGATAATAGGTCCAGAATGAGAAAGTTTTTATCTAGGGTATCGGATAGTATGGTTAAAGAGTGTAGAGCAGCGATGTTGATTAAAAAGATGAAAATATCTAGTCTTATTTTCCATGCTCAACAGATTGAGGAAAATAAGCTTAAGAAGAAGAAGATTGAGAATAAGAGAGCTAGAACGGGTAGCTTTAGTTTTGCTCAGCCTAAATTAGAATATGGTAACCATTCCCAGTTTCCTCCTAAATTTTTAGTTCTAGCTTTATCCTCAACTAATACGCCAGTACCAAAGTTCGAGAATAACAGTCGAGATGGGGCACCAGGCTCTAAAACCCAAGGTAGTGTGAGTAGTGGTCGTACCCATCCGCTTTGCAAAAAATATGGTAGAAATTACCTAGAGGTCTGTAGAGTAGGAAGTAATATGTGTTTTGGCTGTGGTAAGCCAGACCATAGGATGTGGGAGTGTAGACTATTAACTCATAGAGGAAACTATCTGCGTCAACAGGGTCAGTTCAACCACTCTCCAATCCCACCCGGTCGCCTAACTCAGCAGGGCACCACTTCCAGTACCACTAGTGGTCAATGCTAGAATAGATTTTATGCACTCCAGTCTCTCCATGATCAGGGAATTTCTCCTGATATAGTTACGGGCACGTTATAAGTCTTTCATCTTTATGTTTATGCCTTGTTAGATCCCTAGGCTTTACTTCCTTTGTAACCCCTATATAGCCATCAACTTTGGTGACAAACCTAAAATATTAGCAGAGCCCTACTCAGTGTCTAACCTAGACTTTAGAGTAAAGTGGTGACAGTTCAGTTTAGAATTATTGATTATGTGGTTCACATCTTTAGAATGATGGCTTTAAGCTAAGGGGGAAGTAGTAGAACAAGTAACCAAGTTAGGCTTTTAGATTTTAGTAGTAAGGTCATTAATGTCGATACTCATGCCTTACAAGTCACCTCTATGATCCTATCTTATATTCGAGCACGTTATCGAAAATCAGGTATGCTTACAGTTCCTAGTATAAAGAGTCCCAGTTCACTTAGTATAACAAATCATATTCCATGAATACAGAAACTCCAACTCAGGTCATATAGCTCATGACTCAGGTACTCATACCTTACATTATGCTTAGTTTCCACGACTCAGGCTACTCTCTTAATGATTAGCTAAATTCAGATTTCGTCATATACATCCTCAGTTTAGATTTCTTGATAAAGTCTGGGATATTGAATGCATTTTGGAGACTAAGTAGGCTTGAACATAGTGGGAGAATTCAGTCCAGATCATACCTTAGTAGGTAGGTTTATCAGTGCCCATATTATAGAGTTTTAGCCATGTTGAGGTTTCTTATCCAGATATCTAATTCAGACCATACCAGGGTTCCTTACTCCCTAAAGTCATTAGAACCTTATAGAAAGAGTGTCTCAAAAGTGCTCCAATTGAGTATAAGTTTTCAGTATGAGTTAGTTCGTAAAGGTAACAATTAGTTTAGCAATCAAGTAGACAAATTTGGATGGTTTCCCATCTTTTCATCTAGTCGTCCTATCCAAAAATGGAACATCTTAGTAGTTACGAGTTCAAGCCAATTTATGTATCATGCCTTAGTTTCAGATCCTAGATATTCAGTCATGATTTAGTTTATAGGTGCCCCGTGCATCGTCTTATGCTTTTCCTTAGTATTTCAGCCAAGTCAGTATTCTCAAGGGACATAGTTTCCCAAGAGGGAGATTCACTATAATCTCTGATCCTTCATGTTTTAAACCTTTTATTCTCTCTTCATATCACAAATCCAGTTAGGGATACTGGGTACTCATAAGTTGAACCTCTCATTCTAATCTCATCCATATGAGCATTCCCAAGTCATGGAATTTATTCAAGGAATCAGTTCAGTTCACGTATTCAGTTTATGTATCATGTTTTAGGCTTAGTTTTGCCTCATGTTCCCATTCATACATGTTTAGTAAATGATGTCAGGTTCATCAGTGTTCTCATCTTAAGGTATCAGTCTTTCTTAGCTATACCCAGCTCCATGTTCAGTTACAATTTTAATCTTGATGCTCCATTACCATTGCATATTCGGTCATGCATTCATGAATTAGTTCAGTCATGTACTCATGCATCAGATATGCATGTTCAGCATAAGAACTTAGTTTGTCAGTGGTTCAGTCATGTAGTCAGGTTTTAGTTTGGCGTATTCAGCATGTAAACTCAGTCTGTCATGTTTCTTAGCTTAATCAGTCTCATTCGAGAATGAATATTCCCAAGGGGGAGATATTGTAATGCCCTATATTTTCCTAGCTTAATTTAAGTCTTAGTACCTGAGTAATCCCATACAAAATTTTTAAAATACGTAGTATATTTCATTTTAGAGCCTGCCGTTGCATAGAAAATTCAATTATCTTTTCAACCAAACAAAGTTCGCCCAAATATGACACCCGAGCGAAGAGTTAGAGCCATTTTAGTAAGACAGTGTGCCACCAGAGCCATCAATGCGTCGCAGAGCATGACCAAATGGAAATCGTCAATTTCAGTGTTGCTCTATAATATTGGCACGTTGCACTATAGATCCAGTTCATTATTGTCAATTTCTTGTGAGGCAAGGTAATTCCACTGCGTCGCGCCAAGGAATAAAATTGCATCCATCAAGACACCACGATGGCTCCATGTCGCGCCACCAGTCTAGTTCTCAGTTTTCTATTTTCTAGTGACACGGCGAGATAGCATCGCATTGCGCTAGGTTCCAAAACCTGGAATTTTCAGTAATTTTGAGTTTTAAATCTAAGGGCATTAAAGTCTTTTGGCCCTAACCCCAGTCATCTTTTAACACAAAATTCACCTCTAATTAACCTAGTTACTTCGTGATTCAACTAATTTTCCCCTAAATTAAACCATTCTCTCTCAAGAGGCAAAAACACTAGTTCAAGAGATCGAGCACCAAGTTTAAGGATTCACTAAGAACTTTAAGAAACTCATAAATTAAGGTATTTTAGGTGTTCATCTATGGATCCTTTATACCCATAGAGTCTAAGAATCCATTTTTAAAACTTCAAGAGTCATGATTCATGATTTACATGTATGAAATTTGATTGTATTCATGTTTTGAAATTTATTGAGTTTTAAATCCATGATTAATGGTGGATTCCATGAAATTGAATAGCATGTATATTGAACTGAGTAATCCCCATGTTATAAACCATGAATTTGCAAGTTTGGGCATTGTAATTGCCATGTTTATGTGTTATCCATGATTTAAATTCTAAGTATCAAGAATTGTTCCTAGTATGATTTGATTTACATGATATTCATGATAAACCCTTCAATTTGCAAGTTGATTGTTATAACCATGTTTACCCTAAGTGTTTATGATTTAGTAAAATAAGAATGTCTCTCATGTGTTTGATAAATTGTCTATGAGAATGAAATAATGTCATTATAGCATGCTAACATGTATTCCTCATTCATGTGCAAGTTAATGCACTACAAATGTTTGATAAAATATCTCTATAGATGAACTATGACCAAGTGAACATTATTATGTTCTTCAAGATTATGCTTTCCTTTACTTTTCATGCTATTGTGTTCTGGGGATATTTAATACCAGATAATTTAGTTGTTTACCTAGAGCCAGCGTTAGTGATAGAATAGTATCAGTCATGTCACGATCAGTAGAACTCACTCAGTTACAAAACTCAGCAAAACTAAGTAAACTTTGTATCAGTCCAGTCCAGTTCAGTATACTCAGTTCAGTGTCATTCAATTGGGAGTAGGATTCAGCATCGAGTGATCCTATGGATGAGCTCTCACCCATTAGTTAGGAATGGGACCCTAGAAGCAATACCTAAGTTTCAGAACTATGTAGACAATGTAGGTTATGATATGCCACCCATTAGATAGTACTGATATACTCAAGGACCACCCACTAGCTTAGGACTGATCTCAGGGGTCACCCATTAGTTAGGACTGACTCCACAGCAATTGTTAGTACCCCTGGCACGGTGCTAACACCCTTCCAATTAGAATTATATATTAGACCCAAACTCTATTATCTTATTTTATTTAGGGTATATTGGTTTGGTGATTAACTCCCACAGTTTCAGTTTCAGTCTTCAGTATAGAACTCAGTTCTTTTCTACATAGTCAGGACTATCATATACAGTCAATCAGTATTAATAATCCCAAATTATCTGTTACTCAGTATTAGAACTCAGTACTTAGCTTTAAAAAAGCTCAGTTATAGTATATCTATATTCACAGATTGCATACCCAGTGTTGATAGTAGTTTCAGTTATTTATGTAATCTCACGTTCAGTTACTTTATATCGTTCAGTTAGTTATTATTCATGAATATGAACCTTTTCATTTAGCCTTACCTTATCTAGCATACCAGTACATTCCACGTACTTACGCATACTTTCTCTTGCACTATGATGTCTCATATCATAGGTTCGGACGCTGAAGTTCCTGACTGCGTATAGTCAGATTCAGATTCATCTAGCAATAGATTTAGCAGTGCGTCCTCATCATTCGAGGATATTTGCTTACTTTATTATTTCAGTAGTTTCAGTATTTCAGTAGATGAAGTTAGTTGGGGGTTTGTCCCTTCAATTCCACTTTCAGACAGTTTAGATTAGAGGCTTTTCAGACTAGTTTTTAGATAGTGTTCAAGTTTTACAGATTTATTTTTTTAGTTGATACACTTACTCAGTATTTACATATTTTGAACCTTATGACATTTCAACCTATTTTTCGTATTTTACAGTATTATTATTCAGTGCTCACAACAGATATCTATCATGGGTTAACTTGTTATCCTTTGGGGTCATAAGCACCATGTAGCATCTAGATTACAGACTCGGGGCGTTACATTATTACACCCCTGAAACGCTATACCCAGTTTTGGAGGAAGCGGTGTAATACACACGCCAATTGCATTTTTACATGTATTTTTTTTGTTTAAAACTAATTTTTATTTACTTTCTTCTCCATTTTTATCACTTTTTATCATTATTCACCATTATGTTTCATCTCTTTTCCTTTTCAAACTTTATTATAGCTACTTCTATGCAAATAATTTTTTGATGACCTTGAAGTGGAAACAAATGAACAATATCGAATTTAAAATTTTCAACGATCTTGAAGTCGAAAATATAAACAACGTCGAATTTGAAATTTCCGACAACCTTGAAGTGAGAAATTATGAACAACATCAATTTTTAAATTTTCGACGATCTTAAATGCAGAAACAACGAACAATATCAATTTCAAAATTTCCGACAACCTTGAAGCCGAAAACAATGAACACTATCGAATTGAAAATTTTCAATGACCTTAAAGTCGGAAATAATGGATAATTTTAAAATTTTTGATGACCTTGAAGTCGAAAACAATGGATAATATCCATTTTAAAATTTACGACGACCTTGAAGTCGAAAATAATGGATAATAGATTTTGAAATTTCCAATAATCTTGACGTCAAAAATAATAAACAACATCAAATTTAAAATTTTTGACAACTTTGAAATCGGAAACAATGAACAATATCAATTTTAAAATTTCCGATGATCTTAAATCCGAAAACAACGAACAATACCAATTTCAAAATTTTCGACGACCTTGAAGCCAGAAACAATGAACAATACCAAATTTAAATTTTCGATGGACCAAGTCAGAAACAATAGAGAATTTTAAAATTTTTGATGACCTCGAAATTGGAAACAATGGACAATACCCATTTTAAAATTTACGACGACCTTAAAGTCAGAAATAATGGACAATATCAATTTTGAAATTTCCAACAATCTTGAACTTGAAAACAATGAATAATACCCATTTTGAAATTTTCGACGATCTTAAAGACGGAACCAATCGATTTTGTGCTTGGATATGAGGAAGATGATAAATTAGTCTTGGATGTCATTGATGAGTTCTTGAAGTTTTTTGTTTGTGAGAAAGAAGAAGAAGAAGAAGAAGAAGAAGAAGAAGAAGAAGAAGAAGAAGAAGAAGAAGAAGAAGACGAAGAAGAACAAGAAAGAAAGAAAGAAAATGAATAAAGAAAAATAATAATTAAAATTATATATATTTATGTAAAGAAATATTAAAAATATTTTTTTAATAAATAATTTTCGTTTTCACTCTCTTTAAAGAGAGTGAAGCACACTCTCTTGCCATGTCAGTTGTTAGGGGAGTTATAATTTTTGTTTTAAAGAGTTCTATAACCCTCGCAAAGTATAGGTGTGTGGTTGAGATTTGGGGTAAAGGTTGGGGGGACTTTGACCATTTTCTCTATAAAATATAAATGATGATGTGAACTAAGAAATACAAATACAAGTGTGAACTATAAAATACAAATATAAATGCACACTACAAAATACAACTACAAGCGTGAACTTTAAAATACAAATACAAATACAAATATAGTTGTATCAATGAATACAAAAATATAAATGATGATGTGACTACATATACGATAAAAAATTATGATATTTACATTATCATCCATGACTTGTGCTCAAGTAGTCATATTTTCAAAAATATAAAAAATATAAAATAGATCAAAAAAATGATAAAGAAAATAAGTACAAAAAAGAAAACAAAAAAATCAACGAAGAAAAAAAAAAGAAGAAAGAGAAATAGAAGTTAGAGAGAAAAAAATGAAAAAAAAAATAGAAAATAGAAGAAGAAAACGAGAAAAACACGAAAAAGAAAAAATATAAAAAAGAAAACAGAAAAAAATAGTAGTGTTTTTGGCGAGACTAAATATGTAGTGTATTTATATTTTTTATGAATACAGATCACTGAGTAAAAGTGAATACATCGACTGTGAATCGAATACAATAGCTAAATAGGTACTGTATTTATATTTTATATGAATACAAACTCTTGATAAAACCGAATGCAATAAGCGCAAAATTGAATACAATAGTTATAAATGATAATTATGTAAATATGGCTAATAGAAGGTGAGTTTTACAGCAAAGTGTAGCTATTTCTGAAAGATCCCCTTATTTTAATTGTCATTTAAGCTCAAGCAAGTTATCCCAAAATAATTTATCACTTTTTACTGTCATTTAGCTCAAGAAAGTTTTCCCAAAATAATTAACACTTTAGAATTCAAAACTAAAGTTGATAATTATTTTAAATTATGCCTTCAAATTAAATAATTATAAACAATATGTAGGAGAAAGAAATTAAATGGGGCAGAACTCGTGGATTGAACGTCGCAGATTTCTCTACATGCTATAATTTAAAGCATTCAAGCATCAAAGTTCAAATACAATTCAAGATCAAGACGAAGATTCAAGATCAAACGCAAAAGCTCTTGAATTCAAGTATAAGTCAAGATCAAGAATCAAGATCAAACACAAGCACAAAGCCCTTCAAGATTCATAGAGATTGTAGCACTAATATATTAAAATCAAATACTATGATTGTTGTGATATTTTTCTATCTCGATTATTACTTTCTTGACCCGTATTTTATTATCTACAGTAAACACATATGTGCAATACACATACCATAAATTAGTATATATTTCTAATCTCTATCTCTAGTCTCTAATCTCTATCTCTAATCTCTTCTCTAATCTAATATATTAAAAGTATGAAGAGCCTTAAAAATATCGTTTCAACTTTTTTCCCTTCATTAAAAGACTCTGTAATAAATAAATGTGTCTTTTTACTTATTTTCTCAAATATCATTGTATTTATAAGATATTTATAAAAAAAAAAAAGAGTCCTAATATATATGGTAAGAGAAATATATTTTAAAAATTAACAAATCTTAAAATTTATGGTGAAAAATATTAAAAGAATTAATAATTAAGAAATTCTAAAATATTGATAAAAAGAAAGATATTAACATAATTGCCAATTTTTTTTCCTTCTGTATGCTCCCTAATTTTGGTAAAATAAAGTCAAACTTAAAGTAATATGAAAAAGGACTTAGTCCTTTAAAATAAAATAAAAATCAAAGACCAAGTTGTGAAAATTATTACCATAATTTTGTCTATATATATAATTTTCGTGCCCAATTATTTGATGCAGTACTAGGATTGGTCCTATTTTTTAAATATAGATTTAAATTTTACCTTTGAAGGAAGGAAAAATAATTTAACATATTTGATTTTCACTTTACAATAAAAAAAATATATAGTTAGGTAATTCCTTTTTCAGGGGAAAGGCTTGTGGTTCTACAAATTGAGGATCCTTTTTCTTTTAGGAGAAATTATTCTCTCAATTAGTTTTTTTTATTTATATACTCATATGTACAACAATTGATCAACCAATTTAATATATTTTTAGCACATATGTAATTGTTTGTTCTCTACATTATTTTAATTTCTTTTTTGTTTTGATATTCAATTCCTTAGTTTTCTTTTACAACTATTGAATTTGTGATATAATCGTTAATTGTATTTAAGTCTAATTTGAACCTATTTTTCGTCTTCTCTTCTTATTTTCAGAACTAGAATGAGATGAAGATTTTCGTCCACAAGATTATCGACTTCAAAGAATGAAGATCTTTCTTTGTAACGACCTAAAATTTTGATAAAATATGTAAAATTTATGATTTTATGTGATTTGATTGTTTTACCCCTTACTATAGTTGCATTACGGTATTTTTGAAGTGTTGGAGTGATTGGCATGATTTTCGATGTATTTTGATACCATTTATGCGATATTGTGATTTTGGATGGCTTTGAGAGCCTTATTTTAGACTTATGGGGATATCTTTTGATCCGTGTGGTGGATGACTAAATGGACTACGCCAACAACTCCAGAATATCAATTTTTGGCTAGGTAGAACTTTGCAATGTACCCGAGCTCATTTCAACCTATTGATCGGAAAGTTGGAAAATTAAAAATATGGGTATGTGACCCACATTTGATCGAAACAATCTCGAATGGAAAATCTGAATTTGCCAGTAGATCCAAAATATTGATTTTAGGGTGTTGGCATATTTGGTATGATTTTACGACTTTTAAATCTCATTTTAACCCTCAAGTTTTGAAATTGTGATTTCAGATTCCGAGGTCAACTTTGTGAAAATGATATTTTTTAAAAAATTTAATATCCAGTCATCACGTCCGAAATGTCAAATTTAGTATGGATACATAGTTCGTTTGTGTGTATCAGACTCCAAACAAATTTCGGGCACCCCATCGAAGTCCGGATTGGACTTTAAAAAAATGCAGCTTTTTGTGCAGTTTTTCTGCAATATATATAGCAGTTTTGGACTGATTTTTCATCTTGTCTCTTGAGAGTTAAACCGTAAAATAATGTGGGAGCTTAAAAGTGAAGCTTGTGGGAACTTGAGTAGATAGATTAACATCTATTTCTTGGTTTTATTATGAAATTAAGGTAAGAATTCACTCTTTTCTTAGTAATTTCTTGATTAATTTTTTAAAATCTAAAAAATCTTAAGGCTTGATTTTAAACTACAATTTCACTCCTTTTCACTTGAATAATTTTTATATCTTATAATTACTAGTTTTCATCAATTCAACCCTTAAAACAACCCCAATTCTTAATTTTAACTCGAATTTCAAAGATTTTACCCAGTAAAACTCAAAAATGATTTTTCATCGATTTGAACCTCATTTTTTACTCGATTTGACTTGAGTCTTTAGAAATAGGTTTCTAAAAATATGGGAACACATTTTTTTAAGTAAATTTTTAATTTTGCCCTTTTTTTGGAAACCTGTTCTGAGGGACCGTTTTGACCCTGAACCAAAAGTAGTCAATATGGGTGTCGTTGGTTTTGTTTTAACATGTAGATTGAAATTATTTGTGAAAAGTAAGTTCGTGGGTTCAAAGTGTAGCAGACTAGTTTCGGCTTTTGAGGTAGGTTATGGCTTAACTCTTTCAGACTAGGCAGGGTAGTAAATGACGATACGAAATGCTTGTTAAGGGTGGGAACTAATCATGAAAAATTGATAACTATGTGTTGTGCTAGTGTGGGGACTATATATGATATAATTATTAAAATTAAGATATTATATGATATGTTTGATCATGTGGAGTCCTATGTGATATTGATAGCCTTAAATGTATGTTAATAATTGTATTATGTTGTTAAAATGCCTAATGTTGTACCATTTGTGTATTGTGATTGTATTCATACTTTATTGGCATACGAGACATATGAAAATTCATGGATGAAACAAAAATGATGAGTGGATATTAGCTCATGTGGTTGTGGTAATATATCATTGTGGTTGGCTGTGAAAATATATCATATGGTTGGTTGTGAAAATATATCATTTGGTTGGTTATAGAAATACTCATTGTGATTATTTGTGAGCATTACATTCTTCATATCATACTCATTCATGAAATATTAGTTCCACCGTGGCAACATCTGAGAAACACTGGATAATAACACCTTTCTGAGGGATGTGCCAGAAAGAAGATATGATAGATGTGGATTGTATATGGATTAACGAAGCCTCCATGGGTCCTGCATTGGGTAGCTTTCCTCCATTGGTGTATACGGGGATTGTGTGATGATCTCGAAGGTTGTGTGATGACCTTGTGCATCATCATCATCATATATATATATTGCACTTACTTTATTGTGTTTATCTTATGTTGTATTTCCATATTAACTTGCCATTTATGTAATTGTCTTATCTTTTTTTACTTATATTTGATGATCTTGTATATACATATTCCCCCTTGTTCTTCTTATTTGTGATGTAATACATACTTTTATTCTATCTTGGTGTGATGTTGCAATATATAAGAGATATATTAGAACTGTTAGTACAAGCGGTGTGGGCTACCATTGTGGGATATTTTTTTATTGTAGGTGACGTTCCCTCAGTGTATATTTTGTATGCTTTATTTACTACTTTGCTTAGTCTGTCAATGATACCTACTGAGTATAAGTGGACCGTACTCATGCCTACTATACCTTTTTAGTGCAGGTCCTAGATCGAGTGCGCCTCAGCTTGATTGACTCAGATGATTGTTCGACCTTCCAAGTTAGCGGTTGGACATTTTTCCGTTCGAAGTTCACCTGTATCTTTCTATAGTAGTTATGTCTTTATTAGTATTAAGAGATAGATATTATTTCTTTGTGGTTATTTTTTTGATGTATTTGACTCTTGGATTGTATTAGTAGTTCTTACAGTATTGACACCTATTTTTGGGCATGATTTGTATTTTGGATAAGTTCTTTATGCATTGTTATGATTACTTGGTTCGGCTTTATTCTAGAAGCCTTACCTTAGGATATTTCTTTCTTTTTCTCTTTTATATCAGTTTGGGTGATAGTCTTACTTGTCAAGGTACGCCGCTACAAGTGCCATAATGACCCTCATTTTTGTGTCGTGACAAATTGGTATTAGAGCAACCAGGTTTCATTAGTCTTAATGGTGTAAGAATGAGATGTCTAATAGAGTCTCGCAGATCAGTATGTAGACGTCTGTATCTATCTTCAAGAGGCTATAGGACGTGTTTAGGAAACTTTCTTTATTTTATTCTTTATCATGCGAAGTTCTTTCATACCTTGTGTTTTGAGCTGTGTTTCACTCATTCTGTGTGGATGGTATATCTTATATTATATCATATCAGTTGAGAGATACAAAGAGAGATTAGTAGAGGTCGCTTATAAATTATAGACCCCGTGACCCTCCCGAGTTGACTTGGGATCAGTTCGTTGAGGCTTTTATAGAGAGTTTTGTGCTTTTTAGTTTGAGAGATTGTATGTGGGACAAGTTTGATCATTTAGAGAAGGCTTCATGACAGTTGTTGAGTATGAGGCACGCTTCTATGCCATGTTTAGATATTCCTATTATGGCATTTCTACCGAGTCTGAGAAGATTCAGAAGTTCTTTAAGGGTTTGGATGTTTCTCTTTAGTTTTCTTTATCTAATATGGTTATGTTTGGATTTTTTTTCAGAGTATTGTGGATCCTGCTATGATGATAGAGGGTATTCTTAGTGCATCTCTGGGAGGAGCCAAAAACGCATGATGTTTTAGTGAGTTCAAGAGTTATACCTCTCGATACAAAGATTTTAGAGGTTCTCGCGGATACCATGGTAGGCCAGTGGTGTCCTTAAAGAGTTCAGGTGGTCAATTTTTTAGGTTAGAAGTTTTGGGTGGCTGTCCGAGCCCATCTATACCTTCTCCTATTACAGCTGGTAATAAAGGTTGCTATATATGTGATAAGATTGTCTATGTGGCCAGGGATTATCCTCGTTGGGTGATTTAGGCTACCCTTATTTTAGTTGTGAGAGGTAGCGATTCTATTAGAGGTGCAAGAGGTAAAGAAGGTGAAGCACATAGTGGTAGTCATGGGGCCACCCAGGCTATTGGTGGTCGTAGTTAGTGTTATGCTATACCATCCAAACCTGAGGCAGAGGCTTTGAAGTTGGGATTACAAATATCATCCCCATTTGTTTCAGACCTGTATCTTTATTATTTGATCTCGTATCAACTTTTTCATATGTGTCTGTATATTTTTCTTCAAGTTTTGATTCTATTACTGAGCCTCTTTCCATGCCTATTATTGTAGCTACCTCGGTAGGTGATTCTTTAGTGGCGGATTGGGTGTATCGATCTTGTATTGTGAATTTTGTCGGGCGTGAGACTTTGGTAGATTTTTTTGTACTAGGTATGGTCAATTTTGATATTATTTTAGGCATGGATTGGTTGGCTCCTTATCATGCTGTCTTGGATTATTTTGCTAAGATTATGACTTTAGTTTTGTCGGGTATGCCAACGATAGTTTGGAAGGGTATACTTCATTCAGGTCTTAAGAGGATTATATCTTATGTTCAGGCTCGTAAATTGGTTGAGAGGGGATATTTATCTTACTTGGCCCATATTCGTGACACCAGTGTTGTTTTGCCTCTTTCTTTGGATTCTATCCGTGAGTTTATGGATATATTTCCTACGGACTTGCTTGGTATGCTTCTGGATCGAGATATTGATTTTAGTATTGATATTGAGCCGAGACCAAGCCCCTTTCTATTCTTCCTTATAGGAGCCCCAGCAAAGTTGAAAAAACTGAAGGATCAATTGTAGGAGTTGTTGGATAAGGGATTTATCTGACCTAGTATTTCACCTTGGGGTATGCCTGTCTTGTTTGTGAAAAAAAAGATTGGTCTATGCGGATGTGTATTGGTTATCAACAGTTGAATAAGGTGACGGTTAAGAATAAGTATCCTCTTTCTCATATCGATGATTTATTTGATCAACTTCAGAGTGTTGTGGTATTTTTGAAGATTAAATTGAGGTCCAGTCATCACCAGTTGAGGATTAGAATCTTTGGATATTTCAAAAACAACTTTTTGGACTCAATATGATCATTATGAGTTCTTGGTTATGTCATTTGGGATGACCAATGCCCCTGCCACATTCATGGAATTGATAAACCTAGTATTTTTATCATATCTCAACTCCTTTGTTGTTTTATTTGTAGATTATATCTTGGTTTATTTAATGCATTTATGGATTGTGCTTTAGAGATTGAGTGATGAGAAGTTATATGCAAAGTTCTATAAGTGCGAGTTTTGATTAAAGTCTATTTCTTTCTTGGATCATGTGGTGACTAAGGAAGTTATTATGGTTGATCCAACCAAGGTTGCAGCGATTCTCGATTGGGATAGACCTACTTCGCCTACTGAGATTTAAAGTTTTATTGGTTTGGTTGGGTATTATCGGTGTTTTGTTAAGGGATATTTATTCATTATAGCTCCATTGACTAAGTTTACCCAGAAGAAAATTTTCTTCTAGTGGTCTGATGTTTGTGAGGAGAGCTTCTAAAAGCTCAAGGATTTGTTGACTTCAACTCCTATTTTGGCTTTGCCCAAGGAAAGCATAGGTTTTTTCATATTTTGTGATTCTTTCGATATTGGTTTGGGTGTTATGTTGATGCAGGAGGTCAAGGTGATTGAGTATACGTCTCTTCAGTTGAAGCCTCATAAGAGGAATTATCCTACCCATGATTTGGAGTTGTGCACAATTGTGTTTGCTTTGAAGTTGTAGAAGCACTACTTGTATGGAGTCTGTTGTGAGATCTTCTCAAATCATTGTAGCCTTCAGTACCCCTTCACCTAGCAAGATCTTAAGAGGTAGCGTTATTGGCTTGAGTTGCTTAAGGATTATGATTTGACTATTCCCTACTATCCGAGTATGGCTAATGTGGTTATGGATACCTTGAACTGAAATTTGACTAGCATGGGTAGGTTGGCATATCTTTTGACCCTGGAGAGACCTTTGGACTTAAAGGTTCAATATTTAGCTAACCAGATGGTTAGGCTTGATATTTCAACACCTGGGCATATTTTGGCATTTGTGGAGGCTAGATCTTCTTTGATGGAGTAGATTCGAGCTCATCTGTTTGATGATGTTGGATTGAGGTTGATTTGAGATAAGGTGTTGAGTGGTGAGGCTAAGGAATCCTCACTTGATTCAGATGGAGTTTTATGGATTAGAGGCCAAGTTTGTGTGTCCAGAGTGGGTGATTGGATTTGGTTGATCTTGGAGGAGGCCCATTGTTTTAGATATTTTATCCATCCAGACGTGACTAAGATGTATCGCAATTTAAGGCAGCACTACTGGTATGGTGGTATGAGGCGAGATATAGAAAATTTTATGGCTCGTTGCCTATGTTGTTAGCAGGTGAAGGCCAAGCATATGATACCTGGTGGATTGCTTCAGAGGTTACCCATTCCTGAGTAGAAGTGAGAATAGATCACTATAGATTTCATGACTGGGTTGCCTCGTACATCTCATAGTTCTGACACTGTTTGGGTCATCATGGATCGATTAACCAAGTCAGCTCATTTTATTCTAATTCAGGTCTCATTCAGTGCCGAGAGATTAGCCCGTATCTACATTCGTGATATTATGCGTCTGCATGGTATGCCAGTGTCCATTATTTCAGATCGAGGTTCTGTGTTCACATCTCACTTTTGGAAGACTTTTTAAGAAGAGATGGGTACTCAAGTTGATCTTAGCATAGTGTTTCACCCCCAGACTGATGGCCAGTCAGAGCGGACTATCTAGGTTTTGGAGAATATGTTTCGCATATACGTGATGGATTTTGGTGGTCAGTGAGAGCAATATTTTTCTTTAGGAATGTTTGCATATAATAATAGCTACCATTCAAGTATTGATATGACTTATTTTGACGCATTGTATGGTAGGTGTTGTCGCTCCCCAATAGGTTGGTTTGATGTCTTAGAAGTAATATCTCGAGGTACGGACTTGCTTCATGTGTTTTTGGATAGAGGTCGAGTCATTCAGGATAGACATAGAGCAGCTCAGAGTAGGCAGAAGTGCTATATTGATCGTAGACTTTGTGCCTTGAGATTTGGTGTTGGTGATCATGTTTTCCTTCGAGTTTCACCCATGAAGGGTGTGATGAGGTTTGGGAAGAGGGGCAAGCTTAACCCCAGGTATATTGCTCCATTTGAGATTTTTCATACTGTTGGTGATGTGGCTTATAAGTTGGCTTTGCCCCCTGATCTATTAGCTTTTCATCAAGTTTTTCATGTTTCTATGCTTCATTGCTATATTCCTGATGACTCTCATGTCATTCGTTGGGAGTCGGTTCAGATAGATGAGCAGTTGTCCTTTATTGAGGAGCTAGTTTCCATTTTGCCTAGGGATCTTAGGCGGTTGCACTCTAGAGTTTTTCCTGTGGTTAAGGTTTAGTGGCGATATCGACCTATAGATGAGGCTACTTGGGAGGTTGAGTCTAATATGCGTAGTTCTTATCCTCAGCTCTTTATTGATTCAGGTGTTTATTTGTCTTAGTTCAGGGATGAACTAGATTTTTAGTGGTGCATGATGTAACGACCTAAAAAATTGATGAAATATGTGAAATTTGTGATTTTGTGTGATTTGACTATTTTAACCCTCCCCGTAGTTGCATTATGGTATTTCTGGGGTGTGGGACTGATTGGCATGATTTTTGATGCGTTTTGATACCATTTATGCGATATTGTGGTTTTTGATGGCTTCGAGAGACTTATTTTAGACTTATGGGGATATCTTTTGATCCTTGTGCCGGATGGCCAGATGGACTATGTCAAAAGCTCCGGAATATCGATTTTAGGCTAGGTAGACCTTTGGTTAGGGTTCCAGTGTACCCTAGCTCATTTTGACCTATTGATCGAAAAGTTGGAAAATTAAAAATATGGGTGTGGGACCCACATTTAATCAAAAGGACCTCGAATAGAAAATACGACTTCGCTAGCAGATTCGGAATATCGATTTTAGGGTTTTATCATGTTTGAATGATTTTACGGCTTTTAAATCTCACTTTGACCCTCGGTTTGGAAAATTGTGATTTCGTGTTTCAGGGGTCAACTTTGTGAAAATGATATTTTTTTGTAAATCTGTTTCGCCATCGCGTTTGGAATCTCGAATTTAGTATGATTGCATAGTTCGTTTGCATGTATTAGACTCCGGACGAATTTTGGGCACCCCATCGAAATCCGCATTGAACTTTTAAACAAATGCAGTTTTTTGTGCAGTTTTTCTACAATATATATAGCAGTTTTGGGCTCATTTTGCTCATTTTTCATCTTGTCTCTTGAGAGGTTAACCCTAAAATAGTATGGGAACTTAAAAGTGAAGCTTTTGGAAGCTTGAATAGCTAGATTAATATCTATTTCTTGGTTTTATTACGAAATTAAGGTAAGAATTCACCCTTTTCTTAGTAATTTCTTGATTAATTTTTCAGAACTCCAAAAATCTTAGGGCTTGATTTTAAACCCCAATTTTACTCCTTTTCATATGAATAAAATTTTTGACTTATAATTACTAGTTTTTTATCAATTTAACCCACAAAACAACTCTGATTCTTAATTTTAACCCAAATTTCAAAGATTTTACCCGGTAAATCTCAAAAATGTTTTTTCTTTAATTCTAGACTCGATTTGACCTGGGTTTTCAGCAATAGGTTCCTAAAAATATGGGGAACAGCTTTTTGAAGTAAAATTCTGATTTTGCCCTTCTTTTTTGAAAATCCATTTCGGGGGTCTGTTTTGACTCCGAACCAAAAGTAGACAATATGGGTGTCGTTGGTTTTGTTTTAAAGCGTAGATTTCATATTTGATGTTATTAGTATAGTTCGAGATTGTTCATGAAAAGTAAGATCATGGGTTAGAAGTGTAGTAGACTGGTTTGGCTTTTGAGGTAGATTATGGCTTAACTCTTTCAAACTGAGCTGGAAAGTAAATGATGATACAAAATGCTTGTTAAGGGTGAGAACTAATCATGAAAAATGGTCATCTATGTATTGTTCTTGTGTGGGTCCTATATGTGATATAATTGTCAAAATTGAGATATTATATAATATTTGTGACCATGTGGGGTCCTATGTGATATTGATAGCCTTGAATACATATGAATAATTATATTGTATTGTTAAAATGCTTAATATGGTACCATTTATGTATTGTGATTATATTCATACTTTATTGGCTTATGAGACATGTGGAAATTCTTGGATGAAAAAAAATAATGAGTGGATATTGGATCATGTGGTTGGGGAAATGTATCATTGTGGTTGGTTGTGGAAATATATCATGTGGTTGGTTGTGGAAATATATCTTGTAGTTGGTTGTGAGCATTACATCTTCATATCATACTTATTCATAAAACATTGGTACCACAGTAGAAACATCTGAGAAACTCTAACAACACCTGATAACACCATTCTATGGGATATGCTGAAAAGAAGATATGATATATTCGGATTGTATATGGGTTGAAGAACCCCACATGGGTCCTGTGTTGGGAGGCTTGCCTCCATAGGTGTATATAGGGATTGCGCGACGATCCTAGAGGTTGTACGATGATCTCGTGCATCATCATCATATATATATATATATATATATATATATATATATATATCGCACTTACTTTATTGTTTTTATATTGTGTGGTATTTCCATATTAAATTATCATTTATGTAATTTTCTCATCTTCTTTTACTTGTATTTGATGATCTTGTATATGCATGTTCCCTCTTAATCTTCTTTTATGTGATACAATATGTATTTTTGTTCAATCTTGGTATGATGTTGCAATATATCTGAGATATATTAGAACTGTTAGTGCAAGCGGTGTTGGCTACCGTTGTGGGATATTTTCTGATTGCAAGTGACGTGCCCTTAGTGTATATTTTATATGTTTTATTTACTACTTTGCTTGGTCGGCCTATGATACCTATTGAGTACAAGTAGACCATATGCATACCTACTGCACCCTTTTCAGTGCAGGTCCTAGCTCGAGTACATCTCAGCTTGATTGACTCAGGCTATTATTGGAGCTTCCAAGGTAACAATTGGACATTTATGCATCCAAAGTTCACCTCTATCTTTCTACAGTAGTTATGTCTTTATTAGTATTCAAAGACAAATATTATTTCTTTATGGTTATTTTTTTGATGTATTTGACTCTTGGATTGTATTAGTAGTTCTTACACTATTGACACCTGGTTTTAGGTATGATTGGTATTTTGGATAAGTTCTTTACGCATTGTTATGATTATCTATATGGTTCGGCTTCATTCTAGAAGCCTTATCTTGGGATATTTCTTTGTTTTTCTCTTTTGTATTAGTTTGGGTGATAGGCTTACTTGTCAAGGTACGCCGCGACAAGTGCCATCATGACCCTCGTTTTGGGGTCGTGACATTCTTATCAAGGAGGACTAATAAATACAAGGTTTTTTCTTTTTCTTTTTTTACTATAAAATGCAACACTTTAGAATTTTTAGTTAAATTTAATTATATATATTCCACATTCGACGTAAAGTATATGAATTATATTTGTAGTCGTGTGGTTAAAATATATATTATCTTACACCTTTTGATTTTCAATTGCTTCTCTTCTCATGTTTGGAGCGTCATTCTATAAGCTTGGTATTTTTCTTAATTTTTAAAGTTCGTTTTTAATGATTTTATATGATTTTGTAAAAATATATTAATTTTTGTTTAACTAGTTTTCTGATTTACTAAAATCATCAATTTACTTATTAATCCAAACATATTTCCTTTTATAATATCAAAGAGATTTTATCAAATTGAATTGTTAGTGATAAAGTTCACGTGCGAGGCGCGCATCCTAAGAAGAGTATATATATATATGTGTGTGTGTGTCAAGAAAATCTTGCCTATAATGTTGGCAAGTGTCAGCCTATAAAATTGATAAGTGTATATTTTAGGACAAGTTAGTTAATTAGTTAAAGAATTAGCTAGTAGCAATTTTCAATTTAAAGTAGAAACTATTTATATCTATATCTAATACTAAGTAGCAAGAAAGACTTGCCTCAAAAGTTGTCAAGTGACATTTTATGAAAATGTCATTTGTTAATTTTAGGACAAATTAATTAAAATTAGGTAACTATTAGTTATTGGTTGATTTAATTTTTATTAGCTTTTCTAAAAATTTAATTTTTTTGGTACAGTTTCTATAGTTATTTAAATTTGAGATTCAAAAGATTTGTAATCATACGTATCATTATCCATAATACTAAAAACTAAAAGAATAACACAACATACCCAGTGTATTTCCACAAAGTGGGATCTGGGGAGGTTAAAGTGTAAGTCTTTCATGTCATTACCTCAGATGAAGTAGAAAGGCTATTTCTGATACACCCCCAGTTCATGACAAATAACAGTATAACAAGCAGAAAAGATAAAACAAACAATAAAATGGTGTAGCACACCACTAGATAATTAAAGAAATATGACACCCATAGAGTAATACTATGAACTATCTCTGTCAAATCACAAACATTCTCAAAGCACCATGAATAAGAAACTATAAGACACACGTATAACACTATGACTATAGGTATATCGACAAACAGAGCACTCCTCCCTAGTAGTAAGGATGTACTAACCCTCTTCCCCAATTTGCTTCCTCCACATTTTTCTATCAAGGGTCATGTCCTATGTAAGTTGTAATTGCTTCATGTCATGCCTAATCACTTCCCTCCAATATTTCTTTGGCCTACCTCTACCCAGTTTGAAATTATTTATAGATTGCTCACACCTCCGTACTGAGGCATCCGTGCACCGTCTAATCACATGTAAGAACCATGGCAACCTCACTTCCCGCATCTTATCTTACATTGAAGACACTCTCACTTTCTCTTGAATAACCTTATTTCTAACTCTATCTCTCTATTTAAGTTCATACATCCATCTCAACATCCTCATCTATACCACCTATAACTTTTAAATGTGGGAGTTCTTAACTGACAAATATTTCACTCCATACAACATAGTCAATCGGACTATAACTTTGTAAAACTTACCTTTAAGCTAAGGAGGCACCTTCTTATCACACAAGACTCTCAAACTAAGCCTCTACTTCAACCACCCTACACAAATATGGTGCCTGACATCATTGCCAATCTCTATATTTTCCTAAATCATAAACTCAGGATACTTAAAACTATCTCTATTTTGAATTACATGAGAATTCAGCTCCACTACCACGTCATCCTCATATGTCAAATCACAAAACTTACATTCCAAGTACTCTATCTTGGTCCTACTCAATCTAATCTCTTTAGACTCTATGATCTGTCTCTAAACCTCCAACTTATCATTAACTCTTTCCCAAGCCTCGTCAATTAGTACAACATCAATAAATAACAAACACTAAGGCATATCCCCTTGAATACTCTGTGTCAAAACATCCATCACCAAGGAAAATAAAAATGATCTAAGAGACTTTCTCTGGTGCAATCCTGTCAAAATAGGAAAGTGCTTTGAATCTCCTCCTACCATCTTCACACGAGTTGCTGCTCCATTATACATGACTTGAATCAACCAAGTGTACTCTATAGGCATACTCTAGCCTCCAAACACCTCTAAATAATCTCCTCAGGGACTTTATCATACGCCTTCTCGAGTTTGATAAACACTATGTACAAGTTTATCCCTCTCTCTCTAAATTACTCTAATAACCTCCTTATGAGCTTAATGGCCTTAATAGTCGAGTGAACTGGCATGAAATCAAAGTGATTCTTGAAAATTGTCATGATATTCCTCAACCTCAACTCTACTATCCTTTCCCAAACCTTCACAGTATGACTCGAAAACTTGATACCCCTATAGTTGTTGCAACTCTAAATATCCCTTTTATTCTTATATAATAGGATTATTGTACTTTATCTACAAGATTCAGATACTCACCTTCCTAAAGATGATGTTAAACAACCTTATCAGTCACTCTATACCTTCCTTACCAGTGCTCTTTCAAAAATCCACTGAAATCTCATTTAGCCAATTTCTCGACCCCTATGTATCGATGTGTATCACCCTTGACCTATTCAACCTTTATATGCCTACAATAATCATAGTCGTGACATCTTTCAACGTACTCCATGTCTTCTAGCATAAAACCTTTGTCCTTCTTATCATTAGAAAGTTTATAAAGTAGGACTGCCACCTCTTCCTAATAAGGGAATCCTCCACCAACACTTTATCATCATCCTATTTGATGAAATTCACTTGATCATAGTCATGGGCCCTCTGCTTCCTAGCCTTGGAAAGCTTATATAACTTTTTATCTATGCCTTTCTCCTCTAAAGTTGTATACAAGCTCTTGAAAGTTGCTGTCTTAGCCGTCATCACTGCTAACTTAGCCCTTTTTTGAGCTAACTTATACTCATCCATAATCATCCGCTTATCTTTTTCATCCTTTCTCTCAAGAAAATTTTTATAGGACACCTTATTAGTCTCCACCTTCTTTTTAACTTCTTTGTTCTACCATCAATCCCCTAGATGCTTGCTAGATCGACCCTTGAGAAACCCAACACCTCTATAGTTGTCTCCCTGATACAACTAGCAGTGTTCTCTCACATACTATCCATATCCCCTCTACTCTCCCAAGCCCCCCTTATCGTCAACTTCTCTCTAATCTCCAAATCACTGACCGAAGTCAAGCTACCTTACTTAATCCTAGGTCGATGTTCCAAACCTTGCTTTTTTTACCCTTTTTGATTTTTAAGTCCATCACCCAAAGCTTAAGTTGGATTGGAAGGTTCTTGTTAGGTATGACTTTAAAATATTTATTTAGTGCTCTATAACTCTTTCTAAGGAGCAAAAAATCTATCTGAGTCTTGATCACCAAACTACAAAAGGTAATAAGGTGCTCCTCCTTCTTCAGGAAGCTTGAATTCGCTACCCATAACCTAAAGGCCTTAGAAAAATCCAAAAGAGAAGGTCCTCCATCATTTTTTCCCAAAACCAAAACCTCCATGCATATCATCATAAACTCTCGATAAAGACCTAATATGCCTAATGAAATTTCCTCCTACAAAAAGCTTCTCAGTGCTCAGAACGCCTCTCGCCACCTCATCTAAAACCTCCCAAAATCTCTTCTTCTCCTCCCCATCCAAGCCCACTTGTGGAGTATAGTCACTAATAACGTTCAATGTAGACCCTCCAATGGCTAACTTAATCGACATCAACCTATCATTGACCCTCTTAACCTCCACCACTTGCCTCCTAAGATCTCCATCTACAAAGATATCTACCTCATTCATGTGCCTCATGCTACCAGAGTACCATAAATTATACCCATTTACATCTCTCACCATAAAACCTACCCATTTGATCTCTTGGACACAAGTTATACTAATCCTCTTCTTCTTAAGAGTCTTCATGAGCTCTATGGACTTACCTTGAATAGTACCTATGTTCCAAAACCCAACTCTCAACCTAAAGACTCTCTTATCCCACTTAACCCTACTACCTTCACCCCCAACACCAAAATTGACCCTAGACCTAACCCTAACCTAACACTATACCAAGACCCCGATCTCATCCTAGTCCTCGATTGCAATCCCATCATTAACCCCGAGCCCGACCTGTGATATGACTCTAGTCTATTATCGACCACCATAACCACTACTCAATATGATAAGAAAATAAGAAGACACACAAATAGGTAAGTCTAAATAGAGTAAGAATAACAAGATAGAATGGTAGTTACTAGTGAAATCAGTAATGAAACTTGAAGTTGTAACCACTATATACTAAGGAAAAAATAAAAATCTACAAGAAAGAATCAAGAATCAACAACATATTACAAAAGCAATAAATATACAAGAACGAACCAAGAATCAACCGTGTATGCCACAAGTAATAAAACCAAACTATTACAACTTAAGTTTTGATAAAATAATGTAACACCCCGCATTTTGAGCTAGAACAAAAACCATCATTTCTATGTGCAGATGATCCAAAAGCCTTAAATTCTATGTAAATTTGTCATGTTAATCAATTATGTAGTGTGGAAACCTATTTGAGCATGAATTGAGATCATACAGATCCCTTAACTCAAGGATTAGTTGAAAGCTTTCCTATCATTCAAGTTTTAGTGAGCATCAAAACTTGGATAAACTTAAATAAACCATAACTCCTTATATATGAAGAATTAGGTGGCCTACTCTGTATCAAATGAAAGTTTTTTGAGTCCTCTTTCCAACTCCACTGGTTTTGCTTTAATCCGATATCGGAGTAGAAAGTTATTCTCATTTTACTTTGAAGTATCTGTCTGTCCAAACGTGATAACGAGGCTGACGACTTATCAATTATGTGACGGCCTTTCAGACCTAGTCATCAGCCTAAGGCAGTGAATGGTGAAAACCATCCTAAAGGTGGCGACCTGGGTGACGACTTATCACCTGAGTGAAGGCCCATCAACCCTGGTCATCAACTGATGCAATTATGCAATTTTTTTGGGGTTCCTTAGTGGTATTTTTGTCTTTCCCTCACTCCAAAAACCTTTCACATAAATTAAATCGCCCCTTAAGTGTTATTAATCAATCATTATCAGTTTTACAACATCAAAAACTTCCTTTTCACTCTGAAAATAAGATCAAATTAGGATTTTCTCCAAGAACAAGAAATTCAAGAAAATCAAGCCTTAAGTTCAAGATCTCCAAGAAAAAAATCAAGATCCGGATTTCATCTATCAAGATCTAGGTTCCATCTTTCAGATCTTATAATTTAAGGTATGTGGGATTTATCCTAAAAACTGCATGGGCTTGGAAACACTAGAACATGATTTAAAGATTTTCAAGCATGATTTTAGAAAGGGGTTTTGAAATACACAATTTTATTATGTAATATAAATGTTCAAATGCATTGTTGATTTGGCCCTTAAGCCATTCCCCTTAAATTGATTTACATTTATATGTATATGTATGATCAATCAGATTTGAAGATTGTTTGAGGACATAAATTATAAATTCCCTCTCTTGTGATGACTTTAAATTTGTGATCTTATTGTGAATGATTTGATATGCATGATTTATGATTTGAAAATAGTTTACTCAAATACCATGGTATTTTGAGCATGATTTTGAGATTTTGAGAGGGAGTTTCTTGACATAAATTTGTTTTGTTAATGAGAGAAAGATTTGCATAAGATTAAGAATTTTGACATGACCACCTTGTATCATTTGAAATGTTGTCAAAGAGAGTTTCATACATGTGTTTACATTAGTATTTAAGGAAAGGGTGCTTCGAACTGATTTATTGATATGGTGGTCCCAAATTTATGTTTTGGAAATAGGGATTCTAATATGCTAATAATGGCTCAGAGATGTGACTTGCAAGTCAATGATATGATGATACCATAAGTATGTATGCCATAATAGAGTATGTTTTCAGAGTATGTCTTCAGAGAATATTTTCAGAATATATTTTCAGAGAATGCATATTTTAAAGATTTAAAAATGGGCATAAAGAGGGTTAGGTGGTTACCCGAAGAAGGCTTGATTTCAAGTAACTCTTAGCCTAAAACCGTATTTGCCTATACAGGTGGATTATTATTGTACATTAGCGACGGTCGTGTGGCATAGTAGATTCAGAGACTCCAACCCTTGTGACACACTTAGGTTAGGGGCTTGGGTGCCGAGTTAATGGCAGATTCCATATAGCCCATGGAATTATAGAATTATAGGGTATACCACCTAGTGCAAAATTAAAACAAAAAGTGTCACAGAGTTCAGATGATTTTACAAAGTCTTTCAAAAATACCGATGAGATTTGTTACTATATGATATATTTATGAACTATTTTAAATATTTCTCTTATATGTTGAATACAAATTATTATTTTGGATTTTCTCTGTGTACCAGTACATTTGTATTGACCCCCCAACCTCCCAAGGTCTAAAGTTTAGTTTAGATGTCCTGCTAATCTGTAGAGTTTTCAGACAGCAGTGATGTGTGCTATTGGTAAGACTTCTTTATTTTAGAAGACCTATGTCTTTCAGATTATGTTACTTATTATGGTTTTAGTCTACTGGGGGCCTTGTCCCTATTTTCAAATAGTTGTTATTTTCAGATGTAGTAGAGATTTCCCAGACTGGTTCAGTTGTTGTATTGTTGATATTGGGGTTTTATCCTTCATTGTTAAATTAAATTTAGAGTATGACCATTTTTCCTATTCAATTATATTTTTGTATTTTCTTTTATTATATGAATGTTGTGCATGATTACCAGATAGAGAAGGAAATTCTGGGCCTTCATGGTTTGGGATGTCCATCACGGCCAAGCCTCAATTCGGGTCATGACAAACTTGGTATCAGAGTATGGTTCATGGTCCCAGGGTGCCTGCATAATTACGTCAAGTAGAATCTTATTTATAGGTGTGTAGAGCACCACACTTATAAGTAAGAGACTATAAGATGTTTAGGAATGTCTCCCTCTCTTCATGTTTTAGTTTGTACTATGGAGTCAGAATATTCCTCTTTCATACTTTTTCATGCTATGGTGTTATCCATATGAAAGTAAAGTTATCCTAATTCTTTCCTTACTTTGATGTGCTCAGATATGTCTCATTATTAGGGTGATTTGTGTGCAAAAGTTTAGAGTCTAAATGCTATGGTCCTTTCTGATTGGGCCATATAAGATTTTAAAATTTTACAAGGGCTTGAGAAGAGTTCGTTAGTACTTTAAAGTGTATTGATTCTAGTGTAAACTTTGATTCTGATGAGATCATGCTTTTCAGCCTATGGTATTAAGTGTATTCAGTCCTTTTCATAATTTATGTTGTAGATGTCATGCGTAAAATGAGAATGATGTATAGAAAAATATTGAAGCAATATTTCCATCCGAATAGTAGTATGAGTTAAAGTGTTGTTGTCATGAACTATTGGTAGTGATATTGGACTAAGAAGTTGGAGATATGAAGTCAAAAGTTAGAAGTCAGAGTGAGGATGAATTTTTTGTAGATAAATATTTTAGTTTAATAACAGATGTTTGAGGATGATTTACCCCTTTTATAGTGATAGACTAATACGTTAGCTAGTAGCATGTATGGATGTATGGTAGTCTGTAGGGGAAGTGTTTGACTCAGATTTTTATTTATAAAAAGTAAGATGTGTATTATTAGATCATTGATTATTTTGTATCAAGTTTCTATGTCTTGTAATCTTGTTATCATTGTTTTGTTGAAACTAAAAGTCTAGTGAAGCCGTGTGGGCTCTTTCGATTCACTAGCATATTTGCCTTGTCATTCATCTTATTTTCTTGTTCAAAACACAAAATCAAAGTCTAGTGAAGGCGTGTGAGTCCTATTTTGATTCACTATTAACTTGTTGTTCAACTTATTGTTCTTGTGTTGGTTGAATATATGTATAGCCAAATATTTTCACATGAGATTGAGTTGGTAATGAAGTGATATGTCCTTGTGTGTTAGTTTAGTAGAAGGTAGAGAACAAGTTATTAGTCAAGGTGATATGAGGTTGCGGTATTTTTTTTCCTTTCTAAGTCTATTACATGTTGTGTATGGCTAGTGGTACCGTTGAGTTGCTAGGTTTTGAAAGACTAGTTAGTTGGTACATGGTGTTCTAAATGGCCAAGTTAAGGAGTTTTGACTGCTAGTGCTGAGCCTTTTGATATGATCTTGATCCTCATGGTAGAGAGATATAAGTTTGGGGGTGCGATATTAGTAGGCTATGATGGAAGAAGTATGGTTCATTAAAAGATTGGGTATATCTACATTAAGTGTTAGAATCTAAGTTTGAGTTTTGAACATTGAACTAATAGAAATAAGAGTAGAAGCACCAGAGGTGTGCACTTTAACTATGGAGATACTCATGAAGTTTCAAAGTTAGTAAGTGTTCAAGTATTATATGATGACTATTGGTGGCTATAGAAGATAAGTGTATCTCATAAGGTAGTATTAACAGTGGGTTTTCTACTTTTAGGTGTAGTCATTCAGGTTAAGTTCTATGATATGCATGTATGGTCGTTTTTCCAGACCTTAGAGTACAATAAGTATAGTTCACTTAGAGTCTAGTAAGGAATCTCTCAAACTTAGATGATGGCTTGAAGCTAAGGGGAAGATGATAGAACGAATAACCAAGATAGGCTCTCAGATTCTAGTAGTGATGTCAGTATGATATAGAACATCAGAAAGTGAGGGTGAGACTCAACCCATTCTTATCTCAATATTTTTCAGTTATCCCAATACCTACTTATGCCTTTCATTTCAGTTCCATGATTATGGTCCATGTTCATGCATATGATAGAAAATCATGTGCTCTTCCAGTTCCTAAATGAGGAATTCCAGTTTATTTCAATAGTCGAAATCACATTCCATAAGTTATGCACTCCAAGTTAAGGTCATACAACTCATGACTCATGTACTCACGCTTTATAGTGTGTTTAGTTCCCATAACTCATGCTACACGCCAAATGATTGGCGAGATTCAGCTTATAGACATGTATACTCTTAATTTAGATCACTTTGATGAATCTCTGATGTTGATTCGGTTTTCCTCAGGCCTCAGTTAAGTGCCAATTCTTGTATAATATCCTTTCTTGTTTCAAGGTCTTATGTTCTAACGTTTTAGTGACTCCTCCTTATGTAATGATAGTGGTGATGAGTAGATATTTATTGTTGATGAAAGATAATTGTATGTTTGTCTTAGATTAGACCATAAGTGTGAATTAAGATTTGGGGCCAAGTCTATGATATATGTGATGGTTAGTGGAAATTTGTGTGTGTATGTTCTTGGGATAGCGCATGGGATTATATTGACAATGGTTTAGAGACTATGTGAAGTATGTATTTACGGGTGTTTGCCTTGATGTTCATATATGGTTATAAAGATAGGCTTGAATGACATGTTGGGATTTAAGTGGAAGAATATAATATGTGCTAGTAAATCCATAGTAAGAGTTCAGAGTTAGTCATTATTGAAGTGGTAAGGCACGTTATATTTAGGGTGTGATCTCTGAAAAGATATAGAAGACTGAATCATATGGTTTAGATTAGTATCGTTGTGCGACATGTTGTATTTTGCGGTTTGGAGTTAGGATTGATCGCAGTGAGAGGATTTAAGTCACTTTAGACATTAGTAGAAAGATTTATCAATGCCCATATGAGAATTTTAAGTTGAATCAATTGAGCATGGTATTTAAGGGGAATAGTATAGTTAAGGGAGTATTTGGGAAGTGTGCTAATCTGGAAAGTAAGAAGTTGCATGGCCTAAGGCCTGGTAATTCTACCCTAGTTTATGAGTTATATGTCTATATTCCATGCTATAGAGTAGTGTCAATGTTGTGCTTCCTTAGTCAGATGTCTGGTGTAGATTATGCCCAAGATTCTTTTGCTCCCTAATGTTACTAGAACTTCCTTAGAAAGAGTGTTGAGAAGATACTCCAGTTAAGCATAAGTTTACAAGTATAATTCAGTCTGTATAGCCAGCAATTCAGTTTAACTTTCAGGTAGACAAGTTACTGTGGTTTTCCACCTTTTCACCTAGTCCTACTATTTGAAGTCTCATGCGTATAACCATCCCCAAGAGATAGTGTATTCCATTGATGTAAATTGTGAATCCAGTTCAGTCCAATCATCATATTTCAGATTCATCTATTTAGTCGTGATTCAGTTCATAAGAATTCAGCGCATAATCTCAAATTTTTCCAAGTATTTTAGCTCAGACAATGTAATACCCTGGTATATTCTAAGTTTTGTTACCTCATGATTCGTACTTGCCTAAGTTATCACTTCTCAATTCAATAAATATGATTGGATCAGGAACACTTCAAGGGAATTCTAAATTCTCAACATGAATCAGCTCCTTAAGCCAAGTAAAGTCAAATCAGCACAGAATTCAGTTTCATTATAGAAGTTTAAATGTTTCAGATCAGTTATATCCTTTCTTATAAGACACATCATGTCTGTGTTATTTCATACCTTTAAGCTTCAACATTTCTACCCATCATTCGGGGATGAATGATCCCAAGGTGGAGATAATGTCACACCCCGCATTTAGGGCTAGAACGAAAACTATCATTTCTATGCGTAGATGATCCAAAAGCTTTAAATCCTATGCAAATTTGTCATGTTAATCAATTATGTAGTGTGGGAACCTATTTGAGCATGAATTGAGATCATAGAGTTCCCTTAACTCAAGGACTAGATGAAAGTTTTCCTATAGTTCAAGGTTTAGTGAGCGTCAAAAATTGGATCAACTTCAATCGACTATAAATCTTTGTATATGACAAATTGGGTGGCCTACTATGTATCAAATAAAAAGTCTTTGAGTCCTCTTTCCAATGCCACTGGCTTCTCTTTAATCCGGTATCGGAGTAGAAAGTTATGCTCATTTTACTTTGAAGTGTCTGTCTGCCAAAACATGACGACGAGGCTGATGACTTATCAGCTGTGTGACGGCCCGTCAGACCTTGTCGTCAGCCTAAGGCAGTGAATGATGAAAAACAGCCCAAAAGTAATGACCTGAGTGATGACTTATTACCTGAGTGACGGCCCGTCAACCCTAGTCGTCAACTTATGCAATTATGCAATTTTTTGGGGGTTCCTTAGGGTATTTTTGTCTTTCCCTCACACCAAAAACCTTTCACATGAATTAAATCACCCCTTAAGTATTATTAATCAATCATTATCAGTTTTACAACATCAAAAACTTCCTCTTCACTCTCAAAATAAGATTAAATTAGGGTTTTCTCCAAGAACAAGAAATTCAAGAAAATCAAGCCTTAAAGTTCAAGATCTCCAAGAAACAAATCAAGATCTAGGTTTCATCTATCAAGATCTAGGTTCCATATTTCAGATCTTATAATTTAGGGTACGTGGGGTTTATCCTAAAAACTACAAGGGCTTGAAAATACTAGAACAAGATTTAAAGATTTTCAAGCATGATTTTAGAAAGGGATTTTGAAATATATGATTTTATTATGCAATATAAATGTTCAAATGCATTGTTGATTTGTCCCTTAGGCCTTTTCCCTTAAATTGATTTACATGTATATGTATATGTATGAAAAATTCAGATTTGAAGATTGTTTGAGAGCATAAATTATAAAATCCCTCTCTTGTGATGACTTTAAATTTGTGATCTTATTGTGAATGATTTGATTTACATGATTTATGGCTTATATAGAGTTTACTCAAATACCATTGTATTTTAAGCATGATTTAGAGATTTTGAGAGGGAGTTTCTTGATATAAATGTGTTTTGTTAAAGAGAGAAAGATTTGCATAAGATTAAGAATTTTGACATGACCACCTTGTATCATTTGAAATATTGTCAAAGAGAGTTGCATACATGTGTTTACATGAGTATTATTTAAGGAAAGGATGCTTCAAACTGATTTATTGATATGGTGGTCCCAAATTTATATTTTGGAAACGGGGATTCTAATATGCTAATAATGGCTCAAAGATATGACTTGCAAGTGAATGGTATGACGATACCATAAGTATGTATGCCATAACAGAGTATGTATTCACAGTATGTTTTTAGAGTATGTCTTCAGAGAATGTTTTCAGAATATGTTTTCAGAGAATGCATGTTTTAAAGAGTTAAAAATGGGCATAAAGAAGGTTAGGTGGTTACCCGAAGAAGGCTTGAGTTCAAGTAACTCTTAGCCTAAAATCGTATTTTCCAATATGGGTGGATTATTATTGTACGCTGGCGACGGCCGTGTGGCTTAGTATATTCAGAGACTCCGACCCTTGCGGCACACTTGAGTTGGGGGCTTGGCTGTCGAGTTAATAGCAGATTCAATATGCCCGTGGAATTACAGAATTGTAGGGTATACCACTTAGCGCAGAAGTAAAACAAAGAGTGTCACCGACTTCAGATGAGTTTAGAGAGTCTTTCGAAAATGCCCATGAGATTTCTTACTATATGATATATTTATGAACTATTTTAAATTTCTCTCTTATACGTTGAATACAAATTATTATTTTGGATTTTCTCTGCATACCAGTACATTTATATTAACCCCCTACCTCCCGGGGTCAAAAGTTCAGTTCAGAGGTCCATCTAAGCCATAGAGTTTTCAAACAGCTATGATGTGTGCAGTTGGTGAGCCTTCTTTATTTTAGAAGGCCTATGTCTTTCAGATTATGTTACTTATTATGGTTTTGGTCTATTGGGGGCCTTGTTCCAGTTTTCAGATAGTTGTTATTTTCAGATGTAGTAGAGATTTCGCAGACTGGTTCAGATGTTGTTTTGTTGATATTGGGGTTTTATCCTTCATTGTTAAATTAAATTCAGAGTATGACCATGTTTCTGTATTCGATTATATTTCCGCATTTTCTTTTATTATATGAATGTTGTGCATGATTACCAGATAGAGAAGGGTGTTCCGTGCCTTCATGGTTTGGGATGTTCATCACGGCCAAGCCCTAGTTCAGGTCATGATAAATAACCATCAATATCAAGCAATATCAAGAATTCTACTACCCACAAAAAAATTGATAGGCTTTAGAAAATAATAATAACAATAACAGAAAACAACAACACATACAACAGTAAATAGATATGTGAGTCTCAACTAACTACTATGAAGTAACAAAAAGTAGAAACTAGTAACCCAACAAGAACAGTCAAAGATAATCAAGCAAGAAACTAAGAAAAGAGAGTTGAAATACAAATATCTAAAGAGATAAGACGTATCCCCAACCAATAATCAAGAAACCTAGACAAGATAACTAGAGGAGATGAAATGAGTGCATCTAATCCAGGGAGAAGATGACGTAGCGGCATTTTCTAGATTGATTTTCTGGACTCCAACAAGTTGGTGCAAAAATTAGTCGTCAAAATTTTGTTGTCATCACTTTTACATCCTGTTGATACCACCCTCAATCTTATTACCGGAAAATATATGTTCTGAGCCACCAGAGAAGATGTGTTGGACTTGTAGTGCCTGCAAGAGGTTAGAAAGAAAAGAAAATAGAGAAGAGAGAAGAAAGAGTGCAGATCTATTAGTAGGATAAGTCACCCGAGGATGCTTTTCTGGTGAGATCTGGCTTGAACTTTAAATGGAGACAATCATTAGTGTGCGCTATAGAGACAAAAATTATTCATCGGCGAAGTTGATCGGATAAAGTCACCAAAATGTATTTGGTTAGTCGAAAATCAGATTGATTTCACCGAAAAAGTGACCGGTAGGGAGTTCGCCCATGGTGGGTACCTCAAAATTAGTAAATATTGTACCTCAAGAAAAAAAATTACAAAAACAAAATTAAAAAAAATCTACAATAATAATAATTTTTTCAATGGCTTAAGTCGTCTCTTTAAGCCAATTGGAACAAAGCTAACTACCTGTGTAGTATATTCAAATGTTGAATATACAAAATTTTAATTAAATTATATAATTCACCTTCAAAATAACTAATTTTGTGCAGCCACTCTAGTATTTGAAATTATGATCACAACAAGTTCAAATTCCAATAAAAAAGTAAATGGACAAACTGTAAAACAGTTTCCTATGAAAATTACCCCATTTCTGTGGCCTCACGTTGACATAGTTATCCCTATTCCCCCATCTCCCCCACGTTCACAGTGCATACATGGAATTAATAACATACGCCACTCATAAGTCTTTCCTTAGGCATTATTTATACATAAACTATGTTTGGAGGAGTAAGAGATGCTATTGGTATAGTAAATCATAAATTATAATAATTACAGTTAAAATAATAAAATGAACAAAAAATGAAAAAAAAAATGATCTTCTTTTTGGCTGAGTTGTAAATATCTCGCTCTCAAGGAGATTCAAACCCACTATGGCCTACTAGGATACAACAGTCCATCAATGATGTACAACTCAAGCAACTCTAGATTAGTTGAAGAGTCCAAAGCTTCGGCAAAAAGGACAATTCCTTCAACATATTAAAACTCTCTTTTGTAAAATTAATATAGTTGTAGACTTAGAAAATTTTTCTTTGTCTCAATTCTCTCATTCACTAATATAATTTCCACACTTATCATATTTTCTTGTACCTCACAATATACGACTACTCATCTCTACTATCACAAGAAAGAAAATACTTTTTATGTAGGCGTAATATTTCTTTCATTTTGTAAATGAGGAAGAAGTGAATATTAAGTGAGGAAGATGAATACTTTAAAGGTTAAATATGTTATATATTTACAATACATAAAGCGGTATAATAATAGTTAAAGTTACAAGAAACTTATGGTCACATTCTTACTACTTACTCATAAGAGTAATTTCCACCAAAACTAGTGAGAGTAATTGGCATAAAGTCACCAAAGGTTGGAAGTTGTTGTATAATACAACAATGGAAATGGATAGAAAGTGCATTAGCACATCAAAATGCATTATAATATTAAAATGTAACAATATTTTTTCACTCATTTTAAAATTAAATTAAGAGAGTATTTCACCAAAAATAAAGTATCACTGCTTACACACAACAATCAAGGTGTTGACATAAGCTTTAACAGCCCGCACATTATGGTCATATGCTATGCTGATTTTTCATGAACATTTTGTGACAATAAGCCTCATTCTCATAGAAAGTGGCCTACTTTCACACTCACATAGGTGAAATCTGTCAAGAGTGGTCCTATAATTTCAACACCTCACTCATACGAGATACAAAATTTCATAAAGTGTTCTTAGACTCAACCTCCACAAATCATTATAGAAAAATTCACTCACACCACAAGGAGAGATAAAACATTAGTGCATTCACAACAAGTCATTATATGATTCGTATTTTCCATTAAACCTAGTTATAGGATCACTAGTCCCCAAAATGGGTTTCCTCATATATGACTTAGAAGTTTTGAAGCTTAAATTTCTTTCCTCTTGATATGCTTCGGACCGATTTTATTGCTAAGGCCTTAGTCTATGAATTGCAAGACTATTACAAAGTTAACACAATTAATATTGGTGTACCGTTAATCAAGATGATCTCGCAATTTTGTGTTTTCTCCTTATGGTTTGAATTTTATCATTAAAATAATGATTTATACTCTACCAATAATATTATTGCTATCACATTAATTCAAAATAAAGCGATTGATCAATTCACTTTTTCACTAGTTCAAGCTAAAATAATTAGTTCAACCTCCATTATAGAGTTAACAAATAATAATTTGTTTTTGAATTCAACAAATTGCACCAAGTATTCTCATTTGCCTCACAAAGTACTTTTAAGTATAGTAGAATATTATTTTTGAAACAAGTTTCGACTTTTGGACCAAGTAAAATATATGTTTTCTTGTACTTGTTGAGTACTTTTACTGCATACAATATATCAAGCTAAGTGCAATTATCCGTATCTCACTTTTTTATTAGACTAGCAAATTTCTTTTTTTAATTTTTTCACCACTTTCACATATTTGAATCAAAAGAAGTTGCATGACTCATACAATCAATAAATTTCATTTCACAATTTTTATTTTTACCATAATGTGACACGTCCAGGAAAAGTTCTTCACATGATTTAGGTATTTTTCATTCCTAGAATAAAATTTAGATCACTCAAATATTTAGTATCAAATGGATACTCAACATTTTTTATCCTTTCTTTGATAACATGTTAGAGCCAAATTTACAGAAATCAAGTCATATGTAAATGGTAACATGCATGTGTTTATTCCAAGACTAATCATGCACATGTAATACATTCTTTTAACATATTCTCGAAAGTGCAAACATCACATTTTGCATGATGATATCTTTTCTCATTTCACTAGCCCTCACTGTTTCAAGAATTTGAATGACACTTTATGTTCATGAAAAGTAATAATACTTTATTCATCAAAAATATTAGGTAGAAGGTTTTTTATATTTCTTCCGCAAGAAGTTGAAAAGTTATTACCTTTCCTTCGCTTGAGTTGAGTAAGTAGAAAAACATTTTACTCGTCATCTCTTTTCGTCCATCTCTTGAAGAGAGTAGTGACATTGAGGTGTTAAGATCTCCCATCTCGATATCCATAATTTTTCAAACTGTAACAAAACTTGAGTCTCCTGACAAATATTGGTATAATATCCCACATATTATAATAATTATAGTTGAAATAATAAAATGAAGAAAATAAGATAATTTTCTTCTTGGCTAAGGCACGGATATCTCGCTCTCTTTACAGAGATTGAAGCCCACTGCGGTATAATGTACACCTATACAGTAGTATAAATCTTGATTTGTCCCCTCCAAGATACATCAACTCACCAACAATGTACAACTCAAGCAACTCCAGATTAGTGGAAGAGTCCAAAGCTCTACCACAAAAAAACACATTCCTTCAACATATTAAAACTCTCTTTTGTAAAGTAAATATAGTTGTAGACTTACAATACTTTTTTTGGTCTCAAGACTCTCTTTCACTAATATAACTTCCACACTTATCTTATTTTGTTGTATTTCAAAATGTACTACAACTTATCTTTACCATCACAAGGAAGACAACACCCTTTATATAGATGTAGTATTTCTTCCATCTAGTAAATGAGGGGGTAGCGGATATTAAGTGAGGAAAATGAATGCTTTAGAGGTTACATATGTTATATGAGTTACAATACATAAAGAGGTATAATAATGGTAGAAGTTAAAATAAACTTATGGTCACATTCTTACCACTAACTCATAAGAGTAATTGCCTGTAATTGGCATAAAGCCACAAAAGGTTGAAAGTTTCTACATAATACTGTTGTTTTACCATTTATGGTTCTCACAATTGTGTTCGTTTAAGACATGAACAAATCCTGGTTTCATGAGAGCGTAAAGAATAGGCTTTTATCAATATTCTTCGTAAAGTTGTTTCACTTTACCCTCACATAGGTGATTCCTAAATGTTTAATCCTATAGATCAAACTATTAGGTCAAACCAGCCAAACATAGAAACCTTTAAGAAACTTTAAACCTTAAGACTTATCCTTGCTCTTTGAATATTTTCTTCATCATGAGAACGGGTTGTGTATATTGACAATGTTGAACCATCAGTCACAACTTTGTTAGATCTCCTTGAACCTAGCACTCGGGATCTCCAATCTGCTAGGTAGAGTTATCTCCATGCCGACTTGTCCTAGTCCTTAAACTCATTTCCTTCGATGATCTCTCAACTCCCTCTCTAGATAGGGCTTTTGTAAGTGGATTCGATACATTATTCTTGACTTTACATAGTTAACAGTAATAATTCCATTAGAGAGTAGTTATCTAATAGTATTATGTCTCCATCTTATATGACAAGATTTATCATTGTAATCATGCTCTCTACCCTACTTATCACTGCTTGATTATCACAGTGTATGAATACTGGTGCCAAAGGTTTGGGCCAATAAAGAATGTCTTCCTAGAAATTTCAGAGCCACTCAGCTTCTTCATCAATTTTAGCTAACGCGATAAATTTAGATTTCATTGTAGAGTGGGCAATACATGTCTATTGGATGATTTCTGAGAGACTGCTCCTCTACTTAAAATAAATATATATATCCACTCATGAATTTTACTTCATTCAATCCAATGATCCAATTTGTATCAATATATCCTTCAATTAATGCAGGATATTTGTTATAATGCTAAGCATAGTCTTAAGTATGTTTTAGATACCCTAAAACTCTTTTATCCAATAAGTTTGATTGGGATTACTCGTATGCCGACTCAATTTACTAATGGCACATGTTATATCTGGTCATGTATAATTCATGATATACATCAAACTTTTCAACACTCTTATGTAGTTTAATTGTGAGTCACTTTCACCTTCATTCTTGTGAAGTGAAAAGATCACGTCTAATAGAGTCTTGGCAATATTAAAATCAAAATACTTGAACTTATCAAGTACCTTTTCAATGTAATGAGACTGGGACAACCCAACCCTTGTAGAGTTTTATGGATTTTTATCCCTAAGTCACATCTGCAACTCCAAGGTCTTTCATATTAAACTTGCTCTCAAACATTCATTTCATAGCATTTATGTCAGAAATGCCTCTGCTAATGATCAACATATCATCCACATACAAACAAACAAAGACTTTGTGATTTGGAGTGTCTTTAATATAAACATAATTATCATATTTGTTTACCTTAAAGTCGTTTGCTGACATGGTTTGATCAAACTTTTCATGCCACTGTTGGGTGCTTGTTTTTTGTCCATAAAGTTACTTAACTCATTTGCACACTTTATTTTCTTTACCAGGAAACACAAAACCCTCGGGTTGTTCCATATAAATTTATTCCTCCAATTCTCCATTTAGGAATGTTATTTTCACATCCATTTGATGGATTTCAAGTTAATGTACTACCATTAAGGCAAATAAAATTTGAACGGATGTTTTTAAGACCCCACAAAGTCTTAGTCATTTCAGTCCTATATAGCATGCTAAAAGAGGTCCCAGACTTAGAAAATTTTAGCTAAGTATTGACACTTAGTCTCATTTTTTGCCTCGATATTTCAATGGAATCATTTAAGATCATTTTTGCCTTAGATTGTTGTTTTTTAAATTGATTCATAATCAGGGATGTCAATAGGTCATATTGGGTGAGTTTCAGAATTTTTGGACATCATTTGGGTTGTGTTTGGATGGCCAAAATAGCAAGCCAATGAAATCTCGATGCATCGCATTGATAGCATTGACGCGGTGCATCGACAATCGAGTCAACACTATCGACACGTTGCTTGCCGTGTTGGTGGGCACATTTTTCTCATTAAATTCCAACTTTCCAAGGGCAATTAGGTCCTTTTTCCCTTACCCAATTAAGCCAAAACACGAAATTTAACCTCCCAAAGGGAAAAATTCACTCATTATCTCATAAATACTCTCAAGAACAAAGCCCTAGTTTCATCAATTTCAAGTCTAAGTCCCAAGAATTCACTACAATTCCCATAAAATCAACAATCAAGGTATGTTAGGTGTTCATCCTTGGGTATCCTTCCACCCTTGGAGTTCAAGAACCCTTTTTAAATACTGCAAGTTTTCAGATTTATGATTTAAATGCGCAAATTGGGTTGTATTCATGTTTATGTTTTTGTATGAGTTTTAATTCAAGATTTAATTATAAGTTTCATGAACATAAGATAGCATGTATGTTGACTGATGTGATTCCTATGTTAAACCTCTTGAAATTGCAAGTTTAAGTTATAGTCATGATGCTTATGTGTTTTTCATTATTATGTACATTAATCATACTCCCCAAGTGTTTGATAAAATGTCCATATGAGTAAATTATGCATGGTAATCTATTGTTGTGTTGCTACAGTTGTGACATGAGTTTATCAATTATGTTATCGAGTCCCTGGGGGTATTTATTACCCGAAATCTAGTTGTTTACTTAGTTACAGTAGTTATAGAATAATCCCAGTAAAGGTAAAGAATAGTAGTACTCAGTCATTAATAGAAGTGAACTCAGTCCACTTCAGTCAATCAACATGATCAATGTCAGTTCAATCAAGCCTAGTACAGTCTAGTGATTAGTTCAGTATCAATTCAGTTGGGAGTAGGATTCAGCATCGAGCAAACCCTGAGAGGAGGGTATTCCTTCTTGCAGAGGGTTTGACTCTTAGGAGCAGTCCCTATGTTACAGAAATACATAGCCAGCGTAGGGTAAATTGTCCTCCTGCCAGACTAGGGTTGACGCCAACATATATATATTCCATGAGTTTTTTTGCTAGATTAGAGTTGACCCACCATTATTAGTATCTTATGGTAAGGTGCTAACACCCTTCTAACTGGGGTCACAAGTTGGACCCCAAATCAGTCTATATCAGGGTATGTCGATTAGATACACTCCCACAGTTACAATTCAACCTTATAAAGAACTCAGTCAGTTCTACAGAACCATGGCTATCACTTATCAGTTACTCAGCCATCAGAATTCAGTACTCAGTTTTAGTATAATGTCAGATATGTGATGTATACCTATATCTGCAGTATTGTATGTTCATTATGTTTAGTAGTTACAGTTTTGCATGTACTCACATCCAGTTACTTCATGATGTTCATTCATTTAGTTATCATCTCATGCATATAAACCCATGTATATCAGCCTTACCTCATTTAGCATTCTAGTATATTCCACGTACGATGCATACTCTCTCTTTTGCGCTATGATGTCTCATATCTGTAACGCCCTGAATCTGGTACCCGGAATGCTACACAATGCTCATGACCCCAAAAAACCATAAGCTAACCCATGACTAAAATCTGTAACTGGACACTACATAATATACTATATAAATGCAAAAAAAGGCTGAAAGTCCATAAGGTTCAAATATCTGATAAAACATAACATCTGGAAATCCGGTATATCAATACCAAAAAAACTGAAATAACTATCTGAATATGCTATTGTCTGAAAGCCTCTAAACTGTATGAATGAGGAGTTGATGGGACATGTCCCAAACAAACTCCAACTACTGAAATAAAATAAGTACTAAAAGAATGAAATAATCAAATAATAATATCCTCGAATGATGAGGACTCACTGCTAGTCTGCCTGCTGAACGTCTAATCTACTAAAGGTGCTTTGGATCTCGTACTTCTAAACCTATGGTATAAAACACCATAGCGCAAATGCATCAGTACTATTGAATGTACAGGTATGCAGGTGAGGTAGGCTAAATGTAAAGGGTTTACATGTATGAACAATACTAACTGACTAAATAACCTAAGCGTGAGAATACATGCATGAATACACGAACTGTAACTGAGATCATAACATCACTGAACCTGAATACTGATAACATAAGTTTCGTATAACTGATATACTATTATCTAAATGACTGTGTCTGGTAGTCTTGTTTCTGATAGAACTAGCTGAGTTTCGTACCGAACTGGGTGATTGTATCTGACAGTCCTGAATTCTGTAAAACTATCTGAGTTCTATTACAGAGATTGAGACTGAGATTGTAACTATGGGAAGTGGCCATCTAATCGATATGCCCCAAATAAGATAATATAATTGAGTTGGGGTCCAATCTGTAACCCCAATTAAAACGGTGTCAATACGGCACCACTGGTAAGGACAAGCTATAAGTAATCCCTCATCTAATAAGTACTCTAAGGAGAATGGTGGGACCCTCATCTAATAGGTTAATTTACCTTATCAACCTTCATCTAATAGGTTAGATGTCTCAACCTAGACTGGCTACGTAGTTTTGGAGTGCAAAGATTGCTTCTAAGAATCACACCCTCTACGGCAGCTGAGTTCCCATCCTTGGGCTCACTCGGTGTTGAATCCTTCTTCCATCTGATTAGACACTAAATTAATTATACTGAACTAACTGGACTAAGTTTAATGAGTTTCATTGACTGACGAAATGTTACTAAGATCTGATAACTGACTGAGATTACTGAGATTACTAAGATTATTGAGTTTTCACGAGTCATGAGACTGACTGAATTCTACTGAACATGGCTTGACTGAGAGTATATTGAAAACTGACGCTGGCTCTAGGCACACAGCTAAATTATCGGGAATAAGTACCCCCTAGGACTCGATAGCATAAAACTTATAAGACATGACACTTCATGGACTCACGAATAATCAACAATCCATAATACAATCATTAGGGAATTTCATGAGGCACTTGATTATCATGGTTTGATACATAAATAGGAATGCATATAAACATGTCATAATTTCATAGGGCTAATATCCTGAACAATCCATCAAACAATTTCAATGCATAACAATAACTTGGAAGTCATTTTGAACATAAAAGTAAAGCATGGGTTCATCAATTTGGTCATAATTGAGTTCTAAAGCATGATTCTTATTCTCTTGGGTGGTTTCGAAAGTTCTCTATAAAACGTCTATAACTTTTTACTCTGATATCGGATTTAGATGAAATTGGTATCGTTGGAAGGCTAATTCAATTTCTCACATAATAAAAAGTCAAAATTAGGGAAATTCTATATGATTTAAACATTAATCATTTAGGAAGTCATCACTAACTCTTCTGGAGACTACATTTGACTTAAAGAAAGTTTGGGGTATTACAATATCTCCCCCTTGCGAATATTCATCCTTGAATGGGATTGACTAGACTGGGAGAGCTGATAGACTGATCTTACTTAAGGGACGTGAAAATTTGAACATGTCTATATGACTGGAACTTCTGATAAACTAAAATCTCATACTGACTATGCATGTCTGATGCATGGATATGTCACGAATAGTATTTATAAATGCATGACTAAAATTACTGAGAAGCTGAGTTTCTCATGATGCAAATGCATATCTGATGCATGAATACATGACTTACATAATACATGAACATATGTCTGGATATTCAAGGGTATTTAATACCAAATTTATAACTGAAATCTGAACATAAAACTGAATAATCTTAAGGAAAGTTATTACCTTGGGCTGAGTCTGAGTTTGAGGAAAAGAGGTGAGGATACTTGGTCCGCATGTCTGCTTCTGCTTCCCAAGTAGCTCCCTCAACAGACTGATTCCACCAAAGAACTTTGACTAGAGGGACTTCATTGTTCCTCAGTCTGCGAGTCTGGTTGTCAAGAATTTCGACTAGGATCTTTTCGAAAGAAAAGATGTTTTAAATGTCTAAGCCCTCTACCTGGACTATAACTGTTGGGTCACCTATGCACTTCTTTAGCAAGGATACATGGAACACTAGATGAACTGAGGCTAGATTTGAAGGCAATTCAAGCTCATAGGCTACCTTGCCAAATTGACTGAGAATTTTGAAGTAACCAACATATCGGGGATTGAGCTTTTCTTTCTTGCCGAACTGCTTCACTCCCTTCATGGGAGAGATTTTCAAGTACACATAATCACCAATCTCAAACTTCAGATCCTTTCTGCACATATTTGCATATGATTTATCTCGGCTCTGAGCTATCTTCAGCCATTCTCTGATTAATTGAACTTTGTCTAAGGTGTCGAATACCAAGTCAAGTCTTATTACTGTAGCCTCACCCACTTCGAACCAACCGATTGGAGATCTACACCTTCTACGATAGAGAGCTTCAAATTGAGCCATCTAAATACTGGAATGATGTTGTTATTGTATGCAAACTCAATAAAAGGTAAGTGATTATCCCAACTACCCTTGAAATCAATTGTATACACTCACAGCATATCTTCTAAAGTCTGAATGGTCCTTTCTGTTTGACCATCTGTATGGGGATGAAAGGTTGTACTGAGATGAACTGGGGTACCAAGACCCTTTTGGAATACTTTCCAAAAGTGAGAGGTAAATGCGGTACCTCTATCTAAGATAATAGAAAATGGAACACCATGCAATCTAACCAACTTCCTGATATAGAGTTTGGCATAATCCTTGGCTGAATAGGAGGTATGGACTAGACTAGAAGGAAATAAGATAATTTGGTCATCCTATCAACAATGACCCAAAGTGAATCATGCTGAACTCACTAGGCTTCTGATGTTCTATATTAACCTGCTGATATGTAAGCACTTAGCCACAAAATCTGCAATGTCTCTCTTTATCCCACTTCACTAATAGATCTTTCATAAGTCGTGGTACATCTTAGTGGACCCTGTATGAATAGATTAGCGCTCACCATGCGCTTCTGCAAGAATTCGTTGCCTCAAGACATCTACACTTGAAACACACAAACAACCCTGACAATGGAGAACACTATCTCCCCCTTGGGAGAAAACCTCTAACTTCTGATCTCTGACCGACTCTTTCAACTTACCAAGATTAGGATCTCTATCTTGCTTTTTTTACCTCGAATACTAGAGATAATTATGAACTATTCCGAACCCATATACTACTTTATGCTAAATCGACTAAGCAGACACTTAGTCGGGCAAGATGATGGACTTCCTAAGCTAACTTTTTCTTACTGTCCTCAAAATGAGCAACACTACCCATAGACAGTCTACTAAGAGCGTCGACCACTATATTGGCCTTGCTCGGATGATAAATGATACTCATGTCATAATATTTTAAGAGCTCTAACCACCTTCTCTGATGGAGGTTAAGATCTTTCTAAGAGAATCTGTACTGAAGGCACTTGTGATCTGTGAACACATCTACATGAACACCGTACAAGTAATGCCTCTAAATCTTTAAGGCAAATATTATGGCTGCTAACTCAAGGTCATGAGTAGGATAATTATTCTCATGGGGTTTAAGTTGTTTAGAGGCGTAGGCTTTGACCTTACCATGCTGCATGAGGACATAACCCAAACCTACTCTGGATGTATCACAGTACACTACGAATTCATCTGAACCATCTGGAAGAGTCAAAACTGGAGCTGAGGTAATTCGAGTCTTCAACTCCTAAAAACTCTTTTCGCATGAATCTGACCACTGAAACTGATGGTAATATCCATCCAAACCGAAGAAACTCCTGATATCTGATTGAGAGATAGGTCTAGGCCAGTTTCTCACTACTTTGGTCTTTTGAGAATCAACTATAATGCCATCACCAGACATGATATGACCAACGAATGCTACTGACCTTAGCCAAAATTTGCACTTACTGAATTTGGAAAATAGCTAATGATTTCTGAGAGTCTGCAATACTATTTTGAGATGGTCTACATGATCATGCTCACTGTGGAAATACACAAGAATGTCATCTATGAAGACTATGATGAACATGTCCAAGTACTTCTTGAAAACACGGTTTATCATGACCATAAAAGTTATTGGGGCATTGGTATGACCAAAGGACATGACTAAGAATTCAAAATGACCATACCGAGTATGAAAGGCTATTTTTAGAATGTCACATTCTCTGAATCTGAGCTGATAATAGCCTGATTTAAGGTCTATCTTAGAGAAATAGTTGGCACCCTGAAGTTGGTCAAACAATTTATCAATTCTAAGAAGTGGATACTTGTTATTGACTATGACTTTGTTCAGCTGATGGTAGTCTATCCACATTCTGAGAGAACCATTTTTCTTTTGCATGAATAAGACTAGTGCGCCCCATGGGGACACATTGGGTCTAATGAACCCTTTATCTAGGAATCCTTTAACTACTCTTCCAATTCTCTGAGTTCTGCTGGTGCCACTCAATATGGCGGAATAAATATGGGCTGAGTATCTGGAAAAAGGTTATGCCAGAGTCTATTTCCCTTTCGGGAGGAATTATGAAAAGATCTTTGGGAAAGATATCTGAGTATTCATTCACTACTGGGACTGATTCAAGATTGGGAGTTTTGGAACTAGTGTCCTTAACTCGAACAAGATGATAGACACATTCCTTAAATATTATTTTCTATGCCCAAATATAGGAAACAAGCTGACCCCTAACAACTAAAGTAATACCCTTTCACTCTAGGATGAGTTTATTTAGGAACTAAAATTAGACAACTCTGTTTCTATAGTCGACTGTGAAATAGCAGGAATGAAGCCAATCCATACCGAGAATAACGTCAAAATTAGTCATCTCCAATTCGACTAAGTCTACTGAAGTGAATTTCTGAGATACCATAACTGGACAGTTCCTATATACCCGTTGGGCTATGATATTTTTACTTATTGGGGTAGCAACTGAGAAGGGCTCTGCTAGAATTTTGGGATTGACTCCAAAATCAACTGTTATATAGGGAGTAACAAAAGACAAAGAACCTCCTAGATCTAGCAAGGCGTAAATATGTACATAAAAGATCTGTAACATACCAGTAACCACATCAGGAGAATTTTCCTGATCCTATCAGAACTGAAGAGCATAGAGTCTATTTTGGTGTTGCACATTGGTAGCACTGGAAGAGGTACCCTGTTGATTCGGGCGACTGAACTGAGCTGGAGGGCAATTACGCTGACCCCAAGGACCTGGCTAGAGACAATACCTGACTCTGTGACCTATCTTGCCATATCAAAAGCAAACATCATTGCCATCTCTGCAAGTACCCTGATAGTGCTTGCCACATGTCTGACAAAACGAATAGGTTCGAGCACTACTAACACTACCCTAAGACTTAGAGCTTGGCGCCCTATCTCTATTGGCATCTCTGAATTTCGGCACTGGAATACTGGATGAGGAAGGATCTGGAATAAATGACTTTAGGAAGAACTGAGAACGACTTCCACTCTCTGACTTATGCTGAGCAAAGTTGAAACTACCTGTCCTTTCTTTCTTATTCTGCTTCTCTTTCATCTTAATATTCTGCTCTTCTATATGTTGAGCATGGATCATAAGCCTATCTATGTCCATTTCACTAATCAACATTACAGATCTACACTTATTAACCACACTATCATTTATCCCATAAACAAACATACTCATCTTAGCCCTGTTGTCTGCCACTACATAAGGAGCATATCTAGCTAATTGAGTAAACTTAAGAGAATACTCTTTCACTATCATGTTTCCCTACCTGAGGTTGATAAAATATAACACCGTAGCTTCCCATACCTCTAGGGGAAAGAATCTATCAAGAAAAGTAGTGGCAAACTCCTCTCACTCTATAGGCCCTGCGTCGCCAGTCTTCTTTGCTTTGTACTATTTGAACCATGTGTGAGCCACATCCTATAACTAATATGAAACTAGCTCAGCACTCAACAACTTACACCCCCATGATATTTGTAACCTTCTAAACCTGATCAAGGAATTCCTGAGGGTCCTCATCTGACTTAGACCCGAAAAAAGATAGAGGATTCATTCGGGTGAAGTCCCGAATCCTGGCTGCAGTTGAATTGTCCACTGGTTTGGCCGTAATAATAGCTGGTCATTCATTATGGGTAGCAACTGAATTAGCAAAAATAGTGAATGCAGCTCTGAACTCTGCATGTAAAATATGTTCGTCCACAAGATTTGCTTAGACAAACTGAGGGGCTGACTGATTTCAGTTTCTTCTCTTGGGAGGCATGTTCTACTGAAGAAAGGGAGAAACAAATTAGACTAGGAGTTAAATTTGAGTTCATGCTCATAGGCACAACATGAATACTGAAAGAAGGAAAATTGTTCCTAAAACATCTTATAGCCTTCTGTACATAAATGTGGCGCGTAATACACCCATACACAAAACTCTACTAGATGCATCTTTCAGACTTCCTAGGACACTATTGAACCTTAGGCTCAGATACAAAGTTTGAAATGCCCCAAATTTGGTATTGAAAGAATAAAATAATCAAATAATAACATTCTAGAATAATGAGGACTCACTATTAGTCTGTCTGCTAAACGTCTGATCTACCAAGGGTGCTCTCGATCTCGTGTTTCTGAACCTATGATATTAAAACACCATAGTGCAAATACATCAGCATGATTGAATGTACTAGTATGCAAGTGAGGTAGGCTAAATGCAAGGGGTTTATATACATTAACAATACTAACTGACTGAATAACATAAGCGTGAGAATACATGCATGAATACGTGAATTATAATTGAGATCATGACATCACTGAATCTAGATACTGATAACAAAAGTTTTGTCTAACTGATATACTATTATCTAAATGACTGTGTCTGATAGTCTTATTTTTTATAAAACTAACTGAGTTCCGTACTGAACTGGGTGACTGTCTCTGACAGTTCTGACTTCTGTAGAACTATGTGAGTTCTATTACTAAGACTGAGACTGAGACTATAACTATGGGAAGTATTCATCTAATCGACATGCCCTAAATGAAATAATAAAATTGAGTTGGGGTCCAATCTGTAACCCCAATTGGAAGGGTATCAATACCGCACCACTGATAAGGACAAGCTGCGAGTAATCCCTCATCTAACAAGTACTCTAAGGAGAACGGTGGGACCCTCATCTAACAGGTTAAATCACCTCAGTAACCCTCATCTAATAGGTTAGACATCTCAACCTATACTGGCTACATAGTTCTGGAGTGCAAGGATTGTTTTTAAGAATCACATCCTCTACTCGCAGGTGAGTTCCCATCCTTGGGATCACTCGGTGCTGAATCCTACTCCCATCTGATTAGACACTGAATTAATTATATTAAACTGACTAGACTGAGTTCACTGAGTTTTGTTGACTGACAGAATATTATTGAGATCTGATAACTGACTAAGATTACTGAGATTAATGAGTTTTCCTGAGTTATGAGACTAACTGAATTCTACTGAACAAGGCTTGACTGAGAGTATCTTGAAAAATGACACTGGCTCTAGGCACACAGCTAAATTATCAGGTACAAGTACCCCCAGGACTCCATAGCATGAAACTAACAAGACATGACATTTCTAAGACTCACGACCATAATCAGCAATCCATAATACAATCATTGGGAAATTTCATGAGGTACTTGATTATCATGGTTTGATACATGAATATGAATGCATATAAACATGTCATAATTTCATAGGGCTAATCTCCTGAACCATCCATCAAACAATTTTAATGTATAACAATAACATGGAAGCCATTTTGGACATAAGGGTAAAGCATGGATTTATCAATTTGGTCATAATTAAGTCCTAAAGCATGATTCTTATTATCTTGGGCATTTTATCAAACACATTGGATGCACAACCTTAGGCTTAGGCATATACACTAGTTCATACATCATGGTTACTTTAATCACCTCAATTTAAAAGTTTTCAAACCCACATACTAGCATAATTTCATGAAAAGTACATAAAGACTCCAACTTAGGATTCATACAACCACATCAACATAATTAAAATCAACTCACCACATGGAAATCATAAGTCATGAGTTTAAAATAGGATTCTTAAGCTTCATGGGTGAAAGAAACTAATGAATCAACACTTTACATACCTGGGTGGATGATTTCTTAAAGATTGGTGGAGGAAAGCTTGAACTCTTAACTTGGAATTAAAAACCTAAAGTTCCTTGTTCTTGGAGATTGATCTTTGAGAGAAACCCTAATTTGGTGTTATAGATGAATAATGAAGTTATGAGCTTTGGTCTGGTATAATTAGGGGTTAAAAAGGGTAGAAAAAGACCCAAATACCCTTTTAAAAATAACTTAAAATTGCTAATCGGAAGTGGAAATGATTTGGGCGATGGTCCATCACTGGCTCAACGGTCAGTCAGTCCTGACCGTCGCACTTGGACAGAGCCTGAACTTTCTACCTCGTCTGCGATGGTTTAGGTGATGTTCCATCGCTAGCTCGATGGTCTGTTGGTCCTGGCCGTTGCACTTGACCATTAGTCGGGTTCACTTCCTTAGTCAGGACAGCTTGGGCGACGGTCTATCACAAGCATAATGGTCAGTCGGCCTAACCATCGCTTCTGGTCAGTTCTGACAGTTCTCTGTAAAATATTCATAAATTTTTACTCTGTTATCGAATTTGGACAAAATTGGTATCAATCGAAAGCTAATTCAATTTTCCACATGATAAAAAAAGTTTAAATTAGGAAAATTCTATCTGCTTTAAATATTAATTATTTAGGAAGTCATCACTAACTCTTATGGAGACTAGATTTGACTTAAAGAAAGTTTGGGGTATTATAATATCATAGGTTTGAATGCTCAAGTTCTTGACTGTACTTAGCAGCTCAGGCTATCAGCAACAGATTTAGTGGTGAGACCTCATATTTCATGGAAAGATTTTATCTATTTTAGTATTTTAGTAGTTCAGTAGTTATTTCAGTCAGAGTTAGTTAGGGGTTTTTCCCATCAACTCCATATTCAGTCAGTTAGAGGCTTTCAGACTAGTATTTCCAGTTATTTAGTTTTCAGATATTATTTTCAGTTATACTCTATTATTATTTCATTATTTTGAGAACCTTATGGTATTTTTAGATCTCTTCCACATATATATATCAGTATCATATTCAGTGCTCACAATAGGTACCAGTCAAGGGTTAGCTTGTGGTCCTTTGGGATTGTAAGCACCGTGTGACGCCCAGGGTGTAGTCTCGAGGTGATACAATGCTATCCTTGTTACATGCAAGTATATATCAAAATAATCAAAACCTTTTTTGTCTAATGCCTTTCACTACAAGTCTTGCCTTGTATTTGCCAATAGTACCATCAAATTTTATTTTCCTTTTTAAGATCCATTTAGAACCTAAAGGTTTATTTTTTTGGAGAAAGATTAGCCAACTCCCAATTATGGTTGTTAAAGATTGAATCAATCTTACGATTGACTGCCTCTTTTCAAAAGGATGAGTCTGAAGACGACGTCATTTCTTTAAATATTTGAGGGTCATTTTTAAGAAGAAATGTTTCAAAATCTGATCCAAAGAAAGTTGATGTTCTTTGATGTGTACTATGCCTTGGATTCTCATCATTAAGTACATTCTCGTTTGGTTCCTCCCTCTACTAGACAACTCATGTCTAATTTTACATGGATAAAGTGTGTTCAAAGAACTCAGAATTATCTTATTCGATTACCGTATTTTCATGAATATTCGGATGTTTGGATTTATGAACCAAAAACTAAAATACTTTACTGCTTGTAGCATATTCAATGAACAGACAGTCCTAGGTCCTAGGTCCTATTTTTACCCTTTTAGGTATAATAACTAACACTTTAGCTAGACATCCCCGCACTTTAAAATATTTCATGTTGGGTTTCTTTTCCATTTTTATAAAATAGAATGGTATTTCTATAGGGCACTCTATGGAGTATTCAGTTTGCTGTAAGGATAACTTTCCCCCACAAGTTTTACGGTAAACTTAAACTTATGAATAAGACATTCATTATTTGCTTTAACATTCAGTTTTTCCTTTCTGCAATTTCATTTGACTAAGGTGAATACAAGGCAGTAGTTTGATGGACAGTTTTATTTTTCAAATATATCTCCGTAAAAGGAGATTCATACTCTCCACCTCTATCACTTCTTATCGTTTTGATCTTTTTATCCAACTAATTTTTAACTTCAGTTTTATATTGTCTAAATGCGTATATTGCTTCATCCTTACCATTAGCAAATAAATATAATAATTTCTAGTGAAATCATCAAAAAATGTTATGAAATACTTTTTTCCACCACGAGATAATATTGACTTCATATCATAAATGTCTATATGGATTAAGTCTAAGGGATTGGAATTCCTTTCAATAGACTTATTTGGATTCTTAGTGTACACATATTTGATACTTTATTTATTACACTCAAAGTTAGGCAACACTTCCAAACTAATTAGTTTTCACAAGGTTTTGTAATTTACATATCCTAAATGACTATGCCACAAATCATTTGACTCTAGCAAGTAAGAAGAAGCCTCAACTTTCTTCATTTCAACAACCATTATATCAAGTTTGAAAAAACCCTTGTTGAAGTATCCCTTTCCTACATATATTTCATTCTTTCTTATAACAACTTTCTCCAGAATAAACACACACTTAAACTCATTTTTAACAAGAATAGTTGTCGACACTAAATTCTTCCTAATATTAGGAACATGGAGAACATGATTGAGAGTCAACACCTTTTCAGAAGTTATTTTTAGAAATATCTTCCCCCTCCTTTCAATCTTAGTTGTTACATTATTTTTCATGAAGATTACTTCTTTGGGACCAATGGTATCATAAGTAGCAAAATCTTCTTTTCCTGCATAAACATGTCTAGTGGATCCTGAATCAAACCTCCATTCATTTGAATTTCTATCTAGATTTCTTTAAGTGATCATAACACACATATTTTCAATTTTTTCCGTCATTTTCAACATGCTTATCTGATCTCATTTCTTGTTTTATTCAGAACTTGACTATTTAGAACTTTGTGGCCGACATTACTATAATTGTAGCACTTGCCTTTGAACATTTTCTTCTTCTGCTCTATCTTTTGTCCAAAAGATTTATTCATCTTCTTATTATTTAAAGCATCATCCTTAACTAAATTTGCAAACATCATTGATGATATCTCATTCAACTTATTATCCTCTTCTATTTTGGGATGATTCATAAGATCTTTCAAAATAGACAAATAATTTTTAGTCATTACTTTTTTTCGAACATGAGGATCTGTACTTGTGAAAATTTGCATTTCAAGTTTGGTCAGCCAAAATGATATCATTTGTTGTCATTCTTTCACACCAAAATAACTTTTTCATTTCTCTGTTGTTTCTATTGCTAGAGCAATATCTAAATGACTTAATAACGTAACATTGGTTGTCGTTGGGACAACATCATTAACAATCGAATCAATTTTTTGTTCAGTTTAATTCGTCATTTTTTTGTCAATTTTTGACATACACTTTAGTTTTTCAGAATACTAACAATAAAGATTTTAATCTTTAACCAACTTGTTCCTAGTCAATGATGAAGTTTTTATATCTTCAAATCCTCAACTGAATAAACTTTGAAACCTAATGAAGTTTTTATGACTTCAAATAAGAATCAAATTCAATAAGAGTGAAAACCCATAGGTTTTAAACTCCAAAAATAAATACAGAGAGTTTATCGAATTGGTGAAGTTTTTATATTCTTCAAACCGAATTCCTACACTAATTTCTCGATGAAGTTTTTATTTCTTCTAACCGAGGAAGTAAAAATCAAAATATTTTAGTATCCATAAAATCATATAACCAATACAGATTAACCAAGTACTTGATTTATAAATGGTGATAAAAAAAATTCTTTCACCAAACAAACACAAAAAATAATTTTTTTCTAATTTTCTTAAGATTGTTGTTTTTCTCGAGTTTAGTAAAATCTATATTCTTTCAGCAATAATTTCAAGCATGTGTTCAAATTAACATATGAACAATCAAATTAAGTTTAAACTTTGTATTTACAACTTGAAATTTTAACAATAAGTTCAACCCAACTTATGAACAACCAAAAATGAAGTTCAAACTATTTTCTTGAAAAAAGAAAAAATCAAATGTTAAGAATTTCAACACAAGTTCAACCAACTTATGAACTATCAAAATGAAGTTTCAAGAACTTTAAACACAAGTTCAAATAGTTGAAGAACTACCAATATGAAATTCAAACTATTTTCTAAAAGAACAGTAAAACAAAATTTAAGGAAAAAGATGATACAGAAAGATTCAAGTACACTGAATTCATGGTGTGTTCTTAAGGAAATTATTTCCCCCAAGTACCTGAGGTTATGAAATATATCCTCCCAGGATAAAATGAATCACTTCAACATAATAGCAGCACCTCAAATTCTATCAAACTACGAACGCATTCAGCGAAAGTAAATCATACTAGAGTTTGTTCAAGAAAGAGGAGTATTTTTTCTATAAAATTTTCATGTCTCTACCTGAGAAAAAATTCAAGTTTTTATAGTCATCAAGGTGTTGCTTCATGAAGAGAAGAAATGATTGTAAATGGTGTACCCCTTCATAAAGGTGCAACTTTTCAAAAAAGGTGCAACTCTTCAAAAAAACTGCAAGTCTTTGAAAAGTCACAACCCATTGGAAAGGTCTCAACTATCCAAACTGAAAAGATGCCTATTCAAATTGCATCCTTTCTCTTAGTGTCTTTCCAAAAAAATGTCTACTCATTTTTCATTCACACCTCTTAAAAACCCAACAAATACAAAAGTGCAAATAGATCGGAAGTGCATTAACACATTAAATACATTTTAATATACTCCCTCCATCCCATTTTATTTGTCATCGTTTTCTTTTTTGTTCATCCCAAAAAAAATATCACATTTCCTTATTTGGTAAATATTTAAAGACACAATTTCACTTTTACTCTTATTGGTCTCACTTAATTAAAAATAATAATAGTACATTATTTTAATAAAGGACAATTTGGTAAAAAACAAGTTTTTACTTATTTCTTGAACTCAATGTCCTATCAAACTATGACACATAAAATGGAAATTAGGGAGTATTAAAATGTAACAACAGATACAAATTAGGAGATGACACAATTTTAAGAAAAAATACTCAGACTATAACACTCTCGACAGGAATATTGCATGCATTTTTCAAGTGGAGAGAGCAATAACACAGTGCAATATAATAAAGAGGAGTGATTCTTTCTTGTCCAAGGAAATAACAGGTACATGTAATAGGCATACACAATTAACTCTTTCATGGTTTGAACATTTGGTCCCCGCAAATATAACCAATAACTTGATCAGCCATTGGCAGAAGCGTTTAAATCTTTTCGTAGTCTGAAGTATGGATTCGAACCTCTGTTGAAGAAAAAGATAAAACACGCTTGCTTGAATGCTTTTGACGAGATCTTGCATTATTTGTCCTCATTTTCAACATAGTGAAATACTGCAGATTCTATTTTGTTCCTGACTTAACTGTGTTTCTCCTTCTTCTCCTTCTCCTTCTTTTATAAAAATGTGATTGCTCTCTGCATTGCCTTTTGGATATATGCTTCTTAATAAGCATATGACCATCGAGGTCAAAGACAACTTTTAAAGTCCTGTGCACGCTTATTTTCTTTATTTTCATATATTTTCGTCATCTAGAGCTTTTCTACAATTGCCCCAAATTATTTTTGACTTATTGAGACTGACAGTTCGGTTTTCGAGTGATTCGTTTGAGAATTTTGGTGATACTCAATATATTGTGGAATATTTAGTCTAAATTAGCATTTGGTAGAAATAAAATTTATTACCCTTCTAAAATATTTTTAATTTGATAAAATCCTTTAGTTATGATATATTTATATTACTTTATAATAGCTTTTATAACTATTAATATTTTAAACAGATATTGTAAATTTAGATATATTAAAATATTATTATTATTATTATATAATAAAAATTTTATTAGAAATAATTTTATATTAATCATGATATATTCAAAATATTATATTTATTTTACCATCAACCTATTCAATATTAAATATAATAATAGAATAAATTAAATTCACTACATGTGGGGGTAATTAAGGTGGAGAACAAGTTTTCTTTTTATATTTAAAATAATGTCACTTGGTTTTTATAGGTTTAAAATACTGTCACATATCATGTTAATGTCTAAAAATTTGTCACTTAACCAATAATTGACCCAACATATATATATATATACTAGACATTGAAGGGCCGCGATATATATACTAGACAATATATGTTATTTTTTTAATCTCAATTTATGTGACAAAAATATAATTTAGATAATTAATTATTAAAATAATTTTAATTTTTAATTATTATGATTTATAATACTATTTCTTTAATTTCAATTTAAGTGACTCTAATATAATTTCAAAAGTTAACTTATGTGGCAGTACTATAATTTCGATAGCCATTCAACTATTTTATGTTGAGATATCATTTTGTGTTTATTTTATAAAATATTATTCATTTCTAATGCGATCGCAATAATTAATTAGGGGTGATATAATAAAATCACGATTGAAGCAGCGAAGAACTCATGTCTTAAATGACTTATAATAACTAATTAGAAGTGATATAAAAAAATTACTATAAAAATACTTGTAAAAAGCATAAATAGGCATCATATAAGACATCAATTTAATTTTAAAAATCAAAAGTTAATTTATTATTTTTATATATTATATATTTTTTATTAAATGTTAAAAAAATTAATACTTAAATAACCTATAGTAATTAACTTGGGGTAGTATAGTAAAATTATGATTGAAGCAACTGAAGCAGGCAACACAAGTAGGCATGTCGATTATTTTATATTTTTATGTAATATTACAAATTTTTTAATAATTAAATAACTTATAGTAATTAATTAGGATAATATAGTGAAATTACGATTGAAGCAGCTGAAGCAAGCAGTATAAGCAGGCATGTCGAAGACGTGCCTACTTATTAACACTTATTATATATAGTAATTAGGCATAATATACTATTTTACTTCGACATAAGTATCTTTAGCTGCATAAGCTATTGTCATGTTGCAGTTCTATTTACCTATTTTACAGTGTGTTTTTGATATTTGACTTGAATTCTAAAAAATAAAAAATTATCCGCATCAAATTATTCAAGCTCGTGACCAGTAAGGCACTGTTCGGAGGCTTTTTGGAGAGGTTTTTAGCTTTGCTATCTAGTTAGGCTAGACTTATTCAATCCTTAGATTCAGCTTATTTATGGTAATTGTGTTCTATTAAGCTAGTTTTGGACAGGTATTGTAGTTTGTGTATCATTTGGTATTAGCTATCATGCCTTATTTATCCGGTTAGGACACTGTTCTAGTAAATTTTGGTTCTATTATCTCTTAATATGTTGTAGTATTTATGAGCTTAGGATGTGGTATTTAAGTTGCAAAACCTTGGATTCATCCCTGTAACTATGTTACACTAAAGGTTATTTAAATGTCTTTTAATTATGTTTTAGGGTCAACATATACTTTATCCCTATCATTTATTGTGAAATTTAGTACCACTGTGACATCGATTACGGTATGATTTGGGTTTTAATTTTGCAATTATGTATGATTACTATAAGTTTTGGTTCGAGTCCGACATATAGTTTTAATATTATTTGGGAGTTCTGGTATTAATTATGGTTGTTCTAGGAGTTGTCGTTCCTCTATTCCAATTCGAGTCTGGTATTTGATTATGAGTTCTATTGTATTGATATATGTGGCCTCTTTTTATTACCCACTATTTCTAATTTGAATCCAGTATATGACCTCTTGTTATTATCTATCACCACCGGTTGAGCCCGACGGCTAGCCTCTCATTACTATCTATTAGTGCCGGTTCAAGCCGATTGCACATTTTGATGACTACTATGGTTTCTTAAAATTGGTTCAGTTATGGATTATTTATGTTTATTTTTTGTAATTACTTCTTGTGTGTCCCACCGGCTTATGGAGGCATGATTGGGTTAATTATCTTCTTTAGTGTGTCCGGCGGGCTTATGGAGATCTAGTTAGGTTATGTTTGGTTTGCCTTTTATTACTACATTATTTATCTTTTTATATCGCCTTTACTTATTCTTTTATTGCATTTACATAGCTCGATAGGTATTTACCTCTATATCCCTATTTACTGTTGACTTAGACTACACCCTCGTATTTTAGTCACACTTTTCCTATATTAAGTTCAGTCGACTGATGATGCCTACTGAGTACCCATAGCTTTGGTACTTATACTACACTTCTATATATTTACCCTAATGCAGATTTGAGTACTAGCAGCCGGTGTTGACATAATTCATATTTCTCAGTACTGATCCAAAGTAAGGTGAGTTTGTTGCCATCTAAGGCTGATCTACCTCTATCTGTTTCAGTTTAGTCTTTTGTATTCGATATTTCTTGTATGTATTGTGTATGTTTTGAATTCTGTCTAGTACTCTGGTATCTTTTAGTAGAGGCTCTAGTACTGATCTTAGCAGGTCTTGGAAGGGATTCATTTGTATATTTTGGTCTTTTCTTTTTTCTCATTTTAAATATACTTTATATGTTTTCTTTTTGTTTTATATTTATTATTACATTGTTCACATTATAAGTGTTTTTTTGCTCTCTACCTATTTACCTGTTACCTATCATTTTGGGCTATGACTTGGTTTGCTAACTGGTAGGATAAGTTAGGTGCTATCATGACTTGAGAAATTAGGTCGTGCCATCTTGGTATTAGAGCTTAGGTTTTACTAGTATTATTGGTACTAGAGTTGCTGTTTAGTAGTGTCCCGTGGATCGATATGGAGATGTCTGTATCCTATTTTCAAGAGGCTACAACATATTTTTAGGGAAAAATCTCATTTTCTTGATCTATTTTTGTGCGTTGGGTCTGGGTTGGTTTTTAATCTTTATTGGTTCACCCTTTACGCAGATGGCTTAGACGCGGGGTGCAAGAGTCAAGGATTAGGACCCCGAGCTTACTGCTAGAGTTTTGGTTGGGGGTCAAGGTTGACCTAGAGGCCGAGGATAGTACAGTACAACAGAACTAGTTCAAGATCAGGCCATGGATCCATCACCTGATCCTTTCATAGCTCTTGAGACTGAGAGAGTGATAACGCTCAATCTACAGCTCTCGTAGGAGTGTAAAGCGGTCGTATTCAAATATAGAACCCAACTGGGTTGGGTATCGATCCCACAGGGAATAGCTTGGTCAACAAGTAAGCACAGATTACTAGACTTTTAATGCAAGTCTCGTAAAAGGGGGGATTGTAAAGTGTAACCAAATTATTAAAGTAAAAACTGAAAATAGTAAAGTAAACAAAAAGAATGTTTAGTATGATGTAAATCAATGAGAATTGAGAAGTTGGGGTTATGTCCACCTTACGAGTTATACGTCTCTATTGGCTATGAGTTGTGCGGAATTCAGACATATATGTGCTTATAGAGAATTGTATTCGATGGTAAATCCAAGCGTCTTTTGACCTCAACACGGACTATTTCACTTTAACTCTTTCGAGCTTAAAGCGTATCTAACGGTACAAATTCTCCAAGAGGTTAATCCAGTTACGGCACTAACTTTGTAATAGGGGATGGGACCCTATTACCTTGACATTATCTCTTTTCCAGACATATAACTTTTCTTTCGAACAAGTTAATGCTATACTGGCATATTCTATGCGTCTGCAGCCACAAGAATTTGCATTAAGATGAAGAGAATAATGATATAAGCAACACACGTGTCACGAATTCACAAACTCATAGCCTTAGATAGTATCTCATAAGGCTTCCATAACCCCAACAGAGAAGTTTAGTTACCCAAGAGTGCGAAGGAAATCACAATCGACATTGTTATTATACCACAATAAAGATTTCGTGTAGTAATAGTGTGGTAGGCGTTAGGCGTGAATTCCTAGCAAAGTAACGTTTCTCTTGTTGCGGAAATTAAGAATTGAATAGATGAATAGGAGAAGAATAAAAAGTAGAATTAATGGAAGGGTTAGAAGAAGAGTTATAGAGTAATAGAAATAATGAGGAATGAATTGTAACTAATGGAGGAATGCATAAAAATCTCTAGCAAGATAGGGTATTTATAATACCCATATCCTATTCCTACTAAGCTAATGAATTACTTAACCCAATCCTACTAGGTTAATGTATCATTATCCTAATCCTAATAAATTACTGCTAGTCCCCAAAGTCTTCAGAAATGCTATTTTTGCCCGGGACAGGTTTTCCATGCATCACTTTCAGTCCATAGGCGCCCAAATGCTGCTCTCCTTCTTTCGTGAAGCTTGATTTGGCATCAAGTTATCCATAAAATGCTGAATTTTGCATCATTTATACCTGAAAACTTGCTAATCATGTTCGTTAGCTCACTTACAGGAAAAAGGACAAAGTGCATGAAATATATAATTTGTCCTCAAAACATGGCTAAAATATGGGTAAAATATAGCACTATAGGCGTGTAAATTCGCCTATCATCAACACCCCACACTTGATGCTTTGTTCGTCCTCGAATAAAATATCATGTCCGTCTAAACATCAACTTAGGGTTTCACAGTATCAACACAAAATATTCGTCAAGACAAGCACAACATTTATCAACAAAGAGTAGTTTTCCGATCATTAGTAGAAACAATTTAACCTCTAGCATAGACTCGTGATGGTGGCCAACTCATATTCAAAATTTAAGGCACAAAGAATCATACACAACTACCCAAAACTCATCAACCATGTGTGTCTCACAATATATTACCCATAATCACTCATAAGTATAGCATATTTTTCAAACATGGGTATAAAAGTATCCTTACTCTCGCTCTCACAAAGAATTCATATGCTGCAACTGATGTCCATAGGCTTGCCCTTAGTGTAATGCTCCACTAAATGTCAGAATGCTAAGCTTAGGATCAAATAGGTCTTTTGATGGTTGTAATGTAGGCTAAGGGACGGGTAGGACTATTTTGGCCAGAAATAGTGACTAAGTTCCCTAAGTGCTTTAATACATCACAATATGCCATTTATGCTTTCTTTCAAACAACCTACAACCTTTTTGCTTTCTTTTAATCTACCTCCCTTTGTCACCTCTTTTGTTTTTCAATTTTGAACAAAACTAACTTTTCAGTTTTCTTTTCCTTTTACTTTTCATAACATACCTCTTATGATAGCAATTCTTTTTTATAACAAATTCAAGTACCAATACATTCTAAAGCATCATACTCACCCAATTTCCTCTTATTTTGTCACATGACTTTACACTTTAAAAGCACTTAGGAATTTGGATCAAATTATGGTCTTGAAAAAAATGGATTAGGCTTACATATGAGGTTGTCAAAGAAAATAGGCTAAAGGCTCAAAGGGGGATATCTAGGATGATGTCCATGGGTAGATAAAACGAAGGTAAACAATCACAGGTTGCCAAAGAAATGCCTAAATCATCTCCTAAACTCACATTCTTTATTTCGCTTTACATACATACCAGGCAAGTTCTAGCATCAGCCACAAACACTGAATATACTATTATCTCTCACACACAAGGCACATGGTCGACTTTATTGGGAGTAGTATAGACTCTTGCCCCAACAGATGAAGGAATTGAACCACACAGTATCACATAGTGAGTCACAATTAGAGCCTAAACGTCTCAATAGTCATGATTTTAGCACAAACTCTTGTTATAATACCATGCTGCCTCTCAGAATAATTTCATGCAAGGTAAAAAAAATTTTACTACTAAAAAAATTTAACTACTAAAAAAAAAGAACAAACAAACATAAATAAATGCAAATGCAGATAAAGAAGTATAGCATACAAATACCAGCATCCCACACTTAGACGGGACACACTGTCCTCAGTGGAAAATAAATAAGAAGAACCTGGTTAGTCGGACTCATCCTCTATGTTCGGGATCATACCCCCTGCATCGGAATCATCATCAGAGTCATCATCCTCAGAAGTTCCTCATAAGTACCCCACTTGTTTCCAAGAGTGCATCGAGGTATTTGCAGCACGGAGGATTTACCTTGCTCTTTTCTTCCTCTTTACTGGCCTCTTTGTGAAGTGGTTGCTTTTCTTGTCTTTTGGTGCCATTGTACCTGAGATCTCAATAGAGTCATGTTAGCTTCATCTCGGAAGATTCGATCAACAAACAGATAATAGTGGCACCACCTCACACTTAATTTGTTGGCACAAACTAGTGAAGTGAAAGCTGTCGATTACTCAGACTTCATCGATATACGTTTTAGGCGCTATATTCCAACAACATAATCAGTGCAGTCATACTTCTTGAAATCTTGGCAATACTTTCATGTTTGATATATCATGACTACTACATAGAGATTTAATCAAGTTATAGCATCTAGAAATAATCACAACCTCATATGTTGATAGTCAATCATGATTCTCATCTCGATGAACAAGTCATTCCTACATGTAAACTTTCTAATGACAAGATTATGCAATTTTCTTGACCATGTCAATTCCGCAAAAGTATGACAGTGCATCAAAATCAAATACAAGTTGGAAACAAGTTAATATCATCCTTACGTATTCGTTTACTCACTTAGTTGTGTCACAACAATTCAATCATATTCAAATCACCAATACTACTTCAAGATTTAGCAATTCATAATATGCGTAGTAGTGTAGTACTTACGGAATATAAATGAAGAACAAAGTAGTACTTACTTGATTGATGCCTTTGGATGATGTTCTTGTGAAGTAAGAGAGCAAAAGGAAAATTTTTGAGAGGATTTGGGGACTATAGGCGGCGCTTAAGCTAGGTTTCCAATGTGTTTTTGGTTCAAGACTAAGTCTCATATTTATAGGAAAAGGTTGGGTCGGGTTTTGACCCATTTAAAATCGGATTTGGAGTCAAAAGTGACCATAGACGGTGCCTAAGGCTTTGCCTAGTTGAGCAGAATGCCATAGCATAGGCCATGCCTAGTTGAGAAGAAGGCTTTTGCATAGGCGGCGCCTATGCTATGGCATTGTGTGAGCATAGGCGGCGCCTTTTGCAAAGCATTTGGTGTCCATAGGCGGCGCCTTTCACTTTGCATATGAGATTCAGAGACAAAAGGCTTTAGCATAGGCGGCGCCTATGCTATGGCATACTTGAGCATGGGCAGCGCCTATGCTATGGCACACTAGATTCCGAGACCTTAAGCCATAGTATAGGTCTTGCCTTGTTTGTGGCCTAGTTTTACCTAGGCCTAGCCTTGTTCGATGCCTATATTTTCATGAGCAATGCTCAATCCATAGCTTTTTGCTTCTTCATTCCTAACTTACCACCTTTAACATGCAATACGTCCAAATCAAAATTTAAAACCGACCTCCTCATTTTACACCTCTTGTACCTACATTCACTCAAAAACTATAAAAACGATTAGAACGATGGGTTGCCTCCCATCAAGCGCCTTAGTTTTGGTCGTGGCTCGACAAAATCCTAAAAACAACAAAAACAATTAAAAACGATGGGTTGCCTCCCACCAAGCGCTTGATTTATTGTCGCGGCACGACATAGCTATCTTGATTACTTAGTCCTCATCGAGATAGATGGGGCATCATTTTCTGAATGTATTCAGACGACAATGAGGCTTACTTGTAGGCATGCAATCTTCTTCGAGATGACTCTTGTGCATACATATCCCAGGAGGGATACCAATTATATCATTAATTTTTCTACCCACATCTCTCTTGTACCTCATCAGAGCAGAGATAAGAGCCTCCACGTGCTGTTCACTTAAATCATCCGCAACACTTTTCGGAAGTGTATTTCCATATCCCAAGAACACATACCTTAGATAATCGGGGAGCTCTTTCAATTCTAGCATTGGTGGCTCTTCAATGGAAGTCTTCGCTGTTGGTGATGGTTGATTCTTAAGATCAAGGTCCGGCTGTTCAGGAGTATGAGAATAGGACCCTATTTCTGTTAGAGCACACGTAGTTTCTTCATAATCTTCATCATCCTTATGCTCAACATTCAGTAGCGCAGCAGACAATGGCTCAACAGTAAGCTGTTTTGTTTCAGATAATGCTTTGTTATCCTCATAATGAACATCAGCTACAGAGAACACATTCATATCGTTGGGCTGCTTCATTGCTTTGCATATATCAAAATGGACCACTTCGTCATTCAACCAAAATAAAAGCTTATTAGCTCTCATGTCAATAAGCACACTTCCTGTTGCAAGGAAAGGACGTCCCAAGATTATGAAAACTTCAGAGTCTGCCTCACAATCCAGAATTACGAAGTCTGCCGGAAAGATGAATGAAGAAACCTTCACAAACACATCATTCAAGATACCCACAGGTCGTTTTACCGACCTATCAGCCATCACGAGACTCATATTGGTTGGTGTTGGATAGCCTAACCCCAACTTCATGTAGACGGATAGTGGCATCAAATTGATGCTTGCTCCCAAATCGCACAATGCCTTAGCAAAATTCATAGATCCAACCGTGCACGGAATAGTGAAAGCACCGGGGTCAGCCTTCTTCTGAACTAGTGATCGGGTAGCGATTGCGCTACAGTGATGAACTGTATCCTTCAACTCATAGCTTGCTGCTCGCTTCTTTGTCAAAATGATCCTTCATAAATTTTGCATACCCAGACATTTGTTCTAGTGCCTCTACCAACGGAACATTAAAGGTCAGCTGCTTTAACATATTCATGAATTTGCTGAACTTTGTATCATCCGCAATCTTCTTCAATCTTTGAGGAAAAGGTGGTGGTGGATAAGGAATTGTTTTCTCCATGGCTTTCTTCTCCTTTTGCTTTCGTTTTTCAGCCTTTTTAGGCTGCAACGTACTTGGTGTGACGTCATGAACGTCGTGATCAGCTTCTGCGGCGTCTTGACCTTTAGCCTTATCATCAATGTCCGCTACCTCGTCAACCACTTTCTTGCCTTTGGATGAAGTTTCTAGCACCTTACCACTTCGGGTAGTAATAGCCATGCATGATCCATCGTTCCTTGGATTTTTCACAGTGTCGCTAGGTAAAGTGCCAGCCTTTCTTTGATTGAGTGCTGCTGAAAGTTGGCTCAATTGCTGCTCTATTTGCTTGATTGAAGTGGAATGAGAATCAACTAATTGTTTCATAGAGGACAAATCATTAACTACCTCCGTTACTCCCGCGCTCGTTGCTTCCACTCCTTTCAATATTTTAGCCATCATGTCTTTCATACTTCCAGAACTAGATGTGGTGGCATCACGTCTTCCAGGGGAAACATATAAAGCACTTTTTTCATTCTTGTTCTTCCAACTACCTTGGTCCTTGTTTCCAGATTTATCATAATAGTTCTGACCTTAGTTTCCTTGGGTATTCCCTCGGAAACCCCCATGATTGTTCAAGTAGTTGGCTTCTTCTTCCGAATCAGATTTTTTCTTCCTTTTGACGCAATAGCTTTGACGTTTTCGGTCTTTCCTGATAATAGATGCTTTGTAAGAAGATCCACTTGTGTTTTCATGTGCGCCATATCTTGATAACGTTCTTCTTCTCTTCTCCTTTGGTTTGCAGTCATGCCAATAGATAAAGTGGGGCTTGCTACCTCAGAATCCCCGGTATGCCAAGGTCTACTTTGTTTCGTCATACGATCTAGCATATTGCTTGCTTGACCAAAGGTGAGGTCCATAAAAGATCCTCCAGCCGCATTATCCACCACTGGTTTAGTTATTGAATTCAAGGCTCTGTATAATATCTCTATTAGGTGAACATTAGTCATGTGATGGTTTGGGCACCTCGTTAGCTTTGTCTTGAACCTCTCTCATGTTTCATGAAGGGCTTCAGTTGGAAGCTAACGGAAGTTTCTGATTTCATCTCTCAATTGTGCTCTTTTGGATGGCGGAAAGAATCTTTCTAGGAAAGCGTCTCTCAATTGCCTCCAATTTGTAATAGAATCAGGAGTCATCCCATTCAACCATAGAGTTGCCTCCCCAGACAGAGACAATGGAAATAGGCATAATCGAATTGCATTCTGACCTACGCCAGGATTGTCAAACAACTTGCATGTAGAAATAAAGTTGATCAGATGCATATTCGGATCATCGCCTGCTAGTCCACCAAATAATCCCTTGATTTGCAATAACTGAATCATGGTGCTTGTGATGTTGAACTTGGCTCTGGGCGCTAATGGTGGAGGAATTATGGCTCTTGTGGCTCCGGATCCATCAAGATCATCATCATCATCATCGTCGAAAGTTGGTTGCATAGCTCGACGTTCAGGCCTAAACCTAGCTTGACGATCTCTTCTATTGGCAGGTGTTGCGATCTCAGCAGCATGCCTAGGGTTTAGTAACTCGTCATCACCTAGGTCCTCGTCGTCAGGATTTATTGCTCGGCCAGGGTTATCAATATTCTGTTGATGCACTTGAGCGACGGCTAGAGCAGCTAGTCTCGCCTGTTCCTGTTGAGCAGCCATCCTTTCAATTTCGTGTTGTGCCTCTATTCTACCAATACGTTGTGGTTCAGGATAGATAGGTAATAACAGTTGACCAAAACTTCGAGTATGGGTCATGCACTGAATAAAAACCTGCAGAAAACAAAAACAAAAACTAAAAGTGAAAGTACAAGAATCTTTGACAAAAGGGTCTAGTAATTATCACAAACTTAATTGACACTCGTATTCCCCGGCAACGGCGCCAATTTTTGATAACGCTCAATCTACAGCTCTTGTAGGAGTGTAAAGCGGTCGTAGTCAAATATAGAACCCAACTGGATTGGGTATCGATTTCACTGGGAATAGCTTGGTCAACAAGTAAGCAAAGATTACTAGACTTTTAGTGCAAGTCTCGTAAAAGGGGGGATTGTAAAGTGTAACCAAATTATTAAAGTAAAAACTGAAAATAGTAAAGTAAACAAAAAGAATGTTTAGTAAGATGTAAATCAATGAGAATTGAGAAGTTGGGGTTATGTCCACCTTACGAGTTATACGTCTCTATTGGCTATGAGTTGTGCGGAATTCAGACATGCATGTACTTATAGAGAATTGTATTCGATGGTAAATCCAAGCGTCTTTCGACCTCAACACAGACTATTTCACTTTAACTCTTTCTAGCTTAAAGCGTATCTAACGGTACAAATTCTCCAAGAGGTTAATCCAGTTACGGCACTAACTTTTTAATAGGGGATGGGACCCTATTACCTTGACATTATCTCTTTTCCAGACATATAACTTTTCGTTCGAACAAGTTAATGCTATACTGGCGTATTCTATGTGTCTGTAGCCACAAGAATTTGCATTAAGATGAAGAGAATAATGATATAAGCAACACACGTGTCACGAATTCACAAACTCATAGCCTTAGATAGTATCTCATAAGGCTTCCATAACCCCAACAGAGAAGTTTAGTTACCCATGAGTGCGAAGGAAATCACAATCGACATTGTTATTATACCACAATAAAGATTTCGTGTAGTAATAGTATGGTAGGCGTTAGGCGTGAATTCCTGGCAAAGTAACGTTTCTCTTGTTGCAGAAATTAAGAATTGAATAGATGAATAGGAGAAGAATAAAAAGTAGAATTAATGGAAGGGTTAGAAGAAGAGTTATAGAGTAATAGAATTAATGAGGAATGAATTGTAACTAATGGAGGAATGTATAAAAATCTCTAGCAAGATAGGGTATTTATAATACCCATATCCTATTCCTACTAAGCTAATGAATTACTTAACCCAATCCTACTAGGTTAATGAATCATTATCCTAATCCTAATAAATTACTGCTAGTCCCCAAAGTCTTCAGAAATGTTGTTTTTGCTCGGGACAGGTTTTCCATGCATCACTTTCAGTCCATAGGCGCCCAAATGCTGCTCTCCTTCATTCTTGAAGCTTGATTTGGCATCAAGTTATCCATAAAATGCTGAATTTTGCATCATTTATACCTGAAAACTTGCTAATCATGTTCGTTAGCTCACTTACAGGAAAAAGGACTAAAAGTACATGAAATATATAATTTGTCCTCAAAACATAGCTAAAATATGGGTAAAATATAGCACTATAGGCGTGTAAATTCGCCTATCATCAGAGAGCTCTAAGTATTCTGCCACCACAGCAATAGATGGGCTAGGGGAAGTCTAGGCTCCACCTGATTTTATATCTTCTTTGGTCCTTCGATATGCATTGGTAGAGTTATTGGGGTTAGTTGATGGTCTGACGATCGAGGAAGCTCATCCAGTAACATAGGGTGGTGTTAATTTAGGGGCATAGCTTGCAGCAGCGGCGCCTAGGGTAAAGATTCCATCAGCATTAGTAGTCCAACATCCGGCAGTAGCCCAGCCAATTGTATCTTCATAAGAGTAGAAAATATTGAGTCAATTTTTGAGATCGACTCTACCCAGGTTTGTGAGGACCCCATAAGAGGGTGTTTATGAGTTCGTATCCAGTTGCAAGGAGAGGTTACAAAATTTAGGGTTGGATGAGTTATAGAGATAACAACAAGAATGTAGTGGGGAGGTTATCTTGATTCTAGGCTAGCTGGATCTCTATCGGTAACTTAGACTTAGGTCTTCAAGGGTTTCTGGGAAAAATTTATGCCTTGCATCATGCGTGAGCATCTTTGAGATGAGTTTTCTACTTTAAGACAGAGTCCTATATCTGTGAATGATTATGAGGTGACATTTTATGAATTAGACAGGCATGCCAGTATGATTTTGTGTATGCAGTATGAGCGGATTTAATGCTTTATTAGGGGATTGAGATTATCGCTTCGTGAGGTTATACAAAGTTTGGAGACTTTAGAAAAGTATTTTTCTAATATTGCTGAGCATGTTTATTTTTATCCTATAGAGGAGATGGATCATAAGGCCCAAAGGGGTAGCAATAAGAGACCTCATTACCAGGGAAGTTACAAGAAGAGCCATGATGATTTACAGTTCACAGGATGAGGATTCATAGTAGGTACCCCCAGCAATAGAATTAAGGTCAGCCTAGTCGATCAGTTTATGCATTACGTTAGATATCAGACATGGGTCAACCCAGTCATAGTGGTTTCAGTGGTTAGAGCAGCAATCAACCGCAGAGAGGTATTTAATCAGGATCATCGAGTTGGGGTGGTCATTCTAGATCCATCAAACCTTCTAGACAGAGTAAGGTGCCTGAGGCTTACTATGACTATGGGGCTATTAGACACTTTGCTCATGAGTATCCCCACCATGGGATGATTGACCTCTCAGATCAGTGTTATTGCCAGCTAAGGGTGGTACACAGATTCGTAGGGGTGGTCTCCAAGGTTCTAAAGGTGGTCCACAGTAAGGCAGGATAAGTGGTCGAACAGGTACCCAGGCCAGTAGTAGATAGGGTTATTTGTATACCATACCAGGTAGACCAAAGGCTGAGGCTGTGGATATTATGATCATAGGTGCTATTTTCATATGCATTAGCCAGATTCTACTTTGTTTGATCCTGGTTTCATATTTTTATATGTTCTCACTTATTTTGCATTGCGGGTGGGTTTATGTTTGGCATCTTTATCTATGCCATTACGTGTAGCTATCCCTATGTGTGATTCATTACTAGTGGATTAGGTATATAGATATTGTTAGATGACTATTTGGGAGTTTAATTCTCATATTGATCTTATTATCCAAGATATGATAGATTTTGATGTGATTCTAGGCATGAATTGGTTATCTCCTTACTATGTAGTCTTGTATTGTTTTTCTAAGACCATTACCTTAGCCTTGTCTGGCGTACCCTCAATTGTGTGGCATGGTTTTGTTAGTCGCATCCTGACATGGATCATTTCTTATATTCGGGATAAGAGACTAATATTGAGAGGTTTGTGAGTCATTTCTTGTGTATGTTTGGGATGTTAGTGCTGAGAGTCCATCACTTGACTCCGTCCTTGCTGTTTGTGAGTTTCTTGATATATTTTTGACTGACCTACCTAGCCTTCCTCCTGAGCATGATATAAAGTTTATTATTGACATTGGGCTAGACACTCAACTTATTTTTATGGCTCCTACTGAGTTAAAAGAGCCGAATAGTCAGGTTTAAGATCTTCTAGGTAAGGGTTTTATCAGATCGAGTGTATCTCCTTGGGGTGCTCCAGTTCTATTTATGAAGAAAAAATGGCTCTATGTGTATATGTGTCGACAACAGGCAGTTGAATAAGGTAACTATGAAGAATAAGTATCCTATGCCTCGTATTGATGATTTGTTTGACTAGTTTTAGGGTGCAACAGTATTTTCTAAGATAGATTTGAGGTTTGGTTACTATCAGTTGAGAATTAGGGTTGCAGACATCCATAAGACAACCTTGAGGACTCGTTACGATCATTATGAGTTCCTGGTGATGTCTTTTGAAATGGCCAATGCCCTATCAACTTTTATGGATCTAATGAACCATATGTTCAGGCCGCATTGAGACTCCTTCATGATAATATTTATCGATGACATTCTAGTATATTCGAGGAGTAGGAATAAGCATGAACAATATTTGAGGACTATGCTCCACACTTTGAGAGATCATCGACTTTATGCTAAGTTCTTAAAGTGTAAGTTTTGGCTTGAGTTTGTAGCCTTTTTGGGGCATGTAGTGTCCAAGGACCATATTATGGTAGACCCAACAAAGATTGAGGCTATTTGTAGTTAGTCTAGGACTATGTCACCTACTGAGGTTCGCAATTTTGTCAGGTTGACAGGTTAATATAGGCAGTTTGTTGAGGGTTTTTCTTCTAATACAGCCCTTATGACAAGATTGACCAGAAAGAAGGTTCGATTTCAGTAGTCTGCGAGTTGTAAGGCAAGTTTTTCAACGTAAGGATTTGTTTACTTTAGCTCTTATTTAGACTCTTCCAATAGAGGGCGAAGGTTTTACTATCTATTGTAATGTGTCTAATATTGGTCTAGGGTGTGTTCTAATATGGCGGGGTCGTGTTATTACATATGCGTCGAGGAAGTTGAAGGTGCATGAGTTCAACTACCCCACTCATGATATAGAGTTGGCAATTGTAGTATTTGTGCTTAGGATTTGGAGGAATTAATTATATGGGATTCGCTGTTAGATCTTTGCTGATCACCACAGTCTTTAGTATATTATAACTTAGAAGCACATTAATTTGAGGCAACGTAGATGGGTTAAGTTGCTGAAGAAATATTATATCTCTACTCTTTACCATTTGAAAAGGCGAATATTGTAGCAAATGCCTTGAGTCAGAAGTCAGTAAGCATGGGTAGTTCAGTTTCTCAGTGGTGGTTGTCTTGGATATCCGGTCCTTAGCTAACTTGATAGTTTATTTAGATATTTCTAACCTCAGAGGATTATTAAAAGTTTCAAGGCCAGATCAACCTTGTTAGAGTAGATTCAGGTTCATATTTGAGGATAGCAAGGCTTTTTGCACTCGAGGGTAGGTGTTGAGAGGTGCGTTTAGGAGGGCTACCATAGACTCTGAGGGTATTCTGAGGTTTGATGGTCATATTTGTGTTCCAAGGGTTGGAGATTTGATTCAATTGATTCTTCGCGAGGCTTATATCTCCAGATACTCTATTCGTCTTAGGCAAACTAAGATGTATAGGGATTTGAGGCAGCATTATTAGTGGAGTTGTATATGGAGAGATATTACAGGAATTGTGGCTCAATGCGTTTGTTGTTAGTAGGTAAAGGTCGAGTATCAAAGACTTGGTGGATTGCTTTAGCAGCTACCTATTCTTAAGTTAAAGGGGGACCGAGTTACAATGGATTTTGTAGAGGGGTTGCCTTGCACTTTCTATGGTTTTGATAGCATTTTGGTCATCATGAATCGATTGACCAAGTCTGGATATTTTATCCCCATTCGAGTTTCCTATAGGGCTGAGATTTTAGCCCATGTTTACATTCAGGAGGTGGTTCGCTTACATGGGATACCTGTGTCCATCATTTCAGACTGAGGTTCTCAGTTCACTTGTAGCTTCTAGAGGACATTTCAGGAAGATTTGGGTAACTAGGTTAACCTTAGCAGCGTATTTTACCCCTATATTGATGGGTAGTTATAGTGGACTATCTAGGTCTTAGAGGACATGCTCTGCAGTTGTGTGTTAGATTTTGGGGGTTAGTAGGATCAGTTTTTACCTTTGGCAGAGTTTGCATACAATAATAACTTCTATTCAAGTATTCAGATGGCCCCATTTGAGTCATTATATGGTAGGCGATATTGATCTCCTATTGGTTGGTTCAAGACTTCTGAGGCTAGGCCTCATAGCACAGATTTTCATCATGAGTCATTGTACCAAGTTTGGGTGATTTAAGACAGGCTACTAGAAACTTAGAATAGGCTAAGGAGTTATGCTGACCATAGATGTTGTCCATTAAGGTTCAGAGTTGGTGGTAGGAGTCTTCCTACGAGTATCACCCATGAAGAGCGTGATGAGATTTGGAAGGAGGGGCAAGCTTAGCCCCAAATATATTGGAATGGGAGGAGGGGCAAGCTTAGCCCCATATATATTAAACCCTTTGAGATTCTGCAAATAGTTGAGGAGGTAGAATATGTGTTGGCATTACCTCCTGTATTTTCATCCATTCACCTGATATTTCATGTATCTATATTATGATAGTACATTCCATATGAGCCGCACATGCTTCGATTGGACTCGGTTCAGTTGGAGGAGAGGTTGGCATTTATAGAGGAACCGGTGTCCATATTTGCTAGAGATGTCAGTCGGTTGCGCTCCAGGAACATTCCAAAAGTTAAAGTTCAGTGGTGTCATTGTTCGGTGGAGGAGGCTACCTGGGAGATCAAGCTGAGATGCGAGCCCAGTACCCTACCTATTTGAGCTTTCAGGTACTTCCTTATCCTTTACTATCACGGACAAAATTCCTTTTACTAGTGGATTTTGTAATTTTCCTCATGGTCATTTTCCTTGTTTTCATATTTATGACTTTTTGGGATTGACAGTTTGGTTTTCGGGCTGTTCGTTTGAGAATTTTAGTGATACTGAACATATTGTGGAATATTTAATTAAATTAGCATTTGGTAGAAATATAATATATTATTCTTCTAAAATATTTTTAATTTTATAAAATCCTTTAGTTATGATATATATTACTTTATAATAGCTTTTATAATCTATTAATATTTTAAGTGGAGATAGTAAATCTAGATATGTTAAATATTATTATTATATAATAAATATTTTATTAAAAATAAGTTTCTATTTATTATGATATATTAAAAATATTATATTTTTTACCATGAACCTATGCAATACCTGAATATATACATAATAAAATCAATTAGATTCACTACACGCGGGGTTAATTAAGATGGTCAACAAGTTTTCTTTTTATATTTAAAATATTATCATTTGGTTTTTAGATGTTTAAAATGTTGTCACATATCATGTTAATGTCTATTTTCTTTTTGGTCCGTCTAAAACAAAAGTAACCTTTCCTTATTTGGTAACTTCTTAAAGGCAGTTTGTTGTTGTTGTTGTTGTTGTTGTTGTCTTAAAGACACAATTTCACTTTTATCCTTATTGATCCTACTTATAAGTCCCCACTGAATTGAACATAGTAGTAACACATTTTTTATAAAGGACAATATGGTAAACATTACCAAGTCTTTTTTTATTTCTTAAACTCTGTGTCCGATTAAACTATGCCACAAAAAATAGGACAGAGGGAGTATATATTTTTAGCTACATAAGATACTGACATGTTGCAGTTCCATTTACCGATCTTAAAGTGTTTTTTTGATATTTGATTTGAACCACAAAAGATAAATAATTATCTGCATCAAATTATCTGCACTATCTGAATGCTTTCGAAGAGGTTTTTCACTTTGCGTCCAGGTAGGCTAAGCTTACCCTATCTTTAGATTGAACTTTTTTACAGTAATTATGTACTATTATGCTAGTTTTGGACAGATGATTATAGTTTGCATATCATTAGATATAGATATCATGCCTTATTTTTTCATTAGGATCCTATTCTAGTAAATTTTGATTATGTATCTCTTAATATGATGTAGTATTTATGAGCATCAAATATAGATTTTTAAGATGCAAAACTTTGGATTCATCCCTGTTTTACTATGTTACACGAAAGATCATATAAATGTGTTTTAACTATAGTTTAGGGTGAACATATACTTTATTTCTGTCATTTATTATGAAATTTTGTATCACTGTGGAATCGATTACGATATGGTATAGGTTTCAATTTTACAGTTGAGTATGATTACTATAAGTTCCGGTTTGAGTCTGACATCTAGTTATGATATTATCTGGGAGTTATGGTACTAGTTATTATTGTTTTAAGGAGTTGTGGTTCCTTTGAGTTTCGATTTGATTCTGGCATTTGATTATGAGTTTTGTTGTATATCATATATGTGGCCTCTCATTATTACCACTTTTTCCAATTTGAATCCGGTATATGGTCTCTTGCTATTATCCATCACCATTGGTTCGAGACCGACGTCTGGCCTCTCATTACTACCAATTAGTGTCGGTACAAGCCCGGTTCATATTTAGATGACTACTATGGTTTCTTGAAATTGGTTCAATTATGGATTAGTTATGTTTATTTTCTGTAGTTACTTCTTGTGTGTCCCACCGGCTTATGGGGGCACAGTTGAGGTAATTGTCTTTTTCAGTATGCCTAGCGGGATTATAGGAGCCTAATTTGGTTATGTTTGGTTTGCATTTTATTACTGTGTTATTTATCTTTTTTTATTGCTTTTACTTATTCTTTTATCGCATTTTTGTAGATCAATAGTTGTTTACCTTTCTATCCCTATTTATCATTGACTTAGACTACAGCCTCGCATTTTAGTTATACTTTTCCTGTATTGAGCTCAGTCGGTGATGATGCCTACTGAGTACCTGTTGCTTTTGTACGCGTACTACAATTCTTCATTTTTACCTTGATGTATATCTGAGTACTAGTATCCATCATTGACATGATTCCTATTTTTTAGTACTGATCCGGAGCAGTGTGAGTTTGTTGTCGTTCAAGGCTGATCCTCCTTTATTTATTCTAATTTAGTCTTTTTTACTCGAGACTGCTTGTATATATTGTTGGGGCCATCCTATAAGGAGGAACAAAATGGGTTTAGTGCCCATCTCAACATCAATAGCGAAATCAATATCTCGATTCGGAGGTATACCATGCAAGTCCATAGGGAACACGTCCATAAACTCATGGACAACATAGACAGAATCCAAGAAAGGATGCAAAACAACACTGGTGTCACAAATATGATCCAAGTAAGATAAACATCCCCTCTCAACCAATTTACAAGCCTGAACATAAGATATAATCCTCTTAGGACCCGAATGAAGTGCACTCTTCCAAGATATTATTGGCACACCCAGCGAAGCTAAAGTCACAATCTTATGAAAAAAATCTAAAACATTATGATAAGGACCCAGCCAATTAATACCCAAAATAACATCAAAATTGACTATGTCTAACACAAGAAAGTCTACCAAAGACTCATTCCCGACAAAAGTCACAACACAATATCGGTGCACCCGATCCACTACTATAGAATCACCTATCGGTGACAGTCCCTAGCCATATAGCCAATCTCCTAACATATATAACAACCTATATGAATAGCCTCAATAGGAGATGGTATAACTGGTCCCAAACGACCACCCTAAACTACTAAACTAGAAGATCCACCACCTGAACTCTGTAAAGCTGTCACTGGCCTACCATGGTATCCATGAGAACCTCTAAAATCTCTACCTCGATAGGTCTACCTCCTGAACTCACCAAAATGTCGCGACTTCTTGGCGTCTCCCTGAGATGCACTAAGAATATTCTCTGTCATCTTAGCATGATCCATAATACTATGAAAAGAAGCCCCAAACACAACCATTTGAGACGTAGCCAACTGAAGTGAAAACCTCCAAACCCTTCATGAACTTTTGAACCTTCTCAGACTCGATGGCAATGCTATCATAGAAATACCTGGACAAGGCATGGAAGCGTGCCTTATACTCTACAACTATCATGCAGCCCTACTCCAAATGATCAAACTCGTCCTGCATCCGATCCCTTAAACTATAAGGCACGAATCTCTCCAGAAAAGCATCAGCAAACTGATCCGATAGCAACTCAGGAGAATCAATAGGCCTATAATAGATAAACAATCTCCACCAATCTCTTGCAGTATCTCTCAACTAATAGTAGTATAAGCCATACCATCCGCACAGAAAGAGTGAAACACAACTCAGAATACAAGGTATGAAAGAACTTCACATGATAAAGAATAAAATAAGAAAATTTTCCTTAAGACATCCTATATCCTCTCAAAGATAGATCCGCGAGACTCTATTAGACATCTCATTCTTACATCATTGAGACCAATAAAACCTGGCTGATCTGATACCAATTTGTCACGATCCAAAAATGAGGGTCATGATGTCACTTGTCGTAGCATACCTTGACAAGTAAGCCTATCACTCAAACTGATACAAAAAGATGAAAAGACAAAAACATTCTAAGGTAAGGCTTTTAGAATGAAGCTGAACCATATAAGTAATAATAATAATGCAGAAAGTACTTATCCAAAATACCAATCATGCCGAAAACCAGGTGTCAATAGTGTAAGAACTACTAATACAATTCAGGAGTCAAATACATCAAAAAAAAAAATCAAAAGTGAAAAATATATGTATCCGAATACTAATAAAGATATAATAACTATAGAAAGATAGAGGTGAACTCTGGATGCATAAATGTCTAACTTCTACCTTGAAAGCTCCAATAATTGCCCGAGTCAAGGAAGTTGAGGCACACTTGAGCTAGGACCTGCACCGAAAGGGTGCAGTAGGCATGAGTACGGTCCACTTGAACACAGTAGGTATCATAAGTCGACCAAGAAAAGTAGTAAATAAATAATACAAAATATGCACTAAGGGCACGTCACCTATAATCAGAAAATATCCCACAACGGTAGCCCACACCGCTTACACTAACAGTTCTATAATATCCATATATAATACAACAACACACAAGATAGGGATACAAATATACACAATATCACATATAGGTAGAACAAAAGAGGGACATGTATAATCAAGATCATCAAGTACAATTAAAGGAAGATAGAATAATTAGATGTTAACAAGTAAAGATATAGAACAAATAGGTAGATGACAACTCAATATAACAATTCAAACACAACATAAAAACAATAAAGTGGTTACAATTTATATGATGATGATGATGATGCATGGTATTAGTACACAGCCTTAAGTTTGGCACACAACCTTAAGTTTGGCACACAACCTCAAGTTTGGGACACAACCTCAAGTTTGGCACACAGCCTTAAGTTTGGCACACAACCTCAAGTTTGGCATACAGCCTCAAGTTTGGCACATAGCCTCAAGATTAAAAATATTTGCAACTCTTCTCCGGTATGATCCTTCGAAGATGGTCCATAAAATCTAATATCCGATATCAATATCCTGTATTCCAGTGTTTTCAGTATTTTCAAAGCACATACATAACATTAGACATAAATCAAGTACACATACATAACAACAAGTATATATAAAGTAGTAAAACAAACAAGTGAAATGATGCATATGGTGACATAAGAATAACGATGTAATGTTCACAACCATTCAAAATGAGTATTTCCACAATCAATCCACGTGATGTATTTTCACACCCAATCCATATGATGTATTTCTATAACCAACTATAATTTTACAATTCTACAACCACGTGAGTCAATTTCCACTCATTACTTGCATTTCATTCATGAATTTTCACATGTCTCATATACTAATAAGTATGGATAAATTATAATATACCAATGAAACCACATTAGGCATTTCAACAACACAATACAATTATTCACATATATTCAAGGCTATCAATGTCACATAGGACCCCACACGGTCACACATATCACATAATATCCTTATTTCGATAATTACATCACATATAGGCCACCACACGGGTACAACACATAGATAGAAATTTTTCATTATTAGTTTCCACCCTTAAAATGCATTTTGTAACATCATTTACTACCCATCCCAATCTGAAAGAGTTAAGCCATAACCTACCTCAAAAGCCAAAGCCGGTCCGCTAGACTTTGAACCCACGATCTTACTTTTCATAAACAATCTTAAACTCTACTAAAAATATCAAATATGAAATGTACGTGTCAAAACAAAACCAATGACACCCATATTGACTACTTTTGGTTCGGAATCAAAATGGACCCCCAAAACGAGGTTCTAAAAAAAAGGCAAAATTAAAACTTTACTTCAAAAATATGTTTTCCATATTCTTAGGAATCTACAGCTGAAAACCAAGTCAAATCGAGTAAAAAATGAGGTTCAATTGAAGAAATTATTTTTAAGCTTTACTAGGCAAAATCTTTGAAATCCGGGTTAAAATCAAGAATTTGAGTTGTTTTGAAGGTTAAATTGATGAAAAACTAGTAATTATAAGATTAAAAATATTATTCAAGTGAAAAGGAGTGAAATTGGGATTTAAAATCAAACCCTAAAATTTTTGATATTTTGAGAAATTAATCAAGAAATTACTAAGAAAAGTGTGAATTCTTACCTTAAATTTGTAATAAAACCAAGAAATATATGTTAATCTAGTTTCCCAAGCTCCTACAAGCTTCATTTTTAAGCTCTCACACTATTTTAGGGTTTAACTCTCAAGTGGCAAGATGAAAAATGAGCAAAATGGGCTCAAAAATTTGCTTAAACAGTTCAAATTTTCTGCACTTTTATAGCAAAAAAAACTGTTATTTTTTCTCAAGTCCAATTCGGACATCGATAAGGTGCCCATAATTCATTTGGAGTTCGATACATAAAAAAACTATGCAAAAATACTAAATTTAACATTCCGGACACGATGGCAATATCAGATTTTCATTAAAAAAAAAGTCTTTTTCACAAAGTTGATCCCGAAATCCAAAATCACAATTTTTTAAATCGAGGATCGAAATAAGATTTAAAAGCCATAAAATTATATCAAATATTATAACACCCTAAAATCGACATTTCTGATCTTCTGGTGAAGTCAGATTTTCCATCCGAAGTCATTTTGATCAAATGTATATTCCATACCCATATTTTTAATTTTTTCACATTTCCAATCAATAGGTCGAAATGAGCTCGGGTGCACCGGGATCCGAAACAAAGGTTTAAATAGCCTAAAATCAATATTCTGAAGCTGCTGGCATAATCCGTTCGGTCATCCGTTGCACAGATCAAAAGATATCCTCTTAAGTCCAAAATAATGCTCTCGAAGCTATCAAAAATCACAATATTGTATAAATGGTATCAAAATACATCAGAAACTATGTCAATCACCCACACACACCAAAAATACTATAATGCAACTATGGAGAGGGGTAAATAGTTAAATCACACAAAATGACAAATTTTAGATATTTCATCAAATTTTTAGGTCATTACATGTATAACTCTAAAACATATCATTCATTAGTTCTTTGTTTTTCTAATCAAATTTAGAAATAAGTCACTTAACTAATAATAATTGTGTTAAATATACATTTTCTTTTGTAATTATGTGATTTTTTTACAAAATAAATCAATAAAGATCACAATATTATCTAATATGCTCAAATAATCATATTATAATATAATATTATTTGGACATGGATACTAAAATGTTTAAGTTTTATGTAATTAATGATATCAAGTTTAATATTTTAATAGTTATTTTTCGTATTGCATAAATTTATTAATTTCAAATATGTGAACGACATTGAATAAATTTTTTATTTTATAAAATCAATAAGATAATAATTTCTATAATTAATTTCATTTATTACAGACCATGCATCGCGCGGATACTAATACTAGTTTAAATTAATAACAAAAGATTAGGAAGAAGATTTATAAGGGGAAAAAGACACCAAGAATAAGCTTTTTAAAAACCCCCGAAGAGAAAAGTTGTTCCTATTTGAAAAAGGAAAATTTTTTGGGGTCTTCGACACAATTAAAGTTAATTAGAGAAAAGTAAATCAATTCTTGGTTTCTGTAGGTTGGAACGTTGGAGTTGTAAGAGATATCTAATTGTTTCAAATATATATTTTAGATTTAAATTCCTTTTTACTAAAGTTCTTTCCATATATTTTAGGAATCCTAAATTTTTCACTACTTCTGTTACAATAGATTTTAGGATTCCTTAATTTTATTATCATATATTTTATAAGTCCTTAATATTTAAATTATATTCGCTTCAACTATATATTTTAGGACTCTTCAATTTTAAATATTATAAAAAATAATATAATAATTTGATTACAAAAAGGTGAAAAAGACGATTTTATTTAAAGAATAGACTTTTAATAAAGGACAAGAAGTTCAAATCAGTTTTCAAAGTATCTTCACACTTTTAATATGACAGATATCGAAAATGTGAATGATATTAAAAATATTATTTAAAGTTTTTACTCTTCATTAAAAAATTCTCCTATCTTTTAGACAAGTCGCTTTTTTATTTTTTCTCTCGTCCTAAAAGATCCTACTAGTTATTAGAAAAATTAATAATTTTAGGAGTCATATATATTTATATACATATATTTATGGTATTATCGTATATTCCTCTCTTCCTTCATTTATTCATGTTATATATCCATTCCTTTGCCTTGTGTACTACTATATATTCCTCTTCTACTCTTTAATCGTATATTGATCAGTGATATACAGTATAGTGGTTAGATTCCTGAGTATGACTAGAATACAATAGTTTATCCCTATTGCCTCCTTAGTTTTATTATGTTAGTTTCCTTGATATTTAGGTGTAGTTTAAATTTCTGCTTGCATGTTATTTATATTTGGATTATCTTTGGAGCTCAGTCCGTAGTTTCCTATTGGGTACCATATGTTAGTACTCATACTACACTTCTACAGCCTGCAGATCATAGTACGGTTTCTTGTCATTTTTGTGTGTGTCGTGCGGAGTAGCTATGGTTGGAGACTTGGGTTGACCTTTTGGCATTTGGAGTATTACTATGTTTCTTATAATGTACTAGACTAATCTCTATGTTGTATTCAGAGATGGATTGTACCCGTATATTTATTTAGTACTTTATTTGGTAATCTTATCATTATGTTAGAATCTTTTGTACTGATTCTACCAGATTTTGGGACTTCTTATATATATATATTAGTATTTTGTCATAATTATTTTATATTTTTGCTTCACTCCTATTGGTAGTCCGTTATTAAAAGTTTTGGACTACGAGTTGGCTTTTCTACTGGTGAGTTATAGTAGGTGCTATCATGTCTTGAGAAATCAGGTCATAATAAATTAGTATCAAAGTTAGCTTTATCAGTGTATTGGTATAAGATCATAGTGTCTAGTAGAGTCTTGCAGATCAGTGCGAAGATGTCCATTACCTATCTTTGGGAAGTTATAGGTATTAGAAAATTCCATTCTTGACTCCTTGTCATGTTTTTGTATCTCTATGAACCTCAAGTATATTCTTTGACTCTATTCTATCCTAGATAGATGATGCAAGATTGTTGATAGATGCAGATGGGACTTTGGCACACATCTTCAAAGCTTCAGTGCAGCATCAGACTAGGGTGTTAAGGATATATGTCGAGGATCTTTAGCATCAGTCAGAGGATTTGGGGCCAGCCCACGCTCCAACAAAATTTTTGACCACTTTATCCTGTCAAGATTCAGCATTGGGGATCCCAAGTCTTTTTATGGATATCTCACAGCCAAGGATAACATCTAGTTCTTCAAGTAGTTCTCAAGCCAGAGTCGAGTTTGTTGGTGTTAGTAGGGTTCCCTATTGGTTTTGGAGTGTGAGATTGGATTTCCTAAATAGTACAATCATATTTCTTTCTATATCCTTCAGAACATGATATGGTGTGTGGATTTGTTAGAGGATTAGATCTGCCCACACATTTGGCATCTGAGCATTTGATAGCAGCTAGGTCTTCCTTCTCTCAGGTTGTTGACTATACGAGAGTTATAAAAAGAGCATGTATTGAGAATTATGGAGGTAGCAGTTAGAGGTTATGTCATTAGTACAGTGCCATTGGTATTCCATTTGAGAATTAGGATCCTCTCGGTGGAGGTCAACTTTAATTGCAACCTATCAAATATATGCAGGTAGCATCTCAAACTATGGGTGGCTCCCAAATCAGTCGTAGTGATCACAGTGGGTAGAGTTCTTATCGGACCTTACAGAGTATTCAATATGTGTCTTTAGGTCATGGTGGTTATTCTGGATCAGTAGGTGCAGTACCTCAAAGTATTTTGGGAGTTTATCACAGTTGTGGTGGGATTGGCCATTGATCTAGAGAGTACCCTAGACATGAGTTGGTTTCTCAGATAGGGTTGAAATCCGATCCCTACCAACCTAGAGCTCCTGAGGTGTGTATAATTGCAAGGAGGATGGTCATTTCAGTAAGGAGTGCCCTCGATATCATTTGCTCAGCTAATTAGGGTCAGTTTATGTTTTCTGCTAAGTTAGGGCTTCAGGGGTTTGCTGCAACTATAGAGAGATTGGTTTGTGGTCCAAAGAGTGTCCCCGATATGGGATCATTAGTCTTTCAGCTCGTCCAGACCAGTCTCATGGTGATGTGGCACTTTTAGTTAGAGGTAGTGCTCTTAATGCATAAGTTGATGATTCTGACTCTCAACCTAAGTTTGGACTCGCTTAGATTCATTCTCTCTCATATATGTCAGGTATGTGACTTTCAATTCTACCATGATAGGGTAATTTTCTTATTTCATCCCTTTGTCTTTTCATTTTAGTATATTGGGGTTTTCATACTCATTGATGACTGCATGCCTTAGCAGATTTATATTGGTTCCTGTGTGCCTTAATATAGAGTTCATGATTATATGACTACCCCTATAGATAATTTCTTTTAGTAGTGGATAGAGTGGATCGGTGTTGATATTTCCCCTAGGGCTGTAGCATTTAGGTTCGAGTCCCATTTACCTTGGCATATTGGTCTTCTTATGTCCCTATAGTAGTACTTGTTATTGATTTCATTTTTGAACCACCTATTCCTTATACTAGTATTTCTATTGCTTTTTTTATTATTGCCATTGTTTTATGTTTATCGATCCTTCCTTAGTAGACGGCTAGGCTAGGGTTATCTAGTTAGAATTCCTTTTGTTGTAATTCTTATTCATTGGCTTGGGCAGCTAGCATGGTTGGATGTTTTCTCTTTTGTATCAATGTGAGGTTGGTCATTTTTCTCTTCTGTTGGCTATGCTAGATCGGTTTTAGAGTGAATTATGGCAGTGAACATAAGTTGATCTTCCATGGTTCTATTACGGTTCTAGAGTTAGCAATTCGGTTTTATTGCCCATTTCTGAGTTTCAGCTTATAGGGCTTGACTTTTTATTTACAGAGATTCTAGTATTAATTTCCCTTCTCCATATATATCTAGCCCATTTTTTAGGTTGACTATTTTGGAATTCGTTCTTCTTACTTGGCTAGTTCATCTTCCGATAGTGGCTTTGATGTTGATGTCGAGGGCTCTTGAGTTTTTCTTTTAAGTTTGTTGGGTTTATATCCTAGTGATAGCTCGATCTTAGTATTGGTATGAAGTTAGACATTCTATTCTTGCTAGGATGTTGAAAAACCCAAGGTTCTGGTCCTTAGAAATTTCTTAGGTTTTGAGCTTACTAGAGATCCTACGACTGGAGGGTACTAGTCGTATGTTAGGGTATGGTTTAGGGTCCCTCTTTCATATCTTTACTATTATGGGTTAGATGTGTTCTGTCCAAGGTACGAATGGATCATACTAGTTATATGATGGGGTACGAGTTATAAGGTGTCAATCGTATATTGCCTTAAGTTTGACATAGGTGATTCTATTCTGCCTAGGGTACAGTTTCATGGTACTAATCATATGGTTGGGTACGATTTGTCTTGGGTGGTCGTATCTTGGATAGTGTTGGGGTTCAAAGGGAGGCCTAAGGAATGAGATAGGGGTACCACTAATTCCCTAGGGTACGATTTGGGGGGTCGTACCCACCTGCGGGAATTTTAAGTAGTTTAAGCTGGGGGTAATCTAGATATTTCTTCTCTTATCCTCTTAAAACCCCACGACTTATATCACTCTTGCTAGATCATTTACCCTAATATTCTACTCATAAATACTTAAAACCTCTCTCAAAGGCTCTTAGATCAAGAAAGACTAGGGTTTTATCAATAGGATCAATTTAGGACTTGCAAGGGTGATTTCTCTTCGCCAACTTAGTAATATAAGGCATGTTACTCCTCTATTATTGTTAGTTCTAACTAAAGGCATATTTTATGAATTATTTTTCATGGCATAATTGTTGAATGATATTGGGTTTTCAAATATATGTTGGGGGTTTTGGTTATAATGGTTGGTTATGGTTTTCCCATGTCTTTTACTTATGGTTTTCATATTAGAATGATGGTTTTAACATTTGGTTGCATTGGAATGGTTAACTGGTACTTGGTATTGACTTTGGAAACGCTATGCCCACAACATGTTTAATGCCTATAAGAATGCTTTTACTATATTGTTGGACTTTTAATAGAACTATTGCATGGTACAACTTGGTACCTAAATGGTGTAAATGATTTAAATGGTTTGGGATGGTAAATGGTAAGTTCTTGGTGGTCATGGTTATGGTTTAATTTAACATCCTTGTGGGTTACAAGAGAATCCCCCAAGCAAACATGATAATGAAAATCTTGTGGGGTACATGGGAATCCCTCAAGCAACTAAATAATGTAATCTATGGGTACATGGGAATCTCTTCTTCTCTAAAAGGTTGTCTAAGGATATTTCTTTCAAGATATAGTCGGTATACGATACCACTACTTATAGCCTTGGTTAATAATAAATGAAGGTGGTTTTGGTTATGTGGTATTCATTTTAATTGGGCAATAATGGTGGGGTGTAATAGCTAACCATGAAGGTGTAAGTCCAATGGACGGACACTAGAAACTCATGTTTACTGACATGAGAATTGGTCATGGATACCACATATGATACTTATGGGGTACATGAGAATCCCCTAAGTACACTTGTGCATATGTATCATGGAGGGTGAAGGGTATACAGAAATCCCCTACCCTTTTGGTATCTTCAGTTTGTATGATTACATGCATGGGGGCCCATTCAGGGGTTACACTAGACCCATATAGCCCGTGGGTGGTTCTACAATGGTTAAGCTAGACATACCCAGGTTAATGGTTTTAAAGGAATGCTAAACCTGATCCTCTTTCCTAATATGGATTCCATATTATGAATGTATATGGTTGTTTACTTGGTTTTAAAGGTTGGCATTACTTTATTCTTATCTTAAGTACTTGCTAGAGTTCACCCACTAACCCATCTTCGGGAGGCTATATTCCCACGCGATGCAGGAAATGGTCATTCTACTCCTCCTGCTTAGTGATCGAATTTGAGATTAGCTGTTAGATTAAAATGGTGAGCTCCTATACTTTATAAGGCTCTATTTCATATCATGGATGTCCTTACATACTTTGATTATTTCAAAGACATTGGTTTTGGCTACGGTTAGGGGAATATCCCAATCGGATATTATTTTACTTTTAGTTAGAGGCTTTATGGAACTACTATAGGATAGTATGGACGGTGTCGGTAGTGGTGTCAGCCTTAGTATTTACATTGGTATTAGGGCTAATACCATTTTACTGTATTTATGATTGTTCTATCCTATTATGTTACGTTATGGACATAAACTTGGTTATTATATCGGTTTGGTTCTGGTTGTTGGTTGGCATTAGATGGTTGGACTTACTTTGATTGGTCACGGTCATGGAGTTATCCCAATGTCTGTAATTATACAAAATGCTATCTTGTTATATGCTTGGAATTCATCTGACTCAAGGTATGTGTTTGGAGGTTGGGTTGGGTTGGGTAATGGGGGTGGTCTCCAATCTTTGTTAGACTTGAGATGCCCATTATGATAAGACATTGGTTCGGGTTATGTCATATATGATCCTTGGTCAAGTAGTGTAAGAGAGATACAGATAGGTGATCTTTCCTGTGATCACTTCTTAAGTTGGTATATTAGCTATTCGTTGCAAAAATGGAGTATTAGATTGACCAGTGTTTGTCTAGGGTTGTATTTCCCTAAGTTCATAGAGTTTTGGATTTTACTAGTATGGTTTGCATTTGTGTTGGTTTCTTAGGTATTCCTTAGTATAGGCTTGTTGGCTAAGTTTTGGATTTGATGCCTTGGAATAGCAACTTAGACACTATGATAGATTTAGAGTGTGGATGCTTGCCCACCTGTAAGGTAGTTTGGGATAGTTGAGATCAAGCGGTGTAGCCTTGGTGCTGAGATTGAGTTGGAAGATGTAAAACTAGGTGTAATCTTTGTTTCTGGATTCATCTCGATTGGGATTTTATCTATCAGTTGTCTAAGCCTACTCCTTGTCTACCTATTCAATCTTCTTCGGTTCAGATATATTGTAGTTGATAGGTGTTCAGATAGTATCCCATTGGCACACAGTGATGGTTCTTTTGCTTTTGACCTCAATTTTTAATTTTGTTAGAATTTTTGGTGATCTACTCAGTGGAAGTAATATACTCAAGTTGGATTCAACATGGCTTCATCCTAGATCGATAGGACATCCTTGAGCGAATCGTTCCATGGTGAGTGTGTGTGCTTTGGACTCTTGGCTTTCAATTTTGAGGGTCATTCAGATCAGTTGTAGCCTTAGCGTAGATTGCAAACCTTGGTTATCACCATTTGTGTGCCCAGGTATCACCTTATAGGTTTATTTTCATGCTTACATTATGGATTTTAGTGGATTAGCTTTAGTTCTTTGAGGTTAGTGTGATGGGATCACGCGGAGAGGACTCGAGTGACTTTCCTCTTAGTTTGGAGTGGATAGCGTACTTGGAAAGGCAAAAAAAAGGATATATTCAGGTGTTGGAGTTGGTTGCATGACCCATGCCTTGGTTTGCCTCAGGCTTGGATTAGTTTTCACTTGTTTCTACTAGTATCAGTGTGGTATTAGCAAGTTGTGGTTCAGTTTTCCGCGCATCAGCCTTTATCGATTCACTTGGAGGCCAGTTGGCGATTGAGATTGAGTTTTGGTTGTATGAGAAGTGAAGTGCAGAAGTTAGTTGAAAAATAGATACCTATAGCAAAATCCCTTACAAGCGTTATTTCTTCTTAAAGGTTATTTAGGAAGTTTTGCACGAGGAAAGCGGGTCCAATACCTCGTCCCTTTGATCTTTCGTGCTCCTTTAATCCATTGACTCTTACGAACGAAAGTTCTTTTAATAGTGGATATTATAGTGACACACTAGATTATTGTAACGCCCTGAGATCCCATTCCGAGATGTCACACGGTGCTTATGGACCCGAAGGACCACAAGCTAATCCTTTACTGATATCTGCACCTATACACTGCATAATATCTAAAATAAATGCAGAAACTGGTTATAAGGTTCAATACATCTACACATACTCAAAACTGAAAACTGAATACTAATACATCAATATCCGTCTAAAAATCCTCTAAATTGTCTGAACTTTGGTGTTGATGGGACATGTCCCCAACTAACTCCGTCAACTGAAAATATAAATAAAATCTGATGCAATAATAGTAAACTGAGATTCGTCCTCGAAAGAAGAGGACTCACTACTACTGCTGCTGACTGGGACTGAACTGATGGGGATACTCTAGCTTCTGTGCCTCTGATCCTATGGTGTTAAATCAAGGGCTTATGCATGAACATAACTTAATTGAATAATATGCAAGAGCTGGATTAGCGTACATGAAGAATCTGTAATTACTGAACATACTGCGCATACTATCATTGAGCATATTCAGAATAACTCTGGTAACTGATGCTGAATATACTGAAATTCTAAAATTTCTGGACATACTGAGACTACAAGTATCTGAAGCTTCTGAAACTGATAGTAACCCTATCTAACAGGTTGTCTCCGAATCTACAGATAATAATACTACTTAATAACTGATTTTAAGATCTGATAACTGATTTTGAGATCGGCCTATCTAGCAGCGGATCTTCAAATTTGTAGATAATCATACTTGATGGCCTATATCTAACAGCCTTGCATTTTGTACACTGAACTGAGCTCTTTCTTGAAGTCTGAGACTGATTCTGAAACTGAGACTGTGGAAAGTAGTCTTCTAACCGACATGCCCCGCCAAGCTTAGTCGGGGTCAAACCTGTGCCCAGTTGGAAGGGTGTCAGTACCGCACCACAGGTAAAGACAACTTTATTTAACCCTCATCTATCAGGTACTCAAACGACAATGGTGGATCCCTTATCTAACAGGTCAAGCCACCTCATCTACCCTCAACTAGAAGGTATGATGTCTCAACCCAATCTGGCTACACAGTTCGGGAGTGCAAGGATTGCTTCTAAGAATCACACCCTCTACTAGTAGGTGCGTTCCCATCGTTGAGCTCAATTGGTGCTGAATCCTACTCCCAACTGAAAGACACTAATCTGATTCTTAACTGAACTTAGACTGGGATAAATATGATACTGATCATGTTTCTCAAGATATCTGACTGAGTTACGCTGAGATTACTTAGTTTCGTATCTGATGGAAAAAGGTATCGAATCATGGTATCTGACTGACGATACAGAGCTTGAATAGATTACTCAAATCACTTCTGAGATTAGAATTGAATCATTTGAATACTATTAGATCTGAGCTAATTTACAGGAATGGGGATAGATTACTAGCGATACAAAGATTACGGAAAAACTGAGATTACTGAGCTTTCTTAAGTTCTGCAACTGTCTGAGGATACAAAGTTCTATAATTCACTGAGTTCTGAGAATCATGGCTCGACTGGAATTATCATGAAACTGACACGGGCTCTAGACAGTAGCTAAAATTATCGGGTATAAATACCCCCAGTACTCAATAACATAAAACTAAAACATAATCATTCTTGCATCATCACGATCATCCATTCATCATCACAATCATTCATTCATCATCATAATCATTCATTTATCATCACAAGCATTCATTTATCATCATAATGATTCATATATCATCGCAATCATTCATGTCATAACTTACTTGCTAATCACTTGGCATGTATTAAAAACTTAGCATATATCAAAGATCACATAATTGGGGAATTTACTACTATCACTTCTCCACTTGTTCACTAAGGTCCTTCAACAAACACTAGACATGCATAGGTTCACACTTATTTGGGGATTTCTTACTACCATGGAATAATTCATTCACTTGGGCATTTTATCAAACACTAGGCATGCATAGACTAGCTCGCAATTTGGGGCTTCCTATTCAACATGCTATAATGGCCCATATGCTTCTCCTAACCTTTTTTCAAACCTATGGGAGACATGCTCTACTTATTCAACTAATTCTACACTCAAAATTTATGAACACATCACATAGAGATCAACTTCAAGAGGGTTTACCATCAACATCACATCAATTCCACATACAAAGGTCAAATCTCACAAATCTTGTAAACAAACATGAATCAAAACTCAACAACACATGGAACATCAATTTCAACTCATACAAAACATGAAATTTTACAAACATAAAATCTTTAAGTTTTAAAGATGGGTGCTTGATCTTCTTGGATGAAAAGGACCCTAGAATCAACATCTACATACCTTGGGAAAACTTCTTTCTTGAAGGTTCTTAGAGAGATTCTTGATTTCTTGACTTCTCTTGATCTCTCTTGATTTTTCTTGAAGAAGAAATATGGGTTTTGATCTTTGAAAGAAACCCTAATTTGATGTTTTGGATGAATGAGATTTTTTTAGCTTTTTTTGGGGTGATTGGGTGTTAAATAGAGTGAAAAATGACCCAAAAATCTCTTTAAAACGGTGCTTTAGCGCTGTCTCGGACAAATCCGGTGGTCAGAGTGACGGACCGTTACTCTGATGACTAACCATCACTCCCACCGTCACTTTTAGTCCAGAAAAGGGCCTTACTGCTTCATCTTTGACATCCAAAGTGATGGGCCTTCACTGACTTGACGATCTGTCAGTTTGTCCGTCACTCCTGGACAGCTCGGATAGCTCTCAGTAAAATGTCCATAACTTCTTACTCCAATATCGTATTTTGGAGAAATTGGTATATTTGGAAAGATAATTCAATTATATATATGTTGGTAGGTCATGTTCTTTGTATAATGGGACATATGCTCGTTTGAAGTATACTATGATAATGTCCTTCTCAAGAATTCAATCGGTAAGGGATGTTTTGATTCGTCTAATAGCTAGGACGTATTTAAGGCCTTAATACACATCAAACTTGATCATAAAACTACCAAATCACTAAGATTTATTTCTCATGAGCTTGAATCATGTTTCTACTATCGGTTGGTATTCTCAGGGTATTACAGTTATTTTCTTATTTTGCATGTATTTTTGGAATCTTAAGACTTCCCACAACGGCTAGAGATCATTAATGACTTTCCAGAATTGTCATTTCAGTTATCAGACAGTTTTTTTGGGTTTTAGGATTAATTCTCTATTTTAGAGCTTTTTTTGTTTGGGATTTGGTCTTGTACCAAAACTCTAAATAGATGGTCTCGAATGAGAATTCTGATAGCGCTATCAGCTTTGAAACATTTATTTTAGTCTAGGGGGACCCTTTGTTCAGGTCCCAAGGTTTCCAGACTTATTTTGGGCTATTTTGTGGAGTATATGAAAAATTGAACTATAGGTGTGAGACCTATATTTGGTTGAAATTATATTGGATGAAAATTTTGAAGGTTGCGTTGAGTCTGGAATGTCGAATTTGGCATGTTAGCATAGTTCATTTGCACGCACAAGGTTTTGAATGAATCCTAATCACCCGATCGAAGTCCATTTTGAACTTAGCAAATATCAGGTATCCGGTACCTGATGTGACTGCTTAAGTGCTCAGGGAGTCGCTTTAGTTGTGTGTGCTTTAGTGCCCTTTGATTCGCTTAAGCGTACATAAGTAGTTGGCTAGGGAACTTTAGTGGCAAGGGGACCACTTTAGCGGACCCTACTTTAGCTTCATTAGGGATGCTTTAGCGGTACTTATGCCAAGCTGCCAGATCACTAAAGCGGTTGAGATGCCGCTGTAGGAGTAGGCACTTTAGCGCCAAGGTGTCCACTTTAGTAGCACTTGGGAGCTTTTTATTCCCTTTTCCCGACAAAATTTTCCACTATTCCTCCCACCATTTCCAAACCAAGTTGAGAGCTCTAAGAGAGGAAAAAGTGGAAATTAATCCATTGAAGCTAAGGTAAGTTAGCCTAACACTCCTTGGTCATTTTTCATTATTTTTTCTGTTAATTTCCATTCTATTTCATGGTAAAATCTCATATTTAGGTCTTAAAATTCCTACATTTTAAGGGTTGATTTGAGACACGATTTATGCTCCGTTTGTGCTCAACTTTCGAGCACACATTCCTTATTCTTTGAGGGACCTTATGATGGATTCAATTTTAGATTTCATTTTGAGCCTCGCAGGCCCGTTCTTAACCTAAATTTTTACCCGATGCTTAATATAGCAATATGGGTATAATTTTACTCCTATGATATGTATATTTTCATTTTGATATCATGGTGGAATTTCAAGATTGTGGAGCAATAGTGGATGATTTGTGGGTGATTCAAGGATTTGCGATTCAACACCGAGGTAGGCTTCTTTCTACTCTTCTTCATGAGATAGTGTATTATATATGTTATATGTTAGATTGGGATATTAGTATGTAATATTGGGTAGAACATCGTGACTTAGACTAAATTATGAGTTCGGGGATTAGAAGTGTGAATCGACCCTTAAGATGAAATACCAATTATGTTTCTAGGATCATATTACCCTAGGTTGCTAGTATGTTAGACATAGTTGAGGCTAATAACCCTTTAGTATAAGATTTATATTTATGCAGCGGATTATGATGTTTTCCCAGATGATGATATGGTTATGGCGGTTATATCTTATAGGGCCCAAGGTCGTGATTATGATATCAGTTATATTCCCGACAAGTGATTCATCCTTGTAAAGGACATGGTTTAGTTTATTGACGTTTTGACACTTGTAGTTTTATTATTTGGATACTGGTCATGGCACAAAATAAATTTGGTACATTCATGCTCACTTAATTCCAACTAAAAATATAGTTTTATTACTATTTTTCTAAAAATGGATTTATTCCCACTTTTCACTTTTAAAATAGATCCTTTCATAATGGGAATCGTACCAACTTAATGAATGATTTATGTTCTTATGATACTGAGAATGATGTTATAGAGATTTGATAGAGATAGATTCTGGTCCACTGTTTTACTACCATTATTTACTTCGATTGAGAGAGATTCTAACCCTTTCTACATTTTTATAATGACTTAGAACTGGAGTTTACCCCAAGCAATAGATTTATGAACTTATACTCTTTTGGACATCAATCGATTTTGTGCATTTATATATATATATATATAACATCTACGGTACTAGACTGAGTAGAGTGAGGATGATGATGATGATTATTAGAAATCTTAGACTGGGACCAGGTCGGTGTATGTGAGTACTCCCAAACCCTCGACACCCCTTAATTCATGAGTCATGGTGCCAAAAAAGGTAGGTCATCGTAGGTCTTGCCTTTGTGAGTCGTCGAACTGGAAGAGGTGTATACACTAGATTATGCTATGGCACTTGGATTGGTTGTGGTAGTATGGCTTTTACTTTGCATTCATCCTTACATAAGCATTGCCTATCACCAGTATGTCCTATATCTATCATCCTTATGGGGGGTTTGATAACGCTTAACTCACTCCCATGATTAAGGGGTGAGGCGGTCGTTGTCAAACAACCCAACTAGAGTTGGGGTCAAATCCACAAGGAGCAAATTATAGGCTTCAAATCTTATGGGTGTCCTAGTTACTACAAGTTTACCCAGAATGATAATAAACAAGACATGTAAAGTAAAATAGGGGGATTATGATTTGGAGATATTTTGTCAACTAACTAAGCACGGATATAACCCTTTTGATTTAATAGTAAAGATAGAGAGGGTCTTGGGATCATGTCTACCTAAAGGCAAAGTATATGGGTAAATGATAGTTTGGCATGAGTTTTAGATATTGATCTAAGGATAAGCTAGGTCAAAAGTCATTGTAGTCAATCTTTCAATAAAACTACAATGATTTCACCCATTAGCTCTTTCGAGCACATAACAAGTGTGAAATTCGTAATCACCCAACACCTCAATCAAGCATCCCTATTTCTAAGATGATGCTCTTAACATGGCTTACACTCTCATCACACTTATTTCTAAAAATGCAAAAGGTAGTAAACCATAGACTAAATTGTCCACCATTACTTTATCCCACTATAACTGTAACGCCCCAAGTCTTCACCCCGGACGTCACACGGTGCTTATGACCTCGAATGACCATAAGCTAACCCATGACTGGTACCTGCTATGAGCACTGAATAATAATACTGAAATAATGTAGAAGTTAGGATAAAAGGCCATAAAGTTCATAATATGAATACTGAAAAAAATGTAGCAACTGAAAATAACATCTGAAAACTAAATACCGTCTGAACTAGTCTAGTCTAGAAAGCCTCTACTGAACTGTCTGAATATGGAGTTGATGGGACAAGCCCCCAACTAAATCTAACTAATAATATGCTGAATCTACTGAAATACAGAAATAAATAATATCCTCGATAGATGAGGACTCACTACTGAATCTGTTGTTGCTAACTGAATCTGGCTAAGCGCGGTCAGGAACCTGATTATCTAAACCTATGATATGATACATCATAGCACAAGAAAAGAGTATGCGGTTAGTACGTGAAATGTACTGGTATGCCAGATGAGGTAAGGCTGAATATACAGGTTCATATGCATGAACAATAACTGACTGAATGATATAAAATAACTAAATAAGAGTATATAGAAAACTGAAGCTACTATAAACACCAATTATGCAATACTTTTCATATACATACAAACTGTGTTTGAGATTTATACTAAAACTGGGTGTTGTGTTCTGATAACTAACAGATATCTGAGTTTATTGATAACTGAATTACTAATAATTGAGTGACTATTTTTTACAGTCCTGATTCTGTAGAACTAAATTGTGTTCTATGTTGAGACTGAAACTAAAACTGTGGGAGGTAATTATCTAACCAACATGCCCCTCTCTGAACTGATTGGGGTCGAACCTATAACCCTAGTTGGAAGGGTATCAGTAACATGCCACGGGTACTAACAGGCTAAAGAGTCGCCCTCAATTGGCAGGTGCCCTAATGAGAACGGTATTACCCTCAACTGCCAGGTAAAACACCTTATCAAACCTCAATTGGCAGTTTGATATGTCAACCTATGCTGGCTACATAGTTCTGGAATGCAAGGGCTGCTATTAAGGATTGTACCCTCTACTGACAGGTGAGCCCCCATCCTTAGGTTCGCTCGGTGCTGAATCCTACTCCCAACTGAATGACACTAATTATTAAATTGAACTGGACTGAGTTTCACTGAATTCTAGAACTGACTAAGTACTACTATTCGTGACATTACTGAGACTATTCTTTAGCTACTGTAATTCTAGGTAAAAAGCTAGATTTTGGGTAATAAATACCCCCCAAGACTCAATAGCATCAATAGTAAGACATGACACAATCTTGAAAGCATAGTAGCTAGTCACTTCGTCATGATTCATTCATTGAGACATTTTTTTCAAACACTTGCAAGGCATTAACTTTTACATGAATAGGAACACATGCTAACTTGTCATGATTGCACTATTCAATTCACATAGGCATTCTAACAAATACTTGGGGAGCATGATTATTTCACATAATAATAAACATATATAAATATCATGGCTACAACATTCAACTTGTAATTTCTAGGATTAACATGAGAATCACATAATTCACCACACATGTTATCTTAATTTCATGATACTTGTAATTAATCATGGATTGAAACCCAAACAACATCATGAACATGCATACAATCAAATTCAAGCATGGGAATCATAAATTCAAAAACTTGTATTCTTGAAAAAGGGTTCTTGGAATCCCTGGGTGGTAAGGGCCCATGGATGAACACCTAACATACCTGGGAAGATGAGTTCTTAAAGTTTCTTGGTCAAATTCTTAAGGATTGCTCTTGATTCTTGAAGGCTAGGGTTTTGTTAATTAAGAGAATACTCTTAAGTTTGGGGTAAATTGACTAGAATAATGACTTAACTAGGTTATTAGGGGTTAAATCATGTGTTTAGACTGATTAGGACTATGGAAAAAGATCAAATTACCCTTGGAAAGAATTAAATTTTTTTGTCATTGGATTCTTGATTTTGTCCTTCACCGCGTTGCAGTGGCATCACAGTGAGCCACTAAAAGTCAGCTGATACTGTTCAAAAATAGACAATCACAAAATTCCCTTTTGGCACGATGCGGTGGTATCGCATCGGGCAACTGGAAAATGACAATTGCAAAAATGGACCTTAGCGCGATGCGCCATTATCGCGTTGACACACTAAAAATTGCCCATTGGGAACTAGAACTTCACTGCAATGCGCTGGAACTGCAGTGTCTTACTGGAAACTGATGAAGGCCATTTGGCCTATCTTCGTGACGCGATGATGCTAAATTTGACATACTGTTTTACTAAAAGGGCCATAACTTCTCACTCGGATATCAGATTTGGGCTAACTTTATATCGTTGGAAAGCTGACTGAATTTCGTACACTTTGGTAAGTCTTTAACTAGAAAATTCTAAGGGGTATTTTGGTAAAGTGTATAAAAACAATGTTATATAGAGTGTATTAGCAATGCTTGTATTAATAAGATTTGTATTAGTTATACTCGTATTAGTTATGCAATCAATACTTTTAACACACTCTTTGGTTTGTGTATTAAAAATAATATAAAAATTTTAATTTTTATAAAATAATATTTATTTACTAAAATACCCTTTATTTAATTTTCTAAATTTTCTTTCCAAGCAGAGATAGCATAACCACACCATCGGAGACAACATCTTTTTTTTGAATTCCTATGACGTCTATCGGAGCGGAGCCACCTTAGAACTCCAGCTAACTTCTCACTTCAACTTACTCCGTCGATGAGCGGAGCCACCTTAGAGCTCCAGGAAACCTCTCACCTCAACTCACTCCACCGATGATTTGCGTCGTTCAGATCTGACCGAAAGATATAAGAATTTGATTAGGAGAACCCAACTCTGTTCGTTTCATCTACATAGTCTACTGGTAGTAGTCAGCAACAAATTTATTATACTGAGGGTAAATTTGTCATTTATTAAGCTAATGCATGTGTTGAAAGCTTTGTATTGCTAATACATAAAAAAGATAATGGTATTAGTTATGCATAGCATAATACATAATAGAGTGTATAACTAATGCTTGCATTGGTTATACATAGATTGAAAATTATACCAAACAAGGCATTAATAATACATAGAAATTAATGCATGTATTATTTTATCTAACACACTCTACCAAACGACTCCTAAGTGTATTGAAAATTTTATATAGAAATTCTCATGTACTGAGAGCTAAACTGAGCTAGGAAAATACGGGGTATTACAATATCTCTCCCTTGAGAACATTCATCCTCGAATGAGATTGATTTAGCTGAGAAATACTGATAGACTGAGTGTACAAACTAAACATGCACAACTGAAGCATTATTACATAACTTAAACTACTGATAAATTGAGTTTTCACACTGAAACATAATTACATAGCTGAACTGATTCATGAATACATGACTGTCATGAGAATGATATGCAATGGTAACTGATACCAAGTTTGTAACTGTAACTGAACATAAAACTATGTAAATATAAGGAAGACTGATACCTTAAGCTGAGTCTGAGTATACGGAGATGATGTGAGGATACTTGGTCTATATATCTACTTCTACTTCCCAAGTAGCTCCCTCAATGGACTAGTTCCACCAGAGAACTTTGACCAAGGGAACTTCTTTGTTCCTTAGTCTGCAAATTTGACGATCAAGGATTTGGACTAGAACCTCTTCGAAAGAGATTATTCTAAATATCTATGCCCTCTAAGGGGACCACAGCTGTTAGGTCACTAATGCATTTCTTTAGCAAGGAGATGTGGAATACTGGGTGCACTGAAGCTAAGTATGAAGGCAACTCAAGCTTGTAAGCTACATTTCTAAAATGACTGAGAATTCTGTAAGGACCTGAGCTTCCCCTTCTTGTTGAACCTCTTCATTCCCTTCATGGGAGAGATTTTTAGGTATATAAAACCATCAATCTTAAACTCAAGATCCTTTCTCCTCACATCTGCATATAATTTTTGTCAGCTCTGGGCTGCCCTAAGCCTTTGTCTGATCAACTGAACCTTCTTTAAGAATCAAACACTAAATCAGGCCCTACTACAGTAGCCTCACCTACCTCGAAACAACCAATTAGAGATCTACATCTCCTGCCATAAAAATCCTCAAACGAAGCCATCTAAATACTAGAATGATAGTTGTTATTATATGCGAATTCGATCAAAGGCAAGTGGTCATCCTAACTAACTTTAAAATCAACAACGCAAGATCTTAACATATCTTCTAGAGTTTAAATCATCCTTTCCGCTTGACCATCTATCTGAGGGTGAAAAGTTGTACTGAGGTAAACTTGGATACTAAGACGCTTTTGGAAGGCTTTCCAAAAATGAGAGGTAAACTGGGTACCTCTATCTGAAATGATGAATACTGGGACTCCGTGTAACCTGTAAAACTCTCTAATATAGAGTTTGGCATAGTCCTCGGCTAAATAGGAAGTATGGACTGGTAAGAAATTAGCGAATTCAGTTATCCTGTCTATGATAACCCAAATCGAATCATGATGATGATGAGTATGAGGAAAACATATCACAAAGTCCATGTTCACTTCTTCCCATTTCCATGTGGGAGTACTAAAGTCCTGCATGGACCCATGTAATACCCCAGGAAATTTTTCGTTAAAATTTTATGCGTAAACGTGTTGGGTTCTATCTTCTAGAATGAATTATAAATTTTCTGAGTAGAATGTCTTAGATTATGACACACCATTACATAGAGTATTGAATAAGATTTCCAACGATATGTGGATTATCCAAAACGTACACCCGAGCGATAAGTTATGAACATTTTGATCGAACAATGAATAGTAGTAAACAGTAAAACGTGCAGGAAAAAGTACTGAGGCCTGGCGTATTTTTGCTCCAACTTTAAATGATCATAACTCCTTGTACATAAACATCTGGGTGATCTACTATATATCAAAAGAAATCTCTACGAGTCCTCTTTCCAATGAAATTGGTAACATCCAATTTGTTTATCGGAGTAAAAAGTTATGGTCGATCTACTTCAGCCTATCAAAAGTAAATTTTTAGGTCAAATTCAAACGATCATAACTCATCGTACATAATGATCTGGGTGAGATACTATATATAAACGGAAAGATATGAGAGTCCTCTTTCTAATGAAATTAGTTTCATTCAATTTGGATATCGAAGTAAAACGTTATGGTTGATCTACTTCAGACTATCAAAACAGTCCAACAAAGGACAGATTCGAGAATTATTTGATTTTTAGGGGCGTTTTGGTCATTCTCCCTCACCAAAATCCATCTAAACCCTATATTAAATCCTATTAGAAGCATTATATGTTATATTTCATCAAATTCCCTCAAAAAGAAAACTCTAAGCTCCTACATCCAACTTCAAGAACCTCCAAGGTTCACCATTAATTCTGCAAATTTATTCAAGATTCCAAGTTCCTAGTTCAAGAACTTCAAGAACCTCCAAAGTTCACCATTAATTCTACAAATTTATTCAAGATTCCAAGTTCCTATTTCAAAAACTCCAAGAACCATCATTCAAAGGCACGATTAGCATCTCAAAAATGAGTATCGATCTAAAGTTCATCATTCAAGGTATGTGGGGTTTTTCAACAAGAACTCTCTTTCGTTCTTGTGCCCAAAAGTAATTTTCTTTACAAAGGCATGATTTTTATTTGATTTTTATTAATTTGAAGCATGAACCCATATCTTATGATGATTATTAGAAAATCTTTATTTATGATTTTGAAAGATAAATTTACATGTGTGGAGATATAAAGCATAAATCTTGAACGATATTTATCATGATTTTGATATTTGGGTCGTGAATCCCCATTAAAAATTGGGTTTTTTAAGAAAGTGTGTGTTATAAGCACGTTGATGTTGAATATTTGAGATATTTTGAATGATTTGACCTTTTGGTCTTAATAGAGTTGTTTTGAACTCGAGTGTGAAAGAAATCCACAACGTGGTTGATTTTGATAGATGGGAAGCATGATGTCTCCCGATGTATATTTATATATTACTGAAATTGTTTTGTTGTAGATTGTCTTTGAAATCATCTGAGCTAATTCCGAGAGAAATCTTTAGCACCGAGTGGGAGGTATAAAGTGAACTTACTTTCCTAGAACTACGTGCCCCTATAGCAGTGAGCAGGAGGCTGATTTATATAGTGATCACTATTTTGTGTAGATTTTATATCGATAGTCCTACTCCGATGGCAAGGATAGGACGGCTCTCCCCAACATGGGTTGTACGTAGGACTCCATGTAGCTCACATGGTTTATGTCGGTTATAGGATCTCCCAGTGTGTGTGTGTTTCGTTATGTCTATAGTGAATGGTGAAGTGATTTAAAAGTGGAATTGTGAAAGTTATTCTTTCAAAATATTTAAATGATATTTACATTATGAGAATTGATATTCTTGATGAACTGAAATTTATTGACAAATTATATGATGATTCACATGTATTATTGTACTTATTTCATCCTCTCATGATTTTGATGATTTTCTTCGGGCTATGTGAGTCTTTCATACATCCTGCATATTTCTCATAAATATTTCTCATAAATACACCCCCATATACTTAGTTCCTTTCCATGGTACTGACCCACATCTTCGGATATGGGCTGCGTTTTCTTAAAATATAGGTTTAGGTGCTCAGTTCCAGGTTCAACAGTGATTCTTTGGGCATGCTATTCTATATCCTCTGTCGTGGTGAGTCCTCATATTTTGAGGACGTGATGTCTGATGTTGGTTTCATAGAATTGTTTATATTTGATAACTGAGTATGAGTCAGTTGGGGCATGTCTCAATGGCTTGCTGATTTTATTGATTTTCTTAAAGGCTTGTCAAACTAGTATAGATGTTGGGAGTTGACTAATAAGTCGTATTTTGTTATCTTTCTGAAATTCTTTTATTCCTTGATGATAATTACTCTGTTGATATTTGAGAGTTATTTATGGAAACCCCGTTGATTTGTGTTAAACTGAATAAAAATGGCTCAAAGGGTTAGCTTGGGGATACTCGTAGCCTCAAGCACCATGTGACGCTCTGGACCCATTTTCTGGGGCGTTACAAACTTGGTATCAGAGCCTAAGGTTTTAAGGTATCCTAGGGACTCTGACAAGCCGCGTTAAGTAGAGTCTTGATCATCGGTGTGTAGCGCGCCACATCTATGAGCAAGAGGCTACAAGACGTTTTAGGAAAAAGTGTGATTCTTTCTTTTAGAAGTCTATCGTGCTTAAAATGTCTCTCTCTGCTATTGATTCGTGCTCTCCCCTTATAGAAATATGCCTCTATTGATTGTCGGACCCGAGTGGTCAAGTTTCAGTTTCCGGGTGCATCCGTGTTTGAGTGGTCTGGGAGTTCTGTGTCACCCAAGAGTCATTTTATCTCTTACCTCAAAGCTAGAAAGCTTATTTCCAAGGGGTGTATTTACTATTTAGTTAGAGTAAAAGACACTAAGTCTGAGACTCCAACTCTCCAGTCTGTTAATGTCATCAATGAGTTTTCTGATGTCTTTTTGGATAATCTCCCAAGGATACCTCTTGATATAGAGATAGAGATCGAGATTGATCTTCTTTCCAATACTCATCCTATTTTTATACCTCCTTACTGTATGGATCCTCCTTACCTCCTGTGTTGTTTGTGAGAAAGAAAGATGGCTCTTTGCATATGTGCATTGATTACCGCCATCTGAATAAAGTCATCATCAAAAATAAGTACCTCCTTCTGAGAATAGATGATTTTTTTGACCAATTGCAAGGTGCAAGTTATTTCTCAAAGATAGACCTTCGTTCCAGCTATCATCAACTTAAAGCTAGGGAGTGTGACATCCCGAAAACCACTTTCCGAACTCGTTATGGCCATTTTGAGTTTCCTGTTATGTCTTTTGGGTTAACTAATGTCCCAGCAGCTTTCATGGACCTCATGAATCGAGTGTTCAGACCATATCTGGATATGTTTGTCATAGTGTTCATCAATGATATACTGGTGTACTTCCGTAGTAAGGATGAACATTCTGATCATCTCCGAACTATCTTGCAAACCCTTAGAGATCACAAGTTATTTGCCAAGTTCAGTAAGTGTGAGTTTCGGCTAAGGTCAATTGCTTTTCTGGGTCATATCATTTCTTCCGAGGATATTAGAGTTGATCCCCAAAAGACCAAAGCTATTAGAAATTAGCTTAGACCTATTTCTCCGACTGATATTTGAAGTTTCTTAGGTTTAGCTGGCTATTATCGCTGTTTTGTTGAGGGTTTCTCCTCTATAGTGTCTCCTATGACTCGGTTGACCCAAAAGAAAGTGAAGTTTTTGTGGTCCAAATCTTGTGAGAAGAGTTTTCAAGAGTTGAAGACTCGACTCACTTCAGCCCCTGTTTTGACTTTGCCTGATGGTCTTGATGGTTTTGTGGTGTACTGTGATGCTTCAAGAGTTGGGTTGGGTTGCGTATTGATACAGAAGGGTAAGGTGATAGCTTATGCTTCTAGACAGTTGAAACCCCATGAGAAAAATTACCCCACCCATGACCTTGAGTTGGCTGCTGTTGTGTTTGCTTTGAAAATCTGGAGACACTATTTGTATGGTGTCCATGTTGATGTTTTCACTAATTATAAGAGTCTACAGTATGTGTTTACCCAGAGAGAATTGAATCTTAGGCAGAGACGATAGTTAGAATTATTAAAGGACTACGATATGAGTGTGTTGTACCATCCGAGCAAGGCCAATATTGTGGCAGATGCCCTAAGTAGAGTGTTCATGGGTAGTGTTTTGCATGTGGTAGAAGGTAAGAAAGAGTTGGCTAGTGATGTACATCGTTTGGCTAGATTGGGGGTTAGGTTGTTTGACTCTGCTGAAGGTAGTAAAGGGGTTCAGAGTAGTTACGAATCCTCCTTGGTTTCGGAAGTAAAGGAAAAGCAATACTTAGATGCTAGCTTGGTCAGACTGAAGGAGTCAGTCAAGGACCAAAAAGTAGAAGTTTTCTCCCGATGGAGAGATGGTGTGTTGAGATTGCAGGGTAGATTATGTTTCCCAAATGTTGATGATCTGAGATAGAGAATTATGGCTGAAGAGCATGGGGCGCAATATTCTATTCATCCTGGTGCCACCAAGATGTACTGAGACTTGAGGGAAATCTATTGGTGGAGTGGCATAAAGAAAGATATAGCAGCGTTTGTAGCTAAGTGTGCAACATGCCAATAGGTTAAGGTTGAACACCAAAGACCTGGTGGTACAATGAAAGAGTTTAGTATTCCTACCTGGAAGTGGGAAGAGATAAATATGGACTTCGTGATTGGTTTACCTCCTTCCCGATGCCATCATGATTCCATTTGGGTTGTGGTTGATAGTTTGACTAAGTCTGCTCATTTCTTGCCTGTTCATACTTCATATACTGCTGAGGATTACGCTAGATTGTATATCCGAGAGCTAGTTAGACTGCATGGAGTTCCCTTGTCTATCATTTCGGATAGGGGTACTCAGTTCACTTCGCAATTTTGGAAAGCTTTTCAGAAGGGTCTTGGTACCCAAGTGCTTTTGAGTTCTACTTTTCATCCGTAGACCGATAGTCAGGCTGAGCGGACCATCCAGACCTTATAGGATATGTTGAGAGCTTATACACTTGACTTTAAGGAAAGTTGGGACGATCACTTACCGTTGATAGAGTTTGCTTACAATAACAGTTTCCACTCTAGTATTGGCATGGCTCCGTTTGAAGCCTTATATGGGAGGAAGTGTAGATCACCCATAGGTTGGTTCAAGGTGGGTAAAGTGGCTGTGAGTGGTCCTAATTCGGTATTTGAGGCTATGGAAAAAGTTAAGTTGATTAAGGAAAGGTTGAAAACTGCAAAGAGTCGTCATAAGTCATATGCGAATGTTAGAAGGAGAGACCTTGAGTTTGAAGTTGGTGACCTAGTGTATTAGAAAATTTCACCCATGAGGCGGGTGAAGAGATTCGGAAAGAAGGGGAAGCTTAGTGCCCATTATGTTGGTCCTTACAAAATTCTTAGTTGTGTTGGTAAGGTAGCTTATGAGGTTGAGTTGCCTTCCGAGTTGTCCTCTGTTCATCCAATATTCCATGTCTACATGCTTAGAAAGAATATTAGCGATGCTGTGTAGTGGATTCCTCTATGAGTGCTGACATTCAAGAAAATCTTTCTTTTGATGAGATTCCTATTGAGATTCTTGATTTCAGTGTCTGAAGACTAAGGAACAAAGAAGTTTCCTTGGTCAAGGTGTTGTGGCAAAACCAATCTATTGAGGGTGCAACTTGGGAAGCTGAGGCGGATATGCAATCCAAGTACCCGCACCTATTTTCCGCGAACTCTTATCAAGCTGAAGGTACCGTTCTTTCCTAAATCAAGCACTTTTGATAAAAGTTGCAGTAGTTCAGTTGTCATTTATTATGTGTTCAATTGTAGTTTCTTGAATTTATGCATTCTATGTTGCATTCGGAGTGAGAAACGATGTGGTTTTGAGTCTAACGAATGGTTTCAACTGTATGCTATATTCCCTATATAATCTTGGCATGTCTAGCATCATTCTAGGAGGAATGTTTCCAAGGGGGGGATGATGTAATAACCTAGGAAATTTTTCGTTAAAATTTTATGCGTAAACGTGTTGGGTTCTATCTTCAAAAATGAATTATGAATTTTTCGTGTGGAATGTCTTATATTATGACCCACCATTGTGTAGAGTATCGAATAAGATTTCTAACTATATGTGGATCATCCAAAACAGACACCCGAGCGACGAGTTATGAACATTCCGATCGAACCGTGAATAGTAGTAAACAGTAACACGTGCAGGAAAAAGTACTGAGGCCTGGCGTATTTTTGCTCCAATTTTAAACAATCATAACTCCTTGTACATAATAATTTGGGTGATCTACTATATATCAACGGAAATCTCTACGAGTCCTCTTTCCAATGAAATTGGTTTCATCTAATTTGTCTATCGGAGCAAAAAGTTATGGTCAATCTACTTCAGCCTACCAAAAGCGAATTTTTTGTTCAAATTCAAATGATCATAACTCCTCGTACACAATGATCTGGGTGATATACTATATATCAACGGAAAGATATAAGAGTCCTCTTTCTAATGAAATTAGTTTAATCTAATTTGGATATCGGAGTAAAACGTTATGGTTGATCTACTTCAAACTATCAAAACAGTCCACCAAAGGACAGATTCGAGAATTATTTAATTTTTAGGGGTGTTTTGGTCATTCCCCTCACACAATATCCATCCAAACCCTATATTAAAGCCTATTAGAAGCATTATATGTTATATTTCATCAAATTTCCTCAAAAAGAAAATCCTAAGCTCCTACATCCAACTTCAAAAACCTCCAAGGTTCACCATTAATTCTGCAAATTTATTCAAGATTTCAATTTCCTAGTTCAAGAACTTCAAGAACCTCCAAAGTTCACCATTAATTCTACAAATTTATTCAAGATTCTTAGTTCCTAGTTCAAGAACTCCAAGAACAATCATTCAAAGGCACGATTAACATCTCAAAAATGAGTATCGATCTAACGTTCATCATTCAAGGTATGTGGGATTTTTCAACAAGAACTCTCTTTCGTTCTTGTGCCCAAAAGTAATTTTCTTTACAAAGGCATGATTTTTATTTGATTTTTATAAATTTGAAGTATGAACCCATATCTTATGATGATGATTATGAAATCTTGATGTTTATGATTTTGAAAGATGAATCTACATGTGTGGAGATATAAAGCATGAATCTTGAATGATATTTATCATGATTTTGATATTTGGGTCGTGAATCCCCATTGGAAATTGGGTTTTTTTGAGAAAGTGGGTGCTATAAGCACGTTGATGTTGAATATTAGAGATATTTTGAATGATTTAATCTTTTGGTCTTAATGGAGTTGTTTTGAACTCGAGTGTGAAAGAAATCCACAATGTGGTTGATTTTGATAGATAGGAAGCATGATGGCTCCCGATGTATATTTATATATTACTGAATTTTTTTGTTGTGGATTGTCTTTGAAATCATCTGAGCTAAGTCTGGGAGAAATCTTTAGCACCGAGAGGGAGGTATAAAGCGACCTTACTTATCTAGAACTATGTGCCCCCGTAGGAGTGAACCTGAGGCTGATTTATATAGTGATCACTAGTTTGTGTGGATTTGATATCGATAGTCCTACTCTGATGGAAAGGATAGGATGACTCTCCCCAACGTGGGTTGTACGTTGGACTCCATGTAGCTCACATGGTTTATGTCGGTTATAGGATCTCCCAGTGTGTGTGTGTGTTTTCTTGTGTCTATGGTGAATGGTGAAGTGATTTGAAAGGGGAATTGTGAATGTTATTCTTTCGAAAGATTTAAATGATATTTACATTATGAGAATTGATATTCTTGATGAACTGAAAGTGATTGACAAATTATATGATGACTCACATGTGTTATTGTATTTATTTCATCCTCTCATAATTTTGATGATTTTCTTTGGGCTATGTGAGTCTTTCATACATCCTGCATATTTCTCATAAATATTTATGATGATGATGTTTATACAACTGCATAAACCCCCATATACTCGGTTTCTTTCCATGGTACTGACCCACATCTTCGGATATGGGCTGCATTTTCTCGGAATGTAGGTTCAGTTGCTCAGTTCCAGGTTCGACAGTGATTCTCTGGGCACGCTGTTCTGCATTATTTATCATGGTGATTCCTCATATTCCGAGGATGTAATGTTTGATGTTGATTTCACGGAATTGTTTACATTTGATAACTGAGTATGAGTCAGTTAGGGCATATCTCAATGGCTCACTGGTTTTATTGATTTTCTTAGAGGCTTGTCAGACTACTATAGATGTTGGGAGTTGACTAATAAGTCGTATTTTGTTATCTTTCTGAAATTCTTTTATTCTTGGATGATGATTACTCTATTTATATTTGAGGGTAATTTATGGAAACCCCATTGATTTGTGTTGAACTGAATGAAAATGGCTCAAAGGGTTAGCTTGGGGCTACTCGTATCCTCAAGCACCGTGTGACGCTCCGAGACCCGTTTTCTGGGGCGTTACAACCCACTAGGCTTCTGGTACTCAATCTTAACCTCCTGACATGTAGAGCACCTAGCAACAAACTCTACGATATCCCTCTTCATCCTACTCTACTAATAGATCTCCCACAAATTATGGTATATCTTACTGGCTCATGGATGAATAGAGTAACGTGCACCGTGCACTTCAGAAAGAATTCGTTACCTCAAGTCATCAATAGCTGGCATACATAACCGACCTAGGCAACACAACACACCATCTCCCCCTTGGGATAAAACCTCTACTTTCTAATCTCTGATTTTCTCTTTCAACTTAAATAGGTAAGGATCTCTATCCTACTTTACCTTCACTTCGAAAACCAAAGATGATTCTATACTTTTTTGCACCCACACACTACTCTCTGTTGAATCGACTAAGAAGACACCTAGTCGGGAAAGCTGATGAACTTCCTAAACTAACTTCTTCTTACTATTCTCATCATAAGCAACATTACCCATAGACAACCTACTGAGAGCATCTGTCACTACATTGGCCTTTCCTGGATGATACAAAACACTCATATCATAATATTTCAATAAATTTAACCACCTTCTCTGACGCAAATTCAAATCTTTTTGTGAGAACACATACTACAACCTTTTGTGATTTGTGAACACATCAACATGCACCCCATACAAATAATGGCTCCAAATATTTAAGGCAAACACAACAGCTGCTAATTCAAGATCATGGGTAGGGTAATTCTTCCCATGAGGCTTAAGTTGTCTAGAGTTATAGGCTATGACCTTACCTCTCTGCATTAGGACACAACCCAAACCTACTTTGGATGCATCACAGTACACAACAAACCCATTTAAACCATTTGGTAACATCAAAACTAGGGCTATAGTGAGTCGAGTCTTTAACTCCTGAAAACTCTTCTCACAAGAATCTAACAAATGAAACTTGACTTTCTTCTGAGTCAATCTGGACATGGGGAATGCGATAGGTGAAAACCCTTCAACAAACCAACGGTAATAGCCAACTATACCCAAGAAACTCCTGATATCTTGCGGCGAAATGGGCGTAGGCCAGTATTTCACCACCTCAATCTTTTGAGAATCAACTCTAATTCCATCAACGAAAATAATATGACCAAGGAATGCTACTAACCTTAGCTAAAATTTGCACTTACTGAATTTGGCAAACAATTGATGGGCTCTAAGAGTCTGAAGTACGATTCTGAGGTGATCTGCATGATCATTCTCACAATGGGAATAGACAAGAATGTCATTGATGAAGACTATAATGAACATGTCCAAGAATTGCTTGAACACGCAATTCATTAAGTCCATAAAGGTTGCTGGAGCATTTGTGAGACCAAAGGACATGACTAGAAACTCAAAATGACCATACCTAGTTTGGAAAGATATTTTCAAAATTTCACATTCTCTGACTCTGAGATGATGATAGTATGATCTAAGGTCTATATTAGAAAGGTAACTGGTGCCCTGAAGTTTGTCAAACAAGTCATTGATTCTAGGAAGTGGGTATTTGTTCTTGACTGTGACTTTGTTCAACTGACGGTAGTCTATACATATTCTGAGTTAACCATCTTTCTTACGCATAAATAAGACTAGTGTGCCCCATAGGAAAATGCTGGGTCTAATGAACCCCTTATCTAAAAGGTTTTTTAACTATTCTTTTAACTCTCTGAGTTCAGTTGGAGCCATTTTATATGGCTGAATAGATATAGGCTGAGTATCTGGAAGAAGGTATATTCCAAAGTCGGTTTCCCTTTTAGGAAGATCCTCAGAAAACACATCTGAAAATTCATTTACTACTGGAACTGACTCAATACTAGGAGTCTCTGAACTAGAGTCTTTGACTCATACGATATGATAGACACAACTCTTAGATATTATTTTTCTTGCTCTATGGCATGAAATCAACTAACCCTTAAGCGTTGTGGTACTACCCCTCCATTCAAGGATAGGTTCATTTGGAATCTAAAAATGCACAACTTTGCAGCTACAGTCTACTAAATCACAGCATGAATGGAGCCAATCCATGTTGAGAATGACGTCCAAATCAGTCATCTCTAACTCCACTAAGTATTCTGAAGTTGAAATATCATACCGGACAGTTCCCATATACCTGACGGGCTATAATAGACTGACCCACTGGGGTAAAGATTGAGAAAGGTTCTGTTAAGATTTTTGGTCTGACTTTAAAGTTAACTGCTATGTAAGGAGTTACAAAAGACAGAGAAGCTCCTGGATCTAATATGGCATAAACATGTAAATGGAAGATCTGTAACATAACAGTGACCACATCATGAGAACATTCCTGATCTTGTCAAGACTAAAGTACATAAAGCTGATTTGGGTGCTGCCCACTGGTGGCACTGGAGGTGGTACCCTACTGATTTGGGCGATCAAACTGAGCTGGGGAACGATTGTACTGACCCTGTAAACCTGAATAAGGACAATCTCTGATTCCATGGCCTGTCTTGACACACCCAAAACATACATCACTTCCAGCTCTGTAGATACCCTAATGGTTTCTGCCATATTTTTGGCAAAGAGGATTTATTCGAGCACTGTTGACACTACCCTGAGATTTAGAACCTGACTTCCTATCTTTGTTACCATTTCTAAACTTAGGTGTTGGATCACTAGCTGAGGATGAAGCTGGAACTGAAGATTTTAGGCGAAACTAGGAACGGTTACCACCTTCTAACTTAGGCTGAGTGAAATTGAAGCTACCCGTTCTAGCTCTCTTTTTTTTCCTCTCTTTCTCTTTATTCTTACCTCTTTTATCTGCTGAGCATAGACCATTAGTTTGGATATATCTATCTTGTTAATTAACCTTGCGGTTCTACACTCCTTGACCAAACTCTCTAATACCCCAGATACGAACTTGCTCATTCTGAACCTACTATATGGGAAGCATACCTGGATAACTGGGTAAACTTGAGAGGATACTCTTTTACACTTATTTTTCCTTTTTTGAGATTGATGAACTCTAACACCTTGGCTTCCCTCAACTTTAAGGGAAATAATCTATCTAGAAAAGCAGTAGCAAACTCTTCCCATTCTATGGGCTCTGCATCTGTACCCCTGTCTACCTTTCACTACTTAAACTATGTATGAGCTACATATTATAGCTGGTAGGCATCTAACTCAGCACTCTCACTGGAAGTCACTCCCATAATATCTGTGACTTTCTGCACCTGGTCGAGGAACTCATGTGGTTTCTCTTCAGACTTAGATCCTGAAGATAGGGGAGAATTTATTTAGGCGAAGTCCTAAATCCTAGATGCAGCAGTATTGGCCACTGGCTTGGCCTGAATAGAAGCTGGCCATTCATTTTGAGCTGCTACAGAATGGGCTAGAGTGGTGAAGGCCACTCTGAGTTCTGCATGGGAGACATACTCGTCCAGGGGATCTGCCTGAATGGGCGGAGGTGCTGGCTGGTTTCCAGTTCTTCTTCCATTGGTATTTTTGGGAGGCATGTTCTATAAATAGAATGAAGAAATGAATTACATAGAGAGTTTAACTATAGCTCATGCTCACTCACACGAAATAAATATTGAAAGAAGGGAAACATTCCAAAAATGCCTCATATCCTCTTGTCCATAAGTATGGTGCGCTACACACCCATGCACAAGACTCTACTTGATGTCACTTTCAGACTACCCAGGACTCTATTAAATCTTAGGCTCTGATACCAAGTTTGTAATTCCCTGAGTCTACACCTCGGATGTCATATGGTGCTTACGACCCTGAAGGACCATAAGCTAACCCATGACTGGTACCTGCTGTGAGCACTAAATAATAATACTGAAATAATGTAGAAGTTAGGCTGAAATGCCATAAGGTTCATAATCTAAATACTAAAAAAAATATAGCAACTATAATAACATCTAAAAACTAAATACCGTCCGCACTAGTCAAGTCTAGAAAACCTCACCGAACTGTCTGAATGTGGTGTTGATGGGATAAGCCCCCAACTAACTCCAACTACTAATATGTTGAATCTAATAAAATACTGAAATAAATAATATCCTCGATAGATGAAGACTCACTACTGAATCTGCTGCTGCTAACTGAATTTGGTTAAACATGGTCAGGAACCTGAGCGTACGAACCTATAATATGATACTTCATAGAGTAAAAAAAGAGTATACAATCAGTACATGGAATGTACTGGTATGCCATATGAGGTAAGGCTGAATGCACAGGTTCATATGCATGAACAATAACTGACTGAATGATATGAAATAACTAAATAAGAGTACATGGAAAATTTAAGCTACTGTAAACACCGATTATGCAATATCATGCATATACATATATATTGTATCTGAGATTTATACTAAAATTGAGTACTGAGTTCTGATAACTGAGTAACTAATATCTGATATTACTGATAACTGAATTACTGATAACTAGGTAACTATTTTTGATAATCCTAATTCTATAAAACTGAACTGAGTTATATGCTGAGACTAAAACTAAAACCGTGGGAGGTAATCATCTAACCAGCATGCCCCTCTTTGAATTTATTGGGGTACAACCTATAACCCAGTTGGAAGGGTGTCAGTACTGTGCCACATGTACTAACAGGCTAAAGAGTCACCCTCATTTGGTAGATGCCCTAATGAGAATAGTATTACACTCAAATGGCTGGTAAATCACCTTATCGGCCCTCAATTGGGAGGTTGATATCTCAACCTACATTGGCTACATAGTTCTAGAGTGCAAGGGCTGCTACAAAGGATCACACCCTCTATTGGCAGGTGAGCCCCCATCCTTGGGTTCGCTCGATGCTGAATCCTACTCCTAACTGAATGACACTAATTATTAAACTAAACTAGACTGAGTTTCACTGAATTCTGGAACTAAATGAGTACTACTGTTTGTGACGTTTTTTAGACTATTCTATAACTACTATATTTCTAGGTAAACAACTAGATTTTGGGTATTAAATACCCCCAAGACTCGATAGCATCAATAGTAAGACATGACACAATCTTGAAAGCATACTAGCTAGTCACTTAGTCATGATTCATTCATTGAGACATTTTGTCAAACACTTGCAAGTCATGAACTTGTACATGAATGGGAACACATGCTAACTTGTTATGATTGCACTATTATATTCACATAAGCATTCTAACAAACACTTGGGGAGCATGATTATTTCACATAAGCATTCTAACAAGCTATCATCTCATATTGCAAATCACAGTATGGGAGACCCACGATATGGTTACTCAGACTTCATCAATGGATATTAATTCAATCCCAAATCATCAATGCTACAGGTACTTAAACTTCCCTTGCATTCTATGGCCTCGATGCCATGGGTACTCAGACTTCCCCTGCACCTATAGGTAGAAACTCAATCATGATGGAAAGTTTTATCTATTAAAACATAAACTAAAATAGCAATCTAAGAACAAAGTAACTAATATATGCAAATGTAGACACCATCAGAGTGCCCTAATATTACAACCCAAGTTAAACTACCAATTATCCAAACGAGAACAAAAGTATGCAAAAATATCAATAATACAGGCCCAACTTAAATGACTAAGGAAACACCCCCAACTAAATGGAAAACAGTGTCCCCACTGCATAAATAATAAAGGATAAAAGAGATAAGGGTGCTCCCTATAACCGCATCAAGGGCTTCTTTCACTCTCAGATTCTACATCATCACTATTTTTTTCTAGATCAGTCCACTCAGCTGAGGCCTCATCTTCACTCTTCACCCAAGATGAAGAAAGTCTATCTCGGGGTTTTAGGACCTTCTATAGACCCTTCACCCTCTTCCATATCTTGATAAAGAACTTTCCTCTTCTTCTCTCTTGTAACCATTTTTTAATGTTCAATCTGAAGGTCTCGGTGTGATTTTTTCAAACAGGAGTAGGGTTTCTCAATCATAGAAATGGTACCCTTTTGCTTCTTTTGGTCCTCCCTATACTTCTCGTATTTGGTAAGTGACACATAAGAATGATGAGTAGTGGAGGGCTTTCCCAGTCCTTGGGGCAAACTAGATACAAGATCTTTGATGGTTATCTACTCTAATATCCTCAAAAAGTTTCATCGTGATTGGTCTATGAGGCTCAGGCTCACTACATTCCAGCTTTTTTAAGTTGATCTTTATTTTCTTGCTTTTGTTAGGTGCGCCCTCTTTTCGAATCCTCAAGGGGTAAATGGGGGCACTAGGTCGTACCTATGAATTACTAACATACTATTCCACCCCCACTTTCCTGCAAAGCTTAGTAATCAAAGAAGAGAAGAAGAGATGCATACCACCTTGGTTCTTAAAATAATCTATTTCATTGACCATGAGCTGACCAACATCCAGTGAGATGCCATCTAGAGTACAAAAAACCATCCGAGCCCACAATTCTGGACTGTTGTTAAGTGGGTGCAACGAAACACTCGGCTACAAATAATGTGCAACCATATCCAAGCCTCAGAAGTGAAGTCGTTCATGGAGATGTTTCTTTTAGTCTTGGTCCAAGAGACTTTCTTTCTGGGGCATAGTCGTTGCGCTAACCAACTCCTCGATTTACACCCTTTTGATTTGAATTCAACCATATCTGTAGGTTTGAGCCCATAAACATCATTGATTTGCTTAGCCCCAAATTTAATCGTTCTGGCTCGGATCTTGATAGTCACATTGAATGGGTTCGAAAAAGATACTTCGCTAATATTGGCATAAAATTCATGGACTCATTGTTTATTTTCGATGCATGGATCCGAGGAGAAACACTGCCACCCTATGGCTTCAAGTTTGTCATAAAATACCGATAGTTTCTCCGACACATTCTCCAAAAAAATTCCTCTTTTCAGGAGGCACTTTGTCCATGGTAGATCACTGTAGTAGAGAGTGTGGCACTCGGGTGCCATGAATCGAATATGATCATACTTGTCCATGAGGTTGTCCTGAAAGTACTAGGCACACATTATATCAATCAATAACATTTTAGTATGCAAACTGTACCATATTATTCATTAATGCTCATAGAAACGGGTGCTTGGTGGAGCTAGATTAAAAATTAAAAGTGCAGGATTTTTTGCATGGTAGAAAACTAGCCTAGAATATCATGATCGCGAACCTCGACCGTGATCACATTGCTGCGATCACGGTCAATTGACTGTGGTCGCGGTGCCTGAGGATGGTTTCATGCCATCGTCTCTTGTTCAGATTTCTTACAAGTGTTTTTTGGGGTTACAATCATGCTCTACAGTATGGATGTATAGGAAAAACAATTTAGCAATGCTAGTAAGTGTTTGAATGCGCCCTTTAAAAAGCAATTTCCTCTATTGAAAGTTTATTTGGGGAAACTATCAAACAGTTGGTGTGGACATCTTGTTTGTCTAAAGGTGACGCACATTATTAGGTAATCAAGATGTCCACTTGTGCACACGTTATCTAAGCAACTAACATCGCACCACACCCAGTATGATAACATGGAAGTCATAACAATCAAAAACTTTAGGCCCTCTCTTAATCATACATTCTAGGGTCTATTGTCAAAGCTAAAAATAGAGATTCATGACACTTATCGGAGTTGTGATGCAAGAGGGGAGCAATTATGTTGTTTGAGAACTCACAAACTTAGCCAGAAATTTGCTCAAATTAGAGAGTACAATCTTTGAAGGAGGTGTGAGGGGAAATGAGGGTTTAAATAGTTTAAATATTCGTAATTACGGTTAGGTGTCCGTGATTGCGGATACCCGCGTCACTGCGATCGCACTTATAGACCGTGATTGCGGTAACTGAGAGCAGTTTTTCTCCCCTATTTGCTTCTGTCTAGCTTTCAATGCAGAATTACACACTTTTACCTTTGTAACCTCATCTAATGCACTTCATAGTTCCATAAATGCATAGGTTATTCATATGCAAAAGGTAATATCTATCCTACAAAATTATAATAAAAAGGATACGAGCCACTCTCGTGGCATTTGTGGGTTGCCTCCCACCTAGTGCCTTAGGTATCGTCGTGGTATGATGTTTTCCTTACTTTATTCTCAAGGTGGGTCTTCAAACTCCTCCTCATTCATCTTTTCATTTTCAATATCTACCACGAATACTACTTGAAGTTCCGCGGTTTGTTTTTTAACTTGTAAATTTGAACGAGTCTTCATTCTCTTGCACCCTAAATTTCATCTCCCCTATCTCTAGATAAACAATAGCTCTCACGGTATCCAAGAAAGTATGGATAAGGAGGATAGGTACCTATTTTTCCATTTCACAATCCAATACCACAAAGTCCATTGGGAGTATAAACTTATCCACTTTGACAAGGGCATCAAACAAAATTCCCATCGATTTTTTTATGGATCGGTCCGCCATAAAAAGTTGCATAGAGGTCGGTTTAGGGGTATCCAATTCGAGTTTCTTGCAGATGACAAAAGGCAGTAAGTTGATGCTCGCACCAAGGTCATATAGAGCTCTTACAAAGTTATTTGTCCCAATTGTGCAAGGGATGGTGAATGCTCTGGGGTCATCTTTATTTTCTGCTACCTTGCTATCAATGATAGAACTACACCCATAAGTTAGCTCAATGGTTTCACCTTCAATAAGCTTCATTTTAGCCATCAACTTTTTCATCAACTAAGCGTATCTTGGGATCTCTTGGATTGCGTCAAGCAATCGGATATTTATTGATTGGTTGCTAAGTTTTGCCATGAACTTACGCAATTTATCACCTTTCTCTTTTTTATGCAGTCGTTGAGGGAATGGGGGAGGAACTTGGATGGTTGGCCCTATATCACCTTGTGGTTTTCTAACTTTTACTACTTCTTCATCACTTTTCTTGATCTTTTTCTCATTATTTGATTCTTTTCTTTGGGGCATCGTTTTCTTTGCTTTGTCCCTGCATAAATTCCCACTCAAGTCTCCTCTATAGGGCGCATCAAGCATCTTTCCACTCTTTGTGACAATTTATAAAACTTGGGCATCATTTTTTGGATTAGAAATTATGTCACTAGGGAGTCCGCATCTAGGCATAGCATTTAGTTAGTGGAGATTTTCCTGACTTGGGTTTCTAATTGCTTAATAGAAGCGGAGTAAGACATCACAGTTTGAGAAAGTTGAGAAAAATCACCTTTCAACTCACGAACCATTTTGTCCATTCCTTCTACTTTATTCAAGATCCTTGTCAATACATCCTCGGTCTTGAATTTTTTGGGTTCGACGGTATTTGACTCTTTGGATTTGGTCCAATCATGAGGAGGATATAACAGTCATAGTCGCATTCCCAATCTCTATCCCTCTCATGGTCCATCTAACCTTGATTCCCAGCTTGTCTATGATAGGCAGGGTGGGAACCCCCGAGTAGTTAGCTAAATTGCAGATTTCCAATCCAACTTCTTTGCCTTTTCATCATCTTCATAAGATTTTGATGCTACAGCATTGACCACTTTCACAAGTGCGCCCATAACATGCTTTGTCAAGAGTACAAGTTGTGTCATCATTTTTCCCATGTTCTCTTTTTCTTCATTCCACTTTCTTTGTTCATTATCTACCATGGAAGTAGCAGAAGAAATCTTGGGAGCTTATGTTTCTTGGGTATCCTAACCTCGATTTTGTTTCGACACTTCTCCAATCAATAGAAATGCCGCATGGTAGTGCATTTTTACTATGGAGCCACCCGCCGCATTATCTACCACTATTTTGTTTAATAAATCAAGGGCACAATAGAAGATCTCGAGAAGCATTTTCTATGGGACTTCATGATTTAGGCATTAAGCAAGATTACCGTTAAACCTCTCCCAAGCTTCAAATAATAGTTCTCCATTCATTTATCAAAAATTCACAATCTCTTCCCTCTTTTAAAGAATTTTGTATGGTGGGAAATATCTATTAAGAAACACCTTAGTAAGCTCATCCCAAGATGTAATTGAGTCGGACAGAAGTGAGCGGAGCCATGAAACTACCTCACCTATTAATGAGAATGGGAAAAGGCAAAGTCGAATGGACTTTTGAGTAATGTGTGCTATATTGAACAGTGCACACACTTTCACAAAATTCTTCAACTGGACATTTGGTTCCTCAAAGGCTTGACCTTCGTACAATCCTTTAATTTGTAACACGAAGCATGACGCTAGTCACATGGAAAACTCCGTTCCCACTAGTTGGTGGGATGCAGATTGTACTTGTTTGTCCCACTTCTAGTGGGCCCTCATCATCTAGAGGGGTATCAAAGAGGCCCATTTTTCTTGTGATATCACTCATTGTTCTATTAACACTACTATTACCTAAAATAAGATTTAAAAATAACAAATAAAGTAAATTATATCACCCTGGGTATTCCCAAGTAAGAATCACATCGCATAAGTGAAATCTATATTTCACTCTTCGACAACAGCACCATTTTGATAATGCTCAACTCACTCCCATGATTGAGGGGTGAGGTGATCATTATCAAACAACCCAACTACAGTTGGGGTCAAATCCACAAGGAGCGAATTATAGGCTTCAAATATTATGGGTGTCCTCGTTACTACAAGTTGACCCGAAATAATAATAAATAAGACATGTAAAATAAAATGGGGGATTTTGATTTGGAGATGGTTTGTCAACTAACAAAGTATGGACATAACAGTTTTGATTTAAGATTAAGAATAGAGAGGGTCTTGGGATCATGTCTACCTAAAGGCAAAGTGTATGGGTAAATGATGGTTTGGCATGAGTTTTAGTTATTAATCTAATGATAGGCTAGGTCGAAAGTCATTATAGTCAATCTTTCAATAAAACTACAACGATTTCACCCATTGGCTTTTTCGAGCATGTAACAAGTGTGCAATTCATAATCACTCAACACCTCAATCAAGCATCCCTATTTCTAGGATGATGCTCTTGACATGGCTTACACTCTCATCATACTTATTTCTAAGATTGCAAAAGGTAGTAAACCATGGACTTAATTGTCTACTATTACTTTGTCCCCCTATAACCCTCTATCAAGAATGTTATGGGTTACCTCAAGTTCACCTTAATCGCTCTTTCAAGAATGACAAATGCCTTCTAGAGTTTGAGGTTTTCACCCATCAAACCCATTTGGAGATTTGGGGTTTTCACCCATTAAATTCTAACTAATAAGCTCAAGCAATGGTGGAATTCATACTCAATAACTGAAAAAACATGCAAACACAACAACACCCATACATAATTACACTTTACTTCAACATAATCCCATGACTAAATTACTTAGCTACTAATGAAGAAAGTAAAATGAAATATACCGTAAGAATTATCCAAAACATTCATTCTTCACAAAATCACTAAGAAACTAAGCCTCCAAGAGTAGTTACACACTTGCCCAATTAGGGCTTCTTTCTTTCAGATCAAAAATAGTTATGAGGTAAGAAATACCTAAAGAATAAAGGGTTTTGCTTAAATATGGTTTGGGATTCATCTAGTGCTTTTACAAATCTACCCCTAGGCATATTCCTGATGAACTGTGATCGCATAAGACTATTTGCGAATGCATCCATGCAATCGTAGTTGTGTACTGTGACCACATTATGCTGACCATCTTGAATAACGATGATCGTGTATTGAGGACCACGGTCACGGTAACTGAGGTTGATGTAGTCCAGGTCTTCAACTGCACTCTTCTTTGCTCCTTTTTTATCATTTTCAGCTACAATCCACATCTTTTGATCTCCTCAACTCTAAGCCAGCAATGAGTGGATATTAGTGCATTTTATCACCAATATGTCTCATTTATTTATTCAAAACAAGGTAATGTGCACAAATGTTTAGTGGGAATGAGTGGAAAAATCACCCCTCATCAGGTTTGCATAGGTATAGGTGATGAGTATTGCTTGTTGTGTGTTTTATGCTTATTGGACTTTCTAGGTTATGGGGCTCGATTTAGGTTCTGGTTGCTCGGGCTAGCCAATTACTATATTATTTTTATTATGGTTAATTTGTGACTGGTTGATTTTTGGTCTGGTACCGAGATTTTAGGAATGATCCTAATTCCATTCTCTTATGATTATTTTAATATGCTTGATTATCTCATTGTTAGGAATTATAGTTTTAGGATATGATGATGTTATCCCTAGTTTCTATGATGATTAGGTGGCCTTAAGATGTTAATATGGCTACTTTAGGCTATACCTTGAGATAGACTTATTTATGTATGTGTATGTATGTATGTATATATATACATATGTATACAAATATATATATATATGGCATTACCGTATAGTCCTATTTTCCTTTATTTATTCATCTTGTATATCCATTTCTTAGCCTTGTATACTACTATATATCTTTATTCTGCTCTTTATTCGTATATCGGTTAGTGATATATGATATAATGCTTAGGTTCCTGAGTATTTCTAGAATAGAATAGTTTATACTTATTGCCTACTTAGTATATGTTGGTACTGATGCTATACTTTTGCAGCATGTAAATCATAGTACAGGTTCTTTCCATTGTTGTGTGCATTGTATGGAGCAGCTATGGTTCGGAGACTAAGGGTGAGCTCCTGGCATTTGGAGTATTACTATTCTCCCTCTTTTGTACTAGACTAATCTCTATGTCGTATTCAGAGATGGGTTATAGCTGTGTATTTATTTAGTACTTCATTTTGTAATCTTATCATTTTATTAGAAGATTTTGTACTGGTTTCACAAGGTTTATGAATTCTTGTATATATTAGTCTTTTTTTCATAATTATTCCACATTTTTTCCCCTTCAGTCCTCTTGGTAGTTCATTTCTTACAGTTTTGAACTATGGGTTGGCTTACCTACTAGTGGGTTATAGTAGGTTCCATCATGACCTGATAAATCAGGTCTTGACAAGAAGGCTTCTCATCTACTGTTACTCTTTTTACCATGTTGACTAAAAAAAGATGGTATTTTAGTGGTTGGATGCGTATGAGAAGAGCTTCCAAAATCTAAAAGAGTTGTTTACTTTGACTCCAGTTTTGACTTTGCCCAAGGAGGGTGTGGGTTTTACCATATTTTGTGATACTTTTGGTGTTTATTTGGGTGTGAAGTTGATGTAGGATGATAAGGTGATTGATTATGCTTCTAGTCAATTGAAGCCCCATTAAAGAAATTACCCTACCCATGATTTGGAGATAGCAACTATAGTGTTTATATTGAAGTTATGACGTCATTACATGTATGGAGTTCTTTGCGAGATTTTCTCAGACCATTGTAGACTTCAGTGCTTCTTCAGACAGTGAGATCTTAATATGAGGCAATGACGTTGGCTTGAGTTTCTTACGAATTATGACCTTACTATTTTATATCATTATGATACCTTGAGATAGAAGTTGACTAGTATGGAGAGTTTAGCTTATCTCTTTACCCAGGAGTGTCCTTTAGCCTTAGAGGTTTAGTCTTTAGCTATCTAGATGGTTGCACTTGATATTTTAATAGTCAGATGTGTTTAAGCCATTATTTATGCTAGATCTTTCTTGATGGAGTAGATTCAAGGTCAATAGTTTGATGATATGTTTAAGGGTGATTCGAGACAAGGTGTTGAGTGGTGAATCTAGGGAAAAATCTCTTAATTTTGATGGAGTTTTAAGGATTAGAAGTTGAGATTCTGTATCAAGAATTGGTAGATAGGTGAGATTGATTTTGGATGAGGCACGTTCCAGATATTTTATCCATCCAGGTGTGACCAAGATGTATCATGATTTGAAATAACATTACTAGTGGGGTGGTATAAAGAAAGATATGGCGTATTTTATAGCTTGTTGCTTGTGTTATCGAAAGGTGAAGCCTGGGAATCAAAGACCATAATGGTTTGGTTCAAAGATTACCTATTCCAAAGTATAAGTGAGAGCCGATCACTGTGGACTTTGTAAGTGACACGACCCGAACTAGGTCCTGGTGTGTCAGGTATCTCAAGTCCAACCAGGACCAGAGACCACCCCCAATATCCAAACCATTGACAACCCTTCACCTATGTCGGATGAATTCCAAACATATATCAAGATAAAATAGTATTAACTTGAAGATATGTTAACAAGTCTATAATTAAAACCGAAATCTACAAACAATTAACAATTATATACCAATCCCAATTCCAATACCAATACCAACGTTAACACTAATACCAACATCACCCATGCCCGTAGTAGTTCGACAAAACCTCTAATAAAATTAAAGGATATCCAGTCAGGACATGCCCCCGACCATAGACAAAACCAAAACCAAAGAAATAAAAATAATATAAAGAAGTCCATAGCATAAAATGGGGTCTTCCATAGTATGGAAGCTTACCACTTAAGTCTGACTCAAAAGTTATCCCCAAATCACCAAGCCACTGAGAATGAGAAGTGAAAGTATGGCCGGTTCCTGCATCGTGTCGGGATATAGCGCCCAAAAATGGTTAGCGGGGTGAATGCTAGCATGTAATTAAAAGATAAAGATAAAGTAATGCCATTAATTCAAAACCAAATCAAATAACTTATACAATAACATACATACATATATATATATATATCATGCCGAAATAGGGAACAAGGTTTAGTAGACATTTAAAACCTTGACCTGGATTGTGTAGCTTTACCATCATAAATCTACGCATGGGCTATATGGGTCCAATGTTACCCCTTGAATGGGCCCCAAAGTGTGTAGTCGCACAAACTGGAGATATCATAGATGGTCGCGCATTTTCTTGTACCCTTCGCCCTCCATAATACATTTATACAAGTATAGACTTGGGCGATTCCCATGTACCCTACAAGCATATGGTCACCAAGACCAAATCCTCATGTTGGTAAACATGAGTTTCCAGTATCCATTCTTTGGACTCATACCATCACAGCTAGCTATCACAACCCCCATTATTACCCAATTAAAATATTTGGCCCATAACCAAGCCACCAACCTAGGAGCTAATTATTAAGGCATTATAATTGATATCACCATACCAACTATAGCTTGAAAGAAATGTCATTAGCCAACACTTAAGGTAATTCCCCTCGCAGTCTCCCTTATTAAAATCCCTTGGGGGATTCCCGTGTACCCCATAAGGTTTTCATAAATCATTCACTTAGGGTATTTCATTGTACCCCATAGGGTTTTCAAAACCATCCTTAACAATTTAACCATTTATACCATGCATTAGTTTCAAGAAATAAGTCAAACCAAACACTTTGGGGATTCCATTATACCCCTAATTCAAATTCCAACCTTTCTCATAACTACTAACCAACTTTACAATACAGTGATGGGGTCATAACCACTTCAAAAGTTGTATGAGAAATTAACCTTTATTGAAGAGTCGATCTCTATTTTATCTAGTTATGTTAAATAATTTCATTTTATATATATTCACATGGTTAAATTTTACTGGAGACACCATCCTATTAAGGAAGTTATTGGGTGGTCGAACTCAACATGTGTACTAGTTATTCTCAACTTTTTATCGACACAAGTATTTCTTTGTCTTTTAGTTCGAGGACGAATATTGTAATGACCTGAATTTGTGAGATCCTATTTTTATGTGTTTTGACTATTTTCCCCTTCCTCGTATTTGCTACATGTTGATTTTGGGGTTTGGAGATGGTTTGCATGATTATCGATGTGATCTAAAATAATTTGGGCAAGTTTGTGGTTTCTTAGAGGCTTGGGAAGACATATAGTTGACTTTGGTTAATATTTAATTATTTGAGTGCCTGATAGAAATTTGGACTATACTAGCAAATCCAAAATGTCACATTTGGGTTACTAGCATGGTTGGTTCTGGTCTGGGACCTTTATCTTGTATTTTGACCCTTCATTTGAAAAAATAGTAAAAAGAGGTCTCGGGGGTCAATTTAGTAAAAACAATCTTTTGTCACAAATTTGGCATCGTCATTGAGTCTGAAATATCCAAAATATCCTAGTAGCATATTTTGTTTGCGTTTATGGGATTCCCTGAGGGGTAGATCAAAAATATGGAATTTTAAGCAAGTTGTTAATTATGTTGCTATCTAGTGGAACTTCTTAAGCAGCCAAGGAGCGCTTTAGTGGCCATGCGTCACTTAAGCGATGTTCGTCCTAAGTGTATTGACCATTTTAGAGACCTTTTATCCACTTAATTGGTGGTCACTTAAGTTGTCAATTAGTCATTTAAGTGGCCATCATTGATATAAAAACTCAACTCTATGTTTTTCCTCCATTTTTGGACCTTTAAGCTTTGGGATTTAGGCAATTCTTTAGGGTTTATTCACAATTTGAGCTTGGGTAAGCTCCAAAACCTTATTTCCTTTATTTTTCATCTATTATATCATCAAAAACACCTTTAAATCATGATTTCAAAATGAAAATTTGGGGGTTTTAAGGGTAAAGTTTAAAAAGGGTTTCTCTTTATTTTGGACCTCATTTTTTACCCATTTTCACATGGGTTTTCTCCTATAGACTCCTATAAACTTGGGGAATATGTTTTTAAAATAAAATTTTTGTTTTACCCCATCATTATTGAACATTTTTTGGATCGAGCTTAAATATAGACAATATGGGTACTGTTAACATTCTTTTAATGTGTAGATGTTATGTTTGAATGTTGCAGTTTATTTTGAGTTAGTTCATAAGGCTCTGTGTTGAAGTACTTTAGGTTGGGATTTCATTATTTTAAGGTAGTTTATAGCTTAACTTGTTTCAAATTGAGCTGGATAGCTAATAAATAAGTAGAGCATGTTATGGGTTGAGGAAAATAACTATCGGGTTTATATTTTAAGATTGTTACTACTCTTTAATGCCCATGTGGGGATTTATTGAAACACCCTAGGTTTTGGTCCTTAAAAGATTTTCTGAGTTTCAAACTCTCTGGATATCATACGATTAGAGGTACTAGTCGTATGTTGGGAAATGGTTTAAGGGTCATCACTCATATGTTGATAAGTGTATTTAGGTTGGCTACTGTCCAAGGTACTTCTTTATAAGGTTCATATAATATGGTGTGAGTCATATGATTCAACTCGTATGATGTCCTATGTCTTAACCTTGTTGATTCTATTCTGTTGTGGGTACAGTTTATAGGTACCAATCATATGATTGGGTATAAGTGTGACTTAGGAATCATAGGTTGGTCAGTATGGGGATTGAGATACTGCTTTGGGTACAAGTGGTGGGTACCACTCGTACCCTAGGGTACTGATAGAGGGGTGGTCATACCCTCATGAGAGAAATTAATGCAGTTTAAGTAAGGATAATCTGGATATTTCCCCTTATAACTATGTGGGACCATATGAACCTATTTGTAATCAACCAAATGCTTAAAAATTATCTCAAAATCTCTCAAGGCTCTCGGGTTAAGAAAAAGCTAGTATTTCCTCTAAGGTGGTCAATTGAGGCTCTTAGGGGTGATTTCTTCTCATCTTCTTCTTAGTATAAGGCAATTTACTCCTTCCTAATTGTTAGTTCCAACTAAAGGCATATTTTATGAATTGATTTCATGGTATAATTGTTGTATGGTTTTGGGTTTTCAAATATATGTTGGGGGGTTTGGTTAAAAATGTTTAGTTATGGTTTTCCCATATTTTAAATTATGGATTTACATGTTTTAATGGTGGTTCAAACACTTTTTGTATGGGAATTGTTAATTGGTAATGGGTTTTGATTTTGGAAACACTATGCCCCCAATGTGTTTGATAAAATTCCTATGAGAATGTTTTGTCATATTGTTGAACTTTTAATGGAACTATTGCATGGTATAACTTGGTAATGAAACCGTAAATAGTTTGGAATGGTTAAATAGTAAGGTCTTGGTGGTTATGGTTAGTCTAATTGAAAGCATTGTGGGGTATAAGGGAATCCCCCAAGAAAACATAATAATGATCATCTTGTGGGGTACAAGGGATTCCCCCAAACCAACTTAATAATGTAATCTATGCGTACATGAGAATCCCTTTACTTAAAAAGGATGGCTAAGGACATTGCTTGCAAGTTATAGTCAATATGATGATACCACTACTTATAGCCTTGGTTAATAATAATTGAAATGGTGGTTTAGTTATGTGGTAATGGTTTTAATTAGGAAATAAAGGCGGGGTGTGATAGCTAACCTTAAAGGTGTGAGTCCAATGGACGGACATTAGAAACTCATGTTTTCCGACATGAGGATTGGTCATGATGACCATATATGATATTTAAGGGGTACACAGGAATCCCCTAACTACACTTGTACATATGTATCATAGAGAGCAAAAGGTACTTAGGAATGCACTACTCCTATGGTATCTCTGGGTCATGTGGCTACAAGTATCGGGGATCGTTCAGGGGGTTACACTGGACCTATATAGACTTTAGGTGGTTCTAGAATGGTTAAGCTACACATACCGAGGTTAATGATTTTAAAGGTATGCTAAACCTGGTTCCCTTTCCCAGCATGGTTATATATATATATATATATATATATATATATATATATATATATATATATATATATATATATATATATATATATATATATGGTTATGAATGGTTTAAAATATTGGCATTATTTTATCCTTATCATGAGTAATTGCTAAAGTTTACCCAATAACCCATCTTTAAGAAACTGTATCCCCACATGATGTAGGAACTGGCCATTCTACTCCTCCTACTTAGTGCTCGAACTTAGGATCAGCTCAGTAGGATTGAAGTGGTGAGCTTTCATACTTCAGAAGGCTCCATTTCATATCATGGATGTCTTTTCATACTTTGGTTATTTCATGGATATTGGGTTTGGCTATGGTTGGGGGCATGCCCCAATTGAATATTATTTTACTTTCGGTTAGAGGGTTTTATGTAACTATAATGGGTTGGAATGGGCGGTGTCGGTAGTGGTGTCAACCATAGTATTGGCATTGGTATTGGGGTTGATACCGTTAGACTGAATTTATGATTGTTCTATCCTATTATTGTATGTTATGGACATACTCTTAGTTATTATTTTGGTTTTTATATAGTTATTGGTTGGATATTATTTGGTTGGACTCGCTTGGGTTGGTCACGGTCAGGGACCTATCCCAGAGTCTAGACTGGTAATAAATTCTATCTTGTTACATGTTTGAAATTTATCCGACTCAGGGTAAATGTTCGGAGGTTGGGTTGGGTAACATGGGTGGTCTTCGATCCTGGTTAGACTTGGGATGCCCATTACAATAAGGCTCCGGTTTGGGTCATGTCAAGTTGGTATCGGAGCTTTAGATTTATGGTCAATTGGGAGTCCACAAAGAGGTGTCGAGTATAGTTTGTTTTAAGGGTGTGAAGTGCACCATACTTATAAGGGAAAGAAAATAAGGCATTTAGGAATATTTCTCTACTTTGTGTTCTATTTTCAAGTTTGGAGTCTAAGTTCCGAAATCTTCTCTAATTCTTGTTTGTTCGTCTTTCAGATCGTGCCTCGATGATCTGAAGTGAATGAAAACTCCTCTGTCCCAACTGGGGACAATGTCGATAAGACATGTTTTACTCAGGGGATCCATACTCGATCTAGAGATCCAGTCCCTAATATTTCTAGGCTTTCACCAATTGTTTTAGTCCTCCTTAGGCAGACATGATGAATATGGAGTTTCGTCAGTCAATTCATATGATTGCTCAGTTGGTGGCTTCTCAAGCTGAGCATGGTGCATCTTGCATTCCATCTTTTGAGGCCACAAGGGTTGGCTAGTTCATAAAGTTGAGTCCTCTAACCTTTACTAGTGTTAAGGTGGAGGAGAATCCTTAAGGTTTTCTAAATGAGATAGAAAAGATATTCAGGATTATGCAGCCACAAATGTGGAAGAGGTGAATTTTGCTGCCTATCAGCTAAAAGATGGGGCATACCAATGGTACGAGAAATGGGATTAGGCAAGGGGCGATGTTGAGAAGTCATCTTTATGGGAGATTTTCTCTAATGCCTTTCTGGACTGCTTCTTTCTTAGGAGTTGAGGGAAGAAAAAGTGAAGGAATTTGTAAATCTAAAACAAGAGAAGATATCGATCAAGGAGTATGCCTTGAAATTTCACCAGTTTTCTAGGCATGCTTTAGAAATAGTGTCGAATTTGAGGACCAAAATGAGAAAGTTTACTTTAGGATTGTCTCAGGATTTAATCCTTGAAAGCAAGACTACATTGCTGATCAAGGATATAGATATTTCTAGACTGGTAGTTCATATGCAATAGGTGGAGGAAGAGAAAAAAAGCAGGCTGAGATTGGGGAAAGGCAAGGTAAGAAGTTTAGGCTCTCTGAGTAGGGTGGTTAATACCAAAATGGTTGGGATGGCGGTAAGTGGACAAAGAAAAAGTGAGGGAGTTTTGGTTCTTTCTCCACAGCTAGTACTTCTTATCGAAAGCGGTTGGGTGATAGGCATCAGTAGGGTGGCGATAACTTCAGGGAACAGGGTGCCCAATCTCGGGCTAATAGGGCTCAGTAGACCTCATCATGTCCTCTTTGAAGGTTCTGTGGTCGGTTACATTAGTGTTTTTGTGATGAAAGGAGAGACAGGTTCTTCAAAAATTAGTAGCCAGGCCATATTCTTAGAAATTATCCGGTAGTTGGTAAGGTTACTTTGGGAGAGAATAAGGTTTCGATTGCCTCTTTATCTGCTCCTGCACCAAAGGGTTCTACTTCTGCATCTATTTCTTCTTCTGGTACCGGCACTGGCCGGAATGGGTTATATGTTCTTGCTACCTAATAGGAGTCTGAGGCATCGCCTAATGTCGTGATTGGTACATTACAACTCTTTTATCGTGACGCATATCATTTACGTGATCCGAGGTCTACTCTTTCTTATGTGACCCCATTTGTGGTTGTGTATTTTGGTTTTGATCCAAAGGTTATTTCAAATCCTTTCTCTGTTTCTACTCTGGTAGGTGACTCTGTATTTGTAAAAAGATTCTATAGGGGGGTGTGGTATCTGTTGGTAGTAAGGGTACTTTGGTGGATTTGTTCGAATTAGATATAGTGGATTTTGATGTCATTCTGGGGATGGATTGGCTACACTCGTGTTACTTGTCCTTAGATTGTTAGACTTATAATGTTGTCCTTAAGTTCCCTGGTAAACTGATTATTGAATGAGAGGGTGGTTCCTTAGCTCCTAAGGAAAAGTTTATATCATATCTTAGAGCTTAGAGGTTAATCTCAAAAGGGTGTCTTTATCATTTGGTCCAGGTTAAAGACTCTAACTCAGAAGGTCCTTCTTTATATTCGGTTTTGGAGGTGAATGAGTTTCCTGAGGTCTTTTTGGATGATCTTCCTGGTGTTCCTACGGATAGAGAGATTGAGTTTGGGATTGATTAGGTTCCGGACACTCGTCCAATATCTACTCATTATATGATGGCTCCGACTGATTTGAGGGAACTGAAGGAGCAACTTAATGATCTTTTGGATAAGGGTTTCATTCATCCTAGTGTATCCTCGTGGGGTACACCGATGTTATTCGTGCAAAAAAAGAATGGTTCCCTTCGGATGTGCATCAACTATAGGCAATTAAATAAGGTAACAGTTAAGAACAAGTATCCTCTTCCAAGGATAGATGACTTATTTGATCAGTTGCAAGATGTCAAGTTCTTCTCCAAGATTGATCTTAGATCTGGGTTTCATCAGCTTAAGATAAGGGAGGTACATATCCCTAAGATAATATTCCATACCCGGTATGGGCACTTTGAGCTCCTGGTTATGTCATTTGGTTTGACTAATGCCCCGATGGCATTTATGGATTTGATGAATAGGATATTCCGTCAGTTTCTAAATCTTTTTGTCATTGTGTTCATTGATGACATCCTGATCTATTCTAAGAGTGAGGTGATCATGCCAATCACCCTCATATGGTGTTGCAGACCTTGAAAGAGCAGTAGTTGTACGAAAAATTCTCAAAATGTGAATTCTGGTAGAACCCTATCACATTTTGGGTTATATTATTTCTAGTCAGGGGATCATGGTGGATCCACAAAAGGTAGCGGTGGTTAAGAAGTGGTCTAGACCCATGACTCCAACCGACATTCGGAGCTTTTTGGGTTTGGTTGGGTATTATAGGAGGTTTGTGGAGGGTTTTTCTTTGATAGTTGTCCTATTGACTAAGTTGACTTAGAAGAAGGTAAAGTTCTCTTATTTAAATTCTTATGAGGTTAGTTTCGAGAAACTGAAGGATAAGCTAACTTCGACTTCAATTTTGACTTTGCCTGAAGGCAATGAGGGCTTTATGGTATACTGCGATGCTTCTCTGGTAGGACTTAGTTGTGTTCTAATCCATTATGGTAAGGTGATTGCCTATGCTTCTAGGCAGTTGAAGGTGCATGAAAGAAACTATCCTACTCGTGATTTGGAGCTTTTAGCGGTGGTGTTTGCTTTAAAAATTTAGCGACACTATTTGTATGAAGTGCACATGGACATCTTTTCCGATCATAAGAGTCCACAGTATGTGTTCACCCAGAAAGAGCTTAATCTCAGGCAGAATTGATGGCTTGAGCTTCTCAAGGACTATGATACGAGTCTTCACTATCATTCAGGTAATGCTAGTTGTTGTTGATGCTCTTAGCAGGTTGTTCATGGGGATTTTAGCTTTCAGGTAATGCTAATGTTGTTTTTGATGCTCTTAGCAGGTTGTTCATGGGGAGTTTAGCTCATATGGATAAAGAGGGGTGGGAGTTGGTAAAGGATATCCACTTCTTGGCTAATCTTGGAGTTCGCCTTTTGGACTTCGAGAATGGTGGTGTGTTGGTTCAAGAAGTGGTTCGGTTGTCTCTTGGTGTAGAAATCAAGGATAAGAAAATGCTAGATCCTATCTTGATAAGAATCAAGGGTGATATAGGTAGGTAAAAGGTAATGGTATTTAAGATCACTGGTGATAGTACCTTGCGGTACCAAGGGAGGTTATATGTTCCCAATGTTGATGGTTTGCGAGAAAGGGTATTAATTGAGGTGGATGAATCGCACTATTTTGTTCATCTCGGTTCGATAAAAATGTATCATGATCTTAAGGAGATATATTGGTGGAATGGTATGAAGAAAGATATGGCTGGTTTTGTGGTCAAATGTTTGGTGTGTCAATAGGTGAAAGTTGAGCACATGAGGCCTAGAGGTTTGTATTAGGAGACTGAATTGCCTGAATGGAAATGAGAAGTGATCAACATAGATTTCGTTACTGTTCTTCCTCAGTCTCAGAACTAATTTGATTCCATTTGGGTCATCGTGGATAGGATGACAAAGTTGACTCACTTTTTACCAGTGAGGACTAATTTTTCGGTTGAGTATTATGCGAGGTTGTATCTTCATGAGATTATAAAGCAGCATTGGGTACCTATTTTGACTATCTCTGATCGTGGTACGCAGTTTTCATCTTACTTTTGGCAGTCGTTTTAGAAGGGGTTGGGGACTAAGGTTAGTTTGAGTACTATTTTTCTCCCGCAGATGGATGGGAAAAAAGAGAGAACTATTCAGACATTGGAATATATGCTTTGTGCATGTGTGATTGATTATGGTGGTAGTTGGTTGAGCATCTACCTCTGGTAGAGCTTTCTTACAGCAATAGCTATCATTCTAACACTGGGATGGCCCCTTTTGAGGCATTATATGGTAGGAGGTGTAGATCTCATATTGGGTGGTTCGAGCTTGGTGAGGTGAATATGTTTGGCCTGGATTTCGTTTATCAAGCTATGTAGAAAGTAAAGGAGATTTGGGACAGGCTTAAGGCTGCCAAAAGTTACCAAAAAGTCCTATGCGAATGTAAGATGTAGGGACTTGGAGTTTGAGGTTGGGAATAGGGTGTTCCTAAAGGTGTCTCCCATGAAGAGAGTAATGTGATTTGGCAAGAAGGGGAAGCTCAGTCCCCAGTATGTTAGTCCTTATGTGGTTGTGAGGAGGGTTGGTAATGTGGCATATGAATTGGAGTTTCCTTCTAGTTTGAGATTTATTCATTCGGTATTCTATGTCTCTATATTGAGAAAATGTATTATTGGTGATCCTTCATCAGTTGTTCCTTTGGAAGTTTTGGGTATCTCGAATTCTTAGTCTTATGAAGAGATCCCGATTGAGATTTTGGATCATCAGGTTCGTCAGTTGTGGACCAAGGATGTAGCTTTGGTTAAGGTTCTAAGGCAGAACCACAAGGTGGAAGAAGCTACTTGGGAAGCGAAAAAGGACATGAAGTCCAGGTATCCGTATTTGTTTTCTGCTCCAGATATTTGTGCGGAAGGTATTTGTTCTTGATTACATCTTTGTTTTCTAACTTGGTTAAAGAAAGGTTTATTTTCTTGAATCTTTGTTTTCTAACTTAGTTAAAGGTTGGAATTATTATGTTAGGGTGTAATTCATGTTTGTGCTACCTTTTCCGTCATTTAGGGATGAATGATCCTAGTAAGGGAGACTGAAACACCCTGGGTTTTAGTCCCTTGAAAATTTCCTGAGTTTCAAACTCTCTGGAAATCGTACGATTAGGGGTACTAGTTATATGTTGGGATACGATTTAGGGGTCATCACTCATTTATTGATCAGTGTAGTTGGGTTGGCTACTGTCCAAGGTACGACTTCTCTATAAGGGTCATATGATGGGGTGTGAGTCATATGATTCAACTCGTATGATATCCTATGTCTTAACCTAGTTGATTCTATTCTATTCTGGGTACAGTTTATGGGTACCAATCATATGATTGGATACGGGTGGGACTTAGTAATCGTAGGTTGGTCAGTATGGGGATTGAGATTTTTCTTTGGGTACGAGTGGTGGGTACCACTCGTACCCTAGGGTACGAATGAAGAGGGTGGTCGTACCCTCATACGAGAAATTAATAAAGTTTAAGTGGGGATAATCTGGACATTTCCCCTTATAAATCCTTAGCCCACGACTTGAAATACCTTTTTGGGGTTTCATTAACCTATTTGCAATCAACCAAACACTTAGAAACTCTCTCTAAATCTCTCAAGGCTCGTAGGTTAAGCAAAAGCTAGTGTTTCCTCCAAGGTGGTCAATTGAGGCTCTTAGGGGTGATTTCTTCTCATCTTCTTCTTAATCTAAGGCAAGTTATTCCTCCCTTATTGTTAGCTCTAACTAAAGGCATATTTTATGAATTATTTTCATGGCATAATTGTTGTATGGTTTTGGGTTTTCAAATATATGTTGGGGGTTTTGGTTATAAATGTTTGGTTATGGTTTTCCTGTGTTTTAAATTATGGATTTACATATTTTAATAGTGGTTTGAACACTTGGTTGCATAGGAATGGTTAATTGGTACTGGGTTTTGGTTTTGGAAACACTATGCCCCCAATGTGTTTGATAAAATGCCTATTAGAATGTTTTGTCGCATTGTTGAACTTTTAATGGAACTATTGTATAGTATAACTTGGTAATGGAACCCTAAATGGAACAAATGGTTTAAATGGTTTGGAATGGTTAAATGGTAAGGTCTTGGTGGTTATGGTTGGTCTAATTGAAAGCCTTGTGGGGTACAAGGGAATCCCTGAAGCAAACATAATAATGATCATTTTGTGGGGTACAAGGGATTCCCCCAAGTCAACTTAATAATGTAATCTATGGGTACATGGGAATCCCTTTACTTGAAAAGGATGGCTAAGGACATTGCTTGCAAGCTATAGTCGGTATAACGATACCACTACTTATAGCCTTGGTTAATAATAAATGGAATGGTGGTTTGGTTGTATGGTAATGGTTGTAATTGGGCAATAAAGGCGGGGTGTGATAGCTAACCTTAAAGGTGTGAGTCCAATAGACGGACACTGGAAACTCATGTTTTTTGACATAAAGATTGGTCATGACGACCATATATGATATTTATGGGGTACACGGGAATCTCTCTAGTACACTTATAAATATGTATCATAAAGAGTGAAGGGTACTCGGGAATCCCCTACTCCTATGGTATCTCCGGTTCGTACGGCTACATGTATCGGGGCCCATTCAAGGGGTTACAATGGCCCATATAGCCCGTGACTGATTCTAGGACAATTAAGCTACACATACCCAGGTTAATAATTTTAAAGGCAGGCTAAACCTGATTCCCTTTCCCAGCATGGTTATATATATGTATGTATGGTTATGAATACATATGGTTGGTTTAATTGGTTGTAAAGGTTGCCATTATTTTATCCTTATCATGAGTACTTTATATAGTTAACCCGCTAACCCATCTTCAAGCGGTTATATCCCTATGCGGTACAGAAATCGACCATTCTACTCCTCCTGCTTAGTTCTTGAACTCGGGATCAGCTCAGTTGGATTAAAGTGGTGAGCTTTCATACTCTAAAAGGCTCAATTTCATATCATGGATGTCTTTTCATACTTTGGTTGTTTCATGGATATTGGTTTTGGCTATGGTTAGGGACATGTCCCAACCGAATATTATTTTACTTTCGGTTAGAGGCTGGGTTGGAATGGCCGATGTCGGTAGTGGTGCCATCTATAGTATTTCCATTGGTATTGGGGTTGATACTATTGTACTGAATTTATGATTATTCCATCCTATTATGTTATGTTATGGACATACTCTTGGTTATTGTTTTGGTTTTGGTATGTTTATTGGTTGGATATTGTTTTGTTGGACTTGCTTGGGTTGGTCACAGTCATAGACCTATCCTAGAGTCTGGACTAGTAATAAACGTTATCTTGTTATATGTTCAGAATTCATCCAATTCAGGGTACATTGTCGGAGGCTGGGTTGGTCGGGGGTGGTCCCTGGTCTTGGTTGGACTTAGGATGCTTATTACGATAAGGCCCAGTTCAGATCATGTCATTTATACTCTATTGTTGTTGACTTGTGATAGCTGCTATTGTTTGTTGCCCATGTGGAGGCTTTATTTTACATCATTGGTCATATCTGTAAATTTAGATGCCTACATTCTTGATATAATACCTGTCGGGGGGCTTATTTTGCTAATATATGTCTTATTTGAGAATTGCTTGACTTTATCATGATAGAAATACCTGAGGGAGTTGTTATGATATTAATGATGTCTTACGTGCATATTTATTTTGATGGTACCTAATTAGAGCTGATGATCATGAATTATGGACATATTGAGTTGATTCTGGGTTCACTAATATGTATATATGTGCTGGATGGATTAGATATCATCATATTGAGTTTATTGTGAGCATTAGATCCTCATTCCATACATATACATTCATCAGATACTGGTACCATTGAGAAATACTATTATTGAAAGAAAATGAGGCACTTGCCCAAACACTCTCTATGAGCACGAGTCGGAGAGGTGAGTTGAAATTGAGATATGAGATAAAGCATATGGGTTACAAATCCCCCATGGGTCCACCTGGGAGTTGCTAGCTCGATTGACGTATAAAGAAAGTCAAGCGATGGTTTTCATTATTCGTCCCATCTATATTGCACTGTATTTGCATGCACATCTGTCATGTTTTTTTAGTTTCCTTGACTAGTGTTTAGTTTCAGCATATTCTTCATGTATGTTTGGGTTGTTTTTATTTCTGTTTAGATATTAGAACTGTTAGTGGAGATGGCGTGAGCTACTGTTTGGGATTAGTCTGCTTGTAGGTTACGTGCTCATAATTTTCTTTACTTATTTTATTTCCTACTTTGCTCAGTCGGCCTATCATACTTACTGTGTCGGTGTATAAGTGGATCGTACTCACCCATATTGTGTCCTTTCGGTGCAGATTCGAGTACAAGTATAGGATGCGGTACCTGATTATGTATGGATCAGAGTGGTGTTTGAGGTACAGGGTTCTCTAGGACCTCCTCTTATCTCACCTTACGTCTTTATTTCATTTTCAGAGTCAGATATGTATTTTCAAATTTAGTTATGTACTAGATGCTCTTACACTATGACACTAGATTTTGGGACTTATGAGTTTTCTTCAAACTTCTATTTTAATTATGTTTTGTATTGGCTTGATTTCGTTCTAGAAGTTTTGCCTTGTCTTATGTTATTGTCAATTTCATTTTTTGTTTATCAGTTCGAGTGATCGACTTACTTATCAAGGCTGAGCCGTGATAAGTGCCATCATGACCCATTTTTGGATCATGACAAATGTCATCCAACGTACCTACACCTACTGCAGCAAGAATATGAAAGTTTTAACTTAAATCAAAATGTGTTAGAAAGCTTCAACACATAGGACATGGTGGAAAACACAGAGGAAAGACAAGTAAATGACTAGAAAGGATATGATACCAATAGAGACTCTGATAATGAAGAAATACGCAGCTACAACACTTACATTCAACAAGTTATTGATGAATTATATGCTAAAAAGGTATTTCACTTAGTAAAAGAGGAAGTAGACATAGAAAAAGTCATAGAGGAAATAAGAAAATTAGAAATACCACTGCCCCTTCCTGTCAAAGAAGGGAGAAAAAAAACATTCAAGTCAGTTCTTTTTTACTAGTGCAATCATATGGAACATTAGAGAAGTGAGATCTAAAAAAGCATCCACAGACTCAAAAGACTTGTTAACAAGAATAAAGTTGATATGGTTGTTATCTCAGAACCTATGGTGAATATGAACAAAGTTGATGGCTACAAAAAATATGTGGGGGCCTTGATCACTGCACCACCAATATTAATAATAGACAGATTTGGTGCTTTTGGAAAGACAATTATATGGTTTCAATCATGCATAATCACGAGAAACAAGTTACTTTTAACATTAAAAAGGATCAGAACAGTTAGGATATTCATTTGACTGTTGTATATGCTAAATGCACTAAAGCTGACAGAAAGGTTCTTTGGAAAAGTTTGGAGGCCACGAATAATACTACCAATAGACCTTGGTGTATCGAAGGAGATTTTAATATAATTATGTATCCGGAAGAGAAGCTAGGTGGGCTTCCTCACAGAAATTCCAAGAGCTCTGATTCTACAAGAATGCATGGACAATTGTGGAATGACTGATATTGGCTACACAAGATCCAAGTTTACAAGGTGTAATAATTGGAGTCCTTTAAAAATAACTAGGAAGAAACTAGATAGAGTCCTCATCAATGATCTCTGTTCTCAAAAGCACTCCAAAAACATTGTTAGATATTTAGCCGGAACTGGCTCCAACTAGAGGCCAATGCTTCTAAAATATGACAATGATTAAATGAAGGGACATAAATATTTTAAATTTTTTCTTCTGGACTACTCAAAAAGGGTTCATGAATGTCGTCAAATTTAATTGGAATCTAGATATCATAGGGAACAGAATGTGGAAGCTCCAACAAAAACTTAAGAAAGTGGGAAGAAGGTTGTTTCAATGGTCTAGAGATAGAAGAAGGAGATTAAGCATCAATGAAATCGAAAATAAGAGAGGACATTGGATCAGTATGGATAGTAATATCACTAAAACAGTCGTCAATCACCATGAGCATATGTTCAATCTCAAACAAAGAAGTATTCATCATAATATTCTAGATTGTATTCCTAATTGTATTAGTAGAGGGAACCAAAGTAATATCTCCAAAATTCCTTAAGAAGATGAGATCAAAAAGGTTGTTTTAGATGTCGCGCCCCATTTTTCTCTCGAAAAAAGAAATTCAACTTGACAACTCTTTTTAGGATGGTTTAAAAGAGAAGAATAGACACCTAATGAAAGGTGAATTAGGGCACCATTCTAGACTAATTTACGAACTTATTTTATTATTAATCTATCATCAAAAATCGGCAAGGATTCAGGTTACCTCGAAAGAAAGATGTTAAGCACCTATCGAGATCCACAAATGTGGATTCCTGCTAAATTCATATATTATGTGGGGATTCTATGTAACAAGCAAGGATGATTATTTTTATTAACTTAGTTCATAACTAAGTGTTTAAACATGAAATTAATGAACTAAACATGCAACTCAGTTATTTTCTAATTAGTAATTATCTAGGTGAAAGAGCAATAAGATACGTTAAAAAAAAACACTCAAAATAAAGAAAAAGAAAAGTTGATTTAGAAGATTTGAACAAGGGTTAGTTTTATCCTATTCGGTTCAACGTCCGACTTATTAATGGATGACAATGTCGTTATGTTGCATTGTCGAATTCTACTAGGGTCAACATTCATCATTTTCATCTATCTACCCACGCCACCTAATTTGGTTATTAAATTGTTACTAAACCTAGAATTGCACTAAAGAAAATGATAAAACTAATGTTTTATAAGATACCTACCCGTCTCAACTTAACGTTCACGAGACATTGAAAAGTTTAGGCTACCTAATTAGACTGGGATTAACGTCAAACAATATAAAAAGGACTTGACAAATAGCACATAACGATTTCATGTAAGCTTCTTGATTAATTGGAGGCGGATTAGGGTGATTAACATGCTTTAAAAGCTAATATTCATTTTACAAAATTTAAACCTATAGGTGACAAATAATTGATTATTGCTGAAAATTGATAAAATAAGTCCTATAAAAAGGATATCTAGTGTTGTAGGTTAGTTAGCATGTTAAATTTATTAATTTTATAGACATGATTTCTAGGCGAAGAATATTAATCAATGTAACTGAAATTTAATTAAAGTGCTAGAAATTAAATTAAATATATTAAAAAATAATTTAAAGTGTTCGGAAAAGTAGTTAAAATGTGCCAAAAATTAATTAAAGTGTATAGAAAATTATTTAACGTGTGCAGGAATTTACTTTTCAAATGTACAAAAATTAACTAAAGTGTGCAGAAAATAATTTAAAGTGTGCAGGAATTTACTTAAAATGTGTAGAAAATTAACTATTGTGTAGAAAACTATTTTAAAACCTGAATCACAAATGCTGAAAAGCAATTTAGATATGCTGAAAAATAATTTACATATGCTGAAAAATAAATTTAATGTTCAAATTTATTTAGATATGCTGGAATAAATTTAACACGTTGAAAATAATAAACATGCGGGAAACTAAATAAACATGCTAAAACATAAAAATAAATGCCACAAATTAATTATAACATGCCGAAAAATTTGTTAAACATGCTAAAAAGGATTAACCATATCGTAAATTAAATTGACATGTTCGAAAATAGTATAATATGTCCAAAGTTAATTAGAATCCTAAAATATGATTTTTTGCTGATAAATTTAATTAATAATCCTAGAATATATTGCCTAAGTGATAAAAAAAATTTAATTAACATGTTAAAATTTGATAAATAATCTTATAAGCATGATATATACGTGATAAGATATTCAAGTCGTAGAATCTTTGCCCCTAATAAGCAATCCCCAAAATTTCATTATACGTATCAATGTTTATACAAATTATTACATACCCAAATTTTAATAAAAGAGAATTAAAAGAAAATGCAAAGACTGTTAGACAACTTTAGGCCAAACCTCTCCGATTTAAAGCAACACTTGATCATATCCCGGTCACTGCTTAATATGATACCTGTTCAAGCACAACAAATACGCACAAAAAGCCGATGGAACTAAATCTCTAAAAGAGTCATGAGTATGCAATCTAACACCACAATTAATTACAGAGAACAGACTATCAATTACAAATATAGGCAAGTAGCATAACTAGCAATTTTACCGAGAATCAAACAGACAACTCCAAGGGCTATAGCATGTCATCGCTTAAAGAGTTTAAGGAACGCGTACCAAAATAAGATTAAAAAATAGAGAACTTAATATACAAACTTTAATAGCACTCGAGATGAGAATAGCAAAACAGCAAGCCAAGGTCGGTGTTTCAAGAATACCAGCAAGACGTAAGCTCAAAATATTTTGTGTATGATCAATCAAAAGCAAAAAACTATTTTAAATGTAGAAGGCAGTAGTGTTTGAAAAAATTATGAGCAAGTGTAAGTGGGAGCCAAAGTCTGAGAGTAATAGTAAGGAGAGGTGTTGCTTATATAGTAAAAGGAATCAGACAATAAAGGCAGCAAATAAGGAAAGAAACATCAGTCACGCTATATTTTCTTTAAACACAACAAATGTATCCATAAATTGTAAGTAAAATCTAGAGTTACCGTACGAAGAAGTCAAATTTGCTAAAGAGAAAGAAAATTATCACTTGAAACTTAAATAAGTAATCAATGTCAAATTTGCTAAAGAGAAAGAAAATTATCACTTGAAACTTAAATAAGTAATCAATTACTAGGCTAGTCCCACTGCTAAAGGAACGTCAATAATCGGAATAATTAATCATATAAGAAGTTTCCCCAATTATAGTGAATGAATCAATCAACCACAAAATCAATTTAGGCTTACCAAAATTATTCAATCTATCAAAGTTTGCCAAAAATAGACATAATACATATATTGAACATATACTGCTTTGAATGACCAAAAATCAGATCACTAATATGTTGTTACAAAAATAATCAAAAGTTATTACATGATCTTAAAATGCGGTTCAGAAGATTGGGGATTTTCACACAGAGCAATAATCAAACATAACAAAACACAAATTAATCAAATTTAATCATAAATTCATACCAATGTTCACATCTCAAAATCCGTATAATCGATTGAGCAAGAAAATGAACATAGAGAGCATACCAGAGACGATTTATACATATCCGTTATAGAGTTTCGAACCTCAAAATCTAACGAAGAATGAATATGATTCAATGAGTCCAAATCTTCTTAAAATCAATGAATCATATAGAACTTGACAGTCAAAAGGCTAGTGGTGTCTTATACAAATTTTTCTTCATCGAAATTCACTAAAAAATTTGCCAAAGAAGAAATAATATCTAGGTCTTATGACTTTTGAGTTGACAAAAAGAGGGAGAGTATGGGGGTTGCTGGTTTTTTGCCCCCACTGACGGTGATGGCATGGCACTTGGTTGGTTGGTCGGAGAAGGCTCTTCGAGATGGAGAGAAACTTGGAAAGAATCGAGAGGGAGAGGGTGAGGATGAAGGTGGCGGCTGGTGATTTCCGACAAAGGCTCGTCGAATGGGAGTAATCGAGAGGAGGTGTGGCTCGCCGATGGTTTCTCCGGAGCGATTATGCAGTGGCTGGTGAGGTTTTTTGATGGCAGAGTGGAGAGAGAGGGTGAGGGGCGGCCGAAGTTAGTCTTTAGAGTGAGGGAGTGAATTAGGATTTGGGTTTTAGGGACTAGTTTGATTAAAAAAGGAAAGAAAAGAGGCTTTGATCTTAGACATTGATCACATGAGATCAACGATTATGATTTAAAATTAGAATGGGTAGATCATAGGTTAAAATGGGGTTAAACTAAAATTGAATTGAATTTCTATTTAGGATCAAATTAACATCAATTTAGGGTAAAATTGATACAAAATTGCGTAAAAATGCTTAAAAATTACATGAATGGGATAAATTGAGTTGAGTTAGGCTGTTATTTAATAAACACTATATAATTGATAATAATAAGATAGTATAAAATATTTTTGAAATAAATTAATATAAACACACACGCACATATTTATATATATATATATATATATATATATATATATATATATACTAGCTTAGTGTACGTGTGTTGCACGTGTATCAAGCATTAATTAAAAAGGAAACATATATAAATAAATTATTGTGTGTACGTTATTTAATGAAGTACAAAAAAATTTAAAATATAATTTAAAATTTTAAAGATAAAAAGGTGTAGTCGATTAAAGAGGAACATAATAAATCACCGTCACATAAACAATTAAGGAGCAAAATTAGATGTAGCCAAATACATATTTTCCATTTAAATTATACGATTTAGTCTTTTTTCTATTAGTTGAGATGGTCTCTATCATTTTACAAATTTAGTTATTTTGAGATAATGTGAGATTTCTTTATTTAGAAACAAAATAATAATGTGATTTATAAATCAGTAGCTTTGAAACCTTCTAATTTTAGTTTGATGTTTAATGACTGATGTGTATTAAGCAAATAGTATTCATATTTCTGTCCCAATTGAGATAATCAATGTATGGCCTTTCAGGATTTTGATTTGCTCTTTTTTTTAAGATCTACTTATTATGAAATAATTGGAGTATGTATTTTTTTAAAAATGAAAACATCAATCGAATTCATAAGCCTGTAATTAAAGAATTTCATAATTTGAGTTACTTTTTTTTCATTCATGACTTTTAGGAATAATATTTTCTGCTTACATAATAAACACTTATTTTTATAAAATACTTCTTTTCGTGAAAAACATTTTGTCCGTACTGAAACACACCCTAATAGGCTTATGTAGTTTCGGGATCTCATAATTTCAGTTATTTTTTTTCATTCGTGACTTTTAGTGATGATATTTTCTGTTTACATAACAAACACTTATTTTTCTAGTAAACTTGCTACCATGTGACCAGGAGGTCACAGGTTCAAGTCTTGGAAACAGTCTCTGGCAGAAATGCAAGGTAAGGTTGCATAAGATTCACCCTTGTGGTGAAGCCATTCCCCGAACAACGAGTATAGCGATAGTTTTAGTGCATCGAACTATCCTTTTACTTCTTTTCGTAAGAAACATTTTCTTCATACTGAAACACACCCTAATAGTCTTATAGATAACTCAAATTATGTTAATTTACTATATTTCATATTCACGAATTATATTGGGTGTACATCATTCTAAATATTGATCTTTTTTTATCTTTGCCATATTTTATGTGTATTCTTTATACGATTAATGTGTATTAGTTGATCTTTAGCCATTATTACTATATATGATTTATTATACATTTATTGCACGTGTGTATAATATCAAAGAAGAAAGTTGCATGTACAAAAAGAACAAATTCATTTATATCAAGTCAATGGATTTAGTGTACATATGTTGCATATGTGTTCAACAACAACAACAACAACAAACCCAGTGTATTCCCACAAAGCAGGGTCTGGGGAGGGTAAAATGTACGTAGTCCATACCGCTACCTCCAAAGAAGTAGAGAGGATCTATTTGATATACCCCCGGCTCCAGGTAGTGAAAAGTAACCAAAGCACAGTGAAGCATGATGGATGGCATAACATAAAAAGGAATAAGATATACTAAAATAAAAATAAAATAAAGTATAAATCCGAGCAATACTAAATAAGATAAATAGGCGCAATAAATAAGAAATAAGTGATAGGGCATCCAGAATACGATACCCCCTAGTAGTAACAAACATTAACAGACCAGGGACACCTGGGCTCTCCTGACTAGTGGCTCCTACCTACTTGCTACAACTCACACACTCATCCTAGCCTTTACCCTTATCCGCAACCTCCACACCTTCTCTCGGATAGTCTCATTCCTAACTCTATCCCCTCTAGTAAGACCACACATCCAACGCAAAATTCTCATTTCCGCCACCTTCATTTTCTGCATGTAGGAGTTCTTGACTGGCCAACACTCTGCTCCATATAGCATAGCTGGATGGACTGTCACTTTGTAGAATTTGCCTTTAAGCTTAAGTGGAACCTTCTTATCGCACAACACTCCCGAGGCGAGCCTCCACTTCATCCAACCTTCTCCAATATGGTTAACGATATTCTCATCAATCTCGCCATTTCCCTGAATTATAGACCCAAGATACTTAAAATTACCCCTCTTACAAACATCCTGGGAATCCAACCTCACAACCATATCTTCCTCCTGTGTCAAGTCACTAAACTTGCATTCCATATACTCTGTCTTGGACCTACTCAACTTGAACCCCTTAGATTCCATAGTTTGCCTCCAAACCTCTAATTTTTCATTCACACCTTTCCGCGTCTCATCAATCAACACTACATCATCCGCAAATAACATACACCACGACATCTCCCCTTGGATACTCTGCGTCAACATGTCTATCACCAACGCAAATAGAAATGGACTAAGAGTCGAACCCTGATGCAACCCTGTCACGATGAAAAAATATTTTGAGTCCCCTCCCGCCGTTCTCACCCGAGTCTTTTCTCCATCGTACATATCCTTAATAGCTCTAATGTATGCTATCGGGACCCCTCTTACCTCTAGGCATCTCCAAAGAACCTCCCTAGGGACTTTATCATACGCCTAATTTAAGTCGATGAACACCATGTGTAAATCCCTCTTTCTTTCCCTATACTACTCCACCAATCTCCTCACCAGGTGGATTGCCTCCGTCATCGAGCGACCAGGCATAAAACCAAACTGATTCTCCATAATTGACACGATCTTCCTCAATCTCCGCTCAACCACCCTCTCCTAAATCTTCATAGTATGACTCAACAGTTTGATACCCCTGTAATTGGCGCAACTCTGAATGTCACCCTTGTTTTTGTATAACGGCATCATTGTACTCCACCTCCAAGCCTCGGGCATTCTTACCGTCTTAAAAATACTGTTAAACAAAATAGTTAACCACCTTAAACCTGCCCTACTTATAAACTTCCAAAAATCCACCGAAATATCATTAGGCCCCGTCGCCCTTCCCCTCTGCATTGTATGAATAGCTTCTCTGATCTTCTCGACCGTAAAGCATCTACAATAACTGAAATCATGTCTCTTCTTCGAGTGCTCCATCTCCCCTAACTCAATGTCTTTGTCCCCCTCCTCATTCAAAAGCCTATGAAAATGCTCCTGCCATTTTTTCTTAATGTGGGAATCCTCCACCAACACTCTACCATCCTCCTCCTTAATGCATTTCACTTAGTCGAGGTTCCGTACCTTCCACTCCCTAGCCTTAGCAAGACTAAACAACCTCTTTTCCTCATCTTTCTCCTCTAGTCCCGCATATAAGCTCTTAAACCCTGCAGTCTTAGCCGTCGTAACTGCAAGCTTAGCCTCCTTTCTTGTAACTTTGTACACCTCCTTATTCCCCCTCTTCTCCTCTTCATCTTTACTCTCAATCAACTTAACATACGCCCTCTTCTTAACCTCCACTTTCTTCTTAACTTCTTCATTCCACCACCAGTTCCCCTTATGACGTCCTGCCCGACCCCTTGAAACTCCTAACACTTCTCTATCCGTCTCCGTGATACAGCTGACAGCCTTATCCCATATAGCATCCACTTCCCCCTACAGTACCACACCCCCTGATGCAAGTTCAGAAAGTGCTAATTGCATAGATGGATTTCAACTTGACATAAAAAATGTGAAGTATTTCAAGAGAGTATGGAAAGTCAAGAATCAACATAATAGAACATTAACATGATATTTTAGGGTCCTTTTTAGTCATAATATGATACACATTAAATCAAGGGCATTTATGTCTTTTCATATATTAGCTTACCCTAAAAGTATAAATAGAATATGATGAGCATATTTTAGGTTAGACTACATTTTTAGATTGACCACTATTTGATGAGTTTGGGGGTTTATACCTTTGTCTCTATATTGGGTCTCTCTTGAATATCTTTTGGTAAGATTATTCATGTATGAGTTCAATTATATTTTCCCTTGAATTAATCACGTAATTGTTTGTTCAAATTAGAGAGTCAGAAATCAACATTTGTTCATCTCTAATTTGCTTCAATTGTGGGATTATTCTTTCTTTCTTACTTATCTCTTCTTAATTTCTTGATTATCTATTGAATCTCTATATCCTGTAACTCGTTTTACAACAATTTTCAAATTAGCATCACTAGAAGCTCCAAAGACTCAACTTGAATTATTGAAATGACTTTATACATCAAATTTCAAGTTGGTAGCCTTCACTTTCACTTTCTTGACTTCTTCATTTGTTATTGAAGATTCCTTAATGGCCTTAGGAGTTAAGACATGCTTTCGTTCCATCAAATCTACAACAACAAACTTTTCCAACTCTCTATCAAACCAAAATTTATTACGATTGAACCAAGGAGCTCCTAAACATACCAAACAAGTAGACAAAAGATAGACATCACACCAAATACCCCCTTGATAGCTTCCATGGTAAACAATGATCTTCACTTCTTTGTCAATCAACCTTCCACCAAACTTAAAAACTTACTTCTAATATATTATTAATTTACTACCAAATATTATTAATTTATTATATTAAGTAGCATATGTTTTGTATATTTGTGCATATATCTTCTATAGAAGTATATATTTAACGTATACATGTGTATATGTTTTATAAATTAGTATATAAGTATATCTATACATATTGTAATGTATATATAATGTAGTATATTTTATAAGTAGTAGTATATATACATTGAATGGTACGTATACACGTGTATATATCTTCTATAGAAGTGTATATTTAATGTATACATGTGTATATGTTTTATAAATTAGTATATAACTATACAAATATATATTGTAATGTATATATATTATAGTATATTTCATTTAAAGTATTACATATACATAGAATAGAGTGTATATATGTGAATGGATCTTCTATAGACGTGTATATTTAACGTATACATGTGTATATATTTTATAAATTAGTATATAACTATACAAATATATATTGTAATGTATATATATTGTAGTATATCTCATTTAAAGTATTACATATACATAGAATAGAGTGTATATATGTGAATAGATCTTCTATAGACGTGTATATTTAACGTATACATTACTTTATGTTTTATAAATTAGTATATATATTGTAGTATATACTTTTTTAAAAGTAGTACATATATATTGAATGGTGCGTATATATGTGTACATATCTTCTATAGACGTATATCTTTAAAGTATACAAGTGTATATGTTTTATAAATTAGTATGTAACTATATATATATACATATTGTTGTATATATATATATGTATATTGTAGTATATATTTTATTTAAAGTAATACATATATATTGAATGGTGCATATATATGTGTATATATCTTCTAAAGTAGTATATATTTAACGTATACATGTGTATATGTTTTATAAATTAGTGTATATATATATTGTAGTGTATATATATATATATATATTATACTATTATAGCATATGTTTTATTTAAAGTAGTACGTATAGTCATATATAATTATATATTGAATGGTACGTATATATGTGTAATTGTTTATACTTTATATATTTTTTTAAAAATATATGTTGTATATTGGAGTGTATATAATGTATATTGGATTTTTTATTTAATTTTTAAACGGGTTTGACCGGTTTTTAACCGGGTTTGACCGGGTTTGGTGGGTTTGACCGGATTGGGTTAAGTGGGCCGGTTTCGGGTGGATTTTAATTTTTTTACTATTTGGCCCGGCTAGGCCCGCCCGGTTAACGCCAAATCCGGCTCGGAACCCGGGTAAAATGGGAGGGCCGGTTCCGGGTTGGCCCGACCCAGCCCGTTAGACACCTTTATATCCAACCACTCAACTAAAGAAGGATCAATGAAATTGGTATAACACAATTTGCTTACACCTAAGGTGCAATCAAATGTGCAACCACTCTCATACCCCTTCACAATGACTTCAAATTTAGTCAAACCTTCATTAAGCTCATGCTCTTTTTTTTCTTCTACAAGCACCACTATAATCATGAAAAAATTCACAACAACTCTTACTAGAAGTAGAATTATAATATGATATTTTCCTTTCTCCATTGACATGCAAACCTCCATTGTAACTCCTTGAACCTATATACGACATAATTAGGACAAGAAGAGTGGTTAGTAAAATAATGGACCTCACAATTCACTCCCTCATGTGTATAACTCAAATGATGGCACTCAATTTTCTTTCCGCTCGTGTATACACTCAAAGGTCGTAAGCTTTTAGGACCACACTTATATGATCTCACCACTCAAGCCTTTTACCACTCAAGAGTATTCCTTAGTCTCTTCACGATTCTAAGATCTCAAATAATCTCAAAGTAAGCTTTCAAGTATCTGTTCGGAGTAGAGTTTATGTCAATAACAAAGAAGGACAAAACACACTAATAGATAAGGAATGAAATAAACACACAACAAAATTAAAAAGAGAAAAGCACGAAAGAAATTGACACAAGAAATACGAACACAAAATTAACTAGATAACACAAGTAGAACTAATACTCAATGTAATCTAGCTAAAGATATTGACATACAATATGATTTTCCCATAAATCAAACAACTCAAAATTTTAGAGTTTGGGAAGAAAGATCACTCAAGATACCACATTCATCAAATCTATCAAGACCCAACTAAATTAAGTATACTCAATCAATATGGGATATTTTTAAGCATCACTTAGTAGTTTCGAAGTAAGGAATCAACTCAAACTTCAAAATTTTACTAAAATTCGTACAAGGAAAAATACCCAATTTTTGAACCCAAAATTGACCCCAAATTCATCCTTAGATCCCAAAATTAAAACCTAATATAGTTTACTCGTGATCAAAACAACTTAGATCCACAAGATGGGGGTAAAATTTGCACAAGAGAGCTCAAAAACTCAAATTTTCGCACTTTAGAAAGTGCTGAAATTTCAGCTGCGAAAATGGGAGAAAATAGGGCAAAATCAACTCCGAATCAACTTCAAATGCTCCCAAATTTAATATGCAAGCACTTTGAACTATTCTCAACAAAACCCAACAACACCCACTTGACAATTTTTCCAATTTTTGGATCTGAGTTTTTTAAAAAAAAATATTTTTTTGAGATTTTCAAAAGATGCAAGCCAAGGATTAAGAACTGTAGGAACAATTCTTTAGTCTTGCTCTGATACCAATTGATGTAAAACGAGTTACAAGATATATAGATTCAAGAGATAATCAAGAAATTAAGAAGAGATAAGTAAGAAATAAAGAATAATCCCACAATTGAAGTAAATTAGACATGAACAAATGTTGATTTCTGACTCTCTAATTTGAACAAAAAATTACATGATTAATTCAAGGGAGAATAGAATTGAACTCATACATGAATAATCTTACCAAGAGATATTCAATAGAGACCCAATGTAGAGACAAAGGTATAAACCCACAAACTAATCAAAGAGTGTTCAATCTAAAAATGTAGTCTAACCTAAAATATGCTCATCATATTCTATTTATACTTCTAGGGTAAGCTAATATATGAAAAGACATAAATGCCCTTGATTTAATGTGCATCATATTATGACTAAAAAGGACCCTAAAATATCATGTTAATATTCTATTATGTTATTATTGGCTTTCCATACTCTCTTGAAATAGTTCAGGTTTTTTATGTCAAGTTGAAATCCATCTATGCAATTAGCACTTTCTGAACTTGCATCTTGTTGACTCATATGCACTTGATGAAAGTGATAATCCAAAATTTAAAGAGTGCATGATTTGTGAAAATGATTCTTGTGACTTGTCTGAGGGTGTTAACTCTTTGGATGTTAGCAAGCTAACTTCCAAATTATTCGTTGAAAGTACTTCTTGTGTTGAAAAGTCCTCCAAAATTGAAGTAAATCTTTTAAAGAGTGGGTGAGGCACAAGCAATTGGAGTAGTAAATTGATAGATGCTAGCTTCTGTATCAATTTATTTACTTACTCTAATCTTTCCTTTAAGGATATAATTTGGGATGAATTATTGAATGCTTCTAGAAGAAAATGTAAATATGATCTACTTGAAGCATTGCCAAATATCTATGGGCATAAATGTGATAATTCTTTTTTTGAAGAGTTTGCTAACCTTGTTAATCTATTTGTGAAACACCACCAAGAGAGGATCTACAATGAGGTAATATACTTGAGAGCATCTTCTTGGGAAACAAAAAGATTTGAGGTATCTTTGCCTTCTAAATTCAAGAATAATTTATTTGAATGGCTAGTGCTTATTTTTGGACTTTCTAAAGCCATGAAGGTAAATTTCTATGCCTTAGACCGTTATAGTAGCAACTTTGTTGTGATTAGTGAGAATTCTTTGATGTTGCTATTTGATTCATGTTGTGAGTTACTAGGTGAGAAATACAAGAAAATTTTGAGATTGATGTTTGTGGTTGATTCCGGAAATGCATACTTTAATTTAATGTTTGTGGATGATATTGTTAGTTCTCTTAATCATGTGGTTAGAAGAGTAAACTAAATTGTGAATTAAGGAACTATTTGGTTCAAGTTGTTGAAGAAACTAGTTTTAACTTGAAAGTTCTAATGTGTAAAATTATTACTTTCTTTATCCTTTTTTATGATTGTGATATGTTTTTGAGTGAAGTTCTTGATATTATGTTTGAAAAGTTGATTTTTAGGGAACTACATGATTCTTGGCTCTATCACAAAAGTGTCTTTTGGGGAGTGGTATGTAACTTACTTGAAAGATTATTTTTGGCTTGAGTACTAACTCTCATCTATGATTTTCAAGGTTTGAATTCGAGGTCGAATTCTTTTCAACAAGGGGAGAATGATGTAAGTTCAGAAAGTGCTAATTGCATAGATGGATTTCAACTTGACATAAAAAACGTGAGAATTTCAAGAGAGTATGGAAATCCAAGAATCAACATAATAGAATATTAACATGATATTTTTAGGGTCCTTTTTAGTCATAATATGATGCATATTAAATCAAGGGCATTTATGTCTTTTCATGTATTAGCTTACCCTAGAAGTATAAATAGAATATGATGAGCATATTTTAGGTTAGACTATATTTTTAGATTGAACACTCTTTGATGAGTTTGTGGGTTTATACCTTTGTCTCTACATTGGGTCTCTCTTGAATATCTTTTGGTAAGATTATTCATGTATGAGTTCAATTCTATTCTCCCTTGAATTAATCATGTAATTATTTGTTCAAATTAGAGAGTCACAAATCAACATTTGTTCATCTCTAATTTACTTCAATTGTGGGATTATTCTTTCTTTCTTAATTATCTCTTCTCAATTTCTTGATTATCTCTTGAATCCTATATCTTGTAACTCGTTTTACATCACCCCCAATCCCGTGACTTTCTCCTCTATTACCAGCTCACTTTCAGGCGTCAAGCCACACCACCTAATTCTAGGCCGAACCTCCCCAACCCTTCTTTTCTTGCTCTTCTTCAAAAGCATGTCCATCAACAGAAGCCTGTGCTGAGTCAAAAGATGCTCGCTTGGAATGACTTTGTAGTCCTTACATAAAACCCTATCCCCCTTCCTTAGCAGCAAAAAGTCAATCTGGGTCTTGGCTACCGCGCTACGGAAGGTAATCAGGTAATCTTCCTTCTTCTGAAAGCTCGAGTTCACCACCACTAGCCCAAAGGCCCTCAAAAAATCCAACAGAGACGCTCTCTCATCGTTTCTATCACCGAAACCAAATCCCCCATGCACCTCATTGTAGTCTTCCGGAAGAACCCCAATGTGTCCATTAAAGTCCCTCTCTATGACAATCTTCTCCGAACTAGGCACGCTTCTCACCACCTCATCCAAAGCCTCCCAAAACCTTGCTTTCACCTTCTCTCTCAAGCCCACCTGCGGTGCATAAACACTACATACATGCAGCGTAGACCCTTCAAAGACCAACTTTATCGTCACCATCCTATCACTAACCCTCTTAACCTTCACCACCTTCTCTCCAAGCTTCTCATCCACTAGGATCCCCACACCATTCTGACGTCTGTCACTCCTTGAGTACCACAGCTTAAACCCATCCACATCTCTAGCCTTAGTCTCTACCCACTTAGTCTCCTAGACACAGGCAATATTAATCTTCCTCTTCTTAAGAATCTTCACCAGCTCTATTGACTTACCCTAAAGGGTTTCTATATTCCAAGACCACACCTTCAACCTATCTACTCTCGCCTCTCTCCTCCCTCTACCATCCTTAACATCCAAAATAATATCCGACCTATACACCATACCCACCCCTGCCCTTTCCTTTTCACCTCCACCTAAAATCGTCCCCAAACCCAACCCCCTCGGACATGACCCTATTCCACCATCAACCCCTACAGCCACCACTTAAAAATCAAAATAAGTCCAAATAAAAGCCCCAACTAATAGACCGATAGTCAAGAAAAACAGAAAAGCAAAAAAATAGTATGCAAATAGTAGGCATGCGCAAAAAGCCCTAATCGACCTAGCAGATATAGCAACACCAAAAAAACTACCAATAAGTAAAAAATAAGACAGTCATAACTATACTCACAATTCTCACGAAATGGGAAAAATAATAACTAGTAAAAGTATCTAAATATCAAAGTTTAGATGTCATCGGGTAGTTCTGCGTGCTGATGGTACCGTCAATTTTAATTTCAAAATTGATTGTTGAAAATCGTGTTGCCGAAAAGCTGCCGCCAGAAACGTCACCGATTTTCACTATTGCTAGAGCGTCTACTGGTGATACCGGATCTGTGTTCTCGTGACCTTCGTCGGATTCTAACCGGTGGGAACCCTAGTCCCGCCGATGATATCACCAGCTAGATGACACAGAAAGGAAGAGAGAGAAGTAGCGGGGGAGAGCTGAGGAGAGAGAGAAGGAGAGCGAGAGGGAGAACTCAAGGGAGAGAGACAAAGAGCGTACCTTACCTGGGTCGACGCCGACGCCGGCGCCGGCCGAACGGTCGGAGAAGAAGACCGTTAGATGAACTTTCGTAGAAGAACGTTAGTAGAAGAGCGTTAGTGGAAGAGAGAGAAAAGAGAGAGAGAGAGAAGAGAGAGAGAGAAAGAGAAGAGCTCTCTCTTGCATATGTGTTCAACGTTAAAAAAAAGGTTGAATGTATAAAAAGAGCAAATTCATTAAATTCAAATTAATGAATAGACAACTTTAAAAATGTGTATATAAATATATTAAGCAATACATTTAAAAGAAAAATATATATATTGATTATCTAAACATCTTCTTTTCACATGTCCAAGTCATCTTACTTTCGGCTCTCTCGAATTCTCTTAAATTAAATAGATCTTTGAGAAGTTAATTCACGTTAAAGCTAGAATATTAAGAAAAGCAGTACGTGTACGTAAATATTTAACCATTATTTTCATCCTTCAATTCTCAATTTATCAACCAAACTCTTTTGGATCAAATTTAAGAGAGTGAATACGTTACTTATATATAACATCATTTAAAAGATATGAAAATAAAAATGATAGAATCCTTGGAAAGAATTTAGCCTTAAAGAAAATAAATCTTTGTATCTAAAAGATTTTGTTTTTTCGCAAAAAATTGGTTGCACAAAAGAGAGGAAAGCTCCAATTGCAAAACTTAAAAATAAAATACAGTTATACGTTGCTACGTCTAAAAATTATCCAGAACGACATATAGATAAGTCAAATACATCGGCGGAACACATATACATAGTTAGAAACAAACATACCAGTAAATAAAGAGTTCTATAAATATTGGGTTGAGATCAAATGGGTCGTAGCCATGTGCCAAATTTTTTCGTATGTTGATGTTCTGAGGAGCAAGTTAGAGATAGGGTATATTATGAAAAAAAAGTACGATAGTGAAGACCTAAGTTGCTTGAACTTTTCAAAAATGTCTATGGGTGTGTGTCAGATCCTTGTGACAATATTTTTGAAGAGTTCGAGCAACTTAGGTGAAGACAACATGTCAAGTAGTAAGAAAAACAATGCATAGCACTCAGAAAAAAAAAAATAACAATAGTGAAATAATGCAATAACTACAATACAATAGACAACAAATGGTGATAGGTATCAAATTTATTATTCAAAAATGTGTTTCCACCTTTAGTTTGAGAAGCAATATGATCGTATAAATCCTTGGAATCGACAATCACTTTTCGACACTAACAGAACCTAGATGAAGTTGATAAAAGGCATTAGATCTTTTCATTCAAAAAAAATAATGAAAAAAATCATTCTAATCTTAAAAAACTGTATTATCTAGTGTTAAACACTACAATTGATGAAGCAATATTTTCCTTCTCCATTGTGTTTTGTTAAAAAGTTTTCTTAAAAAAAAACAAACACATCAACAGATTAATTATTTTGTTATTATCAGTATATATATCATTAGAAACATGATTATAGAATTTGTAGGGTAATCACATCACACACCGAAATACAATACTGAATATATCTACTTAATTATGTTTGTAATTTATTTACATATAAAGAATAGTTCAAGTCAAACCAAGGAAGAGAGTAATAGTTCAAAGCATACCTAAAACAAAAGTAGCAAAGATTAAGCTATGCACAATTGGTAAAACATCATGTTAAGGAGTAATATAATTTAGTTTATTATGTACATACAAGACGTCTTTGAGTTTAACTTCTTTGTCCTCGTCTCTCAACATGAATGCATTATTAAGCCGCAACGGCCTGATCAATGATTGTCACGTCGCTAACAGTGATAAAATTGCTATCTGTCGGTCAAAACCAAAGGTTTACAAACTATTAATACAAAACCAAATCAAATATAAGGTATATTAATGATTTGAATGTTACGCTGTTAAGAATATAAATAATAGCTTAATATTTTGGTTGGAATTACAAACATTCAATTTGTATATCAGGACATACAAACAAAGATGATACAAGCCTTGTACTCTTACCTCAAGATCTCATTAAAGACGTGAAATTTCACCAGCCCAATTTGCAAACGAAAAAGAGAACATGTGCATGACTTAATTTTTATATGACAATAAATTAATGATAAAAGGTACGGTGAAATCTAAACCTACATAAATTACAAAATAAAAGTTACCTTTTATCATATATTTTAGGACTCTCAATTTAAGAAAAATCTACCATATATTTAAAGTTCTATCCCATATATTTTAGGATTCAATATTATAGACATAATTAGATTTTAATTTGACAAAAAAAATAATTATGAAATAATAATAAAAAAAAGTGAAAAGACAATTTAATCTATTGCAAAGTCTTTTAATGAAGGGCAAAAAGTTCAAATCACTTTTCTAAGGGTCTTCACACTTTTAATATATTATAGATATAGATTATAGATTATATATATATATATATATATATATGAAAAGTGTGAAGAGCCTTAGAAATGTTGTTTGAACTCTTTGCCCTTCATTAAAAGTCTTTGCTTTAAGAAAAATTATTTTTTCACTATTTTTTCCTAATATTTAAGAGTTGAAAATTAATTAAATATATTTATGGTAAAACCTTTCCATCAGAATCAAGAACAACTAATATTTTTTCATTAGTTTAAGAATTCTAAATCAACTAAATTTGATTTTGAGAAGATTTAAAAAGTCTATAAATCTACATCTATATCTATTAAAATGTAGAGAGAGAGAATTTAAATAATTTTTTTTTATATTTAAAATTCTAAAATAATTACATTTAGGGATGAGATTTGAGTACATAAAACATATATTATTATTTAGATATATAAGTAATTGGAAATAGACATTATTATTATTATTATTATTATTAATAATAATAATATTATATTGTATATAATGTTTAAATATATTTTATAACATTGAAAAGAATTAATTTATGAATAGTAAGAGTTCATTTAGAACTCTTCAATGTTAGGTTCCTAGTTTCAAGCTAATGATAATTTTTTTTTTAAAGAAATCTAATATTTTGAAATTAAAATATCCCTATCCTTTAATTCAAAAATTTTATTACAATACTCTATAAACTTTGTCTTAAAATTGTCAAGTGGCTTATCCTTATGCTGCCACTTGGCTTCTTCAAGTGCTTCGTTCTCTGCTTTATATATATATATATATATATATATATATATATATATATATATATATATATATATATATATATATATATATATATATATATACTAGTATAAGTACCCGCGCAATGCGCGAAACATTTTAAAAATAAATCATTAAAAGTGTCATTTATTAATTTAAAAATAAATTAAATTTTATTGTAGCACATTAATATATTTTAAATTAATTAAGAAATATTAAATATAATTTATAATAAATAATTTTAAAAAATTACATAGTTCAATTAATTTATTTGAACTATGTACTCTCTCTTCGCCCCCACCCCCCCCCTCCCCAAACCCTCTCAACTTGTACTTCCACACAATCCCATAATCTTATCACATGGCAAAAAAAATAACAAATCATATAATTATCAAAAGATTGACCTATAATTTTCTTTATTGCATTGCTCACTATCTAAAATTATTCGATTGTTGATATTGACTTTTAATATTTATTTAATTTGTTGTTTATCAAGATTTTAGTTGTATGATTTTAAAAAATTTAAATGACAAACAGAATCAGTAAATATTTTTTATATATAAATGTATATTTGCAAATAAAATCATGAAAAGAATAAATCAACTGCAATAATTAGATGCATATAAATTTATTTTATAACCTTTTTAAGAGAGAGTAAATATGTAAATGTGATAGAAGTATATTTTAAGACAAATAAAAATGATATAATAATATTTGTGCACATACAAATATATATGAATTCATTCTTTATACAGATGGTCTGTTAAATCTCTTTTGTATCTTTCAATACTCAATAGTACTTGCTAATTTCTTAAATATTTATTTCGCAATTTAGAGAAATTTATGTGCATAAGATTTGTGAAAACTTGAGCTTCCTTAGGTACATCTGTGACAAAAGATAAATATAATATTAATCACAAAAAATAATAAAATCATTATAAAATTAAATCAAGTATGAGAATATACCTTTATGATTATTCAGAGAAATCTAATGAGCATTACCTGTAATTTTTTCATTCATAGTAGGTACATCTATTTCAAAAGATAAATATAATACGAATCATAAATAAAGATAAAATAATTTAAAAATAAATTAAGCATGAACAATATATATGTATAACTAATCAAAGAAATCTGATGAGAATTACCTATAGTTTTTAATCCATGATACTAATATCTGTAATGAAAAATAGATATAATGTTAATCATAATAACAATAAAATAATTCAAAAAAAAAAACTAAGTAAAGCATCAACATATTTTGATAGTTATTTAAAGAAATTTGATGAGCATTATTATCTAAAAAAAAATTATCCATTGAGAATTTTTTATGATAACAAAATGTTTATTAAAATATTATTTGTAAAGATTATTTACTTTTATATACTGATAACATGATGGTATTTTGAATAAAATGAATAAAAAAGGACATAAATATGACTTTGTTAGTATTAAATATGAGAATAAAAATTTTATCATTGCTACACTGAATGTATAAACAAAACCACAAATAATAGAAATTTTGAAATATTTGAGATGAATAAAAATTTGTAAATGATTAACAATAGAAAAAGAAGAGGAAAGGTGCACTGGTATATGTGTCACTGAAATATATATATATATATATATAATATTAAAAAATTTATGAAAACTAAAATTTCTTTTAAATTCAAAATTAAATGTGATATTAATTTGTTAGAAAAGATAGGATTCTAAAATTTCATAATTATCTTATAATTTACACATTGAGTTTGAAATATATAGTATTGATGATATCAATTAAGAGTTTTTCATAATAAAAAATACAAAATATAAGAAGATATTTGAAATTTATAATATCGATTCTAAAATTTATTGACTTATTTTATCTTTTTTTTTCTTAGGTGTTTCCCTTTTTTTTCTCCTCTCTTATCATCTTTTTCAAATTAAAAAAAATAATTCTTCTCTATTATTATTAAAATAATAATAATAATAATAATAATTGCTTTTATGATTACTATTTTAAATTTATATTTAAATCTTTATCTTTCAATTATTATTTTTATTTTTGTTTTGGATTAAAGTAATAACTCTTTTCCTAAATGCATTTTAAATTTGAGAATTCCACCAATGATCCTCATATTATGGCAACAACAAATCCTGAAAATTCATAGAATAGACACCTAAGATTTTATTTTGAAAATTTTAAGTTTATTTAAAGTTGGATAACTAAATAGTATATGCAAGAGAAACAATAATTTAGGAGCACTCACAATCAAACAACAAACTTTGAAATGAAGTCAAAAAGAGGGGAAAAAACGTTTATTTTATTACTAAAAATAGGAAAGTTGGTTTATCTTCTTTTTTTTTTTTTCAAAAACGTGTATCTACTATTTATTTTTTTCAAAAAACTTGTATTTTTTTCAAATGGAAGTCTTTATTTTTTCATTTTTAATTTACTGTTTTTATATTTTTGTCCTTTTCCCCTTTCTAATAAAGATAAAAATAAAAAAATACTCAAAGATAAAATATACTTATATTCTTATTATTGAAAAATAAATTATTTTACAAACAAAAATTCAAATAAATTATTTTATGATCCTGAAAATTAATAGAATAGACACCTAATAATTTTGTTTTGAAACTTTTAAGTTTATTTAAAGTAGGATAACTAACTAGGCGGTTTGGGCCACGGGTGATAAAAGAGTTTTAAAATGAGGTGTAGGTGACACAAGTCTTAATAATTGAGTAGAGGTGACAATTACTTCTTTAAGAAAGTTTGGAAAATTTCAAAATAACCCACAAGTTTTTAAATTTACACTTTGATTCAAATGTTAGTTAATATATAACGGGGAACGAAGGGAAAAAAGGCATCTTTTTCTCTCTCCTCATCCGTTGTTATTTTTTCTCTCTTCGCGATATTTGTTGTTCATTGTTGCTGCTGCTTTATTCATCATCTTCTGATTCATTATCATCATCTTATACTTCATTATCAACTTTATATTCTTCTTGTTGACCATTGTTGTAGTTGTTGTTGTTACCCCAACTGCTACTCTTTGACCAAATTCTTATGTCAAATTTTATTTCATAAATCACTTTCAACTTTGGAATTTACTTGAGAGGAGACTTTGGTAAGTCAGATTATGCTTTTTAGTTGAATCTAGGTACTGCTAGTGTGTTGTTTTGTCAATAATAGTTTGCACGCGAACATGAATGCAATACAAAAGCAATTTGTTTAAACAGATCCATTATCTGCGGCACCAGATAAATGTTCTGTTATAACAGTAGACTCATGTTGGATTCATGTTTAAAGGTTCTAGGTTCCCGTAATATGATTATGAATCGAATAGATGGGTATTCTGTTGCACCAGATTAGTAATCTATTTCAACAGATAAATAATCTGTTTCATCAGATTACTAATATGTTTTGAACAACAAAATACAGCTCCTGTCACACAAAAACCTAACAGATAACTCATATGTTCTTGCTATTGATACTGGAATCAAATTATTCCTTAATTGTAGACATGTCATTCGTTAAGAAATAGAAATAGACAGCACGAAAATTAAATAAAAAATAAAAAGTCAAGTGCATCAAACATAAGTTTTTATAAATCAAACAAAAAACAAAATACATAGATAACAGAAAAAAATCTTAATTATTATTATTATCATCATTATTAACATCATTATTATTTGTATGGCCCGCCGGTCAATTTTCAAAGGGCAGCAGCAGCGCCCTCCGCAGCCTGCGGATCTCCCGCAGCATCCTTACTCTAACGACGGCCAACTCCCAATGCAGGTCATGAACCTCCTTCTGCAGTTCCCTCATGGCGTCTCGTAAAATAGCGATATCCCATACAGGATCATCCATATCTAAAAAATGTATAAGTTGACAAAACACACGCGTAAACACAAAAGTAAAGAAAAGAAAGAATTTAAATGTAATGTAATGTAATACAACGTATATTTACACAAAAATCAAGAAAAAAACTTACCAGACACAGGAAAAAGCTATCAAGTTCTTGAAGAGAAAGTAGTTGAAGGTGTAACAAGAGCGAGGAATAAATAGTGTAAAGTAGAACGAACGATTGAGTAAGGAGGGACCTATTTATAGAGGATTGAACTTGAATGAGTTAGGCAAAAAATCGCAACTGTTCACCTCCATTTATTAATGACATTCTTGATTACTGTAAAAAGTTATGACTTAATTAAATTAATCAATATTATGATAAGTCATGACTTTTCAGCTTTATTATTATTAATAATTAGTTCTTTCCAGGAACTATTTTTTTACACTATTTTGGACAACAGATAATATATCTGTTGTATCAGATAAATCATCTGTTACAACAGATATATCATGATTTACAACATATAGATAACCTGTTGCATCAGATAATATATCTATTGCAACATATAATATATATATATATATATTTTTAAAAAAAATATATTATCTTCATGACATCCAAATTTTCTGACTTTTTAATTATATAAATCAATAAAGTAGATTTAAATGCACAACTGTTCACCTTCATTTATTAATGACATTCTTGATTACTATAAAAAGTTATGACTTAATTAAATTAATCAATATTATAATAGGTCATGACTTTTCAGCTTTATTATTATTAATAATTAGTTCTTTCTAGGAACCATTTTTTCTACACCGACTTGGACAACAGATAATATATCTATTGCATCAAATAAATCATCTATTACAACAGATATATCATGATTTGTAACAAATGGATAACCTGTTGTATCAGATAATATATCTGTTGCAACATATAATATATATATATATATATATATATATATATATATATATATATATATTTTAAAAAGTATATTATCTTCATGACATCCAAATTTTCTAACTTGTTAATTATATGAATTAATAAAGCAGATTAAATGCATAACTATTCACCTCTATTTATTAATGACATTCTTGATTACTGTAAAAAGTTATGACTTAATTAAATTAGTCAATATTATGATAGGTCATGACTTTTCATCTTGAAGCTTAGCTTTATAATTATTAAAATAATTAGTTCTTTCCAGCAACCGTTTATTTTTGACACTAAGTTGCACAACAGATTATATATCTATTGCATCAGATAAATCCTCTATTACAATAGATATATCATCCGTTGCAACAAATAGTTCAACTGTTGCATCAAATAATATATCTGTTGCAACATATAATATATATATATCTTTTTTAAAAAAATTATCTTTATGACATCCAATTTTTTTGACTTTTTTAATTATATAAATTAATAAAGAAGATTTAAAAACAAGAATATTTCTGGTGAGCTTTTTACGATTTATATTGTGTTTATCATTTATTTCCTTATTCTTTTCTGTGAAAAGAAATGACTTAATTAAATCAAGCTGGTGGTGACGACATAATCTTTTCGTTTCTTTAATAACAATTTTTATTAATTGAGTTATGGAAACAGATTGTATATCTGTTGCATCAGATAACCCATCTGTTTCAACAGATATACCATCTGTTGCTATAAATCGACCATCTGTTTAAGGAGTTTTTTTTGATTTCTTTTAACTGATTCATAAGTCGCAACAGATGAGGAATTTGATGCATCAGAAGCGTTTTTTATTTTTTTTTATTTGTTGAATGTGTTTAGACAAAAGTCACAGTCACGACTATTTATTAACTTTTTTCTTAAAAATCATATCATCATATATATATATATATATATATATATATATATATATATATATATATATATATATATATATATATATATATATATATATATATCTTAATTAAATTAATCCAATGTTGTGACTTTTTTTTTAAATTAAATAATTATTCTTTTACAATTATAATATCATTTAGTTCCTTATTATTTATTAACGAACCATTTTTAGGAGAATTTATCATCATGGCCGCATCCCTAACTCCAACCGCCGACATGTTTTGAATAGGGAATAAATAGAATGATAATTAAATATTGAATAAGAATTAAAAATTCAAAATCGACCAAACCAAACCAAACATATACATGAATTTTTTGAATCCCTTATAGGTAGATCGGATATAAAAAAGCGAAATACATATGCTAAAAGAAAGAAAAAACATAACCTAATTATTATTATTATTATTATTATTATTATTATTATTATTACTATTATTATTGTCAACCTGACAATTTTCATCCGGCAGCAGCAGGGCCCTCATCAGCCTTGCTCGAAAGTTGGCCAAATCTCTCTAGAGTTCATCAAACTGCCTTTGAAATTCCTGCAAGGACTCGATATGAACCTTCTTGTACGAATCTGGATCTGACATATTAGTATTGTAAGTATAGTAGAATGAACGAGAGTGAGTGAGAAGGCTGGAGGGACCTATTTATAAAATGATTGAGAATTAGAAGGGACTGGACTTAGTCAAATAAAAAGCTACGACTATTCATATCCCTTAAAAGGAAAAATTACACAAATCCCATATTTAAGACACCATATTAGACAATATCCCTTAATATTTTAAAAAATTAAACAAAATCTCGGATTCATATTTACTAGTGATACATATGCTATATATGTATCACTGCTTAACATATGTATCACAATTCAAAATTCCAGGATAAAATGTAATTAGCAAACTATCTGGGATTTAATGCAATATTGCTGAAACTATCCAGGATTTATGTGTTGTGTGTGTTACTTAAATAATACTGGTGAATTTATTAATAAGTAAATTAGCAAAAAAAAATGGATCTAAATATAACATTTTATTTTTTTGTTGTATTTCCGAAAGATAAAGATTGGTAATTTGTTGCAAAATATATTCCACCTGTCAGATAACTTACAACATATGGACAATCTGTTGCAACAGATGGATATATTAGTTTTCTTTTCCTTTAGCTGTGGCGTCTGTTGTAACTTGCTATTCATTTGTTTATTCAATTTCATCGAGAGCAATCGATTTTTCTAAACACTTCTTGGCCAAATTCAATTTTTGCTCTTGATTGCTTCTCTTTTTTTCTTTGCATCCTTCAACCAAACTAAGCTTTTTCTATTGAATTAAGGGCAAAAATTGAATTTGGAGGCCAGCTTGAAGGATGTAAAGAAAAAAAGAGAAGCGGTCCAAGAGCAAAAATTGAGTTTGGACAAGAAGTGTTTAGAAAAATCTATTGCTCTCGATGAAATTGAATAAACAGAAGATTAGCAAGTTGCAACAGATGCCACAGCTGATGGAAAAACAAATTGATATATACATCTGTTGCAACAGATTATCCATATGTTGTAAGTTATCTGACAGGTGGAATATATTTTACAACAGATTACCAATCTATTTCTTTCAAAAATACAACAAAAAGATAAAATGTTGTATTTAGATCCATTTTTTTTAATTTACATATTAATAAATTCACTAGTTTTATTTAAGTAACACACACAACACATAAATCCCGGATAGTTTGCGTCAGATGTGAAGTCTGTTGCGTTAGATATGGAGTCTGATGCAATAGATATGGAGTCTGTTGCAATACATAGCAGCCTTGCTGGTGGTTTAATTTGTTCCATCAGTTGCTCCATCTGTTGCAACATCAACAACAACATAAACTACAAACAACAAATAAAAAACATCAACAACAAAGAAAACAACAACATTTTTTCCAACAAGATCATCAACTACAAAGAATCATACATCCTTTGTTCCAACACCATCAACAACAAGGGACAGACCCATATGGAGTCCTCCGGGTGCGCGAGCACAGAATGAGCTCGTATCAAACTTTATATATGTATGTGGAAATAAAGAAAAAACGTATATAATCTAATCAGTGAGCACCCATAGTAAGAGTTGTTTGGTTATCCTAGTTGTTGTTTATGGATGCTTAAGGCTATTTATTTCTTTTGGTCTTGAGTTCAATTCCCACTCAGCACATATTTTTTAAATTTTGGTAACCAACTCTTCTCTTCTTATTCACTTTAAACTTTTTATTTTTTTCTCCTTTACTCCTTGTGTTGATTGTTCGAACTTCACTATTTTTAAGCTAAGAAGCACCCACTGTCTAAACCACACCACACCACAAGTTCCAACAATGCCAAACCCACCAACAACAACACACCACAAGTTCCAACAATGCCAGCCCTACTAACAACATCAATAACAGCATCAACAACAAAGAAACAAACAAAATACATAAAAAAAATGATACTTCCAATAAAGCTTTTAAACTTCTCCCAGCAAATGACTTTTTTTTGCATCTTATAATAAAAATTCTCGGTATGTTTATTCAACAATTAAAAGTTCCTTCAAATTTTTTAAATAAATATGATATGGGAAAATGGTAATTAAATAAATAAAAAGATGTAAATAAAGTTGCAAGAAGAAGACGAGAATGAAAGAGCAATAGTGAATCATATCATACAATGTCAAAAGGGGGTCAAAACAGTAATTTTAGTCGAGGAATATAAGATATGGATATCAATCAGTTTAGATTCGAATGAAAATTTTTAAGAAAGAGGAGAGAGAAAAAAGGCTGTGATAACCTAAAGAGGATAGAAAGAAAAAAGATGAGAGATTTAGGGCTGAAGGAGAGGAGGAGAGAGATGAGATAATTCTAATTTCTAGATGTACTATCCTTAATATTAAATGACTAAATAAAGTGTAATTATTCAAATTTATATTTACAAATCATACTTAATAAGGCTAATTTGGTAGTAAAATAAACCCCTAATTAATATTTTCTTGATGCGAGTGCTAAGTCAATATAAAAAGGAAGAAGTATTAGGGGTTTCAATATTCATTAATTAATATTCACTAATAATTTGAGGGGCACAAGGAAGAAAATGGGTGACATTGAAAAGACAGGACAAGACTACTCAATGAGATTTTTGAGTTATCCAAGAAATATTTTTTACCGCCTTTAGTAGTACTACTACTTTATCTACTCGAACAGTAGCTTACTTTAAAATTAAAAGAAAACAAAAAGATTTTTGAACAAATATGTCATCTGTTGTAACAGATTTACATATCTGTTTGAGAAATCCCAATAGCTCAGTCATCTGTGACAACAGATGGAAATGTTATTTGATAACTAAATAAAAAACGTCACTTGTTACAACAGATATCAATAGCTGTTTGAAAATTTCCAACACCTCAGTCATCTGTCATAACAGATGCAAATGTCTATTTGATAATTAAATAAGAAATGTCATTTGTTCAACAGATGTTGTTATCTGTTTGAAATTCTCCAACAGCTCAGTTATTTGTTGCAACAAATTTTATTGCAATTGATTTAGGAAGAACTAGGGATGAAAGAATGAGCTCCTCATCAACTTAATATTAAGATTAATAATAGTATCTACATCGATCTAGGTGGAACGAGGGATGAATGAATGATCTCACAGGGTCAATTACAAATCCAATTGAGTCGTTGCATTTGTATGGCGTTAGTATTGCGTTCATCCCAACCTGAGTCGTCGATCTATCACTTTGAGTTGAAATGTGTTCTCATTAACTTAATATTAAGATTAATAATAGTAACTACATTGATCTAGGTGGAATTAGGGATGGATGAATGATCACAAAGGGTCAACTACAACTTCAATTGAGTTTTTTGGCAATTGCATAATGAGACGGTACTGCATTCCTCCCGACAAGAGTTATCGATCGATCACTCTGAGATAAACCAATTCTTACTACCTCGTATGTTTAACTAATACCTTAATTGAATAATCTGGGACTAGGGGTGAGTTCTCATAGAGTCAACTACAACTTTAATTGAGTCTTTTGGCAAATGCATGATGAGACGGGACTGCGTTCCTCCTGACAAGAGACATCGATCGATCACTCTGAGCCGAACCAATTCTTACTACCTAATATATCCAACTAATACCTTAATTGATTAATCTAGGACTAGGGGTGAGTTCTCATAATGTCAACTACAATAAATAACAATGTCTATTTGATAATTTACAACAGATGGGTAATCTATTGCAATATATGACTCAATCCATTTGATAATTTATAAAAGATGGGTAATCTGTTGTAACAGATGACTTAATCTGTTTGATAGTTTACAACATATGTGTAATATGTTGAAACAGATTACATAATTTGTTTGATTTGATCTAATAGAGAAGACATCTATTGCAACAGGTTGAGCATTTGTTTATATATAATTCAATTGAGTTCATATGTTAGACTAATACCTTAATTGAATGTGAGTTCTCATAGGGTCAACTACAACTTCAATTGAGTTTTTTGTCCATTGCATGATGAAACGGTACTGCGTTTCTCTCGACCAGAGTCAGCGATTGATCATTCTAAGTCGAACCGATTCTTACTACCTCATATGTTAGACTAGTACCTTAATTGATTAATCTAGGACTAGGGTACTAATACCTTGATTGAATAATTTGGGACTAGGGGCGAGTTCTCCTAGGGTAAACTATCAATTAATCTAGGACTAGGGGTGAGTTCTCAAAGGGTCATCCATAACAGATGGCGGCGCCTATTTGATAATTTACAACATATGGGTAATCTGTTGCGATATATGACAATCCATTTGATAATTTACAATAGATGGGTAATCTGTTGCAACAGATGACTTAATCTGTTTGATAATTTACATCAGATTCGTAATCTGTTGTTACCAAATTTGATTGATAATTTACAATAGATGAGAAATCTGACACAACATGTTGAACATTTGTTTTTTACAATTTTAATTGAGTTCATATGTTAGACTCCTAAAATGATTAATCTAGGACCAGGGGTAAGTTTTTATAGGGTCACATTCTAGAGTACTTGGTCAACTAAAACTTCAATTATTTTTATATGATTTTAAAAATTACACATATATTTTATGATTTTAAATATAATTAAGATCATTTCGGACCAAATTAACATTTTCAAAACTACTTGTCATTCTTTTCCAAAATACAAATCAACCCATACAAAATGTTTTATTATTTCAAATCTCGAGGTCTGACTCTTTCTCTCTCATTCTCACTCAACAATACAGTACAGACAACAACTACGCAACTCCATAATAGATTGCTTTTCTTCTCATTTTCGACCACATAGGTGTTATTTTCGACATTATTCTTGCTTGTATCAGTTATTTTCTTTGTCTTAGTAGGCAACAGAGTTCGAGAAGAGCTCTATATTTGTTTTTTTTTTCTAAAAAATAAGTGCTTTTAAGTTAATGATAAAAAATAAAACTTTTAGTTGTATTATCTTTGAGAATGGGTTTACAATTTTGAGTTTTGATGGTAAAATCATAGAAAAAACTCGAGAAATCCTTAGTTTCCATCGCAGTGTTCCATTGAATATCGTGATATAGTTGGATGGTGTTGGGTGGTGGTGTTTGTAGTCGTCGTGGTGGCACCGGTGGTGGCATTAGTTGGTGGTGTTTGTGGTGGTGTCGGTATTCGTGGTGTTTGTTTGTTTGTTGGCATTGGTTGGTGGTGTTTATGGTGGTGGCTGTTAGTGTGTCAGTATTCGTGGTGTTTGTAATGTATTTTTTAAAATCTATGCATACATCAACTGTAATGTAATTTTTATTTTTCTTTGTCTGTAGGTAAAATATGTCTCCTAAAAGAAAAGAAAGTGAAAATGGATCAACGTCTGACCACTAAAAAAAAGCTACAGTACAAAGGGATTCATAGGAGCTTCCTGAACAATCTCAGTCAGGGAAAAGTAAAACTGAGGAAAAATGTGAAAACTACAATGAGGGAGGTGGACAAGGGTCCGTAGATGGTGATGAAGAAAATAAAAGTGAGAAAGAGGAGGAATTGGAGAGTCAGAAAGAGAAAGAGGACCACATTATACGGCTTTCCTTGGGCTTTCATGGTAAAATTAATCACTAATTTTACTCATTCATTAATTTATATTGAATATAGTTATTATGATTTTTTTGCTTGCTTGTTTACACTTTTTAGGCTTGGGCATTTGAAGCTGTTGCTCCCCTCCGAAAGTAGTTAATGGATTACCCGGATGAGGTTTCTTATCCAAGGATGTTTAGGTGGTTGGCTGCAAAGAGCAACACCAAAATTAAGGAGGCTGATCTCTTTAACCCTCTGGATGATGTAGTATGTCTTCTTCAAGTAAAATAATTCTTCTCAAAGATAAGAAAGATATTGAACAGATGTTATATCTGGTGCATGAGATGTTATATCTGATGCACTAGATGGGACATCTATTGTGACGGGGTATATCTTACATCAGATTACCCATTTGTGGCTTTGGTTGTCTGAACCCGACTCCTAAAAGATTAACCATCTACTGCAAATTATGCAATAGATATTTAATCTGATAACATATGGTTCATCTGGTGCGACGTACAGATCACCTGTTGCATAACAGATTACCCATCTTGTGCAGCTGTTGTAACAGATGATTGATATTTTACATCAGATTATCCATGTGTTGCTCTGTTTCTCTGAACCAAACTTAAACGGACTTTAACCATATACTGCAAACTATGCAATAGATGAGTCTTTTTTTCTTTAAATGTAGCCCAACTGTGAAAATTATTATATTATATGATTTAAATGCATCTGTATTTTTTTTATTTTTTATAGGTTGTGCATCCATGGATCGTGCCTACTGAGGAGGAGTCGGTGATGACTTCTTATATTACTCTTGGTCATGTTGATACTATTGCAGACCCAAAAGTGGAGTTAATAAAGAAGAAATTGGCTGGAGCAATAGCCATAAGAAGAGCAGTTAGGCATGGTCAGCCTAATGTTGAGGCTCTTCATGACCAACCTTTTACTAAGGCAGATCCGGGTGCTTCTTCTGGTGGAGTTGTTGGTGTTTGTGGCAGTCATGCTGATGCTTATACCAAAGAATAAATATGTTTGAAAACACCCCTTTTCGACCTTACACAGGTCCTCTCACCCCTCTTCACCCTCGTGTTCTCGTTGCGAATGCGATGAGTGCAAAGAAAGACAGGATAAAGTCTTTGAAAAAGTAGAGTCTATCTCTAAAGGTATCGAGGAATTCATATCCAAGAGGTGTGTCATACCATCCAAGAAGGTGAGGGAGCTACATATTCCTACAACATTGGTTAGGAGAAAGAAAAGAGCAATTAGAGACGTACTCTTCGCTCGGAAATCAAAAGATATTGCAATTCATCTCTCTCCAAAAGCTGTTAAAGTTTAGGGGCCAGTCAAGAAGGTGGACATATATATGGAACTTGGCACCGAAGAGAAGAGGGATCTGCGATAGGCCAAGAATGCCAAGCTAGGCGCACCAGATTACCCCAGGCCTCCCTTCCCCCCCAAGACTTCCAGACTAAGAATAATATGTGTATGCCGTATGAGGACAAGAAAATTTTACTTTTCCTAACCTAGGCCTTCTAATCTACCCTATGAAGAAGAAGCTACGCAACAGATTTCACATCTGTTGCAACAACTGGGTATACTGGTGCAACTAGTTGTGGTTCTGTTGTAACTTATTATCCATTTATTGCATAAGTTGCGTTGGATTATTGATTCAGAGAACCCTATGCAACAGATGGACCATCCGTTGCATCTTTACGATTACTAACTTATTAAAAATTGACTTCTTTAAAAATTGACTTCTTATCTCACAGTATGTTGAAATAATTCTCTACCTTATGAGGAAAAGGCAATTAACGTACCGAGAAGTTTATGACGCTGCCGATAAGACAATGGACCTCAATTTTTGCAAGAAGCTCAAGGATTGGTACGATCAACTCAATGGAAAGGTGTCAATCCTTGGCGTGGGACTTGATTTCCTAGTTCCTACATTGGTCTTGGATGAAGAAGAAATGTTAAGATATGTTAGAGGGGACAGGCCAAGTCCACACGACAAGAGCTGGATCGAGGCAAAAAGGATTCTTGTAGTCATTAGCATGAAGGACATGCATTATCGGGCTGTTGAGATACTACTCGAGGAGGGAAAGATCAATATTTATGACTCCAACGTACCTCTCATTGATAATTTTGATCTTTTTCTCCTCGTGGAGCCACTGATGGTGTTGTTGCCCATCTTGTTGAGGGAGAGTAAACTGAAGAATTATTTGCCAAAGAAAGTGTTGATGAAAAAATCATGGGATTTTGAAGGTCGAAACAGGAGAATGATCCTTCCAAAAGATGATGCCGCTAAAGTGAGCGGCTCGCACGCTCTTACACACATCGAATGTTTGCTGACCGACATAGAAATGGCTGAGCCAAAGACTTTTCTGTGCGACAATGCTGTGGTAAACCTGCAAGTGGTCTGGGCTTATGGGGTACTAACTAGACGCTTGAAGCCTGTGTATATAGAAGAGCCTGTGAAATAGAAATTTTTAATTTCAAGTCGCCTTTCACTTTATTACATGTACATGTAGTGGGAATAATTTTTTTCTGATGAAAGTTGAGTTTTTTATAATGCAATAGATTAGATTGTCAATCTGTTGTAATAGTGGGAAGACCTGTTTGAATAATCTAATAATCTAAGTATAATCTGTTGCAACAGTGGAAAGACCGGTTTGATAATTTCTATGAATAATCTAATAATCTAAGTCTAATCTGTTGCAACAGTGAAAAGACCTGTTTGATAATTTCCACAGATGGCCTAAATTTTACAACATATGCCTAAATCTTTTTGATATTTTCCAACAGTTACGCTTGAATATCCATGTGCTCGTCGACAATAAACCAGTAGCAATACACACACCACCATGAAAATTTCATCAATTAGGCTTCAATATCCATGTGCCCAACAACGCCAAACTAGTAGCAACAACGACAACAATGTAGTATGTTCTTACTCGATTTTGTTTCTCTTCAGAAGCCTTGACTTTGTTCAACAAACCCCATATTACACGATTTTCTTATGAAGGATGTCTTTCTTCATACCAATTAAAGTAATCGCATCCACCCAATTTCTATAAAAAAGAGAATACAATTACAAAATAATTACAAGTCAATAATTAATCAATTAATTAAATAAAAAATATTGCCTTTGAAATCTTACAAGTGAAAAACCTATGACTCGGATTTTGTTGAGTCCAAGAAGTCTTTAACAGAGCTTCATGACCGCACTTACAATATCGAAAATCTTTATCACCAAAAATAGTGGAATATGCGCTCGACATTATCGAGGTCAGTTGGAAAAAATGAAAGTAATAATTTGAAGAATTTGAATAGATAAAAGAAGATAACGATGAAGAAAAAGATTTGTGAATTTAGGGTTAAATTTTAGGAGGAAGATGAATATATAAGACAATGGGGGGAAAAAATGACCGTTTGGGGCCAAGTGACGGTAAGTCAGCAAAATGTTCCAGGACTGTCACTAACATATTTGATACCTATTTTATTTTACGTGTTTAAGATGGACATGTCTACTTGATGCCTATTTTATTTTAGGTGTTTGAACTGAACACCGTCGATGGGTTGTGCCTTTTTTATTTCAATTCACTTTAACCTTTTTACACGTAGTGGAAATTTTTTATGTCCAACGAAAGTTGAATTTTTATAATGCAACAGATTCTCCATCCGTTGTAATAGTTATCCTACCTGTTCTAACATATAGTTTATCTATTACAATAGGTTGGTCATCTGTTGCATTATCTCGATGTTTTTATCTAAAGTCCATCTGTTGCAATAGTGGGAAGACATGTTTGATAAATTCCAATAGATAAACTACCTTTTGCAACATATGTCTAAATCTGTTCTTTTTTATCAATAGATCTGTCATCTGTTGCATTATCTTGATGTTATCTAATGTCCATCTATTACAACAGTGGAAAGACCTGTTTGATAAATTTCAACAGATCATCTATCTGTTGCAACATATGTCTAAATCTGTTCAAATTTTTCAATAGATGTGTCATCTATTGCAATAGATACATTATATGTGGCAATATTTGAATCTAATGTTCTTTTTCAATTAATAAGTTCAAATCTAAGGACGAAATAAAATTCGTAGAAAAAATAAAATAAATCAAAGCCTTCATAAATTAGCTAAAATAAGTCAACGAATAAATAAAATGTAAAAAAAATTATTATGGGTACAGATCTCAACAAATACATCAACAATAATTTAAGTATACTGCCAAGGATTGCTTTGACAGGCTCAAGCTATAAAGATCTACTCAATATGGACAAGTTGTTCTTCATCCGGTGCTATGGAATTCGGCTTTGCTCGTGGATCTTCATTGTTGCTTGCGTATGGTTTCTACGCTTTCTGCTCTCCATATTTCCATAAAAAGAGTAGCATATTGTCAATGCTGTTCAGCAGTAGCTTCTTCTACATCCACCTGGAAAGTTAGAATTAGTCAATGTTAATCACGGAGATACAACAAAATAGAAAAGGATAACTCATCTCTTCTAGCAAATCAAATAGGTCTTCCTCCCATTTTAAATTATCCCAAACATATTATATTTCTATTTCAACAATGAATCAACTGTTGGGACAAATTTCTACATGAGGAAGACCCTGTGTGATAATTTCCAACGGATGAACCATCTGTTGTAATATATGAATCATCTGTTGCAGCAGATAGGTCATTTGTTGGTACAAATAAAAGCTGCACGAAGAGCTGTTTGATTTGGTAAAATAGACGAGACATATGTTACGCCAAATAAAGTATCTGGTACAACAGGTTAGTCAACTGTTGCAACAAATGTATATATCTGTTTGATAATTTTCAGTAGATGTGTCATCTGTTGAAATAAATATGTGTCTATTTGTTTTGTCAGTTGGAAGACATATAATATATTCACCTTCTTCATCTCGTGCTGCTTTCCTTTGGATATTGTACATTTTTCAGTGCAACACGCAGACAAAGGAGTTGTAATTTTGCTTTTTCGGATGCCTGATAATGCCCTGGAAATCACTCTCCTTCTCCTCTTAGCCCTAATCTCTAATGGAGCGGATGGAAATAAAATCCTCTTTGATGGAATGAGACCCCTCTTAGATGTCAATTCCTTTACAGAAGTAGTTAATGCATTAATAATATTAATCACTACATCATGTTTCGCCCTGTAGTCTTGACATTTGCATGCAGAACATTCGCTGGAAGAGGCAAAATCTATATAACCAGTATGATCATACTCATAATGGTTTGCTTTACATACTGTAAGAGGAGCATTATTAGCACCAACAGCAGCACCACTACCACCACCAACAGCTCCATCAACAACAACAAGCCCACCCTCTAAAATTGATTTTCTTATACTGGTGGTTGCTCCAAACAATTCTATTTTTATTGTGTCGATGACCTTAGGGTCCGATAAAGTTTGCACAGATCGTAAAGTAAGAAAAAATGGCATCTTCAACTCTCGATTGGTCAGAACTAGCGACGGATGCACATTCTAACATAAATCATTACATATATTAGAATGATGATTAGATCATTAAAAAAATATTAATTAAAAAAATAATTAATTATAATTATACTTACTGCATCCTTCGGGGGATTGAAGAGATCAAGAAATTTTGCATTTTTATGAGTTTTGGCTGACAACAATATTAAGATTCTTGGACAGGAAACTCCTTCCTAGTAGTTCACTTGTTGTCTCAAATAAGGAATGACTTCAAACGCCCAATCCTATAAAATAACGCTAATAAATCAAAACCATTATTGAGCAAAAAAATGAATGATATCATAATATAAGAAAGAAATATTTACCATGAAAGCCCATGGGAAGCCATATAAGTTGACTGTTTTTGGCGCTAACGGAGTCAACAAATATTTGACAGTCATTTTGAAGCTTTCATACCCCCATGGATAGCTGTTAAATGCCTCAAGATCCTTGTAGAGCTTTATTAAATCGAGGCTTATGTTGTTGTTAACGTCTCTCACCCAAAGAATATTATGTACAAACCAAACCAAGCACAATGACTGCTTGTGCTTCTTTGAAAATCCTTTACCTTTCAACGCTTCTATCAAATTTTAATTTTTGAAGCTTGGACCAAGAATAGACACCAGGTCATCACGATCACACGACTTGCCTTTGCCTTTTTTGGGTGTGCAGGGTGCTTTTTTTGGGTTATAATAGGTATAACTTGAGAAGGAGGATAACATTTAATCCAGTAACTATGTAAACTCCTTCCAACAAAAACAAACAGGCATGCCATAGTAATTTATCCACACTTCATCCATCTTATCTTTTTTTTCATACATAAATCTACGCTTGAGAAGTTCATTTACCATTTTCATTTAGAAACGAGCATTGTTGTCCTATGGCAAATCAAGATATTTTCTAAAGCAGTTGTCCCTGAAATAAGCATCCAATTTTTGTTCTCGAAGTATTTTTCTGAAGGCGTCAAAATAAGTTTTCCATGAATGACTTAACCACGAAATCACCCGTTAAATCTGCAGCACCATCACACTGCATTCTCACAGGATAACAATCAATGCTAAAGGCTTTGACCAGCTCTTCGGTGGAAGGGCTATTAGCATCTGCATCATCTTTTTTGAAATATTCCTCCTCCCCGTGTTCATCATATTCTGCTCCCTATTGAGATAACGCTTGTAAAGCAAGCTCATAGAGTAGTGGATGTAGCCTGACTGTTTCATTTATTCCTTTACTTGGACTTGATTCAGTTTCTATTCTTTTGGGAACCATATTATCTAAAATTAATAGGAACATAAAATAATATATTGTTGTTGATTACTGCATCGTTAAAAAAGGATAACAGTAAATCAAACAAGCAAAATAGTAAAATAATAGTTGCAACAGATCACCGATCAGTTGCAATAGGTAGTATATCTGTTGCAGCATATAACCAAACTGTTGTAACAGATGAGTAATCTGTTGCAACAATACAAAACATACCACTCATCTTTTAAGACAGATGGATGGTCTATTCAATAGATCACACAACTGTTATGACATCATCTGTTGCAATATATGAGTGATCTGTTGGAACATTTAAATAATCCATAACAACAACTGAGTAATCTGTTGTGACAATACAAAACATATCACTCATCTGTTGAGAAAGATGAATGGTCAGTGCAATAGGTCACACATCTGTTGCAACACATGAGTAATCTGTTGGAACAGTTATCAACGACCAATATTGTTTAGATTTCTTCCAACATAGGGTCGTCTATCGTGGCAGATAAATGATCAATTGGAAAAATCAAGTCTTAGACTTTTCTTATAGGAAGAGTTGGTAGGATTTTATCCAACAGGAGGTTCATCTGTTGCATCAAATCATTAATCTGATGGTTCTTCCATTGCATCAGATGGTTAATTAGTTGCATCAAATTTTTTATCTGAAGCTTAATCTGTTGCAACATATGGTAAAGCTGTTGCATCAGAATTATAATCTGATGGTTCCTCTGGTGCATCAAATGGTATATCTGTTGCATCATATAATGAATCTGTTGCATCAGATGATTAATACGTTGCACCAGATGGGTAATCTGTCAGAGGAAACAGTAGCACGATTTTGTTAAACAAAAAATAATAATTTCACCATTTTTACCAAGAACAAGAACAAGAACAGAACAAATCAAACCAAATTGTCTTTTTGTTTTTATAAACACAAACAATAAAAATTAAACTTTACAAAAATGCAACAAACAACAAAATATCATAATTCACTTCAAAAAGAGAAGAGAAGAAATACTACAAATTAGGATTTTATTCAGACCGCATTTCAAATTAGTGCACCAAATATTAAAATTGTTAACCAATACTATAAGAGAAGTTGGGTCAAGTTCCTTGTCTTCTTCAAAACTAAAAAGGCCATAAATTTTTACTTGTGAAAGAAGAAAAGGACCAATGAAGAATTCAAAGCTGTTGTGGTTGGAGAGCAAGGCTGTCATATCGATTGAAGTCTAAAAGGAACTGGAATCCCAACTATTTGTAGTCGGATATTGAAGTCGCCGAATATTGAAATAAGAAATTTGCAGAACAGTTGGTTGGGAGAGAGTTGAGAGAAGTTGTCGAGAGAGTGATGAGAGACAAGTTGATTGAATTAAAGAGAGGAACTCGAAGCCCAACTATTTGTCGTCGGGGGTTGAAGAGAGAAATTTTGCAGAACTGTTGGTTGGGAGAGAGTTGAGAGAAGCTGTCGAGAGAGATGAGAGAATGGTTGATTTGAATTGAAGAGGGTATGAGTTGGGTTGATTTGTATTTTTGAAAAGATTAGAAAGTTTTGAAAATATTAATCAAGTCCACAATTAACTTGATCAAGTTTTCTAATAATTTTTGACCCTATCTGTTGGTCAATGTCCAATCCTTCATTCAAGACTTAAAAGACACCTATTCTTCAATTTTCTCAACTGATTAGTAGATAAAAAAGAAACAATTATTCAGGAGCAATCACAATGAAACATCAAACTTTCAAATGAAGTCAAAAAAAGGGTAAAAACGTGCATTTTATTGCTAAAAATAGGGAAGTTAGTTTACCTTCTTTTCTTTTCTTTGTTTCAAAAACGTGTATTTACTATTTTTTTTTCAAAAAGCGTGTATTTTTTTTAAGATAGGAGTCTTTATTTTTATTTTTATCGTCCTTATATTTTTGTATTTTTTTATTTTTTCCTTTCTAATAAAGATAAAAATAAAAAAAACACGCAAAGATAAAATAAATTTTCATTCATATTATTGATAAATGTATTATCTTACAAAAAAAAATTCAAATAAATTATTTTATAATTTAATATTAGCCTAAATATTATATCATATCATTTGTTATAAGATTATCATTTTATTATTTCATTTCCTTATCCTTAATTTGTTTCAAATAAATTTTGTATTTATCCTATAATAAATAAATTTTATATTACAATATTTCTAACTTTGTCTTAAAATATTTCTAAATTTTTTCCTAAAAACTGCTAAATGGCTATTTTAATATGTTGCCACTTGGCATCTTGATATAAAAATAATTAACAATAACTAAAAAACTAAATAGATGAAGAATGTACATTAAAAATTAAGGAAAAATGACTATATTTGAAATTTTATATACAATTATCTCCTATGCTAATTTTGTGGAAATATAGTTAAAAAAATAGGTTTTGAAATTTAACTGAAGTGGAATGCATAGTTTGTGGAGAAATTTGTTGTTAGTTTTTTTCCTTACTACTCCATGTAACTACTACTATTTGTTACTAATAGATTATTATTATTGTGTAATAGTTAGAGTTTATTTAGGACTCCTCAGCAATAATTTTTAAATTTAAATTATGATTTTTTTTGTTTGTTGCATTATTATTTTCAAATTCAAGTACTTAATTTTTTTAATTCAAATTTTTTATTACAATATTTTGTAACTTTGTCCTAAAAATTGCTACATGGCTTTTTAATATAATGCCACGTGGCTTCTTGTCTTGCTTTTAGTTTTGCTTTTATATATAGAGAGATTTTTTTTCCTTACTACTCCACGTAACTACTACTATTAGTCACTAATAGATTATTATCTATATATATATAAAAGCAAAACTAAAAGCAAGACAAGAAGCCACATGACAAGATATTAAAAAGTCACGTGGCAATTTTTAGGACATAAATTAATAATGTTGTAATAATAATGTATTAAAAAAATTAAAATATTTGAAGTTAAAAATATATTATTCTTTATTCGAAAAAAATATTTCATTAGCTTAAAAACAGAAATTCATGGTTAAAGAGTTTTGAATGAACTTTTACTCTTTCATGTTTATTTTTTTAAAAATTTAAATAAATATTATAAAACTATCTAAATATAATTTGTGTAAATATTAAATAAAATTTAAAAATCTATATATATAAATAAAAGCAAAACTAAAAGCAAGACAAGAAGTCACGTGGCAAGATACTAAAAAGCCACATGACAATTTTTAGGACATAAATTAATAATTTTGTAATAATAATGTATTAAAAAAATTAAAATATTTGAATTTGAAAATATATTATTCTTTATTAGAAAAAAGGATTTCATTAGCTTAAAAATAGAAATTCATGGTTAAAGAGTTTTGAATGAACTTTTACTCTTTCATGTTATCTCTTTAAAAATTTAAATAAATATTATAAAACTATTTAAATATAATTTATGTAAATATTAAATAAAAGTTAAAAATCTCTATATATATAAAAACAAAACTAAAAGCAAGACAAGAGCCACGTGGCAAGATATTAAAAAGCCACGTGGAATTTTTTAGGACATAAATTAATAATGTTGTAATAATAATGTATTAAAAAAATTAAAATATTTGAATTTGAAAATATATTATTCTTTATTTAAAAAAAGATTTCATTAGGTTAAAAATAGAAATTCATGGTTAAAGAGCTTTGAATGAACTTTTACTCTTTCATGTTTATCTCTTTAAAAATTCAAATAAATATTATAAAACTATCTAAATATAATTTATGTAAATATTAAATAAAATTTAAAAATATAATAAGAATATTAATAATAAATAATAGCATTAAAATTAGTAGTAGTAGTGCGTAACAAGAATAATAATAATAATAATAATAATAATAAATGTATTAAAAATTTTAAAATATTTAAACTTGAAAATATATTATTCTTTATTTGAAAAAAAGATTTCATTAGCTTAAAAATAGAAACTCATGGTTAAAGAGTTTTGAATGAGCTTTCACTCTTTCATGTTTATCTCTTTAAAAATTTAAATAAATATTATAAAACTATCTAAATATAATTTATGTAAATATTAAATAAAAGATAAAAATATAATAATAATATTAATAATAAATGATAGCAGTAAAATAAGTAGTAGTAGTTAGTAGTAATACTAGTAGTAATAATAATAATAATATCTATATATATATATATATATATATAAAAGAAAAATAAAATAAAGACAAGATGCCACGTGTCAAGCTATTAAAATAGCTACGTGGCAATTTTTAAGACAACATTAAAAAATATTGTAATAAAATTTTTGAATTGAAAGATTAAATATTTCAATTTAAAATACATTATCCTTATTTTTTAAAATATAAATCATTATCTTAAAAGTATAAATCCATACTTGAAGAGTCCTATTAGACATTTAATATTTCAAACTTATCCATTTTAAAATTTAAATGTTACATCAAATATTTGAATACATGTGATTTAATACTTAATAGAAAAAAAGACAACTTCTAAATAATTAGAAAATTAAAAATCAGCTTAACCAATCTGAAATATTATTGAAATTTAAAATTAGAATTCTAACTATTTCATAATAATCTATAAACAAATAATAGTAAAAGTAATAGTAGTACATACATAGGGCTTTGGGCCACAGGTGGCAAAAGAGATTTAAAATGAGGTGTAGGTGACATAAGTCTTAGTAATTGAGTAGAGGTGACTAGGGGTGTGCATCGGTCAGTTCAGTTCGGTTTTACATATTATCGATTCTGTTTATCGGTTTTCGGTTTTTAAATATGCTAAACCAATAACCAAATCAATAAGATATTTTTTATCTGTTTTTGATTTATCAATTTTTAATTCTTAACGGTTTGGTTTTTGGTTTAACCGATAAGAAAATACTCATAAAATAGAAATAGTAGTAACTAACATGAAAAAAAAATTGAATCTTAGTTGCAAACAAAATCCTACATAATTTGTTATAATTTACAAGAATCTTCAAGTTTGAACTAAATGTTTTTAGGAGAAATTAAGAGTTTGTATAATTGAAATAATAGATTTTTTAATTTGTAGAGTTTAAAGATATATATATATATATATATATATATATATATATATTCTTATTGTGTTATCGGTTTAACCAATAACCCAATAAGAAAAAACCATACCAAACCAATAACCCAATACATTTTTTTTTATAAAACCATTAAAAACCATTAACCCAATAACCCAATAACAATAAATTAATAATATTTTTATCGGTTCGGTTTTTGCACACCCCTAAAGGTGACAATTACTTAATTATGGATTAAAAAAGTTTGAAAAATTTCAAAATAGCCCACAAGTTTTTAAATTTATACTTTGATTCAAATGTTAGTTAATATAACGGAGAACGAAGGGAAAAGAAGCCTTTTTCTCTCTCCTCATCCGTTGTTATTTTCTCTCTCTTCACGATATATGTTGTTCATTGTTGCTGCTGCTTTATTCATCATCTTCTGATTCATTATCATCAACTTATACTTCATTATCATCTTCATATTCTTCTTGTTGACCATTGTTGTTGTTGTTGTTACCCCAACTGCTGCTCTTTGACCAAATTCTTATGTCAAATTTTGTTTTGTGAATCACTTTCAACTATGGAATTTACTTGAGAGGAGACTTTGCTAAGTAATATTATGCTTTTTAGTTGAATTTGTCATTTGGGTAACTGCTAGTGTGTTGTTTTTCCAACAATAGCTAGCATGCTAACATGAATCCAATATAAAAACAATCTGTTTAAGCAGATCCATTATCTGCGGCACCAGATAAATGTTCTGTTATAACAGTAGACTCATATTGGATTTATGTTTATGGTTTTAGGTGCCCGTAATATGAATCAAATAGATGGGTATTCTGTTGCACCAGATTAGTAATCTGTTTTAACAGATAAATAATATGTTTCATCAGATTACTAATCTGTTTCGAACAACAAAATACAGCTCTTGTCACAAATTATTCAGATTATTCCTTAATTGTAGACATGTCATTCATTAAGAAATAGAAATAGACTGCACGAAAAATTAAATAAGAAATAAGTCAAGTGCATGAAACATAATTTTTTATAAAACAAACAAAAAAATACATAGATAAAAGAAATAAAAAGCTTAATTATTATTATCATCATTATTATTTGTATGGCCAGCCGGTCAATCTTCAATCGAAAGCAGCAGCGCCCTCTTCAGCTTGCGGATCTCCTGCAACATCCTTACTCTGATAGCGGCCAACTCCCAATACAGGTCATGAACTTCCTTTTGTAGTTCCCACATGGTATCTTGTAAAATAGCGACATCCTACACAGGATCAACCATATCTAGAAAACGCATAAGTTTATAAAACACATGTAAAAACAAAAGTAAAGAAAAGAAAGTCTTCTAATGTAATGTAATATACAATGAATATTTACACAAAAATCAAGAAAAAAACTTACCAGAGACAGAAAAAAACTATCAAGTCCTTGAAGAGAAAGTAGTTGAAAGGGTAGGGTAACAAGAGCAAGGAATAAATAGTGTGTAGTAGAACGAACGACTGAATAAGGAGAGACCTATTTATAGAGGATTGAACTTGAATGAGTTAGGAAAAAAGTTGCAACTCATGACTTTTCAGCTTCATTATTATTAATAATTAGTTCTTTCCAGGAACCGTTTTTACACTGAGTTGGACAATAGATTATATATCTGTTACATCAGATAACTCATCTGTGACAACAGATATATAATCCGTTGCAACAAATAGATAACCTGTTGTATCAGATAATATATCTGATGCAACATATAATATATATATTTTTTTAAAAAAATAAATTATCTTCATGACATCCAAAATTTCCGACTTTTTAATTATATTAATTAATAAAGCAGATTTAAAGACACAACTGTTCACCTCCATTTATTAGTTTCATTCTTGATTATTGTAAGAAATTATGACTTAATGAAATTAAGCAATATTGTGATCAGTTATGACTTTTCAGCTTTATTATTATTAAAATAATTAGTACTTTCCAGGAACCATTTTTTTTACACTGAGTTGGATAACAAATTATATATCTGTTGCTCAGATAATATAGTATATATTTTTTTTAAAATATATTATCTTTGTGACATCCAAACTTTCTGACTTTTTAATTAAATAAATTAATAAAGCAGATTTAAATGCACGACTGTTCACCTCCATTTATTAATGACATTCTTGATTACTGTAAAAAGTTGTGACTTAATTAAATTAAGCAATATTGTGATAAGTCATGATTTTTCAGCTTTATTATTATTAAAATAATTAGTTCTTTCCAGGAACCATTTTTTTTTACACTAAGTTGGACAACAAATTATATATCTGTTGAATCAGATATAATATATTTTTTTTAAAAAATGAATTATCTTCATGACATTCAAATTTTTTGACTTTTTAATTATATTAATTAATAAAGCAAATTTAAAGGCACAACTGTTCACCTCCATTTATTAATGATATTCTTGATTACTGTAAAAAGTTATGACTTAATTAAATTAAGTAATATTGTGATAATTCATGATTTTTCAGCTTTATTATTATTAAAATAATTAGTTCTTTTCAGGAACTATTTTTTTTACACTGAGTTGGACAACAGATTATATATCTGTTGTATCAGATAATATATCTGATGCAACATATAATATATATATATATATTTTAAAAAATAAATTATCTTCATGACATCCAAATTTTTTGAATTTTTAATTATATAAATTAATAAAGCACCTCCATTTATTAATAACATTCTTGATTATTGTAAAAAGTTATGACTTAATTAAATTAAGCAATATTGTGATAAGTCATGACTTTTCAGCTTTATTATTATTAAAATAATTAGTTCTTTCCAGGAACCTTTTTTTTACACTGTGTTGGACAACAAATTATATATATGTTGTATCAGATAATATATCTGATGCAACATATAATATATATATATATATATATATATATCTTTTTTTTTAAAATAAATTATCTTCATGGCATCCAAATTTTCTAATTTTTTAATTATATAAATTAATAAAGCCGATTTAAAGACACAACTGTTCACCTCCATTTATTAATGACATTCTCGATTACTGTAAAAAGTTATGACTTAATTAAATTAAGCAATATTGTGATAAGTCATGACTTTTCAGCTTTATTATTATTATTAAAATAATTAGTTCTTTCCAGGAACCGTTTTTTCCTTAAATTGTGTTTATCATTTATTTCATTAATGTTTTCTGTGAAAAGAAATGACTTAATTAAATCAAGGGACTTTTCATCTTATTAAATTTAAACAACCTTTTTCTTAATTTAAAAATCGAATACACCTGGTTTTCAATAACCGTTTCTTTACTAACCATTTTTATTAATTGAGTTATGGCAACAGATTGTATATCGGTTGCATTAGATAGCCCATCTGTTTCAACAAATATACCCTTTATTGCTATAAATCGACCATCTGTTTAAGGAGCTTTTTTGATTTTTTTAACTGATTCATCAGTCACAAAAGATGAGGAATTTGATGCATCAGCAGCGTTTTTTACTTTTTTTTGTTGAATATGTTTAGACAAAATTCACAGTCACGACTATTCATTCACTTTTATCTTAACAATCATATCATTATATATCTTAATTAAATTAATCAAATGTTGTGACTTTTTAAAATTAAATAATCTTTCTTCTTTCTTTTACGATTATAATATCATTTAGTTCCTTATTATTTATTAACAAACCATCATGACTTTTTCACCACCATCTATTGCCACAAGTGCTCAATCCCTACCTCCAACCGTTGACATGTTGAGAATAGGGCATAAATAGAATGATAATTAAATATTGAATAAGAATTAAAAATTCAAAGTCCACCAAACCAAACCAAACATATATTACATGGATTTTTTTGAATCCCTTATAGGTAGATCGGATATAAAAAAGGAAAATACATACGCTAAAAGAAAGAAAAAACATAACCTAATTATTATTACTACTACTATTATTATTATTACTATTATTATTGTCAACCTGACAATTTTCATCTGGCAGCAGCTGGGCCCTTCTCAGCCTTGCTCTGAAATCGGCCAAATTCCTCTGGAGTTCATCAAACTGCCTTTGAAGTTCTTGCAAGGACTCGATATGATTCTTTTTGTATGAATCTGGATCAACCATATTCCTTGTGTTGATTATTCGACTCCACTATTTTTAAGATAAAAAGCACCCACTGTCTAAAAAACCTGGATCCGCAACTTTCAATAACACCACACCACAAGTTCTAACAACGGCAATCCAACTAACAACATCAATAATAGCATCAACAACAAAGAGACAAACAAAATACATAAAAAAATGATACTGCCAACAAGGCTTTTAAACTTCTCCCTACTGATGACTTTTTTTGCATCTTGTAATAAAAATTCTCGATTCGTTTATTCAACAATTAAAAGTTCCTTTAATTTTTTTAAATAAATATGATATGGAAAAATGGTAATTAAATAAAAAAGATGTAAATAACTTTCAAAAAGAAGACGAGAATGAAAGAACAATAGTGAATCATACTAATGTCAAAAGGGGGTCAAAACAATAATTTCAGTCGAGGAATCTAAGATATGGATATGGATCGGTTTAGATCCAAATGAAAACTTATGAGAAAGAGGAGAGAAAAAAAGGTTATGATAACCCTAAAGAGGATAGAAATAAAAAAGATGAGAGACGAATAAAATAAATTTAGGGCTGAAGGAGAGATGAGATAATTCTAATTTCTAGATGTACTACCCTTAATCTTAAATGACTAAAAAAAGTATTTTTATTCAAATTTATATTTTCAAAGCATAATTAATAAGGCTAATTTGGTACTTGATAGTAAAATAAACCCCTAATTAATATTTTCTTAACAGATGTGCCATGTCAATAGGGGTCATTAATTAATATTCACTAATAATTTGAGGGGCACGAGGAAGAAAATGGGTGATATTGAAAAGATAGGACAAGACTACTCAATGAGATTTTTGAGTTATCCAAGAAACATTTTTTACCGCCTTTAGTAGTATTACTACTTTATCTACTCGAACAGAAGCCTTCTTTAAAATTAAAAGAAAAAAAGATTTTCAAACAAATTTATCGTCTGTTGCAACAGATTTAAATATCTGTTTAAAAAATCCCAACAGCTCAGTCATCTGTGACAAAATATGAAAATATTTATTTGATAACTAAATTAGAAATGTCATCTGTTACAACAAATATCAATATCTGTTTGAAAATTTCCAACAGTTCAATCATCCATCATAATAGATGCAAATATCTATTTGATAATTAAATCAGATACGTCATCTGTTGTAATAGATATTGTTATCTGTTTAAAATTCTCCAACAGCTCAGTCGTTTATTGCAATAGATTTTATTGCAATTGATTTAGGTGGAACTAGGGATGAAAGAATGAGCTCCTCATTAACTTAATGTTAAGATTAATAATAGTACCTACATCGATCTAGGTGGAATGAGGTATGAATGAATGAGCTCACAGGGTCAACTACAAATCCAATTAAGTCATTGTATTTGGATGGTGTTAGTATTAAGTTAATCCCAACCTGAGTCGTCGATCAATCACTCTGAGTTGAAATGAGTTCTCATTAACTTATGTTAAGATTAATAATAGTACCTATATCGATCTAGGTGGAACTAGGGATGAATAAATTAGCTCAAAGGGTCAACTACAACTTCAATTGAGTCTTTTGGCAATTGCATAATGAGACGGTACTGCGTTTCTCCTGACAAGAGTCATCGATCAATCGCTCTAAGCCGAACCAATTCTTAATACCTCATATGTTCAACTAATACCTTAATTGAATAGGCTGGGACTAGGGGTGAGTTCTTATAGGGTCAACTATAACTTTAATTGAGTCTTTTGGCAATTACATTATGAGACGGTACTGCATTTCTCCCGACAAGAGTCGTTGATCAATCACTCTAAGCCAAACCGATTCTCACTACCTCATATGTTCAACTAATACCTTAATTGATTAATCTAGGACTAGGGGTAAGTTCTCATAATGTCAACTACAATAGATGACAACACCTATTTGATAATTTACAACAAATGGGTAATCTATTGAAACATATGACTTAATCCACTTGATAATTTACAACAGATGAGTAATTTGTCGCAACAAATGACTTAATCTGTTTGATAGTTTACAGCAGATTCGTGATCTGTCGCAATAAATAACATAATCTATTTGATAGTTTACAACAGATGTGTAATATATTGTAATAGATTAGATAATCTGTTTGATTTGATCCAACAGAAAATACATCTATTGCAATAGGTTGAATATTTGTTTATATATAATTCAATTGATTTCATACGTTAGACTAATACCTTAATTGAATGTGAGTTCTCATAGGGTCAACTACAACTTCAATTGAGTCTTTTGGCAATTGTATGATGAAACGGTACTGCGTTTCTCTCGACCAGAGTTATCAATCGATAACTTTGAGCCGAACCGATTCTTACTACCTCATATGTTAGACTAATACCTTAATTGATTAATCTGGGACTAGGGTACTAATACCTTGATTGAATAATCTGGGACTACGGGTGAGTTCTCATAGGGTAAACTATCGATTAATTTAGGACTAGGGGTGAGTTCTCATAGGGTCAGTCATAATAGATGGCAATGCCTATTTGATAATTTACAATATATGGGTAACCTGTTGTGACATATGACAATCCATTTGATAATTTAAAACAGATGGCTAATCTATCGCAATAAATGACTTAATCTGTTTAATAATTTATAATAGATTCGTAATCTGTCGTTACCTAATCTGATTGATAATTTACAACAGATGAAAAATATGACGCAACATGTTAAACATTTATTTTTTACAATTTCAATTAAGTTCATATGTTAGACTAATAGTACCTAAATTGATTAATCTAGGACCAGGGGTGAGTTTTCACAAGGTTACCTCCTAGAGTACTCGGTCAACTACAACTTCAATTGTTTTTATACAATTTCAATTAATTACCCTTTTGGCAATTGCATGATGAGAGAGTTAAAAATTATGCATATATTTTATAATTTTAAAAATAATTAAGATCAATTTAGACCAAATTAACATTTTCAAAACTACTTGTCATTCTTTTCTAAAATACAAATCAACCCATACAAAATGTTTCATCATTTCAAATCTCGAGGTCTCTCTCTCTCTTTCTCTCATTCTCACTCAATAATACAGTACAGACAACAACTACTCAACAAATTTGCTCAACCCTCCACAATAGATCACTTTTCTTCTTATTTCCAACCACATAGGTGTTATTTTTGACTTCATTCTTTCTTATATCAGTCGTTTTCTTTGTCTTCATAGGCAATAGAGTTCGATAAGAGCTCTATATTTGTTATTTTTTCTAAAAAATAAGGGCTTTTAAGTTAATGATGAAAAATAAAACTTTTAGTTGTATTATCTTCAAGAATGGGTTTACAATTTTGAGTTTTGATGGTAAAATCATAGGAAGAACTCAAGAAATCCCTAGTTTCCATCGCAGTGTTCCATTGACTGTCGTGGTATTATTGGATGATGTTTATCGTACTGGTGGTGGTGATGGTGGTGTTTGTGGTCGTCATGGTGGCACTGGTAGTGGTATTGGTTGGTGGTATTTGTGGTAGCTATCGGTGGTGTCGGTATTCGTGATGTTTGTTTATTGGCATTGGTTGGTGGTGTTTGTGGTGGTGGCTATTGGTGTATCGGTATTCGTGGTGTTAGTAATATATTTTTAAAAATTTATGCATACATCAATTGTAATGTAATTTTTGTTTTTCTTTTTCTGTAGGTAAAACGTGTCTCCCAAAAGAAAAGAAAGTGAAAGTAGATCAACGTCTGACTATCCCAAAAAAGGCTACAGTACAGAGGGATTCAGAGGAGCTTCCTGAACAATCCTAGTCAGGGAAAAGTGTAGCTGAGGAGAGATGTGAAAACAACATTGAGGGAGATGGACAAGGGTCTGTAGATGGTGATGAATAAAATAAAAGTGAGAAAGAGGAGGAATTTGAGAGTGAGAAAGAGAAAGAGGATGATTATCAACATGATAATAATGGATCACCGATGGGGCGTGAATTAATATTGATATCCCAGTATGATCCTGTCAAAACTTTTAGTATTGACAGGTTTCAAGTTGCGATGGCGATAAATGGCCCAAAAGAAAACAACTAATTGGTCAAATTGTACTTAAATGTCAAATGGGGAAAATTTTTGAACATTTTATGAAAATTATGAAGAACGAAAATATAGGCAAACTTTTTAAGAAGAGCTGCTTTAGACGCTTTCTTGAGTTGCCTTTGGACCCCTCTGCCCGTATCCGTTTCCCTATGGTGATGGTATATAGTTTTCTCAAGCACAGGATCAAGTACACATGGGATGATAAAGATCCGGAGGAAGGGGCAAAAAGAAAATGGATGAAATCTGGATCAACTACTGTGGCATGCCTGTTTGTTTTGGCTTGCAAGAGTTTGCCATAGTGACGGGGTTGAGATGCCATCGTCCAGAAGGACAACCACCCCGTAAAAGATCCAAGGCAAGAAAATGCAAGGAAAAAATAGATGGGTTGTTTGACATTGCTCGACGTGGATACAAAGCATCAGATTTGTTGACAGATCTTGAGGATAAAACCATACCAGAGCAGTACAAGGAGCAATTGTGCTTAGTTTGGTTTGCCCATTCGGTTATATTGGCAAGAAACGTCAACAAGGTCATAGAAGATGATTTGTTTGCGCGTGCTGAGGATTTTGATAAATTCAACAATTATCCCTGGGGATATGGCATCTTCTACTTGACTGTCCAATATTTAATGACAAAGCTATCCTCAGGGAAGACCACATTATATGGCTTTTCTTGGGCTGTCATGGTAAAATTAATCACTAATTTTACTCATCCATTAATTTATATTAAATATAGTTATTATGACTTTTTTTTTTGCTTGCTTCCTGTTTATATTTTTTAGGCTTGGGCATTTGAAGCCATTCCTTCCCTCCAAAAGCAGTTAATAGATTACCCAGATGAGGTTTCTCATCCAAGGATGTTTAGGTGGTTGGCTGGAAAGAGCAACACCAATATTAAGGAGGTTGATCTCTTTAAACCCTCGGATGATATAGTACGTCTTCTTCAAGTAAAATAATTCTACTCAAAGAAAGATATTGAACAGATGTTATATCTGGTGCAACAGATGTTATAGTTGATGCATCAGATGGAACATCTGTTGCAATAGGGTATATCTTGCATCAGATTACCCATCTGTTGCTTTGGTTCTATGAACCCGACTCCTAAAAGATTAACCATCTACTGCAAATTATGCAACATATATGTAATCTGATAACATATTATTCATCTATTACGATGTACAGATTATCTATTGCATAACAGATTACCCATCTTGTGGTAACAGATGATTGATATTTTGCATCAGATTATCCATATGTTTCTCTGTTTCTCTGAACCAGACTCAAATGAATTTTAACCATATACTAAAAACTATGCAACAGATAGGCCTTTTTTTTAAATGTAGCCCAACTGTGAAAATTATTAGATTATATGATTTAAATGCATCTATTTTTTTTTTATTTTTATAGGTTGTGCATCCACGGATTGTGCCTACTGAGGAGGAGTCGGTGATGAATTATTATATTACTCTAGGTAATGTTGATACTATAGAAGACCCAATGGTGGAGTTAATAAAGAAGGAATTGGCTAGAGCAACAGCCATAAGAAGAGCAGTTAGGCAAGGTCAGTCTAATGTTGAGGCTCTTCATGACCAACCTTTTACTAAGGCAGATCCGGGTGCTTCTTCTGGTGGAGTTGTTGGTGTTGGTGTAAGCCATGCTGATGCTGCTACCACTCATGATGATTAACATGTTGATGCTTAAGAAAGAATAAATATGTTTGAAAACACCCCTTTTTGCCCTTACACAGGTCCCTCTCACCCCTCTTCACCCTTATGTTCTCATTGCGAATGGGAAGAGTGCAAGGACAGATAGGATAAACTCTTTAAAAAGTAGAGGCTATCTCTAAAGCTATCGAGGAATTCAAATCCAAGAGGTGTGTCATACTATCCAATAAGGTGAGGGAGCCACACACTCCTACAGTGTTGGTTAGGAGAAAGAAAAAAATAATTAGAGGCGTACTCTCCGATCGGAAATCAAAAGAAATTGCAATTCCTCCCTCTCCAAAAGCTGTTGAAGTTTAGGGGCCAGTCAAGAAGGTGGACATATATGCGGAACTTGGCACCGAAGAGAAGAGGGATCTGCGACAGGCCAAGAATGTCAAGACAGGCGCACCAGATTACCCTAGGCCTCCCATTCTCCCCCAAGACTTCCAGGTTATAACTGACATGTGTATGCCGTACGAGGACAAGACAAGTTTACTTTTCCTAACCTAGCCCTTCTAATCTACCCCATGAAGAAGAAGCTACGCAACGGATTTCACATCTGTAGCAACAACTGGGTATACTGGTGCAACTGGTAGTGGTTCTTTTGCAACTTATTAACCATCTGTTGCATAAGTTGTGTTGGGTTATTGATTCAGAGAATCCTATGCAACAGATGGACCATCCATTGTATCTTTATAATTACTAACCTATTTAAAACTTAACCTACTATCTCACAGCATATTGATATAATTCTCTGCCTCATGAGGAAAAGGCAATTAACGTACTGGGAAGCTTATGACGCTGTTGATAAGATAATGGACCTCAAATTCTGCAAGAAGCTCAAGGATAGATATGATCAACTCAATGGGGAGGCGTTATTCCTTGGCATGAGACTTGATTTCCTAGTTCCTACATTGGTCTTGGATGGAGAAAAAATGATAAAATATGTTAGGGGGACAGGCCAAATCCACACGACAAGATCTGGAATGAAGCAAAAATGATTCTTGCAGTTATTAGCTTGAATGACATGTATTATCGGGCTATTGAGATACTACTTGAGTAGAGAAAGATCAATGTTTATGACTCCAACGTACCTCTCATCGACGATTTTGATCTTTTTCTTCTTGTGGAGCTACTGATGGTGCTGTTTCCTATCTTATTGAGGGAGAGTAAACTGATGAATCATTTGTGAAAGGAAGTATTGATGAAGAAATCATGGGATTTTGAAGGTCGAAACAAGGGAATGATCCTTCTAAAAGATGATACCGCTAAAGTGAGTTGCTCACAGCTCTTGCACACTTCGAATATTTGCTGACCGGTATAGAAATGGCTGAGCCAACGAATTTTCTGTGTGATAATGCTGTGGTAAACCTGCAAGAGGTCTGGGCTTATGGGGTACTAACTGGACGCTTGAAGCATGTGTATATAGAAGAGCCTGTGAAATTGAAATTTTTAATTTCAAGTCACCCTTCACTTTATTACATTACATGTACATGTAGTGGCAATAACTTTTTTCTGATGAAAGTTGAGTTTTTTACAATGCAATAGATTGTCAATCTGTTGTAAAATATATTTAATCTATTCTGGTAGATAGTTTATCTGCTGCAATAGGTTTGTCATATGTTGCATTACACCGATGTTATTTCTATGAATAATCTAATAATCTAAGTCTAATCTGTTGCAATAGTGGGAAGACCTGTTTGATAATTTCCAACAGATGATCTAAATTTTACAACATATGCCTATATCTTTTTGATATTTTCCAACAGTTACTCTTGAATATCCATGTGCTCGAAAACACCAAACCAGTAGAAAATACACACACCACCATGAAAACTTTAGCAATTAGTCTTGAATATCCATGTGCCCAACAACACCAAACTAGTAGCAATAACGACAATAATGTAGTATCTTCTTGCTAGATTTTGTTTCTCTTCAGAAGCCTTGACTTTGTTCAACAAACCCCAGATTACACGATTTGGTTGTGAAGGGTGTCGTTCTTCATACCAATCAAAGTAATCGTATCCACCCAATTTTTATAAAAAAGAAAACACAATTACCAAACAATTACAAGTCAGTAATTAATCAACTAATTAAATAAAAAAATAATTACCTTTGAAATCTTACAAGTAAAAATCCTATGACCTTGATTTTGTTGAGTACAAGAAGTTTTAACAGAGTTTTATGACCACAGTTACAATATCAAAAATCTTTATCACAAAAAATAGTGAAAGATGCGCTCGACATTGTCAAGCTCAGTTGAAAAAAATAAAAGAGATAATTTGAAAAATTTGAATAGATAAAAGAAGATGACGATAAAGAAAAAGATTTGGGAATTTAGGATTAAATTTTAGGAGGAAGATGAATATATAAAATAGTGGGGAGGGGGAGGAAATGACCGTTGGGTGGGGGCTAAGTGACGGTGATGGCAAGTAAGCAAAATGTCTCAGACTGACACATTTGATGCCTATTTTACTTTACATGTTTAAAATGAATACTGTCTACTTGATGCCTATTTTATTTTAGGTGTTTTAACTGAACACCATCATGGGTTCCACCTTTTTTATTTTAATTCAATTCACTTTAACCTTTTTACACGTAGTGGCAATTTTTAATGTCCAACGAAAGTTGAATTTTTATAATGCAATAGATTCTCCATCCGTTGTAACAGTTATTCTACCTGTTCTAACATATAGTTTATCTGTTGCAATAGGTTGGTCATCTGTTGCATTATCTCGATGTTTCTATCTACTTCCATCTGTTTCAATAATGGGAAAACCTGTTTAATAAATTCTAATAAATTACCTACCTGTTGCAACATATGTCTAAATCTGTTCAATTTTTCCAATAGATGTGTCATATGTTGCAACAGATACATTATCTATTGCAATATTTGAATCTAGTATTCCTTTTCAATTAATAAGTTCAAATCTAAGGAATAAATAAAATTCATAGACAAAATAAAATAAATCGAAGCTTTCATAAATTAGCTGAAATAAGTCAACGAATAAATAAAATGTAAAAAAATTGTTGTGGGTACAGATCTCAACAAATACATCAACAACAATTTAATTATACTTCCAAGGATTACTTTGACAAGATCAAGCTATAAAGATCTACTCAGTATGGACCGGTTTTTCTTCATCCGGTGCTACGAAATTCGGCTTTGCTCGTCGTGGATCTTTATTATCGCTTATGTACGATTTCTGCATTTTCTGTTCTCCGTATTTTTATAAAAAGAGTAACATATTGTCAATGCTGTTCAGCAGTAGCTTCTTCTACATCCACCTAGAAAGCTAAAATTGGTCAATTCTAATCACAGAGATACAACAAAACAAAAAAGGATAACTCATCTCTTCTAGCAAATCAAACAGGTCTTTCTCCCATTTTAAATTATCCCAAATAGATTATATTTTTGTTGAAACAATTAATCAACTGTTAGGACAAATTTCTATATGAGAAAGACCCTGTATGATAATTTCTAACGAATGAACCATCTGTTTCAATATATGAATCATCTGTTGCAGCAGATAGGTCATCTGTTGGTACAAATAAAAGCGATACAAAGAGCTGTTTGATTTGCTAAAACAGACGAGGCATATGTTGCACCAGGTACTTTATCTAGTGCAATAGGTTAGTCAACTGTTGCAACAGATGTATATATCTGTTTGATAATTTTCAGTAGATGTGTCATCTGTTAAAACAGATATGTGTATGTTTGTTTTGTCAGTTGAAAGACATATAATATATTCACATTCTTCAGCTCGTGCTGCTCTCCTTTGGACATTGTACGTTGCTCAGTGCAACATATAGACAGAGAAGTTGCAATTTTACTTTTCTAGATGCTTGATAATGCCCTGGAAATCACTCTCCTTCTCCTCTCAACCCTAATCTCTAATGGAGAGAATGGAAATAAAATCCTCTTTGATGGAATGAGACCCCTCTTAGATGTCAATTACTTTACAGAAGCAGTTAATGCATTAATAGCATTAATCACTATATCATGTTTCACCCTGCAGTCTTGACATTTGCATTCAGAACATTCACTGGGAGAGGCAAAATCTGTATAATCAGTATGATCATACTCATAATGGTTTGTTTTAAATACTGTAAGAGGAGCATCATTAGCACCGACAAGATCATCATTACTACCACTAACAGCTTCATCACCACTAAGACCATCAATAAAAATAAGCCCACCTTTAAAATTATTTTTCTTGTAATGGTTGTTACTTCAAACAATTCTATTTTTATTCTGTCGATGACCTTAGGGTCTGATAAAGTTTGCACAAACTGTAAAATAAGAAAAAATGACATCTTCAACTCTTGATTGGTCGAAACTAGCGACGGATGCTCTATCTAACATAAATCATTACATATATTAGAATGATGATTAGATCATTCATAAAAAACCATTAATTAAAAGAAAAAAATTATTATAATTATACTTACTGCATCCTTTGGAGGGGTTGAAGAGATCCAGAAATTTTGCATTTTTATCAGTTTTAGCCGACAACCAACTTAAGATTCTTGGACAGGAAACTCCTTCCTGGTAGTTCACTTGTTGTCTCAAATAAGGAATGGCTTTAAATGCCCAAGCCTATAAAATAACGCCAATAAATCAAAACCATTATTGAGTGAAAAAAATGAATAATATCATAATAGAAGAAAGAAACATTTACCATGAAAGTCCATGGGAAGCCATATAAGTTGACTGTCTATGGCGCTAATGGAGTCAACAAATATTTGACAGTCATTTTGAAGCTTTCATACCCCCAAGGATAGTTGTTAAATGCCTCAGGATCCTTCGAGAACTTTATTAAACTGAGGCTTATGTTGTTGTTAACGTCTCTCACCAAAACAATATTATGTACAAACCAACCAAGCACAATGACTGCTTGTGCTTCTTTGAAAGTCATTTACCTTTCAATGCTTCTATCAAATTTTTATTTTTGAAGCTTGAACCAACAATGGACACCAGGTCATCACGATAACACGACTTTCCTTTGCCTTTTTTTGGTGTGCGGGGTATTTTTTTTTAGGTTAGAATAGGTATAGCTTGAGAAAGAGGATAACATTTTAGTCCAGTAACTATGGAAAACTTCTTCCAACCAAACCAAACAGGCAAGCCACAGTAATTTATCCACACCTCATCCATCTTATCTTTGTTTTCATACATAAACCTACGCTTGAGAAGTTCATATACCATTTTCATTTGGAAACGAGCATTGTTGTCCTCCAGCAAATCAAGACATTTCTCAAAGCAGCTATCCCTGAAATAAGCATCCAATTTTTGTTCTCGAAGTATTTTTCTGAAGGCATCGAAAAATTTTCTCATGGATGACTTAACCATAAAATCACCCGTTAAATCTGTGGCACCATCGCACTGCATTCTCACAGGATAATGATCAATGCTGAAGGCTTTGACCAACTCTTCGGTGGAAGGGCTATTGGCATCTGGATCATCTCTTTTGAAACATTCCTCCTCCCCATTTTCATTATATTTTGCTCCCGATTAAGATAACACTTGTAAAGCAAGCTCATAGAGTGGTGTATGTAGCCTTGCTACTTTACTTATTCCTTTACTTGGACTTGATTCGATTTCTATTCTTTTGGAAATCATATTATCTAAAATTAATAGAAATATAAAATAATATATTATTATTGATTAATGCATCATTAAAATAGGATAACAGTAAATCAAACAAGCAAAACAATAAAATAACAGTTGCAACAGATCACCGATCTGTTGCAACAGGTTGTACATCTGTTGTAGCATATAACTAAACTATTGCAGCGGATAAGTAATCTATTGCAACAATACAAAATATATCACTCATCTTTTAAGACAGATGAATGGTCCGTGCAACAGATCACACAACTGTTGTGACATCATCTGTTATAACATATGAGTGATCTATTGGAACTGTTAAATAATCTGTAGCAATGGCTGAGTAATCTGTTTCGATAATACAAAATATATCACTCATCGTTTAAGAAAGATGAATGGTTTGTGCAACAGATCACACATCTATGCAACATATGAGTGGCCTGTCAGAGCAGTTAACTAACCTGCAGCAACGGCTGAGTAATCTATTATGATAATATAAAACATATCACTCATCTATTGAGAAAGATAAATGGACTGTGCAACAGGTCACACATCTGTTGTAACACATGAGTGATCTGTTAGAACAGTTATCAATGATCAATATTATTTAGATTTCTTCCAACATAGGGCCGTCTATCGCGATAGATGAATGATCAGTTGGAAAAATCAAGTCTTGTACATTTCCTGTTGGAAGAGTTGATAGGATTTTATCCAACAAGAGGTTCATCTATTGTATCAGATTATTAATCTGATGGTTCTTCCGTTGCACCAGATGGTTAATTAGTTGCATCAAATTTTTTATTCGATGCTTAATCTGTTGCAATATATGGTAAAGCTGTTGCATCAGATAGTTAATCTGTTGCATCAGATTATTAATCTGTTGCATTAGAATTATAATCTGATGATTCCTCTGGTGCATCAGATAGTTGATTTGTTGCATCATATGACAAGACTGTTGCATTAGATGGTTAATATATTACACCAGATGGGTAATCTGTTGGCGGAAATAAAAAATAGTAGCACAATTTTGTTCAACAAAAAAATAACAATTTCACCATTTTTACTAAGAACAAAACAAATCAACCTAAATTGTCGTTTTGTTTTTATAAATACAAACAATAAAAATAAAACTTCAAAAAAATACAACAAACAATAAAATATCATAATTCACTTCGAAAAGAGAAGAAAAGAAATATCAGAAATTAGGATTTTATTTAGACCTCATTTTAAATTAATGTAACAAATATTGAAATTATTAACCAATACTATAAGAGAAGTTGGCTCAAGTTCCTCGTTTTCTTCAAAACTAAAAGGGCCATAAATTTTTACTTGTGAAAGAAGAAAAGGAACGATGAAAAATTTGAAGCTGTTGTGGCCGGAGAGCAAGGCTGTCACGTCGATTGAAGGTTGAAGTCAAAAAGAAACTCGAAGCCCTATTATTTGTAGTTGGATGTTGAAGTTGCCGAGGATTGAAATGAAAAATTTACAGAACAGTTGGTTGAGAGAAAGTTGAGAGAAGTTGTTGAGAGATGGATGAGAGACAGGTTGATTTAAATTGAAGAGGGAAACTCGAAACCCAACTATTTATCGCCAAAGGTAGAAGTCGCTGGGGGTTGAAGGGAGAAAAGAGGGGAATACGAAGTCCAACTATTTGTCACCGGAGGTAGAAGTCGTCGGAGGTTGAAGGAAGAAATTTGCAGAATTATTGGTTGGAAGAAAGTTGAGAGAAGCTGTCGAGAGAGAGAGGAGAGAGTGGTTGATTTGAATTGAAGAGGGGTGTGGGTTGGGTTGATTTGTATTTTTGAAATATTAGAAAGTCTTGAAAATATTATCAAGTCCACAATTACCATAATCAAGTTTCCTAATGATGTTTGACCCTATCTGTTGGTCAATGTCACCAATCCTTCATTCAAGACTTAAAAGACATATTTCCTTCAACTTTCTCTACATACATGGTGTTAGTAAAGATAGTAAAAAAATAATAATAATTAAAAAAAAGTTTAAAAAAATGAGTAGCAGTGGCATTATGTACAGGTAGAAGTATTAAATGTGGTAGTAGTAACAATATTATTAATATTATTGTTATTAATCCCTTACCCCCATTATCTCACTAATATAAATTATTTTAAAATATAAATTGAAATTAAGTTGTTTGACTGGTTACTTTTTTATAGCATATTTTTCTCTTTATTAACAACTAGAAGTTTTTGTTCCTCTTTTTAATATTTATATTTATCCAAATCAATATCCTAATTAGTGTACTGATCTTCTTATGAAATTTGAATTCAAACAAACTTTGAGTTGGAATTTATTTCTAACTTCTTAACATCTCTATATATATTCCTACAATGATATATAATATTAACCTTCCTTCTTCTTCTTTGTTATTGATCATTAATTTTATTCTTGAATTTATTTATTACATTCTTCATATTCTTTATTTTTTAGAAATTTAAAATTTTTATTTTTTATATACAGATGATTGATGGTGATATTACAGGATGGTGCTATTACAAATTAATTTATTTTCACTATTCAAGTAAGTAATATTTTTCTGTTCGTTTGATTTCTGAAAAATAAATTTATATACGTAAATGAAAAATAAAACCACCTTAGTTTAGAAGTTAAGTTGATTCTTTTTAAATGCTAACTTTTGTTATTACTTTTATATAATTTATATTTTAAAAATAGATGCTCATATTAATTTATGTGTTTTCATTTTTTTTGATGATTTAATTATTTAATGTAATGTTACGAGATTTTATAGTTATTTCGAAAGTTAAATATTATGGGTTCAAGTTTGAAATTCCACATCAACTATTTAATTTATTAGGTTTAGATTTATTATTTTTAAATATTCAGTGAATTGTTTAACATATATACACAATTTAATTCAATGTTATATAATTATTTGCTAATTTTTTTTTTTAAAAGGTATATCTTCAATGATTTTTTTCATCTAAACATGCGAATCAATTTTAAAAACTAGATAAAATTTAAGTTGTGATAGATATTTATTTCTATTTGAATTTGAGATGAGAATGTTTTGATGATAAGAAAGGTAATCCTATAGATAACATTACATATTTATTTAAATTTTTAATATATAAAGTAAAAAAAATCGTGATAACTAAAACACAAACAACGATTCAAATTTTTATAATGATAGTTTCTTATGTTGATAACGTTTTAATTAAACAAATAAAATATTAAATCACCATAAATTTTAAATGTTATATCTTATAATATAATTAAATATTATGTGCATAGTTACACATTAAAATTATTTTTCCTATAATAAATTTAATATTTTTCACTTTTATCTAAAATTCATATTCAGAATAATATCCAAGAATATCATTATGGAAATCCTTGGATTCTTAGGATGAGTTAAGAAAAAAATTTAATCTGAGAAATTTTTTTTTAAATAGAATATGAGATAAAACTATAGTTTGATAGATGTAAAAGTATTTAACTTAGAGTTTTAAATTATAACCACTTATAACAAATTCGATTATTTGAGTCTTCTTTTAATCTATACTTTATTATTTTGGCATAACAAATCTTATTTATTCTAATTTATATATATAATGAAGTAATTAGATAATACACATATTACTACTGTTCATAAATTTTAAATGAGAAATGGGGACAATAAAATAAAAATTTATATGACAATATCTGAAATCCTTAGATTGTAAACAATTTAGTAAAAAGAAATATGAATTTTTTTTTTGTAATTACATAATTATTTTTATGCAACTTATTGATTGCAATATTGAGGAAGGAGGACATCGAAGAGGAACTGGCTGATCATAAGCTTCCACACAACCCGAAGAAGGTTGACCTCACAAAGGTTAGAGATGCTGAATCTACACATGGCGTCAACCTTACTACTTCTGAGAGACATGCTCGGGATGAGAGTTTCTTTCGCCATCTTTATGGCATGACTCGGTTTACAATGATGAGTGGAGGTCGTGTTCCAACTGCTGCAGAGTGCAGCTCCAACAGTTGGATTATGACTACCCAATGAATGAGCATGCAAGGATAATGTGTGGAGTAGGTGTGTACTTTGAGGAACCTCTTGATGACGATGTGCCAACCGATGATGATCGCAGAATGCCAGACTCCGACGTGGAGGATAACTCTGATGGCGACGACTCTGATGATGATTCCAACGAAGGGGGTATGACCGCAGACATAGAGGAGGAGTCCGACTAACCAGGTTCTTCTTATTTATTTTCCACTGAGGGCAGTGTGTCCCGTCTAAGTGTGGGGTGCTGATATTTGTATGCTATACTTCTTTATCTGCATTTGCTTATTTATGTGTGTTTTGCTTATTTATGTTTGTTTGTTTTAATTTTTTTTTGGTTACAAACTTTGCATAAAATTGTTCTGATAGGCAGCATGGTATTATAACAAGAGTCTGTGATAAAATCATTACTATTGAGATGTTTAGGCTCTAATTGTGACTCACTATGTGATAATTGTGTGGTTCAGTTCCTTCATCTGTTGGGTCAAGAGTCTATATTGCTTCCAATAAAGTCGACCATGTGCCTTGTGTGTGTGAGATGATAGTATATTCTATGTTTGTGGATGATGCTAGAACTTGCCTGGTATGTATGTAAAGCGAAATAAAGAGTGTGAGTTTAGGAGATGATTTAGGCATTTCTTTGGCAACCTGTGATTGTTTACCTTCGTTTTATCTACCCATGGACATCATCCTAGATAACCCCCTTTGAGCCTTTAGCCTATTTTCTTTGACAGCCTCATATGGAAGCCTAATCCATTTTTTTTCAAGACCATAATTTGATCCAAATTCCTAAGTGCTTTAAAGTGTAAAGTCATGTGACAAAATAAGAGGAAATTGGGTGAGTATGAAGCCTTATAATGTATTGGTGCTTGAATTTGTTACGAAAAATAATTGCTATCATAAGAGGTGTGTTATGAAAAGAAAAAGGAAAAGAAAAATAAAAAGTTAATTCTGTTCAAAATTGAAAAACAAAAGAGGTGAGAAAGGGTGGTAGATTAAAAGAAAGTAGAAAGGTTGTTTGAAAGAAAGCATAAATGGCATAATATGATGTATTAAAGTGCTTAGGAACATAGTCACTATTTCTGGCCAAAATAGTCGTACCCGTCCCTTAGCCTACATTACAACCTGTAAAGACCTATTTGATCCTAAGCTTAACATTCTGATATTTAGTGGAGCATTACACTAAGGGCAAGCCTATGGTTATCAGTTGCAACATATGAATTCTTTGTGAGAGTGAGAGCAAGGAAAATCTTATACCCATGTTCGAAATATATACAATACTTGTGAGTGATTATGGGTTATATTTTGTGAGACACACATGGTTGATGAGTTTTGGGTAGTTGTGTATGATTCTCTATGCCTTAACTTTTTGAATACGAATTGACCATCATCACGAGTCTATGTTGGAGGTTGAATTGTTTCTACTAATGATCAAAAAACTACTCTTTGTTGATAATTGTCGTGCTTGTCTTGATGACTATTTTGTGTTGCTACTGTGAAACCCTAAGTAGATGTTTAGATAGACATGATATTTTGTTCGAGGACGAACAAAGCTTTAAGTGTGGGGTGTTGATGATAGGAGAATTTACACGCCTAAAGTACTATATTTTACCCATATTTTAGCTATGTTTTGAGGACAAAATATATAATTCATGCACTTTTAGTCCTTTTTCCTGTAATTGAGCTAACAAATGTGATTAGCAAGTTTTCAGGTATAAATGATGCAGATTTCAGCATTTTATGGATAACTTGATGCCAAAGGAAGCTTCACAAAAGAATGAAGGGAAAGCTTGGACGCCAAGGACCAAAAGTGACGCATGGAAAATCTGTCCCAGGCAAAAAACAACAATTCTAAAGACTTTGGGGACTAGCAGTAACTTATTAGGATTAGGATAATGATGCAGTAACCTAGTAGGATTGGGTTAAGTAATGCATTAGCTTAGTAGGAATAGGATATGGGTATTATAAATACCCTATTTTTCTGCAGCTTTTTAATTATCAAATCATTCAACACAACATTATTCTCATCATTGACTACTACTTCTAATTCTTCCATTAATTCTACTTTTTATTCTTCTTCTATTCATCTATTCAATTCTTAATTTCCACAACAAGAGAAACATTACTCAGCAAGGAATTCACGCCATTCTTACCCCTAGACTTATCGTGAGATTATTTTGGTATGATGATAATTGCTATTGTGTTTTCCGTTGCAATCATGAGTAGCTAAACTTCTCTGTTGGGGTTATGGAAGCCGTATGAGATACTATTTATTGCTATGAGTTTGTGAATTCGCGACACGTATGCTGCTTATATCATTATTCTCTTTATCTTAATGCAAATTCTTGTGGTTGCAAACGTATAGAATACGCCAGTATAGCATTAACTTGTTCGAAAGAAAAGTTATATGTCTGGAAAAGAGATAATGTCAAGGTAATAGGGCACTAACCCCTGTTAAAAAGTTAGTGCCGTAACTGGATTAACCTCTTGGAGAATTTGTACCATTAGATACGCTTTAAGCTCGAAAGAGTTAAAGTGAAATAGTCCTTGTTAGGTCGAAAGACGCTTGGATTTACCATAGAATACAATTCTCTATAAGCATATGCATGTCTGAATTCCGCATAACTCATAGCCAATAGAGACGTATAACTCATAAGGTGGACATAAACCCAACTCTCAATTCTCATTGTTTAACGTCTTACTAAAACATTCTTTCTTTTTACTTTGCTATTTCTGTTTTTACTTTACTATTTTGTTTACATTATTTGCACATTAAAATCCCCCCTTTTACAAGACTTGCACCAAAAATCTAATAATCTTTGCTTACTTATTGACCGGCTATTCCCTGTGGGATCGATACCCAACCCAGTTGGGTTCTATATTTGACAGCGACCACTTACACTCTTACGAGAGCTGTAGTTTGAGCATTGGATTAACCTCTTGGAGAATTTGTACCATTAGATACGCTTTAAGCTCGAAAGAGTTAAAGTGAAATAGTCCTTGTTAGGTCGAAAGATGCTTGGATTTACCATAGAATACAATTCTCTATAAGCATATGCATGTCTGAATTCCGCATAACTCATAGCCAATAGAGACGTATAACTCATAAGGTGGACATAAACCCAACTCTCAATTCTCATTGTTTAACGTCTTACTAAAACATTCTTTCTTTTTACTTTGCTATTTCTGTTTTTACTTTACTATTTTGTTTACATTATTTGCACATTAAAATCCCCCCTTTTACGAGACTTGCACCAAAAGTCTAATAATCTTTGCTTACTTATTGACCGGCTATTCCCTGTGGGATCGATACCCAACCCAGTTGGGTTCTATATTTGACAGCGACCACTTACACTCTTACGAGAGCTGTAGTTTGAGCGTTGGATTAACCTCTTGGAGAATTTGTACCATTAGATACGCTTTAATCTCGAAAGAGTTAAAGTGAAATAGTCCTTGTTAGGTCGAAAGACGCTTGGATTTACCATAGAATACAATTCTCTATAAGCACATGCATGTCTGAATTCCGCATAACTCATAGCCAATAGAGACGTATAACTCATAAGGTGGACATAACCCCAACTCTCAATTCTCATTGTTTAACATCTTACTAAAACATTCTTTCTTTTTACTTTGCTATTTCTGTTTTTACTTTACTATTTTGTTTACATTATTTGCACATTAAAATCCCCCCTTTTATGAGACTTGCACCAAAAGTCTAATAATCTTTGCTTACTTATTGACCGGCTATTCCCTGTGGGATCGATACCCAACCCAGTTGGGTTCTATATTTGACAGCGACCGCTTACACTCTTACGAGAACTGTAGTTTGAGCGTTATCATACCTCGAAGGTGGAGTGGAAATAAAGATAGTTGCTGATGATAAGCCATTCACTGAAGCTGAGTCACATTTTGCCGATGCAAAATTCTACCTAAAGAATCATGTTGTGGATGAGAAAAGGGTTGAAGATGTCACCAAGACCAAGTGTGATGATCTTGCATCTAACAAGGTCACGATGACTGTCAAAAAAGTCACCACCAAGAAGCCTCTCTCCACTTCAAATAAAGAAAGTGTCACTCCTATGAAAAAGAAGGAAACTCCTGTTCTTCGCTACGTACCGAAGCTAAAGAAAGAGAAAGATCACCCATCGGATTCCTAAGATAATATGCTAAAGGGGCTAAATTTACCTATCAGGAAGATTGATTCAATAAATCCATCCTCAAGACTACTTGAAGAGTTCGTGGCTCAAAATTTACCACAAGATATGACACTCCCTACAAAGCGTACGAAAGAAGGCTTCGACCCAAAGGCATACAAGCTATTTGTAAAGGATGGATACAATCCTAATGATCCATCAAGGTTGGGAAAACTTCCGTCGGAGGGTACAACCAGTCAGGTACATGAAGCCTTAGGATACACGTAGCCACCTCTAATTTGCATCCCCATAAGAAGGACAATTAGTAATTACCTCACTGTGGAAGAAGAATCCACTACTGCTAATAAAAGACCCTCTGTATTTGATCAACATAGAGAATCAACCATAAGAACTTCTGTGTTTGAAAGGTTGGGTTCTCAAAATAAGAATAAAAATAACAAGCGTCAAAAAAGTCATCAAAGTACAACAATGCACTCTTCGCTTAAGATCCAGAAATATTTTCAAAGTTTGATTCCTTCTAAAATAAGGCGGCAAACGAAACTGGTAGTTTTATGCAACGAGGTGCTAAAAGCAAAGTTTTATACTGTGGTTTATACCAAGCAATGCGAAGAATATGAAGAGAGTGTTAGCTACTCATATCATGTTATGACCTAGAATGAGAAAGATGTCTCATCTCAAATGAAGGTTGATAAAGAGATAGAAGATTCCTTCTGGTGTTATCCTATATCCGTTAATGACGATGATCTTCAAGAAGAGAAAGATGCTAGAGATAATCCATCACAACTTGAAGAAAGAGTAAAGGCCATAATAGATCCTTTGAAGAAAGTTAATCTTGGAACCGGTAAAGACCCAAGACTAACTTACTTGAGTGCGTTTCTAAAAGTGGAGGAGGAAATCACTTATATGGACATACTTAAATAATATATGGATGTATTTGCTTGGAGCTATAAGGAAATGCCTGGCTTAGATCCAACAGTAGAAATCCATCAGTTGGCAGTCAAGAATGGTTCTCGTCCTGTTAAGCAAGCCCCAAAGTGCTTTAGGCCAAAGTTGGTTCCATTAATTGAAAATGAAGTTAACAAACTCATTGAAGCTTGCTTTATTCACGAAATAAAATATCCCACGTGGATTTCAAGAATTATTCCAGTACGAAAGAAGAATGGCCAAATTTGAGTTTATGTCAACTTTCGAGATCTCAACAATTCTTACCCTAAGGATGACTTTCCAATCCCCATACCAGAGTTGATGATTGATGCCATTACTGGTTATGAGGCAATGTCCTTCATGGATGTTCATCCAGCTACAATCAAATCTTCATGGAACCAAAGGATAAAGAACTCACTTTATTTTACACATCCAAAGGTATTTATTGCTACAAGGTAATGCCTTTTGGTTTAAAAAATGCCGGCGCCACTTATCAAAGGGCTATGCAGAATATCTTTGATGTACTGCTCCATAAAAATATTGAATGCTACGTGGATGATCTAAAGGTGACGTCAAGATAGAGAGACAACCACTTAAAAGACCTAAGAATGGTGTTCGAGTTACTTTGAAGATATCAACTTAGGATGAATCCATTGAAGTGTGCCTTTGGAGTTACTTTCGGAAAGTTTCTTGGCTTCATTGTGCGACACCGAGGAATTGAAATTAACCAAGCCAAAGTCGATGCAATTTTAAAGATGTTCGAGCCTCGAAACATTCAAGAATTAAAAATCCTTCAAGGAAGACTAGCATATTTAAGGAGGTTCATCTCAAACCTAGCTAGAAAATGTCAACCATTTAGTCTTCTGATGATAGGCGAATTTACACGCCTATAGCACTAGATTTTGCCCATATTTTAGCCGAGTTTTGAGAACAAATTATATATTTCATGCACTTTTAGTCCTTTTTCCTATAAGTGAGCTAACGAACATGATTAGCAAGTTTTCAGGTATAAATGATGCAGAATTCAGCATTTTATGGATAACTTGACGCCAAAGAAAGCTTCACGAAAGGAGAAAAGCAAAGCTTGGGCGCCTATGGACTGAAAGTGATGCATGGAAAACCTGTCCCGGGCAAAAACAACATTTCTGAAGACTTTGGGGACTAGCAGTAATTTATTAGGATTAGGATAATGATACTTTAACCTAGTAGGATTGGGTTAAGTATTTTATTAGCTTAGTAGGAATAGGATATGAGTATTATAAATACCCTATTTTGCTAGAGATTTTGAGAATTATCATCTCACCTTACAATTCATTCACTACTACTTTTAATTCTTCCATTAATTCTACTTTTTATTCTTCTTCTATTCATCTATTCAATTCTTAATTTCCGCAACAAGAGAACCGTTACTTTGCTAGGACTTCACGCCTAACGCCTACCACACTATTACTACACGAAATCTGTATTGTGGTATAATAACAATGTCAATTGTGATTTCCTTCGCATTCATGGGTAACTAAACTTCTCTGTTGGGGTTATGATAGCCAATAGAGACGTACAACTCATAAGGTGGACATAACCCCAACTTCTAAATTCTCACTGTTTTACAACCTACTAAACATTCTTTCTTTTTACGTTGCTATTTTCAGTTTTTACTTTAATATTGTGGTTACACATTACAATCCCCCCTTTTTACGAGACTTGCACTAAAAGTCTAGTAATCCTTGCTTACTTGTTGACCAATCTATTCCCTGAGGGATCGATACCCAACCCAGTTGGGTTATATATTTGACAACGACCGCTTTACACTCTTACGAGAGCTGTAGATTGAGCGTTATCAAAAATTGGCGCCGTTGCCGGGGAATACAAGTGTCAATTAAGTTCGTGATAATTACTAGACCCTTTGGTCAAATATTCTCGTACTTTTACTTTTAGTTGTTGTTTTTGTTCTATTCTGGTTCCGTTGACAGAATAGATGCACAACGTGACATAGAAAGAATGGCTGCTCAACAGGAGCAGGCTAGGTTAGCTGCATTGGCAGCTGCTCAAGTGCATCAACAGAATATTGATAACCCAGGTTGTGCAACAAATCCTGATGATGAGGACCTGAGTGATGAGGAGCTACTAAACCCACGGCATACTACTGAGGTGGCAACACCCATGCAGAGGAGAGATCGTCAAGCGCGATTGAGGCCTGATCACCGAGCTGTGCAGATTCCTTTTGATGACGATGATGATGATTTGGATGAAGATGGTGCCACAGGAGCCATTATTCTGCCACCCTTGGCACCCGGAGAAAAGTTCAATATTACTAGAACCATGATTCAGCTGTTGCAACTCAAGGGATTATTTGGTGGACTAGCAGGCGATGATCCGAATATGCATCTGATCAACTTTATTTCTACATGCAAGTCATTTGACAATCCTGGCGTTGGGCAGAATGCAATTCGATTAAGCCTATTTCCATTGTCTCTGTCTGGGGAGGCAACTCTATAGTTGAATGGGCTGACTCCTGATTCTATTACAAACTGGAGGCAATTGAGAGACGCTTTCCTAGAAAGATTCTTTCCGCCATCGAAAAGAGCACAATTAAGAGATGAAATCAGCAACTTTCGGCAGCTTCCAACCGAAGCTCTTCATGAAACATGGGAGAGGTTCAAGACGAAGCTTATGAGGTGCCCGAACCATCACATGACCAATGTCCACCTAATGGAGATACTATACAGAGCCTTGAATTCAATAACTAAACCAGTGGTGGATAATGCGGCTGGAGGATCATTTATGGACCTCACCTTTGGGCAGGCAAGCAATATGCTAGATTGGATGAAGAAGCAAAGTAGAGCTTGGCATACCAGGGATTCTGAGGTAGCAAGCCCTACTATATCTATTGACATGACTGTTGAACAAAGGAGAAGAGAAGAAGAACGCGATCATGATATGGCGCACATGAAAACACAAGTGGATCTTCTTACAAAGTATCTATTATCAGGGAAGACCGAAAAAGTCAAAGCGGTTGCGTCAAAAGGAAGAGATGAATCTGATTCGGAAGAAGAAGCCAACTACTTGAACAATCAGGGGGGTTTTCGAGGCAATGCCCAAGGAAACCAAGGTAGGAGCTATTATGAGAAATCTGGAAACAAGGACCAAGGTAGTTGGAAGAACAAGAATGACAATAGTGGTTTGTATGTTCCCCCTGGAAGACGTGACGCCACCACATCTAGTTCTGGAAGTATGGAAGACATGATGGCTAAACTATTGAAAGGAGTGGAAGCAACTAGCGCGGGAGTAACGGAGGTAATAAATGATTTGTACTCTATGAAGCAATTAGTTGATTCACATTCCACTTCAATCAAGCAAATAGAGCAGCAATTGAGCCAACTTTCAGCAGCACTCAATCAAAGAAAGGCTGGCACTTTACCTAGCGACACTGTGCAAAATCCAAGGAATGATGGATCATGCATGGCTATTACTACTCGAAGTGGTAAGGTGCTGGAAACTTCATCCAAAGGCAAGCAAGTGGTCGACAATGTAGCGGACAACGATGATAAGGCTAATGAAGAAAATGCCATAGAAGCTAACCAAGACGTCCATGACGCCACCCCTAGTAGGTTGCAGCCTGAGACTACCAAAATTCGAAAGCAAGAGGAGAAGAAAGTCGTGGAGAAAACAATTCCATATCCACCACCTTTTCCTCAAAGATTAAAGAAGCAGGCGAATGATACAAGGTTCAACAAATTCATGACGATGTTAAATCAGCTGACCATTAATGTTCCGTTGGTGGAGGCACTAGAACAAATGCTTGGGTATGCGAAATTTATGAAGGATCTTTTGACAAAGAAGCGAGCAGCAAGCTATGAGTTGAAGGATACTGTTCATCACTGCAGCGTAATCGCTACCTGATCACTAGTTCAGAAGAAGGCTGACCCCGGTGCTTTCACTATTCCTTGCACTATTGGATCTTTGAACTTTGCCAAGGCATTGTGCGATTTGGGTGCTAGCATCAATTTGATGCCACTATCCATCTACAAGAAGCTGGGGTTAGGCGATCCGACACCAACAAATATGAGGCTCGTGATGGCTGATAGGTCGGTAAAACGACCTGTGGGTATCTTGAATGATATGTTGGTGAAGGTTTCTTCATTCATCTTTCCTGCAGACTTCGTTATTCTGGATACTGAGGTGGATTCTGAAGTTCCTATAATCTTGGGACGTTCTTTCCTTGCAACAGGAAGTGTGCTTATTGACATGAGAGCTAATGAGCTTTTATTTCGGTTGAATGACGAAGTGGTCCGTTTTGATATATGCAAAGCAATGAAGCAGCCCAGTGATATGAATGTGTTCTCTGTAGCTGATGTTCATTATGAGGATAAGAAAGTATTATCTGAAACAAAACAGCTTACTGTTGAGCCATTGCCTGCTGCGCTACTGAATGTTGAGCAAGGATGATGAAGATTATGAAGAAACTACGTGTGCTCTAACAGAAATAGGGTCCTATTCTCATACTCCTGAGCAGCCGAACCTTGATCTTAAGAATCAACCGTCACAAATAGCGAAGACTTTCATTGTAGAGCCACCAATGCTAGAATAGAAAGAGCTCCCCAATTACCTAAGGTATACATTCTTGGGATATGGAAATACACTTCCGGAGAGTGTTGCGGATGATTTAAGTTAATAGCATGTAGAGGCTCTCATCTCTGCTCTGATGAGGTATAAGAGAGCTATGGGTAGAAAGATTGATGATATAATTGGTATCTCTCCTAGGATATGTATGCACAAGAGTCATCGCGAAGAAGATTGCATGCCTACAAGTAAGCCTCATTGTCGTCTGAATCCATTCAGAATATGATGCCCCATCTATCTCGATGAAGACTAAGTAATCGAGATAGCTATGTCGTGCCGCGACAATAAATCAAGTGCTTGGTGGGAGACAACCCATCATTTTTAAATGTTCTTGTTGTTTTTGTTTTCTTAGGATCTTATCGAGCCACGACCAAAACTAAGGCGCTTGATGGGAGGCAACCCATCGTTCTAATCGTTTTTGTTGTTTTTGAGTGAATGTAGGTACAAGAGGTGTAAAACGAGGAGGTCGGTTTCACATTTTGATTTGGACGTATTGCATGTTAAAGGTGGTAAGTTAGGAATGAAGGAGCAAAAGGCTATGGATTGGGCATTGCTCATGAAAATATAGGCATTGAAAAAGGCTAGGCATAGGTAAAACTAGGCCACGAACAAGGCAAGGCCTATACTATGGCCTAAGGTGTCGGAATCTAGTATGCCATAGCATAGGCGCCGCCCATGCCCAAGTATGCCATAGCATAGGCGCCGCCTACGCTAATGCCTTTTGTCTCTGAATCTCATATGCCATGCTAAAGGCGCCGCCTATGGTTACCAAATGCTTTGCAAAAGGTGCTGCCTATGCTCACACAATGCCATAGCATAGGCGCGGCCTATGCAAAAGCCTTCTGCTCAACTAGGCATGGCCTATGCTATGGCATTCTGCTCAACTAGGCAAAGCCTTAGGCGCCGCCTATGGTCACTTTTGACTCCAAATCCGATTTTAAATGGGTCAAAACCCGACCCAACCTTTTCCTATAAATATGAGACTTAGTCTTGAACAAAAAACACATTGGAAACCTAGCTTATGCACCGCTTATAGCCTCCAAATCCTCTCAAAAATTTTCCTTTTACTCTTTTTCTTCACAAGAACATCATCCAAAGGCATCAATCAAGTAAGTACTACTTTGTTCTTCATTTATATTCCGTAAGTACTACGTTACTACGTCTATTATGAATTGTTGAATCTTGAAAGAAGTAGTGGTGATGTGAATGTGTTTGAATTGTTGTGATACAACTAAGTGTGTGAATGAATACATAAGGATGATCTTAACTTGTTCCCAACTTGAATTTGTTTTTGATGCATTGTCATACTTTTGCGTAATTGATATGGTCATTAAAATTGTATAATCTTGTCACTTGCATACTTACATGTTGGAATGACTTGTTCATCGGAATAAGACTTATAGTTGCCTACCGACATAGGAGGTTGTGATTATTGATAGATACTATACCTTGATTCAATCCCTATGTAGTAGTCTTGATATATCTAACATGAAAATATTGCAAAGATTACAAGAAGTATGACTGCACTGATTTTATTGTTGAAATATAGCACCTAAAACGTATATCGATGAAGTCTGAGTAATCGACCACTTTCACTTCACTAGTTTGTACCAACAAACTAAGTGTGGGGTGGTGCCCCTACTGCTTGCTTATAGATTGTATCCATCGAGATGATGCTAACATGAACATTGTTTTAGTCTCAGGTACAATGGCACCCAAAGCAAGACAAGGCAAAGATAAGGCAACCACTTCCCAAAAAAGCAAGAAAAGAGGACGTAAAGAGCAAGCTGAATCCTCCGTGCTGCAAATACCTCGACACACTCTTGGACTCAAGTGGGGGTACTTATGAGGAACTTCTGAGGATGATGACTCTGATGATGATTCGGACGAAGGGGGTATGACCCCCGACATAGAGGAGGAGTTCGACTGACCAGGTTCTTCGTATTTATTTTCCACTGAGGGCAGTGTGTCCTGTCTAAGTGTGGGGTGGTGGTATTTGCATGCTATACTTCTCTATCCGCATTTGCATCTATTTATTTATGTTTGTTTGTTTTGTTTTTAGTAGTTAAATTTTTTTAATTTTTTAACTTAACTTCGCATGAAATTATTCTGAGAGGCAGCATGGTATTATAACAAGAGTTTGTGCTAAAATCATTACTATCGAGACATTTAGGCTCTAATTGTGACTCACTATGTGATATTGTGTGGTTCAATTCCTTCAACTGTTGGGACAAGAGTCTATACTACTCCCAATAAAGTCGACCATGTGCCTTGTGTGTGTGAGATAATAGTATATTCTATGTTTGTGGCTGATGCTAGAACTTGCCTGGTGTGTGTGTGAAGCGAAAATAAAGAACGTGAGTTTAGGAGATGATTTAGGCATTTCTTTGGCAACCTATACTTGTGTACCTTCTTTTTACCTACCCGTGGACATTATCCTAGTTAACCCCTTTGAGCCTTTAGCCTATTTTCTTTGACAACCTCATATGTAAGCCTAATCCATTTTTTTCAAGACCATAATTTGATCCAAATTCCTAAGTGCTTTTAAAGTGTACAGTCATGTGACAAAATAAGAGAAAATTAGGTGAGTATGATGCTTTAGAATGTATTGGTACTTGAATTTGTTATAAAAAAGAATTGCTATCATAAGAGGTATGTTATGAAAAGAAAAAGGAAAAGAAAACTGAAAAGTTAGTTTTGTTCAAAATTGAAAAACAAAAGAGGTGACAAAGGGAGGTTGATTAAAAGAAAGCAAAAAGGTTGTAGGTTGTTTGAAAGAAAGCATAAATGGCATATTGTGATGTATTAAAGCACTTAGGGAACTTAGTCACTATTTCTGGCCAAAATAGTCCTACCCGTCCCTTAGCCTACATTACAACCATCAAAAGACCTATTTGATCCTAAGCTTAGTACTATGACATTTAGTGGAGCATTACACTAAGGGCAAGCCTATGGTCATCAGTTGCTGCATATGAATTCTTTGTGAGAGCGAGAGCAAGGATATTTCTATACCCATGTTTGATAAATATACTATGCTTGAGAGTGATTATGGGTAATATATTGCGAGACACACATGGTTAATGAGTTTTGGGTAGTCGTGTATGATTCTTTGTGCCTTAACTTTTGAATATGATTTGACCACCATCTCGAGTCTATGTTGGAGGTTGAATTGTTTCTACTAATGAGCGGAAAACTACTCTTTGTTGATAATTGTTGTGCTTGTCTTGACGAATATTTTGTGTTGTTACTGTGAAACCCTAAGTAAAAGTTTAGATGGACATGATATTTTGTTCGAGGACGAACAAAGCCTTAAGTGTGGGGTTTTGATGATAGGCGAATTTACACGCCTATAGCACTAGATTTTGCCCATATTTTAGCCGAGTTTTGAGAACAAATTATATATTTCATGCACTTTTAGTCCTTTTTCCTATAAGTGAGCTAACGAACATGATTAGCAAGTTTTCAGGTATAAATGATGCAGAATTCAGCATTTTATGGATAACTTGACGCCAAAGAAAGCTTCACGAAAGGAGAAAAGCAAAGCTTGGGCGCCTATGGACTGAAAGTGATGCATGGAAAACTTGTCCCGGGCAAAAACAGCATTTCTGAAGACTTTGGGGACTAGCAGTAATTTATTAGGATTAGGATAATGATACTTTAACCTAGTAGGATTGGGTTAAGTATTTTATTAGCTTAGTAGGAATAGGATATGGGTATTATAAATACCCTATTTTGCTAGAGATTTTGAGAATTATCATCTCACCTTACAATTCATTCACTACTACTTTTAATTCTTCCATTAATTCTACTTTTTATTCTTCTTCTATTCATCTATTCAATTCTTAATTTCCGCAACAAGAGAACCGTTACTTTGCTAGGACTTCACGCCTAACGCCTACCACACTATTACTACACGAAATCTTTATTGTGGTATAATAACAATGTCAATTGTGATTTCCTTCGCATTCATGGGTAACTAAACTTCTCTGTTGGGGTTATGATAGCCAATAGAGACGTACAACTCATAAGGTGGACATAACCCCAACTTCTAAATTCTCACTGTTTTACAACCTACTAAACATTCTTTCTTTTTACGTTGCTATTTTCAGTTTTTACTTTAATATTGTGGTTACACATTACAATCCCCCCTTTTTACGAGACTTGCACTAAAAGTCTAGTAATCCTTGCTTACTTGTTGACCAAGCTATTCCCTGAGGGATCGATACCCAACCCAGTTGGGTTATATATTTGACAACGACCGCTTTACACTCTTACGAGAGCTGTAGATTGAGCGTTATCATCGTCTCATAAAGAAGGACGCTCTCTTCGAATGGGACCAAGCCTATAGTAATTCCTTTGAGAGTATCAACTTATACTTAATGAAGCCACCAGTTCTTGTGGCATCCATACCTGGGAAACCATTGATACTCTATATCGCAGTACAAGAGAGTATTCTCCAATTGAGCTAGAATGATGACGCCGATTGAGCTAAAGTATTCTCCAATCAAAAAGTTGTGTTTGGCATTGGACTTCTCAATTCAAAAGATGAAACACTACTTTCAAGCTCATGTTGTTCATCTGTGTCTAGGAAAAATCCCATCATGTTTGTAATGTCGAAACCAGTCCTTAGTGACCGACTTATAAGATGGTACCTTCAATTTCAATAGTTTGATATTGTGTATGTTCCTCAAAAGGCTGTAAAGGGATAAACATTGGATAACTTCTTAGCAGACCACCCGATACCAGATGATTGGGAACTAAGTGATGTACTTCCTGATAAAGATGCAATGGTTATTGAAGCTAGACCTCTATGGAAGATGTAATTTGATGGTGTCTCACATCGAGATAGAGTTGGTGCCGGTGTAGTATTTGTCACTCCACATGGAGAGGTCATCCCATACTCTTTTACCCTAACAAACCATTGCTCTAATAATGTTGTTGAATATCAAGCATTAATACTTGGACTTGAGATGACAGTTGATATAAAACAACTATAATTATAAGTTGGTGACTCTCAATTAGTGATCAAGCAACTTTTGGGAAGCTATGAAGTCAGAAATCTTGAGCTACGACCATATCATGATTATGAACAAAAATTAATAGGGTGGCTTGGAGAGGTAACCCTTAAAAATATGCCAAGGAAAGAAAATTAGCAAGCTGATGCCCTAGCTACTTTGTCCTCAACTTTGAATCTTCCAAATCAGATGCGAGTTACTATTCGCCAAGAATGGGTAGTACCGCCATCAGATGAGGATGTAGAAAACAAGGTTGAATACCATGTTATCGTGTCCGAAGCTATAAAAGAAGATTAGCGACAACCTATCATTGATTAATTATGTTATGGGATACTTCCAGAAGATCCAAGGAGAAAGATTGACATTTATCATCGTGCACCTTACTTCTTTTACTACAAAGACAACTGTACAGAAGATCATTTGAAAGAGTACTTTTACGGTGTTTGGGAGAGGAAGAAATAATTCAAGCTTTGCAAGTAGCGCACTTGGGAGTTTGTGGATCATATCAGTCTGGACCGAAGATCCATTTTCACATTAAAAGAATGGGATATTATTGGCCAACGATGGTGAAAGATTGCTTGGACTATGCTAGAAGATACAAAGTTTGTCAATTCCATGCAAATTTCATATATCAACCTTCAGAGGTACTACATCCAACTGTAGCATCTTGGCCGTTCAATACTTGTGAAATGGATGTTGTTGGTCCACTACTAAAATCTTTTGGTGGACACTTATACATCTTAGCCGCGATAAATTACTTCTCCAAATGGGCCAAAGCTGTTGCTCTCAAGGTAGTAAAGAAAGAAAATATTGCAAACTTCATCCGAGTGAACATCATCTACCGCTTTGAAATTCCTCAATACATAATAACTGATAATGGAAAGCCATTTGATAACAAGCTGATGAACAAAATCTGTGATCTCTTTGATTTCAAACAACACAAGTCTTCTATGTACCATACTGCCGCCAACGGTCTTGCTGAAGCCTTCAATAAGACTTTATGCAACTATTGAGGAAAGTCATCTCCAAATCCAAACGAGACTAACATGAGCGAATGGAAGAAGCTTTATGGGTGTATAAGACAACTTACCGTACACCGACGCAAGAAACCCCATACTCACTTGCTTTTGGAGTTGAAGTAGTCCTGCCGCTTGAGCGTCAAATACCTTCTTTGAGACTGGCTATTCAAGAAGGGCTCACCGATGAAGGAAATGCTAAGTTGCATCTTACAGAGTTAGAAGCTTTTGATGAGAAAAGATTAGAGGCTCAACAAAATCTTGAATGTTACCAAGCCCGTCTATCTCGTTCTTTCAATAAAAGAGTTCGATTGAGGTGCTTCCAAGTGGGAGATCGAGTTCTTACGGTGAGATGGCCCATTATTACTTCTCGAAAGTTTGAGAGAAAATTCACTACTAGAAAACATTAAATTTTCGACGGCCAATGTAGTCGGAAAATAAGGTAGTTCCGATTAATTTCTTACTGTTACATGGTAGTCAGAATATAGCTTATCAAAAAAATATTTTCAACTACAGTAGTTGGAAATTTCTGACTACTTTAGTTGGAAATATAGTCGGATATTTAATAAATATTTATTTAATAATTATAAATATTTCAACTACTCTAGTAAAAAATTTAATAAATAATTATTTAATAATTATAAATTTTCTGATTGGGATAGTCAAAAATTTAATAAATAATTATTTAATAATTATAATTATTCCGACTACAGAAGTCAAAATTTTAATAAATAATTATTTAATAATTACAATTATTCGACTACTATAGTCGGAAATTTAATAAATAATTATTTAATAATTATAATTTTTTCGATCACTGTAGTCAAAAAATTAATAAATAATTATTTAATAATTATATTTTTTCGACTACTGTAGTTGGAAATTTAATAAATAATTATTTAATAATTATTATTTAAAAATTATTATTATTTAATAAATAATTATTTAATAATTATTATATTGCATTAGCTTACACTACTTTCAAATTATAAACAACATAACTAAAGTATTTTTCATAATAGGATCAAACACGATACAAATTTATAAATACAACCACTTTAAAACATTCAAAACAAACATAAAATAGTTTAAACATCTAAATGTCACAACCAAAAACAAGAACAATAACTACAATATAATTATCATCAGATCCACTATCTTCCTTATCATGAAATTCTTGCGACATGTGCTTCTTAACTAACTCCTCAAATTTAGCAAACTTAGCATCGTTAGCTGTACATTTCTGCGTCAATTCCATAATTTGTTTTTTCATCGCTTCCATTTCTTCCACAGTTTTCAAAGTAGAAGAGGAACTGGGAAATAAGGAAGGACTACTCGAGGATTAGAGAACCCCTGTCCCATAGGTTCTACCTTTCTTTGGACCACCTACTGCAGCTGTCCATATATTATTCATCTCTGCAGGTGATGGTTGGACCATGGTACCATCCTCTGAAGTAGGTTGGGTATGACGCCACTCTTCTATGCTTTTTTGAAATTCTTCCTGAAAGAAAAATTATTTGTCAGTACGTAAATAAGCAAAGTTGAGTAATAATAAAACAATGTATGTAAAAGTTATTATCTTACATATGCATTCTTAGCACACGTTTTGAACCAATCTCCTCTTGTACCATCTTTGTTTTTCTTCCTATGCGTCTCTTCGCAGACCTAAAGAAAAGGGCGCTCTTTTCCTCCATTTTCATATTCTTGCAAAATTTTAGAAAAAGAGATAATGCAAGTATGAAGACAAGTCCGAGCAGCATAGACCAAAACATCTTATATAAGAATTATTCGTTGTTATGTACCCCAATATAGCATAGGCACATGGATTAGGAAATGGAGATACTGTATCAGACACTAGGTAGTATGTAATTGAATTTAAGTTCTGTGCAATTGTCCACTTAGAAAAAGCAACTCAAAAGTTTTTCAAGTTTTTGATGTAGTTCAATAGGCCTCAACAAAGTAATACCGATATCGTAGCTATTGAGACAAAAATATTTCACTCAGTACCTTATAGATCTGCGTCAGATGAAAACAATCAATAGGAAATATCAGATAATATCATATTATTATCAACAACAGACCCTTAGTTTCCTATATATCATTATTGTGAAAGGGACTAGAATAGAATTCTAGTTGAGCTATATTGTTTAAATTATAATAAAATAGGTAAAAGTTGGTATCATTTCTTTGTAACACACCACATATTCTACATTTGCACTATAGTCTATTAGGGTTAGGCCGCACATCACGAGTTTGAGTGCTGCCATTTAGTTAAGCCTGACATTTAGTGGAAGTAGGGCAAAGTGGTGGGCGCATATTTTGTTGAGTTTCAAACCTCTGAGCACAGTTGGAATTTGGCAAGCTAACTTACATAGTGTTTGTCGGTTATAAAAGAAAAAGAAAAAATTTTTAAGCGGATTTTATGTTAGTAACTTCTATTCACACTGTAATAACAAACTTATCATAGTTGTACATCACAACAACAACAACAACAACAACATACCCAGTGTATTCCCACAATAGTTATACGATGAGAAAGTGTATAACTTAATAGTGGAAATTTCCTGGTAAAAAATGGACATTACTCATTGAACTTATAAATCTTATGAATCTAAGTTCTTCTCTACTACATAAGGTGAACCATACTACTGGATATTTCATAAGATGTGTCAAATGAATTAAAAGTCAACCAATTATATTAAATGTAAAAATGTAGCGCCTAACTTCCTATATGTTTCTAAGTTCTTATATAGTGGTATACATTTAGGTTATCCTAGATCATTGGTAAATGTGTTATAAATAGCACCCTTTAATCATGGTCCTCCTTATTGGTTGATTGGTGCATATGTGAATGAGAGGCTGGATTTTACTGACCATACTGGTAGAGCTGTTGTGATCACCGACATCCCATTTTCCACAAGCATTGATCCTAAGGTTTGTAAACATACTGACTTGCTATTTTGTCAATTTTCTCTTTGGAGGTGTTCATTGATTCAAGTGTCTCCTAGTTTTGTCTTACCAAAAACTTACATCTCTGTCACTTTGCATCCTAATATATCATCTTCAACAACTATTACTTTCCTGATATCATTTGGTTTGTGGTAATTTTCTCCAAATATATGAAAGTAACCCAGGGAATGTAGTACTTTGATAATTCATTCAGGATCCTATTGCTTTATCGCAAACGCAAAAAAAAATACGGCTAAACATTAAGAGAATATTCTGCAACAGCAGGTTCTACAACAGCTGTAGCAAATATAAGATCTTTTGCATATATAGAACCCCAGTCCTTAGTTACAGGCCTTAGTTCTGCAGTAAAGGCCTTAGTTTGAGATAGGCTTAAGAGTCCAATGGTTGTGGAAGGGTCTGAGATATTCGCCAGCCGTTACTAACTAAAGTGAAGTGCAGATAATAAACTTAATAGGGGCGAGATTCTCAAATGATGCTCCATGGGTGTTTATCTATAAATAACCTTCTATCTACACGGTGCAAATGCCCTGACTTTTAGTGATTCACTAGCAATACAGTTCCATAGCTTTCAAGAGTTGTAATACAAAAAGGCTCACAGTCTTCTTTCAGATGGCACTGCCCGCCAGCTATATTGAGATTTAGACTAATTCAATTACTTAATTCCGTTGTTCAGACTTTGTTTCATTGCTTTTTGCCAGCTACATTGATAACTCCACACCAACGACTTCCTTATACTAAGAGTTTTACTATAAGTACTTTGCTCATTACTTCCAATTAAGTCATCACCTCTCTAACTAAACCACTAATTATCTTTTTCTTACTTTCTAAAACCATCAGGTAGTGTGATACAAGACCAAGTTCATAACAAAATAAACAAGCAACAACAAGAGCAACAAGATGTCAACAACAATGCTAGTGAATTAAAATAGGCCACACAAGGATTCACTAGACTTTAAGATGAGCAACGACAAGAAGATAAGAACAATAGTGAATGGAAAGAGACCCACATGAAATCACTATGTCACAATTTAGAACATTGAAATAAACCAAAAAAATCATAAATTTAAGCCAATATTACCAGTCTTCGTCGGTGGGTAGCGAAACTCTTTGAACCTTCTGTGTGCAACGATCCACCTATTTGAGATGCACTATTTTCCTTTACCCGTTTCCTCCTCACCATATATTCAAAAGTATCCTATTTTTCTAAGAAATGGACCCACATATCAGTATTCAACCAACTAAGTTTTTCCAAGTTCCTCCAGGCCTCATACAAGTGTTCTTTGATCCATTGAGCTTCTTTCAACTTGAAAATGCGTTGTATTTCATTTTCATGACAAGAATTTCATAAACACTTTGTCTGCAAGATAGTTTAATATAAAGTCATGAAATGAGTTGACGGATATTAAGGTAAATTCATCATTGATAGCATACTGAAATGTTAAATTCTTTGATTTTGATTATACCATAAACTGGTTCCACATAAGAATTCTGACGTCAAGTCGAATCTCATTCCAACTACCCCATGGCTCTATGTAAAATGGTTTAATTACTTTTATAACTATATACGGGAATGAACCTGCAATAAAACTATATTAAATTATCTTATCTTTCAAAAATTTTAAAAATTATGGAAAAACATATGGTTTACTTACCCATTACCATCAAGGGCGATAATTAGCCTCCCGTTGTCGTCATATTCTACTACCTTTTTAAATTTTAGAATCTAGAAAGCAGTTGCTGTAGCATTAGACGCTATAGCACTATCAATGGATGGCTTGTTGATGTGCTAAGACCTCCAATTCTCAATCCAGAAAGGCTACGTGTGGTTGATGTTGAAGGTACAGATGAAGAGCTACTATGCAAACTATTGTGGAGAGAAGAGGGCTGGAACTGGTGGGGCAGTGGAGGCATGAAAAGTGCATTTGGTAGTGAAATATTTGCCCTTGGAGGAGGAAAAATATTTTTAGTAGCTGGTTGAAGAGTTGTGGTAACAGGTGGTGGTGCATATTGACTTGCGGGAAGATTATCAGGTCCTTTCTTACCTTTCTTACACCGTCTATTACCATGACCTTTTGATGCCATAGATTTTATTTATTAACCACCTGAAAAAAACCCACCAAATGGAGTTAGTCTGTGTTATGCTGCCCAGATATATTTGATCAAAAGAAAATTAAATTCTGTATTCCCTGTAGTACTGAGTGAAAGAAAGCCTCATCTTGTCTCGAATAGTGAGATACTAAGTATCTGTCCTTGTATTTGTCAATATGATTAGATAATTATTACATTCAATATATGTTATCACTCCACTAACTAAAGCAGTTAAGGTGAATTTGAAAAATATTTAATTCCATAAAATATTCCGGTGTATCTCATCTAGCAACTAAACAACCTCTTAAAGAATACATTGACAAAAGCTGTGAATACTACTATGTAACCATACTCAAACAGCAAGAATAAATTAGCTCTTATAATTTCAGTATTTGATATTTTAATCCAAGGTTAACACCATTCAAATGATCCTGGTTTAACTGGAAAACTGCCATTGTAGAAACCATATAACAAGCTAAGATTGAATGAAACGGAATACAACACTCAAGAAATCATAAATAGGAAAGACTTAGCCACCGAATAAATTTTGGACTACACCAAAGACTTCACAAATAAATAACTTGCTTTATGCAGAGGAACTAAAGAAGTAGGATTTAAGAAAATGCAACAAGACAAGCAAATCATGCAATCAAACAACCAGAAATGTTCTTACTAGCCCTACAAATGTTAACAAAGAAAAGACACGATATTGTCAAGAAAAATAGCAAAAACCAGCAGCTACAGTACAATTCAAGACCTTGTTACAACACATTACTACTATTAATAACAACTCAATCCTTATCGCTTGTTTCATAGTCATTCATCAATTCTTCCTCATCATTTGTTTCATATTCATTCATTGATTCTTCCTCATTACTTGTTTTATTTTCATCAAGTAACTCTTCCTCACTTATTTCATTTTTATCAGTTAGATCTTCCTCATTATTTGCCCTGGATGTTCCATCTCCATAAACATGAATATTCAATCTAAGTTCAGAAGGATCAAATTCTTCATATAGGCTTTCGTTATGCTGCAAATCACCTGCTAATTCATCATCCACCCTTTCTTCAACACTAGAAATCATTCTGATACGGTACATACAATGCATCCTCTACTTTAACTCTAACGACAGGCTTTGTTTTTATAATTACCCACCACGCAGATTTATTCTTACACAAAGAATAAGAAGCGTAATACACTTGTTTCATATTTTGTGCAATGATAAATAGATCATAGAGTCCATACTCCCTTGTACGCTTAATTTTAACTCTTTTGTACCGAGGGTGCACCTTTGTACCTAACCTAGGCGTAGGATCATACCACTCACACCGAAAGAGAACCAATTTTTTCTTTGGAAAACCATCATGAAAATCGAGTTCTAAAATCTCGTGAAGCACACCATAATAATCAACACCGCCACTATTGTTGGGTTTCTTTCCCTTAGAGAACTCTTTTGTATGAAATATGTACCCATTGATAGAGTACTAAGAAAACTTTCTGACTTTAGCATCAGGTCCCCAAGCTATATCACGTAAAAATTGCCCATTTGGGTTATAATTAAGTGGATTATGAACCTATAAAAAGTTCAAAAAAAAAGTTAGAATTTAAATATACATAAGATTGAACAAAAGTGTAAATCGTGTTAAATATTTAAGTTACACTTACATATTCTCTAAACCACACTGAAAACATAGGATAAACAGCAGCATCCTCGTGTAAAGCCACAAAGTAGCTGTCTGACAAAGTTATGACTTTCATTAATTAAAGCTTAGATATACCTTGAATGATTGTCGTTAATATAAATATACCCACTTATAAAAAGGCAGGACCTCGGGTCAATTTAATAATACATATGTTGTAGCTGACTTAAGCTCCACCTCATTCAAATATCGAAGTGGACCACCTTTTAGACTTCTTTTACCTGGTTGATTGAATATTAAAAATGGTGGTGCTGAAGGATCTGTATTGTCTCCATCATCATGCCTATTAGGTCGGTTTCTCAGACATGGTACATTATGTTCAAAATAATATAAACAAAAATAAGAGGTCTCTTTATCCAAATAAGCCTCACATATTGATCTCTTAATTCGGGATCTGTTTTTTATGGTTCGCTTACATTTGCTAATAGTCCTGCATAGTATGATCTTTTAGGTGAAATAATATTCAATTAAAAGACATGAAGGTAAATTTTAAAAGTCAATACCTCTCAAAGGGATACATCCATCTACTCTGAATAGGCCATTCAAGTCATGCCTCTTGCACAAGGTGAATTGGGAGATGCTCCATAATTTAAAAAAACCAGGAGGAAAAATGTTTGCCAACTTGTTTAAGGTTAATCGAATGTTGATATCCATCAAAGATAGGTTCTCCTCCCTTAATGTGTTAGAACATAAATCTTTGAAAAATAAGCTTATCTCTGTTATGGGCTTCCAGATTCTATCAGGCAATGCACATAATGCAATAGGCATCAATGACTTCATGAAAATGTGATAGTCATGGCTCTTTATAGAGGTCAACTTTCCTTCCTTCATGTCAACACACTTAGACAAATTTGATGCATATCCATATGTCATTCTCAAATTATTAACCCAATCATAAATTACTCTTCTATCCTCCACAGTGAAGATGTAACAGGCCTTGGGCTTCTGAATCTTATTGTTTGAGTATGTCAGGTACAACTCACTATGCTGACAATACTCTTGTAAGTCTATCCTGGCCTACAAGTTATCTTTTGTTTTGTTACTTACATCTATCACAGTATTAAACAAGTTGTCAAAGAAGTTTTTCTCAATATGCATGGGATCTAAATTTCTGAGACAGAAGATTATCCTTCCAGTAATCTAACTCCCAAAATATGCTTCGTTTAGTCCAATTATGTGTAACACCATAACTAGGTATCCTGGATGGTGGAAAATCTGTTACCTTAGGTAGATTTCTCACTCTATCCCAAATTTTTTCTCTTGACAAAATTGATGGTGGCTTTTCAAAATCAGTCTTATTCTTCATAAAATCACTAGTATTTCTCCTAAACTCATGTTGCATTGGCAAGAATCGATGGTGATAGTCAAACCATGAGTTTTTAATCCCATGTTTCAAAGTGAATGCTTTTGTGTCTTCCATACAACAAGGGCAAGCTAACTGGCCCACAATCGACCACTTAGAAATTATTCCATAAGCAGGAAAGTCATTTATAGTCAATATCAAAGTAGCACACAATCTAAAGTTTTGTTTCATTGATACATCATATGCTTCCACACCTTCATGCCATAGTAAGTTCAACTTATCAATCAATGGCTACAGATATACATCAATCAAAACTTTTGGATTGCGAGGACCTGGAATAATGCAAGTTAGAAATATATAATGACTCATCATACACAATTTAGGCAGGAGATTATAAGGAGTCATAAATACTGGCTAATATGAATATGGTGTAGCTGAGATACAAAATGGAGTGAATCCATCAGTAGATAATTCCAACCTAATGTTTCTTGGTTCACTAGCAAAATCCGAATACACACTATCAAAATGCTTCCATGATTCTCCATCTGACAAATGACATAAAACACCAGGTGGTTTTTTATTTTCATACTGCCATCTCATAAGAGGGGTAAAGCTCATTGATGCATATAACCTCATTAACCGTAGTATAAGGGGTAAGTAATGCATCGACTTCACAGGAACTTTCTTTCCTTTGGCATGTGTGACTTTCTTATAACGAGGTTGATTGAAAAATTTGCAATGTTCTAAATTTGCATCTTCCTTGTAGAATAATATGCAACCTTTTTCGCAACAGTGAATCCTCTCTGATGAAAGTCCTAACTTAGAAACCAACTTCTTTGTTGTGTAGAAATCTTTGGGTAAGTCAAGTTTATTTGGATTAAGTTTATTCATAAGTCCAATGATAGAATTCATGCCCTCTTGAGAAATAGAATAATCTGACTTAATACTCAGTAACCGAACGACAACAGATAACTTAGAATGCACTAATCCTTCATACAATGGATGACTAGCTTCCTTTAACTGTTCATAAAAGTGATTAGCCTCATAATTTGGTTCATTTTGAGCCCCTGAGTGTGTCCCAAAAGCATCCCTGACCATCTCACTATATCGTGAACTTTCAACATTATTCTCTCTTATTGGACTTTCAACATAATTTTGAAAAGCAAAATTATTAGCAGCACTACTCTCTCCATGAGCTATCCACACAATATAATTCAATATAAAACTCTTCTTATAAAGATGTAATGTAACAAATTCTGGACTCAATAACTTGTAGCACTTGTTATTCCAACAAGGACACCTAATTGTCCCTTTAGTAATAAAATCATTAAGTGTCATTGCTTTAGCAATAAATCCAGCTACCCCAGCTTTATATTCCTCCCTCAATCCCACACGATTAGGATAAAGTCTATTATACATCCATGTACAATTTTCATTTTCCATCTACACAAGAACAACAACAATAATAATAGAGAAGAGAAATAAAAACAAGAGAAACAAAACAATAACAGGTTTGTTTAGAGATGCAAGAATTATATATACAAATACAAACATATTTTCAAATGAACAACTTCCCCTTATAGTTTTCATGATGCATCAATAAAAAATTCATCAGGACTTGAAAGTATTCAACAAAAAATAAATTTTCAACTGCTATCTAATCAATCATTCTTTTGTCTGATCAAGTACTTCGTCTATTTATAAAAGCCTGCAAATGTGTTATATCCAATACCTGTTGTTATGTTAAAATAAAAATATTTTAACAAATAAAACTAAATGAACTTTGCAATTTGTCAATTAAAGAGGGGAATTAGAAGGGAAAAACAACCACATAACAATTTGTATTGAATTGCATAATTGGTTAGATGTATGATGGGTACTTTCACATAAATAATATGATTAAATTTAATTTCTTATATGTGGTATTCAGTAAAAAAGGTCTACATTTATTTTTAATTAAACTTGTCACGATTAATAGCATGTGAAAAAAATGGTTAATTATCATTCTTTAATTGAACCATTTGTGCAATTCGATTTTGATGGCAAAGAAATTGTTTGGCAAGTGATAGATATCATAAAAAAAAGGAATAGAAAAGGAGATCCATTTTGATAATTAGCAATCACTAAGCAAAAGAAATCTCCTCCAAACCATAAGAATCAAATTTCTCTGTAAAAAGAGATGAAAAGAAAGATTAACAGTTTCTTTGTAACTGCTCTACTTAAACATTATTATGAGATAATGTAATAGACTTTTCATTTTAACCAAGTTTCAAATATTAGGAGAAATTATCATAGCACATAAATGAAAAAAGCTTAATAGTATTGATAATGAAAATTATTTAATATGACTATCTTTAATGTTGTGTATAATGTTAATGTGATTTTTTAATCTTTTAAATTAAAAAATGGCCAAAAAATCACAAAAAAGATAAATAGGATTGGAGGCTTCTAAGGCATGCCACATAGGATGGGCTAAGAGTCTCCTCTCCTTCTCTCTCTTTATATATATATATTGAATGATTGTCAATTGTCAATTTTATGTCTGCTGACGTAATATTTTTTTTCTTTTACCTAATGTAGACATTGTATTATGTACTAGAAATCCAAAAGTTCTTAAATTGTATGAAGATGGACGAAATCATGTGATTTTGGAAACCCTATGACATGTATGTATGTCTTCTTAATTAAAAAAAAATGAGAAAGATTTTATCTCATTAAAAAACCATCTAAATATAGTATTTTAACCCATTAAACTGCAATCTAAATGTAGTTTTTTTCCTTAGACTTCATTTTTTTCTCCATGTAATCTTTTATATTGTCCTTCATTAAAAGATTTTGCAACTAATCAAATCTTCTTTTCATCTACATCTAAATAGGGTATTGCAGCTTTGGATTGGATGTTTTGGGAAAAAAAGAAGAAGAAAGAATCTTAACAATTCTTAGCTTTTTGAGATGTAAGTCATGGTCCATGGGTTGAAGAATTGAGGCTTTCAATAAAAGTATGAATTTTTCCTAAGAAATTTGTGATTTTTTTTAAATACAGATGCATTAGATAGAAGGGTATTGAGGTTGCAAATTAGGGTAGAAGATTAAATTCTTTTTGATTTATGAATTATATTTTTTATAATGTATAACTTTTATGTGCAATTTAATTCTTATATAGTTACAAGTTTGTAGTATATTTATTTTTAAAAATTGGTGATCCTTTTTATGCAGGTGCATTATATAAGAGGGCATATGTCACGACCCAAAAATGAGGGTCATGATACCACTTGTCGCGGCATACCTTGACAAGTAAGCCTATCACCCAAACTGATATGAAAAGAATAAAAGACAAAAATATCCGATGGTAAGGTTTCTAGAATGAAGCCGAACCATATAAGTAATCATAATAATGCGGAAAGAACTTATACAAAATACCAATCATGCCCAAAACTAGGTGTTAATAGTGTAAGAACTACTAATACAATCCGAGAGTCAAATACATCAAAAAAATAACCACAAAAGGAATAATATCTATCTCCGAATACTAATAAAGACATAACTACTTTAGGAAGATAGACGTGAACTTCGGATGCATGAATATCCAACCGCTATCTTAGAAGCTCCAACAATCGCCTGAGTCAAGAAATCTGAGGCGCACTCGAGCTAGGACCTGCACCGAAAGGCACTGTAGGCATGAGTATGGTCCACTTGTACTCAGTAGGTATCATAGACAAACCAAGCAAAGTAGTAAATAAAGCATACAAAATATACACTAAGGGCACGTCACCTGCAATCAGAAAATATCCCACAACGGTAGCCCACTCCGCTTGCACTAACAGTTCTAATATATATCACATATATTACAATGACACACCAAGATATAGAATACAAGTATACATTATGTCACATATAAATAGAACAATAGAGAACATGCAGATACAAGATCATCAAATACAATTAAAAGAAGATAAGACAAATACATAGATGACAATTCAATAAGGCAATACAACACAACATAAACATAATAAAGTAAGTGCAATGTATGTGATGATGATGATGATGCATGAGGTCGTCACACAACCTCCGAGATCGTCGAACAATCCCCTTATACACCTACAGAGCTAAAGCTTCTAGACGTAGGACTCATGAGGGGTTCTTCAACCCATATACAATCCATATATCTCATATCTGCTTTTCGGCATATCCCACGATAAGAGTTTTATAAGGTGTTACATTATTTTCTTACAAAAGGTGTTTCTAGTGTTTCTCAGATGTTGCAACGGTGGTACCAATGTTTCATGAATGAGTATGATATAAAGATGTAGTGATCACAACCAATCACGATGAGTATTTCCACAACCAACCACAATGATATATTCCCACAACCACATAATCCAATATCCACTTATTATTTTCATTTCATCCATGAATTTCCACATGTCTTATATACTAATAAAGTATGAATATAATCACAATACACTAATGGTATCATATTAAATAACACAATTCAATTATTCACATTTATTCAAGGCTATGAATATCACATAGGACCCCAAACTGTCAAACATATCACATAATATCTCAAATTAAACAATTACATCACATATAGGCGCCCACACAGGCACAACGCATAGATAGCCATTTTTCATGATTAGTTACAACCCTTAACATGTATTTTGTACCATCATTTACTACCCAGACCAGTTTGAAGAGTTAAGTCATAACCTACTTCGAAGCCAAAATCGGTTTGCTACACTTGAACCCACAATCTTACTTTTCACGAATAATCCTGAACTCCACTAAAAATATCAAATATGAAATCTACGCATCAATATAAATCCAACGGCACTTATATTGACTATTCGGGGTCAAAACAGACCCCCAAAATGGGTTTTTTAAAAAGAAGGGCAAAATTGGAGCTTTACTTCAAAAATATGTTCCTCATATTTTTGGGAACCTACATCTGAAAACCCAAGTTAAATCGAGTAAAAAATGGGGTTCAAATTGAATAAAAGCTATTTTTGAGCTTTACTAGATATAATCTTTGAAATCCAGGTTAAAATCAAGAATCAGAGTTATTTTGAAGGTAAAATTGATGAAAAACTAGTAATTATGAGATAAAATATTATTCAAGTGAAGAGAGTAAAATTTTGGTTTAAAATCACGCCCTACGATTTTTGGAGTTTGGAGGAATTTATCAAGAAATTATTAAGAATAGTGGTGAATTCTTACCTAAAATTCGTAATAAAACCAAGAAATAGATGTTAATCTATCTTTTCAAGCTCCCACAAGCTTCACTTTTAAGCTCCTAAACTATTTAGGGTTTAAATCTCAAGAGGCAAGATGAAAAATGAACAAAATAGGCCAATAAGGGGCGAAAAAGCTGTTTATATTGAAGATGTGCAATATAACTGCTATTTTTTTTAAAGTCGAAATGGATTTCGATGGGGTGCCTGAGATTCGTTCGAAGTTCGATATACACAAACAAACTATGCAACCATACTAAAGTCGATGTTATAGATACGATGGCGATATTAAATTTTCAAAAAAAATATCATTTTCACAAAGTTGACACTCGAAACCCGAAATTATAATTTTCCAAATCGAGGGTCGAAATGAGATTTAAAAGTCATAAAATCATACCAAATATGCTAATAGCCTAAAATCAACATTTTGGATCTGTTGACAAAGTCAGATTTTCCATCCGAGGTCGTTTCGATCAAATATGGGTCCCACACCTATATTTTCAATTTTCCAACTTTCCAACCAATAGGTCAAAATGAGCTCGGGTGTACGGGGACCCGAACCAAAGGTCTACCTAGCCTAAAATCAATATTCTGGAGCTGCTAGAGCAGTTCGTTTGGTCATCCATCGCACGGATCAAAAGATATCCACATAAATCTAAAATAAGACTCTCAAAGCCATCAAAAACTACAATATTGCATAAATGATACCAAAATGCATCGAAGATCATGTCAATCACTCCCACACCCCAGAAATATCATAACACAACTATTAAAAAGGGTAAAATAGTCTAATCACACAAAATCACAAATTTTACATATTTCATCAAATTTTCAGGTCGTTACAACATAGAGGTCACATATTAGGATAGAAGGATTTTTTATTTATTTATAAATCATCTTTTCTGTAATGCCATAAGTTTTATGTGAATTTAGTTCTAAAATTATTGTATGCTCATAGTATATTTGTTTTCAAAAATTTATGATTCTTTTTTATACACATCCATTAAATACGGGAGTATGGAGGTAACCGATTAGGGTAGAAGATTATTTTTTTTATTTATGAATCATATTTTGTAATATTTCCTTAATACAGATACTAAATTTGATATCATCATTGAAATAATTTCTTGGAGTAGAGCAAATAATAGCTTTATTATTAGAAATTCTCTTAAAACCTCCACTACATTGTTCCCTATGTTTTTCAAGCACAATAATTTCTTTAGTTTCATTCGCCAACTTAAAAAATATGTAGGTATCTTTTTACTTATAATCCATATCTAATAATGCTATCCCTTTCTAGATTATGAATATTTTATATGTGTTAGCTTTAATTTGATTAGTTAGGATTTTTAAATAGCCTAATTCAGAATTTTATTTTGTGTTATATTAAGAATAATGTCTTGGTGATGATTTGTTAAATTTCACGTGCAACACACGTACCCTAAACTAGTATCCACACACACACACACACACACACACACACATATATATATATATATATATTTATATACTAGTTTCATGAGGCCCGCGCTAAGCCCGGACCCAAACTCAAAGTATAAAATAATAATTTATATCATATATTTCAGTATATCTAATGATTTTCTTAAAAAATCTTGTTGATAAGTTCTCATAATTATTAGAGTTTTTAATCACATAATTGATAATTTTAAATAAAAAATATTATTTATGAGAAAGAAGATATTAACAGAGAATTAGAATATATCAAAAGAACATAGTAATTCAATATTTTATATAATTACATAATTTAAAATAGCGTAAAGCATCTAGTACCACTTCGAACTATGACCAAATTTGCTACGATACACCGTAACTTCACTGGGGTTATATTACCCCCTGAACTCAATTTTAGTATATTTTTATCACTTATTTTAGCTGACATGACACCTTTGATGTGGGCTCTATTTTTATGTAATAAAGGTGTCACATTAGCACAAAAAGGTGACAAAAATACGCTAAAATTGAATTCGGGGGTGGGGGAAGGGGATGGGGCGAGGGTAATAGCACCCATGTAGAGTTGGAGTGTGTCGTAGCAACTCCGGTCATAGTTCGAGAGGGTACTGAATGCTTATCTCTTTAAAATATTTAATAATTACATTTCGATAAAGATCATAAATACAAAAAAGATATTGATATTTTTATAAAATTTGCAAGTATTTGTTTTCTTAGTTATAGCAAAAAATAAATTTATTTTGATATTTATTGAGTTTTAATTTTCCTCATAATTTTAGTGGCAATAATTTTTGCTAATTACATTTTTTTCATGTTTTAGAATCATCTGGAAAAAAAGTCAATGCTTTCAAGTTATATTATAGTTATAATAATTATAACCTCAATTAAGAGTCTTTATATAAATTAATTTAATAAGAATATATAAGGATATTTAATGATAATTAAACTACATTATTAGCTTGTTCCATTCCGTCTATTTACTTATTATGTTTATTTTTAACATGCCCCTTACAAGAGTAACCTATTCATCTTATTAATTATTGTTTTATACTTTTTCATGTTCATTATGAGAAACAATAAATATAAGATATTATTTATTATACTATAATATCGAAAAGAACTATGAAGTTGTAGATGAAATCATTGAAAACTTTAATTTTGTAAGAAAAGTTAGCTTGAATATTGTTGATTTAAAATGAAAGGAGTTTTAATTAAATAGTAATCTAACATTTGGCAAGAAGAAATCAATTATAAAAACTCAAGTGGAATGATCTTAACAAAAAAAATAAGGGAGAAAATAAATGTAATTAAAAAACATCATTAATTATCATGTGTAGTAATTTTATTTCACCAAAAAATTAAAATATCAAAAAAGCCCTTACGATGACTATCAAAATCTCAAGATCCTTTATGTTTTAGTGGTAAAAAAGTATTGTCTACAAAAGTTGTTCAAATTTTATCATTTTATTTTTTAAAAGATAATTTGACTTATTCTAAACCTAAACCGTGTTATATTAATTCAATAAAATTAGAAATTAGATATTCAAAATTATATGAAAAATAGATACCATAAATTATAATGATTATATCAATATAATAATATTTTTTTGATTAAAGTTCATATTGTTTGATCTTCAAAAGTGAAATGTGAAATATATTTTAAGATGAATAAGAAAATAATTTAATAAAACCAAAAAGAAATTCAACTAATTACAAAGGTTCATGTGGAAAATCTTAAGAGGAGAATTATGAAAAAATAATGCCACATGTAAGACTTTCATACCATAAATTTTAATGTGAGGACTACTAAAATTTTTGTTATCTATTATATATAGTAAGTGTGTGTGTGAGAGTGTGTGTGTGTATATATATATACGAGACCATCAATAATAACAACAACAACAACAACAATAATAATACATGGATAATGTGTTTGTAAATTATGAGTATGCATATCTGCGAAAGTTATTTAATAAATAGTAAAAATAAATTAAATGATAAAAAAATAAATTGTATAATTCAAAATCATACATGCAATACGTCAAGGTTTATTTGATACTAAAATAATAAGTAAAATACTATTAATACCCAAAACAAATAATCTTTTTATAAAATAGCAGTTTGGGAGAAATACCGAAAGATCAAAATTGGGTGTCAACAGCTTTCCATTAGTTGCTCGGGATGATAGAAAAAATTTTTGAGCAACCAGAGTTGACATAGTAGATAATTTTGTCCGACCGAGAGGACGATTTGCTGGGATCGACAACAAGAGACTGGTTATTAATATTATGACCGAGTCTGTGGTTTTAAGTTGCCTACATATCTCAAATTTACGAGAATCATGCCCTGTGTAGTTCTTGGTGTAGGAATGAATGAGATTCCTAAAGAAAAATGACGAATGTGGAATCTGAATGAAGATAACACTAGTTGACAAAGTTTGCGTATGAGTGATGTAAAAATATAGAATGTAGATAAGATTTAGATCAGGTTTGCAAGATAAAGGGATAAAGAATTGCACTTCGAAAACATGAGAAGAATGTTTCTCAAACATCTTTTGTGATTCTTTTGAGGCTTATCTGCAATTTCTAACGTGACTAGCTAAACTGGTTTTCTCATAAGCACAGAAAAAAAATAATGTCATGAAAATGTTAATAATAGATAACAATAACAATAATAATAATAATAATAATAATAATAATAATAATAATAATAATGATAGTAATAATTATAATAAAAAAATTAATAATTATAATAATAATAATAATGAGAGGAAATAAGAAATGTATCTATTTGGCGTTGCACTTATTGCTCAAGATTTTGACGCTCCTAAAAAATCTCCCCCTATTTTGACTTTTAAGGAGAATGTGATCATATTACTACATGTCTGCATAATCAATTATCCTTATTTTGGATGGATGAGCCCGTTTTTCTTAGTTTAAGGTGGATAATCTTAGTATATCTTATTATAGGACAAACGAACCCGATATATCCTATTATATGATGGACAAACTTGGTATATCCAGTTTTAGGGCGGACGAAATCAGTATAATTTATTTTAGGATAGACGAAACTAGAATATCCTATTTTAGCATGGATGAACCAGACATATCCTATTTTAGGATAGATGAATAAGACATATACTATTTTAGGGTGTATGAACTCGACATATCCTATTTTAGGGCGGATGAATCAGACATATCCTATTTTAGGATGGGTGATCTTGGCATATCCTATTATAGGACGGATAAACCCAACATATCCTATTTTTGGGCGAATGAACCCGACTTATTCTATTATAGGGTGGATGATCCCGATATATCCTATTTTAGGCCAGATGGACCGACATATCGTATTTCAGGGCGGATGAACCTGACATATCCTATTTTAGAGAGGATGAATTCAACATATCCTGTTTTAGGGAGGATGAACCTGGTATATCCTATTTTAGGGCAAATGGCCTCAGTGTCCTTTGCATTACTTGTAACTTTTTACAATTGTCATGCCATTGTGATGAAATCTTTGAGGACCCCTCAAATTTTTTTGCCCAAGTTTAGAATATGTTTTACTATTTCTTACGAATCAAAATGTTGTCTGTAGGTAGAATTTTTTAGGTAATCTCAAACATTCTACCCCAGTTTTTACTTGTAAAGTGTTATATTCCTACATCACATAAAGAAAATGTTAGTTCAAAAGAAATGGTGTGTTTCATTCAAACACCGAGGTTCAACTTTGAATCTGCAATTATCATTTGAAGTCATGGAATAGGACAAAATAGTTTAGATTTGTTGAATAACATCTTTTCAAAAAGCTAACATGATTTGAATGTGAAGAAAAAAGGAAAAATTTATTAGATTGAGACCGAACCCAAGAGTGGGTTGCCTATGTATCCAAATGGAAGTCAAGTCAAAAGTATTTCATGAGTACATAGAGAAACATAAACAAAATCATGAAACTTTATTAATTGGAAAGAGAATTGGTACTTTGCTTGTGATAGTTTTTTCCTTCTTAGGTACTTTGATGTCCTTTACGCTTCCTTGTCAATTGTCTCGGGGCGATGTTTATCGGATCACATTGGACAATAATTGTGTTTGTAGTATCATGTATATGTCTTAGTGGACCTTGTTTTACTATGATCCCTCCTCAATCAAATCTTGGACCTTGTACCTTAATGCTGAACATTCATCGGTATGATGACCTTGGATATTTGAATGAAATACAAACATTTTTGTACTGGTCAAAATCCAAAGATGTGTACTTAGAGATCCATCATTTTCTTGGTTTCAAAACTCCTTGAGATCAAAATCTTTGGAATATGCTAGCCAAATGTGTAGCTAAAATGGTAAAAGTATGATGTTTTATTTTCTTTGATTGATGAGAATTGAGTGGTATTGGATAAGTCTATCGTTTAGAATTATGTTGGTGTGAATTTGGTTATTAAAAATATTGTGGGTTATAGGTGGCAAAACCAACCTATGCTTGTTGGGTAGTTTGATAGTGTTGTTCTTGAGGTGGGATGGTTGAGATATCATTTTCTTCTTTTTCTTTCGGTGAAGCTTTCAGTGATCGAAAAGTAGCTTATATTGTGGAAACATCAATAAATTTTCCTATCAAAATCCCATATTCTAATATTTTTCAATTAGAATTAGATCGTCAAAGCTTCAAATATATAAGCCGAATAATTTTTTATAGTATATACCATCCAGTGACCTAATGAATGTTTGGACTAACTCATTTTCAGGCACAAGAGGACATATCTTAGAAGATTCCAATCTCCATCAAGTTTCATAATCCTCAAAAGATTCATGAGTTATTCTCATTACTTCAAGAAAGTTCAGAATCGTCGGTTCGACCTTGATATTGTCTCACAAAGTATTGATACATGTGTTTCCATGTATGCCACTTGTCAAAGTCTTGCTTGATGTACAAAGTGAGTGTTATTCTTGACAAACTCTAAATGATCAATCTCATTAAGAGAGATTCATTATGCCCTATGCCAAATAATTTACCACAATAATCCTTTAGATACGTGATTGGGTCTCCATTCCTATCTAACACATTGAATTTTGGAACTTTGTATCCTGAAGGAAAATCAATCCTTGGGTGTAGACATAGTTTCTTATACCTCAAGTTATGAATGCCTTTGGAATGTAGACATTCATCCAATATCTTTTATAAGTCAAGAAACTTTTATTGCAGTGTAGGTGACTCTCCATCATGTGTCACCATGTTTTGAAAAGTACCAAGATTGAAGTGTATCAAAGATGTTCGTTGAGGAGTGATAACGCTTAATCTACAGCTCTCGTGGGAGTGTAAAGCGGTCGTTAGCAAATATAGAACCCAACCTGGGTTGGGTGTCGATCCCACAGGGAATAGCTTGGTCAACAAGTAAGCAAAATTAATAGACTTTTGGTGCAAGTCTCGTAAGAAGGGGGGATTGTAATGTGTAACGAAAACAATAAAGTAAAAGCTGAAAATAGCAAAGTAAAGAGAGAAAGATTGTTACGTAAGTTGTAAAAAATGAGAATTGAAGCGTTGGAGTTATGTCCACCTTCTGAGGTATACGTCTCTATCGGCTATGAGTGTGTAGAGTCTTGACATGCAATTGCTTACAGAGAATTGTAGTCGATGGTAAATCCAAGCGTCTCGCGACCTAAACAAGGACTATTTCACTTTAACTCTCGCGAGCTTAAAGCGTGTCTAACGGTACGAATTCTCCAAGAGGTTAGTCCAGTTACGGCACTAGCTTTTTAATAGGAAAGGGTGTCCTACTACCTTGACATTATCTCTTTTCCAGACAAATAATCTTTCTCGCGAACAAGTTAAATGTTAGACTGGCGTATTCTTGCATTTGCAACCGCAAAGAATGTAGATTAAGATGAAGAGAGTAATGATATAAGCAATATACGTGTCTTGAACTCACAAACTCGCAACAATAGATAGTAACTCATTCGGCTTCCATAACCCCAACTAAGAGGTTTAGTTACCCATGAATGCGAAAGATATCACGTTTTGCATGGTTGATGGCGTGAGAAGTAGGGTGATAGGCATGTGGTTTTGGTGATTCCCTAGCAAGTAACGATTCTCTTGTTGTGGAATTTAAGAATAGAAGAGTAGATTAGAAGTGTTTGTGGTGGAAGATAAGAGGGATGGAAGAAAATTAATTGTTGAATTAAGTGAAGAATGAATGATTCTGCCTCTCCACTAAGGGAGGACTTCATTAAAATCTCTAGCATGATAGGGTATTTATAATACCCATATCCTAGTTCTACTAAGCTAATGAAATAAATAACCAAATCCTACTATACTAATGAAATCCTTGACCCAAATGTACTAGGGTAAGGTTTAAATATCATAATCCAAATAGAATAGTGAAATACATAACCTAATTGTATTAGGTTAATGTATCTTTGTAAAAATCCAGCTTTGTGTCTGTAAGTCCCCAAAGTCTTCAGAAATGCTGTTTTAGCCCGGGACAGATTTTCCATGCAGCAGATTTGGTCCTTAGGCATCCGGCTCCCTTCTACTTCGTTTGTGAGCTTTCTTTTGCGTCAAGTAAGCCATAAAATGCTGTATTTTGCATCATTTATACCTGAAACTTTCCTAATCATGTTTGTTAGCTCATTTACAGGAAAAAGGACTAAAAGTGCATGAAATAGATAATTAGTTCTCAAAACTAGGCTAAAATATGGGCAAAATATATTGATATAGGCGTGTAAATTCACCTATCATCAACACCCCACACTTGCAGCTTTGTTCGTCCTGGAACAAAATATCATGTCCTTCTAAGCATCGACTTAAGGTTTTTACAGCAATAACACAAAACATTTATCAAGACAAGCACAACAATTATCAACAAAGAGTAGCTTTCTGATTATAAGTAGAAACAAGTTAACCTCAAGTATAGACTCGTGATGGTGATCAACTCGCATGCAAACGTTGAAGTGCATAGAATCATACACAACTATCCAAAACTCATCAACCATGTGTGTCTCACCATATATTACCCATAATCACTCACAAGTATAGCATATTTTTCAAACATGGGTATCAAAGTGTCCTTGCTCTCGCTCTCACAAAAAATTCATATGTAGCAACTAATGACCATAGGCTTGCCTTTAATGTAGTACTCTACTAAATGTCGGAATGTTAAGATTAGGATCAAGTAGGTCTTTTGATGGTTGTAATGTAGGCTAAGGGACGGGTAGGATCAACTATTTTGGCCAGAAATAGTGACTAAGTTCCTAAGCACTTTAATACATCACATTGTATCATTGACACTTTTTTCTTTCAACCTTTCTTTATTTTATTCTTCCACCCTTGTTCTCATCTTTTGTTTTTCAATTTTAATCACAACTCACTTTTCAGCTTTCTTTTCCTTTTTCTTTTCACAACATACCTCTTATGATAGCACTTTCTTTTTCATAGCACATTCAAGCACCATTACAATTTATAGCATCATACTCACCCAATTTCCTCTTATGTTGTCACATGACTTTTTCACTTTAAAGCACTTAGGAATTTGGATCAAATTACGGTCTTGAAAAAAATGGATTAGGCTTACATACAAGGTTGTCAAAGAAATAGGCTAAAGGCTCAAAAAGGGTTAACTAGGATGATGTTCATGGGTAGGTAAAACTGAAGGTAAACATGTATAGGTTGCCAAAGAAATTCCTAAATCATATCCTAAACTTACACTCCTTATTTTCGCTTTGCATACATACCAGGCAAGTTCTAGCATCAGCCACAAACATAGAATATACTATTATCTCACACACACAAGGCACATGGTCGACTTGATTGGAAGTAATATAGACTCTCGACCCAACAATTGAAGGAATTGAATCACATAATATCACATAATGAGTCACAACTAGAGCCTAAACGTCTCAATAGTCACAATTGTAGCACATACTCTTGTTATAATCTCATGATGCCTATCAAAATAATTTCATGCGAAGCTAGAAAAAATTTACTCCTAAAAAAAACTTAACTTAACTAAAAAAATCGAAACACAAAAAAAAGTAAACAAACATAGATGCAAACACAAAAAAAAAGTAAACAAACATAGATGCAAATAGAGAAGTATAGCATGCGATACCGCCACCCCACACTTAAACGGGACACTGCCCTCAGTGGAAAATAAATACGAAGAACCTGGTTAGTCGGACTCTTCCTCAATGTAGGGGGTTATACCCCCTTCGTCTGAATCATCATAAGAGTCATCGTCAGAGTTCTCCTCCTCGTTAGAATTAGGCAAGCGTCGATCGTCATCAGTCGGCACATCATCATCTAGAGGTTCCTCAAAATATAAGCCCACTCCACACATCTCCCGGGCATGCATGTTCATTGGGTAGTCGTGGTCCAGCTGTTGGAGCTCTTCAGCAGTTGGAATACGTCCACCACTCATCATAGTAAATCGTGTCATGCCATAGAGATGACCGAAGAAACTCTCATCACGAGCATGTCTCTCCGCAGTAGTAAGGTTGACTCCATGAGTTGTTTCAGCATCTTTGACCTTGGTGAGGTCAACCTTCTTTGGGTTATGTGGGAGTTTGTGGTCAGCTGGTTCCTCTTCTACATCCTCCTTCCGCAACATTGCTGTCAACAAATTGCCGAATGTGAAATGGGACCTTTTGTGGAGTCTGGCCTTCCTCATGGTAGATCGAATGATTGCCCCAAAGTTGATAGGGACATTCGTCATCAAAGCATAGACCAAACACACTCTATCTCTCGATATCTTGGTGTATTGAGTTCTAGGAATAAGGCATGAGTTGACAATGTGCATCCAGATTCTTGCTTCCCTATTTAGTGGAGCATAGGGGAAGGTATTGTGATGGCCTGTTTCCTTATGTCTGCCCCATCTTGCCATCGATCTGCTTCCACAAAGCGTGTGTCGTATTGCTCTGTAAGGAGGCCTGCTGTACATCTCTTTGAATGGTGCAGTGTCGACCGAAGGTAAGCCAAGAAAAGAGTTGATCCAATCCGCGGTGAGCTGTAACACTTGGCCCCGAATTTTGACTTCATTGCCTATTGTATTCGGCGACCAGTTGGCATAAAACTCTCTTTTTAAGTCAAGATTGCACTCTCCCATGTCGCGGAAGATGAAATCCAGCTTCAAAGCCATTATTTTTGCCAACATTCGCGGCTCCTTCTTTGCTAAGGTCTCCTTGTTGATCAAGTCGACGTGCACATATTTTCTTTCTTTGTTGCTGTTGTACCATGCTTTGGCTTCTTCCTCACGAACCCATTTTATTCCAAACATTCTGCGTGGTAGGTGCGCTGAGGATGATTCTCCTTGGTCTTTTCGACTTCTCTTCTTGCCCTTTTGGGACGTGGTAGCCTTCTCCTTGCCTTGCCTCGCTTTAGGTGCCATTGTACCTGAGACTAGAAATAATGTTAGTTGCAGCACAATCTCACTTGATACAATCTATATGAAAGCACTAGGGGTACCACCCCACACTTAGTTTCGTTAGCACAAATCAGCGAGGTGAACGTAGTCGATTTACTCAGATTTCATCGACATACGTTTTAGGATGGTGTTCCGACAAGAAAATCAGCATTGCATCACTTATTTGTAGTCATTGGTCTACTTTCATGGTAGATATAGCAACACTACGACATAGGGGTTATCACATAGAATCGTTATTCTTACAACAAGCACAACCTCCTAAGACGATAGGCACTATAATCTTATACTGATGGCCGGGATAGTCTAACATGTAAGTATCCAAACAACAATCTTAAGCACTATTCATAGCCATAGTAATTCCGCAAATAGTATAACAATGCTATTAAAACCAATTTCAAGTTGGAAACAAGTCAAGATTTTCCTACGTACATGTTCACTCACATGATTTTGTATCAACAATCCAAACACATGAACATCACCAATAATCTTATGCGATTTAGCAATTCATAATAGACATAGCAACGTAGTACTTACGAGAAATAAATGAACAATAAGAGAGTACTTACTTGCTTGAAGCTTGTGGAGATGGTTTTGTGAATTGGAAGAGCAAAAGAAGAAAATTTTGAGAAGATTTGGAGGGTTATGCGGCGCCTTTAGGGTTGTTTCTAATGTGGTTGTGTTATAAAACTAAGTCCCCTTTATATAGGAAGAGTATGGGTCGGGTTATGACCCATTTACAATCGGATTTGGGGACAAGAACACCATATATGCGGCGCATATCACTCGGCATATCAATGACATATGCGGCGCATTGTCTATGGCATAATGGGACATATGCGCCGCATAGTCTATGGCATTTATAGACATATGCGCCGCATAGTCTATGGCACATGAGATACTGAGACCAAATGCCATAGCATAGGCGGCGCATAGTCAAAAGCATACCTAGGTATAGGCGGTGCATAGTGTATAGCACACTAGATTCCGAGTCCTTAGGCTATAGAATAGGTTGTGCATCATTTGTGGCCTATTTTTACCAAGGCCTAGCCTTCCTCGAAGCCTATTTTGACGTGAGAAAGGCTCAATTCATCGCCTTATGCATCACCATGCCTAACTTACCGACTTTACCACACAATGCGTCCAAATTGTCGATGGAGATCAATCTCCTCGTCGCATACTTCTTGCACCTATATTTGCTCAAAATGAAAACGATTAGTACGATGGGTTGCCTCCCACCAAGCGCCTTAGTTTTGGTCGTGGCACGACTCTTATTTTTGGATTTTTCATTTATCAAAAACAAAACAAGTATAAAAACGATAAAATGATAAAACGATGAAATGATAAAATAATAAAACGATGGGTTGCCTCCCATATAGCGCCTTATTTATTGTCGTGGCTCGACATAGTTACCTCAAGTACTCAGACTTCGTCGAGGTAAGTGATGGATCATTTTTTGAAAGGATTTAGACGGCAATGAGGCTTACCTGTGGGCATGTGATCTTCTTCGAGATGGCTCATACGTTTCCCCGGAGAGTCACCAATTATATCATCAATAGTCCAACCCATAGCTCTCTTGTATCTCTTCAGAGCAGAGATGAGAGCTTCTACGTGCTGTTCACTTAAATCATCTGCTCTCTCCGGAAGTATATTTCTACTTTCCAAGAACACATACCTTAGATAATCGGGAAGCTCTTGCGATTCTAGCATTGGTGGATCGTCAAAGAGAGTCTTCTCTTTTGGTTGATTCTTGAGATCACAATCTGGTTGCTTAGGAGTATAAGGCTCTATTTCTGTTAGAGCACTCATAAGTTCTTCATAGCCTTCATTATCTTCATGCTCAACTTTCAGTGGCACAACAGACAATGGCTCAACAGTAGGCTGTTTCTCTATAGATAATGCTTTCGTATCCTCATGATGAACATCAGCTACAGATAACTCATGCATATCACTGGGCTGCTTCATTGTTTTGCATATATCAAACCGTACCACTTCGTCATTAATTCGAAACAAAAGCTCATTATCTTTCATGTCAATAAGCACACTTCCAGTTGCAAGGAAGGGACGTCCCAAGATGATGGGAACTTCAGAATGCTCCTTACAATCTAGAATAATAAAGTCTGCAGGAAAGATGAATGAAGAAACTTTCACCAACACATCATTCAAGATACCCACAGGTCGTTTTACCGACCTATCAGCCATCACGAGCCTCATATTGGTTGGTGTTGGATCGCCTAGCCCCAACTTCTTCTAGATGGATAGTGGCATCAAATTGATGCTAGCACCTAGATCGCACAATGCCTTGGCAAAATCCAAAGATTCGACGGTGCAAGGAATCGTGAAAGCTCCGGGGTCGGCCTTCTTCTGAACTATCGATCGGGTAGCAATTGCACTACAATGATGCACATCATCCTTCAGCTCATAACTTGCTGCCCTCTTTTTAGTCAAAAGATCTTTCATAAACTTCGCATACCCAGGCATTTGTTCAAGTGCCTCCACTAATGGAACATTGATGGTCAGCTGCTTCAACATAGTCATGAATTTGCTGAACTTAGTGTCATCAGCCACCTTCTTCAATCTTTGTAGAAAAGGTGATAGTGGGTATGGAAGTGTTCTCTCCATGGCTTTCTTCTCCTCTTGCTTCCGTTTATTATTTTTTTCAGGCTGCACGCCACTAGGTAAAACATCCTTGACATTTGAAGTAGTTGTTGCGGCTTCTTCTCTTGTAACGTCACTAGGTGTGGCATCAATGTCTGCTGCTACGTCAACCACTTGCTTTCCTTTTGCTGAAGTTTCCAGCACCTTACCACTTCTGGTAGTGATGTCCATGCATGACCCATCATTCCTTGGGTTTTGCACAGTATCGCTTGGTAAGGTGCCAGCCTTTCTTTGATTAAATGCTGCTGAAAGTTGGCTCAACTGCTGCTCTATTTGCTTGATAGAAGTGGAATGAGAATCAACTAGTTGCTTCATGGAGGACAAATCATCAATCACCTCCTTAACTCCCGCGCTCGTTGCTTCCACTCCTTTCAATAACTTAGCCATCATGTCTTCCATAGAATTAGATGTGGTGGTATCACGTTTACCAGGGGGAACGTACAAACCACTCTTTTCATTATTTTTCTTCCAACTACCTTGGTCTTTGCTTCCAGATTTATCATAATAGTTCCGACCTTGATTTCCTTGGGCATTCCCACGGAAACCCCCCTGATTGTTCAAGTAGTTGGCCTCCTCTTCAGAATCAGATTCGTCTCTTCCTTTTAGCGCTACAGCTTTCACTTTTTCGGTCTTCCCTGATAATAAATGCTTTGTCAGAAGATCCAATTGTGTTTTCATGTGCGCCATGTCTTGCTCACGTTCTTCTTCTCTTCTTCTTTGGTCTGCAGACATGCCAATAGATAAAGTGGGGCTTGCTACCTCAGAATCCCTGGTATGCCAAGCTCTACTTTGCTTTGTCATGCGATCTAGCATATTGCTTGCTTGACCAAAGGTGAGGTCCATGAAAGAACCTCCAGCTGCGTTGTCCACCACTGGTTTAGTTATTGAATTCAAGGCTCTATACAAGATCTCCATGAGGTGAACATTAGTCATGTGATGGTTTGGGCATCTCGTTAGCTTTGTTTTGAACCTCTCCCATGTTTCGTGAAGAGCTTCAGAGGGAAGCTGACGAAAGTTGCTGATTTCATCTCTCAATTGAGCCCTCTTGGATGGCGGAAAGAATCTTTCTAGAAAAGCGTCTCTCAATTGCCTCCAATTTGTAATTGAATCAGGAGTCAGCCCATTCAACCATAGTGTTGCCTCCCCAGACAGAGACAATGGAAATAGACGTAATCGAATAGCATTCTGACCAACACCAGGATTGTCAAAAGACTTGCATGTAGAAATAAAGTTAATGAGATGCATATTCGGATCATCGCCTGCTAGTCCACCAAATAACCCCTTGAGTTGCAATAACTGAATCATGGTGCTAGTGATGTTGAACTTGGCTCCGGGCGCTAATGGTGGTGGAATTATAGCTCCAGTGGCTCCGGCACCATCAAGATCATAATCATCATCGTCGAAATCTGGTTGCAACGGTTGGCGATCATATCTATACCGAGATTGTCGTCCTCTTCTGTTGGCAGGTGTTGCCGTTTCAGCGACATGCCTTGGGTTTATCAACTCGTCGTCACCTAAATCCTCATCGTCAGGATTTGCTGCTTACCCAAGATTATCAATATTTTGTTGTTGGACTTGAGCAGCGGCAAGAGCAGCTAATCTTGCTTGCTCGTGTTGAGCAGCCATCCTGTCGATTTCAGCTTGTGCTTCCATTCTTCTAATTCGTTGTGGTTCCGGATTGATTGGTAATAACGGTTGACCAGAACTTCTAGTATGGGGCATGCACTAAAACAAAAACCTGCAAGAAACAAAAACAAAAACTAAAAGTAAAAGTACGAGAATCTTTGACCAAAGGGTCTAGTAATTATCACGAACTTGATTGACACTCGTATTCCCCGGCAACGGCGCCAATTTTTGATAACGCTCAATCTACAACTCTCGTGGGAGTGTAAAGCGGTCGTTAGCAAATATAGAACCCAACCTGGGTTGGGTGTCGATCCCACAGGGAATAGCTTGGTCAACAAGTAAGCAAAATTAATAGACTTTTGGTGCAAGTCTCGTAAGAAGGGGGGATTGTAATGTGTAATGAAAACAATAAAGTAAAAGCTGAAAATAGCAAAGTAAAGAGAGAAAGATTGTTACGTAAGTTGTAAAAAATGAGAATTGAAGCGTTGGGGTTATGTCCACCTTCTGAGGTATACGTCTCTATCGGCTATGAGTGTGTAGAGTCTTGACATGCAATTGCTTACAGAGAATTGTAGTCGATGGTAAATCCAAGCGTCTCGCGACCTAAACAAGGACTATTTCACTTTAACTCTCGCGAGCTTAAAGCGTGTCTAACGGTACGAATTCTCCAAGAGGTTAGTCCAGTTACGGCACTAGTTTTTTAATAGGAAAGGGTGTCCTACTACCTTGACATTATCTCTTTTCCAGACAAATAATCTTTCTCGCGAACAAGTTAAATGTTAGACTGGCGTATTCTTGCGTTTGCAACCGCAAAGAATGTAGATTAAGATGAAGAGAGTAATGATATAAGCAATATACGTGTCTTGAACTCACAAACTCGCAACAATAGATAGTAACTCATTCGGCTTCCATAACCCCAACTAAGAGGTTTAGTTACCCATGAATGCGAAGGATATCACGTTTTGCATGGTTGATGGTGTGAGAAGTAGGGTGATAGGCGTGTGGTTTTGGTGATTCCCTAGCAAGTAACGATTCTCTTGTTGTGGAATTTAAGAATAGAAGAGTAGATTAGAAGTGTTTGTGGTGGAAGATAAGAGGGATGGAAGAAAATTAATTGTTGAATTAAGTGAAGAATGAATGATTCTGCCTCTCCACTAAGGGAGGACTTCATTAAAATCTCTAGCATGATAGGGTATTTATAATACCCATATCCTAGTTCTACTAAGCTAATGAAATAAATAACCAAATCCTACTATACTAATGAAATCCTTGACCCAAATGTACTAGGGTAAGGTTACAATATCATAATCCAAATAGAATAGTGAAATACATAACCTAATTGTATTAGGTTAATGTATCTTTGTAAAAATCCAGCTTTGTGTCTGTAAGTCCCCAAAGTCTTCAGAAATGCTGTTTTAGCCCGGGACAGATTTTCCATGCAGCAGATTTGGTCCTTAGGCGTCCAGCTCCCTTCTACTTCGTTTGTGAGATTTCTTTTGCGTCAAGTAAGCCATAAAATGCTGTATTCTGCATCATTTATACCTGAAACTTTCCTAATCATGTTTGTTAGCTCATTTACAGGAAAAAGGACTAAAAGTGCATGAAATAGATAATTAGTTCTCAAAACTAGGCTAAAATATGGGCAAAATATATTGATATAGGCGTGTAAATTCGCCTATCATCAAGGAGACAAATAAGAAGATATAGATTGTCACACCCCTTTTACGACTCAGAAAAAATTTATGTTTTAAGTTATGAAAGGGCTTTTATTATTAAAGTGACAAAGATGAAAGTTTGTTTTGAAAAAGGACTATTTATATTTTTTATTCAGAGTCGCCACTTGGCATAATCCGGTGTGCCAAGTCACCATTGGAAAATCCTTTTTCAAAACCATTTGACTCTTTAAACTAGTTTGAGAACAGAGATTTTGGTTAAGGAATTCTGTTGACCAAGGGGAAGGTGTTAGGCACCCCTCGATCCCGTGGTTCGACCACGGTCGCTCGGTGGAGTATATTGTCCAGGAATAAATAATGCAGAAATATAAATCTATTCTACCCTAGACTAATCCTATACTACACTCTACCGCTTCACCTGACGCCTCGGGCCTTCACCACGAACATCTTCCAAGTACAAGGTACTTCGGGGCATTCCCCGGATAAATCAATACAAGTCCTTCGAAGAATTCCCCGACCAAATGAATACATTTTTTAGTGCGAGAAAATCAAATTATTCAACAAAATTTCAAACATTCCATGGAATTTCCAACATTCAACCAAAGCTGTCAATTCTAAACATTCCATGAAATACTTATTCCTAAATTCACCTACCCAACCTATATTCGCCTATCCAATTAGCAACCTAAAACAGTGATACTATCGAGTTCACCAACGTTATTCATGTTTATTCCAAGTTGAACAAAAAGTAACAATAAAACCATCATTAACCAAATTCATCATTTTATCAATCTCGTTATTCCACCCCAATTTTCATTTTATCAACCCATTAAAACATGATAAAACTCATTCCTCAAACCAACATGGCCGAATCACAATCGTCATGATCAACATCAACAAAAATCCGACAACACATAATAACACCACACATATTCACAATCCATTCAACATACTAAGATAGATAAAAAGAGAGAGGGTTAAGAAATGGACCTTTCAACAATCTGATCGTTGTTGATAATAAGAAAACTCGGACTTGGAATTTCGAATAGAACCTCAACGGCGATGAATCCAACTCGAATAGAAAAATAGCAATCTGAACTGAAGCCTCAAACGACCTTCTAATAATCAACTTTTGTTGATAATAAAGAATTAAAGAAGCCAAACTTCGAACCCCGACTAGGAAATCTCAACGACCAGCCACCTCAATAGCTTTCGATTGACTTAATAGGAGATATAAGGGACAATCTGAGAACCTCGAAGAATACCACCACTCGGCTACGAGCCAACTTCCATAAGACCTTCCAAAATTTGATTAGAAACGTAGAAAACTACTAAGGACAGTGAGTGACCGAAAACCAAAATTAATGAAGGAATCAGAACTATACGGATAAAACTCCGACAAACTCTAGTGTGATGAATATCAATGGGATAGGGTGGATTTTAGCGACTCTTGACATTTTTCGGCGAGGTTGACTTTAAACACGAAGAAAACAAAGAGGTTTAGGGAGGTGTTCGTGACTGGACCAGTCAAATCGACTAGCTGATGATGATTCCGGTGAAAATTTCATCGGAGATACACAAACTACGACCAAATTCTCACCGATGACACTGTTTTTGACCGTGTTCAAGCCATTCTTACTCGTTTCCCTTTCTTAACCATTTGAATCAACCTTTCTTGCGTAAAAAAATTAATGGGTGTGCGTCTGTGCGATGGTAGTTCTATCCTCGCCCACCTCTTTTACCTCATTTTTAAGTTTATATCCTCAATCCATAAGTGTGTGAGTGCGTTTCTTGTGAATCAGTAGTGTGTGTTCTTGGTGCGCTGGGTGTGTTTGTTAATCCCATTGTGAGTGACGAAAAAAATCAAAAAAATAAAATAGAGCCCCCTATATATGTTAATGGTGTGTGTTTCTTTTTCCCCTTCCAGTGGATTCCCGCTTGTGTGCTCCTCTCTTTAAAAACGTGTAAAAAGGGTAGGGGGTAGGGTAGCGTAATGGTAAGGCGGGGTAGAGTTTGTTAGGATAGGGTAGGTAGGTGTTGTTTTATAATTGGAAGGATAAGGGTTAGGAGTCTATTTTTGTTTGGGTAGGCTGCTAGGATAAGACAAAATTAGTTAGGGGATTGTTATTTTTGTCATTTATGGAGGGATTATCACACGGGTGAGGGTACACGGTAGGATGACATAAAATGGGTAAAAGTGAGTAAAATTGAACTTTAAGAGGACGAAATCACGTGTCTACATCATGCCCCTTTGGATGTAAACACATGGTGTTTTAATACAAAGCAGTAGACAACGAGGCGGAATTTCGTCCTGACCTCTATTTAAAAGCACAGAGCAAGAGAAAGGAGGAAAACCAGGTATTGACTTAGGAAATCCTACCCACCCCAGTTATGAGGGGATCAAGTGACAAGTATCTCCAAAGATTGGAAGGAGGTGGACTATACCGAGTTAGAGAGTCGAGTGAGGTTCCATCGAGGTTCCGGTCCGCGGCTCTGTTATTACATCAAAAATGAAAATTACAAGTTAAAACATAAATGAAATTACAAAAATCCTATCTGTACAGCTTCTATTGGTTCTTGACTCGACTTTCATAACCCTATTCTTCAGGCGGGCTCCTGACTTGCAATTTCTTTCAACTTGTTGCTTGGCTTTCAATTGCTTCGCTTTGTTGCTTGACTTTTCGTTTCTTCTTCATGTTATCCAGGCGGGCTCCTGACTTGCTATTTCATCACTTTGTTTCTTGACTTTCATTTCTTCACTCTGTTTTCCAGGCGGGCCTCTAACTTGCTATTTCATCACCCTGTTCTTCAGGCGGGCTCCTGAAACCCAAAATTAAAACTAGAACGAAAATTATCCCAAACAAAAATTATAATAAAGTAGTATTTCATTGTTGAAAGAGTTGTCCCATTTTCCAGGAGGGTCTTGAACAGAAAGTAAAGTCCCATTTTTCAGGAGGGTCCTGAATTGAAAGTAAATTCCCGTTTTTCAGGAGGGTCTTGAACATAAAGTAAAATCCCATTTTTCCGGAGGGTCTTGAACATAAAGTTAAATCCCATTTTTCAGGAGGGTCCTGAACATAAAATAAAATCCCATTTTTCTGGAGGGTCCTGAACATAAGTAACATCCCATTTTTTCAGGAGGGTCCTGAACATAAAATAAAATCCCATTTTTCAGGAGGGTCCTGAACATAAAGTAAAATCCTATTTTTCAGGAGGGTCCTGAACAGAAAGTAAAATCTCATTTTTTTCAGAAGGGTCCTGAACATAAAGTAAAATCCCATTTTTCAGGAGGGTCCTGAACAAAAACTAAAATCCCATTTTTCAGGAGGGTCCTGAACAGAAAGTAAAATCCCATTTTTTCAGGAGGGTCCTGAACATAAAGTAAAATCCCATTTTTTCAGGAGGGTCCTGAACATAAAGTAAAATCCCATTTTTCAGGAGGGTCCTGTACATAAAGTAAAATCCCATTTTTTCATAAGGGTCCTGAACAGAAAATAAAATCCCATTTTTCAGGAGGGTCCTGAACATAAAGTGAAATCCCATTTTTCAGGAGGGTCCTGAACTGAAAGTAAATTCCCATTTTCCAGGAGGGTCCTGAACATAAAGTAGATTCCTCATGGATGTGCATTTCCAATGGTAGCTGAATTAAGTGAAGCGAATTTTCCCCTATTTCAAAAAAGAAAATTTGTCAGTTAAACTTAATGGTGGCTTGCAACTCTTGGCTTCTCAGGTATTTGCCCCAGCACTCGCTCCTTTCATTTTTCTTCCAAATCTCTAACACCTGCCCTATCTTGCTGCATCATTGCCCTGGATCCAGATTGAGGGAAATGAGTTCTGACTCAAACAATGGGTTTCCATTTTACCATGCCCCTGAGGTGCACTCTTTTCCCAAATTTGAAATGCTTCCACGGATCCAATATCCTGTCGGTTGATAGACTTACTTTGCTTCGTGTTCAATTATGATCATATTTCTTTCCTGTGTTGTTCCTTGACTTTTCCCCATATAATTGGAAAGACTGGTAGTAAATTTTGAAATCCTTTCTCGCTTGTGTTGACACAGACTTGAATTAAAATGTAAAGAAATGATGGTGACTTTTATTTTGATAAATGACATAAGAAAAGACAAAAAACAGGAATATGTAAATGAAAGAAAAGGACAATGTCCCATTTTCAAAAAGAAAACTTATCTGAATACGACAACCAACTCTAATGAGTATGACATGCATTTTGGATTGAGCTGCCTGATCTTCCTATCCAAACTCCCCCTTTGTTGTTGAGTTTGTGCCTTTGCCACTGAGCCGCTTCTTCAAATCCATTGGACTCATACATCATATTCGGTTGACGACATCTTAAAAGACTTTCGCCAACAAATCTCTTTCTTTCCAATTTTCACTTTTCTCTAGAACTCTCCATCGCCTTACGGTGCCCGTGAGGGTTTTCACCAATAAGACTCTCTCCTTTTTATTTCTCTCCACTCACCATCGCCTTATGGTTCCTGCAAGGATTTTCACCAATAAGACTCTCTCATTTTCATTTTCTCTCAACTCACCATCGCCTTATGATGTCCATGGGGGTTTTCACCAATAAGACTCTCTCATTTTTGTATTTCTTTCCTGATTTCTTATGCTGAGGGAGACAAGTGGTACCTCACAATGTGTCATCATATCCATTGCATGCTTAGCCTTAACATTATCAAAAATTGATCTGAAGGACTTTCTTTGGTTGTAACTTGGCCTTTGGTTAAGGTTAGAAAAGATGGTAAGGGGTTCAAACGATACTTGAAATGGGGGTGGGACTTACTACTTTTGGAGTCAACTCAAACAACACCTTAACTCATACCCCAGCTTTGTTGACTGGGTGAATCTTAGATCTTTATTTGGTTGGACCGAGCCCGAAATAGGGCAGCCTACGTATCTCACTCCTGAGAGAGGAGAATAAGGTCGGACGTAGTTCCATCAGCTTGTTCTTTGTTCTGATTTGATTTTGATTTTTTTTCTTCTTTTCCTCGACATTTATCTTTGACTCTATTTTGATTCCAAAAGAGGGATATGAAAGAAAAAAATAATACGAAGCTCAAACAGGTAAACAAGGGATGACACAATGTTTGGATAGAAGAATAAAATGTCTTCATCATATCAATCTTAAAAAATGCAAGTACTAAACATGCAATAAAATTAACAAAAGATCAAATATCATACATAGTATCTTTTGACCGCATAAGGATTGATAGCCATTTCTGCCATTTTTCCTTCAATATCTGTCAAATATAAGGCTCCATTGGGCACTACTTTCTTCACAACGAAAGAACCTTGCCAGTTAGGGGAGAACTTGCCTTTCGCTTCAACCTGGTGAGGAAGGATACGTCTCAATACCAACTGACCAACTTCAAAATTCCTAGGACAGACCTTTTTGTTATACGCTCGAGCCATCTTACTCTGATACAACTGGCCATGGCACACAGACGTTAGCCTTTTTTTCTCAATCAAACTCAAATGTTCCAGTCGGGTTTTTACCCATTCATCATCATCAATCTCTGCTTCTACAATGACTCGAAGAGAGGGAATTTCAACTTCTGCAGGGATGACTGCTTCTGTCCCATACACTAATAAATATGGAGTTGCCCCTATTGAAGTGCGAACAGTGGTGCGATAACCTAGCAATGCAAATAGTAACTTTTCATGCCACTGTCTAGACCCTTGTACCATTTTTTGCAGTGTCTTTTTTATATTCTTATTGGCGGCTTCTATAACACCATTGGCCTTTGGGCGATATGGAGTAGAATTTCGATGCACGATCTTAAACTGTTGACATACTTCTTGCATCAAATGGCTATTGAGATTGGTAGCATTGTCTGTAATGATCATCTTAGGAATTCCAAATCTACAAATGATATTGGCATGAAAAAAATCTACCACAACCTTCTTTGTCACTGACTTGAAAGTTACTGCTTCTACCCACTTTGTGAAGTAGTCAATGGCTACCAAAATGAACCTATGTCCATTTGGTGCCTTCGGCTCAATTGGTCCAATCACATCCATTACCCAAGCCACGAACAGACATGGAGCGGCCATTGTATGCAACTCAACAGGAGGAGAACGTATCAGATCACCGTGTACCTGACATTGATGACACTTTCGAACAAATTGAACAGAATCCCTTTCCATAGTAAGCCAGTAATAACCTGCTCGAAGAATCTTCTTTGATAAGACATGACCATTCATATACAACCCGCATACTCCAAAGTGTATTTCAACCATGATTGTCGAGGCTTCTCTTGCATCTACACACCTCAAAAGTCCCAGATCTGGGCTTTTCTTATATAAGATTCCCCCACTTAAGAAAAATCCACTAGCCAAGCGCCTAATAGTCCTCTTTTGATCGTTGGTGGCATATGCTGGGTATTCTCCTGACTGAATGTACCGCTTGATATCCAAGAACCAAGGTTCTCCATCGATCTCTTCTTCAACCGCATTACAGTAAGCATGCTGATCACGACTCTGTATATGCACTGGATCGATGTAGGCTTTGTCAGGATGTTGGAGCATTGAAGACAGAGTGGCTAAAGCATCAGCAATTTCATTATGAATCCTTGGAATATGCCTAAATTTTATTAACACAAACCGTTGACATAGCTCCTGCAAGTATTGTCGATACGGGATGAGCTTCAAATCTCGCGTCTCCTAATCGCCTTGAATTTGATGGACGAGCAAATCCAAATCTCCCAACACCAATAATTATTGGACTCCTATATCAACAGCTAACCTCAAACCAAGAATACAGGCTTCATACTCTGCCATATTGTTAGTACCGTAGAATCGAAGTTGTACTATTACCGGGAAATGTTGTCCCAATTCAGAGATAAGAACCGCACCTATTCCAACTCCTTTCATATTGACAGCTCCATCAAAGAATAAACTCCAACCTGGATCAGCATTTATAACAACTTCATCGACACACGACACTTCTTCGTTAGGTAAATATGTCTTTAATGGATCGTACTCTTCATCAATGGGATTCTCAGCAAGATGATCTACCAAGGCTTGGGATTTAATGGCGGTCCGAGTCACATATACAATGTCAAACTCGATAAGCAATATTTGCCACTTTGCCAATCGACCCATTGGCATAGGCTTCTGAAAGATATACTTCAAAGGATCCATGTGGGAGATGAGATAAGTAGTATAAGATGAGAGATAATGCTTCAAATTCTGTGCTACCTAAGTTAGGGCACAACACGTCCTTTCAAGAAGAGTATACCTGGCCTCATATGCGGTGAACTTCTTACTAAGATAATAAATAGCCTGCTCCTTTTTGACTGTGACATCATGTTGACCCAGGACACAACCGAAAGAATTGTCCATGACTGATAAATATAAGATAAAAGGCCTACCAGGCTCCGGGGGTACCAGCACTGGCGGATTTGACAAATATCTTTTGATTCGATCGAACTCTTTCGGACATTTTTCAGTCCATTTTACCGCAACACTCTTTTTCAGCAACTTGAATATGGGCTCACAAGTGGTTGTGAGTTGAACAATAAACCTGCTAATGTAGTTCAGTCTACCAAGCAAACTCATCACCTCCGTTCTATTCTTGGGCGGGGGCAAATCCTGAATGGCTTTGATTTTCGAGGGATCCAATTCAATTCCCCGACGGCTGACTACAAACCCTAACAACTTTCCAGACGGAACTCCAAATACATATTTTGCCGGGTTGAGTTTGATATTATACCTAGGAAGCCTTTCAAAGAACTTTCTTAAATCTTTAACATGGTCGGCCTGACTTTTTGACTTAATAATCACATCATCCATGTAGACCTCAATCTCCTTATACATCATATCATGAAACATAGTGGTCATGGCTCTCATGTATGTTGCTCCAACATTCTTCAAACCAAACGGAATCACTCGATAACAATAAGTCCCCCATGGTGTGATAAAAGACGTCTTCTCTGTGTCGTCATCATCCATAATGATCTGGTGATATCCGGCATAACAATCCACAAAAGAGGCAACCTCGTGTTTAGCACAGTTGTCTAACAAAATATGGATGTTGGGCAGTGGAAAATAATCTTTCGGACTTGATCTTTTCAATTCACGATAATCAACACATACTCGAATTTTGCCATCTTTCTTTGGTACGGGAACAACATTGGATAACCACATGGGATAGCGAGATACTCGAATTACTTTGGCTTCAAGTTGTTTCATGATTTCCTCTTTAATTTTAAGACTTACATCCGTTTTAAACTTCCTCAACTTCTATTTGACAGGAGGGAACGCGGGATCAGTTGGCAATTTGTGAGCCACTAATTCAGTGCTTAAACCAGGCATATCATCATAAGACCATGCAAAAACATCCTTGTAATCAATTAATGCTTGAATCATTCCCTCTTTTAGTCGTGGCAAAGCATGTACACTGATTTTAGTTTCCCTAACATCTTCTTGATCCCCTAGATTTATTGGCTCAGTCTCAATCAAATTAGGATTCGGTTTGTCTTCAAACTGTTCCAACTCTTTGCTTATTTCTTCTAGTACTTTTTCTTCATTATATTCCCCATCATGTTTCATTATATCTTGATTAGTTTTGATTTTAAGATCAGGCTGAAAATTCCGCATGCATGTCATGTCATTAGAATCAACATAAAGAGAACTGTGTACGAAAAGAAAAACAAAATATATTAGACACGAAACAAAAGGGACATTGCATTTCATTAAATAAAAAGATAAAAGGGTTTAAACACAGATGCCAACATAACATAAACAAACTAAAATCTGAATTACAACCCTGAAATAACTCGGATAAACAGAAAGAAAAACAAAATAAACTATCAAAACTTCTTTCCTGACAGAGAGAAGAGTGGCTTCCCAATTATTGAGCCGGACAGCTGGACCTATGAATTGCATGTCTGCCATACTAGTACCTTCTCCTTCTTCGACCATATCAACTTCAATAAAAAGGTTCTAGAAGTCATCAACCAATTCAACTTCAAATTCTACATGCTTCGTGACACTGCTCTTAACAAATGATTCACTGAGTAGTGGCATTGGGCGAGGGAGTGACCATATTTCCTTTTTTCTTTCCATGGCTTTCTTCAGATCTTCAGCTGTAGGCTCAAATCCCAGACCAAACATGCCCACGTTCTCACTCAGACATATGGGACGAACTATACCGTGCAGAGACGCTCCCAAACCCTTTACTGGCTCAAATCCATATTTTCAAAGTTCACTCACCATCATGATAGAAGCAGAAGACAATTGCGGTCCCGGTATAGCCTGCCATTCAAGGATACGATTCACTGGCACTGTATGAAAAATTTGATAGACGAATGTCTCCTCTATGTTATTTGCTTTGATAAGAGACAAGGGAGAATATTCGTAGGCTGACAAATCTCCTTCACGATGAATAACTACTTCTTGCCTGTCATGCTCAAACTTAATTATTTGGTGCAGTGTAGATTTAACCGCCTTGGCCTTGTGGATCCGCGGCCTTCCCAACAACGGATTGTAAAAGGAGTCTACATTCAATACTTGAAACTCTATGGCGAACTCAACAGGCCCTATGGTCAACATTAGTTCTATTTCACTAATGGAATTTGATTTTGCACCATCGAAAGCCATAACACATACATTGTTGGGCCTGATCCTGTCAGCACCAATATTCAACTTTTGCAAAGTAGAAATAGGGCAAATATTTGCACTTTAACCTCCATCAATCATAACATGAGTGACGTACAAATCTTCACACTTCACTGTAATATAAAGGCCCCAGTTATGCCCTGTACCTTCAACAGGTAATTCATTATCAGAAAAGCTGATCCGATTGACCTCAAAGATTTTTCCAACCATTTTCTCAAGTTGGTTGATTGTAATTTCCCTTGAAACATATGATTCATTTAATACCTTCAGTAAAACATCACGATACTCCTTAGAGTGCAACAACAAAGATAAAAGGGAAATTTGAGCAGGCGTTTTCTTCAACTAGTCTAATATTGAATACTCTGGCAATTTCATCTTTTTCAAAATTTCTTCGGCTTCTTCTTCGGTGATAGGCTTTTTGATAGATGACAGTCCACTCACGGTTGGCTTGGACTTTCTTAAGCTTTCAGGCACGAAGCATCTTCCTGACCTAGTCAAACCCTCTACCTCATCTACATCTTCCATAACTTCTTTCCCGTGATAGGTCATCACAGTTCGCCCATAATTCTAGGGAACCCTTTTTGTATCAACTATCGGAGGTTGGGTCACCGGTTTGAGGACAATAGGCGCTGCCAGTGCTCCTTTCACTGTCAAGATGGGCTGACTCAGAGCTCCCACCACTGTCAACTTAGGTTTATCCTGACTTAAATCAATATGCCTTTTGGCGCCCTGTACTGTGATCAAGGGTTTCTTTGTGCTTTCTTGGGCTTTATCTTCTCTCATTCCTTCCTGGCTCAATGACATCGCTTTCAAAGACTCTGCTACATTTACCGATTTTTCCTCAATGGTCTGTATCTTGACAATAGACTTATAACCCCTCGAAAACTCTTTCCCATCATATATCAATTCTAACATATTGGCTTCAGAATGAGTTGGCAGAGGATTCTGGTTAATGTTTGGACCCTCCGAGGCCTGGACCAGCATCTGATTATGTCAATTAAATCTTGGACAGCTCTCTTTAAATGCTAGCATTTCTCGATATCATGGCTTGGCATATCAGAATAGTACGCACACCTTAAAGAATAATCGAGATTCCTTGGCGGTGGATTTGAAAGCCTTCCTTGAATTGGTCTCAAAACCTTCAAATTTCTCAACCTATCAAACAAGCTAGCATATGACTCCCCAATAGGTGTGAATTGATTTTTGACCGCCTTCTCTTTCTTATACTTGGGCCTAGGCAGAAAACTGGGTCTAGAGGGGTTTTGGTAATTTGGTGGAGCGAATGGGCAATTTTGTGGATCTTGCGCACACCACTGCAGGTAAGAAGGGGTTTGGGCATATGGTTGCGTGCTATATACTGGGTATGGGGGTGGTGGAATGGAATATAAAGGGTTTTGTGGAGGGTAGTAATGGTGGGGAGGAATATATGGAGCTTGGGCGTAGACTTGGGCTTGGGATTGGGGATAAGGGTGAGGTGGTCTTTTGGGATGGGAATGGGTTCCAGCTACGACAATCGCCACATCCTTTTTTTTCTTTTTACCTCTAAATATGCCAGATCCACCTTGAATCGCTTGTGTGGTGGATTTTAATGCAGCAAAACTCACTATTCGGCCGATCTTAATTCCGTCCTCTATCATCTCCCCCATTTTGAGGACTTCTATAAAAGACTTTCCCATTGCCGAAAGTAAATGTTGAAAATAGGTCTCATCCTGCGCCTGAATGAAAACTTCTACCAACTTACTTTATATCATTGGAGGCTTTACCCTGGCGGCCTGTTCACGCCACCTTATCGCGTATTCCCTAAAACCTTCAGTGCTCTTTTTCTTCATATTGACCGAGGATTTTTCGTCCGAAATCATGTCGATGTTATACTAAAAATTTTGAACAAATTCAGAAGCCAAATCATCCCAGCTGTTCCATTTATTGATATCTCGATCGATAAACCATTCTGAGGCCAGATCAAAAAGACTCTCGCCAAAGAAGGCCATGAGTAGTTCTTCCTTTCCTCCTGCAGCCCTCAACTGGTTGCAATAATGTCTCAAGTGTGCAACAGGATCACCGTGTCCTGCATACTTCTCGAACTTAGGCATTTTAAAACCTAGGGGAAGGTTGATGTCTGGGAACATGCAAAGATCTTTATAGGAAACACTCCTATGATCTCCGATTCCTTGCAAATTCCTCATAGCCTATTCTAAACTTTTCAATTTCTGGGATATGATATCTTGTTCCTCCATTGCGATAGGTTTCTCCATATCAAATGGAAATATAAGCGGCTGAGTGTACCTATACAGTTCATTCATTTGCAAAGTAGGCTCTGGGGCATAATACTGACTATCTGAAACCTTCAGTACTGGCTCACTGGCAGACCTAGGAAGCCTCATTGTGGGACGCACAACATATATGGGAGTTTCATGTGGTGGCGGAGCCACGAATACCGGTGTGATCGGTGGCGCTGGCTGAGCAGTTGGTCTTGATTGGGGAGCTGCCAAGGGCACACCAGAACTGCCAGGATAATAATGTCGTGGAGTGAATCCTGGCGTGTGCTCAGGTGACTCAGTAGGAGCAGAGAATTATGCCTGAGAGAGCGGTGGGCACTTAGAGATATTCCCAAGACCTTCTGGGAGCGGAGGAGGAGGCATTCCGCTGGCCCATGCCCGGTGTAAATCTATCAATTGTTGCCTGAGCCTTACTACCTCATCATTATGTTCAGAACTTTCTTCCCTGTGATCCTGATCCGGGTCAATGAGCGAATTTTCAATCTCCCTGCTAGCCATGATGAGCTTTGCTTTAGATCTAGTGATGTATAGGTGACTAGCCAAAGTGATGCAAACCTACCACTATTATCTGAAAGAACATGCTCATTAAAGACGACATCCGTTAGGATTAGGGCACACAACAAACATGGGAATCACATTGGTAAAATTGTCCTAAATTCATGTTCATTTCTACCAACTTTTGAGGGCAACTAGGTCATTTTAACATCATCCTGCTTTTGTCTACACTTTTTTTTATCTACACTTATTATTATCATCATTATATTATTATATATTTTCGTATCCATCTCTGCTCTTTTCTTTTCTCTCGTTATCTACCTTTATTTTATCATTCTTTATGGCTTTTGTTTTTCTTTAAAAGAGGAAAAATAATGAAAAACAACGAAACAAAATGATTAGATCGAACCCAAAAGTAGGTTGCCAACGTATCATGTTGCACATGAATCAGATCTTGCGTAGTTCGGGCAGAATGTGCATAAACATTACCCACTTTTTTTTTTTCGCGAAAACGAAAATAAACAAAGGAAAGATGTAACATCATAACATTTTGAAGAAAGAAAACAACAAAAATGTACAAAAAGTTTGGGACCACTTTAAAACTAAACAACAAATACGAAACAACATTCTAGACCCCTAAGACGACATAGGTGAAATTACTAATAAAGACCCTAATACCAAAAACAACTTGACTTCGACTTAAAGCAGACACCACCCTACAATGACAGACACATAAAAGACTCAAACTGAATAAAGAGAAGAAATGCTCTTTCAGACTGGTGCTCTGCGTGATGACCCTGGCTAAGATGGACCTGCCTCTTAAGTTCTCTTTCTCCCATTTAAACTTTGTAACATATCCTGTAAAGACACCCTGATATTAGGAAAAAAGCTTCGGGCCCGTATTCCTGCCTAATGAGGAGTGCACTTAGAAAGATTATTCTGACACCTTCTACCATCTTGAACAAATCTGCTAACTGAACCCTCAGAGTTTCCACTTTGGATCCTACACTTTCATCCTGATGGTCGTCTACTATGCATTCTTCCTGTATTCTCCCTCTAAGCTGTGCTGGTAAGGGTTGACTGATACCCCGAGGGATAGATTAAAGCCAAACCCCATATCCTTGAGTGTAGCCTGGATTATCCAAACTTTTTTTGAGTGTGTCCACACCTAGCTTTGTTTCATGCTTCCAAAACTGCTCGTACTTTCTCTCACCTAAGGATTGGTCCTTGAAGTACTCAACATCCTTCAGAAGATCCACTGCTGGTGGCACGTCCTGAAGCCTACCCAACTGGCGCATTACCCTAGAAGGACTGTATGGTCTAGTGCAATTGAGCCCTAACATAACTAAAGGGAGCTGTGTCTGACAACCCAACAATACTACCTTTGGTCGAAGCCACAGATAAGTCCATAAAATGTTATCCCTGGTTCTTGACTCAAGAAATTCAATCCATGTGTCGACTCCCACAGGTAACGAGAATTTATCCAAACGCAACCTGGAGTCCATGGCTTTCACTCGATTGGGAATACAATGATCTAACATGTCTGGTCTAACTAAAGAAGGCACATGCAAATGCTCTATCATCCATAACTACAATATCAGGTTACTGCCCTCAAAAAATCTCCTTCCCCCCTTCACTTCGGTTAAAGCCTTATATATTTCTGTTAAGATCATGGGTATGAGAGTGAACCTGCCCTTTTGATTAATGACCTTGTCGTTTTGATCCTTATGAAATAGGGCCATCACCACAGATTGCAAGCGGGTATTAATACGTCTTTCTTCTAGTGGAAACACTAAAGTACCTAACAAAGCGAGGGTGAAGACTTCCAGACGCTTTCTCTCCCACTTCTCTTTAGTCACATGAAATTCATCCCAAAAGCAATCAAAACCTTCCGAGGGCCCGAATCTAGCAAACAAAAAATCTAAGGAAACCCACGAATCACTTAAACAACCCAAACGGATACCCTTACTTTTTAAACCACAAGACTGCAAAAATCTCACGCCAGTATGATTTCATGCTCGGATCATATCCTTCTCTATATAGGGCAATTGCAACAAACCGGATATTTATTCCAAAGTAGGAGTCATTTCACTTTCCCCAAACCTGAACACCAAACTACTTGGATCCCAAAAGTTTAGCAAAGCCTCTATTAAATCTGGACGATGGGTAACATGCAGAAGTTCCGTAAGATCACCTAATATTTTAATCAGTTTCAGCTGATCAACATAGTTAAACATTTGCCACCATTTGATTAACTTTTTGGGCACCTTGACAACCATTAGAACTCTAGACTTGGTGGACAAATCCATCCTGTAATAACACACAAGACGTTATCTTACAAATTCAACAGGAGTAGAAGATTCCCAACCCTTGGGATTTTTGACGCAAACATATGTCGATGGGATAGACCACGTTCATGACTACAATTTGCCGAATAGAAGTAATGAGCAAGATCAGTCTACTTAGCTAACAACTCTAGATTACGGGGTGAGAGACCTGGGCTAATAATAAGACAAAGGCCAACACAAAGATTACCGGACCCCCCCCCCCCCCCCCCCCCCCCCCGAGGGTTGCCTACGTATCCCAACCCGAGGGAAGGGAATCAGGTATGCGTAGTTCAATCAGATTGGATAATTAACGATTAACTAATAAATTGACCCTAACTTAAGAGATACTACAAAAAACAAACGAAAAAAAACTTTTGAATTTTCAGCTAGACACTTTAACTAATACTGACACCACCAATTATGAAGAAAAAAAATCTTTATGGTATTTTTGTTTTTGACAAATAAGTAGAAAAGGAAAACAAAACTTTTTTTTTTGAATTTACGGTACTTTGAGAAGACAAATGCAAAACGTAAAAAAAAATCTTTTTGAATTTTTGGATCGTGAAGAACAAAATCCATAAAGAATTCTAAAATAAACTACGACATTTCTTTTGATTCATTCTTTTTGATTTTTTTTTTAAATCAGTCCGTCAAATGACCACGTTACCCTTAAAAATGCAACAGTTAGCACGTAGGGATGCTTTAGAGGTGAGTCTTCTACAAAGGACCATGTGGGTCCCGCTAGGTCTCTGTATGATGCACATAAGCATGACCTAAAAGCTGACCTACGTTGTGGTTCACTAACAAGGCTGTTCGTGGAAGCGTATGGTCGATAGTGGCTGCTTTGCTTTCCACCTACTCCATAACATCGATGGCTCCCCCCCTAAAATAAAGGTGACTCAACTAGAGGTTGTGTACAACACGTGTACTACGGACTTGTTGCAGAAAGAAGGTCGGGGGGTGGACTCATGATGACAGATATAAAGCAGTAACGCATAGGATAAATACTATAAACAAAGAGCACAAAAATGCACAAAAGTGAAAATAACACCAACAATAATCACAAACAATGCTTATACACTCGTAATGCCAAACAAAGCCAATACGACTCCAAAATATAGCTCGAATTCTGAAAACTTATCAAGATTCCCCAGAAGAGTCGCCAGAGCTGTCACACCCCTTTTTCGACTCAGAAAAAATTTATGTTTTAAGTTTTGAAAGGGTTTTTATTATTAAAGTGACAAAGATGAAAATTTATTTCGAAAAAGGACTATTTATATTTTTTATTCAGAGTCTCCACTTGACATATTCCGGTGTGCCGAGTCACCATTGGAAAATCCTTTTTCAAAATCATTTGACTCTTTAAACTAGTTTGCAAACATAGATTCTGGTTAAGGAATTCTGTTGATCAAGGGGAAGGTTTTAGGCACCCCTCGATCCCGTGGATCGACCACGGTCGCTCGGTGGAGTATATTGGATAATTTGACACTACAAATGAATAAACCACACAAAGCACGCAAAAACAATCAATCATGCAAACAAAACCAAACAATCCATAATTCAAAACCAAAATAATATCCAGTCCAAATTATACAGTCCAGGAATAAATAATGCGGAAATATAAATCTATTCTACCCTAGACTAATCCTATACTACGCTCTACTGCTTCACCCGACGCCTCGGACTTTCACCACGATCATCTTCCAAGTACAAGGTACTTCAGGGCATTCCCCGGATAAATCAATACAAGTCCTTCGAAGCATTCCCCGACCAAATGAATACATTTTTTAGTGCGAGAAAATCAAATTATTCAACAAAATTTCAAACATTCCATGGAATTTCCAACATTCAACCAAAGCTGTCAATTCTAAACATTCCATGAAATGCTTATTCCTAAATTTGCCTACCCAGCCTATATTCGCCTATCCAATTAGCGACCTAAAACAGTGATACTATCGAGTTCACCAACGTTATTCATGTTTATTCCAAGTTGAACAAAAACAATAAAACCATCATTAACCAAATTCATCATTTTATCAATCTCGTAATTCCACCCCAATTTTCCTTTTATCAACCCATTAAAACATGATAAAACTCATTCCTCAAACCAACATGGCCAAATCACAAACGTCATGATCAACATCAACAAAAATCCAACAACACATAATGACACCACACATATTCACAATCCATTCAACACACTAAGATAGATAAAAAGAGAGCGGGTTAAGAAATGGACCTTTCAACAATCTGATCTTTGTTGATAATAAGAAAACTCGGACTTGGAATTTCGAATAGAACCTCAACGGCGATGAATCTAACTCGAATAGAAAAATAGCAATCTGAACTAAAGCCTCAAATGACCTTCCAATAATCGACTTTCATTGATAATAAAGACTTAAAGAAGCCAAACTTCGAACCCCAACTAGAAAATCTCAACGACCAGCCACTTCAATAGCTTTTGATTGACTTAATAGGAGATATAAGGGCCGATCTGAGAACCTCGAAGAATACCACCACTCGGCTACGAGCCAACTTCCACAAGACCTTCCAAAATTCGATTAGAAATGCAGAAAACTACTAAGGACAGTGAGTGACCGAAAACCAAAATTAATGAAGGAACCGAAACTATACAGCTGAAACTCTGACGAACTCTGGTGTGACTAATATCAATGGGATGGGGTGGATTTTAGCGACTCTTGACATTTTTCGGCAAGGTTGACTTTAAACACGAAGAAAACGAAGATATTTAGGGAGGTGTTCGTGACTGGACCAGTCAAATCGACTAGCTGATGACGATTTCGGTGAAAATTTTGCCAGAGATACACAAACTACGACCAAATTCTCACTGGTGACACTATTTCTGACCGTGTTCAAGCCATTCTTACCTGTTTCCCTTCCTTAACCATTTGAATCAACCTTTCTTGCATAAAAAAATTGATGGGTGTGCGATGGTAGATCTGTCCTCACCCACCTTTTTCACCTTATTTTTAAGTTTATATCCTCAATCCATAAGTGTGTGAGTGCGTTTCTTGTGAATCAGTAGTGTGTGTTCTTGGTGCGCTGGGTGTGTTTGTTCATCCCATTGTGAGTGACGAAAAAAATAAAAAATAAAAAATGGAGCCCCCTGTATATGTTAATGGTGTGTGTTCCTTTTTCCCCTTCCAGTGGATTCCCACTTGTGTGCTCCTCTCTTCAAAAACGTGTAAAAAGAGTTGAGGGGTAGGATAGGGTAGTGGTGAGGTGCGGTAGAGTTTGTTAGGATAGGGTAGGTAGGTATTGTTTTTTAATTGGAGGGATAAGGGTTAGGTGTCTATTTTTGTTTGGGTAGGCTGCTAGAATAAGACAAAATTAGTTAGGGGATTGTTATTTTTGTCATTTGTGGAGGGATTATCACACGGGTGAGGGTACACGGTAGGATGACATAAAATGGATATAAGTGAGTAAAATTGAACTTTACGAGGACGAAATCACGTGTCTACATAGATAAATAGGTATTTTGTGCTGGGGAAGAAGCAAAATTTGTATTAGAAAAGAGATTAAGATGGTTAGGCATACTTTCCAAATTGCAGACTCTTAGCCAATTCAATGTTCATATATTAAGACAACTTTCAAGAAAAATAAACAAATCTAATACAAATCCTGTGGCACAAATACGTTTATGACAATAACAACAATAATAATATAAAAATAAGAGACACTTGCAAAAAAGAACCTCGGTCAAATAAAGAGAGGGAGACTAGAACTTAATGCGTGATCTAAGCTTTTAACGCATAAAGTAGAACAGTTATGAAAATTATAATTTCAAACGGTTGATGTGATACTCAATGAATGCTAAGGTGTCAAACTTGGAACTGCAATAACAATGAAGATTAAATAAGTTATGGAAATGAATAAGGTTGACTCATTTTGAACATTGAGGACTTTGATTACTTTGTCAATCCATCTAGATTCATGAAGAGTTCCAAATAGTTAAGACATAGGGGAACATACAATTTTTATTATGATGAGACCGAACTCATTAAATGAGCATCTACGTATCCTTTATAGGAAAATAAGGTCAAATTTAGTTCCAACTACATAAAAAAGAAAAACGTAAAAAAAACTCCATATTGTTCCAAGTACGTGTAAATCTTAAAGTAATTTCAAATGCTTGGAATATTAAAGTAATTTCAAATTCTTAGAAGCCTAAAGTAGAGAATAAACATAAATATCAAGACTTTGATTACCTTTCCAATCCATCTAAAGATTTCTAAACAAGCGAAAGTCATCTTAGAAAATTAATCAGCATCGAGATTTGGTCCTATCATATTTATCACCTTGATCTCAATCATCATTTGAACTTTATCTTTTAAAGTTCTACATTCTACAGTGATATACCTTTCATTACTAAATGGTAAGCACATATTTTAGAGTGATCTAGCCAATTTGCATATGTATCCCTTACAATGGTAAGAGTTAGTGCGATATAGTGAGAAACCCTTCATCTCTCAGAATGTTGGTCTATGCGCCCAACCAAAAAAGTGTACTTGGTGGATTTTTTTAAAACTTAGCTCAAGGTATGGTGGATTGATTGGATTGTTAAAGGAAAGGATATGAAGGACAACAGGAACTAATAATCTTATGCTGCAAAATACCATGTGACTCAATATTTTAAAAGAGATTGATGGTGGATCATCTAGGAGAGTCGTAACTTGGGGTTTGGTCACTTTGGGATTTGGAGGCATTGATGTTTCATTGATAGTTGTCTTTTCTTTATTCTTGAATTGTGGCTCAACCAAACCAAGCTTGTCATGTCTTAGAGTTTCTACTATGAACTTCTCTTTAGTCTATTGTCAAATGACCCAATAAATCCACTTGCCAAAGTCATGAAATTTGACCCATTGAATATGCTCCATTACATGAAGTGAATGTGGTAGCAATATATGATAAGTCTTAAATATGACTACTTACTTCATTCTTGAGGTGTATGTGGTAGCAGTGCATAATATGTCTAAAAGAAGACAAGTGATTGAATGCACGAATATACGCGTGGAGGGACAATATGATAATGATCATAAAAAATGATGATATTTTCACATGCTTATATGATTACAAGATATACTAGAGAAAAATTCTCTACATCATATGTATGCCTTGATTTGCTTCTAAAGTAGTAAAATCTTGAAAGAGGTTATAAGATATCATAATTTGATAGGCTTAAGGCACGATTATATTCCATTCCTGGGGAATGAGAAACTTATTAATGCAGATGTGCACTTGATTGTGATTGTATCACAACTCACCTTCGAAAGAGGTTGAATAATTTTGAAATCTACTTCTGAAGTAGTAAATCTGAAATTTAATCATATAATAGTAAATCTGAAATTTACTAAAGAAAAAACACATATCATGGTAAACTTGGAGTTTACTACATTAAAAGTTCATAAGTTGACATGAACGATTGTGATGTCCCGAAGATGTGCATACTGAGTATTGAACATATATTGAAGAATTATAAAATTCTTCATGAACTTTAATATTGCTTGTTCTCATGATAAGTTGGTTGGACCAACTAATTTTGGGATTGGATACCTTAAAATTTGAAAAGAATAAAATGTGAATATAGGCCCATTCACCTATCATGTGATATGTTGAAAAGATGCATCAATAAGATGATCATATGTACATTCATGATCAACCTACGTTTGACATTCATAAAGTTACTCGTTCAATATAAATTGAGCATAATTTTTAGATTGTATAATCAAGATAATGCATCTTGATGATGATGGTTTAGCATTGAATGCCTTCCATAAATAGTTGAACCATTACTAATGAGAACAAAGTTTCATGTATCGGTATGAAATATGATATATTGCAGACAACAGCGATTGCATGCATTATACCAATATATTATAATTATTTCTTCCCTCTAAATTGGTTCAAGGCTAGGAATGAACTATTCTATCTAATAGTTTTATGTGCAGCATATGATTAATAAATATACCATGATGTACAAAGATAGATTCCTTAAAGAAGATGGAGGATGTATGTTAGTTTTTCTAACATAAGGGGGAGATTATAAGCAGCTATAAAATATGTTAGGAATTATCATCAAATCCTCATTCAAAATATAATTCAAGTCAAATGCCGAAAACATCTCATATTTAGCTGTAAGTGCTCCTATTTTGTGTCCTGAAAGGATAAATTCTATGCATACGTAAAGCATGATTGACCAATCGGTTCCAAATGAAATAATTCTTGAAAAGGATAAGGAGCGAATAATCATGATAAGAAGGCAATGTGCTCTTGAAGAGCCTATGACATAACACTTCACTTTCTTAATCTCTTCTAACTAACATTTAGTTCAAACTTGAGAATTCTCCAAAATTAAACCAAATCATGTAGGATTTTGATTGTAACTAAGATTCAGTTTGTTTTCATGTTAGTTACTATATTTTTTATTTTATGAGTATTTTCTTATCGGTTAAATCGAAAATCGAATCATTAAGGACTAAAAATCGATAAATCAAAAACTAATAAAAAATATCTTATTGGTTTAACATATTTAGGAACCGAAAATCGATAGACCAAATCGATAATACATAAAATCGAACAAAAGCAATCGATGCACCCCTATTTATAGGTAATAAAATTTAATTAATATTCCTAGAATGTATTGCCTAAGTAATAAGAGAATTTAATTAATTTGTTAAATAATCCGTTAGGCATGATATCTAAGTGATAAGATATTCAAGTCACAGAATACCCGCCCCCGCCCCCACCCCCACCCCCATAAGCAGACGCTAATATTTTATTAGACATATCAGTGTTTATACAAATTATTACAAACTCAATTTTTTATAAAGAGAATTAAATGAAATTGCGAAGACTGCTAGACAGCTTTGGGCAAAACCTTTTTGACTTAGTGCAATACTTTATCTTAGCCCAATCACTGCTTAATACGATACCCATTTAAGAACAAAAAATATGCAATGACATGCCAATGGAACTAAATCTCTAAAAGAGTCATGAGCGTGTATTCTAACACCATATTTAATTATAGATAACAGACTATCAATTATGAATATAGGAAAGTAGCATAACTAGCAATTTTACCAAGAATCAAACAAACATGGTATTTGAAACAGACAATTCTAAGGGCTATAGCATGTCATCACTTAAAGAATTTCAGGAACGCATACCAAAACAAGATTAAAATAGAGAACTTAACACACAAACGTCAAACGCATAGATAAGAAATCTAATTGGTTACAAAAATCAAACTTTAATAGCACTCGAGATGAGAATAGCAAAACAACAAGCCAAGGTTGGTGTTTCTAGAATACCAGCAAGATGTAAGCTTAAAGTATTTTGTGCATGACTAATCAAAAGCTAAAAAATATTTTAAATATAGAAGGCAGTAGTGTTTGAAAAATTTATTAGCAAGTGTAAGTGGGAAGCAAACTTTAAGAGTAATAGTGAGTAGATGTGTTGTTTATATAGTAAAAGAAATCAGTCAATTAGGGCAACAAATAAGGAAAGAATCATCACTCACACTATATTTTCTTTAAACAGAACAAATTGTATCAATCAAGTGAAAGTAACATCTCAAGTTACCATACGAAGAAGTCAAATTTGTTAAAGAAAAAAGAAGATAATCGTTCAAAACTTATGACAAGTAGCTAATTACTAGGCTATCCACACTGCTAAAGAAAAATAAATAATCAGAACAATTAATCATATAAGAAGTTCCTCAATTATAGTGAATAAATCAACCAAGCACAAAATCAATCTAGGCTTACCAAAATTATTCAAGCTATCAAAGTTTACCAAAAATAGACATAATGCATGTATTGAACATATAATGCTTTGAATTATCAAAATTCAGATCAACAATATGTATTAAAAAAAATAATGAAATGTTATTACATTGAGCTTAGAACGTGGCTCATAAGATTGGGGATTTTCACATAGAGCAATAAGCTAGCACAAAGGAACACAAATTAATCAAATTTAATCACTAAATTCATACCAATATTCTCTTCTCAGAATCAGTATAATAAATTGACTAAGAAAATGCATATATAGAGCATACCAAAGACGATTTATACATAAGTGTGATAGATTTCCAAAACTCAAAATTTGACTAAGAACAAATGCAATTCGAGGAGTCCAATTCTTCTTAAAATCATGAATCATATAAAATCAAAAGGCTAGTGGTGTATTATATATATTTCTTTTCATCGAAATTTACTCAAAAAATTATCGACAAAGAAATAATATTGAGGTTTTAAGATTTTTGAGTTAAGGAAAAGAGGGGGAGTATGGGGCACTGGTTTGTTGCCAGGGGCGGATCTACGTGTATCCCAGGGGGTTCATCCGAATCCCCTTCGTCGAAAAAATACATTAAATATATACGTTCAATTTTTTTTATGTATATATAGAGAGTTGAACCCCCTTGACACAAGTAGCATACTTGGTTTAGTAGCAAAGGGGGTTCAGGATTTTGCGTTATGTCGCGGGTTCGATTCCCTTTAGAGGCAGCTTTTTTTTTTTTTTTACTTTAAGTTATTAAGCTGCTGGAAGCCTGGAACAAAAATATTTCTAAAAGGTTTATTTTTTTCAACATAATCAAAATGATGTGGTTTTAAAAAAGGGACAGAATTGAATTAAAATCCAACTCAAAGTCAAATATTATACAATTTCATTTTCTCTCTAACTTATACCTAATTACTTTTCCAAATTTCAATATCTCTGTGACTCTCTCTTTAACCCGACAATTTGGGTTTCATTGGCGGCACGACATCGTCTTTTGATTCGAATTATCAAGTTCCGTACTCAACTTCTCATCGGGGTCTTCCCCAATTTCACTATCTGTTATGGCTTCTTCGGTAATTCCTAAGTTTTATCTTTTTTTTTAATTTTATAATCCATTTTTATATATTTTCTAATTGCTAGTTGCTACTTGATTTTTGTTTTTTTATCTGTGGAAAAGCATTTTTTTACGGCTGATGTATTTTTTATGATTTGATGTGCTTGCTACTTGGTTTTTGATTGTTATATATGTAAAAGCATTTATTTTGTTCATTTAATTTGAGGGATGGCCTTGGCTCAGCAGTAAGCTTGCTTACCGTGGTGTGCCAGGGTCGGGGGTTCCAAACGCCCCTCCAGCAAAGCTGGGGTGAGGGCGCGTAGGTCAGGCCCGGAGTGGTCCCCCCCTCCCCGACACCTACGGAGTAGGTATGAACCGGGTCGTCCCTTATTTAATTTGGTATAAAGATGGTGTTTTTTTTTTATGTTGATTTATTTCTAATTAAGTTCTTACTTTACGATAGTCTCAACATTCAGTGAATAATTTTTTAATGTAGCACCAAAATAAAATTTAGTCTCTCATATTGATATCCAATCTAAGCAAGAATCAAATTTCAACCATTCAAAAGTAGGATTACCTTCTTAAGAAAATGCTGAAGAATTTGATTTGAGTTCCTTAAAGTTTGATCCGAGGAAAGAATCCCAGTATTAAAGTATCCTCCAAAGCATCGTGATCTTATTAAAAGAGCATATCTCCTCAATGGTCCTTGTCAACCCCGTCTCCAGCTTCATGAGTATTCTCAAATGGATATTTCTAGATTAATGCATCATTTTAATCATAATGGTTCAGTGATGTGCATCATGATTGGTTAAAATATAGCATTTGTAAAGATGTAGCCTATTGTTTGTATTGTTATCTTTTTAAATATAATAACATTCATCAAGGTGGAGGCAAAATATTTTCAACTACCGGATTTAGAAGTTGGAATAAAAAGAAGATCCTTGAAAAGCATATTGGTCTACAGAATAGCATACACAATCAGTCCAAGAAGAAATTTCAAGATTTATTACGAAAAAATAGTCTATTCAATATGCATTTGATAAGAAATTAAATCAACTTAAGCATGGATATTGGATCCATGTAAATGCTTCGGTTGATGTATCAAGACTTCTAATAACTCAGGGATTTACATTTCTAGGTCATGATGAATCTAAAACATCACTTAGTAGGGGAAACTTTCTTCAAATACTTTCATGGTATGCCAAAAAGTGTGATAAAATTCATGCTTATGTTCTAGAACATGCTTCTCAAAATGATCAAATGATTTCTCCACCGATTCAGAAAGATATTGTAAGTGCATGTAAAATAGAAATCGTTAAAGCTATTCTTGAGGAATTAAATGGTGACTAATTTTTCTTACTAGTTGATGAGTCTTTTGATGTGTCATGCAAAGAACAAATGGCTATTGTATTGCGATATGTTGATAGGATGGGGTTTGTGATGGAGAGACTTATTGATATTGTTCATGTTCAAGGCGCTAGTGCTTTATCTCTAAAAAAGGCAATTATTAATTTACTTGCTCAATATTCCTTGAGTCTATCATCTGTGTGTGGATAATGTTACGATGGGGCAAGTATTATGGAAGGTGAGATCAATGTTCTTAAATATTGATTAGGCAATAAATTAGATCGACTCATTCTATCCATTGTTTTGCTCATCAACTTCAACTAACTCTTGTTGGAGTCTCTAAAAGGTGTATTGAAGTGGAAAAACTTGTAGTGTTGGTCTCAAATATTTTGAATGTGTTGGGATCTTTTTTTAAGCGTATGGATGAACTTCGAGATTCTCAAAAAGATAAAATTCAAGAGGCATTAGATATGGGTGAAATTACTACCGGTAGTGGCTTGAATCAATAACTTGGTATTTCAAGAGCTTGTGATACTCGTTGGGGGTATCATTATAAGTCATTTGCCACTTTTATTCTTATGTTTGGCTCTATTCTTGATGTTCTTGAATCACTTATTCTTGATGCACGTAATATGGATGAAAGAGTCAAGGCAATGGGACATTTCAAAGCTTGTCGAACATTTGAGGTTGCATTCATGCTACATTTGATGAGAGACATTTTAGCTATCACAAATGAGCTTAACAAATGCTTACAAAAAAAGGAGCAAGATGTTGCAAATGCCATGATACTTGTTGAAGTAGCAAAGAGAAGGTTGCAAGTTTTAAAGGATGATGAATGAAATTCTCTTATTGATAAGGTATCTCTATTTTGTAACAAACATGATATTTTGATACCTAACTTTGAGGATCCATATGTTATCTCTTTAAGATCCCATCGTCGATAGGTCGATTATACAGTCGTACATCATTACCGTGTTGAAGTGTTTTGCACTATTATTGATTGGCAACTTAAAGAACTCAATGATCGTTTTGGTGAGGTGGAAATTGATTTTTTTCATGGAATTGCTTCTTTGAATCCAGTTAACTTATTTTTAAGTTTTGATATCAAAAAAATAATGAGAATGACCGAATTATATCCAGATGATTTTGATGAATTTAATATGAGTATTCTTGAGAATCAACTTTCAAGTTACATTATTGATGTTCGTGATGTTGATGAAAGGTTCTCCGATTTGAATGGGCTTTGTGATCTTTTCAAAAGATTATTTTAGACAAAGAAACATTCAAATTATCCTCTGGTATTCCGCTTATTGAAACTTGCTTTACTTCTACTGGTTGCCACAACATCTGTTGAAAGAGCTTTTTCGGCAATAAAGTTTATCAAGAATGACTTGCGGAGTCAAATGAGTGATAGTTTATTTAGTAGTTGCTTGGTGCCTTATTTGGAAAAATATTTATTTGATAATATTTCTAATGATGCTATTATTAAGACATTTCAAGATATGAAACCTCGTAGAGTACAATTGTAATAATGTATATAGTTGCACTTTCTATGTTTTGATTAGTTCTTCGCTTGTTTCATTTTTTAAAGAATATTTTGATTGCCTCCACTTAGTTATATACAGTTGAAGTGTAATAAATTTTCAAAACATACATTAGATCCCTCACTGTATAGCGTAGAATTTTTGTATCAGGTCCAACAGATAGTTTCTGCCATCAGAAAATGGAGTTTAGTTTGTCTCAGATTTGAGTTATTGCTGGTTCTTTTGATTTAAATCTTAATAGTATTGAAGTTGGATGGAAGGTATTGTTTCTTAATAGCATTGAAGTTGGATGGCAGCTGCTGTGGTAATAGCAAGGCAAGTTTCTTTCTTTCTTTTCTATAACTAACTATTTTGCACTATTGGTCTTTACCTTTTGGAATCCTACTTTCACTTTCTTTTGCTAGCTGATTTCGATCCCATCAGATGGTTGGATAAGTCATTGATACACTGTTGGTTGAATTAGAATTGAACTTTGTCTACCCTACTCCTATCTAAACTAGTTCGCTCATTTGCCAACACTATCGTCATCCTTAGCTTTTTTTGAACCTCCTTGTTAGAAATCCTGCGTCCGCCACTGTTTGTTGCCCCTATTAACAATGATGGCATGGCGTTTGGATGTTAGCTAGAGAAGGCTCATCGATATGAAGCAATATTGGAGAGAGAATCAAAGGGAGAGGGTGAGGAAGACGACGATGACTGGTGTTTTCCAACAAAGGCTCGCCAGATGGGGCTGTAAAAGAGAAGGAGCAGAGGCTGGTGCGGGTCGTCAGTGGTTTCACCAAAGCAATTCTATGATGGCTGGTAAGGTTTTTTGATGGAAGAGAGGAGAGAGAGGGTGAGGGTCAACTAGAGTTGGTCTTTAGAGAGAGAGAGTGAATTAGGGTTTGAGTTTTAGGGAATGGTTTGATTAAAAAGGAAAGAAAAGAAAAGAAGCTTTGATCTTAGTCATTGATCACATGCAATCAAAGCCTGTGATTTAAAATTAGAATAGGTTGAATAATAGGTCAAAACTGGTTCATAGAATTGGGTTGAACAAAAATTAAATTGGATTTCTATTTGGGATCAAATTAAAATCATTTTAGGCTATAATTGACACAAAATTGGATATAAAATGGCTAGAAATTAAATAAATTGGAGAAACTGAGTTGAGTTAGGTTGTTATTAAATCAATACAACATAATCAGAAGATCACCATAATCGATAATTGGATCATGTAAATATTATATATATATATATATATATATGTATGTATGTATGTATGTATGTATGTATGTATGCATATGTGACAGTCGACGATAATAGTTGTAATGATGATGATGTGTTTGTAAATTATGGGTATGCATATTTGTGGAAGTTATTTAATAAATATTAACAAAATCATGTAAGAATATTATATTTAAATTAATAAATTATATATACTATATAAAAATATAAACTTAAATGATAAAATAAATTGTATACTTTAAAATCGTGCATATGACACGTCAAGACTTATCTCATACTAAAATAATAAGTAAAAAACTATTAACTTCCAAAACTAATATTTTTTTATAAAATAGCATCGTGGATTGAATATTGTTGGGATATTGTTAAATGTGATTTAATAGAATTTTTTATAAGTTATTTCAATCTTGTTGGGATATTGTTAAATGTGATTTAATAGAATTTGTTCAACATTTATTTTACAAAGGAAAACTAACTTAGTTTTTTTCTCATACCCTATTAGTATTAATCCCCAAAGTAGATTCACCTAGTGACAGAATTATGACCCATAGGTTTTAGTAATTTTACTTATAAAATCATCACCAATATTATTTCCAAGAGGCTTAATCCTTTATTTCATCTAATAATCTCAGAAAACCAAAGTGGTTTTCTAAAAGGTAGGCTCATCAATGAAAACATTTTGCTTACTCAAGAGATTTCTCAAAATATTAAGGCTAAAATAAATGTGATAACATGATTATTAAGTTATATATGACCAAAGCATATGATAGAATGTCTTGGCCTTTCATCATTGTTGTTCTTCAGAAATTGATTTTTTAAAAGAAGTTACTAATCTGCTAATGGGTACTTCTACTGATGTTTGGTATTCTATCATTATTAATGGTACCAAAAATGGTTTTTTTACTTCTTCTCAAGGCTTCAAACTAGATAATTCTCTTTCCCCCTTCTCTTTTTATTACTGGTGCTAAGGTTCAATGCTAGATTTCTGAATAATCTTAATCAAGCATTTCATACCTTTTTCTATGTCTGATGGAGGTCCTATTATTAACTATCTTTTATGTGCAAACAATACACTGATATTTACCAGTGGAAATATTAAGTATATCAAGATGATCATGAAATAGGTTCTCCGGTATGAGAAGAGTCCTGGGTAAAAAATAAATAATAAAAAATGTCTCTTTCTTAATACCCCCAGTACTGTTCCAAGTAGGATAAACAAGATTAGAACTTCTACTGGTTTTCTTGATAAAGTGTTTCCTTTTAAATATCTCGGTTGCCCTATTCACATTGGCAAGAAAAAGAATGAATATTTTGAGAAGCTTTTATCCAAAGTAATTAAAAGATTAAATGGTTGGCAAGGTAATATGTTATCTTACCGAGGTAAATTTATTCTGATAAAGCATGTAATGTATTCTCTCCTGATTTACACCCTTACATCTTTAACCCCTCCTACAGGTATCATTAATCTCACGGAGAAGAACTTTTCTAGATTTCTACTGCTGACAAAGATATATAGCATCAGAGTTCTTGAAAAAAGTATGTGTTTTCCTAAAGAAGTAGGGGGATTGGGGATGAGAAGCATGAAAGAGATTTGTGACACCCTTATATAAGAAAATGGTGGAGATTCAGGAAGCAAGAGTTTTTATGGGTGAAATTTACCAAAGTTAAATAGTGTGTTATAGCTCAGCGCGTTTCTAAAGTTTGAGTCTCCGACAACTCTCATATGGATAGATCTTACTAGAGCTAGAATCAAATCTGAGCATAATATCTCTTGGAATATTCATCAAGGAAGTTGCAGTTTTTGGTAGGATAAATGGACTAGCTTTAGAGCGATAACTACTTATTGTCTAGATCATGTCACTCTGCCAAAACTCAAAAGAAAGATTTCATTGACAACCATAATTGGAATGTTCAGAAGTTGCATACTCTTCTTCCAGTTTGGCTGGTTGATCCCATCATTACTATTAAGATTGGGTTCAATATTAGATCGAATATTCCATATAGAAATGCTACAAGCGATGGCCTTTTCATAAAAAAATTGCATAGAAAAGCATTAAAGAGTCTAAGCAAATAGACACTCTAATCAATAGAGTTTGGCATACAGTATCCCATTTAAATTATCTTTTCTTTATTGGAGACTTATCAAGAATAAATTTTTTTCGATGATGTTTTAAGTATGAACACTAATAGAAGGCACCTGGAATGTCTATGCTGCGAGACACCACAACCAGAAACAAGTATACATGTTTTCATTGATGAGCATGCACAAAGACTTTGGAAAATGTTTGGTCAATTATTGGGAATCAGATATCATAGTAGAGTAGTTAAGTGATTTCTTCATGATTGGTGGCAGACCCTATGGAAAAATACTATCCAGAAGATGTTGATCCAAATAACTCCCATTTATTGGGAGATTTGGAAAACAAGATGTTCTTGTTGATATGGGAACCGAAGTAGGTTCTACACTAGAAGAATGGAACAACAAATCTATTGGAATATCAAAGCAATCAAGGATAAAGCCTTCCCTTTTTGTAGAATGGATCTTCAATGGAACCAACTATTTGACAAAGTAAAGAAGATGAAGCCTAAAATCAATACAGAAATAGTGGTATGGAATACGCCTGAGTTTGGGAAGATAAAGATTATGGATGTCACTTTTTTGAAAGACCGACCTAGAGTTGGTATTGGATTTATAGTCAGGGACAGCGTAGGGGGACTTTATTTTTGCTTTTGTTGCTCCTATCCAATACAAGGATCATAACGTTGTTGAAGTTATGGCTGCTCAATATGTTTTGCAATGGTTCATGGATAGCAGTCACTTACATTGTATTGTTGAAATGAACTCGATAAATATGGTCAACATGATGAAGAACAAGACCTTCAATAATCTCAATTTGGAGATCATTGTAGAGGATACTAGTAACTCGCTCAATGGTGCAAATCTTACTTTCTCACACTGAACAGTGAGGCCAACAACGTGGCTGATCATCTCGCAAAATTGTCTACAAGTTTGGATCAACCCATCCTATATCATAGACTTGATCAAATGTCTGCTAGAGCTAAAGGTTCTTTTATCTTAAATAAAATCCAGCTTCTCAGTATCAGAATTTGATATGTCAAGGACAACTCTTTTTGTCAGCTAAGAGTGCATTCTCTGCAGCGAGAGAATCTAATGCTTTTTTGTATTCGTTCTATTTTTGCTAGGATTGCTAGAGCAGTTTAGGATGTATGCATGGGGTAAGGTCTAGTACCCCCCTCCCCCGACTTTTTTGTTCGTCATAAATAATATACATTCCCCAGGCATTGCGTCCTGGAATTATAAAATAAAAAACCACTCTCCTATTACTATTGCCATATATTTTTTTTTGTTCTTTAAATTCAATTTATTGTTCATGATTCTTCAAATATATATGTAAACTTACCAATAATATTTTGAATTTTATTTCTTTAGTTTATTTTTTTTAACTAATTCAAAATATAATATCCTCATATTATCTCTATTCCCTCTTATTTGTATTTTTTTTCCTAGTGATATTTTGATTGTTTTTTGGTTAAAATTTCAGTGGCTGTAGCCTGAAAATTGACATGAATTTGAAATATAATTTTCATATAGATGTACCAAATTGCACAAATTTTTAATCTTAAATAGAATTATTGTCACACCCCTTTTTAATCTTAAATAGAATTTTTGTCACACCCCTTTTTTAACTGAAAAGATTAATTTTAAAGTTCGAAAAGGGTTTTATTATTAAGTGACAAAATGAAGATTTTTATTTCGAAAAGGGATTCATTTTTAATTAAATTTAGAGTCACCACTTGGCATCATCTGGTGTGCCAAGTCACCATTGGAAAGTCCTTTTTCAAAACGGTTTGACTCTAAAACTGATCCGCGAACAGAGATTCCATTTAAGGAATTCTGTTGACTGAGGGAAAGTTTATAGGCACCCCTCGATCCCGTGGTTTGACCACGGTCGCTTGGTGGAGGATATCGGCTAATTTGACACTACAAAATATATAAACCACACAAAAACAATCAATCAAACAAAATAAAATAAAACCAATCAAAAATATAGTGTCCAGTCCAATTACTGCAACCCAAAATGAAAAAGGTACTGAAAAGTAAACCTACGCTAACCTACACTAATCCTAAACTACGCTCCAATACCTTACCCGATGCTTCGGGCCTTCATCACCGGCGTCCTCCGAGTACATGATACGTCGGGGCATTCCCCGGTGAATGAATACAAATGTGAACTTAGGGAATTTCCCGACGAATGAATACAATTGATTCAAATTCATAAAATAAAACCATTCAACAAACATTTTCAACATTCAACAATCAAAACGTTCTAAATTTGCCTACCCGAACCTACTATTAGCCTACCCGGCTTGATCTATCATGATTCTATCACGTTCAACATCAATGAATCAAAATTTATCCAAATTTACTTTTATCAAGACCAGTCCCTTCCTGCATTCATTCTCAAAATAATTAATTAATTCTTAGACTACCAATTCAAGTTTCCACATTCAACTCCAACATCAACCAATACAAATAAAGATTCCAACATGCCAAGCAACAAATCATTCACATTCACATAAAATTTAAAGAAAGCGAAGATAGAGTTGGACCTCAATGCGACAATGCCGCTTTCAAAATAGATGTATTATTTCCATTAAATTCAATAGAATCCGCATCCAAAATCGCAAGTCAAAACCACAAACGATGAACCTGCAACTCGAACAGTCTGAACCTCGTATAGCTTCACTATTTTCCACCAAGATTGCAACAAAATACCGATGACCAAAAAATCCCATTTATACTTTCCGATGAGGGTTCGATTATGAATGGGGTCAGGTCGTGACTATTTTCGATGAGAACAAACAAAAAAAGATTGTTATTAGGCTTCCGACAAAGATAGGTATGTTTTCTGGTAGTTTTCAATTGAAAAACAAGGGAGATCTCAATATGGATTGGGTTTACGATTCCATCTTTACCGGAGCTCCAGCAAGCTTGGCTGAGATGAAACTAAGAAGAAAACGATCGGTGACTACATTTTTCAGCGATAATTCATCGAAACAAAGTGTATCTCAATGTTTATCTCAGTTTACTCACTATTCCTCACTGATTCTCTATGAATTTTACTCTCGATCTTTTGTCTTCTTCTCTGTCTATATCTCTCTCCTAATCTACAATTTCGTCACTATTTTTTCTCTCAACTCAATCTATCTCTCTCAATTTCTCTCATTATTATCTGATCTACCTCCTTTGATTTTTTTGAATTTTTCCCTTTTTCCTTCTCTCACTGTACGTGCGTGTAAATTTGGTAAGGTGAGTATGTATGTATTCTCGGGAAGGTGAGAGTATCAGATGTGCTATGTGAGTATGTGAATTTGTTACTGTGATATGTAGTGTATTTCAGTGAAAAAAATTAGAATGTCTTCTATGAGGTGTATATGTGTGAGTCTTTGTGTGGAGAAGAAAGGAAAAAAATGAGGTGTGTAATGGTCTCCCCTGAAATAAAATTTTCTCCTCTGTGTGCTGTGGGCCCGCATGTATATAGTGATGGTATGGTGTGATGAAATAATCCCCGTAGGCCCCAATCTGATGATGATGAGTATATATTGTATTGGGAGTGTGTATTATGTAATCCTTGGGAATTCTATTAAAGAAAAAATGGCAAGAACACGTGAGAAAGTGTAGGGATAGGGGGTAGGGGGTGTGGTTCGGATCAGTTTATTAGGATAAGGGAATATTAGAGATTTAATTTGTTAGGATTTGATTATTTTTGTATTTTTGTGGGGTGTTATCATATGGGTGAGGGTGTTTGATAACGTGAGGTGAAAAATGGATGAATTGAGTTTTGGGAGGGATAAATTAGGTATCTACAACATGCCCCCCTTTGAATATAAACACAATGTGTTTTCAGAAAAAGAAGTAGACAACGAGACAAAATTTTGTCCCGACCGTTATTCAAAAGAATGAAATAGAAGGAAGGAGAAAAACCAAGCCTTAACTTTGAACATCATACTCATCCCTAGTTATGAGGGAAAACTAGTCATAGATACCTCTAAGGAAAGAAAAAAGGGACTATATCGAGTTGGAGGGTCGAGTGAGATTCCATCGAGGTTCCGGTTCGCAGATCTGTCATTACATCAAAAATAAAAATTACAGGTTAAAACATAAATGAATTAAAAAAATTCTATCTATGTAGCTTTTTTTGGACTTCTTGACTTATGTTTCATCACCCTATTCTTCAGGCGGGCTCCTGACTTGCAATTTCTTCAATCTGTTGACTTTCAATTATTTCACCTTGTTGCATGACTTTCAACCTTTAATCTTGTTACATGAATTCCAATCTCTTCACCTTGTTGTTTGACTTTTAATTTCTTCACCTTGTTGCTTGACTTTTAGTTACTTCACCCTATTCTTCAAATGGGCTCCTGACTTTTTATTTCATCACCCTGTTCTTTAGGAGGTCTCCTGACTTGCAATTTCATCACTCTATTGTTCAAGCGGTCTTCTGACTTGTAATTTCATTACCCTGTTCTTCAGCCAGGCTCCTGACGTGCAATTTTCTCACTCTATTCTTTGGGTGAGTTCCCAACTTTCAATTTCATCATCCTGTTCTTCATGCGGGCTTCTGACTTGTAATTTCATCACCCTGTTCTTCAGGAAGCCTCCTGAATTTTCATTTTTATCACCCTTGTTCTTCAGGCGGGTTCCTAACTTTTAATTTCATCACCCTGTTCTTCAGATGGGCTCCTGACTTGCAATTTTATCACTCTGTTCTCTGGGAGAGCTCCCGACTTTTAATTTTATCACTCTATTCTTTAGGTGGGCTCCTGACTTGCAATTTCATCACCCTGTTCTTCAGGCGGGCTCCTATCTTTTAATTTCATTACCCTTGTTTTTCAGGCGGGCTTCTGACTTTCAATTTTATCACCCTTGTTCTTCATGTGGGCTCCTGACTTTTAATTTCATCACCCTATTCTTAAGGCGGGCTCCTGACTTGAAATTTCATCACCCTGTTCTTCATGCGGGCTCCTAACTTGCAATGTCATTACCCTGTTCTTCAATCGGGCTCCTGACTTTCAATTTCATTACCCTGTTCTTCAGGCGAGCTCCTGACTTATAATTTTATCACCCTGTTCTTCAGGCGGGCTCCTGACTTGCACTTTTCATCACTCTATTTTTTAGGAGAGCTCCCGACTTTCAATTTCATCACCCTGCTCTTCAGGAGGGCTCCTGACTTGCAATTTGATCACCCTGTTCTTCAAGCGGGCTTCTGACTTTTAATTTTATCACCCTTGTTCTTCAGGTGGGCTCCTGACTTTTAATTTCATCACCCTGTTCTTCAGGAAGGCTCCTGACTTGCAATTTCATTACCCTGTTCTTCATGTGGGTTCCTGACTTGTAATTTTCATCACTCTGTTCTTCGGGCGAGCTCCCGACTTTCAATTTTATCACCCTGTTCTTCAGGCGGGCTCTTGACTTGTAATTTGATCACCCTGTTGTTCAGACGGGCTCCTAACTTTCAATTTAATCATCCTTGTTCTTCAGGAAGGCTTCTAACTTTAATTTTATCACCCTGTTCTTCAGGCAGGTTCCTGACTTTCAATTTCATCACCCTGTTCTTCAGGCGGTTTCCTGAAATCAAAATCAAAACTAGAATAAAATTTATCCCAAACAAAGATTACGATAAAGAAAGATTCATTTTTTTGAAAGTAATGTCCCATTTTTCAGGAGGGTCCTGACATAAAGTAAATTTCCATTTTTCAAGAGGGTCCTGAACATAAAGTAAATTCCTATTTTCCAGGAGGGTCCTGAACATAAAGTAAATTTCCATTTTTCAGGAGGGTCCTAAACATAAACTAATGTCCCATTTTTCAAAAGGGTCCTGAATATAAAGTAATGTCCTATTTTTTAGGAGGGTTCTGAACATAAGGTAATATCCTATTTTTCAAGAGGGTCCTGAACATAAAGTAAATTTCCATTTTCGAGGAGGGTCCTGAACATAAAGTAGATTCCACATAACATGAATTACTTTTAATTTTTGCCCCAGTTTTCATCAAAAGCTTTTGCGGGTGTCAAACCCAATCACAAATACTTGCAACGGTGTGTTATACAAAGATGAATCAAGATTCTGATCAACAAGTGCACTTTCAAGGATGAAATTGAATGTCTGAGACCAATAAGTTCTTCTCTTAAGAGTTAAAGTGAAGGGTCTTTACTAAAGTGAATTAACAGTTCAAATTAGGAAGTGCACCTCCTAGACATGAGACATGAAAGACCCAATTTAGAGAATTTGTCTCTAAGGGGTACAAGATGACGAGTTTTACCACAATTGGGATTACTAAACCTGTATAGCGATACTGCATTTGCATTTGCAGAAATGAGGAATTGCACCTCTGGGTATTTGTGCTTTGAAGCCCTTGATTAGAAGGTCGCAATTGTTTCTATTAAGAGTGAGGAAAGCCCTTGTTGCAACGTTGGTCCAAACTCAGAATATTAAGAGTGACTCTAAAATAAACACAGTATCTCTGCTTTGCTATGTTTCTCAGACAATCCCCTTTAAACCTTAGTATTTCCATTAATTCCCTAAATTTGTGTGTTGACAACAACTTTCTACATGCCTTGTTTTGACTTGCAATCTTGTTTCTTTCATGTTCTAGCCCCCGTGTCTTGCTTTGTGCAATTGAAGAAGCTAGTAGCCAGTTTTGAAATCTTTTCTCACTTGTTTTGACATGGACTTGACTCAAAGACGAGAGAAAAAATGACAATGTTTTTTTTATTTGGATATCTGACTCAATAAAAATATAATAAAAATACAGAGAAGAAAGAAAATACAATGAACGTCCCTATTTGAAAGAAATGAAAAATTTATCTAAAAATAACAGTCAAGTCTAATAATTATGCCATGCATTTTGTTTAATCTGCCTGATCTTTCTACCCACACTTTCTACCAGATGTTGTTGAGTTAACGGTCTTGAAACTGAGTTTCTTCCTTAGGTCAATTGCATTCAAGACCTCATTTAGCTAGTGATACATTAAACGGTTTTTGCCAAAAAGCCTCTCTCATTTTTCTCTCGGCTCACCATCGCCTTATGGTGCCTGTGAGGGTTTTCACCAATAAGACTCTTATTTTCATCTTTCTAAACTCACTGTCGTCTTACAGTGCTCGAAAAGATTTTCACCAATAAGACTCTCTCATTTTTATTTTTCTCCTAATTCCTTATGCTAAGGAAGACAAGTAGTTCCCAAAATGAATCATCATATGCATTATATGCTTAGCCTTAACATTCTCAAAGATTGATCTGAAGGTCTTTCTTTGGTTGTAACTTGGTTTTCGGATAAGGTTAGAAAGAAAGGATGATATGACGCCTAAATGACATTTGAGGTGGGGTGGGACTTACAACTTCTGAAATCGACTCAAACAATGAGGATTAACTCATGCCTCAGTTTTTTTGACTGGGCAATTCTAAATTATTTATTTGGTTAGACCGAGCCCGGAGTTGGGTAGCCTACGTATCACACTCCCAAGAGAGGAGAATCAGGTCACACGTATTTTCGATAGCTTGATCTTTTGATTGATTCTAATTTTTTTTGTTTTTCTCCTTTATTGAGTCTTTTCTCTTTGAAACTTTCTGACTCTATTTTTCTCGACACTTTTGTCTTTTCTTTCTTTTTGGACATATCTTATTTTTTTTTCTCTTTTTTATTAAAATTTTCCTGACTCTATTGTTTTGTTTGATACTTTTTTTTTGAGCTTTGCTGACACTATCTTGATTCCAAATGAGGGGTATGAAATAAAATAGGATTAAAGCTGAAATAGGGTAAACAAAGGATGACACGATGTTTGGATAGCAGAATGAAACGCCTTCATCATATCAATTCTTGAAAATGCAAGTACATATCATGTAATATGAAAGTGAGAGATGAAGACCATTTGTGACATTTTTTACAACACTAATTTTAATTGAGACTGTGCGTCGCTACTTCTTCTGTAAACTCCACCTTTGTTGTACATTCCTCAGGCTTTCGTGGAGCTAATTTTTGTTTCTTTTGATGTAGGATCACACTTCCACTATTTGACCTAATTGAGACATGTATTTCAATTGATGACCAAGTTATTCTTGTTATTCTCAAAACAATTGCCTTAATTTTGAAAGAAGGCTTCAACTTGTCACCAAATGTCTTAGCACTCTGCATATTTTCTTAGATGCTTTTTCTAAATTTAGCCCTCTGATTCGATGTTTCATGGTTAAATTGGATTTTAAGATTTAGCTAAAAATTCCGTAGGCATGTCATATCACTAGAATCAACATAAAATGTACTGTGTAAAGAAAAAAAACAAACGACACATATTTAAAACACAAAGAAAAAAAGGACACTCCATTTAATTAAAATAGAAGGGTTTGAACATAACGACAAAAGAACAAAACAAGATAGATCCCGAACTACAATCCTGAAATAATTTGGATGACAAAAAATGAAACAAAACAAACTACCAGACCTTTTTCTAGTAGGGAAAGGGGTGACTTCTCAATTGCTCAATCTGATATCTCATCCATTGGTTTGCATATCAGCATGACTAAAGTTTTTCTCACTGTCAATGTTCTGCACCATAATTGATTTATCTTGAATCATCTTTTCAAAGAACGACAATCTTCAATACTGTGACCCTGAACGTCAGAATGATATGCACATTGTACATTAGGATCAAAACTTCTTGAATGCGGATCAGGAGTATAACCAAGGAGAGGAGTGATCGTGATCATGCCCCACTGTACCAATCTCTGGAATAAACTGGCGTAGGACTCTCTAATTAGTGTGAAGCTATCCCTCGACTTCTGCCTCATTTCATTGTTTGTCTTTGACCAAAAATCTGTCCTAGAAGGGCTTTGGTATGTTTGTAGAGTTTGAGGATGACCCTGAGGATTTGGTGCGCGCCATTGTGAGTAAGAACAGAGTTAAACATATGGTTGTGCATAGTACACTAGATATAGAGATGGGGGAAATGGGGTATAATGGATTTGGGGAGGGGAGGATTACAGAGAGCTTGGGTATGAATTTGGGCTTGAGAATGAGGGGGACGACGACGTCTTCTTGGATATGCCCATTCTCTAACTACTATAGCAGCTACATTTTTCTCATTCTTCTTTTCTCTAATTTCCCTTACTTGATTGTAATATGGTCCCAAATGTTTCCTGAATTCCTCATATTCCTCTTGCTCCTCAAGTTTTAACATCTCAAGGATTGGAGGAAGGTTAACACTTGAAGACATGCCCAGTCTTTGTATGTAATATCTTCTTTACCCACAGGTCCTAGAGAACTTTTCCTAGTTTTTCTGCACTTTTCATTTTTCAACCATTTTCTCTGGCTCTTCTGGCAAGCTAGACTTCTTGGTAAGAAATTTTAATGGTCCAATTAACATTGATGTGGGTTTGGGAGTATAAAAATGATCATCAAGAGTATTGAACATGGGTCTACTAGCAGATTGAGGGAAGCACAATCGTTGGATTGATAGACAAAGTAGAAGCCTCAATAGAAGGTTGAGCAACAAAAGCACAGGTAGTATGTGGTGTTGTCAATGTAGCAGGCTTATACTGAGAAGTTAGAGGAAGAGTGTTGGAAGTATTGGGATGCTTTTTCTTGGAAGGAATTCTGAGTCATGTTGTAGTGCATCAACAATAATAGGAAACTGACTTTGTGATTTTGATGAAAAAATTGAGGTATTTGTAGGACCAATAGTGGGAAATGGAGGAGGAGGCAACCCATTGGCCCAAGCTCGGTGCATTCCATTCATTTGTTGTCTTAGTCTCCTAATCTCTTACTTTAAACTCTCATTTTCATGCCTCTTTATTTGATCCATGAGGTCACTCTCCGTATCCTTGTTGGATACAGCTAAATCTTTCTTAGATTTGGTGCGATGTGGAGGATCAGCTACAATGCCACAAACTAACCACCTTAAACTAACTGAATTGACAGACAAAAAATGGGTTAGAATTCAACATTTTTTCCCAAACTCTTTTTTTTTGTCTTGAAAAGATCATAGAACCCAAGAAGGGCACCTACATATCTCATCCCTGAGAGAGGAGAATAAAGTGTACGTAGTTCGTGAAGTTTGTCCACAAAAGGGCCAATGAAGCACTCTTCTTTTTCTTAAAACTTTAAAAGAAAAGGAAGTAATAAAGTGTCAAAAGAATTGACGATTTTTTTTTTTTGCATTTTTCAAGTTTAAAATCCCTATACAAAATGAAACCTATGATTACCAAAGAAAAGTCTTTTGGGGTTTTCGATTTTGAATTTCATACCAAAATGAGACTTGAACCTATAAAAGGAAAATCTTTTTGTGGTTTTCTCTTGAAGATGTATATGAAATACCTATTCTAAATGAAGTGTGAAGAAAATATTTTTGAATTTTTAAATAGGATCCCCCAACCAACAATAAGCTGCCTATGTATCTCACTCCCGAGATAGGAGAATCAGGGTGCGTAGTTTGTCCAGATAGGATAATTAAGGATTAAATAACTGACTGAATCCTGACTTGAGAGACGCGGCAACAAAAAGAAGATGAGAAACATCAATAAAATCTTTTTGAGTTTTAAATTTGACACTTAACCCTAAAAAATAACACCAACAAACATGAAAGGAAAATCTTTTTGGTATTTTCATTATATGAAATGTACAAAACTTCTACCATCTTTTTAAAATTCTTCTTTTATGAAAACTCCTATGAATGAAAAACCTTTTAAAAATTTTTGAATTATGAATGATTACTAAAGAAACAAAAGAAAATTTTTGTTGATGTTTTTTTTTTGTATTTTGAGAAGATGAGTGCAAATGGTGAAAAAAAAATCTTTTTGAATGTTTGTTCTTTTGAGAAAATAAATGCAAAAGGTAAAAAAATCTTTTTTTTGAATTTTTGGATTGTGAAGAATAAAAGTCATAAAGAACTCTAAAAACACTACGAAACCTTTTTCTGAGTCTAACTTTTTTTTTTTTCATTGCCTACACACTTTACTTCTAACACATGTTTTCCCCCAAATTAACCCGTCAAATGACCACGTTACCCTCAGAGATGCAACATTCAGCACATAAGGATGCTTTAGAGGTGAGTCTCCTATAAAGGATAAAGTGGGTCCCGCTAGGTCTCAATATGATGCAGATAAGAATGACCTAAAGGATGACCTATGCTTGGGTCCACTAACAAGGCCATTCGGGGAGTATATGGTCGATAGTGTCTACTTTGCTTTTCACCCACTGCATACGTTCGACGGCTCTCCATCCTAAAATAAGGGTGACTCAACTAGAGTTCGTGTGCACGACGTGCACTCCGAGACTTGTTGCAGAAAGAATTCACTCAGGTTATGAACATGATGCCAGATATAAAGCGGTAACACATAAGAAGAAAGATTGTAAACATGTAGCACGTAAACACTCAACAATGATAAAATAAATACAGACGATAACACAAATAATTTTTATGTACCCATAATGATAAACTAAGTCGATATAACTCCAAAAAATAAACTCAAATTCTGAAAAATTCCCAGCAGAGTCGCCGGAGCTGTCACACTACCTTTTTAACCAAAAAGATTAATTTTAAAGTTTGGAAAGGTTTTTATTATTAAGTGACAAAATGGAGATTTTTGTTACGAAAAAGGATTCGTTTTTAATTAAATTCAGAGTCACCACTTGATATCATCCGGTGTGCCAATTCACCTTTGGAAAGTCCATTTTCAAAATGGTTTGAGTCTAAAACTGATCCACGAACAGAGATTCTGGTTAAGGAATTCTGTTGACCTGGGGAAAGGTGTTAGGCACCCCTCGAAACCATGGTTTGACCACGGTCACTTGGTAGAGCATATCATCAAATTTGACACTACAAAATGTACAAACCACACAAAAATAATTAATCAAAAAAAATAAAATAAAACCAGTCAAAAATGTAGTGTCCAGTCCAATTATAACAACTCGAAATGAAAAAGGTACTGAAAAGTAAACCTAATTTAACCTACACTAATACTAAACTACTCTCTAATAACTTACCCGATGCTTCGTGCCTTCATCACAGGCGTCCTCCGAGTACATGATACGTCGGGGCATTCCCCGATGTATAAATACAAATGTGACCTCGGGGTATTCCTCGACGAATGAATACAATTGATCCAAATTCATAAAATAAAACCATTCAACAAATATTTTCAACATTCAATAATCCAAAAGTTCTAAATTTGCTTACCTGAACCTACTATTAGCCTACCCGGCTCGACCTATCATGATTCTATCACGTTCAACATCAATGAATCAAAATTTATCCAAATTTACTTTTATCAAGACCAGTCCCTTCCCGCATTCATTCTCAAAATAATTAATCAATTCTTAGACTACCAATTCAAGTTTCCACATTCAACTCCAACATCAACCAATATAAATAAAGACTCCAACATGCCAAGCAATAAATCATTCACATTCACATAAAATTTAAAGAGAGCAAAGATAGAATTATACCTCAATGCGACAATGCCGCTTTCAAAATAGATGTATTATTTTGATTAAATACGATAGAATCCGCATCCAAAACCGCAAGTCAAAACCTCAAACGATGAACCCGCAACTCAAATAATCCAAACCTCATATAGCTTTACTATTTTCCACTAAGATTGCAATAAAATCTCGATGACCAACAAATACCATTTATACTTTTCGATGAGGGTTTCATCATGAATGGGGTTGGGTCGTGGCTGTTTCCAATGAGAACAGACAAGAAAGGATTGTTTTTATGTTTTTGGCGGAGATGGGTATATTTTTCGGCAATTTTCAATCGTAAAATAGGGGGTTCTCAATATGGCTCGGGTTTATAATTCCATCTTTGCTAGAGCTCCGGCACGCTCGACTGAGATAAAACTGAGAAGAAAAAGATCGGTGATGAAGTTTTTCGATGATAATTCATCGAAACAAAGTATGTTTCAATGTTTATCTCAGTTTGCTCACTGTTTCTCACCGATTCTATATGATTTTTACTCTCGATCTCTCTTGTCTTTTCTGTCTATCTCTCTCTCCTAATCTATAATTTTGTCACTATTTTTGCTCTTAACTCAGTCCATCTCTCTAAATTTCTCTCACTGTTATCCGATCTACCTCTTTTGATCTCTCTGAATTTTTCCCTTTTTCTTTCTCTCATTATGCGCGTATGTGAATCTGGTGAGGTGAGTATGTGTGTGTTCTCGAGAAGGTGAGAGTATCAGATGTGTTGTGTGAGTATGTGAATTTGATACTATGATGTGTAGTGTATTTCAGTGAATAAAATAGAAGGTCTTCTATGAGGTGTATATGCGTGAGTCTTTGTGTGGAGAAGAAAAGAAAATAATATTGTGTGTAATGGTCTCTCCTAGAATGAAATTGTCTCCTCTGTGTGTTGTGGTCCCGCGTGTATATAGTGATGGTGTGGTTTGATGGAATAATCCACGTGGACCCCAATGTGATGATGAGTATATATTTATATTGGAAGTGTGTATTGTGTAATCCTTGGGAATTCTGTTAAAGGAAAAATGGCAAGAACACGTGAGATAGTGTAGGGGTAGGGAGATATGTGGTGTGGTTAGGATAAGTTTGTTAGGATAAGGGAATATTAGAGATTTAATTTGTAAGTATTTGATTATTTTTATATTTTTGTGGGGTGTTATCACATGGGTGAGGGTGTATGATAACGTGAGGTGAAAAATGAATGAATTAGGTTTTGGGAGGGACAAAATTAGGTGTCTATAATTATAATATCAGTTTAAGTTTTATTGGTCAAATCAGAAACACATACCTACTCAAGATGTTCTTTTTCTTATAGAATATGGTTGTAATTGTTAATTGTTAGAACAAAGAATACTCAAGTATTGGAGAGAAAAGCTTAATCAACAAAGAACATATAAGTCTTTTTAATCAACCAAAACTCATAAGTACTTACCCTGACACGTGTTTGTAGGCACGATCAAAGCAGTAAATATTGAACAACTTTAATTAGAAGACCCAAAATACGATGTCCCAAAAGGATAGTTTAATTAGAGGAATATGGTCAAAAATACTTTTGAACTATAGGAAGAGGTCCAAAAATACCTTCATCCACCTATTTGGCTAAAAATACCCTTTCATTCACCTTTTTGGCTCACTTATATCCTTAAAACTGACAATCCCTTTTTATTTTATTTTTCAAAAATTATGTATTATATGTCATGTTTTTATTAGGTGAATAAAAACTCCACGCACATAAAATTATCTTCTATAATTTGTTCATTCTCCTCCCCGTATTATTGTGTAATTTTGATGATGCACGTGGTGCTTAACACTTAAAATTAATCTATCTATGAATTATCACTATATTTGTTTATTCTGCCATACACGGTGACTGGTTAGCCTTTTTAAGTTGGAGATAAGGATGCTAATGGTAATGTAAACAAAATAGAGCAGAATTCCAGCAATAATGTTGGCACAGTTGAGGAGAAGATGATGGCTTGTTTTTATTCAGAATAAGAAACTTAGGTTGCATTTGTTTTTATTAAGATTCACATGCCTGAATCTGAATGCACATCTAGATGATTAAGACATTGTCTCTAGATCTGCAAACTAAACAATTAAGACTGTTTGTTTTTCAACATCTAAATGTGCAAAAAAAAAATTATTTGTATATATAATAAAAAATAAAATTTAATTAAAAAATTAATTATATATTGAAAATATGTAACTTAATGTAATAAAATTATTATTTGATTGAACAAAAAAAATTTATGTCTGTTAGTGATAGTAGGGATAATTTGTAAAGGTAGTTGTGGTGGTAATGATGATGTTAGTGATTAGTAATATTAGTGGTGATAGTAGTGATGGTTGGTATTGTAGTGACTATTATGATGGCGATGATTGATAGTGGTGGTTGTGGTTGTGATGTGAAATTGGTTGATGTCAGTAGTTTGAGGTGATGATTGTGATGGCTAAAAAATAAATGCATGATGGCTGACGATGTGTTGTTGGTAGTTGGAGACACTGTTAGCTGTGATAGTGGAGATAGTTTTTTAGTAGAGATAGATTATAGAAGCCAATGGTTGAAGTGATAGTAGAGGTGGCAACATTAGTGACAATGATGGTGGCTTCAGCTGAAGAATGTATTAAGGTTGATGATGTATTAGTGGCAGTTAGAGGTGGCGCTAGTTGTGATAGATGAGTTGGTCAGTAGTAGGGATTTTCCAATAGTGGTTGATGATGGTGGTGGCGGTGGATATAATTAGAATAATGAAGGTGGTAGGTGTGGTAGCGGTTTACAACAGTAGTTGGTAGCGATATTTGTTGTCAATGGTGGTTGTGATGGTGGAGGTGGTTGGTGATTGGTGGTTGACAATAGTGGCGGTGGTAGAGATGGTTAGTGGTAGTGACTGATGATTATGGATAGAATGGTCGTGAATATTATCCAACACAAGAATACCTCTTAATGATATTAAGACATGGTTCTAGATCTAAATGATTAAGATCTATTCAAAAATATTAAGAGCTAATATCTTAATTAAAAATAAATGCACTTAATGGTCTGACGTCTAAACCATTCAGATTCAGACTTCCATTAATTACAAACAAATGAGGCCTTAAAAGACCAATACTAGGAGTGATTATTTTTTTTAAAAAGAACTGTGTAGAGTGATTATTTTTTATTTGAAATTTATCGCTACTTACTAAGAGGATAAACTATTGGTTATTCGCAAGGTATTTTCATAATCACATCGAGATAATCTAAGTCATATCCCTCTTTAGAACATGAGTTGATTTTGCTTCTTGATTTCACTGCAAAATTGTTATGAATATAGTGCTAATTGATTGATAGATTAATTTTAAATTCCCCAAGCACTCTGTGCATCACTAGAATTACTCAATAATACAGGGAGGGAGAATGAATAAGTTATGGGAAAAGAATTTGGTGGGGGTGGAGTTTTTACTCACCCATAAGAAAATGACACATGATAGATAATTTTTAAAAAATAAATAAAGAGGGGTTGTTAGTTATCAAGGGTATAAGTGCACAAAAATGGTGGATGGAGGGGTATTTTTGGATCTTTTCCTATAGTTAAGGGGTAATTTTTTTTTTTTTTAATAATTAATAGCACTAATAGCTGAAGCCTAAAAAAGGTAGTTCATGTCGTGCTACCAATTATGTGTTATTCCTTCCATCTCGAAATAGTTTACATGTTTACTAAACAGAAAAATTTATCTCAAAATAATTGGCATATTTAAAAGATCAAGAGATAATTTACCATTTTTTTCCAATTCCACCCTTAGTAATAATTATTCTAGAATAAAAGAGGCATGTAAATAAACAAAGATTAAAGAGCCAATAAGGAATATATTAGTCAAATCACACTACTAATTACTATTTCCATAAGAGTAATGCAAAATCTACACATGCCAGGGTGAATTTTTTTTCACTCCATAACTTTGCTTTTAAAAATCATAATCTCACTCAACTTTGAACAATAATCATACTCCCCCCTTTATGCTATGCAATGTCCATTTTGTCCTTGAAATTTTAATCATATATTTATGTAATACGTATATATATATATATATATATATATATATATAAATCTAATTATTTATACCTTTTTATTTAAGTTCATAAATATTATAAGTAAAATAATTTTTTTATAAATTTTTCACAAAATTAAATGTTATTTTTTAAGATAGTTGTTTTAATATTATATATATTAAGGAGTCGGAAACAACCTCTCTACTTCTTCGGAGGTAGCGGTATGAACTGTGTACATCTTACCCTCCCCAGACCTCACTTTGTGGGAATACACTGGGTTTGTTGTTGTTGTATGTATTAAGGAGTCATTTAGTGTGAGGTATAAGGTATAAATAATCTGAGCATAAAATTCAAGATTTTTTTATCATACGTTTTGTTGGAGGTATTAGTTAATCTCAAAAAGTGATGGAATAAGTTATCCCATATATATGATACTATAAATTATCTCGGGTTAACTAGTTTCGGGATAACTTGTTTCCAACCAAACCACCTCTAAGTGTGTATATGTATAGACATACATGTATGTATATTTTTGTGTCCAACACTCTCTTATAGACCCGTTGATATGGGTCAGGCCCGTTGGGCTGGTCCAGCCCGACCTGTAATATGATGGTGTTGGGCTTTAGTTTTTCCAGTCCATTTAAGAACAAGACTTTTTAGCCCAGCCCAAATAAGCATGTGGTCTGTGGATCAGCAATGTGGATTGGGCTAGCCCATGAGTCAAATAATAAATAATTTTAAAATAAAATAAAGTACTAAATACAATAAAAGAGTTCAAAATCCAAAATTATAATCTATTTAATTCATTATAAATATTTGAAATTAGTTATATTTATAAAATATGTAAATAACTGCAATATAAAATGAAGTAGTACTAGGGTTAATTAATTAAACATTATACAGCCGTCTTCTTCTCCTTTATAGCCATCCAAAGTCGCGCAATTCTTGCTCTCCAATTCCCAAATTTTTTCTAGTACAGGTAGTTACTTTCTCTATGAATTCTTATACTAATCTCAAGCTAATATTACAATAAAACTTGTGCTTAGAGTCAAACATATTTTTTTACTTCATGGTTTTTTAATATATAAGTGAGATCTAGTTAAATTTATTGAGTTATCGCATAAATTTGTGTTTTGACCTATCGCATACGCAAGTGTATGTGTCGTGCAAGTAATAAAGTGATCCTTTCAAGCCGAATATCGATCCACAAGGACTTGTATTTAGAAAGCAATCCAATTCTAGTGTTACTAATAAGATTAAATAAGTGCAATTCATAACCAAAGAAATTTCAAGTTTAAGAATTAAAAAGTAATAATAAACAATGACGAGAATAAAAAGTGTTTAAAACAATGATTAGGAGAAATCTAGGGCCAAGACAATGTGAACAATCCTACTAAGTTAATACCATCTTGCCGGTTAAATTTAATTATCTTAGTTGTTGATTCACGGGATTAATAACATGATTATGATCTTCCAAACCTCTAATCATCTATCTAAATTAGCTTCACAATTACATCGTTGAGTAGGGATGTGAGAACTAATTCAAATGCATTTGTATTTCATCCTGTATTTGAATCAAACTGGGCGAATTAGGTATATTCCTATCATAATTATAAATCCTATATTTAATTAATTTTTTAAAAAAGAATCCACTCCATATGTTCCACATTTTAATTTCTTGTTCCTCCTTCTAGGCTCACAATAGAAATATAAATGTATTCGATAGAACGCGAGTCAATTTAATAGTAATAACAAAAACATATGAACAATCAAATATGATAATAAACTTGAAACCAACTTAATTTAATGCAAAGTACTCATGTTCATATCCTCAACACTATAATAAGAGTTTTTAGATACTAATAGTCTTAAAAAGAATCACCTTATAAGTAAAACTACAAGAAAGTAAAGTTAAAGAGCAAAAAATCCTAGTTTGATCCCCTTGATGTCTTGTCTCTTCTCCAATTTGTGTATTAATCCAAAGATGGAATGTATTTGTGACCGAGTGATCCTTTTATAGTGTTTTATTTCATCAATGGGTACCCCAACATAAAATATATGCATTGACAACATTGACCCTTACTTAAAGACACGAAAATTGACTTTTGAACGTCTCGTGAGTTACCTCATGCTGAGAGGCCTAAAGTTGGAGTTTAGGGATTCCTCAAGCACCCAAAGTTATTATAATGTAGTTAATGGTATACCTAGGGGTCTATTCTCACACCCCACAGCCTAACTTGGGGGTGCAGCGCAAGGCTTTCCCATAAAGGTGCACTTTCACTTTTGTTTGGTTCCTATCTCGTCATGCATTTGATCCTTGTTTACCCACTTCTTAGGACTTATTTATAGGATTCAATTAGATTTCAATACACATCCAATGTTCTCCCACAACATTAAATAACAAGAATTAGTTCATACAACACAATAATGCTCATCAAAGTACAATAGAATATGGATAGCTCAAGCTAGCACCACTAATTTTCTCGTCTAAACTCTATTTGATCATTTTGATTTTTAACTTATTTCAAATTCTCCATACACTCCAAACACGTCAATTTACACATAATTACACTATTACACCCTTAATAACTCATTAAGAACATAGAGACGTACTCAAAACTAAGCTAAACATGCATAGATAATGACATTTAGGAGTAAAAATCTGCATAAGATCACCACCCCACACAAAGCCTTGTTCGTCCTTAAATAACTCTTACCATTAAGAACCATCAAGAAAGACTCTAACATCACTACTATAACTAAGACATTCAATCACGAACCACAATGATTACATGAATAGAAAGATCCACATTAAGCATGTCATATTACAATTGAAAAACTCATGAACACTACTTCAAAACTTACTAATTTCAAAAATTGACTCTACCAAGTTGGAAAACTCATGCATATTACTCATAGAGAGATCATACAAATCACCCAACCATCATTAAACATGTTCCCTCACCGTCATATGAGTATAGCAATGAATAGGCTAAAGGCTCAATGGGGCTTGCTATGATCATGCAGTAAGGGTAGATAAAGAGGGTATAAACATGACTATCAAAGAAATTCCTATACCATATTATAAAACAAACATTCTTTATTTCCCTTTGCACACACACTAGATAAGTTTTAGACTTCAATATGCAAACATGAAATATAACAAAAGGCCTCACTCACACATGCCACAAGCTTGAATCAAGTAGGACTCTATAGACTCTCAATCAAGCAAAATAAAAAAAATTCAAAATTAAGCCAACATTGCACAAAAGTCATATAAATGAGCCTAGATATCTCAAAAATAGTCATTCAACTCACTTTGCATGCTTTCATATTCAAAACCAAATTGCATCATGTAATCATACAAAACACTCAACAAGAATATCTCATTTTATTCCTAATAGCAAAAATTTTAAAATTACTCCTAAAAATCAAAAAGAGATACTGGGGTCAAAGGTCTCCCGCTTGAAAAAGAATCAAAAATAAAAATTAAAGGGTGGGTGAAGTGTGCCCCTACTAGACAAAAATTAACAAACAATAAAACTAAACAAAGATAAATTTTTCTGTAGTTTTTAAAATCTAGTCAATAACTAGAAAATAAAAAAAAAACTAAAAATCCTATAGAAACGCTTCACCCTAACCCATCTGAAGATTTTCTACCCCACACTTAAAATCACACTTTGTCCCCAAATTATAAATTAAAAGTAAGGATAGAAATACTCCCTGAGGCCTCTAGGCCTAACTAGTAGTATCATAATCATCAAAGTAGTTCGGAGGGTCCCATACTAAGTTTTTATCATGCTCCTCAGCTTAGATCTCCGGTACTCAGATTTTCCTTCAACCTATGACTCGAACTCGAACAAAAACAAAAACAAAGGTGATACCAAATAAAAACTAGAAATATGAAAACAATTCCTTTAATTTGGGTTTCCTCCTAAGCGGTGCCTCATTTATTATCGTGGCACGACACACATCACAACTCTCAACCACAGTATCCCATCCTCTTTCTCCTACTCAGGTCTTATCTTTTTATTTTTTTCTGAACTCTTGAGTGCTTACTCTTAAGGTCTGTATCTCTTTCTACACTTGCCTTTTTAGGATCCTCTTTCTATTTCTCAACTCCAGGCTTAATGGTTGATTTGGACAACTCTATGAGAGTGCTCGAAGAAGTCACTGGAGATTTTCTCTCCCCCGCCCTACACTCATCTACTTCCATAGCTATGATCATGCACAGATCTCTGTAGTGTGTATTAAGTTCTTTGTGTACTCTGAAGACCACCTCTTCATTATTTAGTCTCATTTTTAGAGTTGCCTCTTTTACATCAATCATTCCTCCTCTGGTTGCCAAGAATGGACATCCAGTATGATTGGTACCCTATCGTCTGCATCATAATCAAGAACAATGAAATCAGTAGAAATAATGAATTTACCAACCTTAATGAGAATATCCTCTATGATTTCTTTGGGAACCATTCTTGTTCTATTTCTATTTAGAGCACCACTGAACATAGCCTCGGTTTTCCCTATCTAAGAGTATTAACTATCGAAAGGGGCATTAAGTTGATGCTTCCCCCAAGCCATTCAAAGAGTGGAACATATCACATTCACTAATTTGTATAGGTAGGGTGAAAGTCCGTGGGTTATTAAGCTTCTTGGGTATCTTCCTCATCACCACTGAGTTACACTCCTCAGTAAGTGCCACCATCTCAATGTCACCCAGGTTTTTCTTATTGGTTACCACATCCTTCAAGTACTTAACATACCTAGGCATTCCTTACAAAATATCTAACAAAGAAAAGTTAATGTGAAGTTCTCTGAATGTGTCAAAGAACTTCTTAAAACATGAATCCTCTTTAGTTTTTAAGCTTCTGAAGTAATGGTGGTGGTGATCTCTTTGGTGTATGCTCAGCTGCCTTTGATTTTGGGTACTCAGATTTTCTTAAATTTTTAGCTTCGTTGGTTTCCACTTGCTTCTCGTCAAATTGTTGTGGTTTCAACTCTGCCTGTAATTTATGATTTTTATTTAGAGATATGTCAGTGAGGTCCCTGCCACTCCTTAAGGTGATTGCCATTACTTGTTTTGGATTTTTTGTATCACTAAGCAAACTCTCTTGAGGTCGTGTGTTCTGTTCCTGAGCTAACTGTACCAACCGTGTCTTTAAAATTTTCTAAGCCAATTGCTAATTTTAAATCTCAGCAGCTATTTGTTCTTCATTGTCCAAGATCATTTTTAAAGTTTTTTTTTATATTACCGGCCTTTGAATTATTCTGAATGCTCTGTTGCTACTGAAACTGCTGAGTTTAAGCCTTATTATTGCCCTATAAGTAATTGGGATAAGTTTACCAATTTCAGTTGTAGGCACTACCTTAGTTCTAATTTCCCTTATGTGTATTGCCCACAATGTTCACTAATTTTGAGATTTCTCCATATAAGTACAACTACTTCCACAAATCTCACACCAAGTCTTAACCCTGATGAACTACATTAACTGGGGCCTGAGGTTGATTCACACTCAACTTATTAAACTGCGTCATCATTTGATTCTAAAAGATGCCAACTAAGAGACAATTGTTGTAATACTATTGTAACACCCTTAAACTTTTAGGCATTTTATTTATGGCCTTCTCATGCTTGAAATATTGATTTTGACTGAAATTATGTTTGAGAATGTTACAAGGGTAACCCAAAAAAGTTTTAAAATTTTTTGATGGGGTTCGGGGTAGTTTTGGGTCACGGAGGCATTAAGCATTCGTGATAGCCCCGTGTAATGAAGGATAATTACCATGATACGGAGTTAGCCTCCACGATGAGGTCCATGACACGGATCTGTGTTATTTTGTGGCTGTTTTGTTTAGTTATAAAGGGAAGAGGGGTAGTGAGGTCCTTTCACCTATAAAGGCTAGGGTTCAAAGAAGTGATTATCTAGGGTCCTAAAGGTGTCAATTTCTTCAAGTTTCTTAGTAATTAAGGCATGTATCTCTTTCCCTATACTTGTATTTTATTAATGGCACGAAATTGGTTATTATTCATGGTTTTGATAATGGGTTTTGAACTAAGGTTGAGGGTTGTGAATGTGATTAGTTTAAATATTTTTTCATGGTGTATTATGCAGTAATTATGCTTTAATTATGGTTTTGAACATTGTGGGGTGCATGAGAGTGGTAATTAAATTATGGGGTCATGGTTAATCCCTAAGTTTGATGATTTTACCTTGATTTATGGTGTTGGAAATTATGTGCCCTCAACTTATTCGTGAAATTGACAATGAATATTATTTTGTCTCATAATTTGACTATTCTTGGAATCCTTGAATTGTATAAATGGTTAACAGAACATGAATTGGTTTGGTTTGGTTTTCAAATAGTTTTGTAAAGGCCTTGGTGGCCATGATTTTGGATTAATTAGAAACTTCAGAGTCACGTGTCCGATTGAGTTGGTTTGGACACGTGAAGAGGAGGGACATGGATGCCCCGGTTCGTAGGTGTGAGAGGCTAGCGTTGGATGGTTTTAGGCGGGGTAGGGGTAGGCCGAAGAAGTACTGGGGAGAGGTGATTAGACGGGACATGGAGCAGTTACAGCTCACCGAGGACATGACCCTAGATAGGAAGGTCTGGAGGGCGAGGATTAGGGCAGAAGACTAGGGCCAGTTTGGGGGCACAAGGGTAGGGAATTTTTTTGGTGGGGGATTATTCCTGTTATTCTTCCTACTCTTATTTTTATTCCTATTCCTATTCTTCTTCTTGTTATGATTTCGGTGTTCCATGTTTTATTATGTATCTGAGTGCTTCCCGATGTTTCCTACTACCTATGCGTTACTTTATATTTATATTTATATTTATATTTATATGTATATTTATATTTATATTTATATTTGTGTGGCGACTGTCTTGAGCCGGGGGTCTATCGGAAACAGCCTTTCTACTTCTTCGGAGGTAGAGGTATGGACTGCGTACATCTTACACCCCCCAGACCCCACTAGGTGGGAATACACTGGGTTTGTTGTTGTTGTTGTTGTTGACATAAAGGGATAGACTTGCAAGATCTAATTTTTTTTACGATACCAACAGGAAATGCCTAATTAAAAGACTCCTTGATAAATAGTTGGGAATGTGTAAATGGTTTTAATATGGGCTTAAAGGGGGTTGTGTAGCAAAGCCATGGAAGGTCGAGGTCTTGGGGGGACAGATACTGGAAACTTATATTTATAGATGTAAGGTTTGGTTATGGTGATATTGTGCATGAGACACACTTTATATTTTGGGGATGACATTAGCCTTCTCAGGTTTTCTCTAGTATGTTTGACTAAATGCACTGGGGTCCTTTCAGTAGGGGGAGCTGAACCCATATAGCCTGTGGGTACCTTTAGGATGGTAGAGCTACACAGTATAGGTTAATGATTTAAAAAAGGAATTCTAAACCTTAATTCCTTTTTCCCCAGCATATGATATACATATATAAATATATATATATATATATATATATATATTGTATATGATCTTGTGCATTAGGTTTTACTGGTTTTCAAATTATGGATTATGGCATTACTTTACTCGTTTATCTCTGAGTTACATGCTAGCGCTCCAACTGCAAACCATCTTCAGACGTTGTATCCCCATGCGATGAAGGGTCCAAAGGCATATCTACCTTTCCTACAAAGTGATTAGGTATTTATGGTTGGATCGAGATTTGAATTAAAGTGGTAATCTTTCATTCTTTGAAAGACATTATTTCATGTTTTGGTTTCCCTTGTCTTGGACTTTATTTTATATTTTTTTGGCTATAATAGGGGGCATGTACCGACATTTACTAGTATTTGGTTTTATTAAAGGATTTGTTATACTAATTTGGACATAGGTATTATGGTGTATGTTCGGTCTTAGTTTGGTATTGTGGATTGTTTTTTAATATTGATCTCATAAAGACTTTTGGGTTCATTTTCCCTATCTTGTTATACATGTATTGGTTACATTGGAATAGGCTAAGGGGGTGGTATCTGATCCTTGGTGGACTTGAGATACTCATTATGGCCAGGCCCTGGTTTGGGTCGTGACAAAGTTTGTATCAGATCCAGGTTTTGGTGTCATGGGGTATCCACAAAACTGTATCAAGTACTATCTCTTTTGTAGGTATGTAGCATGCCACACTTATAAGGGAGTGATACACCTAAATTACATGCCTCATATGAGAGAGTAAGCGGTCGCCATCAAATATATAACTCAACTAGGTTGGGGTCGAATCTCATAGGGAATATGGTGTAAATCAAGACTATTTGTGCTTTAATCGACTAGTAGCTAGTAGTTTCCTTTAAATTGGGGGGGGGGGTTATAATTCCAACAATTGTTACTGTTCACTTATTTTAGCAACCCAAAGTCAATGTTTCAATATTTCAAATTAATGATGTGGCAAAACCATAGTTGTGTTCACTATGATTATTTCTATATATTGATCAATAGTTGTAGTAGAAAATTCTCATGACATATAGGAAACAACAAATTATCACTATCGATGATTGATCTAAATGTCTTCCAACCTATTTAGATGCTTCATTACCTAATTCTCTCAAACTTATGAAATCCTTATGTTTAAATTGATTTCATCTCGAGTTGATTAATCTTGTTACAACATTAATCATTAGATGGAAATTTAATGTTTCCAAATCCCCATTGGTAATTCCCTTCCTTTAATTGATTTCTTAATTCAAGCAAACCAATGTAAGGCTTAATCTATTGTTTGGAACCAACAGATAAAATTCATTATGACAGAATTATCAAGAAGTTCCTACAGTCATTCAAATCTTAGCCAACTATAGAATCCATAATGCAATACTCATAGATCCCATAACTCCGGTTATGGGATTTAGTTCCTCAAGAGATAGAAAGAAATAACATGCATTAGATCTAGAATTCAATAGTAGTTCACTTACAAAAAATGGAAATTGAAGATTGTTCTTCCTTCAAGTTCAACCAAGGATCCCAAAAACCACAATAATAATTCAAAGAAAATTCGAAACCAAACTTAAGAAAACCAAAATATAAAACTGTTCTTCTGAATAAGTTCAAGATCCAAATGAAAACCTAATATTTTTCTCTAAATACTCCAAATGTTTTAGATTTGAATTTCAAACTCCAGCTTTTTCGCCCCATAGCTGACAACTTCTTGTGACGGCTTATCGGACAGTTGACGACTTATCAGATAAGTCTTCAACAACTCTTTCCAATACTTGTTCACTACATACAACTGACAACTTTCAGTGACGGCCTATCAACTTGTTGACGACTTATTAGACAAGTCGTCAATAACTCTTCCAAGCTATTGTACACTGCCTTCAGGTGACAACTTCATCTGATGACCTATCAACAAGTTGATGACTTATCAGACAAGTCGATAACTTAACTTATTTAGAAACTACATCCTGTCTATAGGTGACGGCTTTCGTTGATAACTTATCAAAAGGTTGACGACTTATTAGACAAGTCATCAACTGAAATCTTTAACACTTAATTTCTTATCTACTTTACCAAAAAATCATCCTTCTTGACGTAGTTATCATAGGTTTTTCTTACATCTCAACTTCCCTGTAAAATCACATGAAATATAACCAAAATCAACAATAGTTGCTTAATAACTAGCAATTATTTTGAGTTAAATGCCTTAAATGTGCTAACACAAAGCTAGCACATTAACTCCCTCAAATTAAAACACTTTTCCTCAAGAAACTAACATAATATTATGCACTCAACAAAAGTATCAATGTAAAGAGTAGCATTTGTTTTCCTTTACTTTGCATCCATTAAGAAACATGTGATCTTTTCCTGCCAAGCAATATCAAGATTCCATACACATCTTCAAAGTTCAAACAAGCAAACCACTACTTAAACATAGAGTATTCAATCAAATGTTTTTGCAAAATTTCTATTACTATTCATATTCCCTCACAAAGAAGAAGGTAGTTCCTATCTCCACATATTTCTTTTATTTTTAGGAACCATACAATAAAGCTCTCACTATCAAAGAAAAGGATCAAATTGTGCACCTACAATGCCATAATCTTGCCCTTACTATTTCATTTAGTTCATTAGTAGTCAGACTAAGACCACTATAGGGCTTTCTAGGCTTGAAGTGAAGGCTTAAGTACAGGAAATGTCGATTTAGGATTTAGGACTTAGCTTCTCTTTGATCACTTACACCACTTTGGCTACAATCCATTCATTACCTTGCAACCTTCTCCAAATTATCTTTTGTACCCTTCTCAACAATAAAACTCAACACTATTTATTATATATATATATATAGTTACTATTATACTAACTTTCACAACAACTTTTGCACCTTCAAAATATCAGACCTTTTAGTGTAGCCATTCTCAACTTAGGCGATTTGCCTAAGTTAATGTGTAACATGTCCAAAGAGAGAATCGTCTAAAATGAGGCTTACTTGCAAACTAGATGAAAGGTTGTCAAATTGTTGACACAAAGAAAGTATTTTATTGGCTTAAAAGGGGATCAAAATGGATTATGTTCCTAAGGTTTGATTATCTTGGCTAGATGGTTCACGAATCAATAATGGCCTGTGATCACTTCTCATCTAACTACTTGAGACCCTAACGTTATGTTTTGGGAAAATTCTAGATGCATGCACATAATAAGAACATACTCTTAGAAAAATCTCACCCTCTCGTGGCATGGAATGGTGTGGAAATCACCAAGTACTCAATCAAAATTCAATATCAAGTAGGGAATGACATATTTGCATACTTTCATAGACAGAAATGGTTTCCCATGCACTTAGCAATCAAAAGCTCACAATAAAAAATTTTGTGGGCACACCATTTTCATAAAATACCATTAAACACTTGCTATTCATTCATGCTACTCCTTATTTATACATAACACACAATTACAAATAAATACAAACAAACAACCAAACCTAAACATGTTGGTTCTCTTGGTAGCGCTCGAGGGCATAGAACACAGACAATATACCCTCGAGGTTACAAGTACCCCCACCCCCATAAGCAAAAAAATAAATTGACCTCAATGCAAATATATCAAACTTGAACAACAAGGGTGAGAAAATACCTGCTATTCCTTAAGCACTTGTATCAGGAGCCGCTGATCGTGTTGCTGTATCATCAATGCAAAGATTCTCAGTAGTGGATTTAGGTTGTGCCGATGCATCTACAACTGTGGTTGGTGGAGTAAATAACTCCTCTATAGTATCAGGAGGTCCACTAGTTGATGCTCCCACAGCTTGGGCTCTCAATAATTCTTCAAGTGGCTCACCCCCCTCTTTCGACTTTTTCAAAGCCTCCTTTATCTTTTTCTTGTCTTATTTTTTCTTTACTCTCTTCTCAAGTCTCCCTTTTTCATCAATTTCACTTCTTTTTCTTTTGCCTTTTTCCTTTTTATCTACTGATTTTCCAGTGATGTCAAATAGTGGTTCTTCTTCTTCAGATTCCTTAACAATAGGTTCTAAGAGTATCACAAGCTGGTGGCTTAGAAAAGGTGTGATGTCTACTTTAGCCTTTTCCAAGGCTGCCTCAAATATTGAAAAATCAGGTACCGACCTTTCTTTCAACTTCTCATTCACTCGACACTCTATTCATCAATACGTCCATGGAGAGTCAAGAAAGGTGCAACGGCTTTCTTGATTTTTTTTGTCAATTGCCGACTAAAACTGATTAGAAAACAACCTCAATTGAGCCTCAAACCTTTTTCCATGCTTTACTAGATTCTTGAAATTTTGAGGAGTCAAAGCATACTCGAATACCGGTGCTGCAACCTTTGTATTTTCTTCTCTTTCTGGAATAGGTGCATCACCTATGAAGAAAGTAGTATGAGCTGACTCTAGTGCTAAAATATGTATATTTTATGTGGATCCTGTAGTAGTGGTTGGTGTCTGCACTTCCTCAATTCTAATCGTATCACTCTTAATATCTGGTCTTTTTTCTAGAACCAGCATCGGCTCACTCTTGTCAAACCTACAGGGATTGTGAGTTTCCTTAGCACGAACCTCTTTGTCTAATCCCATGATACTTGGCACATGGGCTGCTTTACATAATTTTGTAATTAGACAGGGGAATGGTTATGCGGTATCGGGTCGTGTTTCCCGAATCTTTATCTCATCAATAATGATTTCCCCAAAGTTCAAGGGGAGGTTGAACAATAGACTAGCTGCCAAAACTACTCTATCCTTATCTTTGATATTATCTCCTACTATCGGGATGAGTCTGCACCTTACCACTACCCACCATAACCTTGCTTCTTGAGTTAGTGAAGCCTTAAAAATCCTTGCACTTGGATTATGTAACCATTCATGTTCCCCATTAGCTATAACCTGTGCATACCAAGGGCGTTAGTTTTCCCTATCAGACATTCTGTGGTAGAAATCTTGTGAGGTTACTGGAGGGATGAAGTTAGGACCATGCAGAAACCTATTGATTGTATGATCAGATAAGTCCACCATCACACCCCTTACCGGTATTTGATTCATGTTTGGCTTGTCTATGTTTTTCTTTTTTTCTAACATATGTTCTCTAATGTAGTTGCGTAGTTGGCATAAAAATCCCTGACCTACGCTGGGAAGTATGTATCTTATTCCTTTGTTGTCTATGCTAGCTCATACTCTCTGGATGCTCTCTCTAGCTGTGGGTACCTACTCATCCCAGATATGAAGATTTTTATCTCTTCACATATGGGTCTCTTAAGACTGTCTTCGTGTTGCTATCAATCAATCATGGTAGATTCATTTTGCTCCTATCACTTTCCACTGTACACTATCTTGAATGCCTGGATTCTTGATTTTTATGACAACTCCCCTTATCTGAGTGTCTTTCTCTATTTGTTGCTCAGAACTAGGTTGCTTAGAAGAGGGTTGTTTAGAGGAAGAAGAATCTTCTTCTTTAGAGCTCACTTCCTCAATCACCTTTTTTTAGACTAGGGAGGTGGTTGAGCTATACGGAGGATATGCCTTGTTTGACATCTTTGAAGTTGTGCCTCTTCTTTTTCACTCCCAGACTCATTGAACAGTCTCTGAGTCAAAGTTTCTTTGCTCACTTTCTTACTTTCCTTCTTTGACTTCCCTTTTGGTGGCATTATTATATATACATCAAGGTAAAAGAATCATCTAATATACAAGAATGAGTAAGCACAAAAAGTTAGTTATTTTTAGTATCACTTTTGAAAGAACAAAATGTGTAAACATGTGTATGACAACTTGGTTGGTAAGTCATCACCAAGGTGACGACTTATCAGCCAGGTCGTCAGCCATAGGCAGAATTAACTCATTCTAGAGTAACAAGTAATGACTTAGTCTGATAAGTCATCACTTAAGTGATGGATTATCATCCATGTCGTCAGCATAAAATAGAACTCAAAGGCTTTTCAACTCAGGTGACGACTTGGTCTGATAAGTCGTCACTTAAGTGATGGCTTATCAGCCATGTTGTCAACTTAAAACAGAATCCTCAGCCTTTTGTATTTTGATTGATGACTTAGTTGATAAGTCTTCACTTGGTTGATGGCTTAGCAACCTCTTGGTCAGCCCAATTTATTTTTACAAACTCATTCATTTTGATTTTCCTGCTGAAATTTGAAACTTGTTGTCCAATGTTCACTTGTTAACCCTAACTTTCAATTTTCAACAAGACCTTGCACCCAATTCGATTTAATAAACTTGAAAAACATGGGTGCATGGGTTTTTTACTCAATTAAAGCTTAATCTTTCACCAAGAATGGTGAAATTCACAACTTAATAAGAAGTTGTTCATGAACAATTTTTCGTTACACAAAGTTAAGTTGATTTGGGTGACCAAATCACTTTGTGTTACTTAAATTTGTCCATGAACACATCCAAATCCTTTAAATCTTTTAGTTGCATGTGATTCCCAATACCTTCGACTAGAAAGAAGAAAAACTTTTAGAACATACCTTTGGGACGACGTGACTTCACACTCCAAACTTACAGATTTTTAACTTGCTCAGAGACACACAGGCTTCTATACTCTATGATTTTTGTAAATTAAAATGGTTTTCACAAATGATAAGAAAAATTCTAGAACTTGCTTACTTGCTTTTGAGAAGATGAAGAGAGAAGATATATGTTGGAATTTGAAAAGAAAGATAACGGGAAATATGAAACAGATGCACTGATGTAGTCAATTTTTTTATTTTCTAAGTTTATCTATTTTTAAAGACTAATAAAAACTAATAAAGACTAATTAAGAATAATAAAGACTAATAATAAGTAAAATATACCAAAAATAGAAGTGGGAAAATGCTTTATTCACAGGAATTTGAGAAGTCCTGGGTTATAGGGTTTGGATTGGGTCAAAATGACTTACCTGGGGTTAAAATTTGAGTGATGACTTATCAATTGTCTGATAGCCCATCACATATCTCATCACCCTAAGACAGAATATTGCTGAGTTTTGGTTCAGTTGACACAAGACGTGATGGCCCATCACTTGGGTGACGGCTTATCAGACTTGTCGTCACCCTTATCCAGAATATGACATATATTTGTTTCAGTTGACGACTTTAAGTGATAGGTTGTCAACTTATTGATAACCTATCAACCTGATCCACTGTATACTCCTTTTTTATCTTCAATTGATGGCTTTAAATGATGGGTCGTCAACTTGTTGATAGTCCATCAACTTGGTCATCAACTCCATTTATCCTGAACATTGATTCTAACTCTATTCCTGCACACTTTAACAACATAATACCTAAAGATTCAAACTTTAAAACAAATAAAATATTTACAAGATAAAAATTGGGTTGCCTCCCAATAGTACTTGATTTACTATCGCGGCACGACTTAGTTATCTCAACTACTCAGATTTCGTCGAGCTAAATCATGGACAACAACTTCACTTCATCCATTGGGCCAACATAATTCTTGATCCTTTGCCCGTTACTCTTAAAAAAACTCCCATATTTACTTTCAAGTTCCACCATACTCGATGGAAAAACATGACTCAGTTTGAAAAGCCGTGACCATCTTGACTTCAATTTTCCCGAAAAGAGATTAAGTTGAGAGTTAAACAATAGCACCCAATCACCAGTATGAAATTCTCTCTTCTTAATTCATCTATCATGGTTATTATTAATCCTATTTTTAATAAGTCAGCTCTTTCGTAAGCTCCAAGATGGAATTCATCCATCTCATTTAATTGTCCCAATCTTAACTCAACTGCTTCCTTCCCGTCCATGTTCAGTCATTTAAGAGCCCACAAAGCCTTGTGATCCAGCTCAACTGAAAGGTGGCATACTTTTCCATAGACTAACTGATATAGTGACATCCCAATAGGTGTCTTGAAAGCCATTCTATATGCCCATAATGCATTATCGAGCTTTTGAGACCAGTCCTTTCCACATGCATTCTCTATCTTAGCCAAGATTGCTTTTATTTCTCGATTTGAGACCTCCACTTGCCTACTAATTTATAGGTGGCACTGAGTGGCCACCTTATACTGATTTACACCATATTTCAACAATACAGCTCAAAACATTTTGTTGCAGAAGTAGGATCCTCCATTGCTTATGATTGTCCGTGGTACCCCAAAGTGGGAGAATATATTTTTCTTAAGGAACGCCACCACTCTATTACCTTCATTGTAATCCAAAGAAACAACCTCAACCCATTTGGACATAGTCCATAACTAATAAGATGTACTTTAACCCATAAGAGCTTATGAACGGCCCCATGAAGTCAATACCCCAAACATCAAATAATTTAACCTCCATCATCTTTTCCATAGGTATCTCATGATGTTTTGAGATCAAACCTTGTCTTTGGAACTAATCACAACTCTTTACAAACTCATAATCATTCTTAAGCAATGTTAGCCAATAGTAGCCACTTTGCATTACCTTTTTTATCGTACGATCTCTTGCATGATATCCCCCAACTGGGGATGTACGGCATGCCTCCAGAATACTTAGCATATCAACTTCTGGGATGCACCATATGATAATATTTTCATAAGAATACCTGAATAAGTATGGCTTATACCGGAAGTATCTCTTGGCATCATGGAGAAATTTCTTTTTCTGATAGAAAGAAAGATTCTTTGGGATAATATCACTCACCACAAAGTTGGCGAAGTCCGCATACCAAGACACTATTTAGAGTGCTACCGCTAGAATTTGTTCATCTAGAAAAACATCATCATTATTAAGCTTTTCTGTAGTGAGCTGATCTCCCTCTAGCCTAAATAGGTGGTCTGCGACTTGGGCTTCACACCTTTTTCTATCTTTGACCTCAAAGTCAAATTTCTACCGAAAAAATACCCCTCTAATCAGCCTTGGTTTGGCGTCCTTCTTCGCCATTAAGTATCTCAAAGAAGCGTAGTTTGTATTAACCACCACCTTGGTTCCCAACAATTATGCCTGAAACTTTTTAAAAACACAAACAACAGCAAGAAGCTACTACTCTGTAACCCATTGAATGCTTTGCTCACGTAATAAATTGGGTGAAATAGTTTCTTTTTCTTTAGCCAAGTATAGTTCCAAGTGCTACTCAACTTGTACCAAGCATTATTTTGAATGGCCTAGATAAATCTAGAGCAACAATAATCGGGGCAACAACCAGCTTCTCCTTAAGACATTGGAATTCCTTCATACAATTATCACTGAACACAAACTTGGTCTCCTTCTCCAATATTTTATAAAGTGGGTTTGCAATCTTGGAGAAGTCTTTAATGAATCGACGGTAGAATCCAACATGACCCAGAAAACTATGGACTCCCTTCACTAAGATAGTGGGGGTAGTTTCTCAATAACTTCTAACTTAGCCCGATCAACCTCAATCCCCTTTGCTAAAATTCAATATCCAAGCATTATGCATTCCTTCACCATGAAGTGACATTTCTCCCAATTCAACACGAGATTAAATTCTTCATATCTCTATAGTGATCTACTCAAATTCACTAAGCACAACTCAAATGAATCACCGACTATAGATAAATCGTCCATGAACACTTCTAAAGTGCCCTCCACCATGTCGAAGAAAATTGACATCATGCACCTTTAGAATATGGTTGGTGCATTACATAAATTGAACAGCATTCTCTTGAATGCAAACATTCCCTATAGGAATGTAAATGTTGTTTTCTCCTGATCTTTTGAGGCAATCGAGATCTGATTGTATCCCAAATATCCATCTATAAATCAATACCAACACCTTTCTACCAATTGATCAAGCATTTGATCCATGAAGGGCATTGGAAAGTGATCTTTCAATGTCCATGAGTTCAGCTTTTGATAGTCAATGCAAACTGCCACCCAGTCACTAGACTAAGTGGAATCAACTCCTTCTTTTCATTAGCAACCACAGTCATGTATCCTTTCTTAGGCACGTACTGTACTGGACTCACCCACTTATTGTCAGAGATTAGGTACACTACCCCTCCATCGAGCCACTTTATAATCTTCTTTTCACCACTTATTTCATAGATGGGTTTAGTATATGTTGATCTTCAATAGTCGGTATGCATTCTTCCTCTAGCTAGATTTTGTATGTGTAGATGCCCAATGAATACTAATAATATCTGTAATCATCCATCTGCTAACCCTCTTTTACCTCTTAAGCACAAGAATAAGGGCCTCAACCTGTTGCTCTGCCAGGTCTACTGCAATAATAACCAGTAGGGTGTTTCCACTGCCCAAAAACACATACTGCAAATGGCTCGGCAACTCCTTTAGTTTCAACATTGGTGGTTCCTTAATAGAGGGTTTGGCTGGTGTTATTGGATAATTTTTTATGTCTAAGTCCAGCTTCTTGGGGGCATAAGAATACGACCCCATTCCTATTAGTGCACACATAGTCTTATCATATTCATCGATCCTATCACTATTGAAGTTCATCAAGACTGTAGCCAATGTTTCCATACCAAATTTCTCCTCGACTGGTACCTTTTGTTCATCTTCATAATATACATCAACGATTGAGAAGACATTCATCTCCTTTTTCTGCTTCATAGATTGGAAAACATCAAAGCTCACCTCTTTGTCATTGAGCCTAAATTTCAGCTCATTAGACTGCAAGTCAATCAACACACTCCAGTTTCTAAGAAATTTCTACCTAATATTATGGGTACCTTGAAGTTCACCTTGCAATCTAGGATTACAAAGTCCATTGGGAAGATGAAACTAGCCACTTTCACAAGCATATCATAAAGTATTCCAACCAGCCTCTTCACTGATCTATTCACCTATCATTCTTATTTTTTCCAACCACCTTGATCTCGGTCTCTATAACCAGCTTTATTATAGTAATTCTGACCTTGATTCCCTTGGTTATTGCCTCAAAACACCCCTGATTATTCAAGTAATTCATCTCTTTCTCAGAATATGATTTATCTACCTTACTTTGAGACCCAATATCTGTCACATTTTTTATCTTCCCGGATAGTAAATGCCTTATGAACAAATCCATCTAGGTTTTCATATGTGCCATATCCTGGTCATATTCCTCTTTTTTTCTTGCGTTGTTTAGATGACATTCTACTAGATATAGTATTACTTGCTACCACAGAATACTTGGTATGCCAAGCTCTACTTGTTTTAGTTAATCTTTCCAACATCTCTGCAGCCTCAGTAATAGTATGGTCCATGATTGTTCCCCCTGCAACATTGTCCACAATTAGCTTCATGATAGAGTTCAAAGCCTTGTAGAATGTTTCCATCAAATGCTCGTTAGTCATCTTATGATTAGGGAATTACGTCAAATTCTTCTTGAATCTCACCCATATTTCATGAAGAGCTTTATTTGGTAACTTCCTGAAGTTACTAATCTTAACCCTCAACTGTAAAATCTTGGAGGGAGAAAAGAACCTTTCTAGGAAAGCTCCTTTCAATTGACTCCAGTTTGTTATAGAATCGGGAGTTAATTTATTCATCCACAGTGTTGCCTCCCCAGATAGATACAATGGGAATAACCGCAAATGGATTGCATTCTACCCTACTCCAGGATTATCAAAAGATTTGTAGATATTGATTAAGTTCACTAGGTGCATATTTGGGTCATCCCCTAGAAGTCCACCAAATAACCCTTTGAGGTTTAACAACTGTATCATAGTGCTTATGATGTTGAACTTCACATATTTTGCTAATGGTGGTGGAATAATTTCTCCAATAGCCCCAGCTTTATCCAAATCAGTATCATCCTCTTCATCAAATACAAACTACACAATCGGTTGGTGGTTTGCTCTCCCTTTAGCTGGCCGATTTTGATTCACTGGTACAACCACATTCTCTGCATGTTTCTTATTTGCAGAACCAATCAGATCATCATCCCCTAGGTCATCATCATCTGCATTAGCCACCCTACCTAGGTATCAACGTTTTGCTAATTGAGTTGTGCATTATCCAAAGCGACTAATCTTTCAGCTTCTTATTGCTCAACCATTCTCCCAATAAGATGAGGTTCTAGGTTGAAAGGTTATAATGGTTCTCCTGACTTTTTGGTTCATGGAATATACAACAAAGAACCTATAATGATCAAAAACAACATGTTAAAGTAAAATTAGAAAACTTCACTATAAGTTAATTTACATAGATGTGCTTAATCGACAACCGTATTCCCCGACAATGGCGCCAAAATTTGATACACCCAAACTACACGTCTTTTATGAGAGAGTAAGTGGTCGTTATTAAATATATAACCTAAATAGGCTGGGGTCGAATCCCATAGGGAATATGGTATAAATTAAGAATATTTGTTCTTTAATCGACTAGTAGCTAGTAGTTTCCTGTAAATGGGGGTTTTTATAATTCAAACAATTGTTACTTTTCACTTTGTTTTAGTAACCCAAATCAATGTTTCAATATTTCAAATTAATGATGTGGAAAAACCAAAGTTATGTTCACTATGAATATTGCTATATATTAATCAACAGTTGCAACATAAGATTCTAATAACATATAGGAAACAACAAATTATCACTATCGATGATTGATCTAAATGTCTTCCAACCTATTTAGATGCTTCATTACCTAATTCTCTCAAACTTATGAAATCCTTATGTTTAAATTGATTTCATCTCGAGTTGATTAATCTTGTTACAACATTAATCATTAGATGGAAATTTAACGTTTCCAAATCCCCATTGGTAATTCCCTTCCTTTAATTGATTTCTTAATTCAAGCAAACCAATGTAAGGCTTAATCTATTGTTTGGAACCAACAGATAAAATTCATTATGACAGAATTATCAAGAAGTTCCTACAGTAATTCAAATCTTATCCAACTATAGAATTCATAATGCAATACTCATAGATCCCAAAACTCCGGTTATGGGATTTAGTTCCTCATGAGATAGAAAGAAATAACATGCATTAGATCCATAATTCAAAAGTAGTTCACTCACAAAAGATGGAAATTGAAGATTTTTCTTCCTTTAAGTTCAACCAAGGATCCCAAAAAACACAATAATAATACTAAGAAAATTCGAAACCAAATTTAAGAAAACCAAATATAAAACTGTTCTTTTGAATAAGTTCAAAATCCAAATCAAAACCTAAGATTTTTCTATAAATACTCAAGATCTTTCAGATTTGAATTTCAATCTCCAACTTTTCTGCCCCATAGCTGGCGACTTTTTGTGATGGCTTATCAGACAGTTGATGACTTATCAGACAAGTCGTCAACAACTCTTTTCAATCCTTATTCACTCCCTACAGCTGACAAATTCTAGTAATGACCTATCGACTTATCAAACAAGTCATCAACAGCTCTTTCCAGCTATTGTACACTTCCTTCAGGTGACGACTTTATCTGACAACCTATCATCAAGTTAATGACTTATCAGACAATTCATCAACTTAACTTCTTCAGCAACTACATCTAATCTATGGGTAACGACTTTCCTTGATAACTTATCAGCAGGTGGACAACTTATAGACAATTTGTCAACTGAAATCTTCAACACTTCATTTCTTATCTATTTTACAAAAAAATCATCTTTCTTGACGTAGTTATCATATGTTTAAATGCATCTTGACTTCCCTGCAAAATCTATGAAATAAAATGAAAAACAACAATAGTTACTTAAGAACTTACAATTAGTTCGATTTAAAAGCCTTAAATGTGCTAAAACAAAGCTAGCACATTAAGGAGAGGCTACGAGACATTTAGGAATGTTTCCCTTTTCTTGTTTTGTATTTTTTAGGATATAGAGTATAAGGTCTTGGATTACTTAAACTTCCATTTATTCACCTTTCAGATCATCCCTCCCAGATGATTTGAAGCTCATGGACACTCATCTATTCTGCCTGAGGACAATGCGCGCAGATCTCGTTTAACTTATGATCTGATCTAAGGTCTCTATTTCTAATTATCCCTGTAGAGTCCCACCTACCTCCACTTATCCTTCTCTAGAGGGTAACACTCCTATTTAGTCACCTTTGGTAGATATCACTAATGCTGAGTTCTGCCAATCCATTCATCTGTTAACCTAGTTGGTGACATCTCAGTCACGTTAAAAGAGTTCTGCTGGTATTTTTGGGAGTTCATTTGAGGCCGCTAGAGTTGGCTAGTTTATGATGCTTATCCCTCTAAATTTTATTGGTACTAAGTTTGAGGAGGATCCTCAAAGTTTTATAGATGAGATGGAGAAGATCTTTTGGGTTATGCTTGCTACTGAGGTAGAGGGTGTGGAATTTTCTTCTTGGATATGGCGTACCAATTTTATGAGGAGTGGGAGCGAGGGTGATGATGCTGAATTTGGTTTGTGGTGGATATATCTGGTGACTTTCTTGATGATGACGTCCAAATTACACCTCCTATCAGATGATGATATAGTCATTGTCAAAATATAGTAACACAACAAGATTGGGATTGAATCCCAGGGAATACATGGCTTTGTGGATTTCAGATGCCGTCGTCAATAGGCAAGAGCTGGAAAATTAAATGAGGGGATTTGGATAAAAAATTCGAGCAAAGAGCAAATATCAACTTCAGTTGTGATTAGTCTTGGTGAATACTAGGATTGTGTTTCACTTGGCTTCTTAACTCCATAGGCTTATCATGCTATGTTGAACTAACCCGATACCTTGCATGCAGAATCGATAAGTTATATATCATCTACAATCTTTTCGATGAGTAGATAGATTTCACCCTTTACCTTTTGAGTCTCAAGATGTCGCCTTACTAACCCTTATCTTGATCCTTGGTAGCTATTACCTGTTGAGTCTCTTGTTATTAGATGAAACCTAACTATCTTACTAAGAGAAAACCTAGTAGAGTGGATCGATAGTTAAACACCAAATTACTATTGTTTTTATCTTTTCCTAGTCACTACTCCTCTTTTGGTGTAAGTAGCAATAATCTAGGCAGGATATTAACGTTGGTCACCTCTAATAAATCTATTAGAGTGAATATTATGTAATGGATACCATGGGTATCAGTTCAATTCAATAATCATGCTTCCCCTACTTTGTCAATCCGACAGGGTTTCCATAACCTTAGCTATGGGTTTGCGCTGCTCATGCTTGTGAAGAAATCAATGTCATTCATAATTAGAAGCATAGATGAAATCACAATGTTAACAAGTGTAAAAACCCACAACCGTAACTGAATTAATCAAATGAAGTCAATACAAGATAATCCTGAGATTAAAATTGAATCTTGGAATCAAAATACATTTGTGTCTATCAAAAGTGCGTAACTCCTACTATAAAACATATAAAGTTTATTTATAGTACAAGAGGAAACCCTAAAAATAAAGCCTAATGAAATAGGAGAAAACTGGGTCGGTGGCCACCTGCTCTCTTTACCCGCGGTCTAGCACCAGTTGCAGGTAGTACCTATGGTCCTGACACTGGGCACAGGTGCAGACCGTAGGTGCAAATCCTACAGCCTAGATCTCAGGATTTCATGGCACCTGCTATTCTACCTGCGGTCAGTAGGTCCTATATGCGATCCATAGGTTGCCTTGGTAGGTGTCGGGAGTCATCTTTTCAGCTCTTTTTTACTTCTCGAACATGCTTTGATCACGAACAAGCAGGAAAACATCCCAAATGTTCATAATGCTCCAAAAAGTAGCCACAAACACCTTTTTTCACCATTTTTCACAAACGTAGCATTCAAAACATGATTTCCTACAAAACATACCCAAAAGGGATCATATCAAACAAAATAGCCTAAAAAACTTTCATCTTTTCCTCATTTAAGCTAGCCTCAACTTAGAATGTTTGCATGTTCTCAGGCAACAAAACTCAACCAAAATAAAAAGAACGCTTAACTAGGTGAAACTAAGCTATTCAAGGCAGTCCGTCAACACTTAAAGCTCAAAACACGACACCCCCTCCAATCTTATTTTTTAAAACTAGATGTGTATTCACATGAAGCACAACAATGGGATCAAGGTATGACAATTACATTAGCAACAGACAACCACTCATATATACAAGTTATACTACCCGAACAAGCAAATATTTAGCACCATGACTCAAGTACCCTCACATCAAAGATGTCCCACTAACTCATATGAAATAACTGCATGTCAATATAGGGATAGTCAAGAGAAACTCACACTGAAAAAGTAGTTCCAAACAATGTATGTCAAATACCATAAGCTTGCCCTTATTTTCTTTACCTTAGCATTCAGACAGTCAAGTTAAGATCACTATAAGACTGTTCTCGGCTTGTAATGTAGGCTTGGGGTATGGTATGGTATGGTACATATGGACTCCTAAAGTGACTAAGGCTCCTTGGCACTACACTTTGGGGTCTTACTTCCTAGATGATTTTCTTTCTATTCCACCCTTATTCCTCCCTTTTTATTCTTTTATGCACATTCAGGCTGGTTGTGGTTCCTTTATTCTTTTTTTTCTTTTTTTCATAATTTTTCTCTTTTTTTCCTGCCTCATCCAACCCTACAAGATTTTTCTCTTATTTTACCCTTCTTCTACCCATTTTACACTACAAACCCCTATGATAGCCACCTTTAACTTAAGCATTTTTCCTGAGTTGAGGTGCACAATATCGAAGGAGGAATAGGGCTAAAACAGATTCATTAAAATATAAATGGCAGACATTCAGGCTCAAAGTCGGGATCAAAAGGCATAATTCACACATGGAAGGTCATTTAGGTTAAAAGTGGACTAAAATAAAAAAATGACCTATGATCGTTTCCTAACTAACTATCCTTCAACCTACGAAAGACTAACCAGGAAAGTTCTAAATTCAACACACAAAGGGAACTAGGTAGTATCTCACTCACACATAGCACATAGTTAATATTACCAACTACCACCTATCCAGTTCATGCAATTGTTAAAATGATTATTATATACCTAATCCTTATGACATAATAAGATCCACAAAGTTCACACATATATACATTCACACAGTTCTAAAACACAAATTTTTAAGGGATATCAAAAATCAACAAAAACATGACTTTGCCCCAAATACTTAAAAATCTCCTAATCAACCATAAAACATCACAAAACAAAACACAATACACCTAAATATGCTAGATTTATTAGGAACAGAACTTCAAGGAAAAGAGGCACAACAACAAAAACTCCAAGAGGACATCGAGACCCACAAGCAAACCCCCTCCCCCAACTTAAAATTATGCATTGTCCCCAATGCATCAAACCTCTACAAGATAATAGATTTAGGAACATACTTGGGGCACCATAGATGTGGAGATCTGACTTCAATTAGGAACGCAAATATAGAAACAAAATATCTTAGGTTGCCTCCCAAAAAGCACTAGATTTACTATCGCGGCATGACTCAGTTCCCTTGTCTACTTAGACTTTGCCAAGATCAATTTCAGCATAAAATCTGATTTCTTTTAGGTTTCCCATGTAGTGTTTCACTCGCTGCCCGTTAACTTTAAATGGGACATCACTATCACGCTTTATCTCCATAGCACTATATGGGAATACCTTAACCACAGTGAATGGTCCAGTCCATCTTAATTTTAGCTTGCCAGGAAATGAGTGTATTCTTTAATTGTTCAACAAGTCCAAATCACCGAGTTTGAATATGCTCTTGTTGATCTTCTTGTCATGGTACAACTTCATTCTTTCTTTGTATATGGATGAGATATTATAAGCCCGGAGTCAAAGTTCATCCAACTCATTCACCTTGCTCAACTTTAAGTTTGCAGCATCAAGCCACTCAAAATTTAGCCTTTTTAATGCCTATAGTTCCTTATTCACAAGCTTAACTAGTAAGTGGCATGCTTTTCCATACATAATCTGATATGTAGAGGCACCTATGGAGTCTTATAGGCTATCTGATAGGTCCACAATGCATTATCTAACTTTCTAGACCAGTCAGTTATGTTGACATTCATAGTCTTCACCAATATGGACTTTATCTATCTATTGCAGACTTCTACGTGGCCACTCATCGAGGATGGTAAGGTGTTACCACCTTATGTCTTATATCATATTTATCATGCAGTTCTTTGAATAAGTAATTACAGAAGTGTGAACCACCGTCCTTGATAATTACATATGGAGTGCCAAATTAGGAAAACATGTTCTTTTTCAAAAAGATGGTGACACCCTTACCTTCATTGTGGCCAACAGGCAAATAATGACAAGCTTCCAGTTTGCTCATCATATCCACCTCTAAAATTCATCTCCAAATCACACCATCAACATAAACCCTAAACAAATATGGCTCATCCCAAAAGTACTTCCTTACCTTATGCATAAATCTCCGTCGCTGCTAGAAGGATAGATCTTCTAGGATAAGATTGCTCGCCAAATAATTGAAAAAATCAGCCAACCAGGGAATTAAATTAGGAGATGCTGCCAACACTAGATCATCAGGAAAAGCATCATCTATCTAAAAATTATCCCCTAGTTTCTGTATGGTATAAATAGTCTACAACCTGATTTTCTTTTCCTTTTCGGTCCTTGACTTCAAAATCAAACTCTTGCAATAAGAGAACCCAAAAAATCAATCTAGGTTTGGCATCCTTCTTCATCATAAAGTACCTCAAGGCTGCATGTTCAGTGTGCACTGTAACCTTAGTCCCAATCAGATAAGATCAAAATTTTTCAAAAGTAAAAACCACTGCAAATAGCTCCTGCTTTATAACTGTAGAATTATTCTGTGTGGGGTTTAAAGATTTGATAGCATACTAGATAGAGTGCAATATCTTTTTTCTTCTTTGGCCTAGAATAGATCCTAAGGCCACTTCGCTTGCATCACACATACCTCAAAAGGTACAGACTATTCAGGAGGCATAATAATGGGTGCTAAAATCAACCACTCCTTTAGGCATTTGAAAGCCTTTAGAAAATCATCATCAAATAAAATTTCACCTCCTTCTCTAAAATCTTGTATAGAGGATTTGCAATTTGAGAGAATTCCTTGATGAAACTTCTATAAAAACCTGCATAACCCAAAAAACTCTGTATGCCTCTAACTGGCACTGGCGGCAACAACTTCTCAATTACCTCTATCTTTGTTTTGTCTACCACAATACTATGTTTGGAGATATTATTTTGCAGAATGATTTCTTCTTTCACCATGAAGTGATATTTTTCCCAGTTTAGTACCAAGTTACATTTTTTATATCTCTATAGTGCAATGGCCAAATGAGCTAAACAGTCATCGAATGAGTCCCTAACCAATGAAAAGTAATCTATGAATACTTCAATAGTGTCTTCCACCATTTCAAAAAAATATGGACATCATACATCTCTAAAAAGTGGTCGACGCATTACACAACCTGAACGGCATTCTCTTGAATGCAAAGGCCCCATAAGGGCAAGTAAAAATAGTCTTTTCTTGGTCTTCGAGGGAACTCATGATTTGATTGTAGCCTAAATACCCTCCAAGAAAATAGTACCAACCCCTGCCTGCTAGTCTGTCCAACATCTGATCCATGAATGACATAGGGAATTGGTCTTTTTGTGTCCACTTGTTTCATTTTTTTGTAGTCCATGCATACTCTCCACCCATTCACTAGACTCATTGGTACTAATTCATTCTTCTTATTTGGAACCACTGTGATTCCTTCTTTATTTGATGCATATTGAATCGAGCTCATCCACTTGTTGTCTACAATGGAAAAAACCACCCCAATATCTAACCACTTGATTATCTATTCTTATACCATCTCCTTTATAGGAGGATTTAGTCATCTCTGATGCTTAATATTGAAATATTGTCCACCTAATAGCTCTCTTAAACTTTCATAATACTGATATCAAAGTTTCCACCTGCGCTTATTCTAAATCTGCTTCAATAATTACCAGTAAAGTACAATTGTCTCCCAAGAATGCATACTGCAAATAAGGCAGGATGGGCTACAATTCCAATACCGGTGGTTCTTCAATTGATGGTCTTGTAGGAGGTGTGGTTCGGTTATTTAAGTTAAGATCCAGCTTCTTTGGGCATATTTGTAAGAACCTATGCTAATAATATCATCATAGTCATCAATCCCAACACTCTCGAAGTTTATAATCACTACTGCTAATGCTTCTACCCCTAATCTCTCCTAAATAGGCACCTCTATTGCAACCACATCTGTCGTACCCAATTTTTCTCGCAAAAAGTAGGATTCAACGTGACTACTCTTTTATGGAATTGTATGAGAAAATGTGAAGAGTCACCACCTAATGTATTAAGGTACGTTAAGGCACAGATATGGGCCAACTATAATCCTATTTTGTTATTTAGTCTTAGGTCACTAGTAATTCAGTTAAGGGTTCAAATTATCTCAAAAGGAAGGTATTAGGCATCTTTTGAGGTTCACAAAGATGGTTCCTGGCCGAATTCATACTTTACGTGGGGATTCTATGTGATCAAATAAAGATCTACTATTTTCTAAACTTAAATGTCAACTAAGTGATAAAGTAATTAATAAATAAATGCATGTTATTTTATCATTTCTAATTATTAATTATCTAAGTAATAAAAGTCAGTAAAATATGTAAATAAGACAAGCAAGGAGAGAGAAGTGACATAAATTATAACAAAGGAAACTGCTTATGTAATAAATTAATTACCCTAAATAAATAAAAGAATAAATTCAAAAAACAAATAAAGAAAAGTTTTGGTTTCATTCAGATCAGAACCCCAACTTGTTTAATCCTTATCTGACCCACGGGCCAAATTCTTAAAAAAGAGACAATGTCAAATGTCGTGTAATGTCTCTAGAGATCATCACTTCCAAATGACTACCCATCCCACCCCACCTAGGCTAGTTGTTAGCCTTAAGGCGTACTAGAAAAGGATAAAACTAGTGTCTCTAGTAATACCTATGTCCCACCTATTGTCTAAGAGATATTGAACTTTGCTATTTTGGATATGTGGTCTAGACAAAATAAAGCTGTATTTTCCTAAGACTCAAGACGTGTAAAACATGTTCGACAACAAGTAGCACTTAATAGTATCAAATAAGCCTATTGGTTAATTAAAGTTTATTAATGTGATTAGCATGCCAGACACATTTAAAACAATGTGGTAAAAATTCATTGAGAATAAAAGGCATGTCAAAGCAAACGTGACAAAATAAGAATGTTAATTTATTGGGTAAAAGATAGTTAAACCTATAGACATAGTATCTAGGAGTCACATAATTACTAGTTGGAAAGAAATAGGTGAATTATTTTAAAACAATGTTGTAAATTTGTCAAGAACAAAAGGACATGTAAAAGCAGAGTAAATGCATAGTTATGTTTATTGATGTTATTTGTGCAAGACATGTGGCAGACCAATGAAAATGTTGTAAATTAAAAAATTATATGTTGGAAACTATTACTGACATTTATTTTAATGTGGGAGCGTCTATTAACATGATGAAAGCATTTTTAATGTTGGAAGGTGAATTAACATACTGGAAACTCATTTTGTAAAGCTGACAAGTGAATTAACATGCGGAAAACATGTTAATATGCCAAAATTTTTATGGTAACAGACTGAAGTCTAGTGTTTAACGAAGAATGCTTAACTCAAACATTTAACATGCTGAAAAATATATTAATGTGCAGGGATTTAATGCTAACATGCTCTAAAAATATCAACATACAGAAATTTGTGTTAACATGCAATGCCATAATCTATTATTTAACATGCTGAAAATCACTTAAACCTAATGTTTAATATGCTGAAACATACATTAACATGCAAGAATTTAATGTTAACATGCTGAGAATGTATAAACATGCCTAAATGCATTGACATATTTAATGTTTAATATGCTGAAGAATAAAATGTCATGCTTAATGCTAATGTTTGACAGATAAACATGATGGAATTCATTTTAGTATGCCGAACATTGTTTAAATCCTAAAAGTAAGATTTATAATCGAATTAATTAATAAATCATAGATTAAGTTTCTAAACGATTTGTGTATTAATAAATCCTAGGTTTGTGTTCCTAAATGATTCACATAGCATGTAATACACATGAAAACCTAAGTTGTTTTTACCTATACTTTTCGTAGAGCATATAAATCCCCGCCCCCGAGCAGTCCCCAATTTATTATTACATAAGAATAATGTTTATACAATATTACAGACCAATATTAGTAAAAGCATAAAAAATAAACTAAATTAAGAGTAGGTAGCTTCCCTTTACATTCCCGAGCGACTCTTCAGAACCCTATTTTAATGACACCTATCAAATACAACAAAATAGAAATGCAAGCACAAGACGATCCCACACATAGTCTTGCACAATAAAATAATAAAGTGAGGCACAACAAGCAAGTAGTAAGCAATTATTAAGCTACTCCTATAGGCATGCTTTCTAATATCATAACATTGTTACATGAGATATATAAAAGGCATCATTGAGAGACTTACCAGTGAGACTGCAAAGGAATAATAAAGAGAATGCCGAGTTATGCAATTGAAATAATGGTCAATCAAATGCTTTATTAGAATTTAAGAATAACGAGGAACTTGAGAGAAGTAATTCACTTTTACCTTGTTGAGAATATCAGTATTTTTTTTTGGGGGGGGGGGGGGGGCAAAGAAAAAAAAGAGTCTGTTATAACGAATGGAGGGTCTTTATATAGGCTAAGGGGTTAGGAACAATCAACAATTACAAGGAAGGCCAATATTCTTGTCCCTTAATCAAGGGGTTTAAGAAAGAAGCAAAAAATTATCCTCACCGGTCAATAAACAAAATCTCCTTAAAATAAGAGTGGCTCAATCAATTATTCAACTTTACCATAAAATAAGAGTGGCTCAATCAATTATTCAACTTTACCATAAAATAAGAGTGGCTAAATCAATTTTTCAACTTTACCATAAATAAGTAAGCTAAATAAGTAAAGAGATTTGTCAGAATTTTAAATGAGTGAAAAAAACACCCCAAGACATCAGAAATTGTCCATATATAAAATGAACAGAGTTGTCATATAACAGAAAATCTCCACTTACCATAAAAATCAGACAATTAATCAAAAAATCATGATTGAGTTTTTCGAAAATATTTATTTAAGTAGACTGTCAAACTATATCTAAGCATACCATAATTACAGGATAAAGAGTCATTCTTGTACCAATTAAAAGGATAGGATTTATAACATAACCAAAATAGATGTGCTATGATTTTCACAACCAACAAACTTACAAAATCAGTCTAGCAAGTGGAATAACAACCCCCCTAAAATTAGTCACAAACTTTTAAAATATGTTAATGAGAGTTTCACAGAAATTAGGCATTTTACATATGCTGATCTAAACACATGAATACAAATTCAGAGTAAAATTCATTAATTAAAATCAGTTAGAGAAGATGAAATATGAAGGGGAAATCCATACAAAGCAACAAACCTAGACAGATTCTGAGAATCCGTCATAGATTTTATTCCTTTTCGTTATCAGTTGGCCAGTGTTTTGGGGTGGCGTTGAGGGTTTTGGAGCCGGTTGGAGCGGCTAGTGGCTCCACCAGCTTGATGGGCGACGATAGTGATAACTTCTGATGTTGTTATCATTGGGAACCAATTACATGGCTATTAACAGGGGTGGAGCTCGCCAGAGGAGGAGAAAGAAGAAGGTGACAATTTTTAGGTCGGCTGAAGAAGGAGATAGTGAAAGGCACCGGCCTCAGCAGACGCAGCTCCTCAGAGCATGGGGTTTCCCAGTGGTTTTAAATAGAAAGAGAGGGAGAGAAAGAAGGCGAGATGTTGTTGTTGTTGTCTAGCGACTGGTGGCTCTACTCGAAGGATAGCCAATGCTGAGAGGAGTAGAGAGAGAGAATTGTAAAGAGAGGCTATTTTTGAGAAAATAAGGATTAGGGTTTGATGTTAGAAAGGAAACAATTGGTTGACACGATCTCAGCCATTGGATTAGTTTTGATCAATGGTCCAATGGCTGAGATTAGAATAATTTAAAAGAAGGTCAGCAATTGAATTTTAATTTGGGGTTAAAATTGAATAAATTTTTGCTAAAATTGACATTAAATAATCAAAAATTGGTTAAAAAAATAAATAAAAAAGTGGAAATTAAATCAGAGTTGGTCGCTATTTTAACAATAAATATAATAATAATAATAATAGTAATAATAGACAATGTATTTGTAAATTGAGACTGCGCACGTTTCTAAAGCAAATAATTTAATGAATATTATGTAAAATATTATATTTTAGTTAATAAATTATAAAAAATAATTAAAATAATAAAATAACTTGTACATTTTTAAATTATGAATGTGACACATCAATATTTGTTTGATATAAGAATAATATATAAAAATACTAACATTTGACATTAATAATTTTGCCAAGATAGAAACCTAAAAGGAGTATCGGGCGGTCAAAATTGGATGTCAACGACTGTCCCTTTGTTGCTTGGGAATGATAAAAGAATTGTCAAGCAATGAAAGTTGATGTAGTAGCCAATTTTGTCTAACTGATATGGCGATTTGTTAGGAAGAAAGCAACGAGATATTTTTAAAAATAGTGTGGCCGAGACTTTGGTTTTAAGTTACCTACATATCTCTGGTTTTACGAAAATCAAGCCCTGTGTAGTTCTAGATTTAGGAATGAACAATATTCCTAAAGAATGTTATTGATAAAGGATGAGGTGTCAACAATGGTATCGTGGGTTGATGATATAGTAGTGAATAGAATGAAACAATGACATAGAGAGAAGTTTTAAAATATAGGGCAGGTGAGTTTCAAGATGAGTTCACGCGATGGATGAATAGATGGGTGATATTTCGAAAATAGGAATGAAAATTATTTCTGTTTGTTATTCCTTCTCTGTTACCTGCGTACTTTATCATATACTAAATAACAAAGGTTAGGGCATGTAAAAAGATAAGCAATTGATAAACATAAAGTAAATATAGAAATAAAGAAAGCATATCTGCTGTATCGTGGGATCAACTTTTGGGCTTCTCGATACACTGTGGAATCGTGGGATCAAATATTTTGCTTCTCATCGTAGGATCAGCTCTTTTTTTCTCTATTCACTATGGCATCGTGGGATCAGCTGTTTGGCTTTTCATCATAGGATCAGCTATTGGGCTTCTCGATGCACTGTGAAATCGTGGGATCAACTGTTTGGCTTCTTATCGTGGGATCATCTTTTGGGCTTCTCGATGCACTATGGAATTGTGGGATCAGTTGTTTAGCTTCTTATTATGGGATCAACTCTTTGGCTTCTCGATGCACTATGGAATTGTAGGATCAGCTCTTGGCTTCTCATCGCGGGATTAACTCTTTGCCTTCTCGATGCACTATGGAATCGTAGGATCAAATTTTTTTCTTCTCATCATGGGATCATCTTTTGGGATTCTCTATGCGTTGTGGAATCATGGGATCAGCTATTTGTCTTCCCATCGTGGGATCAGCTCTTTGGCTTCTCGATGCACTGTGGAATCATGGAACCAGCTCTTTGGCTTCTCGATGCACTGTGGAATCATGGAACCAGCTGTTTGGCTTCTTGTGATGGAGTAATCTATACCTGTTAGTCTTGTCATCTTTAGCTCAATTGGATAAAATGGTTAGCACGGATATATATATATATATATATATATATATATATATATATATATATATATATATATATATATATATATATATATATATATATATATGTAAATAAGATTGAACAATATAGTGAAAACAACCATAACAATAATGATAAGAGGAGATAAAAAAAATGTATCTATTGTACTGTTGGATCCATTGTTGGGTCTTCTTATCATGATGTTGGACTAGCCATTGGGCCTCTCGCGATGGAGTGATTGTTGTCATCTGTACCTTTTAATCCTGTACTCAAAGAAAATTCATCTGTCAAAATGGGCTGCCTACGTATCCAAATAGAAGTCAGGTCAAACGTAGTTCATAAATACAAAGGAAGGTAGAGAAAATACTTGTCCATAAGATGGGTAAAATGAGAATGGTGTTGTGAAACAGGAAAGATTTACATGTCAATTCATGTGATATACTTTATTCTTCTTTCGTGAACGTCTTGGATCTTGTTGGACATAGTAAGATTGAGCCTTAATTTGAGAATTTTGCTGAATAGAGTAGGATTGGGTTTGATGAACCTCATTTCAATAACCAAAAACAACGTGGGTCTCTTTATTATTTGGATAGCCTTGTGTCTGAGATATGGAGGGTGATGAATCCTTTTTCTCTCCCTTAGATGGATTCTGCGTTTCATATTTTGACTTATTTCCAATCAAAATTAGACTCTTAAAGTTGTGACTGATCAAGAATAACTTTTCTAAAAGTATATTCTATCTAGTGTTTTGAGGAAAATTTGGACCGATTCCTCCTCAGATATAGAAGGACATATTTTGGAAGCCTTTAATCTCCATTGAATTGCATATTACTCAAAATATTCATAAGTCGATCTCTTCATCTTGAGAAATTCTCGCATTGTCGGACTAGTATTGATGTTAAACTTATATTGCCCCACAAAATCTTGAAAATCTTGAGCCAGTTCTTCCCAATTATGCCATTTGTCAAAATCTTGTTGGTCAAACCATGTGAGTTCCATTCCTGATAAACTTTGAATAAGCAATCTTATTAGGAGAGCCTCATTGTGTCCTATGCCAATTAGTCTGCCGCAATAGTCCTTCAGATGTGTGGTTGGATCCCCATGCCCATTAACTATGTTGAACTTTGCAACTTTGTATCCTGGAGGTAAATCAATCCACGGATGTATAAATAATTTCTCATACCTCAAGTCGTAGATACCCCTAGAACGCCATTCATCATTCAACCTTTTCTCTAAGTAACAAAGCCTTTGCAACCGTTCATAAAAATTAAGCCTTTCACTTTAAAAGTATTACGTGCAGAAGAAAAGCATTGTGAAAGTGTGTGGGTAAGACGAGGATAAGGATTTATAGTGTTTTTCCATGGGCGGTGGGAAGGAGGACTGAAATTTTTTTGGATATTGAGCATATTTGTCATATTGTAGATTTTCACTTGAGTTCGATGTTCAAATGCTAGACAACCCTTAAATAAAATAAGCAGGTCAAACAAAAATCAGAATGCATAAGTTCAAAATATAATAGATATAAAACAAAAGGCACTCAAGGATAAAGATTAAGCCTTAATAAGTGTTTTAGGCGTAAAGATTTGAGTTTTTAATGCACGAAATAGGATTGTGATAGAACATGATGTCGAATTTGCAATTAAGACTGTAAAGAAGATAAGAAATATAGGAAAAGAACAAGGTCGACTTTGGTTTGAACATCAGATTTGTTGATTCACATCATATTGTTTATTCATCCAACACTGTACAGGAAAATAATAAAGCAGGGGAAAAGAAAATTTGATTATGATGAGACCAAACTCATTAAATGAGCGCCTATGTATCCCTCATATAGGGGAATCAGGTCAACTTTAGTTCACATTACATAAGCAAAGGAAACTGCAAATTGTAAAACTTGAAGAAATTTCAAGTGTTTGAGAGTTTGGTATCGTAAGGTATGACAAAAATGGGCATGATATAGCCCACATCTTTGAGTTGCTCATACTACTGTTCTATGGGTTCACCCAGAGAAGTGTACTATTTTGGCAGATTTTTCTGAAGCTTATATTGAGGTTTGGTGGATTTGTTGGATTGTTGATTTGTGGGTAGGTTTTGATGAAAAACTAGAATGTAGTTTGATTTTGAAGCAGCGGATGGATGTGGGTACCAAATAATTTGAGAAGGATATTTTGTGAAGGATTGGGGATAATACGCTTAGACATAATTGGTTGTTGGAATGATTTTTGAAGCTAGGTGCCATATCGGTTGAGGTTGGGGTACACTTACTTCAGGCTTCGGAGGTTTGGATGTCTCATTAATGATCATCATTACCTTATCGTTGGATTGTGGCTTAGCCAAATTTGCCTCGATTGTGAGCTTCCTTTTTAGCTTATTATCGAACCGCCTAACAAAGTCAGGTGCCAAATGGTCCCAACAGACCCACTTGCTAGTATCATTGGCGTACCACATCAATGCTGGACCCATAAGTGAACTAACAAAGAGTTTCATCTTCAGGCTATCACTTTTTCCTGTAACCGATAGCTTGTTAAGGTACTTCTTCAAATGAGAATGAGGGTTTCCTGACCCATCGTATAATGGAAATCTCAAACCCTCGATTGTCTCCTTGTCATCTTCTCTTAATTTGGATGTCTTATTCATTTTGGGATGTTGAGATGAACCTACCTCATGGTTAGGAACCTATCCTTCCATCTCCTTGTCCTCACTCATATTTTTTAATCCAGTAAGTGCTTTTAGTAATGCAATTGAAAACTAACTTGGAGATATGTGTGTATCACAATCAGACATAGGTGAAGTTGTCAATATAGGAGACTCCATAGTGGGGATAGGAGTGTTGGATCCCATTTCAGATAGCGGCTCTGGAAAACCTGGTGGCATCTTAACTGAACCTCAAAGATCAGTCATTATTCCCCTAATTCTCCCTATTCTTCTTCCTAGCCTTTTGATGCTCGAGATAACTTTGTTTTAATGCAACCCCAAATTCTTATGCTCATCTTCACTATTGACAAGATTGATAAACATTTCTTGACTGGACATCTCTGATGTTCAACTTTAGTCAGCCTTAAAAGAAAGGACTTATAATTAGGATTAAAGAGTACTCACGGGAGTCTAGAATGAATATTCTACTCATTTGAAAACAATGAGTTATGCTCATTTGAATTGAATAGAAGTTATGAGAGCTCTATATAACTTAGAGATTGTGAAAGTTAGAGTACGACATGAGTATCGTGGTAGGACAATAGTTTATAAATGTTAGAAGCATTAGGAAGAGGATTTCCTAAAATGATAATTTGCACTAAGAGATTATGAATGAGAGTGAAGCTCTTTATCAAAGCGAGAGTTGGACCTAGGGGGAATTAACGTACTAATGGATGAGTTAGGGGGTAGATTGAGATGGATTGAAGGGAAGTTCTTGAATAGGCCTTAAGAGTGCATTGTAGGGCCCTAACATGATGAGAATTTTAAGAGTAACAAGCTATAAGGTGAGGAACACTAAAATTAAGGAGTGACTTAGACAAGAACGAAAACAACTAGATAGGTAAACTATCAAAACATACATAGAAGTCCAACACATAGCAACTAATATGTGTCCTCATGGGGTTGTTAACCCCTTTAAACTTTGAATAAGATTAACATTCAACGCATAAAGGGTGCCAAGACATCCTACATTGAATGGGACACATATTCTTTAGTAAAAGAAATATGTAGCCAAGACCTAAAGGACAAGAGTGGGTTTATGACATAGTTCCCTCGAGTGGACAACTCGAGAGTGGGAAATCTTGTGACTGCCGACTCACTATTGATCGACCGATCCATAAGGAATTTCCCGAAGAGTTTCTTAGGGAAGCGTTCATAAAAGAAAAATAAAAGAGGTTCCAAGTGGAGGAAAGTATGAGCGAGATACCAGTTATATAAAGCAGTAACACGTAGCACATAGCAAAAATAACATGCTAAGCATTATACACATTAGTAAACATGATAACACATAAGCAACAAAAGGGGAAGTGAGAAAGGAATAGACATGGAGAAACATGAATAACACATAAAAGGGGTAAAAGAGAAAGGACTAACATGTGTAAATGATATCAACAATAAAAGGGAAAAAGAGAAATTAATTATGGAAAATAAACAAACAAAGTGAAAGAATCCCACATAAAATACAAACTCGTAATGGTTAGAACCTAAGATCCCCAGCAGATTCGCCATTCTGTCGCGCCCCATTTTTCTCTCAAAAAGCAGGATTCAACGTGACTACTCTTTTACAAGATTGTTTGAGGAAATGTGAAAAGTCACCACCTAACATATTAAGGTGTGTTAGGGGACTGGTCTAGGCCAACTACGAACCTATTTTGTTATTTAGTCTTAGTTCACCAGAAATTCGGGTAAAGGTTCAAATTATCTCAAAAGAAAGGAGTTAGGCACCTTTCGAGGTCCACAAAAGTGGTTTTCGGCCGAATTTGTACTTTACGTGGGGATTCTATGTGATCAAATAAAGGTCTACTATTTTTTAAACTTAAATGTCAACTAAGTGATAAAGTAATTAATAAAAAAATGCATGTTATTTTATCATTTCTAATTATTAATTATCTAAGAGATAGATGTCAGTAAAACATAAAAATAAGACAAGCGAGGAGAGAGAAGTGATATAAATTATAACAAAGAGAACTTCTTATGTATAAATTAACTACCCCAAATAAATAAACATATAAAATAAATAAAAGAATAAATTCAAAACAAACAAACAAAGGAAAGTTTTGATTTCATTCGAATCAGAACCATAACTTGTTTAATCCTTATCCGACCTACTGGACGAATTCTTAAAAAAGTAACAATGTCAAATGTCTTGTAATGTCTCTAGAGATCATCACTTCCAAATGACTTCCCGTACCACCCCACCTAGGCTGATTGTTAACCTAAAGGCGCACTAGAAAAGGATAAAACTAGCATCTCTAGTAATACCTATCGTCCCACCTATTGTCCAAGAGATATTGGACTTTTCTATTTTGGATTTGTGGTCTAGACAAAATAAGGTTGTTTTTTCCTAAGACTCAAGGAGCGTAAAACATATTGTACAACAAGTAGCACGTAATAGTCTCAGATGAGCCTCTTGGTTAATTATAGTTGATTAATGTGATTAGTATGCAAGACAAGCAATTATTTATTTTTTATGTTATTAACCTATAGGCATGATATCCAAGGGTCACACAATTATTTATTGAAAAGTGATTGTCAAAACATTAAAACAATGTGGTAAAAATTCATTGAGAATAAAAGGCATGTCAAAGCAAACGTGACAGAATAAGAACGTTAATTTATTATGTAAAAGATAGTTAAGCCTATAGACATAGTATCTAGGTGTCACATAATCACTAGTCGGTAAGAGATAGGTGTAAATTATTTTAAAATAATGTTGTAAATTTGTTAAGAACAAAAGGACATGTCAAAGAAGAGTAAAAGAGTAGTTATGTTTATTGATGTTATGCGTGCAAGACATGTGGCAGACCAATGACAATGTTGGAAATTAAAAAATTACATATTGGAAACTATTACTGACATTCATTTTAATACGGGAGAGTCTATTAACATGCTGAGAGAATTTTTAATGCTGGAAGGTGAATTAACAAACTGAAAACTCATTTTTTAAGGCTGGAAAGTGAATTAACATGCGGAAAACATGTTAACATGCCGAAATTTTTATGATAACAGGCTGAAGTCTAGTGTTTAATGAAGAATGCTTAACTCTAACATTTAACATACTGAAAAATATATTAATGTGCAGGAATTTAATGCTAACATGCTCTAAAAATATCAGCATGCTGAAATTTGTGTTAACATGCTAAAACATGCAATGTCGTACTTAATCTAGTATTTAACATATTGAAAATGGCTGAAACCTAATGTTTAACACGCAGGAACATACATTGACATGCAAGAATTTAATGTTAACATGCTGAGAATTTATTAACATTCCTAAGTGCATTGACACATTTAATGTTTAGTATGTTGAAGAATAAAACGTCATTCTTAAAGCTAATGTTTGACATATTAACATGCTGAAATTCATTTTAGTATGCCGGACATTATTTAAATCCTAAAAGTAAGATTTCTAATCGAATTAATTAATAAATCATAGATTAAGTGTCTAAACGATTTGTGTATTAATAAATTCTAGATTTGTGTGCCTAAATAATTCACATAGCACGAAATACGCATGAAAACCTAACTTGTGTTTACTTATATTGTTCATAGAGCACATAAATCTCCGCCCCCGAGCAGTCCCTAATTTATTATTACATAAGAATAATGCTTATACAATGTTACAGACCTATATTAGTAAAAGCATAAAAAATAAACTAAATTAAGAATAGGCAGTTTTCCTTTTCATTGTTGGGCGACTCTTCAGAATTCCATTTTAGGGACACCTGTCGAATACAACAAAATAGAAATGTAAGCATAAGACAATCCCACACATAGTCTGGCATATCGAAATAATAAAGTGAGGCACAACAAGCAATTAGTAAGCAATTATTAAGATACTCCTATAGGCATGCTTTCTAATACCATAACATTGTTACATGAGATATATAAATCACATCATTGAGAGACTTACCAGTGAGACTGTAATAATATAGAGGATGCCGAGTAATGCAATTGCAATAATGGTAAATCAAATGCTTCGTCAGAATTTAAGAATACCGAGGAACTTGAGAGAAGTAATTCACTTTTACCTTGTTCAGAATATCAGGATTTTTTTTAGAGGGGGGAGGGGGGCAAAGCAAAAAAGGAGTCTGTCTGTTACTATGAATGGAGGGTCTTTATATAGGATAAGGGGTTAGGAACAATCAACAATCACAAAGAAGGTCAATATTCTTGTCCCTTAATCAAGGAGTTTAAGAAGGAAGCAAACAATCATCCTCATCAGTCAATAAAGAAAATCTCCTTAAAATAAGAGTGGCTCAATCAATTATTCAAATTTATCGTAAAATAAGAGTGGCTCAATCAATTATTCAACTTTATCGTAAAATAAGAGTGGCTCAATCAATTATTCAACTTTACCATAAATAAGTAAGCTGAATAAATAAATAGATTTGTCAAAATTTTAAATGAGTGAAAAAAACATCCCAAGACATCAGAAATTGTCCATAAATAAAACGAATAGAGTTGTCATATAAAAGAAAATCTCCACTTACCATAAAAATCAGACAATTAACCGAAAAATCATGATTGAGATTTTCAAAAATATTCATTTAAGTGGAATGTCAAACCACATATAAGCATACCATAATTATAGGAGAAAGATTCATTCCTGTACCAATTAAAGGGAGAGGATTTATAACATAACCAAAATAGAAATGCTATGATTTTCACAACCAACAAACTTACAGAATTAGTCTAGCAAGTGGAATAACAACCCCTCCTAAAATTAGTCACAAACTTTTAAAATATGTTATTGAGAGTTTCACATAAATTAGGCATTTTACATAGGTTGATCTAAACACATGAATAAAAATTCATAATCAAATTTGTCAATTAAAATTAGTTAGAGAAGATGAAGTATAAATCAGAAATTCGCCCAAAGCAACAAACCTGGACGGATTCTGAGAATTCGTCATGGATTTTATTCCTTTTTATCATCGATTGGCTAGAGTTTTTCAGCGGTGTTGTGGGTTTTAGAGTTGGATGGAGTAGCTGGTGGCTCCACCAATGTGATTAGAGACGATAGCTGTAGCTGCTGATTTATTATTATTGGGCGTCGGTTGTATGGCTATCAACGGTGGTAGAGCTCATCAAAGGAGAAAAAAGTGGGAGGTAGAAGTTGTTGGGTCGACTGGAGAAGGAGATCGTGAAAGGCGTTGGCGTCAGCAGACACGGCTCGCCGGAGCATGAGGTTTCCTAGTGGTTTTAAAGTGAAATAAAAGGAGAGAATAAAGGCTGGCTGCTGCTGTTGTTGTCCAGTGGCTGCGGTACCACTCAGAGGATGGCCGATGATGAGAGAATTAGAGAGAAAGAGTGAATTATAGTGAGAGAATAAAGAGAGAAGGTGTGACTATTTTTTAGAAAATAAGGATTAAGGTTTGATGTTAAAAAGGAAAGAATGGGTTGACATGATCTCAGTCGTTGGATCAGTTTTGATCAGCGGCTGAGATTAAAACCATTTAAAAGAAGGTCAACAATTGAATTTTAATTTGAGTTTAAAATTGAATAAATTTTGGCTAAAATTGAAATTAATTGATCAAAAATTGGTTAGAAAATTAAAAAGGAGAAAATTGAATCAAAGTGCTCGCTATTTTAACAATAAATATAATAATAATAATAATAACAATAATAATAGACAATGTATTTGTAGATTGAGAGTATGCACGTTTTTAAAGAAAATAATTTAATGAATATTATATAAAATATTATATGTAAGTTAATAAATTATAAAAAATAATAAAATAATTTATATATTTTTAAATCATGAAGATGACACGTCAATATTTGTTTGATACAAGAATAATATGTAAAAATACTGACATTTGACCTTAATAATTTTGCCAAGATAACAGCCTAAAAGGAATATCGGGCGGCCAAAATTGGGTGTCAACAACATCATCATCTACTGTATCAATCATTGTTGTCACTCCCATATCATCAGGATGATGAATTCTCATGCATATATTTGACATTATTTGCTTATCATTCCATTTGATAGTGATCTCTTATAGGTCCATATCTTTCAATGCCTGACCGATGGATAAGAAAGGCCTCTTCAATATGATTGGAGAGTGGACATCCACTTCACAGTCTAAGATCATGAAAATTACTAGATAAGTGAATGATGCCACATTTACTTCTACATTATGTTCAATACCCACTGGCTTTTTTATAGGTGAATCAGTCATCAACAACCTTGCCAAAGTAGGCTTAAGTTTGCCTAACCCCATTACCTTGTATATCACCAATGACATTACATTTATTCCTTCTCCCATATCACATAGAGCCTAATTAATCTTATAAGTCCCAATAGAACATGGAATGGTGACTGCACTTTGGTCTCCCTTCTTTTCTATTGATGGTGCATGAAAACCTTTGCTAAACTGCTGCACTATATCTCGGAGCTCTTCTACTATCCAAGCATCATCATCATCACTCCTAAAATAATCATCACTACAATTCAGCTTCTTAAATTTAGCTTTAGGTGGCTCATCTACATTAATATCTTTCTTTTGTGGATCATTTGTAGCAGGCAAAAAATGCTCATTAGGTGGGGAATCACTCATTGTTTTAATAGCCAGTCAATGAACCATTATTTGAGGATTTAACGTATTATCTCTAGGAAGTGCTCTTGTTTGTCTCTTAGCTAAAGTAACAGAGATTTGTCCATACTTCTGCTCTAACTGCTTGATAGCAGTTGTATGTGACTTAACTTTCTTGGCCAATCCTTAAACATCGGCCTTGAGTTCTTTAAGGCAAGCTTCCTTACTCTCTTAACCCTTATCATCTTAGCCAACATCTTTTATATTCTAAATTCTGCATCTCGTCTACCAGGTGGAATGTATTTATCTCTATCATCATAGTTTCGACCTTGATTACCTTTTCCTTAGGCTCAAAAACTCGCCAACTACTGATCCACATACTTTGCATCTTTCTCTAACTCAGACTCATGCACCCTAGTAGTTGCACCTTATATCCCTACGTCATTAACCTTTCCAGAATTTACTATTGCAAATTGCTTGGACAACTCACCGATATGTGTCCTTTATAGTGAAATCTCCTGAGCTACAACATCCTTAGCTACTCTTTGCTAGCCTGAAACTCCAATAATGTAACTGTCAGATCCTCTCTAAGCCTTTTGAGTTTTCTACCCTTGTATAGTTAATGAGATCTGATCCATAATACTTGAAGCTATCTCCCATCATAATCTTATAAAAGATCCTCCAGAGATAGTGCCTGCCATTGTACTGGAACTGATAGTCAGGGCTTTATAGAAGATCTCTAACAAGCTTGTCCCTAAAATCTAGTGGTTAGGCAGCATGCTGAGCTTCTTCTTTAACCTGAACTATGCCTCATACATAGATTCTAACTTCATCTGGCTGAAGTTATAAATATCATCCTTGAGTTGTAACACCCTAGATGGAGGAAAGAACCTTTTAAAGAAATATTTGTGTAGCTCACTCCATGTAGTGATAGATCCTCTTGGAAGTTCCCCTAGCCATAAAGATACTTCTTTAGTAAGCAAAAAGGAAAACAACCTCAATCTCAATGGATCTACCCTAGGTATGGTATATGAAGTGTAGATCCTAATAAAATTTGCTAGATGCCTATTTACATCATTTGTAGGAAACCCTGCAAACACACCCTTCAAGTATAATAGCTGAATCATAACACTAGAAATATTAAACTTAATATCAGGGGATAAAACAGGAGGAATGATAACTTCAGTCTCTTTTGGGTCAATGTATCCCAGATCCTCTTCATCATCTTCATACGACTGAACATATTGACATGCTGGGATAACTTAAGGTCGGCCTCTTCTATTTCTATTCTGGTTTTCATTGAGTATTGTTCAGTAGTCTGCTGCTTATCTCTGCTCAGCTAGATCTACCTCCTCAGCTACATACTAAGCTTCTGCTTTTTCTACTGCCCTCATCTCATTCTTAGCTTAAGCTAATAACTGACTGATATATCGATCAACAATGTCCTAGACTGCTTCAGGAGGAGGGAGAGGTAAATTATCTTTTTTTGGCTCTTAAATCCTGCTAGCTATTTGTAGAATCCTCTCTGGATTCGGATTTAGTGGGAGTAAGGGATTGCCTTTACTCTGTGTTCTAGGTATACACCGGCATATGCTCAACTACAAACAAAAATAAAGACTGCAATGACTTTAATTTATAAATCAACATTGTATTCCTCGGCAATGACTCTAAAATTTTGATTGATGTCCAAACAACACCTCCTTTCAGATAATGATACAGTTGCTGTCAAAATATAGTAACCTAACTAGGTTGGGGACGAATCCTAAGGGAACACGTGGCTTTGTGGATTTCAAATATTGTAATCAACAGGCAAGAATTAGGAAAGTAAATGGTGGATTTGAATGGCAAAGTTGAGAAAAGAGCAAATATCAACTTCGGTTGTGATCGGTCTTAGTGAACACTAGGATTATGTTCCCCCTAGACTCTTAACTCCGTAGGCTTATCATGCTATGTTGAACCAACCCGATACCTTGCGTGCAAAATTGATAAGATATGTACCATCTATAGTCTTTTGGATGAGTAGATAGATTTCACCCTTTTTCTTTTGCGTCTCAGGATGTTTCCTTACTAACATTTATCTTGATCCTAGTTAACTATTATCTTTTGAGTCTCTAATTATTAGATGGAACCTAAATATATTACTAAGATAAAACCCAAAAGAATGGATCGATAGTTAAACTCCAAATTACTATTGTCATTATCTTTTTGTAGTTACTACTCCTCTTTTAGAGAAAGTAGCAATAGTATAGGAAGAATCTTAACGTTGGCCACCGCTAAGAAATATATTAGTGTGAAGATAATGTAATGCGTGCCATAGGTATCAATTTTATTCAACAATCATACTTTCCCTACTTCATCAATCTGCCAAGGTTTCCACAACCCTAGCAATAGGTTTTAGCCACTCATGCCTGTGAAAAAATCAATGTCATTCATAATTGGAATAATATATGAAATCACAATGTTAAGAATTGTAAAAACCCACAACCCTAACTGAGTTAATCAACTAAAGTCAATACAAGATAATACCGAGATTAAAATTAAATCTTGGAATCAAAATATGTTTGTGTATATCAAAAGTTCATAACTTTTACTAAAAACACATAAAGGGTATTTATAGTACAAGAGGAAACCCTAAAAATAAAGCCCAAATGAAATAGGAGTAAATTGAGTCGGTGGCCAACTTCTCTTTGTACCTATAGTCTGGCACCAGGCATAAGTAGTACCTGCGGTCTTGACATTAGGCGCAACTGTAGATTGTAAGTACAAATCCTACAGCCTTGCTCTTTAGATTTCATCCTCTAGCACCGCATAGTCTATTTGTGGTCAGTAAGTCCTACATACCGTCTGTAGGTTACCTTGGTAGGTGCCAAGAGTAATCTTTTCATCTCTTTTTTACTTCTTAAATGTTCTTTGATCACAAACAAGCTAAAAAACATCCTGAATATAGCCAAAAATACCTTTTTTATCCCTTTTCATGAACTTAGCATCCAAAATATGATTTCCTATAAAACATACCCAAAAATATCATATTTAACAAAATAGCCTCGAAAACTTGTATCTTTTTCTTTTTTTCAGCATCGAAACTGCTATATTTCTATAGCACGTCACTTGACTACTTCTTTCCTCAGGTGTTGAGGGAGGGCAAAGCATAGAAGTTTGTGAATTTGAGGTAAGGTAGGATATCAATAATGGAGTATGCCTTGAAATTCCACTAGTTGTCATGATATGCTTCTAATCTAGTGTCTAGCATGAGGGATAGAATAAGAAAGTTAGCTTCTAGTTTGTCTTGTGAATTGATTTTGGAGAGTAAGGCTACCTTATTGAATAAGGATATGAACAACTCTAGACTAATGGTGTATATATAGAAGGTTGAGGAGGAAAAAAAAGCAACTGAATATGAGGAAGAGGTAGAGTATAAAGTTTTGGTATTCAAATTAGGGTAGAGGTCAGCAACAGAGTGGTAGAGATAGTGGGAAATAGTCTAAGAGAGGTGGGGCAACTCAAGTTTATATTCGACAGCTAGTGCTCTCTATCCAAAGCCGTATAAATATCATCATTTCCAGAGTGGTAATGGTTATAGGGAATAGAGTGCCCAATATCAGGCTAGTGAGGTCTAATCAACTTGTCATATCCTTTTTGTGACCGTGTGGTTGGTTGCATCGGCTTATATGATAAAAAGAAGAATCGGTGCTTCAATTGTAGCCTGCTGGGACCTATGTTGAGTGATTTACCCGGGGGCAAATTTCTTCAGGGGCTAATAAGCTTCCAGTTGCTACATCGTCACCTCTTGTACCAAAGGGTGACACATCTAGTATTGGCACAGGTTGGAATCATTTGTATGCTCTTACTACCTATCAGGAGTCTGAGGCATCACCTAATTTTATCACTGGTATGTTAAAACTCTTCTATCACGATGTGTACTATTTACTTAACCAAGGTCTTCTCTTTCTTATATGACCCTATTTGTGGCTGTGCATTTTGGTTTCTATCTCGAGTGTATTTAGGACCATTTTTTTGTTTCTACCCTAGTGGGTGACTCTATGGTTGTTAGAAGGGTCTATAGGTGTTGTGTGGTATCTGTTGGTGGTAGCGAAACTTTGGTGAATCTGTTTGAATTAGACATGTTAGATTTTGATGTCATCTTAGGGAATGGATTGGTTGTATTCGTTCTATGCCTCTTTAGATTGTCAGACTTGTAACGTCATTTCAAGTTCCTTAATGAGTCAGTTATTGAGTGGAAAGGGAGTTCCTTAGTGCCTAAAGATTGGTTCAAATCATATCTTAAGCCCAAAAATTTATTTCCAAAGGGTGTCTTTATCATCTGGTTCAGGTTAAGGAATCTAACTCGAAGGATCCTTCTTTATGTTCTGTTCCCATGGTTAGCGAATTTCCTGAGGTTTTTCATGATGATCTTCCTAGAGTTTCTTCCGATAAGGAAATTGATTTTGGGATTAATTTTCTTTCGGATACTCGTCCTATCTATATCCCTCCATATAGAATAGCTCTAGCCGAGTTGAAGGAACATAAGGAGCAGTTAAATGATCTTTTTGACAAGGGTTTTATCTGCCCTGGTATGTCTATGTGGGGTGTTCCCATTCTTTTAGTGCATAATAAGGATGGTTCCCTTTAGATGTATATTGATTATTTCCAGTTAAATAAGGTAACTATGAAGAATAAGTACACTCTTCCTAGGATTGATGATCGGTTTGACCAACTTCAGAGAGCTAAGTATTTCTCTAAGATTGACCTCCGGTCGTGTTATCATCATCTTAAGATTAAGTAGGAGGATATCCCAGAGACTACCTTACATACTCGCTATGGCCATTACGAGTTCATGGTCATGTCTTTTAGGTTAACCCATTACTCGGCGGCATTTATGGATCTCATGAACTGGGTATTTTATCAGTTGTTGGACTTATTCGTGATTGTGTTTATAGATGATATTCTGTATATTCAAAAAGTAAGGTGGATCATGCCAATCACCTCCATGTTTTATTACAAACCCTAAAAGATCAGCAATTGTATGCTAAGTTTTCAAAGTGTGAATTTTGTTTGAATGTTGTTACTTTTTTGGGTCATTTTATTTGTAGTGAAGGGATCATGGTAGCTCCACAGAAATTTGTGTTGGTTAAGAGGTGGCCAAAACCCACGACTCCAATTGATATTTAGAGCTTTTTAGGTTTAGTGGGTTATTCTAGGAGGTTTGTGGAAATCTTTTCATTGATTGTTGCACCTTTGACTAGGTTGACTCAGAAAAAGGTGAAGTTTCTATGGTTCGATGCTTATCAAGGAAGTTTTCAAAAAATAAAAGATAAATTAACTTCTGCTTTGGTTTTGACTTTGCCAAAGGGTAGTAATGGGTTCATGGTTTATTATGATACATCCCGTGTGGGACTTAGTTGTATTATGATGCAGCATGGTAAGATGGTAGCATATGCTTCTAGGAAATTAAAATATCATGAGAGGAATTATCCGACTCATGATTTGAAGTAGCTGGCAGTGGTGTTTGCATTGAAAATTTAGCGGCATTATTTATATGGGGTCCACGTTGACATCTTTTTGGATCATAAGAGCCTGCAGTATGTATTTACCCAGAAGGAGTTGAATCTCAGCCAGAGGAGATGGCTTGAGTTGCTCAAGGACTACGACATGAGTCTCCACTATCACCCAGGTATAGTTAACATGGTTGTTGATGCTCTTAGCAGGTTATCTATGGGGAGCTTATCTCTCGTGGAGAAGGAGAAGTGGGACTTGGTGAAGGATATTCACCATTTGGATAATCTTAGAGTTCATCTCTTAGATTCTAAAGATGGTGGTATGGTTGTGCAATAGGTGGTGAAATCATCTCTTGGCGTAAAGGTGAAGAAGAAACAAGTGTTAGATCCTATCTTGATGTAAATCAAGAATGATGTGGGTAGGAAGAAGGTGATGGCTTTTGAGATTACTGGTAATGGCATCTTGAGGTAGCAGGAGAGGTTGTGTGTTTTCGATGTGGATGGGCTGCGGTAGAATTTTGGACAAAGCTCATGGGTCACGTTATTTAGTTCATCCTAGTTTGATGAATATGTATCATGACCTTTTAGAGATCTATTAGTGGAATAAGATGAAGAGGGAAGTAGCTAATTTTATGGCTAAGTGCATAGCCTGTCAACAAGTAAAAATAAAACACTTGAGGCTCGGTGGGCTGTCTCAATAAATTAACTAGCCTGTATGAAAATGGGAAGTGATAAATATGGATTTTGTTACTGGTCTTCCACGATCTCAAAACCAATTTGATTTTATTTGGGTCGTCATGGATAAGATGACTAGGTATGTTCACTTCTTACCAGTGAGGACTAATTATTCTGTTGAGAATATGCAAGGTTGTTTATTATCGCAAAGTTGCATGGTGCTCCAATTTCCATTATTTTTTATCGTGGTATTCAGTACTCATCTCAGCTTTGGCGGTCATTTCACAAGGTTTGGGGACTAAAGTAGCCCTACCGATTTCCACCCGCAGATAGATGGACAAACAGAAAGTACCATCCAACTTTAGAGGATATGCTTCGAGCTTGTGTAATCAACTTTTTTGGTAATTGGGTTGACTACTTACCTCTTGTAGAATTCACGGACAATAATAACTATCATTCTAGCATTGGTATTGCACCATTTGAGTCTTAGGATGTGTAATACCTTGTACTTTTCCTATCTTAATTTTGCCCTTAGAATGTCAAGGATTATCTTCTAAAATGAATACCTGTTTATTTCATATGGAGTTTTCCACATTTAGACCATCCATGGTGTGGGAAATTGAATAAGCTGTCCATCAATACCAAATTCACCCAAATCCGACACTCGGTGAAAAAGTTAGGGAATATTTGGTAAGCAGTGTGCCAACTGGGCAGTCACCGCATCGCAGTGAAGGATAATTTCATGATGATCATTTTCTAGTGGGCCTCCGCAATATTAGCGCATCACGGAGAGGTCCAACTTTCCATTTTTTAATTTTCAGTAAGCCTACACGATTTCACCGCGTTGGAACGATGGTCAAAATGGCATTCCAAAGGGGCACCGCGATAGCTTTGCGTCGCGGAGAGTTTCCAGTTTCCAATTATCCCTAATTAAATAAGCCACCTTGATGGTGCCGCATCACAGTGGCCTAGTAAATTGGGATTTTGGTTATCTTTTCCAGTTTCATTTAGAAGTTTAAAGGAGGTTTTTGGTCAATTCCCAAGCCGCAATCCATCCAAAACATGAAATTAAACCCATTCTAAGCCTATTATGCTCATTATTCATCAATTTTCTCTCAAACAAAAACCCTAGAACTCAAAAGCTTCTTCTCCAAGAAATCAATTCCACCATTGTTTCTCTAAGAAAGCTCAAAATTGAGGATTTCCAAGACAATATAATCAAGAACTCATCTTCAAGAACTCAAATAGGAATCAATAATTCAAGATTTCTTCATCTAATCATCTACCTAGGTATGTGGGGTTTATGAACAAGGATCTTCTTTCATTCTTGTGCCCAAAACCAAGTTTTAATTACAAATTCATATGATTTTGAATGAATACCCATGAGATTTGAATTAGGGTTCATACCCATTATTCTTATTTGCAAGATTATGAGATTTCAAGTGTTTTAGAAGATGAATTGCATGTCTATTTTCATATTTTCATGCCTATTGCCATAATTTCCAAATTTTGAGATGAATTATCACTATTTTAATTATCAAGCATGATTATTATGATCTTTTAACATGTATTTGATGCATGGTTTATCAAGCCCAAGTTTATATGTTGATATTTCAAGAAAGATGGCGCTTTAAGCATCTTATGATCAGATTTATTTTAGATTTACAGCAAAGTTTTTGAGCTTTTGAACCTCAGTTTAGTTATGGAATCTACTTTACATATTTATTATAGATTATAGAGTTTAGATCAACTTTATTTACAGATTTAATTAAATAAATGCATAATTGGTTTTAGATAAACCCTTATACTAGTTTTTAAAGTGGATTTCCAACAAAATGATCATACAAATTTAAGGGAGTAGTATTTAGCACCAAGAGAGAAGTGTGGGATTAGAGTGACCTATCTTCTATAGAACTACGTAGCCAACGTAGGTGCAGATTATTAAATTATTCCCATTTCAATATAGATGACAGATTTAGATTGTGATCGATCACATGGACAGTAGTTTATACTCCCTAGCAAGAGTATGATACCTCTCCCCATTATGAGGTTTTCCCCTTAGGGGAACAAGACGTTGGACTCCATGTTAGCTCACATGGTTTATGTCAGTTAAAAGAATCTTCCTTACAGATAAACTTCAGATAAAGTATTTTTTCCTAACAGTAAAGGCTTTCAGAAAACAATAATAGAAAACCTTTTAGAAAACTAAGTAAAAGGCTCACAAATTTATTCAGATTATGCTTTACAGAAATATATTAGCTACAGATTTAACTTTTAGATTTCAGTTACAGAAGTTAGTCCTTTCTACATTTTGACAGTATGATATACAGATAGAACATAAGCATAGCTTTTAGAAGTAAATGTTATGACTCACTAGATTTATAAAGTATGCTTTGCTATTCATTATTTCAGATTTTAGTATTTCAGATATTCCAGCTTATGTAATTCATTTACATTTAGCATGCATTGTTTTATAAATTATAATGATGAGATGATGTTTTACTTGTGCATTTCCAGCCCATATACTTAGAACATCCTCAAAATACTGATCCACATATATGTCTATGTACTACATTGTCTTATAATGTAGGTTCAGGTGCTCAATATCAGCAGCGTGAGTAGTTTGAGCATCTTAATCTATATCTGATTGTTGGTGAATCCTCACAGTTTGGGGACTTATTCATTTATATTTTGCAGCTAATTAATTTACATGATTCAGTATTTCTTTTTAGACAGCTCAAGTTAGCTGGGGGTTTGTCCGAGTGACTCTCTAGTTATTAGTAGGAGAGGCTATTCAGACTGCTAGATATTATTTAGACTTACAATATTGATTTTCAGATATTACATTCAAATTGTTCTTAGCTATTTTAGATAGTTTCCGTATTTAGTATGAATTTTATGTTGATATTTCTTTTATTATAAGATTCAGGTCTAGTAGAAGGCAGACAGGGTTAGCTTAAGGCTACTCATGGTCTTGAGCACCGTGTGATACCTCGGGACTAGGTTTTGGGGCGTTACAAACTTGGTATCAGATCCAAAGGTTTATAAGAGTCCTAGAGAGTCAGATCAGCCGCGTTACGTAGAGTCGTATCATGGGTGTGAAGCGTGCCACATTTATTAGAAAGAGGCTATGGGATGTTCTAAGGAAATTATCTCTTTATTTCATGATCTATCGTTCTTATAGTATCTCTATCTACTTTTAACTCATGCTCTTATGTGATAGTTGAAAATTCTATCTCATCGAGCTAATGCCCATAAAAGTGGTACCCAGACACCCCAGCCTGCAGATCCTTTGAATGAGAATATATCCCATGCTGAGTTTAGGGATGCCTTTCAGGCGTTGGCCCAAGCTGTTACTACTAATGTTTAGTGCAACCATCAGGCTGCAGTTCCACTCCAATAAAATAGGGATTTAGCAATAGCTAAAATCGGAGACTTTATGATAATGAATCCTCCAGATTTCTTTGGGTCAAAAGCAGGTGAGGACCCACAACTTTATTTAGATAAGGTGAAGAAGATTACCCAGATTATGCATATTTCTAAAGAGGGGAGTGTAGAGTTAGCATCCTATAGATTGAAGGATGTAGCATATGATTGGGTAATAATGTGGAAGAATGGTAGAGGTAATAATGCTACTCCTATGAGTTGGCAAGTATTTCAGGATGCTTTTGTGGATAGGTTCTTCCCACCTGAGATAAGGGAAGCTAAGATAGAGAAATTTGTGAGCTTGAGGTAGGGCTTAATGACAGTGAAGGAGTACAACCTTAAGTTCAATCAGTTGTGTAAGTATGCCCCTGATATGATGGCTGATCCTAGGGAAAGTATGAGTAAGTTTTTCACTGGAGTACCTAGCTTGGTAGTCAAGGAATGTAAGACTGTTGAAGGGAAGAGAGAGAGCAAACAAGAAAGATTGAACAGGATAGTTTGAGTATGGCCAGGCTAGGACTCAAGGAGGAATTTTTTGTAGTATCAAAATCGTTTGTCTATCCCATCACCATCTTCATCTAGTGCTCCCACTCCCAGAGGGAGGCAGGAGTAGTGAGGTAAGTCTTCTATGTCCAGATCCTAGAATAGTGTGAGTGGTTGGCCCAGTTATCCTCCATGTTCTAGGTGCGGTAAAAGTCATCCTGGTGAGTGTTTATCTGGATAGAAAGGTTGTTATGGTTATGGTAAGTTGGGTCATGGAATTAGAGATTGTCCACATGCTAAGCAGGGAAACAGAGATGGTCATCCTCAAACTCAGGCTACTAGTGCACCAACTCCTTTAGGTCATCCAGTCCCTCCTCAGTGTGCATCATCTAGTATTGGTGGTGGTCAGTACCAGAATTGGTTTTATGCTTTACCATCCCATTAGGAGAGGGAGGATTCACCAGATATTGTTATCGGTAAGCTTTGTGTCTTTCATCTTGATTTTATATGTTGTTGGACCCTGGGTAAAGTTCTTCTTATATGATCCCATTAGTTGCAGTGAATTTTGAAACAAGTCTTGAAAAGATTCCTGAGCCTTTCTTGGTTTCTACCCCAGTAGGTGAGTCAATTGTTGCCAAATAGATCTATAGAACTATCCTATCACTGTCCTTCATAAAATCATGTTAGTAGACTTAATAGAGTTATATATGGTTGACTTTTATCTTATTCTTGGTATGAATTGGCTCCATTCTTGTTATGCCTCATAGATTGTCGCACCCGAGTGGTGAAGTTCCAGTTCCCAGATTAGCCAGTCTTTGAGTGGAAAGGTAATTCAGTATCTCCCAAGAGTCATTTTATATCCTATCTTAAATCCAAAAAGTTGATCTCCAAAGGGTGTATCTATCATCTAGTTCGAGTCAAAGACACTAACTTAGACTCCGACAGTTCAGTCAGTCAGGGTAGTCAATGAGTTTCTTGATTTTTTTCTCGAAGATTTGCTAGGGGTACCTTCCGATAGAAAAATAGAATTCGACATTGACCTTCTTCCATATACTTAGCCTATTTCTATTCCCCAATATCGTATGGCTCCCAACGAGCTTAAAGAGTTGAAAGAGCAACTCAAAGATCCTTTAGGAAAAGGTTTTATAAGGCCTAGTATTTCTTTATGGGGCACCCCTATCCTATTTGTGCGAAAGAAAGATGGTTCTTTGCATATGTGCATTGACTATTGCCAGCTGAATAAAGTTATAATCAAAAACAAATATCCTCTTCCTAGAATTGATGAATTATTTGACCAACTCCAAGGTGCAAGTTATTTCACAAAGATAGACCTTAGATTCGGCTATCATCAGCTTAAAGTAAGGGAATGTGATATTCTAAAGACAGCTTTCAGAACCCGTTATAGGCATTTTGAGTTTGTATTCATGTTCTTCGGGCCAGCAGCCTTCATGGACTTGATGAAGGAGTGTTCAAACAGTATTTGGACATGTTTGTCATAGTCTTTATCAATGATATTCTTGTCTACTCTCATAGTGAGGATGATCATGTAGACCATCTTAGAATTATGTTACAGACTCTTAGAGATCACCAATTGTTGGCCAAATTTAGCAAATTTGAATTTTGGCTAAGGTCAGTAGCTTTCCTTGGTTATATTATTTCTAGTGAGGGTATTAGAGTCAATCCCTAAAAGACAAAACCCATAAGAAATTAGCCTAGACCTATCTCTCCATCAGACATTAGAAGTTTTTTGGGTCTAGTTGGTTATTACAGATAATTTGTTGAGGGTTTCTCATATATTGCGTCTCCGATGTCTAGATTAACCAAGAAGAAAGTTAAGTTTCAATGGTCAGATTCCTGGGAGAAGATTTTTTAGAAGTTGAAGACTCGACTCACTTTAGCCCCAGTTTTAGGTTACCTGATGGTACGGATGGTTTTATGGTGTATTATGATGCCTCTAAGGTTGGTTTGGGTTATGTTTTGATGCAGAGAGGTAAGTTCATAGCCTATGCCTCTAGACAGCTTAAGTCTTACAAAAAGAATTACCCGACCCATAATCTTGAGTTAGCTGCAAGTGTGTTTGCTTTGAAAATCTAGAGACATTATTTGTATGAGCTACATGTTGATGTGTTTACAGATCACAAAATCTTGCAGTATATGTTTACTTAGAGGGAATAGAATCTTTGTCAGAAAAGATGGTTAGAATTGTTGAAAGATTATGATATGAGTGTGTTGTATTATTCCGGCAAGGCCAATGTAGTGGCAGACGCCCTTAGTAGATTGTTTATAGGTAGTATTGCTCATGTGGAGAATGATAAAAAGGATTTAGTTTGGGAAGTTCACCGATTAGATAGATTGAGTGTGAGATTGGTTGATTCAGCTGAAGGGAATGTTTGGGTTCAGAGTAGTTCCGAATCTTCTCTAGTTTCGGAAGTGAAAGAGAAGCAAGATAAGGATTCTATTTTGGTCAAACTGAAGGAGTTAGTTAAAGACCAAAAGGTATAGGTTTTCTCCTAAAGGGGAGATGGCATGTTGAGATACCAGAATAGATTGTGTGTGCCATGTGTTGATGATTTGAGGTAGCGAACTATGGTGAAAGCGCATAGTGTGCATTACTCCATTCATCCAGAAGCCACAAAGATGTACCGCGACTTTCGAAAAACCTATTGGTAGAGTGGTATGAAGAAAGATGTAGAAGAGATTGTAGCTAAGTCTGCAACTTGTCAACAGTATAAGGTTGAACACCAAAGACCTGGTGGTACGTTGCAAGAGTTTGGTATCCCCCACTTGGAAGTGGTAAAGGTAAATATAGATTTTGTGACTGGTTTACCCCATTTGCATCATCAGCAATATTCTATTTGGGTGATAGTAGACAGATTGACTAAGTCAGCAAATTTCTTTCCAGTTCAAACGTCTTACATAGTTGAAGATTATGCTAAGCTGTATATCAGAGAGTTAGTCAGATTACATGGAGTTCCTTTGTCCATCATCTCAGATAGGGGTACTCAATTTACCTCTCAGTTTTGGAAAGCCTTTCAAAAGTGTCTTAGTGCCCAAGTTTATCTTAATTCAGCCTTTCATTCATAGATAGATGGTCAGGCAGAGAGGACCATTCAGACTTTAGAGGACATATTGAGGGCATGTCATGCTAGTATTCAGATGGCTCCATTTAAGGTTCTTTATGGGCAGAGATGTAGATCGCCATTTGGTTGGTTTGAAGTGGGTAAAGCCGCTTTAATTGGGCCAGACATGGTATTTAAAGACATGGAAAAAGTTTGGTTGATTAGAGAAAGATTGAAAGCAGCCCAGAGTCATCAGAAATCTTATGCAGACATAAGAAGAAGAGATCTTGAGTTTGAGGTTGATGATCTTGTGTATTTAAAAGTTTCACCCATGAAAGGGGTAAAGATATTTGGCAAGAAGGGGAAGCTTAGTCCCTGATATGTAGGCCCCTTTTGGATTTTGAGCCGTGTTGGGAAGGTAGCGTATGAGCTTGAGCTACCCACAGATTTATCCTCAGTTCATCCAGTATTCCATGTGTCCTTATTGAAGAAGTGCATGGACAATTCAACCGTTATGGTTCCTCTACAAATTACAGATATTCAGAATAGCCTTTCTTACGAAGAAGTTCTAGTAGATACTTTTAATCATCAGATCCGTAGACTAAGGAACAAAGAAGTTCCCTTGGTCAAAGTTCTGTGTCAAAATCAGTTAGTTGAGGATGCTACTCTGGAAGCAGAATCAGACATGCATACCAAGTATTCTCATCTCTTCTCCACAAACTCATATTCAGCTAAAGGTAATAGGTTTCCTTCAATCAGTTCTTTTTCCAGTCTCAAATTCAGCTATATAGTTGTTTCCATGTAAACTCATGCACTCACAGATCAGTTCAGTAGCTCATTATGTTGAGAATCAATCATTCAGTTTATTTCAGTTGTTCATGATAGCTTATAGCCTTAGATTCCTCAGTATTTTCAGCTTAACTAGCCACATCAAGGACGAATGTTCTCGAGGGGGAGATATTGTAATACCCCATACTTTTTCTAGCTTAATTTCATCCCTAGAATGTCAAGGATTAGCTTCTAAAATGAATACCTTTTTATTTTATATGGAATTTTCCTGATTTAGACCTTCCATGGTGTGGGAAATTGAATAAGCTTTCCATCGATACCATATTACCAAAATCTAACACTTAGTGAAGAAGTTAGGGCATTTTTGGTAAGCCGTGTGCCAACTGGGAAATCACCGCATTGCGGTGAAAGACAATTTCATTATTGTCATTTTCCAGTGGACCTCCGCGATATTGGCGCATCACGGAGGGGTCCAATTTTCCATTTGTCAATTTCCAGTAAGCCTACGGATTTCACCGTGCTGCAACGATGGTCAAAATAGCATTCCAAAGGGGCACCGCAGTAGCTCCGCGTTGCAAATAGTTTCCAGTTCCCAATTATCCCTTATCCAGTAAGCCACCGCGATGGTGGCGCGTTGTGGAGGCCTATTAAATTGAGATATTGATTCTCTTTTTTAGTTCCATTTATAAGTTTAAAGGGGGTATTTTGGTCAATTACCAAGCCCCAATCCGCCCAAAACATGAGCTTAAACCCATTCTAAGCCTATTATGCTCATTATTCATCAATTTTCTCTCAAACAAAAATCCTATAACTCAAAATCTTCTTCTCTAAGAAATCAATTCCACTATTGTTTCTCCAAGAAAGCTCAAAATTGAGATTTCCAAGACAAGATAATCAAGAACTCAAATAGGAATCAATAATTCAAAATTTTTTCATCTAATCATCTACCAAGGTATGTGGGATTTATGAACAAGGATCTTCTTTCATCCTTGTGCCCAAAACCAAGTTTTAATTACAAATTCATATGATTTTGAATGAATACCCATGAGATTTGAATTAGGGTTCATACCCATTATTGCTATTTGCAAAATTATGAGATTTCAAGTGTTTTAGAAGATGAATTGCATGTCTATTTTCATATTTTCATGCCTATTGCTGTAATTTCCAGATTTTGAGATGAATTATCATTGTTTTCATTATCAATCATGATTATTATGATGTTTTAACATGTATTTGATGCATGGGTTCTCAAGCCTAAGTTTATATATTGATATTTCAAGAAAGATGATTCTTTAAGCATCTTATGACCAGATTTATTTCAGATATATAGCAAAGTTTTGATCTTTTGATCCTCAGTTTAGTTGTGGAATCCACTTTAATGATTTATTATGGATTACAGAGTTCCGATCAGCTTTATTTACAGATTTAATCGGATAAATGCATAATTGGTTTCAGATAAATCCTATACTAGTTTTTAAAGTGGATTTCAAATAGAATAAGCATGTAGATTTAAAGGGAGTAGTATTTAGCACTAATAGGAAAGTGTGGGATTAGCGTGCCCTATCATCTACAGAACTACATAGCCAACGTAGGTACAGATTATCAGATTATTCCCATTCCAATATGGATGACAGATTTAGCTTGTGATCGATCACATGGATAGTAGTTTATACTCCCTGGCAAGAGTATGACACATCTCCCCATCGTGAGGTTTTCCCGTTTGGGGAACAAGATGTTGGACTCCATGTTAGCTCACATAGTTTATGTCAATTAAAAAAATCTTCCTTATAGATAAACTTCAGATAAAGTATTTTTCCGTAATAGTAAAGGCTTTCAAAAAAGAATAACAGAAAAGCTTTTAGAAAACTAAGTATAAGGCTCACAAATTTATTCAGATTATGCTTTACAGAAAGATATTTGCTATAGATTTCAGCTATCAGATTTTAGTTACAGAAGTTAGTCCTTTCTACACTTAGACAGTATGATTTATAGACAGAACATTAGCATATCTTTTAAAACTAAATGTTATGACTCACTTGATTTATAAAGTATACTTTGCTATTCGTGATTTTAGATTTCAGTATTTTAGATATTCCAGCTTATATAAGTCATTTACATTTATCATATATTGTTTTATAAATTATAATGATGAGATAATGTTTTAATTATGCATTTCACCCTCAGATACTCAGTATATCCTCAAAGTACTGATCCACATATATGTCTATGTTCTACATTATCTCATAATGTAGGTTCAGGTGCTCAGTATCAGCAGTATGAGTAGTTCAAATACCTTTATCTACATACGACGATTGGTGAGTCCTTACAGTTCAGATACTTATTCATTCAGATTTTACAGCTTATTAGTTTATATAATTCAGTATTTTTTCAGACAGTTTGAGTTAGTTGGGGGTTTGTCCCAGTGACTCTTGTTATTAGTAGTAGAGGCTTGTCAGACTGCTAGTTATTATTCAGACTTACAGTATTGATTTTTAGACATTACATTCAGATTGTTCTCATCTATTTCAGATATTTTCAATATTTAGTATGACTTTTATGTCGATATTTCTTTTATTATAAGATTCAGATCTAGTAGAAGGCAGACAGGGTTAGCTTAAGGCTACTCTTAGTCTTGAGCTCCATGGAATACCTCGGGGCTAGGTTTCGGAGCATTATAGTATGGTCGGAGGTGTATATCCCCTATTGGATGTTTTGAAGTTGGTGAGGCATGGTTTTTCGGTCCTGATTTAGTTCATCAAGTTATGGAGAAGGTGAAGGTGATTCGGGATAGGTTTAAGACTGCCCAAAGTCGCCAAAAGTCATATACAGATGTGAGGTAAAGAAAGTTAAAGTTCGATATGGCTGATTGGGTATTACTAAAGGTGTATCCCATGAAGGAAGTAATGTATTTATGAAAGAAGAAGAAGCTCAATCCCCATTATATTGGTTCTTATTTGATTTTAAAGAGAGTGAGAAGTGTTGGTTATGAGTTAGAATTGCTATGAGTTTGGGTCCTATTCACCCTATGTTTCATGTGTCCATATTAAGGAAATACGTGGGTGATCCTTTCTTGGTGGTGCCTATTAAGAATGTTGGCATCCCAGATTCTCTGTCCTACGAGGAGGTCTTGGTAAAGATTTTGGATAGACAAGTTCATAGGTTGTGGACTAAAGATGTATAATTGGTAAAGATCCTTTGGAGGAACCATAAAGTAGAAGAAGCCACTTGAGAGGCAGAAGAGGAGATGAAGGCTAAGTATCCATTTCTATTCCATGTGACGGATGAAGAAGCTTGAGATATAAATTCCATTTTCCTTATTATTATCTGAGTTTATCTTTTGATTCTTGTGTAACAATGTTATTCTCGTTCAAAATGTATGCTAGCCCATCATTTGGGGATGAATCATCTTAAGGGAGGGTTAATGTAACACCCTCAAAATTTTGGGCATTTCACTTTTTGCCTTCCCGGGCTTGAAATATTTATTTTAGACTTAATTTATGTTTGGGGAAGTTAAAAGGGTAACCTAAAAGAGTTTCAAAATTTTTGGATGAGGTTTGGGGTAGTTTTAGGTCACGAAGGTAGTAATATTCTGTGATAGCCCCGTGTCACAGAGGATAATCTCTACGATATAGTCCATGTCATAGAGGTTAGCCTCCGTGATAAGGTCCGTGACACGGACCTATGTTATTTTGTGGTTGTTTTATTTAATTAAAAAAGGGAAGAGAGGTAGTGGTCCTTTCACCTATAAATGATTTTGAATCACCATAAGGACCTATTTCTATCAATTTTCAATATACGAAGGTCATTATTCACTCTTAAACATCCTCTCTCAAATTTCCCTTTTCAAATAAAGATTAGGGTTCAAAGAGGTGATCATCTATGGTCCTAAGGGTGTCAATATCTTCAAGTTTCTTAGTAATTAAGGTGTGTATCTCTTTCCCTATACTTGTATTTTATTAATGGCACAAAATTGATCATGATTTATGGGTTTTTAGTGGGTTTTGAACTATAGGTTGAGGGTTGTGAATGTGATTGGTTTAAATATTTTTTTCATGGTGTATTATGCAGTAAATATGCTTTATTTATGATTTTGAACATTGTATAGTGCATGGGAATGGTAATTAAAATAAAGGATCATGGTTAATCCCCAAGTTTGATGATTTTTCCTTGATATATGGTGTCGGAAATTATGTGCCCTTAACCTATTTGTGAAATTGACAATGAATATGATTTTGTCTCATAGTTTGGCTATTCTCGGAATCCTTGCATTGTATAAATGGTTTACAGAACATGAATTGGTTTGGTTTGGTTTTCAAATGGTTTTCGAAAGGCCTTGGTGGCCAGGGTTTTAGTTTAATTGGAAACTTCAGAGTCAAATTTAGTTTAATGGTTTTGTATGGCATAAATAGATAGACTTGCAAGCTCCAATTTCGGTATAACAATACCAATGGGAAATTCCTAATTAAAAGACTCCTTGGTAATTGGTTGGAAATGTGTAAATGGTTTTAATATGGGCTTAAAGGGGGTTGTGTAGTAAAGCCATGGAAGGTCAAGGTCTCGGGGTGACAGATACTGGAAACTCATATTTACAAACGTGAGGTTTTGTTATGGTGATCGTGTGCATAAGACACACTTTATATTTTTGGGATGACATTAGCCTTCTCGGGTTTTCTCCAGTACGTGTGGCTAACACGCACTAAGGCCCTTTTAATAGGGGGACTGAACCCATATAGCCCGTGGGTGCCTTAGGATGAGAAAGCCACACAGTCTAGGTTAATACTTTAAAAAAGTCATGCTAAATCTTAATCCCTTTTTCCTCGGTATATTATATACATATATATATGTATGTATTGCATATGATGTTATGCATTGGGCTTTATTATTTTTCATATTATGGATTATGGCATTACTTTACTCCTTTATCCCTGAGTTACATGCTAGTGCTCTAACTATTAACTATCTTTAGACGTTATATCCCCATTAGATACAGGGTCCAAAGGCAATTCTACCTTTCCGGTACAGTGATCAAGTGTTCATGGTTAGATCAAGAGTTGACTTGAAGTGGTGGGCTTTCATTCTTCTAAAGACTTTATTTCATGATTTGGTTTCCCTTGTCTTGGACATTATTTTATATTTATTTGTCTATAGTCGAGGTCTTGTCCTAATATGTTCCTGGCATTCAATTTTGTTAAAGCCATTATTGGACTACTGTGGACATTGGTATTATAGTGGATGTTCGATATTAGATTTTATATTGTGGATGGTTTTATGGATATTGATCTCATATAGACTTTTGGATTCATCTTTTCTATCTTGTCATACATACATTGATTATGTTAGAATAGGCTAAGGAAGTCGTCTTCAATCTTTATTGGGACTTCAAGATATCTATTATGGCCAGACCCTGGTCTAGGTCGTGACAACTATCCATCTCAATCATATATGGAAGCTTCTTTACCGTGCTTTTGTATATCACTATGCCATTCTGTAATGACCCTCTAGGCTATTTCCTTGATTTGCATGCATTTTCAGCATTTTAAGCCTTCCCACAATAGCTACAGGTTATTTATGACTTACCAGAACCGTCGGTTTAATTATTGCATAGTTCATTTAGATTTTAGGCTCATTTCCCTATTTTGGCACTTTTCTTATTTAGGATTTGGTCTTAGACCAAAACTCCTAGTGAATGACCTCAGATGCGAATTCTGATAAAGTTATCAACTATAAAATATTTATTTTAGGCTAGGGGGAACCTTAGTATAAGTCTCGAGGTTTCCAAACTCATTTTAGGCTATTGGGTAGATTATATGAACAATGAAACTATAGGTGTGGGCCCTACACTTAGTCAAAATAATCTCAAATGAAATTTTTGATAGTTCCATCACTTCTAGAACATTGAATTTAGTGTCGTATCATTGCTTTTTTACGTGCACAGGGTTCTGAATGAATCCCAAGCACTTGGTCGGAGTCCAATTTAGACTTGGAAAATTTTGGTGAATGGCACCTGATAGGTCCTCTTAAGTGCCTATTGTCTCACTTTAGCGCTCAGTGCTTTAGCGCCCATGGGTCAATTAAGCAACCATGGCCATTGGCAATGATTTGTTTTATCTCCCAATGGCTACTAAAGCAATGCATGCTTTAATTCCACTAGGGTTGCTTTAGCAGCACCTGTGTATGCTGCCATACCACTTTATCGATCGTGTTACTGCTTTTATGATTGATACTTTATTGTCTAGGTGTCCATTTATGGCATATACTATTCGTTGCTCACATCTGTCAGCCTTCTAGGGGGTTGCATAAGTATGGGCTGTAATTGTTATTTGTTGATTGAACCTTTCGAGCCTAGGGCGGTAGAGGTTTATGAAAGGACCAGTTAGGCATTATTTTTTTGGGCTAGCCAGTTACTTTATATTATTATTGTTATTATTATGGGTAGTTTGTGACAAGTTGGTTATTGGACTAGAACTAAGATTTGAGGTATGATTCTGATTCCTTATTCTTATGATTTTATTACTATGCATGATTATTCTATGGTTACACATTATGGTTTTAGACCCTGATTATGTCAGCATTAGTTCCTATATCTATCGATGTATAGTTATGGCTTTACCATATATCCCTTTCTTCCTTTAGGTATTCATATTGTATATCCGTTCTTTAGCTTTGTATATTACTATGTATATCCTTCTTTCGTTCTTTATTTGTATATCGGCCAGTGATATACGGTATAATGGTTAAGACCTGGATTATAGTTGGAATAGGCTAGTTTATCCTTATTGTCTCCTTAGCTTTACCATATTAGTTTTCTTGGTTATTTGAGCATAGTTTACATTTTAGTTAGCATGTTATGTGTATTTACATTATCTTTAGAGCTCAGTAGACAATTGCCTGCTGAGTACAAGGTGTTTGGTACTCATACTACACTTTTACAGCCTCCAGATCATAGTACAGGTTGTCGTTATTATTTTGTGCATCGTGTAGAACAACTATGTTTTGGGGACATAGGGTGAGCTCCTGGCAAGCAGAGCATTATTATTCTCCCTCCTATGTATTAAACTAATCTTTATGTTGTATTCAAAGATGGGCTGTCTTAGTATTTTTTTTTACTATTTTATTGTCATCTTATTACATTAAAAGCTCTTATACTGATTCCACCAGGTTTTGGGACTATCTTATATATTTTAGTCTTTTATTTTATTTATTCCACATTCTTCCTCTATTTCTCTTAGTAGTCCATTACTAGTAGTTCTATAATACAGGTTAGCATGCCTGCTAGTGGGTTATAGCAAGCGCCATCATGACCTAATAAATTGGGTTATGACATATTGGTATCACAGCCTAGGTTTATCAGTGTGTTGGTAAAAGAGCTAAGTGTGTAATAGAGTCCTGCGGATCAGTACAGAGACGTTTGTAACCTATCTTTGAGAGGCTACAGGGCATTCTTAGGAAATTCTATTTTTGACTTCTCATCGTGTGTCCGTACCTTAATGAGCGTAAAGTACGTTCTTTGTCTTTATTCTATCCCAGATGGGCAATTTGAGGTTGTCAATAGATTCAGATGGGACTTTGGCATGTGTTTCTAAAGCTTTAAGGTAGTGTTGGATAGGGAGTTAGGGATGGATGTCGAAGATCTTTAGCGTCAGTTAGAAGATTTAGGGCCAGCCTAGGCTTCGGTAGGGTTTGTGACTGGTTCAACCTTTTGAGATTTAGCATTAGGGATCCCAAGTCTTTTTATGGATACCTCACAACTAGAGATGGCGTTCGATTCTTTGAGCAGTTCTAGGATAAAGTTGGGTTTGTTAGTGTTCAGTCGGGTTCCTTATTGGTTTTAGAGTATGAGATTGTCTTTCTTGAATGGGCTAGGCATATTCCTATGCTATATTCTTTTAAGCATGACATGATGCATAGATTTATTAGATAATTACATTGCCACTCCGTTTGGTGTAAAAGCATTTGGTAGTACCTGGGTCTTCCTTCTCTCGGGTTGTTGATCATGTAAAGGCCACAAAGAGAGCATGTATTGAGACTTATGAAGGTGGTGGTAATTGACCAAGTCATCAGTATAGTGCTATTGGAATTCCATCCAGGAGTGAGGATCCTCTCGACTAAGACTAACATTACTTGTAGCCTATCAGTTCTACATAGGTAGAATTTCAGACTATGGGTGGCTCTCAGATTAGTTGTGTTGATCACAATGGCCAAAAATCTCGTTGGACCTTACAGAGTATTTGGTATAGGTCTGTAGGCCATGGAGACCATTATGGATCAATAGGGGTAGCATCACAGAGTATTCCAAGAGCTTTTTTGGGTTGTGGCGAGATGGTACATTGGTCTAAAGAGTTCCCCAGACATTAGTTGGTTGTTTAGATGGAATTAACAAATATTCCTCGCTAGCCTAGAGTTCCTGTAGTGTGTTATAATTATGAGGAGTTCCCTCGATGTTATTTCGTCAGCCAATTAGTATCAACTCATATTTCTTTCTAGGTTCGGTCTTCAAGGGTTTTCTATGACTGAAGAGAGATTGACCACTGGCCTAGAGAGTGTCCCCAACATGGAATTATTAGTCACTCGGCTTATTTAAATCATTCTCAAAGTGTTGTGGCACCTTTCGTCAGAGACATTATACTTAATGCCTCAGTTAATGATTCTAGTCTCAATCTGAGTTTGGTTCTATTCAGATTTGTTCTCCTTGAACTCGTCAGGCATGTGACTTTAGATTTCACCGTTATAGGTGCACTTTTTTCCAGCCTTTACCATTTTATTTGAGTGTATTAGGGTTCTCATACCCATTGATGATTGTATTCCTTGCTAGGTTTATATTAATTATTGTGTACCTTGATATAGAGTTCATGATTATATGACTGCCCCCATAGATTATTTCTTTTAGTAGTGGATGGAGTGGATCAGTGTTGATATTTTCCTGGGGGTATGACATTTTGGTTCGAGTCTTATATACCTTGGTATATTGGCCTTCTTATAGCCCCGGGGTGGTACTTGTTCTTGATTTTCATTTTTGGGTACCACCTATCTTTTATACTGATTTTTAAATTATTATTATTATTATTTTTGTTATTTGATATTTATCAATCCATGCTTAGTAGATGGCTAGAGTAGTAGTATCTATTAGAATTTTCTTTTCCCGCAGTTCATATTTGTTAGCTTAGGTAGGTAGATTGGTTGGATGATTTCTCTCCTGTAGCGAGGTGAGGTTAGTTTTCTTCTTTTTTTGTTGGTTGTTCTAGATTTGTTGTAGAGTGGATTATGGTAGTAAACATGATTTGTCCTTTCATGGTTCCATTATAGTTCTAAAGATGGCAATCCACTATACTGTCCATTTTAGGGTTTGAGATTTTTAGACTTGCTTTCTGGTTTGCTGAGATTTTTGATTTGTCTATCCCTCTTTATCTAAACTATTTCTCAGGTTGACCGATTTGGGATCTGCTCTTTCAGTTTACCTAGTTCATCGCTCGATAGTGGTTTTAATGTTAACATTGAAAGGTCTTGGGCTTGTCTTTCAGGTTTGTTGGGTTTGTCTCCCGTTGATGACTTTCTTTTGGTAATGCTGTGGAGTTGGATACTCTATTTTTGTCATGATATGGTGTGTCTTCTAAGTTGAGTTAAGAGAGTTGTAGATCGGTGATCTCTTAACAACTTCTTAAGTTGGCAATTTGAAAATTCATTATCTTAAGTTGTTTGGTTCATTTTTGATAGTGGCCTTAACCTTGGCATTGGTGTCGAGATGAAAACTCTATTCTTCATCAATATGATTCAGGGGTCCATTGGGTTAAGGATATCCTACTTGGGTAAAACACCCTGGTTTAGGCTTGTTAGAAAAATTTCCTGGATTTCTGAACTATGGACATCATACAACTTATGGACACCAATAGTATGATGGGGTACGGTTGGTATGTTCCTATTTGTATGCTAACCAGTGTTGGATAGTGGGTTGGATTGGTTTCTGGAATAGATACAACTCGGGTGTGTACGAGTCGTGTGGTGGATAACATTTGTATGGTTTGGTTTTTACTTTATTTAATTTGAGACTCAGTAACTTAACTTGGATCTGAGTACGAGTCGATCATCATAAGCCATAAGATAGGGTACGAGTCATATCATTGCCTCGTATGGTAGATAGTGTTCAAACTTTCTTTAGTTCTTTTCTGTCAGGGATATGGTTTAAGGTTACTGATCGTATGGTTGGGTATGACTTGGTTTAGGTAAGTCATATATTGGATAGTGTTGGATCCAAAGTGGAGGCCTAGGGTACGAGTGGTGGGTTTAACTCGTATGGAAGGGTAAGATTGGTATGAGGGAGTCGTACCATCTGACGAGAATTTTAAGCAATTTAAGTTAGGGGTAGTTTGGACATTTCCCCACTTAACCTCTTAAGGCCCCACGACTTATATCATTATTAGGAAATCATTTACCCTATTATTCTAATCTTAAATACTCAAAAACTCTCTCTAAGGCTCTTGGGTAAAGGAAGGCTAGGGTTTCATCTAAAGGATTAATTTGGGGCTTGTACGGGTGATTTCACTCCATCATCTTCATAATCTAAGTCATGTACTCTTCCTTCATTATTAGTTCCAACTAAAGCATGTTTTATACAGTGTTTTCATGGCATTATTATTGTATAGTTTTGGGTTTTCAAATATATATTGGGGTTTTGGTATTAAATGCTTGGTTATGGTTTTCCCATGTTTTAATTATGTATTTACATACTTTAATGGTGGTTTGGACAATCAGTTGCATAGGAATGGTTAATTAGTAATTGGAATTGGTTTTGGAAACACTATGCCACTAACATGTTTGATAAAATCCCTATGATAATGCTTTTACTATATTATTAGACTTTTTATGAAACTATTGGATGGTATGGTTTGGTAATGAATCCCTAAATGGTATAAATGGTTTAAATGATTTGGAATGGTTAAATGGTAAGGTTTGGTAGTGATGGTTATGATTAATTAAACTTCCTTATGGGGTACAAGGGAATCCCCCAAGTAAACATGTTAATGGAACAACTTGTGGGGTTCATGGGATATGTCTAATTTGGATAGTAAGGTTGGGTATTTGGCCTTAGTTCAGGTTAGTTGGTTCAGTTTTGGATTTGACGCCTTGGAATGGTAATTTGGGGGTTAGGATAGATTTGGAGTGTAGATACATACTTATCTTCAGTTTTGGTTAGGGTAGTTAAGATCGAATGACTCAGCCTTGGCATTGAGAATTTAGTTTGGAGTTGTAGAGTTTTGGTGTAACCTACATTTTCAAATTTTCCTCAGTTGGCATAAAATATGATGGCTAAGCCTACTCCATGATTACCTATTCAGTCTTCTTCAGTTCAGATGGATTATGGTTGATCGGTGTTCAAGATGATATCACATTGGCACGGTGTTGGTTCCTTCAACTTTGACCTCAGTTTTTAGTATCGCTAGGATTTTGGATGATCTACTCAGCCGGAGTAGTATGCTTGAACTGGATTCAACATGACTTCATCCTCGATTGATGGAGCATCCTGGATTAGATTGTTCAGTGGTGAGTAGTTGGGCTCTTGGCTTCCAGCCATCGACATAGATTGCAAACCTTGGTTATCTCCATTTGTGTTCCCAATTAGCACATTATTGTCTTATTCTCACATTTGCCATCTTGGATTTTCAGTGGATCAGATTTTGTTCTTTGAAGTTAGTATGTTGGAATTGTATGGATAGAACTCTGGTGATCTTTTTCTTAGTTTGAAGTAGATAGGATGATTAAAAGGCAAAAGAAATTCATATTTGGATTTTTGAGTTGGTTGCAGGGTTCATGCTTTGGTTTGCCTAAGTCTTAGATGAATTTTTGCTTGGTTGTGCTGGTGTCGGTATGGTATCAGTAGGTCATGGTTTGGAATTGCATGTATCAACCTTTCTCAATTCAATTAGAGGCCAGATGGTGGTTGAGGTTAAGTTTTGGCTATTTGAGAGTGAAGTGCAACAGTTGGTTAGAAAAGGGATACATGCAGTAAAAATTCCTTGGAAGTGTTGTCTCTTCTTGGAGGTTATTTGAGAAGTCGTGCTCGGAGCATGCAGGCCTAGCACCTCGTCCCTTCAAGCTTTTGTGATCTTTCTACCCATTGAATTTTGCGAACAAAAGTCCTTTTAGTAATGGATATTGTTCTAGGTCATTTTCTCAATTTATGTGTATTTTTGGCATTTCAAGCTTCCAACAGCAACTACAAATCATTTATGACTTGCCAGAACTGTCGGTTCGATTATCGAATAGTTTATTTGGATTTTAGGCTCATTTCCCTACTTTAGAGCTTTTGCTATCTAGCATTTGATCTTAGACCAAAACTCCTAGTAGATGACCTTGAATGAGAATTTTTATAGTGCCATCAGCTTTGGAACGTTGATTTTAGGCTAAAAAACCCTTGGTTCAGGTACCGAGGCTTCCAGACTCATTTTGGACTATTGGGAATATTATTTAAAAAATGGAATTATAGGTGTGGGGCCCACACTTCGTTGAAATGATATCGAATGAAAGTTTTAATGGTTCCATTGAGTCTGGAATGTCGAATTTGGTGCGGTAGCATGTTTGTTTGCATGCACAACATTCCGAATGAATCTCGAGCACCCAGTTGGAGTTCATTTTGGACTAGGCAAAAATCTGGTACATGGCACCTAATAGGTCCGCTTAAACGCCTATTGGATCGCTTCAACACTTTAGCGCGCATGGGTTGCTTAAGTGGTTGTGGCCCATTGTTAGTGGTGCGCTTTAGCACCCAATGGCCACTAAAATAGTGTCCACTTTAAAACTATTGGGGTTGCTTTAGTGTACTTGCGTGTGCTACCAGACCGCTTTAGCAGTCGTGTTGCCGCTTTAACGTCTAGGTGTCCGCTTTAGCGACATCTGTAGCCCTCTTTATTTCTTTTCCCTACCCGATTTTCCATAATTTTCATGCCTAATTGAGAGCATAAAAAGAGAAGAAAGTGGGAATTCATCCACCAAGGTTAAGGTAAGCTAACCTAACTCTTCTTAGTCATTTCCCATTAACTTTCCCTTCAATTTCCACCAAAATTCATGGTCAAATTCTTACAAATTAGGTCTTGAATTCCTACACTTTAAGGTTTGATTTAGGACGCGATTTTTGCTCTATTTATGCTCAACTTTTGAGCATAAATTCCTTGTCCTTTCAGGGACCTCGTGATGGGTTCAATGTTAGATTTTGTTTGTGGGCCCTGTGGGCCAATTCTTAACTTAAAATTTGATCCGACCTGTAATATAGAAACAGGGGTCTCATTTTACTCCTTATGACGTGTATATTATTATCTTGATAGTGTGGTGACTTTTTAGGATCATGGAGTGAAGATGTACGATTCATGGATGATTCAAGGGTTGCATTTTAGCATCAAGGTAAGCTTCAGTCTACTCATCTTCATGAGATGATGTTTTATATACGTTGTATGTTAGATAGGAATGTTAGAATATGATATTGGGTAGAACACCATGACTTATCTTAATTTATGAGCTTGGGGGATGGAAGGGTAGTTGACCCTTAAGATGAAATACCTATTACACTTCTATGACTTTTTTACCTTGTTTATAGATTGAGTTAATTCATAGGATAATTATGATAGTATGCTAGATATGGGATGAGATTTAGGTATTGGAAGAAAGATTGGTATTATTTGTTTTATTTGGACTGTTTAGGCTACATTGGAATCGTAATTTAGGTAGAATCGACTTAGTTGCTCATGTTTTAGGTGGAATTCCTATCTTAGGGCTAATCATGACTTATCTAACATCTAGAAGTGAATGTAGATACCTTAGCCTAGTCCAGAGTAGAGACTTGTCTAAAAATAGATTTCAGGGATTAGACGTAAGCCTCTTTTTCCCACCTTAGGCCAAGACTTGTGTCAGCTTTTATAGACTTGTTTACTCCTGTTGGCATGTTAGACATAACTGAGACTAATGAAGTTTTAGTATAAGGTTACTATATTGCTCGGTATCTTGTGATGGTTCTTTCCCGAATTATGATGTTATGGTTTGTCGGATATGTATTATTAGGCCTAAGGTAGTGAGTATGTTATGATCATGTCGGATATGCATTAATAGGATAAGGTCGTGATTATGATATTGGTTGGATTTTGGGAAGTGTTTTATCCTTGTAAAGAACGTGACTGTAGTTTATAGACAAATTTATGCTTATAATCGTATTATTTAGATATTGATGATGGCATGCATAGATTCACTACATTCATGATCACTTAGATAATAAATGGTATGATTCCAGCTAAAAATACAGTTTTACTACTCTTTTTCCTAAAAAGGGATTCATTCTCACTTTTCACTTCTAAAATGAATTTCTTCATAATGGAAATCGTACCATCTTAATGAATAACTTATGTGCCTTTGAGATTAAAAATGACATTTAGAGATTTAATTGATATAGATTTCGGTCTATGATTTGCTACTACTATCTACCTTAGTCGAGAGAGATTTCAATCTTTTCTACACTTCTAAGATGATTCAGTCCTGGAGTTTACCCTGAGCAATGGATTTACAGACTTAAACTCTTTTAGATATAGTTCTAGCCATACATACATATATATGTGTGTGTGTGTGTATGTATGTATCTTTGGTAGTTGATGGATAGTGAATTGATGATGATGATTGTCAGACCCAAACCAGGGCCTGGCCGTGACGGGTATCTCAAGTCCCACGTGGACTAGAGACCACTCCAGCACCTAACAAAGTAAATACAACATTCTTGATATCGGCTGAATTCTGAACATATAACAAGTTAGATTCAAGAGCAGTTAATACTTCTATGATCAACAACCAACCACCGGCCAAAATAACTGGCCAACACCACCCACGTCCACAGTAATCCAATAAATCCTTCTAAACACGAGCCAAAATTGTGTATCAATAAAGTGTCGGGACATGCCCCTGAATATAGCAACAAACAAGTCTAAGCAGTCTAAAACATAAGAGACCAAAACATGAAATGTAGTCTTCCGAATCACTGAGCAGGAGAAGTAGAAGCATGGCCAGTTCCTACAACACGTGGAGATACAACGTCCAAATATGGTTAGCGGTTGGAGTGTTAGCATGTAACTCAGGGATATGTGATAACATAATATCATGATCAATAGTTCAAAATCATTCGAGATTCCGTGTATATCTTCAAATGCATATATGTACATATATATAACATGATGGGATAGGGAATGAGGCTTAATATGCATTTTAAAACCTTAGTCTGGACTGTGTATCTCAACGTCATAGCATACAAGGCACTCACGGGTTATATGGGTCCAGCTCTCCCCCAGCTGTTAGGTCGTCCCCAGTGTATGTGGCCACACAAACCAGAGGGTATACATATGCACTTTGAGGGATTCAAATTTCCATGCATATCAATGTAACACCCCGTATTCAAGTATGTGTATTGGCGTATTCAAGTATATGTATTGGTCTTATTTATATGGAATTAATTTTTTTTTATCTTATTTATACCGGAATTTGCCCGTCGATGGTTCCATGCGAAGATTATAGAATAAGCTCTCCAATGATATAAAGATTTCCAAAAAGGGATAGGTTTAGAATATAATCAAGCATATTCGAAACTATAAAACGGTGGCTGGGATATTTGGGAATAGTAAATGTGCAGGAAAATTTCCTGCACATAAACTACTGAGGCCAGCCGAATTTTTGGGTCAACTTCAAATGATCATAACTCCCTTAATATAATTAACTGGGAGAGCTATAACCTATGAAAAGAAAGATCTTTGAGTATTCTTTCCAATTCAATTGGTTTCATCCAAATCCAACATCTGAGTAAGGAGTTATACTCGTTTTACTTCAGCCTATCAAAACAGATTTTTAGGATCAACTTCAAACGACCATAACTCTTTGTACAGGATTTTATATGAAATGAAAGCCCTTTGAATTATCCTTCCAATGATACCAATTTCACCTAAATCCGATATCGTAGCAAAAAGTTATGGTCGATCTACTTTAGCTTATCAAAACAGTCCACCAAAGAACAGATTTGACATTATTTAAATTTTAAAGGCATTTTGGTCATTTCCTATTATATTATGGATGGTAATATGTGTATATATACATGTATATGAGTTCAAAAACTCATTTTCATCATCAATCATTGAGGAATAAAAAACCCTAGCCAAATTTGACCTTTAAATTACTTTTGATTCAACCGTAGAAATTCCAAAGTAATCCGATAACTGAGTTTGTCATCTCGAGAGCTTCGAACGACACCTATTATTTGTAAAAACAGGATTGCATAATCAAGAGGTGAATTCTAAGGTATGAATATTGTTTGCCTTTGTTCTTTTTCATATGTATATATGTGATAGAGGATTATATGTATTGATTATTATTGAAAGGTGATGGAAATAGGGTTATGGACTATTTTGCATGGTTTGGTGGTATTGAATTGTGGAAGGTGGATATGGTAATTGATTTATGGAAGGTGGATATGGTAATTGAGTTATGGAAGGTGGATATGGTGATATACTATTGAATTGATGATTATTTATGTCTATGGCTCAATTTGGTTTAATGGATTGGTTGGAAGGATAAATGAATCCAAACTTGATATTGGAGGATGTTGTATGAATATGCATGGCATGTGAATGTAATTGGAGTATAAGAGGGTTAAAGTGACACCCTTTATGGTGTAATTAAGGCTTACTACTTAACCACTAGTTTGGTGAATTCAAATAATTAAATTGTGACGTTTGGTTGCTAATACTAGATTGCTATATATGTTCATCGTAGATAAGTAATCCAAAAAGACGAGAAGTCCATTTGGGACTAGTATTGAAGGTTGACAGTCAGGTATGTAAAGCATACTCTATACCATATCTTTGGCATGAAAGTGGACAATTGCTCTATTAAGAAAGTTTCCAAAGTTATTTAGTAACATGTGATCCATAATGGTTTTGTATGATGTCCTACGTTACCAATGAACTTGTAACCACCCTACAAGATGTCAAGACATTCCAATACTTACTTGTTTTCCAAATCTTACATGTTTATTGCACTAATGAATGTCAGAAGGTATCCGGTTACTCAAACAAGATCCATGTGCTATTAATGACTCCAAAACGTTTCATTGATATACCAATAAGTTCCTACTTCATTGTTATGGCATTGATGACACCAAAACACTTCATTGATGTGCCAATGAGTTCTTACTTTATTGTTATTGCATTGATGGTCTATTTATATGTCTCTTATTGATGTATCATTGTTTCAAAGTATCAAAAATACGGTGGCGACCGAAATAACAATCTCATTGATTAATTGAACTAAGTGATGGAAGTTCTCTCTTATCGGGTGGTATCCCAGGGGCATAAGCCTATCATGGGTCGATCCCTATTTATGTGTTTATGGGTGGTATCCTAGGGGAATATGCCTATCATGGGTCGATCCCAGCTAATATGTACTGGAGGCAGCCTAATGGTCACAGTGCAGTACAGTACACTAATGATTACAAAGATGATAAGAATCAAGGTAAAGTGATTGAATAAATACAATGTACAGGTTGTCACAAGTTCTAGTAAGTATGGTCCACTCCTATTACGATTTATTCACTTGTTTCTGATTTCTATTAAACTCCTATATCATATGTGATTATCTACAGCTTTACATACTCAGTACATATTTTGTACTGCGTCCCCCATGGGGGACCCGCATTTTATGCTGCAGGCACAGGTACCTCAGCTCATACACCGTACAAGTAGGAGCCAGGATATCCAGCTGCTTTTGGTGAGCTCCAGTTTACTTCGGGGCTTTCCGTGTCATATCCAGTCACTTTTGGTATTGTATAGAAGTTGCTATATGGCGGGGTGGGTCCCGACCTTAGTTAAACTCTATGTATTGTCTAGAGTCTTTGTAGACCTAATGTACAGTCAAGGTGGTGTTTTGTTAATAGACTTGATGGCTCCAATGGCCAAGTATTATATATACATATGTATGTGTGCTCGAGCTTATACAGGTGATTATTTCCTTTTATATGCGACATGATGTTGTCTGAATTTTGGGTTGTCATATAGGTATGCATGGGAAGTATAAGGTTAAGAGCTGGTTCTCCCGGGCCTCCTCGGTTACGGGTGCCAGTCCGCCCCAATAGAATTTGAGGCGTGACAATAGCAGTATCAGAGAAGTTTGTCCTAGTGAGTCTACAAAGCCGTGTCTACATAGAGTCTTGCTTATCGGTGTGTCGTGCACCGCATCTATAAACAGGAGGCTATGGACATTTAGGAATTGTTTCTTTTTCTTCATGTCTTAGATCGTGCGATAGAGCCTATATTGTATATGAAGTCATAGTTGACCACTGAATCTATTTGTTTCTCTTATTATAGTAATGATACCGGTTACTAGAAGCATGAATACCGGTAAACAAGTATATATGGCTGCTAGAGAGGGGACTAGTAAGTCACCCACTATACCAGCTAATCAAAGTGAGGCTCCAGTTGAGCATGCATCAGAAACTTCTTCCACTCCGAAAGAAATAAGGGGGAGGAGAACTATATCCCTAGAGCCACCTATTAATACTGTTGATCAAGATCTTAGAAATACAGTGCAACTTTTGACTCGTATAGTTGCTGGGAAAGCTCAAGGGCAAGTCATTTCTACCACGGGTCATAGTGGTACAGATAGGGTGGTTAGCCTTCGAACACAGGATTTTCTTAAGATGGATCCTCTCACTTTTACTGGATCAGATCTTAACGAGGACCTATAGGACTTTATTGATCAAATTCAAAGGGCCTTAGATGTTATGCATGTAACGGGTAGAGAGACAGTGGAGTTAGCGGCGTATAGATTCAAAAGGGAGGCTATATATTGGTACGAGGACTGGAAACTATCTAGGGGTATTGATGCACCCCCAGCCACTTGGAAAGAGTTCAAAGAGGCATTTCTTGATCATTATCTTTCATTAGAGATTTGTCAGCCCCGTGCAGGTCAGATTTTAAATCTTCATCAGGGGAATATGAGCGTGAGGGAGTACAGTTTCCAATTTAATTCCTTATTGAGATATGCTCCTAATATTGTAGCTACTATGGATGATAGAGTTCATCAATATGTGGATAGGCTGGATCCATATCTAGTTAGAGATTATACTATTGCCGCTTTGAACAAAAATATGGACATAGCGAGGATCCAAGATTTTGCATAGAAAATGAAAGATCGGAGGTAGAGGAGAAGAACACAGGAATTAAAAAGAGGATATTCCAAGAGGTCCAAATCTACAGGGAAGTTCATGGAATCCCAAGGAGGGTTCAGACTACAGTTTTCTGCTAGACCACCTAGGCCATTATCTCCTTATTCTGCACCTAGTGCCCCACCACAGTTCCAAGGGTCCAGAGGAAATCAATTTGGGCATAGAAGTGAGAGTCAGAGTTCGCGGATAGTAAGGTACTAAGGGCAAGGGAATATGAGCCAATCGAGACCTCCTCGAGAGCTATGCATTAAATGTGGAAAGTATCATTTGGGCTCATATCGGCTGGAGACCAATGTTTGATTTTGGTTCGGTATGTCGGGGCATATGATGAGAGAATGCCCACAAAGGGGCATAGCGGGTATGGCACAACCTATGAGGTAACTTGTTGCATCATCATTATCGATGCCTTATTCAGGAAGGGGTGCACAAACAATGGGTCGTGTTAGAGGTGATAGAAGAGCCACGAGTTCTAGCGGGGCTCAAAATCGTCCGTATGCTCTAGCGGATCGACAGAATTTAGAGGCTTCCCCAGATGTGGTTACGAGTACATTGTCTGTCTTTTCATTCGATGTATATGCCTTAATTGATCTCGGTTCTACATTATCATATATTACTCCATTGGTTGCTGGAAAGTTTGAAAGAATACCGGAACTGTTAGTTAAGCCATTTGAAGTATCCACACCAGTTAGGGAATCTATTATAGCTAGAAGGGTTTACCGAAACTGCATAGTAAATATTTGTGGTCGTGATATGATGGCTGATCTCGTAGAGTTAGAAATGGTAGATTTTGATGTTATAATGGGTATGGACCGGTTGGCATCTTGTTATGACATAATTGATTGTTGCATGAAAAAGGTATATTTCCATTTTCCAAATGAATCAGTCCTTGAATGGAAAGGTGAAATTGGTGTGCCAAGAGGTAGATTTATTTCTTATTTTAAGGCAAGAAGAATGATTTCCAAGGGATACATATATCATTTAGTTAGAGTAAGGGATACAGAAGTGGAGCCACCAACTCTTCACGCTGTTCCAGTGGTAAATAAATTTACTAATATATTTCCTGAAGATTTTCCAGGTTTGCCTCCTGAACGAGAAGTAGAGTTTGGTATTGATGTAATACCAAGCACCCAACCAATCTCCATTCCTCCTTATAGAATGGCCCCAGCAAAATTACGAGAATTGAAAGAGAAATTAAAAGATTTGCTAGAGAAGGGATTCATAAGGCCTAGTATGTCCCACTAGGGAGCACCAGTGTTATTTGTGCGCAAAAAGAATGGCTCGCAGAGGATGTGTACTAATTATCGGCAATTGAATAAGGTGAATATTAAGAATAAATATCCTCTCCCAAGAATTGATGATTTATTTTATCATTATAAGTTTCTAGTTATGTCAATTGGGATAACAAATGCACCCGCAACTTTTATGGATTTGATGAATAGGGTGTTTAAGCCATTCCTGGATGTATTTGTGATAGTTTTTATAGATGATATTCTAGTTTATTCTAGATCACAAGAGGACCATGCCAATCACTTATGACAAGCATTGCAGACTCTTTGTGATTGTAAGATTTATGCAAAGTTCTCTAAATGTGAATTTTGGTTAAATTCGGTGGCATTTTTGGGTCATATTGTATCTAGTGAAGGGATAAAGGTTGATTCTCAAAAGATAGAAGCTGTGAAGAACTGGCCAAGGCCCACAACGCTACGGAGATTCATAGTTTTCTCGGGTTGGCAGGTTATTATAGAAGGTTTGTTTAAGGCTTTTCTTCCATTTCAGCACCCTTAACCAAGCTAACCCATAAAGCATCCAAATTCCAATGGAATGATGCCTGTGAGAAGAGTTTTCAAGATTTAAAGAACAAGCTGATTTCTACACCCGTGTTGGTACTTCCAGAAGGCACCGAAGGGTATACAGTGTATTTTGATGCTTCCAGAATTGGTTTGGGATGTGTATTGATGCAGCATGGTAAGGTAATAGCATATGCTTCTAGACAATTGCGGCCACATGAGAAAAATTATCCTACACATAATCTTGAGTTGGCAGCAGTTATTTTTGCTTTAAAGATATGGCGCCACTATTTATATGGGGTTCATGTTGATATATATACTGACAATAAGAGCTTGTAATATATTTATAATCAGAAGGATCTAGATTTAAGGCAGCGGAGATGGCTTGACCTATTAAAGGACTACGATGTTGATATCTTGTACCATCCAGGGAAAGCAAATGTGGCAGCTGATGCGTTAAGTCATAAGGTTATGATGGCGCCTATAGAAAGGGAAGGGATGATTAAAGATCTTCACCAGTTAGCTAGTTTGGGAGTTCTCCTTCTTGAAATTCCGGATAAAAAGCTTATCGTACATAATGCTGCGAAATCATCATTAGTAGCTGAAGTAAAAGAGAAGCAATATGCAGATCCTATTTTATTATAGCTTAAGGAACGTTCAGAGTGGTGCGATCAAGGCATTTGAGCTTACGTGAGAAGGAGTACTTCAGTGCCAAAACCGATTGTGTGTGCCGGATGTAGACAGGCTAAGAAAGAAGATTATGACAGAGGCACATTATTCAAGGTATTCCATTCATCTAGGATCAACCAAAATGTATCAAGATTTGAAAGATATGTATTGGTGGAATGACATGAAGAACAGCATTGTAGAATTTGTAGCTGAATGTCCAAATTGTCAAAGAGTTAAAGTTAAGCACCAAAAACCCAGAGGTTATATGCAATGCATTAATCTTCCAAGATAGAAGTGGGACATGATCAACATGGATTTCATTATTGGTTTTCCTCGTACATCCCGAAAGTTCGATTCTATATGGGTGATTGTTGATAGGCTTATCGAATCCGCACATTTCCTACCAGTTAGGACCACTTACACAGTTGAAGAGTATGCGAAGCTGTACATTAAAGAGATAGTCCGATTACATAGAGTGCCAATTTCTATTATATCAGATCGGGTAACCCAATTTACCGCAAACTTTTGGAAGTCTTTTCAGAGGTGTTTGGGAACACAAGTGAAGTTGAGTACAGATTTTCACCCTCAAACAGATGGACAAGCAGAACGTACCATCCAAACACTTGAAGATATGCTACGAGCTTGTGTAATAGATTTTAAGGGCAACTGGGATGATCATTTACCTTTTATTGAGTTTGCCTACAATAATAGCTACCATTCAAGTATCAAAATGGCACCATATAAAGCTTTATATGGAAGGAAGTGTAGATCACCAATAGGATGGTTCGAAGTGGGTGAAACTCTTTTGTTCGGACCGGATCTTGTTTATCAAGCCATAGAGAAGGTTAAAGTAATTCAGCAACGACTGAAAACAACCCAAAGTCGACACAAGTCATATGCAGATAGTAGAAAGAGAGGGCTAGAGATTTCTATAGGTGATTGGGTATTTTTAAAGGTATCACCAATGAAAGGGGTAATGAGAACTGGCAAGAAAGGGAAGTTGAGTTCACGTTATGTAGGCCCGTATAAGATTGCATATGAATTAGAGCTACCCCAAGATCTCTCATCAGTACATCCGGTATTTCAAGTGTCAATGCTTCGAAAGTGCATCGGAGATCCATCACATATTACTTATACTGAGGATGTGCAAGTTGCAGAAGATCTTACCTATGAGGAAGTGCCTATTTCTATACTAGATCGCCAAGTTAAGAAGATGAAAAATAAAGAATAGCATTTGTGAAAGTACGTTGAAGAAATCATCAAAGGGAAGAGATTACATAGGAAGCTGAGGAAGCAATGAAATCCAAGTACCCTCATTTGTTCAAAGATGAAGAGGAAGTTCAAGAAACGGAGTTAGAACATTAACAAGTAAGTTTTTTTATATATGCATAGTATTTATGTGATGATGTGAATATTAATGATGGACTTGAACTTGTTTCGGTTGAATAACTACGCTAACATTCGAGGATGAATGTACTAAAGGGGGGAAGGATGTAACACCCCGTATTCAAGTACGTGTATTGGCGTATTCAAGTACGTGTATTGGTCTTATTTATATGGAATTAATTTTTTTATTTTATTTATATCAGAATTTTCCCGTCGATGGTTCCATGCGAAGGTTATTGAATAAGCTTTCCAACGATATAAATATTTCAAAAAATGGATAGGTTTCAGATATAATCGAGCACGTTCGAAACTATAAAAGGGTGGCCGAGATATTTGGGAATAGTAAATGTGCAGGAAGATTTCCTGCACACAAACTACTGAGGCCAGACGAATTTTTAGGTCAACTTCGAACGATCATAACTCCCTTAATATAATAAACTGAGAGAGCTACAACCTATGAAAAGAAATATCTTTGAGTATTCTTTCCAATACAATTGTCTTCATCCAAATACAACGTCTGAGTAAGGAGTTATACTCATTTTACTTCAGCCTGTCAAAACAGATTTTTAGGGTCAACTTCAAACGACCAGAACTCCTTGTACAGGACGAACTGGGTGGCTGATAACGCTCAATCTACAGCTCTCGTAGGAGTGTAAAGCGGTCGATAGCAAATATAGAACCCAACCTGGGTTGGGTATCGATCCCACAGGGAATAGCTTGGCCAACAAGTAAGTAAAATTAATAGACTTTTGGTGCAAGTCTCGTAAGAAGGGGGGATTGTAATAAGTAACCAAAGTAATGAAATAAAAGCTGAAAATACTAAAGTAAAAAGAGAAAGATTGTCGCGTTGGTTGTAAACAATGAGAATTGAAGCGTTGGGGTTATGTCCACCTTCAGAAGTATACGTCTCTATTGGCTATGAGTGTGTAGAGTCTTGACATGCAATTGCTTATAGAGAATTGTAGTCGATGGTAAATCCAAGCGTCTCTCGACCTAAACAAGGACTATTTCACTTTAACTCTCTCGAGCTTAAAGCGTGTCTAACGGTACGAATTCTCCAAGAGGTTAGTCCAGGTACGGCACTAGCTTTTTAATAGGAAAGGGTGTCCTACTACCTTGACATTATCTCTTTTCCAGACAAATAACCTTTCTCTCGAACAAGTTAAATGTTAGACTGGCGTTGGTCTATGCGTCTTCTTTTCTAGACAAATAACCTTTCTCTCGAACAGGTTAGATGTTAGAATGGCGTGTTCTTGTGTTTGAACCGCAAAGGATGTAGATTTAAGATGAAGAGAATAATGATATAAGCAATATACTTGTCTTGAACTCACAAACTCATAGCTATAGATAGTAACTCATTCGGCTTCCATAACCCCAACTAAGAGGTTTAGTTACCCATGAATGCGAAGGATATCACGTTTTGCATGGTGAATGGCGTGTAAAAGAGGTGTTAGGCGTGTGGTTTTGGTGATTCCGTAGCAAGTAACGATTCTCTTGTTGTGGAATTTAAGAATAGAAGAATGAAGAATTAAGAATGTATTGTAGGAAGATGTCTTAAGTTAAGAGTTAATTGAATTGTAAGAATGTGTTAAAAAATCTCTAACATGATAGGGTATTTATAATACTCCTATCCTACTCCTACTAAGCTAATGAAATAAATAACCAAATCCTAATATACTAATGAAATCCTTGACCCAAATGTACTAGGGTAAGGTTACAAAATTATAATCCAAATAGAATAATGAAACACATAACCTAATTGCACTAGGTTAATGTATTATGGCAAAAATCCAGCTTTGTGTCTGTAAGTCCCCAAAGTCTTCAGAAATGCTGTTTTAGCCCGGGACAGATTTTCCATGCAGCAGATTTAGTCCTTTATGCGTCCAGCTCCTTTCCATCTCGTTTGTGAGCTTTCTTTTGCGTCAAGTAAGCCATAAATTGCTGTATTTTGCATCATTTATACCTGAAACTTTCCTAATCACATTTGTTAGCTCATTTACAGGAAAAAGGACTAAAAGTGTATGAAATAGATAATTAGTTCTCAAAACTAGGCTAAAATATGGGCAAAATATATTGATATAGGCGCGTAAATTCGCCTATCATCAACACCCCACACTTAGAGCTTTGTTCGTCCTCGAACAACATATCATGTCCTTCTAAGCATCGACTTAAGGTTTTTACAGAAACAACACAAAACATTCTTCAAGACAAGCACAACAATTATCAACGAAGAGTAGCTTTCCGATTATAAGTAGAAACAATTTAACCTCAAGCATAGACTCGTGATGGTGATCAACTCGCATGCAAACGTTAAGGTACATAGAATCATATACGACTATCCAAAACTCATCAACCATGTGTGTCTCACAATATAGTACCCATAATCACTCACAAATATAGCATATTTTTCAAACATGGGTATCAAAGTGTCCTTGCTCTCACTCTCACAAAGAATTCATATGTAGCATCTAATGACCATAGGCTTGCCCTTAATGTAGTACTCCACTAGATGTCGAAATGTTAAGATTAGGATCAAGTAGGTCTTTTGATGGTTGTAATGTAGGCTAAGGGACGGGTAGGACTATTTTGGCCAAGAATAGTGACTAGGTTCCTAAGCGCTTTAATACATCACATTGTATCAATGACACTTTTTTTTTCTTTCAACCTTTCTTCTTTTTTTCTTCTACCACCCTTGTTATCATCTTTTGTTTTTCAATTTTAAGCACAACTCACTTTTCAGCTTTCTTGTCCTTTTTCTTTTCACAACGTACCTCCTATGATAGCATTTTTTTTCTTTTTCATAACACCTTCAAGAACCTTTACAATTTAAAGCATCATACTCACCCAATTTCCTCTTATGTTGTCACATGACTTATTCACTTTAAAGCACTTAGGAATTTGGATCAAATTATGGTCTTGAAAGAAATAGATTAGGCTTACATACAAGGTTGTCAAAGAAATAGGCTAAAGGCTCAAAAGGGTTTAACTAGGATGATTTACATGGGTAGGTAAAACTGATGGTAAACAAATATAGGTTGCCAAAGAAATGCCTAAATCATATCCTAAACTTACATTCCTTATTTTCGCTTTGCATACATACCAGGCAAGTTCTAGCATCAGCCACCAACATAGAATATACTATTATCTCACACACACAAGGCACATGGTCGACTTGATTGGTAGTAATATAGACTCTCGACCCAACAAGTGAAGGAATTGAATCACACACTATCACATAATGAGTCACAACTAGAGCCTAAATGTCTCAATAGTCATAATTGTAGCACATACTCTTGTTCTAATCTCATGCTGCCTATCCAAATAATTTCATGCGTAGCTAAAAAAAATTTTACTCCTAAAAAATAAAAAAAACGTCACACGAAAAAAATCACAAAAAAATAAAAAATTTGGACTCAAAACAAAATAAACAAGAGCAAACATACAAACATAGCATGCAGATTCTGCCGACACCCCACACTTAGACTAGACACTGCCCTCAGTGGAAAATAAAGTCGAAGAACCTGATTAGTCGGACTCTTCCTCAATGTCGGGGGTCATACCCCCTTCGTCCGAATCATCGTAAGAGTCATCGTCAGAGTTCTCCTCAGCATCAGAATCAGGCAAGCGTCTATCATCATCAGTTGGCACGTCATCATCAAGAGGTTCCTCGAAATAGACTCCCACTCCACACATCTCCCGGGCATGTCTGTTCATTGGGTAGTCGTGGTCCAGCTGTTGGAGCTCTACAGTAGTTGGAATACGTCCACCACTCATCATAGTGAATCTCGTCATGCCATAGAGATGACGGAAGAAACTCTCGTCACGAGCATGTCTCTCCGCAGTGGTAAGGTTGACTCCATGCGTTGTTTCAGCATCTTTGACCTTGGTGAGGTCAACCTTCTTTGGGGTATGTGGGAGTTTGTGGTCAGTTGGTTCCTCTTCTATATCCTCCTTCCGCAACATTGCTGTCAACAAATTGCCGAATGTGAAATGGGACCTACTGTTGAGTCTGGCTTTCCTCATGGTGGATCGAATGATTGCCCCAAAGTTGATAGGGACATTTGTCATCAATGCATAAACCAGACACACTCTATCTCTCGATATCTTTGTGTATTGCGTCCCAGGAATGAGGCATGAGTTGACAATGCGCATCCAGATTCTTGCTTCCCTATTTAGTGGAGCATAGGGGAATGTGTTGTGACGGCCTGTTTCCTTATGTCTGCCCCATCTTGCCATCGATCTGCTTCCACAAAGCGTGTGTCTTATAGCTCTGTAAGGAGGCCTGCTGTACAGCTCTTTGTATGGTGCAGTGTCGACCGAAGGTAGGCCTAGAAACGAGTTGATCCAATCCGCTGTAAGCTGTAACACTTGGCCCCGAATTTTGACTTCGTTGCCTGTTGTGTTTGGCGACCAGTTGGCATAAAACTCTCTTGTCAAGTCAAGATTGCACTCTCCCATGTCACGGAAGATGAAATCCAGCTTCAAAGCCATTATCTTAGCCAACAGTTGCGGCTCCTTCTTTGCTAAGGTCTCCTTGTTGATTAAGTCGACGTGCACATATTTCTTTTCTTTGTTGCTGCTGTACCATGCCTTGGCTTCTTCCTCAAGAACCCATTTGATTCCGAACATTCTGCGTGGTAGGTGTGCGGAAGATGATTCGCCTTGGTCTTTTCGGCTTCTCTTTTTGTCCTTGCGGGTCGTGGTAGCCTTCTCCTTGCCTTGCCTTGCTTTCGGTGCCATTGAACCTGAGACTAGAAATAATGTTAGATGCAGCACAATCGCACTTTAGACAATCTATATGCAAGCATTAGGGGTACCACCCCACACTTAATCTTGTTGGCACAAATCGGTGAAGTGAACGTGGTCGAGTACTCAGACGTCGTCGACATACGTCTTAGGATTGTATTCCGACAATAAAATCAGTATTACATCACTCATGAGCAGCCATTTGGACGACGTGCATGGGGAATATAGCAACGTTACAACATAGGGGTTACCACATGGAATTGCTATTCAAACAACAAACACCACCACCTAAGTCGATAGTCACTATAACCTTATCCCGATGGCCGGGATGGTTAATCATGCAAGCATCCAAACAACACTCTCAATCAATATTCATGGCCACATATGTTCAGAAAGTATCACAACAATGCCATTGAAACAAAATTCAAGTCGGAAACAAGTCATGAATTCCATACGTATATAATCAATCACACGATTTTGCAACAATTATCCACACACATGAACATCACCACCAATCTCTCATGAGTTAGCATTTTATAATAAGCATAGTAAAGTAGTACTTACGATAAATAGATGAAGAATAAGAGAGCACTTACTTGCTTGAAGATTGTGGAGAAGTTGTTGTGGATTGGAAGAACAAAGGAAGCAAAATTTGAGAGGATTTGGGATGATATGCGGCGCCTTTAGGGTTACTTCTAATGTGTTTGTGATAAAAAAACCAAGTCCCCTTTATATAGGAGGAGTATGGGTCGGGTTATGACCCATTTACAATCGGATTTGGGGACAAAATCACCCTATATGCGGCGCATATCCCTCGGCATATCACATGTATATGCGGCGCATTGTCCATGGCATAATGGGACATATGCGCCGCACATAGTATGGCATATCTAGGCATATGCGGTGCATATGGTATGGCATTTGGTCTCAGTATCTCAAATGCCATAGCATAGGCGGCGCATAGTCAAAAGCACACCTAGGAATAGGCGGCGCATAGTGTATTGCACACTAGATTCCGAGTCCTTAGGCTATAGAATAGGTTGTGCATCGTTCGTGACCTATTTTTACCAAGGCCTAGCCTTTCTCGAAGCCTATTATGACGTGAGAAAGGCTCAATCCATAGCCTTATGCATCCCCATTCCTAACTTACCGACTTTACCATACCATGCGACCAAATCGTCAATTGAAATCAATCTCCTCGTTGCATATTTCTTACACCTATATTTGCTCAAACAAATGAAAACGATTAGTACGATGGGTTGCCTCCCACCAAGCGCCTTAGTTTTGGTCGTGGCACGACTCTTATTTTTGGATTTTCATTTATCAAAAAGAAAAAATACTAAAACGGCAAAACGATAAAACAATAAAACGAAGGGTTGCCTCCCATCTAGCGCCTTATTTATTGTCGTGGCTCGACGTAGTAATCTCGAGTACTTAGACTTCGTCGAGATAAGTGATGGCCATGTCATTCATCGAGTCAAGAGGACCGATATATGGCTTAACACGTTGGCCATTCACCTTGAAGATAACACCCTCATTATTTTCCAGTTCGACTACTCCAGACGAGTAGACGTGGGTGACTTTAAATGGACCAGACCACTTTGATTTTAACTTACCTGGGAAGAGCTTGAATCTGGAGTTAAAGAGTAGTACCATGTCACCTTTTTGGAAGTGTCGTCGAACAATCCGCTGATCGTGATACTTCTTCATCCGCTCCTTGTATAAATCTGATCTTTCATATGCATGGAGACGGAATTCATCTAGCTCGTTCAGCTGCTCCAACCTCAGGTTCTTCACATCATCCCAATTCAGATTCAAGTGCTTCAATGCCCATAATGCCTTGTATTCAAGCTCGATGGGTAGATGACAAGCCTTCCCATAAACTAGCTGATAAGGTGACATGCCAATGGGTGTCTTGAATGCAGTCCTATACGCCCATAGTGCATCATCTAGCTTCCGAGACCAATCCTTCCGATTCGCATTGACCGTCTTGGCCAGGATTTGCTTGATCTCACGATTGGAAACCTCTACTTGTCCACTAGTTTGGGGATGATAAGGCGTAGCTACCTTGTGTTGCTTGACTCCATACTTGGCCAATACAGATTTGAATAGCTTGTTGCAGAAGTGAGATCCTCCATCACTTATGATAGTACGAGGTACCCCAAAGCGAGAGAAGATATTCTTCTTTAAAAACGCTACAACACGCTTTCCTTCATTATCGGCCAATGCTACAGCTTCAACCCATTTCGACACATAATCCACAGCAACCAAGATGTACTTCATTCCAAACGAATTCACGAATGGTCCCATGAAATCAATACCCCATACATCAAAGAGTTCTACCTCCAGAATTTTGGACATGGGCATTTCATGGTGTTTTGAAATAGCACCTTGACGTTGGCATTGGTCACACCTTCTCACATAGTCGTGTGCATCTCTGAATATTGTAGGCCAATAATAACCACTTTGCAAGACTTTTCTTGCTGTTCGATTCCCTGCATGATGGCCTCCAACTTGCGAAGTGTGGCATGCTTCTAATATAGTGGGCACTTCTTCATGGGATATACATCGTCGAATGATACCATCCGCGCATCTTCGAAACAAATAAGGCTCATCCCAATAATAGTGCTGAATGTCATGCATAAACTTCCTCCTCTGGTGGTAAGATAAATTGGAAGGTAACACATTACTCACCACGAAATTTGCAAAGTCGGCATACCATGGTAAGTTCTCCATTGTTGTCGCTAGTATCTCCTCGTCAGGGAATGCATCGCCAATCTGATTTTCTGATTGCGCCACATACTCATTCTCAAGTCTAGATAGGTGATCAGCCACTTGGTTCTCGCAACCTCTTCTATCTTTAACTTCGAAATCAAACTCTTGCAGCAGCAACACCCATCGAATCAGCCTTGGTTTTGCATCCTTCTTTGTCATTAGATACCTAAGAGCTGCATGGTCTGTATGAACGATCACTTTAGTACCTAATAGGTAGGCGCGGAACTTCTCAAACGCATACACAACCGCTAATAGCTCTTGTTCAGTGACGGTGTAGTTCCTTTGGGCTTCATTGAGGACCTTACTCGCATAGTAGATAGGATGAAATAATTTCTCCTTTCTCTGTCCAAGAACAGCACCAACGGCTACACCACTAGCATCACACATGACTTCGAACGGGAGCGTCCAATCTGGTGTTACCATGATAGGGGCTTCAATGAGTTTTTCTTTAAGGCATTCAAATGCCTTTAAGCAATCATCATTAAAGTCAAACTTCGCATCTTTCTCCAATAGCTTGCATAATGGACTAGAAATTTTGGAGAAGTCTTTGATGAATCTACGATAAAACCCAGCATGGCCAAGAAAACTACGAACTCCCTTCACCGAAATTGGAGGTGGTAGCTTCTCAATTACCTCTATTTTGGCGCGATCAACCTCTATTCCTCGTTCGGAGATCTTGTGCCCAAGAACAATTCCTTCTTTTACCATGAAGTGGCACTTCTCCCAATTCAGCACAAGGTTGAACTCTACACATCTTTGTAATGCCATGCTTAAATTCACCAAACATGCTTCGAAAGACTCCCCAACAACTGAAAAGTCGTCCATAAATACCTCCAAAGTGTCTTCTACCATATCAGAGAAAATAGACATCATACATCGCTGAAAGGTGGCTGGTGCATTACATAACCCGAATGGCATACGTTTGAAGGCAAACGTACCATATGGGCATGTAAACGTTGTCTTCTCTTGGTCTTCTGGTGCAATAAAAATCTGATTATAACCTGAATAACCATCAAGAAAGCAAAACCATCCTTTTCCCGCTAATCGATCTAGCATTTGGTCCATAAATGGCATGGGGAAGTGATCCTTGAGAGTCCAAGAATTCAGCTTGCGGTAGTCCATGCATACTCTCCATCCAGTGACGGGCCTGAGTGGAATAAGCTCATTCTTTGCATTCGCAACCACCGTCATACCTCCTTTCTTGGGAACACATTGTACTGGGCTTACCCATGTACTATCAGAAATAGGATACACAACTCCTGCATCTAACCACTTGATAATCTCCTTCTTCACCACCTCTTGCATTGGTGGGTTTAGACGTCTTTGGTGTTCGATGGTGGGTGTGCACTTTTCTTGGAGCTGAATTTTATGAGTGCAAATCCCAGGTGGAATACCAAGGATATCCGCAATGGTCCATCCAATAGCTCTAATATACTTGCGTAAAATTGCAATAAGAGCTGCAACTTGTTGCTCACCTAAATCGGCTGCCACTATGACTGGAAGAGTGTTTCCGCTTCCTAAGAATGAATACTTCAGATGGCTTGGCAGCTCCTTTAATTCTAATGTGGGTGGTTCTTCAATAGATGGCTTAGCTGGTGGTGTGGGTCGATTCTTGAGATCAAGATCCAGCTTCTTAGGAGGATAGCGATATGCTCCTAATCCCGATAGAGCACAAATATCATCTTCAGAAATTTCAGCATCATCATCATCTTCTTCCATGAGCAAAACCTCTAAAGGATCATCAAGAATTTGCTCTTCAGCAAGTAACTCATCCTCGTCATCAACGACAACATCAGCCACAGAAAATACACTTAGATCTTTGGGTTGCTTCATTGATTTGCAAACATCAAAGCGCACCACTTCATCATTTATTCGGAATGAGAGCTCATTAGCTCTCAAATCTATGAGCACACTTCCCGTAGCAAGGAAAGGGCGTCCCAAGATTATGGGAACCTCTGAATCTGCTTCGCAATCCAAGATGACAAAGTCTGCTGGAAATATGAATGAAGATACCTTCACCAAGACATCGCATAGAATACCAACCGGTCGTTTTACCGACCTATCCGCCATAACAAGCTTTATATTAGTTGGTGTAGGATCTCCTAACCCCAACTTCTTGTAGATTGATAATGGCATCAAGTTGATGCTGGCTCCTAAGTCACATAATGCTTTAGCAAAGTCCAAAGATCCGACGGTGCAAGGAATAGTGAAAGCTCCGGGGTCGGCCTTCTTCTGAACTATGGATCGGGTAGCTATTGCACTACAATGATGCACATCTTCTTTCAGCTCATAGCTTGCTGCCCTCTTTTTAGTCAAAAGATCTTTCATAAACTTCGCATACCCAGGCATTTGTTCAAGTGCCTCTACCAATGGGACATTAATAGTTAGCTGCTTCAACATGGTCATAAATTTGCTGAACTTAGTGTCATCGGCCACCTTCTTCAATCTTTGTGGAAAAGGTGGTGGTGGGTATGGAAGTGTTCTTTCCATGGCTTTCTTCTCCTCTTGCTTCCGTTTATTATTTTTTTCAGGCTGCACGTCACTAGGCAACACGTCCTTGACGTTGGAAGTGGATATTGCGGCGTCTTCCCTAGTGGCGTCACTAGGCGTGGCGTCCATGTCTGCTGTTCTGTCAACTACTTGCTTGCCTTCTGCTGAAGTTTCCAGCACCTTACCACTCCTCGTAGTGATGGCCATGCATGACCCATCAGTACTTGGATTTTGCACAGTATCGCTAGGCAAGGTGCCGGCTTTTCTTTGGTTAAGTGCTGCTGAAAGTTGACTGAATTGCTGCTCTAGTTGCTTGATAGAAGTGGAATGAGAATCAACTAATTGCTTCATGGAGGCCAAATCGTCAATCACCTCCTTAACTCCCGCGCTCGTCGCTTCCACTCCTTTCAATAACTTAGCCATCATGTCTTCCATAGAATTGGATGTGGTGGTATCACGTCTACCAGGGGGAACGTACAAACCACTATTTTCATTATTTTTCTTCCAACTACCTTGGTCTTTACCTCCAGATTTATCATAATAGTTCCAACCTTGGTTTCCTTGGGCATTCCCACGGAAACCCCCCTGATTGTTCAAGTAGTTGGCCTCCTCTTCTGAATCAGATTCGTCTCTTCCTTTTGACGCAATAGATTTCACTTTTTCAGTCTTCCCTAATAGATGCTTTGTAAGAAGATCCATTTGGGTTTTCATGTGCGCCATATCTTGATCACGTTCTTCTTCTCTCCTTCTTTGATCTGCAGACATGCCAATAGATAAAGTGGGGCTTGCTATCTCAGAATCCCTGGTATGCCAAGCTCTACTTTGTTTCGTCATACGATCTAGCATGTTGCTTGCTTGACCAAAGGTGAGGTCCATAAAAGAACCTCCAGCTGCGTTGTCCACCACTGGTTTAGTTACTGAATTCAAGGCTCTATATAAGATCTCCATGAGGTGAACATTAGTCATGTGATGGTTTGGGCATCTCGCTAGCTTTGTCTTGAACCTCTCCCATGTTTCGTGAAGAGCTTCAGAGGGAAGCTGACGAAAGTTGCTGATTTCATATCTCAATTGAGCCCTCTTGGATGGCGGAAAGAATCTTTCTAGGAAAGCGTCTCTCAATTGCCTCCAATTTGTAATAGAATCAGGAGTCAGCCCATTCAACCATAATGTTGCCTCCCCAGACAGAGACAATGGAAATAGACGTAATCGAATAGCATTCTGACCAACTCCAGGATTGTCAAAAGACTTGCATGTAGAAATAAAGTTGATGAGATGCATATTCGGATCATCGCCTGCTAGTCCACCAAATAATCCCTTGAGTTGCAATAACTGAATCATGGTGCTAGTGATGTTGAACTTGGCTCCGGGCGCTAATGGTGGTGGAATTATAGCTCCAGTGGCTCCGGCACCATCAAGATCATCATCATCATCGTCGAAAGCTGGTTGCAAAGGTTGGCGATCATATCTGTACCGAGCTTGTCGACCTCGTCTGTTGGTAGGTGTTGCCATTTCAGCGCCATGCCTTGGGTTGATCAACTCGTCATCTCCTAAATCTTCATCGTCAGGATTTGTTGCTCGTCCAGGATTATCAATGTTTTGTTGTTGGACTTGAGCAGCGGCAAGAGCAGCTAATCTTGCTTGCTCGTGTTGAGCAGCCATCCTATCGATTTCCGCTTGTGCTTCCATTCTTCTAATTCGTTGCGGTTCCGGATTGATTGGTAATAACGGTTGACCAGAACTTCTAGTATGGGGCATGCACTAAAAGAAAAACCTGCAATAAACAAAAACAAAAACTAAACGTAAAAGTACGAGAATCTTTGACCAAAGGGTCTAGTAATTTTCACGAACTTGATTGACACTTGTATTCCCCGGCAACGGCGCCAATTTTTGATAACGCTCAATCTACAGCTCTCGTAGGAGTGTAAAGCGGTCGATAGCAAATATAGAACCCAACCTGGGTTGGGTATCGATCCCACAGGGAATAGCTTGGCCAACAAGTAAGTAAAATTAATAGACTTTTGGTGCAAGTCTCGTAAGAAGGGGGGATTGTAATAAGTAACCAAAGTAATGAAATAAAAGCTGAAAATACTAAAGTAAAAAGAGAAAGATTGTCACGTTGGTTGTAAACAATGAGAATTGAAGCGTTGGGGTTATGTCCACCTTCAGAAGTATACGTCTCTATTGGCTATGAGTGTGTAGAGTCTTGACATGCAATTGCTTATAGAGAATTGTAGTCGATGGTAAATCCAAGCGTCTCTCGACCTAAACAAGGACTATTTCACTTTAACTCTCTCGAGCTTAAAGCGTGTCTAATGGTACGAATTCTCCAAGAGGTTAGTCCAGGTACGGCACTAGCTTTTTAATAGGAAAGGGTGTCCTACTACCTTGACATTATCTCTTTTCCAGACAAATAACCTTTCTCTCGAACAAGTTAAATGTTAGACTGGCGTTGGTCTATGCGTCTTCTTTTCTAGACAAATAACCTTTCTCTCGAACAGGTTAGATGTTAGAATGGCGTGTTCTTGTGTTTGAACCGCAAAGGATGTAGATTTAAGATGAAGAGAATAATGATATAAGCAATATACTTGTCTTGAACTCACAAACTCATAGCTATAGATAGTAACTCATTCGGCTTCCATAACCCCAACTAAGAGGTTTAGTTACCCATGAATGCGAAGGATATCACGTTTTGCATGGTGAATGGCGTGTAAAAGAGGTGTTAGGCGTGTGGTTTTGGTGATTCCGTAGCAAGTAACGATTCTCTTGTTGTGGAATTTAAGAATAGAAGAATGAAGAATTAAGAATGTATTGTAGGAAGATGTCTTAAGTTAAGAGTTAATTGAATTGTAAGAATGTGTTAAAAAATCTCTAACATGATAGGGTATTTATAATACTCCTATCCTACTCCTACTAAGCTAATGAAATAAATAACCAAATCCTAATATACTAATGAAATCCTTGACCCAAATGTACTAGGGTAAGGTTACAAAATTATAATCCAAATAGAATAATGAAACACATAACCTAATTGCACTAGGTTAATGTATTATGGCAAAAATCCAGCTTTGTGTCTGTAAGTCCCCAAAGTCTTCAGAAATGCTGTTTTAGCCCGGGACAGATTTTCCATGCAGCAGATTTAGTCCTTTATGCGTCCAGCTCCTTTCCATCTCGTTTGTGAGCTTTCTTTTGCGTCAAGTAAGCCATAAATTGCTGTATTTTGCATCATTTATACCTGAAACTTTCCTAATCACATTTGTTAGCTCATTTACAGGAAAAAGGACTAAAAGTGTATGAAATAGATAATTAGTTCTCAAAACTAGGCTAAAATATGGGCAAAATATATTGATATAGGCGCGTAAATTCGCCTATCATCAGTGGCCAACTTTATATGAAATGAAAGCCCTTTGAATTATCCTTCCAACGATACAAATTTCACCCAAATCTGATATTGGAGCAAAGAGTTATGGTCGATCTACTTTAGCTTATCAAAACAGTCCACCAAAGAGCAGATTTGACATTATTTAAATTTTAAAGGCATTTTGGTCATTTCCTATTATATTATGGATGGTAATATGTGTATATATACATGTATATGAGTTCAAAAACTCATTTTCATCATCAATCATTGAGGAAGAAAAAACCCTAGCCAAATTTGACCTTTAAATTACTTTTGATTCAACCGTAGAAATTCCAAAGTAATCCGATAACTGCGTTTGTCATCTCGAGAGCTTCGAACGGCACCTATTATTTGTAAAAACAGGATTGCATAATCAAAAGGTGAATTCTAAGGTATGAATATTGTTTGCCTTTGTTCTTTTCCATATGTATATGTGTGATTGAGGATTATATGTATTGGTTGTTATTGAAAGGTGATGGAAATAGGGTTATGGACTATTTTGCATGGTTTCGTGGTATTGAATTATGGAAGGTAGATATGGTAATTGAGTTACGGAAGGTGGATATGGTAATTGAGTTATGGAAGGTGGATATGGTGATATACTATTGAATTGATGATTATTTATGTCTATGGCTCAATTTGGTTTAATGGATTGGTTGGAAGGATAAATGAATCCAAACTTGATATTGGAGGATGTTGTATGAATATGCATGGCATGGGAATGTAATTGGAGTATAAGAGGGTTAAAGTGACACCCTTTATGGTGTAATTAAGTTTTACTACTTAACCACTAGTTGGGTGAATTCAAATAATTGAATTGTGATATTTGGTTGTTAATACTAGATTGCTATATATGTTCATCGTAGATAAGTAATCCGAAAAGACGGGAAGTCCATTTGGGACTAGTATTGAAGGTTGACAGTCAGGTATGTAAAGCATACTCTATACCATATCTTTGGCATGAAAGTGAACAATTGTTCTATTAAGAAAGTTTCCAAAGTTATTCAGTAACATGTGATCCATAATGGTTTTGTATGATGTCCTACATTACCAATGAACTTGTTTCCACCCTACAAGATGTCAAGACATTCTAATACTTACTTGTTTTCCAAATCTTACATGTTTATTGCACTAATGAATGTCAGAAGGTATCCCGTTACTCAAACAAGATCCGTGTGCTATTAATGACTCCAAAACATTTCATTGATATACCAATAAGTTCCTACTTCATTGTTATGGCATTGATGACTCCAAAATACTTCATTGATGTGCCAATGAGTTCTTACTTCATTGTTATTGCATTGATGGTCTATTTATATGTCTCTTATTGATGTATCATTGTTTCAAAGTATCAAAAATGCAGTGGCGACTGAAATAACAATCTCATAGATTAATTGAACTAAGTGATGGAAGTTCTCTCTTATCGGGTGGTATCCCAGGGGCATAAGCCTATCATGGGTCGATCCCTATTTATGTGTTTATGGGTGGTATCCCAAGAGCATAAGCCTATCATGGGTCGATCCTAGTTGATATGTACTGGAGGCAGCCTAATGGTCATAGTACAGTACAGTAATGATTACAAAGTTGATAAGAACGAAGGTAAAGTGATTGAATAAATACAATGTATATGTTGTCACAAGTTCTAGTAAGTGTGGTCCACTCCTATTACGATTTATTCACTTGTTTCTGATTTCTATTGAGCTCCTATATCATATGTGATTATCTACAGCTTTACATACTCAGTACATATTTTGTACTGACTTCCCCCATGGGGGACCTGCATTTTATGTTGCAGGCACAGGTACCTCAGCTCATACACCGCACAAGTAGTAGCCAGGATATCCAGCTTCTTTTGGTAAGCTCCAGTTTGCTTTGGTACTTTTCGTGTCATATCCAGTCACTTTTGGTATTGTATAGAAGTTAGTTATATTGCGGGGTGTGTCCCGACCTTAGTTAAACTCTGTGTATAGTCTAGAGGCTTTGTAGACCTAATGTACAGTCAAGGTGGTGTTTTGTTAATAGACGTGATGGCTCCAACGGACAAGTATTATATATACATATATATGTGTGCTCGAGCTTATACAGGTGAGTATTTCCTTTTATATGCGACATGATGCTGCCCAAATTTTGGGTTGTCATAGAGGTATGCATGGGAAGTATAAGGTTATGAGCTGGTTCTCTCAGGCCTCCTCGATTACGGGTGTCAGTCCGCCATAATAGGATTTGATGCATGACAATCAAGGTGCGACGGGAACCAAATCATGTAATAAGATATGGGGACCCAAACTTTCCAATCATATAATAATAATAATAATAATAATAATAATAATAATAATAATAAAAGGGGGACTCAAACCATCTGATCATATAGACCCCTGCATTGGTAATATCTATTTCTAGTGTTGGTCTATCGAATCTCAACTTTCACGACTTAGCTACAAAATCCTCTTTAAAGCCTGATTAAAAAATTATGACACAATCCCATTTATTTTACCACAATACAAATTTAGGCATACATTATTGGTATCGGCATACCAACTACACTTGCAAGGTAATATTAACATGCCAAAATAATTTCATTACTTGGGGAATTCACAGCCCTCTTGGTTCAATTATGCAATATCTTTTGAAAACACAAACCCACAAGGTTCAATTCAACATCATAATGCAATAGTTCTAGAATAGTTAAATACTCATATTTCTCATAAATAAAAACAACTTCACACTATAAGTTTGGGGTCATAACCACTTCAAAAATCATAAGTTTGGTAAATAACAATCCCTTAGTTTATTAACTATAACCATGCACCCACAAGTTCTAAACCATAGTTAAGACATGAGTAATGCACAATAAAACCATAGGAAAATAATTAATTGACTATTCATGTCAAAACCATCGAACCCTTATTTTTAATCATGTAAATAACCATGTACTGTTATGAAATAGAGATATTAATTTTAAGGATAGAGTCACATTCCTGAAATATCAAGTTTCCCAAAGAGAATTTAACTCTAGAGCCCTTGGATGACCAACTTAATGAAATCCTAGCTTGACTTGCTTGAGGGAATTTAGAGATCCTTTTGGAGTGTTTGAGATGTTACTTAGATTTTTTTCTAAGTTCTGATGACACCCTAGAGGGGTTATAAGATGTGGGTTTCAATTTGGGTAAGAGGAGAAAGGTCCAGAATGCCCTTAACTTAAAAACTGAAAAATGCCTCCATTGACCGTTGACTCGTAGCCACTCCTTACAATCCGCCACCATGAGTCGTAACTAAGATAGAACCACCAAGTCACCATACACTTCTAACTTTACGAATCAATATCACGTCCTATAATGGGACCCTCTGACTCGTAGGGTCCAGTCGTAGCCAATAAAGAACTCAAATTGGGGTATGTACTAGATACCCTTTGATTTACACCTAACGACTCATAACAAATCCTTACGGAACTTTGTGAGCGACTCATACTTAGAGAAAAATATAGAAACAAACCTACTAATTTGGCTACAACTCGTCAAGACACCCTATGACTCATAGGCCAAGTCGTAGTCAAGGCAATGAGTACAAAATTTCAGGAATTTTTCATGGACCAAAAACTTGAGGTATTACATACTCCCCCCGTTGGATCATTCATCCTTGAATGATAGGACAAGGCATACGCTAGAATGATATAACACAAGTCACTCCAACCATTACTTTTAACAAAGATAGAAAATAAAGATACCAAGAAAATCACAATTTCCTTTAGCTAAGTCAGAAAATAAAGATGTTAAGGAATACACATACCTTAAGCACAATTTTTTGAATTGGGGAACAAGAATAAATACTTGGAATTCATGTCCTCCTTGACTTTACAAGTAGCTTCCTCAACCTTTTCATTTCTCCAAAGAACCTTTACCTAAGCCACGTCCTTAGCCATAACCGATAGACTTGTCGATCCAAGATTTTCATCAGAACTTCCTTATAAGACAAGGAATCTGAAATACCCACCTTTTCTAAAGGAACAACCATAGAAGGATCACCTACACACTTTTTCAACATCGATATATAGAACACCAGGTGAATAGAACCCATACTAGAAGGTAAGTCCAACTCGTATAAAACATTATCAATCCTCTTTAAAACCAAATATGGGTTAACATATTAGAGATCGAGCATCCATTTCTTCCAAAAATGCATCACTTTTTTCATGTGAGAAACATTTAGAAAAATCCAATACCCTAAATTAAATTCCAATTCTCTTCGCCTTACATTTGCATAGGACTTTTGGTGACTTTGGGCAGTCGTAAGCCTATCCCAAATCATCTTCAACTTTTTCATCACTTAGTGAACCAAATTTGGGCCAAACATCTCAGCCTCACTAACTTCAAACTACTCGATAGGAGATTTACATATACTACCATAAAAGGCCTCAAAAGGAGCCATACCAATGCTAGTGAAGCTTTCCAGGTTTGGACCCTTAGAAAATTTCTAGGAATATCATTCTTCAGACCCATTATAACTCATGGTATAAGTTATAAGCTGGGGTACAAGTGGTGAAGAACTGTCGTAAGTTGACCAATGTTAGTTGGTGGGATGGTCTTAGACACTGGAATGGATACAGTTTAAGGGTATGAGTCGTAAGGCATGGGTACAAGTCGTATAGGTAACTTATAAGGTGGTAAGTGTTTAATCCTTTTGGTGTTACATTATTCTAGGGATATGGATCATGGGTACAAATTATATGCTGAGGTTACTAGATAGTGTCTGATCCATGGTTGAGGATTGGTTACGATTGGGTGGGTATCAACCATAAGCTAGGTTACGACTCGTAAGGAGGTCAGTCGTAACCCAATGTCGGGTTTTTTTAAGATTTAAGTAGGGGTATTCTGGATACTTCCCTACTTACCCTAATAAGGACCCATGACTTCTAATACACATAGGAGGTTATTTACCTAATTATTTTATTCTTAAACACTTAGAATATATTCCAAAATAAATCATAATTCTCTTATGAGCTTTTGGGGCAAAGATCTAGGGTTTCACCTAAGAGATTACTATGGGGCTTGTCTTGGTGAATTCTTTCAATCAATCTTATTGGTTTAAGGCATGATTCTCTTCCATACTTGTAATTAAAATTAAAGTCATGGTTATATGGTTGATTTCATGATTTTTACTTTTGCATGGTTTTGGTTTTCAATCATTTATTTAGGGGTTTTGATGTTAAATGCTTGGTTATGATTTCTTATGGTTTTTATTATGCTTTGTATTCATTAATGGTGGTTTTAGATAATAGAATTGCATGGTAATATCTTAATGGTAATGGGATTTGGTTTTGGTTATACTATGCCCCCAAGGTGTTTGATTAAATGCTTATAAAGATATAGTTATTGCATTGACTCTTTTAAAAGGGAACTCTTGCTTATTTTTAGCTTATGCATGAAACTACAAATAGTTTAAATGGTTTACAAAGGTTAAAGGTTAATTGGTTATGCTTGTGGAGAACATAGTAGTCTCCCAAAAGGTTAATATGGTAAATGGAAAGGGCACCGAGAGTCCCCTAATCTAAATAGTTTGGTTATGGATAATGCTTGCAAGTATGGTGGTATGATGATACCACTAATTTATCAAAACTCCTTGGTTAATAAATGGATAATTAGAATGTTTGGACTTTTTTTTAATTGGGCATTAATGGCAGAGAGTGTAAGCTAAGCCGAGGAAAGTGGCAATCTCAGGGGAATCAAAATTGAAAACTCATATTTGCTGATATTAGGAGTCTTTAATGGCCACGTGTGAGTATCACATTTATATTGGATGGATGTACTATTGATCCTAGGGTTTTTTCTTGGTAATGCAGTTACACACATCAAGACCCTTTCAGTAGGGAAAGCTGAACCCATATGGCTCGTAGGTGGTAGGAGGGATAAGCTACACAACCCAAGTTAAGGTTTTAAATGGTATACTAAACCCGGTCCTTATCCCAGAACCTATATATATGTATGGTTGTTTGCATTGGATAGTTTTTACTTGGTTTGGATAACTGGCAGTACTTTATCCTTATCCCGAGATTCATGCTAGTATTCACCTACTAACCCATCTACTGGCGGTTGTATACCTATGTAATACAGGAATTAGATATTGACTCTTCTTTCATAATACTTGATTTGGGGACAGCTTATTACACTAAAGTGGTGTACTTCCATTCTTTCGAAAGGCATCATTTCATGTTGGACATTCTTAGACTTTTTATTTTTTTTAATATTGGTTTTGTCCATGGTTGGAGACATGTCCCAATTGGATATTTGTATTCTCTTAGATAGAGGCGTTGTGGTACTTCTGGGGGTTGTAATGAGTGGGATCGATATTAGCGTCAACCTTGGCATTGGAATAAGCTGGGAGGCTGGCATCATCAGAAAAAATTTCTCTCTATTCCATTGTATTACATTTTGACTTTGACTTGCATATTATGTTTCAATATTCTCTTTGGTTTGGTATGGTATGGATGGTTGGTTTGGTATTGACAGACTTAGTTGGGTCGGCCATGGTTATGACCCTATCCCAAAGTCTTCTTAGGAGCATTGCATAATCTTATTATATGCTCAAAATGTAGCTCATTTAAGGCTATGCAAGGTGGTTGGGTTGGTTTAAGGGGGTGTTCCCCAGTCCTAGGTGGACTTGCTATTCCTATTACAATAAGGCCCCGGTTCAGACTGCATCAAGTTTGTATCAGAGCCTAGGTTCATGGTCAATTGTGAGTTCACAAAGCTGTGTTGAGTAGAGTCTCTTTTAGGGTATGTAGAGTGCCACACTTATAAGGGAGAGGATGCAAGACATCTATAAGTGTTTCACTTTCTTGGATTCTTTCTCCAAGCTTGACTTCTCAGTCCTTGAAACTCCTCTAACCCTTAATTGTTCATTTTTCATATCATGCCTACTAGATCTAGAATATAAGGAAATTCTTCCATCCAATCTGGGATAATGCTAAATGAGTACCTCCTATGTCTAGAGTACATTGTTGATCTCATGGTCATGTTCCTAATTGTACTAGAGTTCCTCTTATTTCTCCTACTGCTTCTCAGGTCCCTCAAGGAAATATGATAAATGTCGAGTTTTGTTAGTCTATTCATGTTATTGCCCAATTGGTTGCTGCTCAGGCTGAGTGGGGTATAGGCAATGTTGTATCTACTAAGGCCACTTGAATTGGATAGTTTATGAAGATGGATCCTCTGATTTTTATGGGAGTGAAGGTAAAGAAAGACCTACAAGTCTTTCTTAATGAGAAAGAGAAGATCTTTTGGGTAATGAGGGCTACCAATATGGAAAGAGTAAACTTTATAGCTTATCAGCTCAAAGAGGTTGCTTATCTGTGGTATGAGGAGTGGGACTGACATAAGGGTATTATAGAAGAGGATGGTTTATGCGAAGCCTTTTATGATTCCTTCATGGATCGGTTCTTTCCTCAAGAGTTGAGAAAAGATAAGATGAAGGAGTTTTGTAAACTTCAGGCAAGGGAGAATATCTATGAAGGAGTGTGCCTTGGAGTTCCATCAGTTGTTGAGGTATGCTCTTGATTTGGTGGTTGATATGAGGTTGAGAATAAAGAAGTTTGCTTTTGGGTTGAACATACATCTAATTTTAGAGAGCAAGATTGCTTTGTTCATGAGGGATATGGACATATCGAGGTTGACTGTTCATATGTAGTAGGTTGAGAATGAGAAGAGAGGGCAGATAGAATATAATGATAAGCAGGGCAAGTAGGGTAGGTTTTATGATCAAGGAGGTGCCCTGTCTTAAGGTGGTAGAGATGGTGGGAAATAGCAGAAAAAGAAGTAGGGGATTTCTGTTTCCTTCTCTACTGACAGTGTTTCTTACCCCCAGCAGTCATATGGCAGGCGTCATTATAGTAGTGATAATTCACGAGCACAGGGAGCCCAATCTAAGGCAAGCAGAGGTCAGTCTGTTTCTTTGTGTTCTTCTTGTTGTTTCGCGTTCTTCCTCACTGGGAATTCTGTGAGAAAGTTAGGGATAAGTACTTCAAGTGTAGCCAAATAGGCCATCATCTCAGGGATTATCCATCTAACAAGGTTTCTATGGGGGTGAATAAGATTTAGGTGGATTTATCTTCTATTTCTACACCTGGTGGTGTGGCATCTGCTTCTATTACTACTCCGAGTTCCAGTGCAGGTCAGAACAGGTTATATGCTTTGGCGTCCCATCAGGAATCTGAGGCATCGCCTGATGCTGTTACTGGTATGTTACAATTTTTCTATTATGACATGTATTGTTTGCTTGACCTAGGTTCTACCCTTTTCTATGTGACTCTTTATGTATCTGTGATTTTTGGTTTTGATCCAAAAGTTATTTCAAATCTATTTTTGGTTTCTACCTTGGTAGGAGATTCGGTCATTGCTGAACGGGTCTATAGGGGTGGGTATCTGTGAGTGATAAGCAGACTTTGGTAAATCTATTTAAGTTAGGTATGGTAAATTTAGATGTAATCATGGGCATAGATTAGTTCCATTCTTGTTATGCAAATTTGGATTGTCGAACTCGTTGGGTCACCTTTAGGTTCCCTAATGAGCCAAAAGTAAAATGGGAAGGTTATTCCTTAGTGCCTAGGGGGAAGTTTATTTCTTATCTAAGATCCCGGAGGTTAATCTCTAAAGGTGGTCTTTATCACTTGGTCTAGGTTAAAAGTTTTAATTCGAAAGGTCCTCCTTTGTCTTCGATCCCTATGGTTAATGAGTTTCCAAAGGTCTTTTCAGATGATCTCCCAGGTGTTCCTCCAAATAGTAAAATAGAGTTTTATATTGATTTACTTCCGAAACCTCATCCAATTTTTATTCCTCAGTATAGAATGGCTCTGACTGAGTTAAGGAAACTCAAGGAGAAAATTAAGGATCTTTTAGGCAAAGGGTTTATTCATCCTAGTGTTTTCCCATGGAGTGCACCGATGTTGTTCGTTTGCAAGAAGGATGGCTCTCTTCTTATGTGCATCAACTACAGGCAGTTGAATAAGGTAACAGTCAAGAACAAATATTCTCTCCCTCAGATAGATGATTTGTTTGACAAGTTGGAAGGTGCAAAGTTCTTCTCTAAGATTGATCTTCCATCTGGGCACTATCAGTTGAAGATTAGAGAGGTAGATATCCCTAAGATGGCTTTTCGCACTAGGTATGGGCAATATGAGTTTTTGGTGATGTAATTTGGATTGACAAATGCCCCGGCAACATTTATGGATCTGATAAATAGGGTATTTTTGCAATATTTGCGTCTTTTCATCATTGTGTTTTTTATGATATTTTGGTGTATTCAAAGAGTAAGGTGGATTATGCTAATTACCTCTGTGTGGTGTTGCAGACCTTAATGGAACATTGTTTATTTGCTAAGTTCTCTAAGTGCGAGTTTTGGTTGAATCCTGTGACTTTCTTGGGTCATATCATTTCTATTGAAGTGATCATGGTGGATCTGCAGAAGGTGGTTGTAGTGAAGAAGTCGCCTAGACTTATGACTCTATCTGATATTTGGAGCTTTTTGGGTTTAGTCGGGTATTATAGGCGGTTTGTAGAGAGCTTCTTACTGATAGCTGCTCCTTTGACTAAGTTGACTCAAAATAAGGTTAAGTTTCTTGGTCGGATGCATGTGAGGGGAGTTTTGAGAAGGTGAATGATAAGTTGACTTCATCTCCAGTTCTGACTTTGTCGGAAGTCAATGCTGGGTTCGTGGTTTATTGTGATGCATCTCGGGTTGCACTTGGTTGCGTGTTGATACAGCATGGGAAGGTGATAGCCTATGGTTTGAGGCAGTTGAAGGTACATGAGAGGAACTATCCTACTCACCATTTGGAGCTATTGACCGTTGTGTTTCCTTTGAAGATATGGTGGTATTATTTGTATGGGGTCCATGTGGATATCATTTTTATCACAAGAGTTTGCAGTATGTGTTCTCACAGACAGAGCTTAATCTCAGGTAGAGAAGACAGCTTGAGCTACTCAAGGACTATGATATGAGTCTTTACTACCATCCAGGTAAAGCTAACGTGTTTGTTGATACTCTTAGCAGGTTATCCATGGGTAGGTTGGCTCATGTGGAAGAAGGAAAGAGGGAATTGGTGAAGTATATTCATCGCTTGGCAAATCTTAGGGTTCATCTCTTAGACTCCACGGATGGTGGTATGATGGTGCAAGAAGTGGTTAGATCATCACTTGGTGTGGATATTAAGGAGAAGTAAGTGATGGATTGTGCCTTGATAAAAATCAAGGGTAGCATTGGTGAGCAAAAGTAGAGGATTATGAGATTAGCCGCGATGGTACTTTGAGGTACCAAGGGAGGTTGTGTGTTCCTGATGTAGATGGTTTATGGCAAAGGATCTTGGTTGAAGCGCTGGAGTCATGCAATGTTGTCCATCCTAGTTCTACTAAGATGTACCATTATATCAAGGAAATCTATTGGTGGAGTGGCATGAAGCGCGAAGTGGTTGATTTTGTGTCCAAGTGCTTGGTGTGTCAACAAGTTAAGGTTGAGCACATGAGTCTCGATGGGTTGTATTAAGAAATTAAGTTACCGAAATGGAAGTGGGAGGAAATAAATATGGATTTTATTACCAGTCTTTCTTGGTCTTGGAACCAAATTGATTCGATTTGGGTCATTGTGGATAGGATGACAAAGTCTGCGCATTTCTTGCCTGTGCGGACTAGATTTTTGACGGAGGATTATGCGAAGCTTTATCTTCAAAAGATTGTGAAACTGCATGGGGTGCCTATTTTGATTATTTCCAATCGTAGTATGCAGTTTATGTCCTACTTCTGGTGGTTTTTTAGAATGGGTTGGGGACTAAGGTGAGTCTGAGTACAGCTTTCCACCCAAAGTCAGATGGGCAGGCAAAAAGAACTATTCAGACATTGAAAGATATGCTTTGAGCCTGTGTGATTGATTATGGTGGTAGTTGGGTGGAGCATCTACCTTTGGTAGAGTTTGCTTATAACAATAGATATCATAAAAGTATCAGTATGGCTCCTTTTGAAGTATTGTATGGTAAGAGGTATAGATCTCATATTGGTTGGTTTGAGCTCGGCGAAGCAGATTTGTTTGGTCCGAATTTGGTTCGTCAAGCTATGAAAAAGGTAAAAGTGATTCGGGATAGGCTCAAGGCTGCCATAAGTCATCAAAAGTTGTAAATAGAGGTTAGGCGTAGAGATTTGGAGTTTACAGTTAGGGATAAGGTTTTCCTTAAGGTATCTCCTATGAAGAAAGTAGTGTGGTTCGGCAAAAAGGGAAAGCTCAGTCCTCGGTGCATTGGGCCTTATGAGATTTTATGGAAAGCGGGCAATGTTGCATATGAGTTCGAGTTTCCATCTAGTTTGAGTTTGGTTCATCCGGTATTTTATGCTTCTATGTTGAGAAAGTGCGTTTGTGATTCATCTTAGATCTACCTTTAGACGGGTTGGATATCTCGGATTCTCTGTCTTATAAAGAGGTCCCGATTGATACATTGGATAGGTAGGTTCGTCGGTTGCGGACCAAGGATGTAGCTTTGGTTAAGGTTCTATGGCGGGACCACAAGGTGGAAGAGGCCACGTGGGAAGCGGAAGAGGACTGAAGTCCAAGTATCCGCTCTTATTTTCTGCTCCTGATATTCGTGCGAAAGGTATGTGTTCTTGAACACATCTTTATTTTCTGAGTTTGTTAAAGGAAAAATTAACATCTTTGCATCATTTTTTTCAAACTTTATTAAAAGGATGTTTGATAATACAAATGACTCTATGTGTCGTTACCCCTACCTTATCCGTCATTGAGGGAGGAATGTTCCTAGTGGGGGAGACTGGAGCATTCCAGGTTTGGACACTTAGAAAATTTCTAGGAATCTCATTCTTCAGACCCATTATACCTCATGGTACGAGTCGTAAGCAGGAGTACGAGTAGTGAAGACCTGTCGTAAGCTGACCGGTGTTAGTTGATGGAATGATCTTGGACACTGGAATGGGTGCGAGTCATATAGGTGACTCGTAAGGTGGTCAGTGTTTGATACTCCTGGTGTTACATTATGCCAGGGTTACAGATCATAGGTACGGATCGTATGCTGAGGTTAAGACTTGATTGGATGAGCCGTATACAGGACAGTGTCTGATCCATGGTTGAGGATTGGTTACGATTAGGTGGGTATTAATCATAAGCTAGGTTACGACTCGTAAGGAGGTCACTCATAACCCTGTGTTAGGTTTTAATTGAATTTAAATGGGGGTATTCTTGATATTTCCCTACTTAGCCTAATAAGGACCCACGACTTCTAATACACTTAGGAGGTTATTTACCAATTATTTTATTCATAAGCACTTTGAATCTCTTCCAAAACATATCATAATTCTCTCAAGAGCCTTTGGGGAAAATAGTTAGGGTTTTAGCTAAGGTATTACTTTCGGGATTGTCTTGGTGAATTCTTTCCATCAATCTTCTTGGTTTAAGGCATGATTCTCTTCACTACTTATAATTCAATTAAATGCATGGTTATATGGTTGATTTCATGGTTTTTACTTTTGCGTGGTTTTGGTTTTCAATTATTGATTTGGGGGTTTTGATGTTAAACGATTGGTTATGATTTCTTATGGTTTCAATTATGCTTTCTATGCATTAATGGTGGTTTTGGATAATGGAATTAAATAGTAATGGCTTAATGGTAATGGAATTTGGTTTTGGTTATACTATGCCCCTAAGGTGTTTGATTAAATTCTTATAAAGATATATTTATTGCATTGACTTTTTTAAAAGGGATCTCTTGCTTGTTTTCAGCTTATGCATGAAACTACAAATGGTTTAAATGGTTTGCAAAGGTTAAAGGTTAATTGGTTGTGCTTGTGGAGAAATGATAGTCTCCCAAGAGGTTAATATGGTAAACAGAAAGGGCACCGAGAGTCCCCAAATCTAAATAGTTTGGTTATGGATAATGCTTGCAAGTATGGTGGTATGATGATACCACAGGTTTATGAAATACCCTTGGTTAATAAATTGATAATTGGATTGTTTGGACGTGGTTTTAATTGGGCATTAATAGTGAGGAGTGTAAACTAAGCCGTGGAAGGTGGCGATCCCGGGGAGATCAAAATTGAAAACTCATATTTATCGATATGAGGGGTCTTTGATGGCCACGTGCGAGTATCACATTTATATTGGAGGGATGTACTAGTCATCCTATGGTTATTGCCTGGTCATGCGGCTATATGCACCGGGACCCTTTCAGCAGGGGAGTTGAACCCATATAGCCCGTGGGTGGTAGGACAACTAAGCTACATGACCCAATTAAGGTTTTAATGGCATGCTAAACCCGATCCCTTATCCCATCACTTATATTTATGTATGGTTGTTTGCATTGGATGGTTTTTACTTAGTTTTGATAACTGGCATTACTTTATCCTTATCCCGAGATCCATTTTAGTGTTCATCCACTAACCCATTTACTTGTGGTTGTATACCCACACTATGCAGGAACCAGACATTCGACTACTCTTTCATAGTACTTGATTCGGGGATAGCTTATTGGACTGAAGTAGTGAGCTTCCATCCTTTTGGAAGGAATTATTTCTTGTTGGACATTCTTAAACTTTTTATTTTATTTTTAGATATTGGTTTTGGCCATGGTTGGGGGCATGTCCCTATCAGATATTTGTATTTTCTTGGATAGAGGCTTTATGGTACTTATGGGGTTAGAATGGGTGGGATCGGTATTGGTGTCAGCCTTGGAATTGGAATTGACTTTCATATTATGTTTCGATATTCTCTTTGGTTTGGTATGGTATGGATGGTTGGTTTGGTATGGACAGACTTGGTTGGGTCAGTCATAGTTGTGACCCTATCCCAAAGTCCTCATAAGATCATTGTGCAATCTTGTTATATGCTCAACATTTAGCTCGCCTAAGGTTTTATAAGGTGGTTGGGTTGGGTTATGGGGGTGGTCCCCAGTCCTAGGTGGACTTGAGATACCCATTATAACAAGGCCCCCGTCCGGGCTACATAAGCTATAGTGATACATGTTGTTGTAAGAAAACTATATGAGTGTCAAGTGGTCAACCAGCTACCACCATAGTCAATTATACAAGTCCCAAAACATAGCTTCCAAAACCTGAATCGTCCTTTCCGTTCCCCCATCCGTTGTGGGTGGAAAGCGGTGGTAAGGGTCATCTTAGTCCCCAAACCCCTCTAAAATGACTTCCAAAAGTGAGATAAGAACTGAGCACCTCAATTAGAAATTATATAAACTGGAGCACCATGAAACTTTATGATCTCCTTAAGGAACAAGTTAGCATAATCCTTAGAAAAGAAATTAGTCCTCACTGGCAAAAAGTGAGCAAACTTAGTCATCCTATCCACGATGACCTAGATAAGTCACAACATTAAACCAGAAATCACACTTAGAGAACTTAGCATACAAACAATGATCCTTTAGGATCTACAACATACGGCGGAGGTGATCGGCATGATCCTCCTCACTTTTGGAGTACACCAAAATGTCGCCAATAAAGACAACCACGAATAAATCCAAGAACTGATGGAAAACTTGATTCATAAGATCCATAAATGTTCTTGGAGTGTTGGTCAAGCCAAAACACATCACTAAAAACTCAAAATGATCGTGCTGGGTTTGGAAAGCAGTCTTAGGGATATTTGTCTCCCTAATCTTTAGCTAGTTGTACCCGAACCGAAGATCGATCTTGGAGACGAATTTAGCACCCTGAAGCTGGTCAAACAAATAATCTACCCTTGGAAGAGGGTACTTATTCTTTACCATCACCTTATTCAATTGTCAGTAATCACTACACATTCAAGGGAAACCATCCTTCTTACGCATGAACAACACCGGTGCACCCCACGGGTACATACTAGGACAGATAAAATCCTAGTCTAAAAGATCCTTTAATTGCTCCTTGAGCTCTTTCAACTCGACTGGAGTCATTATATATAGAGGGATAAAGATAGGACGAGTAGAATCTCCAAGGTAGAATCTTTAACCTATACCAAATGATAGAGACACCCCTTGAAATTAATTTCTAGGCTCTAAGATATGATATGAACCTTTCCTTCGGCACTAGAGAACTACATTCCCATTCAATGACCAGGTTCATTAGGGAAATTGAAGATGACCTTATGGGTCCTACAATATAAAGAAGCATAGTACGAATGCAACCAATCCATCCCTAATATGACATCAAATCAACCATTTCTAAATCTATTAGATATAGCAGAGCTTGTCTATCACGAACAAAAATCGCACAACCCCTATAGATTCTTCTAGCAACCAGAGTCAGTCTCCAACTGTGTTAGAAATGAAAAAAGGGTCCAAAATGCACTTAGGATCGAATCCAAAATGCATAGCCATGAATGGGGTCAAATAAGAGAGAGTGGACCCCAAATTAAGTAAATAGTACACATCACGGGAAAAGAGTTTCAACATACTAATAACGACATCAGGGGCTGCCTCAGACTCCTGACGGGTAGTGAGGGAACAAAGACAGTTCCAACCAGTGCCAAAGCCAGAAATAGAAGTAACACCCTTTGGTACAGAAGCTGATGCAGTAGCAATATGAATCTTGTTTCCCCCAGAAGCAACCCTAGAAGCAAAATATCTCTGCATATGACCAATCAGACCACATCTAAAGCACCACTAGCCAAAGAGTAGGAACCAGAGTTACCCCACTTCTTCTTAGACTAGTTTCCACCATCTCTACCCCTTTGTTGCTGACCTCCACCCAGATTCGGCTAGAGAAACTTCTTAATTTGCCTCTCCCTAATTTTAGCTTTCTTCTTCTTCCCTTCTTTGACCTGCTGCATATAAATCACAAGCTTATAATATCCATGTCCTTATTTAACAATGCAGCCTTACTCTCTAGAATCAAGTCTCGGCACATCTCAAAAGAGAACTTCCTCATCCTAGCCCTCATGCTTGTCACCAACTCCAAAGCATACTAAGATAACTAGTGGAATTTCAAGGCATACTCTTTAATTGTCATACTTTCTTGACTGGAATTTACAAATTCCTCAGCGTTTGCCTCCCCCAACTCCTAAGGGAAAAAGCGAGCAACAAAAGCACTAGTGAATTCGTCCCACAAAGAGGACTTAGCATTATTGCCCCTAAGATGCTCCCACTCTTCATACCATTGGTATGATACATTTTTCGACTAATAAGCTGCAAATTCTACACCCACCACCTTAGTAGGATGCATCACATAGAAGATTTTTTCTATCTCATCAATGAAATATTAAGGATCTTCCTCAACTTTAGAGTCGGTGAAAACAAGAGGAATCAATCTCATGAGTTGGCCAACTCTAGTAGCCTTAGAGGATGGAGCAACAGAAGCAACCCGCTAAGTCTAATAGGCCACCAACTGGATAAGCAAATAAATTGATTGGCGAAACACATCATTAGACACCCCAGCCTGGGTGCCTGGAGAAGGACATAAGGAGCTAATGGAGTTCCATCAGGGAAATCAGGAGCAGCGACCCTATATTGGGTCTGAACTCCTAGAGTTGGAAAAACTCTATCCATATTGTCCTCAAATAGGACAGAAAAGTTTCCACGGTTATCAGATCTTCTTGGAGGCATGATTTGAAAGGTGAACAAAAGGGGAATAGTGAGATTTAAGATGTTAGAATCTATAGTTTAAAATAGAACAACTAGAAAGAGAAACATTCTTAAATGTCTCATAGCCTCTCCCATATAAGTGTGGCATAGTACACACTCATAAAAGAGACTCTACTTGACATGGATTTGTTAGACACCCAATGACACTAAACCTAGGCTCTGATATTATCTTTGTCATGACCCAAACTATGTCCTGACCGTGATGGGTATCTCAAGTCCCACATGGATTGGAGACCACCCTCTAAACCTAACCAAGTAAACCAAACATTCTCAATGTTGGATGAATTCCAAACATATAACAAGATAGATTCAAGAATAATTAATACTTCTATGATCAACAACCAACCATCGGCCTTCTAGACATGAACCAAAACTATATATCAATAAAGTATCGGGACATGACCCCCCACTATAGCCAAAAATAAGTCTAAATAGTCTAAAACAAAAAGACCAAAACATGGAATGTAATCTTCTGATGTATGGAAGCTCACCACTTCAATGTCAACTCATAAGCTGATCCTAAATCCTAATCACTGAGCAAGGGAAGTAGAAGTATGGCTAGTTCCTGCTTCGAATGGGGATACAACATTCAAAGATGGTTAGTGATTGGAGTGCTAGCATGTAACTCAGGGATACGGGATAACATAATGTCATGATCAACAGTTTAAAATTATTCAAGATTCCATGCATATACGTACATATACATATATTATATGCTAGGATAGGGAACGAGGCTTAACATAGATTTTAAAATTTTAGTCTGGATTGTGGAACTCAACCTTTATTACATACAAGGAACCCATGGGCTATATGGGCCCAACTCTCCCCAAGTTGTTAGGGCCCCAGTACGTGTAGCCACACAAACCAAAAGGTATACATATGTACTTTGGGGGACTCAAAATTCCCTGTATATCAAGGTGACACAAGCACCAAATCATGTAATAAGATATGGGCAACTCAAAACTCTCAATCATATAATAATAATAATAGGTGGACTCAAACCACCCGATCAAATAGACCTCCGCGTCGATAACTGCGCTTTCTAGTGTTGGTCTCTTGGATCTCCACTTTCATGTCTCAGCTACATAATCCTCTTTAAATCCTACACAATCCCTTCCATTGAACCATAATACATATTTAGGCATATATTATTGGTATCGTCATATCAACTACACTTGCATAGTAATATCAACATGCCAAAACAATTTCATTATTTAGGGAATTCACAACCCCTCTTGGTTCAATTATGTAATAGATTTTGAAAACACAAACCCACAAGGTTCAATTCAACTTCATAATTTAATAGTTCCAGAATAATTAAATTCCTATATTTCTCATAACTAAAAACTTCACAATATGGGGTTGGGGTCATAACCACTTCAAAAATTGTAAGTCTGAGAAATCACAATCCCTTAATTTATTTACCATAACCATGCATCCACAAGTTCAAAACCATAGTTAAGACATGAGTAATGCACAATAAAACCATGGAAAAATAATTAATTTACCATTCCTGTCAATACCCTCGATTATGTTAAAATCCTTATTTTTAATCACATAAATAACTATGTACTTTCATGAAATAAAGATATTAAGTTTAAGGGTAGAGTCACATGCCTGAAATATTAAGTTTCACAGAGAAAATTTAACTCTAAAGCCCTTGGATGACCAACTTGATGAAACCCTAGCTTGACTTGCTTGAGGGAATTTAGAGAGCCTTTTAGAGTGTTTGAGAAGTTAATTAGATTTATTTCTAAGTTATAATAACACCCTATAAGGGTTATAAGATGTGGGTTTCAATTTGGGTAAGAGGGGAAATGTCCAGAATGCCTTTAACTTAAAAGCTGAAAAAGTGTCGTCATTGACTATGGGTCAACCGTTGACTCGTACCCACTCCTTACAACTCATAACCAAGACAGAACCACCAAGGAACCATACATTTCTAACCTTATGACTCAATTACATAACCAGTAATGGGACCTATGACTCATAGGGTCCAGAAGTAGCAAACACATAACCCAAATTGGGGTATACACTGGACACCCATCGATTTACACCAAATGACTCATAACAAATTCTTATGGATCTTAGTGAGCCACCTATACTCAGAGAATAATCTAACCACAAACTTACTGATTTGGTTACGACTTATCCCAATGACCCATCAAGATACCCTACGACTCATAGGTTAAGTCGTCGTCAAGGCAGTGTGTGTAAGATCTTAGGAATTTTTCAAGGACTAAAAACTCAAAGAGCTACAATGGTGATAAATATTAGAATCCTAGTTTGGGACTAGGTCGGTGTATATGAGTATTCCAGAACCCCCTTGGAGCCCCTTCATTTGTGAGTCATCATGCCGAAGAAGAGAGGTTGTCCTAAGTTCTGCCTTTGCAATTCATCGAGTTGTAGGAGGTGTATACACTGGGTTACTTTATGGTAATTGGATTGGTTATGGTATTATGTATTCACTTTGCATTCATCCTTGCATGTACATTGCTTGTCACCAGTATGCGTCTATATCTATCAGTCTTATGGGGGGTTGCATAAGTATAGGTGATGAATAAGACATATGGAGTACTCTATTTGGTGCTCTTATCTCTCAACCTTCTAGGGGGTTGCATAGGTATGGGATCTAATTATTATTTGTTGATTGTTGATTGAACCTTCTAGGCCTAGGGTGGCGGGGGTTTATGAAAGGCCCGGTTAGGTATTGATTTTCCAGACTAACTAGTTACTTTACATTGTTATTGTTATTATTATGGTTAGTTCATAATAGTTTAGTTATTGGACTGGTACTGAGATTCGAGATATGATTCTAAATCTTTATCCTTATAATTATATTATTACTCATGATTATTCCATGGTTAGGCATTATGGTTGAAAACGTTAATTATGTTAGCACTAGTTGCTAATATAATTAGGAGGTCTGATGATGCTAGTGTGATTGCATAGGTTGTACCTTTGAGTTAGCCTTCTTATGGTATATATATGTATATCTATCTATGTATAGTTATGGTATTACCGTATATCCCTTCCTTCCTTTAAGTATTCATATTGTATATCCATTCCTTGGCCTTGTATATTACAATGTATATCCTTCTTCCATTCTTTATTTGTATATCGGCCAATATTATACGGTACAATGCTTAAGACCTGGATTATGGTTGGAATAGGCTAGTTTATCCTTATTGTCTCCTTAGCTTTACCATATTAGTTTTCTTAGTTATTTGAGCATAGTTTACATTCTAGTTATCATGTTATGTATATCTACATTATCTTTGGAGCTCAGTCGGCAGTTGCCTACTGAGTACAATGTGTTTGGTACTCATACTACACTTCTGCATCCTCCAATCATAGTACGGGTTTTATCTATTGTTGTGTGCATCATGTAGATCATCTATGGTTGGGGACATAGGGTAAGCTCCTGCCATTCAAAGCATTACTATTCTCCCTCCTATATATTAGACTAATCATTTTATTGTATTCAGAGATGGGTTGTATCAGTATATTTATTTAGTACATCATTATTTAACTTATTACATTAGAATCTCGTGTACTGACTCCATCAGGTTTAGGACTATTTTATGTATTTTAGTCTTTTATTTCATTTATTTTGCAGTTTTACTCCATTTCTCTTGGTAGTCCGTTACTAGTAGTTTTGGACTACGTGTTGGCTTGCCTACTGGTGGGTTATAGTAGGCGCCATCATGACTTGAGAAATTAGATTGTGACACATTCAGGATTACCTTGTGGAGTTCAATTCAAAAAAGTATATAGCTCGTCATAAGTTTACTCTAAAGATAGACCACTTGCAGCTGAATCTAGAAAAATATTTATGTTATGTTCTAGAGTGTCAATGAAAGTATGAGATAATACCTCATTGGTTTGTTAGTGATGCAGGCAATCTTCGAGTAGAGACTTGAATCTCTCCCAAGCATGATAAATATTCTCATCTGGATTTTGCTTGAAACTCATGATCATACTTCTCAACCTTGCAGTTTTGCCAAAAGGGAACAGTCTGTCATGACCCCAAAACAAGGGTCATGATGACACTTGTCAAGGCGAACCTTGACAAGTAAGTCTATCACCCAAAATAATATACAAGGGGAAAAATATAGAAACAACCCTAAGTCAAGGCTTCTATAATGAAGATGAATCATACAAATATAATAAACATGGAAAGAAATATAGCCAATAACAATCCATAACTCCCAAAACCCGATGTCAACAGTGTAAGAACATATCTAGTACAACTCGAATCTAAATGAAATACATAAGATATCCACAACAGGATAAACTCTATCTCTGGAAAACAAATAAGGACAGTGTATGATACAAAAAGGTAGTAGAAGACATCTAGATGCCTAAAAATTGATCACTACCTTGAAAGCTCTAAATATTTCCTGAATCAAGCAATGTGAAGTGCACCCAAACCTAAATCTGCACCGAAAGGGTATAGTGGGAGTGAGTATGGTCCACTATTACTCACTAGGTATCATAGGCCGACTGAATAAACTAGAAAATAAAGCACACAAAATTCGCATGTCACCTGCAATTAGAAAATTTCCTACAACAGTAGCCCACACCGCATACACTAACAGTTCTAATATATCATATATATTGTAATAACACCAGAAAGTCACCAAAAATATACATTATATCATAGACAAGTAGAACAAATAAGTACAATATATATAGGATTATCAAGTACAAGTAAAGCAAGATTGAACAATTATGTAAGTGACAAGCTAAGATAGAAATACAATCACATAATAAGCCTAATGAAGCAAACATAATGTGAATGGTGATGATGATACATAAGGTTGTTGCACAACCTTCGAGATTGTCGCACAGTCTTCGTATATACTTATGAATCTAAATCTTGTAGGTATAGGACCTATGAGGGGTTTATCAACCCGTATACGATCCATGTATCATAGCTCTTCCCTGGCACATCCCTCGGGGAGGATTTTATAAGATTTCACATTTTATATCATAAAAAGGTATTGCCAATATTTCTCAGTATTTCCACGGTGGTACTATTGTTTCATGAATGGGTATGAGGATGCAATGCTCACAACTAACCACAATGAGTCTTTCCCCAACCAAACACAATGAGTATTTCCACAACCAACCAATATACCATCATACGAGCCAAATATCCACTAATTATTTTCAACCATTCACGAAATACAACATGATTCATATGCCAAAAGAGTATGAATACATCACAATACACACTTCGTACCACAATATGCTTTTCATTAAATAAAGCACAGATATTCTCATGTACACAGGCTATCAACATTACATAGGACCCCACACGGTCAAATATAGCACATAATATATCAAATCCACCAATTACATCACATATAGGCCCCACGCGAGCATAACACAATAAGATAGTCATTTTTTATGATTAGTTTTCACACTCTTGACATGCTTTTGTATATAAATTAACCACTCGGTCCAATCTAAAAAAGTTAAACCATAACCTACCTTGAAGGCCAAAAATTGATTCGTAATACTTCGATCCCAAATCCCTACTCCTCATAAATGGATCTTAAATCAAATAAAATGTCAAAATATAGAATCTACCCATCAAAAAGATATCAACGACATGATATTTCCTAGTTTTAAGTCGAGGTCAAAATGGACCCTCGAAATGGATTTTTAAAAAAGAAGGAAAAAATTATAACTTTATTCACAAAATATGTTTCCCATATTTTTAGGAGCCTACAAATGAAAATCCAAGAAAAAATGAGTTAAAAACAAGGTCCTTGAAAAAAAATATTTTTAAAATTTACCGAGTAAAATCTTTGAAATCCATTTAACAATCATGAATAGATGTTGTTTTGAAGATGAAATTAAGGAAAATGGATAATTATAGGATTAGAAACTCATTCAAATGAAAAAAGAGTGAATTTGGAATTTAAATTGGTGAAATACACTTTTTATGACTTAGGGTAAAAATCTCCAAATTTGATAGTTAATTCATGTTTAAAACAAGAATTTAAGGTTAAAGGTAGAAGAAATTAGTTGAAATGAGAGTAATGGAGCTTACCCAAGCTTAGAAATGGATAAATTTGTTTAAAAACATGAAACCCTAAGCCTCAAGTCTCAAAAATGGTGAAAAATAGCGAAAACCAGTTGTTTATATACCTAGGCTTTGTGATCACAGTCCAAGATCGCGATCGCAGTCCAGGATCGCGATCGCAGTACCTCGCCTATCAAGGGTATCGTGATTGAGAAAAGGGTATCGTGATCATGATACCTCAACCATAGTCTTAATCACAATCATAACAAGAGCATCGTGATCGCAGGTGCACTAGATAATTGGTGCACCAGTTGGGGACTTGGTAATTCTCCAAGTCTCTGCAGGCCCCTCGACATTTATCCAAAATACTATGATTGTAAATAAACTATGTTACCCTATTAAATTTGATATTTTGGACTCAATAGTGATATTAGATTTTTAAAAAAATATTGTTTTCACAAAGTTGACCCCCAAAACTAAAAATTACAACGTTTCAAATCAAGGGCCGGAAAGAGATTTAAAAGTCATGAAATCCCACCAACCATGTTACCACCCTAAAATTGATGTTTCGGATCTATTGGCACATTCCATTATACCATCCATTGCACATATCAAAAGATATCAATGAAAATTAATTATAAGGCTCTCAAAGCCGCCAAAAACTATAAAATCACATAAATAGCATCAAAATACATCAAGAATCGTGTCAATCACCTCCACACCCTAAAAATACCATAATACAAATATGGAAATGGGTAAAATAGTTAAATCGCATAAAAATATACTTTTCACATAATTCATCAAAATTCAGGTTGTTACACATTCGGATGAGGAATTTTTTTCCATGTCTTCCCAAGTTATGATGGAGTTTAAAGGTTCCATCTTTAACCATTTCCTTGATTCCCCTAATAGTGAGAAGGTGAAGAGAATGAGCCTCACATAATATGTGGAGACTCTAGTGAAATTTTGTAGGTGGATCTGGGAATTCTCATGTGACAAGCCTTTGAACTGCCCACTGCTGTGTGAAACAATTTCTCCATGTTCTGCTTAAGCTCAAATCTAACACCCAGGTTCCAGTCTGTGGATGACAAAGTAACATTAGTTGCAAGTGGGATTACCACTTCTTGTAAAGTCTTGCGGGCTGGTGGTTGTTCAATCATGACTGCAGGAATGGCTTAGCCTCATTGAACTTGTGGGATGGGATGAAGAAGTGTTAATTTTATCTTCAATTAGTTAAAGCGTAGATTATGTCAGGGATATGGTTCAATCAAATCTCATTCTCTTTCCAGCTTACTTGAAATTCAAACATGTGTATTCAGAAGCTAAGACCAAGTTGACAACACTTATAAAACAAAATAACAAAACTAAAAATCAGAAATTTGCCGAGTTTAAAGTATCCGGCAATGACTCCAAAAACTTATTGTGTCCTACCACATACGCAAGTGTACATGGTCGTGCAAGTAATAAAGTGGCTCTTTCAAGCCGAATATCGATCCCACAGGGACTTGTGTTTAGTAAACAATCCAATTCTAGCATTACTAATAAAATTAAATAAGTATGAGTCATAACCAAAGAGAGTTCAAGTTTGAGTATTAAAAAGTAACAATAAACAATGATGAGAATATAAAGTGTTTGAAATAATGATTAGGAGAAATCTATGGTCAAGACAATGTACACCATCTCAACGGTTGAGTTAAATATTTTGATTTTTGATTCACGGGGTTACTAACATTATTATGATAATTTAAGCCTCTAATCATATATCTAAATTATCCACACAACCACATCATTGAGCGGGGATGTGAGAACTAATTCAAATGCATTTGTATTTGATACCGTATTTGAATCAAATAGGGAAAATTAGGTATATTCCTATCCTAACTGTGAATCCTATCTTTAATTCATTTAAAAGACAAGAACCCACTCCATATGTTCTATGTTCTAATCTATTGTTCCTCCTTCAGGTCTTACAATAGAAATATAAATGTATTCTAAAGGTCGCGAGTCAATATAATAGTAATAACAAAAATCATATGAAATAACCAAATATGATATTCAACTTGAAACCAACTTAATTGAATGTTGAGTACTCATGTTTGTAGCATAAACCCTAGAATTAGGGTGTTTATCCAATCATAGTATTAAAAAAAATCACCATAGATAAGTTCATAAAGTAAAACTAGACAAAAGTAAAGTTAAAAAACAAAGGATCCTAGTTTGATCCCCTTGATGTCTTATCTCCTCTCCAATTAGTGTATTGATCCAAAGATGGGATTTAATTGTGACTAAGTTCTCATTTTATAGTGTTTTAGGTCGACATGGGTATTCCAATACTAAATATATGCATTGACAATATTGTCCCTCACTTAAACACACAACAATCGAATTTTGAACGTCTCAGGAGTTGCCTCGCACCACGAGGCCTAAAGCTGGACTTTGCAGGTGAGGAACCCACACAAATCAAGGATAAGGAAGTGATATTTCTCCCTAGGGGTCATGGATCATGCCCCATTTCCTTCCTTGAGGGGTGCGGTGCAAGGCATTCCTACAAAGGTGCACTTTTGCTTTCGTTTGGCTCCTATCTCATCATGCATTTGATCCTTGTTTTCCTAATTATTTAGAATTTTTTTTAAGCTTAAATTATCTTATAAAACACCTCCAATGGTCTTATACAATATTAAATAACAATCATTAGTTCATACAATACAATCGAGCTCATCAAAGTACACTAGTTTTCTCGTTTAAACTCTATTTGATCATTTTGATTCTTAACTTGTTTTCAATGCACCATAAACACAATAAAAGTTTTAATTTACACATAATTACACAATTACATCTTTAATAACCCATTAAGAACATTGAGAAGTCCTCAAAACTAAGCTAAACGTGTGTAGACAATGACACTTAGAAGTATAAATACACCTAAGATCAATTTGTATATTTAATGCCAAATCTATCATGTCAACAAGATGCGGATTTTTTGTTTTATGGATTTTATATTATCACATCTCGTTGTTTGCAAAAAAAAATTTATCGTCACACTTTTTATGTCAACTTATTGTGAGTAAGTCCATGTTGTTTGTTCTCTACATCTACATGCATGCAATACACAATCACTTTTCTTTCTTCTCTAAATTTAATTAATAATTTAATAACTCATTTCCATACATCAAATACATAAATATTATTGATCTATTATCAAATAGATATATCTGAAATGGGATTATAAATAAAACTAATATTTGTCTAAATTTGTGCGTGTGTGTATATATATATAAAAACTATTTTATTTCATTATTTATATTAAAAGGTTGATATAACTATGAACAGTAAGATAAAATAATTTTATGAAATAACTCAATTTCATTTGATTTACCTAACGGCCTCTAAAATGTTACACTTCATAAATTATTTACGTAAAAATAAAGTATGTCATTAGTGGTTGAGTTGGCCTATTATTTTTTGATAATCTTCTTTATGTTTATCTTATTATAGGAAGCTAGGGAGATTAATGGGTGACACAAGTAATATACGTGAAAATAGTGCGGAAGTAACTGAATTGGTAGAACCAAAGCAGAAAAAAACTAAATCAATAACATCAGATATATGAAAATGCTTCACAAATATTGACAAGGTTGAAGATGGAATTTAAAAGACAAAATATAATAGGTGTAAAATTGAAACTTTTAAGTTGTACAACCCCAAAGGTAAAAATTATGGGACTTCACATTTACGTCGTCATAAAAAGGTATGTCCAATGCTTAAATATTATGATCTGGGTCATATGTTCATCAATCAAGAAGGAAAGTTACAGTCTAAAATAGTTGATCAATGAACACGATGTGAAAAGCTTGCTAAAGCTATCTTAAAGCATAATTTATCGTATTCTTTAATTGAATATAAAGAAATTAGGGAGTGGGTAAATTATGTAAATGCAGATATTGTGATGCATTTTAGGAACACAATTGCATATGTAAGGAAAGTGTATATTAGAGAGACGGAGAAACTAAAACAAGAATTATCTAAAATTTCTAATAGAGTATATTTTAATTCTAATTGTTGGACATCATCTATTTCGGAGGATATATTTTTTTAACGGCTCATTTGTTGATAAAAATTAAAAGTTCAATTGTAAATTTTTAAATTTTTGTCATATGTACCCTTCTCACGCTAGAGTTGAAATGGTTGCTATGATATATGATTGCTTGAAAGAATGAAATTTAGATGAGAAGGTATTTTCTATTACTTTGAATAATGCAATCTCTAATGATAGGAAAGGTCATCTTAATTTACAAAATAATTTGATATGTGATGGTGAGTTCTTCCATATGCATTATTGTGCTCATATTTTGAATTTAATTGTTCAAGAGGGTTTAAAGGCAAATAGTGATTCCTTGTTTGCAATTAAGAAAAGAGTTAAGTATGTTTAAAGAATTAGATATTTACATTTAGATGCATCAACTATATGGAAATCGACATATTTGATGCTTGAAAGTGTTCTCCCATATGAAAAAGGGTTTTGCCCATTTATATTTGCAAGATAGAACTTATGCTCATCGTCCTACACTTGATTAATGGAGAAGGGCAGGAAAAATATGTGAAGTCTTGGGTCTATTTAATGAGATAACAAATTTAATTTCTGGTTCAAGTTATCCAACTTCCAACTTGTATTTTATGTAAATCTGGAGAATTAAATGCATGTTCAGTGAGAAATAGAATAATGAAGATAAAGTCATTAAGAAAATGGCTTCAAAGATGCATAAAAAGTTTGAAAAATATTGAAAGCAATATAGTGTAGTACTTGCATTTGGATCAATCCTTGATTCCCGCATGAAGATATAGTTTTTAAACATTTGTTACTTTAAGTTGGATCCTATTCCGACACAAAAGAAAATAAAGTTTGTGAAGAAGAGATTGTATAAGCTTTATGAATATTATACGAGCAAGCAAAATATTGTTAATGCTTCTTCTAATATTCTGACTACACCAAGTGAAGATACGAGTGAATCCAAAAGCTTAAAAGTGTTTAGTGTAAGTAATTTTCATCTCATTAAAAATTGAATTCTTTTTTAATTATACCAAATATTTTTTATATTATTTTTTTTCTTGTATGTATTTAGTAGTATTAATAGGAATTCAAAGCATTGGAGAATGAACATACTTCTATCAATGAAAAATTCAAATTGGATCTTTACTTAAAGGAACCAAGTTTCACGATATTGATGGAATCATATATTGGAAGGACTACTCTAAAAAAATATCTGATCTTTCATTGATGGCTCGTGATGTACTTAGAATTGCTATTACTACTGTAGCATCAAAATCATCATTCAGCATTGTAGAATTGTGTTCTCAACAACTATAGAAGTTGCACTCATCATGAAGATGTCCAAACATTTGTTACTACTCGAACTGATTGCACAATTTCTCTTAAATTGATAATATTTTTTTTGTACATGTAAAATATTATTAGTTCTCAAAATTTATTGTTTTTTAATATCTAATTATTATTGTATATAAATTGTGAATGAAAATAAAAATTTTGAGACAACTTTATCAAAAGTTGATTGACAGATGCTTGATGAAGATGAAGTGGTGATGTTAGATACATAATAAGTGCCATGAAAGCTTTTCTTGATGAGCTCAATTTCATTTTTAATGAATGAAATATTGACATTTTTTATGCTTTATTTGGATATATTGAAATAAAATTAGGTTAATATTTTTATTTATCAATTATATTGTTACTCATTAACTATTTGTATTGTTTATAAATATTTTATTTGATTCAAAGGATATCATATAAAAAGTTATTTAGTTTTTCTATTAAGATTATTTTTTTATTTATCGTAGACTTGATTAGCAAGTAGTAACACTATGTAATATTGTCTTTTAAATATGTATGTTTATTAACATTCTATATTTAAATTATAAAATAATATTTTTTAAAAAGTGGCCTGAACCATGAGGCCCCCAACCCATAGAGTGATGGCGTGGGCTTGGTGTTTTCTAGCCCATAATTTTGATGGGTCAGCGAGGTCTGACTCGTCAAACTCCAAAGCCCGTGTGGGCTAGCCCAAATTGGCTGGGTCAATCATATTGACAGCTCTACTCTCTTACTACATCTGTTTCATATTACTTGACTTTTGTTGACATGACATAACCCTTAATAAAATCCTATTTAGAGATGTATTTTACGAAACTAATCTTATTAATGACACTTTGAAACTTTTGATTTTACTGTACTACTACTTTATGTAGTTATTTAATACTAAGGGTAGAAAGAAAAAAATATAATATAATTCTCTTAATTTCATAAATTGGATAAGTAAATTAAAATAACTATTTTTAGTATGAGTGTCAAGTCATTACAAACGAAGTATTATCTATTTTTATATAAATAAGTGATTATCATTACTGGAGTATTCCATAAATTATGATTTAAAATCTAAATAAATATAATCTTTAAAACTCTAGCCTTATTTTTATTAATCATTTTGTATTTCCTGCATTGAATATATCTATAAGTTATTATTAACTATAATTTTTACTTATAAAAATAAATATTAGAGTTTTGATTGTTATTGATAAAATTAAATTTCTTATTGTGCTAATTTACTTTATTATAGAGTATCATTAGCTTATATACTTAACTAGTATTTCACGTTTTTCACCCAAAAGATAATGTTCATGTTTTATGAAAAATTGTTACATGAATCTTTTTAAAAAAATAAGAATATCATGATTTTAAAGAAGTAAAAACAAAAAGTTGATAATGAGAGGTACCATAGGCATTTAAGAAAATCAATTAGGATAAAAAGAGAGGAGTTTGATTTTTAACCCAAAGTTGGGAAGAAAAAAAAAATTTCACCCATATATGCTAATTATTTTAGGATCACACACACAAAAAGGAAACACACAAAAGCCAAAATAGCGTATATTTACAACTTTATAGGTAAAAGAAGATAGAGTTGTGCTTCTTTGAATGTTTCAAGATCCATGGCCTTTATATAACATTTCGTTCATTCTCATTATGCATTTTTTTCCGTACTCCCTAATCTATTTTGTGGCAAATCACACTTAAGGTTAATTTTTCGAGATAACTTTTTAGCTCAATATTTTATTTTATCTAACCATAAAAATGGACTTTCTATTAAATAGACGGAGAACCATCGAAAACAACGAAAGACAAGGAGAAGAAAGACAAAGAATAAGTTTTTCTGAGAATAAAATAGGAAATAATAATATATTATCCAGAATATGTAGAAGACAACCAAATATGGAGCAGAACCAAGAACTAAATGGAAAAATAGATGTAGATAGAGATTTGCAAATTTTCCAACAATATCAATTAAAATTATTAAATCCTAAAACATTATATAATGCGGGATATTTTTCTACAGATAATCAGCTATATAGACATTATAAAGAAGAACAAATATCAGCTATAGGATAAGATTTTAAAATACTAGATTTAGTAAATGCTAACTCCTTAAGACATATAAAAAATAATAAAATGATACTAATGCATATGGGTTTAATTGTTATAGGAATAAAAAGTCTAACTAGAAAAAATCTAGGATCCAAAGTGTTAATAACAATATATGATGATAGATGCTCAGACATTAAAAAATCAATAATAGGATTAACTGAAGTAGATAAGACAAATAATGGAGGAATATTCTATATAAAACATGAAGAAAGAATGGAAAATAGGGAGTACTAAGTAGGATTTATCAACATATTTGATTTAAAAATTATTTCTCAATTTTATTTAAATACTTTTATTTAAAATTTTATTTATTAATCTTTATTTTATCTTTATTTATTGAAATATCTTTATACTTTTTATTTTTATTTATTGAAATATCTTTATAACTGAAATATCTTTATATCGCCTATATTATTGGTATCAGAGCCCTAATACTTAACCAATAGATTATAGTACAGGTAATGTACCTAGAAGACCGGCAATTAGGATAAATCCAGATACAGAACTTCGAGGAGATAATATAAGACCAGCAGGTAAGAGAATGTCAATAGAAGAACCAACTAAACTACAAGAAGGAGGTAGTAAAGGTAAAATACTAAATATAGCAGCACACGACCCACAAATGTGGGATACAGTAATAGATCTATGGAAAGGAATAGTAGCAGTAGATTATTTAAGACATGATACAGAAACGGATACGGAAACAATGTACAAATATTTGGAAACCTTTATAGGAGAATTTGCCAAAGCCACATGGGAAAGTTTTAAGACAAACTGCCCATATGATTTCCAGGTTCTATTATGTATGGGACCAAACCCCTATAATTTCACAAATAAAATCCACATGTTATTAACCAGAAAAGATCCAAATAGTGGATTATTAGCATTACAAAAAGAAGCATTAATAAAACTAGGACAACTAAGCATTTCACATTGGGTATATATAAAGAAATTTCTACAAGACTATTTTTATTATTGCACTGTCATCAGAAACACCTTTAATGAAGAATTAGGTAAAAAATTATTTAATAAATTACCTGGAGCTTTCGGAAGAGAAATAGAAGATAGATGGTATAAAAGAGATGGTGTAGTAGCCAACCCAAACCTAAAATGGACAATAAGACATAGAACACAACATATAATGGATATACAAACAGAAAAATGTACAAACATACAAATACAAAAACAATTAAAAAGAAATGAAATGAATTTCTGTAAATCTGTTATATAAACAACCCAAAATTATGATCAAAAACAATATAGAAAATATAAAAAGAAACATAATCAGAAATCATATAATCGTAAACAATACTTCTTAAGAAAATCAAAAGCCAAAAAACCATGGTTAAATAGAGATAGACATGTTAGGAAATATAGAACTGATAGAAATTATAAAAATAAATTAGAATGCTATACTTGTGAAAGCATAGACCATTTAGCTGATGTATGTGCTAAAAGAAATAATAATAGAACTAGAAATTCTCAATTAATAGAGGATTTCCAAGAAACTTTACTAAATGTAGATGAATACATGTTAGATACAGAAAGTATACACTCAATAATAAGTATTGATATGAATGATAAAGATAATTCTAAATCTGATTCTTCAGAATCAGAAGAAGATAATTTAGTAAATGCATTAGGACAGAAGACAGAAGATCTAGACTTAAACAATCTAGTAATCAATAATTTAATGAATGTCACTCAAGAATGTGTACATGAATTCCAAAGAAACAAAGGTTTAGACAGTAATAGATGTCGAATATGCAATTGATATCCAAGTAAAGACAACAGAGCTAAATGTAAAAAATGTTATTTAGAAGCCTGTATAAACTGTATAGAAAACACTTTAAAGATAAAAATAGAATCAGAAATAAATAGCGAACAGAAATATACAAATAATCAAATCTTAAATTTAAGAGTATCAACTCTAGAAACCCGAGTAAATAATCTAGAACAAAGATTAACCATCCTAAAAAAAGAAAAAACAAAAATCACTATAGAAGAATCAGATACACAAGAAGCTATACATTTAGAAAAACTAGAGGCAGAACTTATGAACTTGGAAGTTAATGACACTAGCCTAATATGCAATGAAGATAAAGAATACTCTACAATAAAAGTATTAGTAAAAATTAAAATTGAAGATGTAGATATAGAAACTTTAGCACTAGTAGATCATGGATGTACTAGCTGTCTAATTAATAAAGAAATAGTACCAGAACATTTACTAAAAATACTAGAAAGACCTATAAAAGCTACCCAAATAGATGGATCACAAAATATCTACAATTATTGCATAGAAAATGCACAAATAAGTTTCTTAAATACATGTAATAAATTCTACCGCCCAATTTACAATGTTAATAGAATATTAGCAAGGGATTTAAACATAGGCTCAGACTTTGTTATAGGACTACGATTTTGTATCCAAAATAAAGGAGGATGTCTCTTAACAAGAGATGGAATAATGCTTTTTAAAAATCTAACTTATACACCAGTACAAACTGTAACATTACCAACAGTATATAGAACATTTAAAACACATAAAAAGAATTTAATTTCTAAACCATGTTGCGAAGACTGCCAAAATAACCAATGCCAAAATAGCAACCTGTTAAAAGAAAACAAAAAATTAGAAGATAACTTAGAAGAATTTAAAAATGATACTCTACTTAATGCAGAAGGGAAAGAATGCTTAAAAGAGATAGAAAAAGACTATACTTTAATAAGCATTGAAACTCAATTTTACAACTTTAAAAAAGGAATAAATACAATAAGAATAATAAATAATCGAAAGACTTAGACAATGTAATAGCAATTTCAGATAAAATAGAAATAATAGGAGAAAAACCTTTAGCACATTGGGATGTTAACGAAATAATATGTAAGTTGGATATAATTAACCGACAGCATCAATAGAAGCTAATAATGAAGATATAGAACAATTTGAGAAACAAATTAAAGAATTGTTAAAGTTAGAAGTAATTAGAAGATCAACATCTAGACACAGATCAGCAGCATTTATGGTAAGAAACCATAGCGAGCAAATCAGGGGAAAAGCTCTTATGGTAATAAACTATAAAAGACTAAATGACAACACCAAAACAGACGCATATAAGCTACCAGATAAAAGTGAGTTAATTAATACAATACAAGGTAAAAAGATATAGAGTAAGTTCGATTGTAAATCTGGGTATTGGCAGGTAAAAATGCATCCAGACAGTATAGAATGGACAACATTCACCTGTCCAAAAGGACATTATCAGTGGCTTGTTATGTCGTACGGACTAAAAACAGCCCCACTCATTTTTCAGAGAAAAATGGATGATATTTTTAGAGATTATAAAAACTTTGTGTTAGTGTATGTAGATGACATTTTAGTATTTAGTAGAGATATGCAACAACATTTAGGACATTTACAAATGATTTTTAGACTATTTGTCAAACACGGAATAATAATTAGTAAAACGAAAATGGAACTACGTAAAACACATATTATTTTTTTAGGAATAACTCTAGGAAATGGGAGGTTTAAACTTCAATATCATATAGCCAAAAAGGTATTAGAAATGCCAGATAAATTAGAAAATACTAAAGATCTACAAAAATTTTTGGGATTAGTAAATTATGCAAGGAATTTTATTCAAGACTTAGGAATAATAGCCGGACCTTTATATGCTAAAACTGGAAGCAAAGGTGAAAAACATTTTAATAATGAAGACATTAAATTAGTTCAACAAATAAAAGAAAGAGTAAAACATATTCCAGACTTAAAAATTCCACTAGAAACTGATTACTTAATTGTTCAAACAGACGGAAGCAAATTAGGTTGGGGAGCCATATTAAAAGTAAAACCTAATAAATATAGTGATAAAAATAAAGAAAAAATTTGTGCATACCAGAGTGGACAATATAAAGAAAAAGAAAATATACCTAGCATAGATTTAGAAGTATTAGCCATAATATACGGTTTAAATAGTTTTAAATTATATATCTTAAATAAAGAAGTTTTAGTAAGAACAGATTGTGAGGCAATAGTTAAATTTAGTCAAAAGATAAATGATAAAGCTAGTAGTATTAGAAGATGGTTAAATTTTGTGGACACTATATCGGTATATAAAAACATTGTTTTTGAATATATTAAAGGAAAAGATAATGAATTAGCAGATAAATTAAGTAGGTTACAATTGAAAACAAAATCTGTTTTACCGGCTATATTTGTTTCAGCATGCGACCAACTAATCAACACGCAGCAGACAAAGGCAAGGGAACAGCGTCTTCCTGAATGCTCAGAAATTCACTGTACCAGATATTGGTGCATCTAGTCCGGCTCAAACGGTAACCGGTAAATACAAATCAAATCCGCTAAGTACTGTCACTTTGCAAAAAAGTGAAGATAAAGCAGAACCTTCATCAAAACCACATAAGACTAGTACCTTAAAAAAGACATTAACGGCAAAAAGAAAGAATAAGCAAATTGAGATTATTGTAAAACAGACATTAAAAAAATTCTTTAATAGCCAAGAACAAGATAAGCATATGGACAATAAAGACAAGACATGTACAAGCACAGATAGAGTAGTTCCAGACATGAATCATACAGACATTAATATTCCAAGATCACCAGACGAAGAAGATGATAGATTAAAGATAGTCTTCTCCAAGATGCTCAGGATCCCTATGAAGATGATGACTCTGGAATGAGTTTCGACACCACAGACCTGCACAACTTGGACACATAAGCAGACAAAGACAAGTAATAAAGGAGATTGATACTATAAGGTACAAGTATTGTAATTGTGATAAGAATGCCATGTGGGTATGCCTACTTTGAGTCTTGTAATTAAGTTTGTGTTACAATGAGTGATTCCTCTATCATTACTTTTCGAAAAGAAAGAAAAACTGTTGAAGCACGCATTAGGAAAAGAGAAATAATAATGCATGTGATGATGGGGCCCAATATGTACCCGACCTACATTATTAAAGAATTTTATCCTTACCTGTCGTCCATATTGTCAAGGCCACGTAGTTTGATTCTAGTCCACTCCTTTTTTCTTACTTCAGTCTATATAAGACTTGTAACTTAGTAGAAGAAAGCAGACCGAAAAAACCTTAGAACCTCTCAACATACTTTCCTATGTATAAATCCTTCTTTTCCAACCAACCTTTCCTCTGGGTGTAAATCAAAGCTTGTAATATAAGGAAGTTGAATAAAAAAGCTTTCAGTTTTCCAAAGTCTTTAGGGGATTCCCGAAAGGGAAACCTCTATCCCTGTTACTTCATGTAAATTCTTATTTATTTTATATTTTTCCATCAAAAATATGTTTTTATGTTTTAAGAAAAAAAAATTTAGATGTTTATATTTTTAGAAATATATTAGCAGAACATCATGTAATTTAAATGTTTGTTTAAATTCATTACCCTTAATATATGGTTAACCACTTAATTTCTTAATAACAAAGATGGATTAACCTGTAAATTCCTAGGAATTCTGGCCTTGATGGTCCACTATGTCTGCAGAATACACGAAGGACGAGTGTTAGTTGCCAGATGAAAGTTCCGGGGTGTGGTTATAGAAGTAAGATGTTAGGAACCAAGGTTAAGAGGAAGAGATGAACCGGGTAAGATAAAAAAAAAGAGTAAAAATTTGGGGAAAATATAGAATATAAGAATGATAAACATGAAGAAACAATGGGAAAGAGGGAGTACTGAGTAGGATTTTACAACATATTTGATTTAAAAATTATTTCTCAATTTTATTTAAACACTTTTATTTAAACTTTTATTTAAACTTTTATTTATTAATCTTTATTTATAGAAATATCTTTATACTTTTTATCTTTATTTATTGAAATATCTTTATAATTGAAATATCTTTACATCGCCTACAACATAGTTGATTTAAAAATTAATTCTCGATTTTATTTAAGCACTTTTATTTAAAATTTTATTTATTAATCATTATTTTATCTTTATTTATTGAAATATCTTTATACTTTTTATCTTTATTTATTGAAATATCCTTATAATTGAAATATCTTTACATCGGCTATATTATTTGTATCAGAGCGAGAAGGTTTTGGGAATAATACCTATTACTCGCATATATAGACAAGTGTATGAAAAGACATCCAGCTTTTAGAGATATAAGGTTGAACTATTTCTACTTATATAGAGAATATAGAAAAAGGGATAATATTATCACTAGAAAATATAATTTAGAAGAAAGTAGAAAAAGGTTAATAGAGGCAAATAGATTATATAAAATATATAATACATCTAGACCAGTGTGTGAAAGACTAGTAAGCGCCTTAAATTGGGAATTAAGTGGTTGTGATAGAGATTTAGAAAACAATAGTTTAGGAATAAAGTGTCTTAAAAAATGTATTAGCACACAAGCTTATCAATTAGGATAATATATGCAAGCCCTACCTATTTTCCAAAGACTAAGAAAAATAAATAAGTGAATAGAAGAAGAATCTGGTATTAAAGTTGAATTAATAAAGATAGAAAAAGCATTAAAAGAAAATATAAAAATAATTAAAATAAATTGACTCAAGAAGACCTAGACGAATTAGACATAAAATATTATAAAACATTATTAACACACTTTGAAGAAGATTTAGAATTCAATAAAGTAAGATTAGAAAACTGTTTCTGGAGAACAAATTTATATAAACAACAAGCAGATAAAATACCACTAGGATAATAAATGCCTATAAGATATATTGAATATATTAGAGAAATTCAACGGCAATATTATAGAGAATTTACTTACAAACATCAACTTGTAAAAATTTTGAAACAATTTAAAGAAGGACTAGATTTGTTAAATAAAGAAATAAGAAACCTAGAAATAGATATTCTAAACTTTAAAGAAACAGATGAAATAATTACTATAACCTCTAAATATTATAAAAAAAAGCATTAATTAATGAACAATCTAGGCTAATAGAAAATATACAAGAAGTAGAATTAGACATAACCTATACTAATAGTAGATTGAAATATCAAACAAAGCTAAGTAAAAAGTACCTTAATTTGAATCACTTAGGATAACAAAATAGCTTCTTTAAAACGCCTCGAATATTTAGATCTTAGATTCCAACCTGAAAAGAAATATAGAGTGTTAAAAGATAACACCACTATAAGGTGTAATTTCAACCAGGGTGAACATATTTTACATTCAGAAGATAAACAATATAATACAATAATAGACTTTATAATAAATTCAAGCGAAAAAATTCAAGAAAAAGATAATAGTATAATAAGAATTTAAGAAGAAATAGAAGCTACTCAAAATAAACATAAAAAGATACTAGATAAGATTGAACAAAATTTAGTTTATTTAAAGTCATGAGAAATAGAAATAGATAGAAAAATTCAGTATTTAAATCACAAATTCAATTTAGAAAAAATATCTACAAAACTAGAAATTGAAAAGCTAATAAAAACCATAATAGAAAAACCTAAAGAATTAGAAGTAAAAACTACTCAACTAATATCTAAAGAAATAGAACAAATAGAAATTATAACGAAAGAAATCAAAGATTTATAAGTAATAACAAAAAGATTAGAAGAAATTTCACTCGCATGAATATAGGAGATATAAATTATAAAAAAACCTTAAACTCAGTAAAAGCATTTCATAACGAACCAGAAGGTCTTTCTGTACACCTCCCAATAGGTCAGTCAGAAAAAATAATTCTAAAACAAAATAATACTATAATAGCATTATTATTAGACTTACATGCTAAAGTAGACAGTTTAATAAAAGGCGAAGAAGCTCAAAAACCAGTTCAAGAACCTGAACTGCCCGAATTACCTAAAAAGATAGACATCCTGTTAAAAAATAAAGAAGCTCAAGAACCACCAAAAAACCACCTTGAAATAGAAGAACTTATTAATCAGTTAAAAAGAACTGAATTATATCCTAAACAAGAAAGAAAAAATATAATAAGAAAACCACAAAATGGACTTTCTATCAAATAGACGGAGAACCATCAAAAACAACGAAAGACAAGGAGAAGAAAGACAAAGAATAAGTTTTTCTGAGAATAAAATAGGAAATAATAATATATTATCCAGAATATGTAGAAGACAACCAAATATAGAGCAGAACCAAAACTAAATGAAATAATAGATGTAGATAGAGATTTGCAAATTTTCTAACATCAATTAAAATTATTAAATCCTAAAACATTATATAATGCAGGATATTTTTCTACAGATAATCAGCTATATAGACATTATAGAGAGGAACAAATATCAGCTATAGGATAAGATTTTAAAATACTAGATTTAGTAAATTCTAACTCCTTAAGACATATAAAAAATAATAAAATGATACTAATGCATATGGGTTTAATTGTTATAGTAATAAAAGATCTAACTAGAAAAAATCTAGGATCCAAAGTGTTAATAACAATATATGATGATAGATGGTCAGACATTAAAATATCAATAATAGGATTAACTGAAGAAGATATGACAAATAATGGAGGAATATTCTACATAAGTCCAGATTTTTTAATGAACTTAAAAGAATTTGGAAAAAATATTAAAATAGGAATCCAAACTAAAGGGTATGAAGAAATGAATAGTGGTAATAATTTATTAATATGCATAGGATTTATCGGAGAATTAACTTTAAGTAGCAATACTAAATTTAAACTAAAAGTAAATGATGTAGTTGAAATAATGGGAAATAAAGACATAAGTTTAATAAAACCAATAAAAATAGACCCAGAAGTATATGAAGGTTTAGAATGGAATCTAAATAAATTTAATAAACAAAAAATCCTCACACCAGACTCTCTTTTATTATACACTACAAGTAAAGGAGAAACTTCAGTTAGATTTACAGATTATAGTTATACCACTAAAAGAAATTTAGATGATGTCGAAACAGAAAGTAATATAGAAACAGAAAGCGAATTTATGAATATAGAAATTCTACAAGAAGGTTATGAAGTAGATATGGTAATAGAAAAAGCTAAAAATTTAGCAGAAGAATATAAACATATAACTTTTAAATGTAAACGGTGTCAAAAAGAGGAAATAAAAATAGAAGAATTTATAGAACATTTTAAAAATTGTTTGGAAAAAAGTGATAATTTAAGATATAGAAATAATAAAGAACTATTTCTTGAAAGAAAAGATGAAGACACAATATCTGTATTAAGTTCTACAATAAGTTATTAAGAACTAGCAGAATTAGAACCAACTAGCTCGTCAAGTGCTAGCTCATTTCAACAGAAAAACCCTAATCCTCAACCAATAGATTATAGTACAGGTAATGTACCTAAAAGACCGACAATTAGGATAAATCCAGATACAGAACTTAGAGAAGATAATATAAGACCAGCAGGTAATAAAATGCCAATAGAAGAACCAATTAAACTACAAGAAGGAGGTAGTAAAGGTAAATTACTAAATATAGCAGCACACGATCCACAAATGTGGGATAGAGTAATAGATCTATGGAAAGAAATAGTAGCAGCAGATTACTTAAGACATTATACAGAAACGGATATGAAAACAATGTACAAATATTTGGAAACCTTTATAGGAGAATCTACAAAAGCCACATGGGAAAGTTTTAAGACAAACTGCCTATATGGTTTCCAGGTTCTATTAAGTATGGGACCAAACCCCTATAATTTCACAAATAAAATGCACATGTTATTAACCGGAAAAGATCCAAATAGTGGATTATTAGCATTACAAAAAGAAACATTAATAAAACTAGAACAACTAAGCATTTCACATTGGGTATATATAAAGAAATTTCTACAAGACTATTTTTATTATTTCACTGTCAGCAAAAACACCTTTAATGAAGAATTAGGTAAAAAATTATTTAATAAATTACCTGGAGCTTTAGGAAGAGAAATAGAAGATAGATGGTATAAAAGAGATGGTGTAGTAGTCAACCCAAACCTAAAATGGACAATAGAACATAGAACACAACATATAATGGATATACTAACAGAAAAATGTACAAACATACAAATACAAAAACAATTAAAAAGAAATGAAATGAATTTCTGTAAATCTGTTACATACAAAACCCAAAATTATGATAAAAAATAATATAGAAAATATAAAAAGAAACATAGTCAGAAACCATATAATCGTAAACAATACTTCTTAAGAAAATCAAAAGCCAAAAAATCATGGTTAAATAGAGATAGACATGTTAGGAAATATAGAAATAATAAAAATTATAAAAATAAATTAGAATGTTATACTTGGCATAGACCATTTAGCTAATGTATGTCCTAAAAGATATAATAATAGATCTAGAAATTCTCAATTAATAGAGGATTTTCAAGAAACTTTACTAAATGTAGATGAATACATGTCAGATACAGAAAGTATATACTCAATAATAAGTATTGATATAAATGATAAAGATAATTCTAAATCTGATTCTTTAGAATCAGAAGAAGATAATTCAGTAAATGAATTAGGACAGGAGACAGAAGATTTACACTTAAACAATCTAATAATCAATAATTTAATGATTGTCACTCAAGAATGTGTACATGAATTCCAAAGAAACAAAGGTTTAGACAGTAATAGATATCGAAAATGCAATTGGTATCCAAGTAAAGACAACAAAGCTAAATGTAAAAAATGTTGTTTAGAAGCTTGTATAAATTGTATAGAAAACACTATAAAGATAAAAATAGAATCAGAAATAAATAGCGAACGGAAATATACAAATAATCAAATCTTAAATTTAAGAGTATCAACTCTAGAAACCCGAGTAAATAATCTAGAACAAAGATTAACCATCCTAGAAAAAGGAAAAACCAAAATCACTATAGAAGAATCAGATACACAAGAAGCTATACATTTAGAAAAACTAAAGGCAGAACTTATGAACTTGGAAGTTAATGACACTAGCCTAATATGCAATGAAGATAAAGAATACTCTACAATAAAAGTATTAGTAAAAATTAAAATTGAAGATGTAGAGATAGAAACTTTAGCATTAGTAGATCCCGAATGTACTAGTGATAACGCTCAATCTACAGCTCTCATAGGAGTGTAAAGCGGTCGTTATCAAATATATAACCCAACTGGGTTGGGTATCGATCCCTCAGGGAATAGCTTGGTCAATAAGTAAGCAACGATTACTAGACTTTTAGTGCAAGTCTCGTAAAAAGGGGGGATTGTAATGTGTAACCAAAATATTAAAGTAAAAACTGAAAATAGCAAAGTAAAAAAGAAAGAATGTTTAGTAGGTTGTAAAACAATGAGAATTGAAGAGTTGGGGTTATGTCCACCTTCTGAGTTTACGCCTCTATTAGCTATGAGTTATGCTGAATTCAGACATGCATGTGCTTATAGAGAATTGTATTCGATGGTAAATCCAGGCGTCTTTCGACCTATTCGAGGATTATTTCACTTTAACTCTTTCGAGCTTAAAGCGTATCTAACAGTACAAATTCTCCAAGAGGTTAATCCAGTTACGGCACTAACTTTTTAATAGGGGATGGGACCCTACTACCTTGACATTATCTCTTTTCCAGACATATAACTTTTCTTTCGAACAAGTTAATGCTATACTGGCGTATTCTTGCGTTTGCAACCACAAAGAATTTAGATTAAGATGAAGAGAATAATGATATAAGCAGCATACATGTCACAAACTCACAAACTCATAGCAATAGATAGTATCTCATACGGCTTCCATAACCCCAACAGAGAGGTTTAGTTACCCATGAGTGCGAAGGAAATCACAATAGACATTGTTATTATACCACAATAAAGATTTTTGTGTAGTAATAGTGTGGTAGGCGTTAGGCGTGAATTCCTGGCAAAGTAACGTTTCTCTTGTTGCGGAAATTAAGAATTGAATAGATGAATAGAAGAAGAATAAAAAGTAGAATTAATGGAAAGATTAGAAGAGTTGTAAGGTAAGATGAGAGTTAAAACTAGAATGTATAAAATCTCTAGCAAAATAGGGTATTTATAATACTCATATCCTATTCCTACTAAGCTAATGAAATACTTAACCAAATCCTACTAAGATAATGAAATACTTAACCAAATCCTAATAAGCTAATGAAATACTTAACCCAATTGTACTAGGTTAATGTATCATTATCCTGATCCTAATAAATTACTGCTAGTCCCCAAAGTCTTTAGAAATATTGTTTTAGCTCGGGACAGATTTTCCATGCATCACTTTTGGTCCTTAGGCGTCCAAGCTTCCTTTTCTCCTTTCGTGAAGCTTTCTTTGGAGTTAAGTTACCCATAAAATGCTGAATTCTGCATAGTTTATACCTGAAACTTTGCTAATCATGTTCGTTAGCTCACTTACAGGAAAAAGGACTAAAAGTGCATGAAATATATAATTTGTTCTCAAAACTAGGCTAAAATATGGGGAAAATATAGTACTATAGGCGTGTAAATTCGCCTATCATCAACACCCCACACTTGAAGCTTTGTTCGTCCTCGAACAAACTATCATGTCCATCTAAACATCAACTTAGGGTTTCACAGTATCAACACAAAATATTCATCAAGACAAGCACATCAATTATCAACAAAGAGTAGTTTTCTGGTCATTAGTAGAAACAATTCAACCTCCAACATAGACTCGTGATGGTAGTTAATTCATTTCCATAAGTTAAGGTACAAAGAGTTATACACAACTACCCAAAACTCATCAACCATGTGTGTCTCACAATATATTACCCATAATCACTCACAAGTATAGCATATTTTTCAAACATGGGTATAGAAATATCCTTGCTCTCGCTCTCACAAAGAATTCATATGCAGCAACTGATGACCATAGGCTTGCCCTTAGTGTAATGCTCCACTAAATGTCATAATGCTAAGCTTAGGATCAAATAGGTCTTTTGATGGTTGTAATGTAGGCTAAGGGATGGGTAGGACTATTTTGGCCAGAAATAGTGACTATGTTCCTAAGCGCTTTAATACATCACATTATATCATTAACATTTTTCTTTCAAACAACCTTTCTACCTTCTTTTATTCTACCACCCTTTTTCTCCTCTTTTGTTTTTCAATTTTGAGCAACTTTTTAGCTTTTCTTTCCTTTTTCTTTTCATAACATACCTCTTATGATAGCAATTCTTTTTCATAACAAATTCAAGCACCATTACATTCTAAAGCATCATACTTACCCAACTTCCTCTTATTTTGTCACATGACTTTACACTTTAAAGCACTTAGGAATTTGGATCAAATTATGGTCTTAAAAAAATGGATTAGGCTTACATATAAGGTTGTCAAAGAACATAGGCTAAAGGCTCAAAAGGGTTTAACTAGGATGATGTCCATGGGTAGGTTAGAATGAGGGTAAACAATTACAGGTTGCCAAAGAAATACCTAAATCATCTCCTAAACTTACACTCTTTATTTTCCCTTTACATACATACCAGGCAAGTTCTAGCATCAGCCGCAAGCACAGAATATACAATATCTCACACACACAAGGCACATGGTCGACTTTATTGGGAGTAGTATAGACTCTTGCCCCAACAGATGAAGGAATTGAACCACACAATATCACATAGTGAGTCACAATTAGAGTCTAAACGTCTCAATAGTCATGATTTTAGCACGTACTCTTGTTATAATCTCATGCTGCCTATTAGAATAATTTCATGCAAAGCTAAGTTAAAAAAAATAAAAAATAAAAAATAAAAAATAAAAAATTTAACTACTAAAAAAACAAAAAAAAACAAAAAAAACTAAGCAAACAAACATAAATGCAAATGCGGATAAAGGAGTATAGCATGAAAATACCACCACCCCACACTTAGACGGGACACTGCCTTCAGTGGAAAATAAATACGAAGAACCTGGTCAGTTGGACTCCTCCTCTATGTCGGGGGTCATACCCCCTTCGTCGGAATCATCATAGGAGTCGTCATCATCAGAATTCTCCTCTACGTCGGAGTCTGGCATTCGTCGATCATCATCGGTCGGCACATCATCATCAAGAGGTTCCTCAAAGTAAGTACCTACTCCACACATCTCCCTTGCATGCACATTCATTGGATAGTCATGATCCAGCTGTTGGAGCTCTGCAGAAGTTAGAACTCGACCTCCGCTCATCATTGTAAACCGCGTCATGCCATAAAGATGGCAAAAGAAACTCTCATCCCGAGCATGTCTCTCTGCCGTAGTAAGGTTGACGCCATGTGTGGTTTCAGCATCTTTGACCTTTGTGAGGTCAACCTTCTTTGGATTGTGTGGGAGTCTATGATCAGCCGGTTCCTCTTCGATGTCTTCCTTCCTCAAGATTGCAGTCAACAAGTTGCCGAACCTGAAATGGGACCGCTTATGTAGCCTGGCTTTCCGCATGGTGGATCGAATAATTGCCCCAAAGTTGATAGGGACATTCGTCATCAGCGCGTATACCAAGCACACTCTATCTCTTGTTATCTTGGTGTACTGGGTCCCTGGTATGAGGCAAGAGTTGACAATACGCAACCATATCCTTGCTTCCCTATTCAAAGGAGCATATGGGAAGGTGTTGTGTCGTCCGGTGTCTTTTTGTATGCTCCACCTTGCCATGGATCTACTTCCACAAAGTGTGTGTCGAATTGCTCTATATGGTGGTCTACTGTACAGCTCTTTGAATGGTGATGGATCGACTGAAGGCAAGCCAAGAAAGGAGTTAAAGAAATCCGCATTGAGTTGTAAAACTTGGCCCCAAATCTTGACCTCGCTGCCCGTGGTTTTCGGCGACCAGTTGGCATAAAATTCTCTTGTCAAATCGAGATTACATTCTCCCATGTCTCAGAAGATGAAATCAAGATGTAATTCCATGATCTTAGCCAACATGCGCGGCTCCTTCTTCGCTAGGCTTTCCTTGTTAATCAAGTCCACATGAACATATTTTCTTTCCTTGTGGTTCCTATACCATTCCTTCGCTTCCTCCTCAAGAACCCATTTTATTCCAAACATGTGGTGTGGTATTGCATTGAGGATGATTCTCCTTGCTCTTTGCGGCCTCTTTTCTTGCCTTTTTGGGAAGTGGTAGCCTTATCTTTGCCTTGTCTTGCTTTGGGTGCCATTGTACCTGAGACTTAGAACAATGTTCATGTTAGCATCATCTCAATGGATACAATCTATACACAAGCAATAGGGGTACCACCCCACACTTAGATTGTTGATACAAATTAGTGAAGTAAAAGTGGTCGATTACTTAGACTTCATCGACATACGTTTTAGGTGCTATATTCCAACAATCAAACCAAAGATGTCACCCTTCTTGTAATCTTTGAAATACTTTCATGATGGATATAGCAAGACTACTACATAGGGATTACATGAAGGTATAGCATCTAACAATAATCACAACCTCCTATGTTGGCAGGCCACTATAAGTCTCATTCCGATGAACAAGTCATTCCAACATGTAAGTATTCAAGTGACAAGATTATGCAATGTTAATGACTATGTCACTTCCGTAAGTTGTATAACAATGCATCAAAATCAAATTCAAGTTGGAAACAAGTTAAGATTATCCCAACGTATATGTTCACTCACTTGGTTGTGTATCAACAATTCAAACACATTCTTATCACCAATATTTCTTCAAGATGTAGCAATTCATAATAGGCATGATAATGTAGTACTTTCGAAAAATAAATGAAGAACAAGGAAGTACTTACGTGATTAATGCCTTTGGTTGATGTTCTTGTGAAGAATTATAGCAAAAGGAAAATTTTTGAGATGATTTGGAGAGTATGTGCGGCGCCTAGTTAGGTTTTTTAATGTGTTTGTGTTTCAAGACTAAGTCTCCTATTTATAGAAAAAGGTTGGGTCGGGTTTTGACCCATTTAAAATCGGTTTTGGAGACAAAAAGTGACCATAGGCGGCGCCTTTAGCTTTGCCTATGCTTGGCATAGGCGGCGCCTTTTGCTTTGCCTTTGGTGAGCATAGGCGGCGCCTAGTGCAAGTCCTTGAGTGACCATAGGCGGCGCCTTTCACTTTGCATTTGAGATTCAGAGACAAAAGGCTTTAGCATAGGCGGCGCCTATGCTATGGCATACTTGAGCATGGGCGGCGCCTATGCTATGGCACACTAGATTCCGAGACCTTAGGCCATAGTATAGGCCTTGCCTTGTTCGTGGCCTAGTTTTACCTAGGCCTAGCCTTGTTCGATGCCTATATTTTCATGAGCAATGCTCAATCCACAGCCTTTTGCATCTTCATTCCTAACTTACCAACTCTACCATACAATCCGTCCAAATCGAAATTTGAAACCGATCTCCTCGTTGTATACCTCTTGCACCTACATTTTCTCAAAACCAATGAAAACGATTAGTACGATGGGTTGCCTCCCACCAAGCGCCTTAGTTTTGGTCGTGGCACGACTCTTCTTTTTGGATTTTTATTAATCAAAAGCAAAACACATACTATAACGAAAAAAAATAATAAATGATGGGTTGTCTCCCATCTAGCGCCTTATTTATTGTCGCAGCACGACATAGTTACCTCGAGTACTTAGACTTCGTCGATATAAGTGATGGCCATATAATTTATCGAATCAAGAGGACCGATATAGGGTTTAACTCGTTGGCCATTCACTTTGAAGATAACACCATTGGTGTCTTCCAACTCAACTACTCCAGACGAGTAGACTTGGATAACTTTGTATGGACCAGACCACTTGGACTTTAACTTACCTGGGAATATCTTCAATCTGGAGTTGAAGAGAAGCACCATATCATCCTTTTGAAAGTTTCGTCGAACAATCCGCTGATCATGATACTTCTTCATCCGCTCCTTGTATAGGTCTGATCTCTCATAAGCATGTAGACGGAATTCATCCATCTCGTTCAGTTGCTCCAATCTCAGATTCATTGCATCATCCCAATTCAGATTCAATCTCTTTAATGCCCACAATGCCTTATGCTCAAGCTCAATGGGTAAGTGAAAAGCCTTCCCATAAACTAGTTGATAAGGGGACATGCCAATTGGTGTTTTGAATGCAGTCCTATAGGCCCATAGTGCATCGTCCAGCTTCCGAGACCAATCTGTCCTATTAGCATTTACCGTTTTAGCAAGGATTTGCTTGATCTCTCGGTTGGAAACCTCTACCTGGCCGCTAGTTTGTGGGTGATAAGGCATGGCTACCTTATGTTGCTTGACACCATATTTTGCCAACACGGATTTGAATAGCTTGTTGCAAAAGTGAGATCCTCCATCGCTTATAATAGTACATGGTACTCCAAAGCGAGAGAAGATATTTCTCTTTAAGAATGCTACAATACGCTTTCCCTCATTGTCGGCCAACGCCAGAGCTTCAACCCATTTTGAGACATAATCAACAGCAACTAGGATGTACTTCATTCCAAACGAATTTACGAACGGACCCATGAAATCAATACCCCATACGTCAAAGAGCTCTACCTCAAGGATTTTTGACATGGGTATCTCATGGTGTTTCGAAATAGCACCTTGTCTTTGGCATTGGTCGCATCCTCTAACAAAGTCGTAGGCATCTCTGAATATCGAAGGCCAATAATATCCACTTTGCAATACCTTTCTTGCTGTCCGATTACCTGCGTGATGTCCACCAACTTGGGAAGTGTGGCATGCTTCCAATATATCAGGCACCTCTACATGGGATATACATCGTCGAATAACACCATCCGCACATCGTCGAAACAAATATGGCTCATCCCAATAGTAGTGCTGTACATCATGCATAAACTTCCTCTTTTGATGGTAACATAAGTTTTCAGGTATCACATTACTCACCACAAAATTTGCAAAGTCGGCATACCATGGTAATCCTTCCATTGTTGCTGCTAAGATCTCCTCATCAGGGAATGCATCATCAATCTCGATTTCAGGCTGCGCCACATGCTCGTTCTCGAGTTTAGACAGATGGTCAGCCACTTGGTTCTCACAACCTCTTCTATCTTTAACCTCGAAATCAAATTCTTGCAGCAGCAAAACCCATCGAATTAGTCTTGGTTTTGCATCCTTCTTTGTCATTAGATACCTTAGAGCTGCATGGTCTGTATGAACTATCACTTTGGTACCCAACAAATAAGCTCGGAACTTCTCAAACGCATACACAACCGCTAGGAGCTCTTGTTCTGTGATTGTGTAGTTCTTTTGGGCTTCGTTCAAGACCGTACTCGCATAGTAGATAGGATGAAATAGCTTCTCCTTTATTTGTCCAAGTACAGCACCAACGGCTACCCCACTAGCATCACACATGACTTCGAACAGGAGAGACCAATCTGGTGCTACCATGATAGGGGCTTCAATTAATTTTTCTTTGAGGCATTCGAATGCCTTCACACAATCTTTATTGAAGTCAAAATTTGCATCTTTCTCCAAGAGTTTGCACAATGGACTAGCAATTTTGGAGAAGTCTTTGATAAACCGTCGATAGAAACCTGCGTGACCGAGGAAACTACGAACACCTTTCACAGAGATTGGGGGTGGCAGCTTCTCGATAACTTCAATTTTCGCTCGATCCACCTCAATTCCTCTTTCAGAGATTTTATGCCCAAGAACGATACCTTCTTTTACCATAAAGTGGCACTTCTCCCAACTCAGCACTAGGTTGAATTCTACACATCTTTCCAATGCCATGCTTAGGTTTGCCAAGAACGCTTCAAAAGACTCACCAACAACTGAAAAATCGTCCATAAATACCTCCAAAGTGTCTTCAACCATATCAGAAAAAATGGACATCATACATCGCTGAAAGGTGGCTGGTGCGTTACATAGCCCTAATGGCATACGTTTGAAGGCAAACGTACCATATGGGCATGTGAACGTTGTCTTCTCTTGGTCTTTGGGAGCAATACAAATCTGATTATAGCCGGAATAACCATCTAAGAAACAAAACCATCCTTTTCCCGCTAATCGATCTAGCATTTGGTCTATAAATGGCATTGGAAAGTGATCTTTGAGTGTCCATGAATTTAGCTTTCGGTAGTCCATGCATACCCTCCATCCGGTGACGGTTTTAAGTGGAATAAGCTCATTCTTTTCATTCGCGACCACCGTCATGCCTCCTTTCTTGGGAACACATTGTACCGGGCTTACCCATGTACTATCAGAGATAGGATACACAACTCCTGTGTCTAACCACTTAATTATTTTTTTCTTCACCACTTCTTGCATAGGTGGGTTTAGATGCCTTTGATGCTCAATGGTGGGTGTGCAATTCTCATCAAGCTGAATCTTGTGTGTACAAATCCCAGGTGGAATACCAATAATATTCGCAATGGTCCATCCAATGGCTCTTATATACTTCCGTAGAATAGCAATGAGAGCTGCAACTTGTTGCTCACCCAAATCTGCCGCCACAATGACTGGAAGTGTATTTCCGCTTCCTAAGAATGCGTACTTTAAATGACTTGGTAGCTCCTTCAATTCTGACGTGGGTGGCTCTTCAATAGATGGCTTAGCTGGTGGTGTGGGTCGATTTTTGAGATAAAGGTCCAGCTTCTTGGGAGCATAGCGATATGTCCCTAATCCTGATAGAGCACAAATAGCTTCTTCACAATTTTCAGCATCCTTTCTCTCACCATTCATAAGCAAAGTCGACAATGGGTCATCAATCAGCTGCTCCTCTTCAAGTAATTCTTTCTCATCATCAAAGTAAACATCAGCCACCGAGAATACATTCAGCTCTTTGGGTTGCTTCATTGATTTGCAAACATCAAAGCGAACTACTTCGTCATTTATTCGGAATGAAAGCTCATTAGCTCTCAAATCAATAAGCACACTTCCCGTAGCAAGGAAAGGGCGCCCCAAGATTATGGGAACTTCTGAATCTGCCTCACAATCCAAAATAACAAAGTCTGCTGGAAAGATGAATGAAGAAACCTTTACCAATACATCACATAGAATACCAACAGGTTATTTTACCGACCTATCCGCCATTACGAGCCTCATATTGGTTGGAGTAGGATCACCCAACCCCAACTTTTTATAGATAGATAGTGGCATCAAATTGATGCTGTCTCTTAAATCACATAATGCCTTGGCAAAAATTAGAGATCCAACGGTGCAAGGAATAGTGAAAGCACCAGGGTCAGCCTTCTTCTGAGCTATTGATCGGGTCGCGATTGCGCTGCAGTGATGAACATCATCTTTCAACTCATAACTTGCTGCCCGCTTCTTTGTCAAAATATCCTTCATAAATTTCGCATACCCAGGCATTTGTTCAAGTGCCTCCACCAATGGAACATTAATGGTCAGCTGCTTTAACATAGTCATGAATTTGCTGAACTTCGTGTCATCCGCCACCTTCTTCAATCTTTGAGGGAAAGGTGGTGGTGGGTATGGAATTGTTCTCTCCACGGCTTTCTTCTCCTCTTACTTCCGTTTTTCTGCTTTTTCAGGTTACAAATCATTGGGGTTGACGTCATGGACGTCGTGGCCTTGTTCTGCGGATGCCTCTCCTTTCGCTTTATCATCAATATCCGTTGCTTCGTCAACCACTTGCTTACTTTTTGCTGAAGTTTCCAGCACCTTACCACTTTGGGTAGTAATGGCCATGCATGACCCATCATTCCTTGGGTTTTGCACAGTATCGCTAGGTAAAGTGCCAACCTTTCTTTGATTGAGTGCTGCTGAAAGTTGGCTCAATTGCTGCTCTATTTGCTTGATTGAAGTGGAATGAGAATCAATAATTTGTTTCATAGAGGACAAATCATTAACTACCTCCGTTACTCCCGCGCTTGTTGCTTCCACTCCTTTCAATATTTTAGCTAGCATGTCTTCCATACTTCCAGAATTAGACGTGGTGGCGTCACGTATTCTAGGGGGAACGTACAAACCACTCTTTTCATTCTTGTTCTTCCAACTTCCTTGGTATTTGTTTCCAGATTTATCATAGTAGTTCCGACCTTGGCTTCCTTGGGTATTCCCTCGGAAACCCCCCTGATTGTTCAAGTAGTTGGCCTCTTCTTCCGAATCAGATTCGTCTCTTCCTTTTGACGCAATAGCTTTGACTTTTTTGGTCTTCCCTGATAATAAATGTTTTGTAAGAAGATCCACTTGTGTTTTCATGTGCGCCATATCTTGATCACGTTCTTCTTCTCTTCTTCTTTGGTCTGCAGTCATGCCAATAGATAAAGTGGGGCTTGCTACCTCAGAATCCCTGGTATGCCAAGCTCTACTTTGCTTCATCATACGATCTAGCATATTGCTTGCTTGACCAAAGGTGAGGTCCATAAAAGATCCTCCAGCCGCATTATCCAACACTGGTTTAGTTATTGAATTCAAGGCTCTGTATAATATCTCCATTAGGTGAACATTAGTCATGTGATGGTTTGGGCATCTCGCTAGCTTTGTCTTGAACCTCTCCCATGTTTCATGAAGGGCTTCAGTTGGAAGCTGACGAAAGTTGCTGATTTCATCTCTCAATTGTGCTCTTTTGGATGGCGGAAAGAATCTTTCTAGGAAAGCGTCTCTCAACTGCCTCCAATTTGTAATAGAATCAGGAGTCAGTCCATTCAACCATAGAGTTGCCTCCCCAGACAGAGACAATGGAAATAGACGTAATCGAATTGCATTCTAACCAACACCAGGATTGTCAAACGACTTGAATGTAGAAATAAAGTTGATGAGATGCATATTCGGATCATCGCCTGCTAGTCCACCAAATAATCCCTTGAGTTGCAATAACTGAATCATGATGCTTGTGATGTTGAACTTGGCTCCGGGCGCTAATGGCGGAGGAATAATGGCTCCGTCTCCGGCTCCATCAAGATCATCATCATCGTCGTCAAAAGCTGGTTGCATGGGTTGGCGATCATACCTAAACCAAGCTTGACGACCTCTTCTGTTGGCAGGTGTTGCGATTTCAGCATCACGCCTCGGGTTTAGTAGCTCGTCATCACCTAAATCCTCATCGTCAGGATTTGTTGCTCGCCCGGTGTTATCAATATTCTGTTGATGCACTTGAGCGGCGGCTAGAGCAGCTAGTCTCGCCTGTTCGTGTTGAGCAGCCATCCTTTCAATTTCGTGTTGTGCCTCCATTCTTCCAATACGTTGTGGTTCAGGATTGATAGGTAATAACGGTTGACCAGAACTTCGAGTATGGGGCATGCACTGAATAAAAACCTGCAGAGAACAGAAACAAAAACTAAAAGTAAAAGTACGAGAATCTTTGACCAAAGGGTCTAGTAATTATCACGAACTTAATTGACACTCGTATTCCCCAGTAACGGCGCCAATTTTTGATAACGCTCAATCTACAGCTCTCGTAGGAGTCTAAAGCGATCGTTGTCAAATATATAACCCAACTGGGTTGGGTATCGATCCCTCAGGGAATAGCTTGGTCAACAAGTAAGCAACGATTACTAGACTTTTAGTGCAAGTCTCGTAAAAAGGGGGGATTGTAATGTGTAACCAAAATATTAAAGTAAAAACTGAAAATAGCAAAGTAAAAAGAAAGAATGTTTAGTAGGTTGTAAAACAATGAGAATTGAAGAGTTGGGGTTATGTCCACCTTCTGAGTTTACGTCTCTATTAGCTATGAGTTATACGGAATTCAGACATGCATGTGCTTATAAAGAATTGTATTCGATGCTAAATCCAGGCGTCTTTCGACCTATTCGAGGATTATTTCACTTTAACTCTTTCGAGCTTAAAGCGTATCTAACGGTACAAATTCTCCAAGAGGTTAATCCAGTTATGGCACTAACTTTTTAATAGGGGATGGGACCCTACTACCTTGACATTATCTCTTTTCCAGACATATAACTTTTCTTTTGAACAAGTTAATGCTATACTGGCGTATTCTTGCGTTTGCAACCACAAAGAATTTAGATTAAGATGAAGAGAATAATGATATAAGCAGCATACATGTCACAAACTCACAAACTCATAGCAATAGATAGTATCTCATACGGCTTCCATAACCCCAACAGAGAGGTTTAGTTACCCATGAGTGCGAAGGAAATCACAATAGACATTGTTATTATACCACAATAAAGATTTTTGTGTAGTAATAGTGTGGTAGGCGTTAGGCGTGAATTCCTGGCAAAGTAACGTTTCTCTTGTTGCGGAAATGAAGAATTGAATAGATAAATAGAAGAAGAATAAAAAGTAGAATTAATGGAAAGATTAGAAGAGTTGTAAGGTAAGATGAGAGTTAAAACTAGAATGTATAAAATCTCTAGCAAAATAGGATATTTATAATACCCATATCCTATTCCTACTAAGCTAATGAAATACTTAACCAAATCCTACTAAGCTAATGAAATACTTAACCAAATCCTAATAAGCTAATGAAATACTTAACCCAATTGTACTAGGTTAATGTATCATTATCCTAATCCTAATAAATTACTGCTAGTCCCCAAAGTCTTCAGAAATGTTGTTTTAGCTCGGGACAGATTTTCCATGCATCACTTTTGGTCCTTAGGCGTCCAAGCTTCCTTTTCTCCTTATGTGAAGCTTTCTTTGGAGTTAAGTTACCCATAAAATGCTGAATTCTGCATCATTTATACCTGAAACTTTGCTAATCATGTTCGTTAGCTCACTTACAGGAAAAAGGACTAAAAGTGCATGAAATATATAATTTGTTCTCAAAACTAGGCTAAAATATGGGCAAAATATAGTACTATAGGCGTGTAAATTCGTCTATCATCAACTAGCTGTCTAATTAATAAATAAATAGTACCAGAACATTTACTAAAAATACTAGAAAGACCTATAACAGCTACCCAAATGGATGGATCACAAAATATCTACAATTATTGCATAGAAAATGCACAAATAAGTTTCTTAAATACATGTAATAAATTCTACAACCCAATTTACAATATTAATAGAATATTAGCAAGGGATTTAAACATAGGCTCCGACTTTGTTATAGGACTACGTTTTTGTATCCAAAATAAAGGAGGATGTCTCTTAACAAGAGATGGAATAATGCTTTTTAAAAATCTAACTTATACCCCAGTACAAACTGTAACATTACCAACAGTGTATAGAACATTAAAAACACATAAAAAGAATTTAATTTCTAAACCATGTTGCAAAGACTGCCAAATAACCAATGCCAAAATGGAAACCTGTTAAAAGAAAACAAAAAATTAGAAGGTAACTTAGAAGAATTTAAAAATTATACTCTACTTAATGCAGTAGAGCAAGATGCTTAAAACACATAGAAAAAGACTATACCTTAATAAGCATCGAAACTCAATTTTACAACTTTAAAAAAGGAATAAACACAATAGGAATAATAAATAATCCGAAAGACTTAGACAACGTAATCGCAATTTTAGATAAAATAGAAATAATAGGAGAAAAACCTTAGTACATTTGGATGCTAACGAAATAATATGTAAGTTAGATACAATTAACCCAGAACACACCATAAAGACAGCATCAATAGAAGCTAATAATGAAGATATAGAAGAATTTGAGAAACAAATTAAAGAAATGTTAAAGTTAGAAGTAATTAGAAGATCAACATCTAGACACAGATCAGCAGCATTTATGGTAAGAAACCATAGCGAGCAATTCAGGGGAAAAGCTCATATGGTAATAAACTATAAAAGACTAAATGACAACACCAAAACAGACGCATATAAGCTACCAGATAAAAGTGAGTTAATTAATACAATACAAGGTAAAAAGATATAGAGTAAGTTCGATTGTAAATCTGGGTATTGGCAGGTAAAAATTCATCCAGACAGTATAGAATGGACAGCATTCACCTGTCCAAAAGGACATTATGAGTGGCTTGTTATGTCGTACGGACTAAAAACAGCCCCACTCATTTTTCAGAGAAAAATGGATGATATTTTTAGAGATTATAAAAACTTTGTGTTAGTGTACGTAGATGACATTTTAGTATTTAGTAGAGATATGCAACAACATTTAGGACATTTACAAACGGTTTTTAGACTATTTGTCAAACACAGAATCATAATTAGTAAAAACAAAATGGAACTATATAAAACACATATTAATTTTTTAGGAATAACTCTATGAAATGGGAGGATTAAACTTCAACCTCATATAGCCAAAAAGGTATTAGAAATGCCAAATAAATTAGAAAATACTAAAGATCTACAAACAAATTTTGGGATTAGTAAATTATGCAAGGAATTTTATTCAAGATTTAGGAAGAATAGCCGGACCTTTATATGCTAAAACTGGAAGCAAAGGTGAAAAATATTTTAATAATGATGATATTAAATTAGTTCAACAAATAAAAGAAATAGTAAAACATATTCCAAACTTAAAAATTCCACTAGAAACTGATTACTTAATTGTTCAAACAGACGGAAGCAAATTAGGTTGGGGAGCCATATTAAAAGCAAGACCTAATAAATATAGTGATAAAAATGATGAAAAAATTTGTGCATACCAGAGTGGACAATATAAAGAAAAAGAAAATATACCTAGCATTAGCCATAATATATGGTTTAAATAGTTTTAAATTATATATCTTAAATAAAGAAGAAGTTTTAGTAAGAACAGATTGTAAGGCAATAGTTAAATTTAGTCAAAAGATAAATGATAAAGCTAGTAGTATTAGAAGATGGTTAAATTTTATGGACACTATATCGGTATATAAAAACATTATTTTTGAATATATTAAAGGAAAAGACAATGAATTAGTAGATAAATTAAGTAGGTTATAATTAAAAACAAAATCTGTTTTACCGGCTATATTTGTTTCAGCATGCGACCAACTAATCAACACGCAGCAGACAAAGGAAAGGAAACAACATCTTCCTCGTCTCAAGACATTTATTTTCAGACAATGCTAGTAAACGTTAGATTTAGACCCCAAAACTCTATCGAACTCCAAAACTCCATGCAACCACTGGAGAGAATAGACTTTGGGCCTTTTAATTTAATTGTTTTCCCACCTAGTAATTATTCTTTTAACCTAAGAACAGAACATATTTTAGATAGACCCCAAAAATGCCTAATAGACAACTTGTGGATAGCACACCATAAACCAGACCATAAATATTTTTTAGCCGTCATGAATGCTTTATGTCAATATATATCAGATAAAAGTAAGCCTAGATTCAAATATTATGTAATTATACATGGTAAGACAAACGGAATTTTTCAGACATGGATAGAAGTACTAGAATCTATAAGTGGTATAAAAAAATCTTCTTTACAAAGGTTTCAATGATTTTTCTAAAGCTTCTGATTATGCAAGAGGACACCTAGGACCAAATTTTTTCTTATCCCAGCATTAAGACAAAATCCTAACCAGATTCCTCAATACAATATCTAAAGAGACTCAGGTAAAATAATTTTCTATGACCATTGCTACTCCATGACCGAGGCCTTCATGAGATTAAATCTTCAAAAGGAGGCTCTCATTACAGAAAACTCTAGACTCATGGAGCAAATACAGACTCTACAAGACAAACTGTGTAAATTTCATACAAGAAAAAATTATGTCAGTACTCAGACATAGAGTTCTCCATCTCCACAAAAAATGGATGAGAACGGTCTGCATTCCCCTATGAATGCTCAGAAATCCACTATACCGGATATTGGTGCAGCTAGTCCGACTCAAACGGTAACCGGTAAATACAAATCAAATCCATTAATGGCTGTCACTTTGCCAAAAAGTGAAGATGAAGCAGGACCTTCATCAAAACCACATAAGACTAGTACCTTAAAAAAGACATTAACGGCAAAAAGGAAGAATAAAAAAATTCAGATTATTGTAAAACAGACATTAAAAAAATTCTTTAGTAGCCAAGAACAAGATAAGCATATGGAAAACAAAGACAAGACATGTACAAGCACAGATAGGGTAGTTCCAGACATGAATCATACATACATTAATATTCCAAGATCATCAGACGAAGAAGATGATAGATTTGAAGATAGTCTTCTCCAAGATGCTCAGGATCCATATAAAGTTATGACTCTCGAATGAGTTTCGATACCATAGCCCTGCACAACTTGGATACATAAGCAGACAAAGATAAGTAATAAAGGAGATTGATACTATAAGGTACAAGTATTGTAATTGTGATAAGAATGCCATATGGGTATGCCCACTTTGAGTCTTGTAATTAAGTCTGTGTCAGAATGAGTGCTTTCTCTATCATTACTTTCCAAAAAAAAAAGAAAAACTGTTGAAGCACGCGTCAGGAAAAAGAGAAATAATAATGCATGCGGCAATGGGGCCCAATGTATACCCGGCCTGCATTATTAAAGAATCTTATCCTTACCTATCGGCCATATTGTCAAGGCCACGTAGTTTGTTTCTAGTCCACTCATTTTTTCTTACTTCAGTCTAAATAAGACTTGTAACTTAGTAGAAGAAAGCAGATCGAAAAAACCTTAGAACCTCTCAACATACTTTCCTATGTATAAATCCTCCTTTTCCAACCAACCTTTCCTCTAGGTGTAAATCAAAGCTTATAACATAAGGAAGTTGAATAAAAAAACTTTCAGTTTTCCAAAGTCTTTAGGGGATTTTCGAAAGGGAAACCTCTATCCCAATTACTTCATGTAAATTCTTATTTATTTTATATTTCCCCGTCAAAAATATGTTTTTATGTTTTAAAAAAAAATTTAGATGTTTATATTTTTAGAAATATATTAGCAGAACATCCTGTAATTTGAATGTTTGTTTAAATACATTACCCTTAGTATATGGTTAACCAGTTAATTTCTTAATAACAAAGATGGATTAACCTGTAAATTCCTAGGAATTCTGGCCTTGATGGTCCACTATGTTTGCAGAATACACGAAGGACGAGTGTTAGTTGCCAGATGAAAGTTCCGGGGTGTGGTTAAAGAAGTAAGTTGTTAGGAACCAAGGTTAAGAGGAACAGATGAACCGGGTAAGATAAAAAAAAAGGAGTAAAAATTTGGGGAAAATATAGAATATTAGAATGATAAACATGAAGAAACAATGGGAAAGAAGGAGTACTGAATGGGATTTTACAACATAATTGATTTAAAAATTGTTTCTCGATTTTATTTAAACACTTTTATTTAAACTTTTATTTATTAAGCTTTATTTTATCATTATTTATTGTAATATCATTATACTTTTTATCTTTATTTATTGAAATATCTTTACATCGCCTACAACATATTTGATTTAAAAATTATTTCTTGATTTTATTTAAACACTTTTATTTAAACTTTTATTTATTAATCTTTATTTATTGAAATATCTTTATACTTTTTTCTTTATTTATTGAAATATCTTTATAATTGAAATATCTTTACATCGCCTATATTATTGGTATCAAAGCGAGTAGGTTTTGGGAACAATACCTATTACTCGCATATATAGACAAGTGTATGAAAAGACATCCAGCTTTTAGAGATATAAGGTTGAACTATTTCTACTTATATAGAGAATTAGAGAAAGGGATAATATTATCGCTAGAAAATATAATTTAGAAGAAAGTAGAAAAAGGTTAATAGAGGCAAATAGATTATATAAAATATATAATACATCTAGATCAGTGTGTGAAAGACTAGTAAGAGCCTTAAATTGGGAATTAAGTAGTTGTGATAGAGATTTAGAAAACAATAGTTTAGGAATAAAGTGTCTTAAAAAACGTATTAGCACACAGGCTTATCAATTAGGATAATATATGCAAGCCCTACCTATTTTTCAAAGACTACGAAAAATAAATAAGTGGATAGAAGAAGAATCTGGTATTAAAGCTGAATTAATAAAGATAGAAAAAGCATTAAAAGAAAATATAAAAATAATTAAAATAAATTGACTCAAGAAGACCTAGACGAATTGGACATAAAATATTATAAAACATTATTAACACACTTTGAAGAAGATTTAGAATTCAATAAAGTAAGATTAGAAAACTGTTTCTTGAGAACAAATTTATATAAACAACAAGTAGATAAAATACCACTAGGATAATAAATGCCAATAAGATATATTGAATATATTAGAGAAATTCAACGGCAATATTATAGAGAATTTACTTACAAACATCAACTTGTAAAAATTTTGAAATAATTTAAAGAAAGACTAGATTTGTTAAATAAAGAAATAAGAAACCTAGAAATAGATATTCTAAACTTTAAAGAAACAGACGAGATAATTACTATAACCTCTAAATATTATTAAAAATCATTAATTAATGAACAATCTAGGCTAATAGATAATTTACAAAAAGTAGAATTAGACATAACTTATACTAATAGTAGATTGGAATATCAAACAAAGCTAAGTAAAAAGTACCTTAATTTGAATCACTTAGGATAACAAAATAGCTTCTTTAAAACGCCTCAAATATTTAGATCTTAGATTCCAACCTGAAAAGAATTATAGAGTGTTAAAAGATAATACCACTATAAGGTGTAATTTCAACCAGGGTGAACATATTTGACATTCAGAAGATAAACAATATAACACAATAATAGACTTTATAATAAATTCAAGAGAAAAAATTCAGGAAAAAGATAATAGTATAATAAGAATTTAAGAAGAAATAGAAGCTACTCAAAATAAACATAAAAAGATACTAGATAAGATAGAACAAAATTTAGATTATTTAAAGTCACAAGAAATAGAAATAGACAGAAAAATTCAGTATTTAAATCACAAATTCAATTTAGAAAAAATACCTACAAAACTGGAAATTAAAAAGCTAATAAAAACCATAATAGAAAAACCTAAAGAATTAGACGTAAAACCTACTCAACTAATATCTAAAGAAATAAAACAAATAGAAATTATAATGACAGAAATCAAAGATTTACAAGTAATAACAAAAGGATTAGAAGAAATTTCACTCTCATAAATATAGAAGATATAAATTATAAAAATTCCTTAGACTCAGTAAAAGCATTTCATAACGAACTAGATGGTCTTTCTGTACACCTCCCAATAGGTCAGTCATAAAAAATAATTCTAAAATAAAATAATACTATAATAGCATTATTATTAGACTTACATGCTAAAGTAGACAGTTTAATAAAAGGCAAAGAAGCTCAAAAAACAGTTCAAGAACCTGAACTGCCCGAATTACCTAAAAAGATAGACATCCTAATAAAAAATAAAGAAGCTCAAGAACCACCAAAAAACCACCTTGAAATAGAAGAACTTATTAATCAGTTAAAAAGAACTGAATTAACTCCTAAACAAGAAAGAAAAATATAATAAGAAAACCACAAAAATGGACTTTCTATCAAATAGACGGAGAACCATCGAATACAGCGAAAGACAAGGAGAAGAAAGACAAAGAATAAGTTTTTCTGAGAATAAAATAGGAAATAATAATATATTATCCAGAATATGTAGAAGACAACCAAATATGGAGCAGAACCAAGAACTAAATGAAATAATAGATGTAGATAGAGATTTGCAAATTTTCCAAAAACATCAATTAAAATTATTAAATCCTAAAACATTATATGATGTAGGATATTTTTCTACAGCTAATCAGCTATATAGACATTATAGAGAAGAACAAATATCAGCTATAGGAGAAGATTTTAAAATACTAGATTTACTAAATGCTAACTCCTTAAGACATATAAAAAATAATAAAATGATACTAATGCATATGGGTTTAATTGTTATAGGAATAAAAGGTCTAACTAGAAAAAATCTAGGATCCAAACTGCTAATAACAATATATGATGATAGATGATCAGACATTAAAATATCAATAATAGGATTAATTGAAGTAGATATGAGAAATAATGGAGGAATATTCTATATAAGTCCAGAATTTTTAATGAACTTAAAAGAATTTGGAAAAAATATTAAAATAGGAATCCAAACTAAAGGGTATGACGAAATGAATAGTGGTAATAATTTATTAATGTGCATAGAATTTATCGAAAAATTAACTTTAAGTAGTAATACTAAATTTAAACTAAAAGTAAATTATGTAGTTGAAATAATGGGAAATAAAGGCATAAGTTTAATAAAACCAATAAAAATAGACCCAGAAGTATATGCAGGTTTAGAATGGAATCTAAATAAATTTAATAAACCAAAACTCCTCACACCAGACTCTCATTTATTATAGAACATTGTACGAAAACAATGTACAAATATTTGGAAACCTTTTTAGGAGAATCTATAAAAGCTACATGGGAAAGTTTTAAGACAAACTATCTATATGATTTCCAGGTTCTATTAAGTATGGAACCAAACTCCTATAATTTCACAAATAAAACCTACATGTTATTAACCGAAAATGATTCAAATAGTGGATTATGAGCATTACAAAAAGAAACATTAATAAAACTAGAACAACTAAGCATTTCACATTGGGTATATATAAAGAAATTTCTACAAGACTATTTTTATTATTGCACTGTCAACGGAAACACCTTTAATGAAGAATTAGGTAAAAAATTATTTAATAAATTACCTGGAGCTTTAGGAAGAGAAATAGAAGATAGATGGTATAAAAGAGATGGTGTAGTAGCCAACCCAAACCTAAAATGGACAATAGGACATAGAACACAACATATAATGGATATACTAACAGAAAATGTACAAACATACAAATACAAAAACAATTAAAAAGAAATGAACTGAATTTCTGTAAATCTGTTATATACACAACCCAAAATTATGATCAAAAACAATATAGAAAATATAAAAAGAAACATAATCAGAAACCATATAATCGTAAACAATACTTCTTAAGAAAATCAAAAACCAAAAAACCATGGTTAAATAGAGATAGACATGTTAGGAAATATAGAAATGATAGAAATTATAAAAATAAATTAGAATGCTATACTTGTGGAAGCATAGACCATTTAGCTAATGTATGTCCTAAAAGAAATAATAATAGAACTAGAAATTCTCAATTAATAGAGGATTTCTAAAAACCTTACTAAATGTAGATGAATACATGTAAGATACAGAAAGTATATACTCAATAATAAGTATTGATATAAATGATAAAGATAATTCTAAATCTGATTCTTTAGAATCAGAAGAAGATAATTTAGTAAATGAATTAAGACAGGAGATAGAAGATCTAGACTTAAACAATCTAGTAATCAATAATTTAATGAATGTCACTCAAGAATGTATACATGAATTCCAAAGAAACATAGGTTTAGACAGTAATAGATGTCGAATATGCAATTGGTATCCAAGTAAAGACAACAGAGCTAAGTGTAAAAAATATTATTTAGAAGCTTGTATAAACTGTATAGAACACACTTTAAAGATAAAAATAGAATCAGAAATAAATAGCGAACAGAAATATACAAATAATCAAATCTTAAATTTAAGAGTATCAACTCTAGAAACCCGAGTAAATAATCTAGAACAAAGATTAACCATCATAGAAAAAGGAAAAACCAAAATCACTATAGAAGAATCAGATACACAAAAAGCTATACATTTAGAAAAACTAGAGGCAGAACTTATGAACTTGGAAGATAATGACACTAGCCTAATATGCAATGAAGATAAAGAATTCTCTACCATAAAAGTATTAGTAAAAATTAAAATTGAAGATGTAGAGATAGAAACTTTAGCACTAGTAGATCCCGGATGTACTAGCTGTCTAATTAATAAGGAAATAGTACCAGAACATTTACTAAAAATACTAGAAAAACCTATAACAGCTACCCAAATGGATGGATCACAAAATATCTACAATTATTACATAGAAAATGCACAAATAAGTTTCTTAAATAGATGTAATAAATTCTACAATCCAATTTACAATGTTAATAGAATATTAGCAAGGTATTTAAACATTGGCTCAGACTTTGTTATAGGACTACGCTTTTGTATCCAAAATAAAGGAGGATGTCTCTAAACAAGAGATGGAATAATGCTTTTTAAAAATTTAACTTATACACCAGTACAAACTGGAACATTACCAACGGTATATAGAACATTAAAAACACATAAAAAGAATTTAATATCTAAACAATGTTGCAAAGAATGCCAAAATAACCAATGCCAAAATAGTAACCTGTTAAAAGAAAACAAAAAATTAGAAGATAACTTAGAAGAATTTAAAAATTATACTCTACTTAATGCAGAAGGTCAAGAATGCTTAAAAGACATAGAAAAAGACTATAATTTAATAAGCATCGAAACTCAATTTTACAACTTTAAAAAAGGAATAAACACAATAGGAATAATAAATAATCCAAAAGACTTAGACAATGTAATAGCAATTTTAGATAAAATAGAAATAATAGGAGAAAAACCTTAGTACATTTGGATGCTAACGAAATAATATGTAAGTTAGATACAATTAACCCAGAACACACCATAAAGACAGCATCAATAGAAGCTAATAATGAAGATATAGAAGAATTTGAGAAACAAATTAAAGAAATGTTAAAGTTAGAAGTAATTAGAAGATCAACATCTAGACACAGATCAGCAGCATTTATGGTAAGAAACCATAGCGAGCAAATCAGGGGAAAAGCTCGTATGGTAATAAATTATAAAAGACTAAATGACAACACCAAAACAAATGCATATCAGCTACTAGATAAAAGTGAGTTAATTAATAGAATACAAGGTAAAATGATATAAAGTAAGTTCGATTGTAAATCTGGGTATTGGCAGGTAAAAATGCATCCAGACAGTATAGAATAGACAGCATTCACCTGTCCAGAAGAACATTATGAGTGGCTTGTTATGCCATTCGGACTAAAAACAGCCCCACCCATTTTTCAGAGAAAAATGGATGATATTTTTAGAGATTATAAAAACTTTGTGTTAGTGTATGTAGATGACATTTTAGTATTTAGTAGAGATATGCAACAACATTTAGGACATTTACAAACAGTTTTTAGACTATTTGTCAAACACGGAATAATAATTAGTAAAAACAAAATGGAATTATGTAAAACACATATTAATTTTTTAGGAATAACTCTAGGAAGTGGGAGGATTAAACTTCAACCTCATATAGCCAAAAAGGTATTAGAAATGCCAGATAAATTAGAAAATACTAAAGATCTACAAAAAAATTTTGGGATTAGTAAATTATGCAAGGAATTTTATTCAAGACTTAGGAAAAATAGCCGGACCTTATATGCTAAAACTAGAAGCAACAACAACAAACCCAGTGTATTCCCACCTAGTGGGGTCTGGGGGGGTAAGATGTACGCAGTCCATACCTCTACCTCTAAAGAAGTAGAAAGGCTGTTTCCGATAGACCCCCGGCTCAAGACACGAGATACCACACAAATACATAGTAAAGCACCAAACAAGATTTCATAACATAAATACGGCACCCATAAGTATATGCTAAAACTGGAAGCAAAGGTCAAAAATATTTTAATAATGAAGACATTAAATTAGTTCAACAAATAAAAGAAAGAGTAAAATATATTCCAGACTTAAAAATTTCACTAGAAACTGATTACTTAATTGTTCAAACAAACGGAAGCAAATTAGGTTGGGGAGCCATATTAAAAGCAAGACCAAATAAATATAGTGATAAAAAGGAAGAAAAAATTTGTGCATACGAGAGTGGACAATATAAAGAAAAAGAAAATATACCTAGCATAGATTTAGAAGTATTAGCCATAATGTATGGTTTAAATAGTTTAAATTATATAGCTTTAATAAAGAAGAAGTTTTAGTAAGAACAGATTGTGAGGCAATAGTTAAATTTAGTCAAAAGATAAATGATAAAGCTAGTAGTAGAAGAAGATAGTTAAATTTTATAAACACTATATTGGTATATAAAAATATTATTTTTGAATATATTAAAGGAAAAGATAATGAATTAGTAGATAAATTAAGTAGGTTACAATTAAAAACAAAGTTTGTTTAACCGGGTATATTTGTTTCAGCATGTGACCAACTAATCAACACGCATCAGACAAAGGCAAGGGAACAGCGTCTTCCTCGTCTCAAGACATTTATTTTCAGAGAATGCTAGGAGGTATTTGTGTGGTATCTCGTGTCTTGAGCCGGGGGTCTATCGGAAACAGCCTTTCTACTTCCTTAGAGGTAGAGGTATGGACTGCGTACATCTTACCCCCCCCTCAGACCCCACTAGGTGGGAATACACTGGATTTGTTGTTGTTGTTGTTGCTAGGAAACGTTAGATTTAGACCCCAAAACTCTATCGAACTCCAAAACTCCATGCAACCACTGGAGACAATAGACTTTGGGCCTTTTGATTTAATTGCTTTCCCACCTAGTAATTATTCTTTTAACCTAAGACCAGAACATATTTTAGAAAGACCGCAAAAATGCCTAATAGACAATTTATGGATAGCACACCATAAACCAGACCAAAACCATTTTTTAGCCACCATGAATGCTTCATGTCAATATATATCAGATAAAAGTAAGCTTAGATTCAAATATTATGTAATTATACATGATAACACAAACGAAATTTTTCAAACATGGATAGAAGTAGTAGACTCTATAAGTGTTATAAAAAATCCTCTTTACAAAGGTTTCAATGATTTTTCTGAAGCTTCTGATTATGCAAGAGGACACCAAGGACCTAATTTTTTCTTATCCCCAGCATTAAGACAAAATCCTAACTAGATTCCTAAGTATAATATCCAAAAAGACTCAGGTAAAATAATTTTCTGTGACCATTCCACTCCATGACCGTGGCCTTCAAGAGATTAAATCTTCAAAAGGAGGCTCTTATTACAGAAAACTCTAGACTCATGGAGAAATTACAGACTCTACAAGACAAACTAAGTAAATTTCATACAAGAAAGACTAATGCCAATACTCAGACACAGAGTTCTCCATCTCCACAAAAAATGGATAAGAAGGGTGTGCATTCCCCTCTGAATGCTCAAAAACTAATGCCATTACTCCGACACAGAGTTCTCCATCTCCACAAAATGGATGAGAAAGGTGTGCATTCCCCTCGAAATGCTCAGAAATCCACTATACCAAATATTGGTGTAGCTAGTTTGGCTTAAACGGTATCGGTAAAGACAAATCAAATCCGTTAAGGGCTGTCACTTTGACAAAAAGTGAAGATGAAGTAGGACCTTCATCAATATGACATAAGACTAGTACCTTAAAAAAGACATTAACGGCAAAAAAGAAGAATAAACAAATTGAGATTATTGTAAAACAGACATTAGAAAAATTCTTTAGTAGCCAAGAACAAGATAAGCATATGGACAATAAAGACAAGCCATGTACAAGCACAGATAGGGTAGTTCCAGACATGAATCATACAGACATTAATATTCCAAGATCATCAGACGAAGAAGATGATAGATTTGAAGATAGTCTTCTCCAAGATGCTCAGGATCCCTATGAAGATGGTGACTCTGGAATGAGTTTCGACATCATAGTCCTGCACAACTTGGACACATAAGCAGACAAAGACAAGTAATAAAGGAGATTGATACTATAAGGTACAAGTATTGTAATATAAGAATGCCATGTAGGTATGCCCGCTTTGAGTCTTGTAATTAAGTCTGTGTTAGAATGAGTGTTTCCTTTATCATTACTTTCCAAAAAGAAAGAAAAATTGTTGAAGCACCCATCTGGAAAAGAGAAATAATAATACATGTGACGATGGGTCCCAATGTTTACCCAACCTGCATTATTAAAGAATCTTATCCTTACCTGTCGGTCATATTATCAAGGCCACATAGTTTGATTGTAGTCCACTCCTTTTTTCTTACTTCATTCTATATAAGACTTGTAACTTAGTAGAAGAGAGCAGATCAAAAAAACCTTAGAACCTCTCAACATACTTTCCTATGTATAAATCCTCCTTTTCCAACCAACTTTCCTCTGGGTGTAAATCAAAGCTTGTAATATAAGGAAGTTGAATAAAAAAGCTTTCAGTTTTCTAAAGTCTTTAGGGGATTCTCGAAAGGGAAACCTCTATCCCAGTTACTTCATGTAATTTCTTATTTATTTTATATTTCCCCATCAAAAATGTGTTTTTATGTTTTAAAAAAAAAAATTTAGATGTTTATATTTTTAGAAATATATTAGCAGAACATCATGTAAATTAAATGTTTGTTTAAATTCATTACCCTTAGTATATGGTTACCTCTTAATTTCTTAATAACAACGATGGATTAACCTGTAAATTCCTAAAAATTCTGGCATTGATAGTCGTTATGTCTGCAGAATAGACGAAGGACGAGTCTTAGTTGCCAGATGAAAGTTCCGGGGTGTGGTTAAAGAAGTAAGTTGTTAGGAACATAGGTTAAGAGGAAGAGATGAACCGGGTAAGATAAAAAAAAATGAGTAAAAATTTGGGGAAAATATAGAATATAAGAATGATAAACATGAAGAAACAATGGGAAAGAGGGAGTACTGAATAGGATTTTACAACATATTTGATTTAAAAATTATTTCTCAATTTTATTTAAACACTTTTATTTAAACTTATATATATATATATATATATATATATATATATATATATATATATATATATATATATATATATATATATATATATAAGAGGATTAGAGGCAAGTTGATGTGGCATGCCACAAAATCCAACATTAGCATTTATCTTTATTGTCATTTTTTGGCCTTTTATCTCATTTTTTTTGTTTTAAAATTAAGTAATTTTTATGAAAAAAAAACTAAGTTAGTGAAAATGTAAAATTACTTATTGCAGTTAAATCAATTGGAAGTTTAATGTCCTTATTCATTTCCGTGATAATAACGGGTTGGGCCATAATGTAAGAAAAATCAATAATAAATTTTCAACCTTTTATATTCCTTGTTTGTTGAGGAAAAGAGAAAGCCTATTGTCTCGATCTCAGGCATTACTAAAAGAATCAATGAGACCTTTAAAAAACTTTTAAGATTTTTATTAATTAATTTGTTAAAATACATCTAATCTAAAACTGAATAATAATTAATACTTCCTCCGTATCATTTTATCCGTCCTAAATTTCCTAATCTGGTGTCCCATTTTACTTGTCTTTTCTTACTTATCAAGACAAGACAATTTTTTTTTCTTCATATTTTTCCCTTTGCATTAATTACTTTTTCTTTAAATTAAAATGTAAACATCATTTAATAGGGGTAATATGGTAAACTGGCCATGTTATTTATTATTTTTCTTAATAGCTTTGTCATCCCAATTTGAGACGAGTAAAATGGGACGGAGAGAGTATATTAAAATGGAAAATATATTCCACAAAATGAAAGATTAAACTTCAATTTTCTAAACCTTTTAGTTTTTAACAGCATGTACGTTTTTATAACTCATGCCTTCTCATTTTCCGTACCTAATGTTAATGAAGAATAAAGTGGTCTTGCCTGATAAAAGTATTGTGCCAAAGTGTATTGGAGTCAACCTTATGCAACAACAATAATCGACAATATGTGTGATTTGAGCTTAGATTTTATTGAGACAACGAGAACCACGAAGGAAAACAAATAGAGATTGATAATCCATTTTCCAGCATATACTAAAGCTCCACCTATGAGTGTTTTGTTGCCTTGCTCGAAGAAGAGTCCAATAAGTTTGGGTCTATCAAGAGAATCGATGTATTAAATCTATAGAGTAATACAAAACAAGGATATTATTTTGATACGCATGAGAAGAAACTTCTTCCTTTTTCCCGTTTTTTGGTTTCATTCGGTATTATTTGATATTTACATTGAATTCTAATTAATTCAAATTTGACTGCATAGGATCCTATTGGGGTGAACACTTCCTATCAAGGACATTTTCATATTCTGAACTCAAAGTCGGGAGTTTTGATTAGGGAAGAAGCAATCTCATACTCTCATTACACCACATATTTTGGTGGTACATGAAGAAACTTTGTTGTTCTCAGAAGTTATTTTCATTGTATTTCCTGTTGATTTCAAACTTTATTTAATAAATTAGTAACATATAGTTTGTTTTATGGTGCTTCATAATTGGAAATGACTATTAATCATAGTGCTTTGTAATCATGTATTTCCACAAAATTTGTTAGAATTTTCTTATTAAATAATTTCTAATAATAATTATTGTAAAAAGCTAATAAGCTCAGTGTTGGAATGCAATGTTCTTTGTGTAGGTTGTTGATTTCTTCTAAATCGTTTACTTAATGTCGTTTTTCGCTTTTGTTTAATGTTTATCCTTTTTAATGTTCAACTATTAAAAAGATAATTAGCTCATAAATTCAATATCTTTCATGTTCAAGTATTTTTTTTAAAAACATTAGTTGATAAATTCAATAAGATCTTTCATTTTTATATTTTTCATGTTCAAATATGAAAAAAAAAAAACTGCATTAGTTCGTAAATTCAATAGTATCTTTCATGTTTATGTTTTCAATATTCAAATAATAGAAAAATATTAGTTCATGAATTCAATTGGATCTTTCAATCTTTCGTGTTATATTTTAAAATTTTCATATATTACAAAGAGGTTAATTCATAAAATTAATGAGATTTTCATGTTTATATTTTTTTAATATTCAAATATTTTAAAGAATTATTTCATAAATTACATTAGATCTTTTATGATCGTGCAAAGCACGGATAAATTTACTAGTGTATATATATAGTTATTGTAATCACTTGACCTTAGAAAACCTATGCTAGATTAATATTGGATCAATTTAATCATATACCAATTGATAAAATATTTGTATCTTTGAATTTGTTAGAATTCAAATATGCTTACCTTTTAAATCTTTAACGAAAGTTCATCCATCTTCTCACATAAAAGTTACTCCCTCCGTTTCAAAAATAATGATCTACTTTCTTTTTAGTTCGTTTTAAAAAATGACCCTTTCCTTTTTTGATAATATTTTAATTTCAACTTTCCACTTAACATGTTTAAGACTAAAAGATTAAAAGGCATTTTAATACATTTGACACAACTTTAATTTAAGGCCACAAGATTCAAAAGTCTTGTTTATTTTCTTAAACTCGATCTCACATCAAAATAGGTCATTCTTTTTTAAACGGGGAGTAATAAGATGTTTCCATTATAAATCCTTAGCACTTATATAATTATATAATATATATCTTTTACTATTAAAAAAAAGTTAATAAGATGTTTCCATAATAATCATCATAGGAAGATAATTACTTAATCTACCTTGATTTTGAAGGTTTTTTCTGTGGGTGAAATTACAATAAAATTACAATTGATAAATTACAAATGAAGAAAATAAAAAATATCTTCTTCTTGGCTGAGGCATGGATATCTCGCTCTTTTTAAAGAGATTCATGTCCACTGCTACAAATATTTTCATCGGTCCGGCAGTAATCTTCTTGACTTGTCCCCTCCAGGATACAACAACCTTCTCACAAAGAACAATTCAACAACTCTAGATATGAGTTGAGTTTAAAGCTTCACATAAAAAATACCTTCCTTCAACTAATAAACTCTCTTTTTTCTAACTTTTGTTAACTCTATATTTTCTTATACATCAAAAAAATATGCAACACCCCACCACTATTTATAGTTGAGAAAATTTTTCATGCAATGAATAAAAAGATATAGTAGATAATAAAGAGGAAAAGATCAATGGTCTATATGTTCAAGTGTTACAAAAGTAATGAAATAATAATGATAGAAGTTACAAGAGTTATAAATAACTTATGTCCACATTCTACCACCACTATTGTTTAAAGGCACAAAAATTATAAATGAATGAGAAATGATTGCTTCACCTCCCAATAGTGAAACATATGGATGAAAGAGGGCATAAAGTGCCATTTCATTTCAACGGCAATGCAGCAATGGAAGGTGCTATGTCTAAGCTTCAACAGAAGAAGTTACAGCACAAAAGTGTAACTTAAAAATAATAAAGGGCACTTGATGCTCAAAAGCAAATGAGCTGCCCACAACATAGCAAATAAAATAAAGAAAATTAATATTATGAAATATTAAAATGCCAACCCATCAATTTTCCACTCATTTTAATATTAGTAAGAGAGTCCACTAGTTAAAGAAAGACTATCATGCATAATGAAGATATGATTTGCACTGAACCTCCACTTAGTAAAACAGTAATTTTTACTTCAGAGTCGTAGTGGTCTCAGACTTGAACTATGACTACTTAGCAGAAATAAAAAGTTACTACTTACACAAAATAGTTAAGGTATTAACCTGAGTTTTATAGCCAGCACATTATGGGCTTGTGCTATTTTGGGTTTATGAGTGTCATTAAAAATGAGCCTAGTTCTCATAAGAAGCAGTCTACCTCTACACTCACATATGTGAAATCTGTCGAGAGTGCTTCTATAATTTTAGCATCCCACTCATACGAGCTACATATTTTTATTAAGAGTTATTTTTAAAAAAAAAAAAAAAACTCAACCTCCGCAACCATTACAGAACAAATGCACTCATACCATAGAGAGGGATAAAAAGTAGTGCATTTTTTACAAGAAGTCATCATGTGATTCATTCTTTTCTCATTAAACCTGGTTATAGGATCTCTAGTCCTTAGGTTGGGTTTTCTTACATATGACACAAGAATTTATAGGCTTCAATTCCATCCCCTTCGATGTACTTCAGACCTTTTTACCTTGCTAAGGCCTTAGTCAATAGATCTGTAAGATTAACACAAGATTTGACATAATCAACATTAATGATATCATTTGTCAAATATGATCTCAAATTACTTTGTTTTCTTCTTATAGGTCTGGATTTACTGTTGTAATAATGGTTTTGAACTCTACCAATTACAGCGGTGCTATCACAATGAATTAAAATAGGAGAAATTAATTTTTCAAAAAAAAAGTATTTGAAATAAGAAATTTCTCAACCAATTCGCTTCCTCACTAGGTGAAGCTAAAATAATTAGTTCAGCCTCTATGGTAGAGTTAGCAATAATAGTTTGCTTTTTAGATTTTCAACAAATAGCACCACCACCCAAAGTTAAAATATAACCAGTAGCAGATAAGAAATCAGCTAATAAAGTGTTTTAATTAACATTACAAAAGCTCCAAGTACAACAGGATATTTTTTATAGAACAAACCGCAGGTTATAACATGTCAATGTTCACTACCTGGCTTTCTAGTAAACCTGCTAAGTACACCTACTGCATATGCAATATCAGGTTTAGTGCAATCAGTCACATATCTCAAACTTTCAATTATGCTAGCATATTTCTTTTATTGCATCATTTTCACTTTCAGCAGGAAACAAGTGAACACTAGAATCAAAAGGAGTTACAACATGCTTGCAATCAAGAGAATTATATTTTTTTCAAAATTTTCTCAACATTATGTTATTGGTCACGAAAAATTTCATCACATGTTCTAGTAATTTTTATTCCAGAAATGAAATTTTTTCCACCAAGATCTTTCATATCAAAATGGCTTCTAAGAATATTTTTTGTTTTTCAATAACATGCATGTTAGAGTCAAAGATCAATAAATCATTAACATATAAGCAAATAATAATATGTGAACTATTTCAAGACTTATGATATATGCATCTATCACACTTATTTGTTTTAAATCCATTACCAATCATGCCTGAATCAAACTTTTCATACCATTATTTTGGTGCTTGTTTCAAGCCATATAGGGATTTGGTAAGTTTACATATTTTGCTTTCTTAGCCTACTTCAACAGAATATTCGGGTTGTTTCATGTAAATTTTCTCATTTAGGTTTCCATTTTAAAAAGTTATTTTTACATTCATTTGATGAATTTGTAAATCAAAAATTGCCACAATAGCAATTAAAATTCTAATGGATGTAATTCTACTTAAAGGAGAAAAAGTATCAAAAAATTTTAGGCCTTCTAGTTGCTTAAAACCTTTAGCCACTAGATTAGTTTTGTAATTATCAACAGATTCATTCGATTTTAACTTTCTACATATGATCCATTTACAACCTCTTTCTAAAAAATAGCATCATGTGAAGGCAAAACTTCTTTTAAAGTGAGAAAGTCATCACCAATATTAAAAACATAATAATCAGGATCTAAATCTTGTCCTACTCTACCTCTTTTATTTCTCCTTGATTCAAAATCATTATTTTCTTTATTTTTCAAAATAGAAGTAGAAGAACTAAGTAGTGACAAAATATTTTCTTCAGTCCTTTGACCAGCACTATTTTTAAAATCAAAAGAAAATTTATTTTCATGAAAAATAGCATCATCAAATTATATGATAATGCTATCTTCAAGATTAAAAAATCTATAGGTTATACTATTTGAAGCATAACTAAGAAAAGCACAAGTAGTAATTTTCTTACCCAACTTAGAGATTTTAGGATCCATTAACCTTACATAGGCTAAGCCACCCCAAACTCTAAGATATTCCAAATTTGACTTATAACCTTTCCACAACTCAAAAGGTGTTAATTTTGTCTTTTTATGAGGCACATGATTCAATACATAACAAGCAGTCAAAAGAGCTTCACCTAAAACATTTAGAGGTGCACTTGACTCAATTAGCATGGCATTAGTCAACTCAACCAAAGTTCTATCCTTTCTTTTCCCTACATCATTAGATGCAGGAGAATACGGAGGAGGAGTTTCATGAATTATACCCAATGATCTAACAAAAGAATTAAACTCGTTTGACTCTTAATTCTTTTTACTTTTCTATCAAACTGATTTTCAACTTTATGGGGAAAAGTTTTAAAATTCTTAAAAGTATCACTTTTATTTTTCATTCAGTAAACTTAGAAAAATCATCAATGAAAGTGATAAAATATCCATTTTCTCCACAAGTTAAAATTCCTCAAAGTTCACAAATATCAGTGTGAACTGGTTCTAATAAATTAATTTTTCTTTCAACTTGAAAATGAGGTGTTTTTGTGATTTTAACTTTCTACAAGCCTCACATTTTCAAAATTCTTTTTAATTATTGAAATTAATCATAAACTACTCATGATTCCGACATAACAATCATTAATATGAAACAAACGAGCATGTCAAAAATTAGTAGAAGAAAGTGTATAAACAGAAGTAAATATTTTATTCATTTTAACATTCAGCTTGAACATCCCATCACAAGCATACCCTTTTCCTACAAAATTATTATTTTTCACAATTACATATTGATCAGATTCAATAATCTGTTTAAAGCCTACTTTATTAAGAAGAAAATTAGACATCAAATTTTTTTCTCATGGAAGGAGTATAAAGTACATCTTTTAAAATTAATACTCTTTTAGAAGTAAAACTCAACTTGGCATCTCCCTTTTCAAGACTTTAGTTGTGTGAGAATCTTCAAGCATGATGGTTTTGGACTCCTCAAAAGGAGTATAAATCGTAAATCAGTCTTTGTCATAACAAACATGATACAATACAAACTTGGACCGTATCAAAAACAAGCCAAAATAATCCACTAAACAAATGGAAACCGAGAGCAACACAAGAATAAGTCTCGGCCACAATAACAAGACAAGAATGACAAGTTAACAAGGTGATTCAACATCAAAATAGCCACCACAAACTAATATTAAAACAACAAGATAATGAACAAGATGAACAATAACAACATGTCACGGATTACATTAACTAGAACACAAACTACATGAATTGCTACAAAATAAAGGGATAGATAGTGTATCATATAATATTACATGAACTAAGAACCTAAGTGTGTTTCAAACACAAAGAAACTTAATACAATGTTAATAAGAATACCTACACTCTTCGTGGACACAAGAGGGATCTCAATCTCTCTAGCACCCAACGTTCCAAGCCATGATCAAACAACACAAGTGAATCCACACTTGGTTGAAACTTCGTTTCGGGTTTGCCTCCAAAAGGGAGAGGACTTTGTGTTTCAATATCTTTCAAGGATTACAACATTATCAAAATCTAATAAAAGAAACCCTAAATTGTTCTTTTTATATCCTATTAACAATAAAAAACAGAATGACCAAAAGACCCCTTAAAGAATGGGTGCCCATCAAGTGTAAGTTAGGGTTGTTTTTGGTGTGTTTTAAGCCCTCTTTTACACTTCAATTGCACACTTCAAGCCTTGAATTCAATACACTCTCACATGTGTCCATATTTGTGGTCGTGCTGTATCATCCTCCCCTTCTTGAAAAGGATTCGACCTCAAATGGATACCTTGCAAATAAAATAGAAGACAAACAAGCACACATCCTCATGGCATGAGGGTTAGGGTTAGCAAAACAAACACATCAACATGCCAAGGTGGTATACACTTGAATTACAACGATGAATCCTTTGTTTTCAACATAAAAAACTAAGTGAAAATGTCACAAAGGAAGTGGCTACGGCAATCATCAAGAGATAATGAAACTACAAAAGTCATAATGGCATCACTAGGTACAAAAGGAAAGATTACCTTTACCTTAGGAGCCATAAGACACAATTGTCTCATCACCTCTTTATAAGACCACATCAATAGTGGTGCCTCAATTGAGGTTAAAGTCCACGAAAATATATAGAAATGTTACTCAAACAAGTGGACCAACCAACAAATATCCTACCTCCACATAAGGCCATTCCACAACTATCATGGAGGTCATTATAAGCAAAGAGGTAGTATAGAAAGGAATCAAGTGTAAAGGCATGCACGGACGAAGACAAAGCATTTAAGTACACACACATTCTTTCTTTCAAGCAAATAAACAACTTGGAATCCACAAGTTGGGATTCATACAATTTAAGCATAAGTGTGTCAAGCAAGGATGTACCTTTAGAAACATTACCCCATGAAGTCAATGACACTTTTGCCCTCGAGTTTTCAAGAATGACTACACATTTCTTACCCTTAAGAGTACTCTCTTTCTTCAAAAAGATATTTCCATCTTTAGGAGAAATGTTGTCACGCCATAGTGGGTTGACAAATGGCTATAGCCTTCAAGACAAGCTATACCTTCTAAATCATTATCACCACTAGGTTCATTAGGAGTGATTAGATCATCTTCAAATAAGATATTATACCTAAAGAGAAGGTGTTTTACCCCATGGGCAGATTTGGAACCTTCACTCTCTAAAGGATCATTATCAAGTTTCAAAGAGGTTTCAAATGCATGGTTATCCCTATGAGCCAAACAAGCATTATAACCCTTATCAAAAATTAGGCTCACGGGTTCACTTTTTTCTCTTTGACCAATATTTTTATTTTCATGAATTCTATGAGCACAACTAGTAATAATGCCTTCATCACATAATATGCTCAAAGAATCATTTCCATCCTCATGATTAACTCTATTAACATCATCACTAACTTGAGATTCATCAAACACATCATACACATGCTCAAGTAGTGCAGCACATTCATGAGTAAGTTGATCATTATACACACCCTCACTAGTTGTCGGCAACTAACATGCCAACTTAGACTCACCTAGTTTTCACAAGGGTCAACTAGTGTGTGAATACTCTTCTCAATTGGTAATGGAACCTTATTCAAGTTATAAGTGCTAGAACTAGATAGACACAAATCATTCTCATGAGAAAAATCAATTTTGTTATCTAAAGGATCAACTAGTGCTTGCATACTTACGACAAGAGTTTGGTCTTCACGTGGCCTAACATCACCAAGAGTATCACAAAAGGAGGGCTCAAGCACATCTACTCTAGGTAAACCCACAACTACATCCAATTGGATACTACTAGCCACATCATAATATTCTAAGTTTATAGGAGTGTAGAGGATAACGTTTTTACCTCATAGCTCACATGAGCTACGACCGTCACCTTGGTGCAGGTCGGGGCAACCCACTTCTTCCTTCGGAAAGCTCTCACCACAAGGTATTTGGACAAGAGGAATTGGATTTGGTGGGAAAAGTTTGGGTATTAATTGGCGTAGCTTTTCAACGTGTCGTTTGATATCTTCACAGTGGTCATCGAGGTGATCAAACATGGCATTGAAATTATTGGCAGCCATGGTACCTAAAGAAAGACAACAACAAACAAACAACAAACTAGTTAGCTCAAATTAGCCTCACCACACTCGCACACTTTGATTACCTCTCACTTGAATTCCACGAGGGTTGTAAGCCGGCTAAGAACCCGTGAGGAGATTAAGGATTGAGTCTACTCTTGTCCGGAATAGATTTTGATTTGAAACTCAAACGAAATCTTGTGGGACTTAAGTCAAGAGCTAACAACGATTCGAAAAGACAAAAGCGCACAACAAACGCTAACACGAACAAACAAACACAAAAACTAATTAACAATCTAGTAGATGAGTACTAGTTTGCCAATTAGTATTGGAATCAACAAAATTGAAATTAAGGAACAAGAAAATGAAACTACGAAATCAAAATTTGAGTGAAAATTATTGCGTGAACAGTAACAAGGTGATGTGGCAATCCACCATTAGTCGCGGTTTCTACACGTTTATCAAGTTGTTATTTTCTAATTTCAAGTCTTGATCAATTTTCAACTTTAGAATTGTGGAATTTGGTTAATGGAGGAAATTACAAGTCTTGGAGCGAACTCGAAACCAAAATAAGCCAACAAATAAAAAAAGTGACCAAAATAGGCCACCTATTTAAAAAGTTATCAAAATAGGCTAAACGTAATAATTTATTACGATTTTCACTTTTTTCTTAACGGTCAACTAACGAAGTTGACTTTTTATAAAACGTAAGAAATTATTATGTTTTACATATTTATTTGTAAAACGTAATAATTTATTACGTTTTCTAAAAAAAATATGTAAAACATAAGAATTTCTTACATTTTACATGAAATTCGATAAAAAAAATACAGTGTTTTGTCACATCCCTAATAAAGTATATTTTTTCTGAAAATTGTAGTAAAATGTAACAAATAGTTACGTGGTCCAGTTTTTGGAAAAATTCTACTATTTTCAGTTGACATCACCATGGTCCCCTCCCCCACCCCACTTTCTTTTCTATATCCTATTTCCTTTTAAGTTTCACTATTGCTAGTCCAAATAATTTATTTTTCTCTCTGTAATAAATTTTTATGTTTTACATAAAAAATTTAAAAATAATAAAAAAGAGAAGTATCAATTACTTCATGAACTTAGCACTTTCCCTATATTTATTCTATATCAAAAAATAACCACTTCTATCCTTAATTATCCGATTTGTCTCTAAAATAACTATACTTTCGAGTTTTCCTCTACTTCAAAATAGTAAAATGTTGAATTTTCATCGATCAAATATGCTATTATCCAAAAGAATTATATTTTGTTTGTGTGATAAAAATATGAAATTAATTTTTTCGGTTAGTGTTTCATTGTAGAAATTAATATGAAATACGTTTCTTATTATAATTGATATAGTAAAAAATCACAATTTGATTTAGGGTGTACAAAAATCATACCGATAAATTTGACTTATGAATTTTTAGTTGCAACCGAATCTTAATTGCAACCAAAATACTACTTATACATACATATATATACACACATATATATACTAGTTTAGGTGTACGCGCCTCGCGCGTGTACCTCACTTTATTGAGTTCAAACATTACACTAAATAGGACCTTTGTGTAAATAATAAAGATGAATACAATAATTCAATTCAACATCTTTTGAAGAATTTATTTAATTAAACCTAACCTTTACCAAAAGAAATTCTCAAAGCTGACCGACATTCATCTACCACCTGTAAACTGCAATAAATCAATTCGATGATAGAGGCATTAAAACAATATAATTAAATCTAACGTTTACACAAAAAAATTTTCAAAGCCGTCTGACACTCATCTACCACCTGTAAACTATAACAAAATAATACGACAACAGAGATATCAAAATAATACAACTAAACTTTTGCCTTTACACAAAAAATATTCTCAAAACAGAGATATAAAACAAAACAATTGAACCTAACCTTTACCTAAAAAAAATTTTCAAAGCCGACCGACATTCATCTACCACCTGTAAATTCATCTATGACCTGTTAACTACAACAAAATAATATAATAGTAATCACAAAGCTTCAGTTTTGATGAAAATAATTCTTGTCTGAGAGAAAATTTTGACACTAAAGAATGACTTGAATGAAAACAAAGAAGATATATATACACACACACGTTGAATTCTATTATGTTGACAAAAATAGTGAAGAAGTTGAGGGTTAGAAAATTAAGCATCCACCAATCGAGATATGCAACCAAATCAATGAATACCAATCATATTTTCCCAATAAGTAAACCAATTTTTTCCTAGTTTAACGTGCATCTTAATATTTATAAAAATATTTTCTTAATAGAGTTCTATTTTAGGAGTATTTTTCTAATTGACCAGTATAAAGGAAAATATTAATTGACTCTCCTTCCATATATTTTAGGATTCCAGTATATTTTAGGAGTCTAGTTAATATAATAAAAATAATTAAATAATAAATTAAAGAAAATAGTGAAAAGACAATTTTGTCTAAAGGAAAGTCTTTTAATGAAGGGTAAAAAGTTAAAATCACTTTTCTAAGGGTCTTCACACAAATAATTATTTAATATAATCTTATTGGGTTATCGGTTTATTAATAGAAAAATCAAAATCAAAGAAATAACACAATAATTTCTTTTATAAAATTATTAAAAAATAATGATAAATCAATAATATTTTTATTGGTACAATTTTTGTACACCCCTAAATCAAATTGTGATTTTTTACTCCATCAATTATAATAAGAAACGTATTTCATATTAATTTCTACAATGAAACACTAACCGGAAAAATTAATTTCATATTTTTATCACACAAACAAAATATAATTTTTTTAGATAATAGCATATTTGATCGACGAAAATTCAATATTTCACTATTTTAGAGTAGAGGAAAACTCAAAAGTATAATTTGTTTAGAGATAAATCGAATAATTAAGGATAGAAGTGGTTATTTTTTATATAGAATAAATATAAGGAAAGTGCTAAGTTCATAAGGTAATTGATACTTCTCTTTTTTATTATTTTTTAAATTTTTATGTAAAATGTAAAAATTTATTATAGAGAGAAAAAATAAATTATTTGGACTAGCAATAGTGAAACTTAAAAGAAAATAGGATATAGGAAAGAAAGTGGGGTGGGGGAGGGGACCACGGTGATGTTAACTAAAAACAGTAGAATTTTTTCAAAAAATGGACCACATAACTATTTGTTACGTTTTACTACAATTTTTATAAAAAGTATACTTTATTAGGGATGTGACAAAACACTGTATTTTTTTTATCGAATTTCGTGTAAAACATAAGAAATTCTTATGTTTTACATATTTTTTTTAGAAAACGTAATAAATTATTACGTTTTACAAATAAATATGTAAAACGTAATAATTTCTTACATTTTATAAAAAAGTCAACTCCATTAGTTGACCGTTAAGAAAAAAGTAAAAGACATAATAAATTATTACGTTTAGCCTATTTTGATAATTTTTTAAATAGGTAGTCTATTTTGGTCACTTTTTTTATTTGTTGACTTATTTTGGTTCCGAGTTCTCTTGGAGCCCTTTTGAAATTCAAACACCAAAAGTCTTGACTTGACTTGTACTTTTCCTCAAAAGATGGGTCCTTAAATCATGAAAAAGTGGTTAACAAGTGATTGATAAGTCTTGGAGTGGATGTAAAGTCTTTCAAGACTAACGAGCTCTTACACCTTTTTCCTTCAACTTTTGGATCTAATGCTCTCTTTATATTTAACAATTTTATGAAGGAGGTGAAGAACATCAAGAACTACAACAACATTCCACCAAGAACAACAACATCAATCACACGGCCAAGCCTACTCCACAACAACAAGACCAACAACAAAACCACCAACAAACGACCAAGTCTCTTTAGTGTTGTATTTTCGATTATAACATGAGATGAAGGTTGTGAAGAACTTCAAGAACAACAAAAACATACACCAAGAACTACAACATCATTCACATGGCTAACTTCAAATCCACAACAACATGAACAACACCACACGGCCACAACAATGTTCACAACAACAATATCACAACAAGACTCAAACTTAGATCTAGACTTAAAGTGTTAGTGAAGAACAAAACTAACACTAGAAACAAAAAAGCAAATAAAATGACCCCTTGATCTAGACACACAACATTTCAGCCAAGACACAATAACAACAAGTTTACAACTCTCGGCCAAGAACAATCTTAGGAATACTTCACTTCACTTCTCTTTTTTTAAAATTTTTCAACACTCAAGCCCGAGATGGATTTTATTGGAAAAAAATCAAACATAAGCTCTGATATCAAATGATGCAATACAAACTTGGATCGTATCAAAAACAAACCAAAACGGTCCACTAAAAAAAAGGAAATAGAGAGAAACATAAGAACAAATCTCAGCCATAATAACAAGAAAAGAATGACAAGTTAGCAAGGTAATTCAACATCAAAATAGCCACCACAAACTAAGATTACAACAAAAATATGATGAACAAGATGAACAATACTAACATATCACGGATTACATTAACTAGAACACAAACTACACGAATTACAACAAAACAAAGAGATAGATAGTGTGACATACACTATTACATTAACTAAAAACCTAAGTGTTTTTCAAACACAAAGAACCTTAATACAATGATAATAGGAACACCTACACTCTTCTTGGACCCAAGAGGGACCTCAATCTCTCAAGAACCCAATGTTCCAAGCCATGATCAAACAACACAAGTAATCCATACTTGGTTGAAACCTAGTTTCGAGTTTGCCTCCAAAATGGAGAGGACTTTGTGTTTCAATGTATTTCAAGACTTAAAACATTATCAAAATATAATGAAAGAAACCCTACATTGTTCTATTTATATCCTATTACAAATAAAAGGCAAAATGACCAAAAGACCCCTTAAAAAATGGGCGCCCATCAAGTGTAAGTTAGTGGCTATTTTTTGATGTGTTTTAAGCCCTCTTTTACACTTCAATTGCACACTCCAAAGCCTCGAATTCAATACACTCTCACATGAGTCCATTTTCGTGGTCGTGCCCATATCAAAACATGATGATTTACACTAGAGTCAGCCCACTATCCATCTACATTATCTACCTTGTTTACGTTTGTTATCACCACCACAAAGTTCTTAGGTAATGTTTTCCTGAGTGTAGGTCCATGTTTTTAAAATTTGCAAAATCGAGCAATACACCCGCTCTTCCCACAGACAAGCACGGTCTATTTTTTTGAACATGTTGATTTTTGCTTGGTTATTTTCACCATTATTTTTCTTGGGATGTCTATCATTATTTTTCTTGAATTTTTTCTTCTTAGGCTTCAAAGAAGTATTTTTGTTAGTTTCAGGGGCAGCATTGTTTGAAGTAGTTAAATTTACCTTTGGTGGGTTATTGTTCTCTTCTGTTTGCATGAGTGTATCTTGGCTTGTTGCCTCTTCTTCCATGCGGATTATCATTATCAAAGTCTCAAGAGAAGTTTTTTTTTGTTTGTGGCCCATAGTTTTTTAAAATTCCTTCCAAGAAGGTAGAAGTTTATCAATTATTCCACAAACAATAATGTTATCTCTAATTTTGACTTCCAACGACCTGAGCTCTCTAACAATCATTATGAATTCCTGAGCTTGGTCTACCACTGATTTCTTTCAACTATTTAAAAATGAGAAAATCTCCTAGCCACATTTTTTTGCTCAAGCCTCCTCATATCATACATACTCTGCAATGCTTTCTAAATTTTCTTTGCACTAGAATAAGTTATATTATAATACTTATAAAAATTATTAGATAGATAATTAAGTAAAAATAGACCGACACTTGTAGGAGTCACCGTGGTATTTTAAAACTTTCTCTGAAAGAGAAATAAGGTCTTCATCGTTCATGGAAGAGTTATCTGCTTTGTTTGGATTCTTCTCTGTTAACACATAAGACACATTAGAAGACGTAAGTAGAAAAGTACTTTACCCTTTTACCATTTGAAAAGAGTATCATTGAATCGGAATGCCTTTTTAAGATCACCCATCTTGATATCTGCGGATTTTTCAATTAATGCTCTTGAATCTCCTTAAAATTGTCGGTGAAACTACAATGAAGAAAATAAAAAATATCTTGCTCTTGGTTGAGGCACGAATATCTCGCTCTCTTTGAGGTGATTCAAGCCCACTGCAACAAATATTTTCACCGGTCCAGCAGTAATCTTCGTGACTTGTCCCGTCCAGGATACAACAACCTTCTCACAAAGAGCAACTCAACAACTCTGGACAAGAGTTAAATTCAAAGCTCCACAAAAAAAATATCTCCCTTCATCTAATAAACTCTTTTTTTCTAACTTTTGTTAACTCTATATTTTTTTGTACTCTAAAAAAATATGCAAGAACACCACTATTTATATGTGGGAAAATCTTTCATGCAGTGAATAGAAAGAAATAGTGAAAATAAGAGGGAAGATCAATGGCCTATATGTTACAAGAGTAATGAAAAAAATAATGGTAAAAATTACAAGAATTACAAAAAAACTTATGTCCACGTTCTACCACCACTAATTATTTTATTTAAAGACATAAGAACTATAAATGAATGGAAAATAGTTGCTTCACCTCCCAGTAGTGGAGCGTATGGATAAAGGGGGCATAAGTGTCATTTCATTTCAATGTCAATGCAGCAACCGAAGGTGCAATGGCTAAGCTTCAACATAATAAGTTACTGCAAAGAAATATAACTTAAAAATAATAAAGGGCACTTGATGCTAAAAAGTAAATGAGCTACCCTCATCCCATGTATCAAACAAAATAAAGTAAATTAATATTATAAAATATTAAAATGCTAACCCACCACTTTCATTATAGCATAATAGAAATATCAAGTGATGAAAGATATTTCCTCCGACGAATGATTCTTTTTTGGTAGAAAATAAACTTTATTTATTTAACAAGGAGCTCGTCCTGCAGGCTCAGTTGTTACAAGAGTCGTAGCATCTATAGTATTTATAACCTGATCAGTGCTAGAAGTAGTAGCATTCATAGCTATTATATTACATATAGTTGAGTGATCTGACAAGGTTTTCACTCTTCTAGGTATTAAATCTCCCTATTTATCATAACTCAAAATATCTCGTAAGGATGGTGGAGATTCCCAAAAAATCACCATTGATGCCGAGTAGGTTCCATCAAAATCAGTAGTAGATACTAGGGCATTTGCCAGTCTATTTTGTTCCATATATACATAGAAAACCTGGGATTATGCACTGCGTGGAGAAGACACCTTTAACCAAAAAAGATTGGTGAATTTTGACATAATGTGTTATCTGTCAAGTAAAAAACAAGTTAAAGTAAATCAACATTTATTTCTATTGGACTCAAATGATAATCGCGTGTTAGTTTAAGACCTAAACTCAAAGCCTCAGCTTCGGCCTCAAGGGCCTTCGAGCTATAGATCATGCTTCTAAAACCAAGGACCCAATCCCCCATCCAATTTCTAAACACCCCTCCTATAATTGAAAGCCCCGTTGTTGCATCGAAAGAACAATCCGTATTAAGCTTGATGTTAGAGTTTGTAAGGGGATTCCATTTAACGTACATTATAGTTAATGACATGGTAGATTTTGGATTTGATATCAAAAACCAAAATTATCCTGCAAGTTGGCAGATATCTAATATTGTAGGACTGAAATGATGGCCCTAAAAGATGAATTTATTCCGTGCAACCCAAATAGACCACAAACAGAAACGTAAGGATATTTTTGTCGGAACATGATAAATATGATACCTCGGAAGTAGTTGCAAGAAGTTATGTAACCACGAAGAAGGATTATCCGAATTGGCTAGGAGAGTATTTATGTCGTTATTAAGGCCGATGGATGACCAAATATATTCCACTTTGGAGCAACGGAGTATAAGATGGGACATTGTTTTAATTTCACCAGTTTGGCATAATATATAGAAGGGATTAACTAGAGCCTTAATATGATGTAAGTAGCTCGCAGTTGGAAGTCTATCCCTAAGTAGCAACCAAAGAAGTTAATTGATTTTCGAAGGCAGTGTAAGTCTCCAAATCCATCCGAAACTTGGTGGATTAGGCAGATCCATAATTAAGTTATGGATCTGGGTGCATTGATCATCGGTAAGAATAGAGAAGCATGACTTAACCGTGAATTGCCCCGAGTCAGTGAGGCCCCAAGTGATGCGATCAGAAAATCCCATTTCAGTAGGGACATGGATGGCCTCTATGACAGATGTAATTGTTAGCGGGAGAACAAATGACAGGGAATTAAAAGACCATTTATTGGCTTGTCTAAAATGGCTAACGGGTAGCTTTATTTCATAGTTAAGGAGAGGGCCCTGAATTAGGCTCTGAAGAGTAGTATTCGGCTTAATCCATAGGTCATGCAAAAAATTAATGTATAGCCCAGTTCCCGGGTGCCATTTAATTCCAACCCTACAATAATCCCAACCTTGTTTTAGATAATTCCAATTGGGCGAGCCAGAAGTACAATATCTAAGAATAGCTCCGTTGTGAGTGTAAAGATACTTGTTTTGAAGGATAGTGTCCCAGAGGGTATTTTTAGAGTGAAAGAGTCTCCAAGCGGTACCAGCCAGCAGAGCCTTATTCTTAGTTCTTAGGTCTTGGGTACCTAGGCCACCGCTGTCTTTGGGCATAGTGATTTTGGACCATTTAAGAAGATGGATTTTCTTATGGGTTGAAGTTGTTCCCCAATAGAAATTTCGTTCACATCGCTCTCTCTCTCTTATTATGTTAGGAGGAAGCTTAAAAAGCTGCATAATATGACTAGGAAGAGCATTTTTTAAGGTAGAGCGGATAAGAACAGCTCTTCCCGCTGTGGAAAGAAGATTTGCTTTCCACCCCGCAAACTTGGTTTTGAAATTGTCCAAAAGGAATTTAAGATCCTGTTTTAAAGGTTTGCCCCTGTAATCGGGAAGCTTAAGTATTTTCCAAAATTGACTCTCTCTCTAATTATAAGGATGGGTTGGGCGAGATACTTGTTGGCAGGTAAGGTGTTAGCCGAAAAAATATCCGAGATTTTGCGCAATTCACCTTTTCACCCGAAATGGTATTAAAGTGAGCCAAAATGCTAGATATAGCGGAACATGTTATAGCATTGATTTTAGCACAAAGAACAATATAATCCACAAATAAAAGACGTGATATTGGGGGGCCTTTGGGATAAAGGTTGATCGGCGACAACAGGAGGTGATCCACAGCCGTATTATTCCAGCGAGATAGTCTTTCCATACGTAAAATAAATATGTACGGTGATAGGGGGTCACCTTGTCAGACACCTCGGGTAGGGGAGAAGTAAGTTTGCTGCCATTAATAAGAATAGATACAGAGGATGTAGATATGCATGACATAATAATCTTGACCAAGTTTAAAAATGAAAGATTTCCTGGACTACAATTGCATTGTCTGCAGCCCGTCACTTCGCTAAGAAGCTCGATTGAGAAGGACCAATTAGAATAGGGAGCAAAGGCTTGATCTGATTGACCACTATTTTGGTTATCACCTTATAAATAGTATTACAAAGACTGATTGGGCGATACTGACCAATGGTTGCATCTGACGAGCATTTGGGGACCAGACAGATTAGGTCCTATTGATATCTTGGGGGATATACCAGCTGATGAACACCTTGGTACAAAAGTCAGTAACTATCTACTAATGATATTCCAAATTTTTTGGAAAAAAAAGGGTGTAGACCATCGGGACCGGGAGCTTTGTAAGGCTTAAAAGAGTTGATCGCCCCCAGAATTTCTGGCTCAGATAGGTTTTTGAGGAGTGTCTGATGGTGCAACACCGCAACAAGGAAATGGGAAGGTGCAACCTCCTCGCGGCCATAACTAAAAGATAGATTCGTAGTGTAAAGAGATGTGTAAAAATTAAGGATGTGACTCTGAAGGGCATCTTTATCAATAATCCAAAGTCCATCATATAGTAGCGAATGTAAAAAAAAAAAAAAAAAAAAAAAAAATAGTCAATTTCACAGCGGATGAGGACCTAAAATGCTCTTCAACTATGTGAAATGATGTAAAAATACTTTCCGTCTACTTATTGGACCTAAAATGTCCTTCCTGTCTACCTATTGGGCCTAAAATGCTCTTTCTATCTATTTATTGGGGCTATTTTACTAATTTATTTAAGAAAAAAATATATAAACCATAACTTATCTTTATTAAACTACATAAAATTCCTATCATTTTTATTAATATAAACCAAATTAATAGTGCACAATATCAATTTTTCGGCATTCTAAATTGATCTGATAAATTAAAAAACACAACATAAATATCCATTTATAAAAAAATATTGCATATACATAGCTGTATTAGTTGGTTGTCAGATATAGCATATAAATATTTACTTTTATAACAGATTCTAATATATAAAAAAATAATTATATATTAAATTTCCGTATTTCTTGTTTATTGTCTATTTTTATGAAAGCCTTTGTTCATTTATTTTTTATATACTATATCAAAATTTTATGTTTTGCATTTTTATTGCCTGCTTTCACAATGCCTCCATAAAAATATATGGTACATTTATATCATAGAAATTCATGGTATATTTATATATTATAAAAATTATATTTATATCATAAAAATACATGATATTTTTATGCTATACAAATTATATTTATACCATAAACATACATGATATATATTAGATATAAAAAGTGCATACCATGTAATACTGAAAATATATATTTATTTTTAACAAATAATTTTGTAACAAGAAAAGTACTTCCGACATAATGAGATATACCATGAATATTTATCCTATAAATTATATCAAAACTATAATAATAATAATAATAATAATAATAATAATAATAATAATAATAATCTAACTTTGATATAAATTATATTTATACAACAAAAATACATGGTACATCTGTACTTCCAACATAATGACTTTAATACCATAAATATTTATTCATAAAAAATTATGGCTAACCCATTAAATTAGAATTAAAAATACACGATAATGAAATAATATTAGATGATTAACATACATGAAAACAAAATGAAACATACACGAGCAAATAATGAAATACTCAGTTTATTTAAGAATATTTGAATTTTGAATATAAGAGAGAGAAAGATTTGAAAGCACGGATTATCTTTTCCACTTTTAATTTGAAAATTGAAAATATATCTCTTAAATTAAGGTGAATTAAAAATTAATTATAGTATTAAATTAGAAATTATAATTTTTTTTTTAATTTTTTTAAAAGGCTATATTTGTAAAAACAACTTTTATTTTTGTAATATTGAAAAATTACTATTATTTACGTAATTAAGTTTTAAGGATGAATTTTTCATGTAATTTGCCTAAATAAAAGGGCAAAACAGGTCCAATAGGTAGACGGTAAGTGCATTAAGCCCAATATGTAGGTGAGGAGAGCATTTTAGGTTCAATAGGTAGACAAAAAAAAATATTTTAGGCCCAATGGATAGACGCATGACGCTTTTGCATCATTTTACATAGTTGAAGGGCATTTTAGGCCCTTTTCTGATTTTACAATATGATTTTCAGAGTAGATTTCATGGGTGGCCATCCAACTTTGTATTTTTTTCCCAAAAGTCACTTTTCTTTGTGTTGTTACGCAAAAGTCATTTAACTTTGCCTCATCTTTTGAAAAGTCATTTTGATATAATTTGGTTAAAATCCTACATAAAATTTGAGATGAAATAAAAAACAATCTCTTATGTTTAAATGTAGGTTCAAAATGGTCCCTCACATATACTTTTAAGCAGTTTTGATTCACTATATTTCTAATAAAAATAAATTATTTTATTTTCATATGTTTGACAAACTCTATCTACTAAATTAACGATATTCAGAAAAGGTAAAATAAAAAATAAATAAATTGAAATCTATTTATTATAAATGTGTAATAATTATATTTTTATTTATTTATCCTTTTACTGATATACTATTTTGTTTTATTAATTTATAGACATTTTTTTACGGTTGCTGCATATTATTTTGTTCATATTATCAGTACACTATTAATAAGTAGATATGATTTTCAAATTACTTAGTAATGATTTCTACGAATTTTATTTTCAATATATTGACTATGCAAAGTAAACTGGAATAATTTTTAGTAAATAGAGTTAGTAAAAGAAACAAAAAATAAAATAATGTTATTTATTCTGAAATAAAAAATTTTGGATGATAGATATTTGGGGAGGCTGGGGATGGAGCTGAAAGATTTGTTGAAATTTGATAATGATGGCACTTTATAAAAGTATTTCACTCCTTGGTATTTCAATTATTTCATAAAATAATTAATTCCAAGTATATAGTTTTGTATAATGATAAATAAATTTGTCACAACCCAAAAATGAGGGTCATGATGGCACTTGTCGTGGAGTAAGTATTTCACTCCTTGGTATTTCAATTATTTCATAAAATAATTAATTCCAAGTATATAGTTTTGTATAATGATAAATAAATTTGTCACGACCCAAAAATGAGGGTCATGATGGCACTTGTCGTGGCGTACCTTGACAAGTAAGCCTATCACCAATGGTGTAAGAACTCCTAATACAATCCAAGAGTCAAATGCACTGGAGAAATAACCACAAATGAATAATATCTGTCTCTGAATACTAATAAAGACATAACTACTGTAGAAAGATAGAGGTGAACTTCGGACGTATGAATGTCCAACCGCTACCTTGGAAGCTCCAACAATCGCTTGAGTCAATCAAGCTGAGGCACACTCAAGCTAAGACCTGCACCGAAAGGGCGCAGTAGGCATAAGTACGGTCCACTTGTACTCAGTAGGTATCATAGGCCGACCAAGCAAAGTAGTAAATAAAGCATGCAAAATATACACTAAGGGCACGTCACCTGCAATCAGAAAATGTCCCACAATGGTAGCCCACACCGTTTGCACTAACAGTTCCAATATATCTCATATATATTACAACAACACACCAAGGTATAGAACACAATTATACATTATGTCACATATAAATAAAACAAGAGAGAACATGTAGATACAAGATCATCAAATACAAGTAAAGGAAAGTAAGACAAATACATAGATGACAAGTCAATAAGGCAATACAAGACAACATAAACATAATAAAGTAAGCGCAATTTATATGATGATGATGACAATGATGCACGAGGTCTTTGTACAACCTCCGGGATCATCACACAATCCCTGTATACACCTACGGAGCTAAAACTTCCCGACGTAGGATCCATGGGGGGTTTGTCAACCCGTATACAATCCACATAGCTCATATCTCTTTTTCGGCGCATCCCTCGGAAAGGGTTTTATAAGGTGTTACAATATCTCTTCCCTAGTCCATCCCTTAGGGATGGTTTTTAAAAAGTGTTATCAGTGTTTCTCAGATGTTACCACAGTGGTACCAATATTTCATGAATAAGTATGATATGAAGATGTAATAATCATAACCAATCACAATGAGTATTTTCACAAACAATCACATGATATATTTCCATAACCAATAACAATGATACATTCCCACAACAACATGAGCCAATATCCACTTATTATTTTCGTTTCATCCATGAATTTTCACATGTCTCATATGCCAAAAAAGTATGAATATAATCACAATACACCAATAGTACCACATTAAACAACCCAATATAATTATTCACATGTATTCAAGGCTACCAATATCACATATGACCCCACACGGACAAACATATCACATAATATCTCAATTTCGAAAATTACATCACATATAGGGCCCCACACGAGCACAAAACATAGATAGCCATTTTTATGATTAGTTTCCACCCTTAACATGCATTTTGTACCACCATTTACTACCCAGCCCAGTCTGAAAAGTTAAGCCATAACCTACCTCGAAAGCCGAAACCGATCCGCTACACTTGAACTCGTGACCTTACTTTTCATGAACAATCCTGAACTCCACTAAAAATATTAAATATGAAATCTACGCTCAAGACAAAACCAACGACACCCATATTAACTACTTTTGATTCGGGGTCAAAACGGACCCACAAAATGAGGTTTCAAAAAACAAGGGCAAAATAGAAACTTTACTTCAAAAACATGTTTTCCATATTTTTAGAAATCTACAGCTGAAAACTCAAGTTAAATCGATTCCAAAACGGGATTCAAATCGTAGAAAAACTATTTTTGAGCTTTATCAGGTAAAAATCTTTGAAATCCGGGTTAAACTCAAGAATCGGAGTTGTTTTGAAGGTTAAATTGATAAAAAACTAGTAATTATAAGATAAAAATATTATTTAAGAAAAAGGGGTGAATTTAGATTTAAAATCATACCCTGAGATTTGGGGGGGTTTGGGGAATTTATTAAAAAATTACTAAGAAAAGGCGTGAATTACTAGCTTCCCAAGCTCTCACAAACTTTAATTTTAAGCTCCCGCACTATTTTAGGGTTTAACTCCCGAAAATCAAGATGAAAAATGAGAAAAATAGGTCCAAAAAGAGGTATTTATAATGTAGATTTTTCTGTACTGCTGTAAAAAAACTGTTTTTTTAAAACTCAATTAGGACTTCAACGGGGTGCCCGTGATTCATTCGGAGTCTGATACATGCAAATGAACTATGCAACTATACTAAATTCGACGTTCCGGACGCGATGATGATATCAAATTTTTAAAAAATATCATTTTCACAAAGTTGACTCCCGAAACCTGAAATTATAATTTTCCAAATCGAGGGTTGAAATGAGATTTAAAAAGCCGTAAAATCATACCAACTATGCTAACACCCTAAAATTGACATTCTAGATGTGCTGGTAAAGTCGGATTTTCCATCCGAGGTCATTTCGATCAAATGTGGGTCCCACACCTATATTTCTAATTTTCCAACTTTCTGACCAATAGGTCGAAATGAGCTCGGGTGCACCGGGACCCAAACCAAAGGTCTACCTAGCCTAAAATTGATATTTTGGAGCTGCTGGCGCAATCCATTCGGCCATCCATCGTACGGACCAAAAGATATCCCCATAAGTCTAAAATAAGACTCTCAAAGCCATCAAAAATCACAATATTGCATAAATGATACCAAAATGCATCAAAAATCATGTCAATCACTCCCACACCCCGAAAATATCATAATGCAACTACGAAGAGGGATAAAATAGTCAAATCACATAAAATCACAAATTTCACATATTTTATCAAATTTTTAGGTCGTTACAAGATTAAAAGAATTGTTATAAAGAAATCAAAACAATCAAAGTAGGTGTGCTATCATATGTAGCATGAGAGATCAACTTTCAAAAATAAAATTTGTGAAGGGATCTATGAAATTATTCTACAAATAAATAAATTAATCTAGAAAGCTACACCAAATCCTATAATAAATCAAAAAAAATTACAGCTAATAAACCTCTAAATGTGACTCAATATTAAATTCTTTTTTTCAGAATTTTATAAAATTTAACAATTTAAGTTTGTTAAGTATTTGAAGAAAATCAAATATACTCACATATAGTAAGCTTAAAGCACCAAAAATTCTCAAAAGTATATTTGAGGAGTCATTTTGAACCTACCCTCAAACACAGGAATTTTTTTTTTTAACTTCATTTCAGATTTTAGCTAGGGTTTTGACCAAATTATATCAAAATGACTTTTCTGAAAGATGATGCAAAATTAAATGACTTTTGTGTAACAAAATATAGAAAAGTGACTTTTCGGTAAAAATACAAAGTTGAATGACCACCCATGAAATTTACTCATGATTTTCATTAGCAAGTACATGCTTAAAAAACATTCATTAGTCGTCACAGGTTAGTTAGACAACAAAAAAGTCTCCTGTATCTCCACTTTAAAGAGTAGTAGATTTTAAATTGGAGAATTTTTGTAGCTCAGTATTGATAAGAGTTTGATTTCTCACATTGTAACCCCCTCTCTCATTTCCCCTTCCCCTGCGCCGAATTTTGAAAAGACAAAAGAAGTAATTTTCAAATTTTACACGTGAATTTGGCAACTGCAAATACAAAGCCTCTTCGTGTCTCTTTAAAGCATAAACACAGTAATAATATTTCTCTTACGTGCTTGGTGTAAGTCACATCCTCTGAGAATATCTTGACAAATTCTCTAATGTCTTCGTAAAATAGACCCGGATGCTTTTTATTCCACCTCTTCTCGGCCTTCTAATAGCAAGATTGGTGATGGCTTGTGTTTACGGTGTTGTTTTGCACGGCCCTTTCCAACTCCCTTGCCCCTTTTGTCTAAAAGGAAAATTTGAACCATAAGATGAAGAGAATTTTTAGGATTTTACTATAGAGGTATTTATAATTAAATTGAACTATCTTGAGTAAAAGATGGATTCATTGTTTTAAGAAATGAGATGACAGACTACCTACAGTACTATAAATTTAACATGCATTTTATCAACTCAAATAGAAGTTCAACTTAGAATAATAGAGCAATTTCTTAATTGACACATACCTACTATAGACAATAAACATATAACATCAGAAAAATGACGTACAAATTTCACACAAGATCATAGTTCAATTATTTTTATGTTACTTATTTCATCTTATTACATATCTCCAATATCTAATATAAAAATAATCACTATGAAGTTACTCCAAAAATCTGATACGTGCCACTAGTTATTACCTATATTATAAGAGGGAGTTTTGGTGCCAAATTGCAGCTGGAGGTTAATGCCTGCTTTGGCACCTAAGGGAATTTTTGTCATTTCAGTTTGTTCCATACTACTTTATTATTTGTACCCTCTGCTTAAGTTGTTGCAAGTTTATGTGCAGTTCACTGTGATGGACGAAAATGTTAGCTGCAGTCTGTCCTTACTAGATCTGTCTTTGTCCTTACTTTGCCCAATTGGTACTTAACTTCTTTACATAGTTTTCTGTGAATCTACCATACTTTATGCCCTTTATAGTAAATTGATTATGCACCACTTTCTGATTAAATTGTTGCAGAATCTCATTTTATATAGCCTCTAGGGAAGTTTTAGTAATTGAATGTTTGATTTGTTATTTTTTATTGGTCCATATAGTTTGTTACTGTAGCTATAGAATTATATTTTGTTTATTGGACATTTTATCCTTCCCACATTACATTATGAATTGTTACTTCCTCTATTTTAAAATAAGTAATATTTTTTATATTTTCAATTTATTTCTAAATTGATATTCTTTTAATTTTACTCTTATTAAATAAACAAAAAGGCATAATCAAAGAGCTATTAAAAAGCAACATATTTTTTAAAATATTATTCGAAAATGTATTACCGATCAACCATGTTATCTCCAAAAGAACAAGACACATTTACGAAGTGGTAAGAGCTGTGGAATAGGAGTAAATTTCATCCATGGTTACTTAACTTTGTGTTCATTACACAAAATTATTTTTCTTTCATTCATTACACAAAAGTCATTTTACTTTGCTCCGGCCATCACAAAAGTCACTATGACCAGATTTTAGAATAATCTCACCGAAAAAATGATATGGCAATCTTAATTAATTTTTAATTTTAATTTAAGAGATATAATATATTAATCATATCTTGACCCTTTTTATATGTGCCAGCTCAATTTTTCTAATGAATTATATAATGAGAAAATACCAATTTTTTAAAAGATTAAACTACCTAGTGAAGACTATTTTCATAAAAAAAATTGGTTGATATTTTTATGGAACTAAATTATACTCTCTTTTTTTGGTAAGAAGGAGATGCATTAAAGTAAAAAGGAGTAAAAATAAGTTTGTTACAAGCCCCAGAACTAATCTAGGTTCAAAACAAAGACATCGGGATTTACCCCTTCAGTTGCCAGATTACAGTTCCTGATATGCCTTTCAAAAAAAGTTTATGTTATGTCTGCCCAAGGTACATTCTGAGTACACACTGGTGGAACTTTAAAAAAGAGGGTGTTTTGATGATGACCTGTTGCTGCTCCAAATTTGGCAAGTAAGTCGGCCACCTCTCTTTACTCCCTATAACAGTGAGAGATTGGAGGGTATTCTAGCATTCTTAGTCTTAACCTGCATTCATCAAGCAGAGCATTATAATGAAGGTTCCCTTGTTTTAGCATTAGAATGACCTCCTTAGAGTCAATATTGATTTCTAGGGGAACGAGATTTTCCCTTTCAGCTATGGTAAGTCCCTCTACTAATGCAATGAGCTTCATTTGGTTATTGGTGGATATTGGGAAGGATTTGGATAATTGTAACGCCCCAAAAATGGGTCCCGAGACGTCACATGGTACTTAGGGTCACAAGTGATCCCAAGCTAACCCTTCTACTGGCATACTTATAAGCAACTAAATAAAATACATAGATCTGAACAAAATCAGTGGAAACATAAAACTTCTTTGACCTTGATCAATACAAATCGAAATTTACAAGATTACAGCTCTGCTTTTAGTACAAAACTAAAATTAAATACATTAACACCACTGACTGTCTATGAAGCCTCTACTAGTACTGACTATGGTTAGCCGGGTCATGACTCCCAACTATCCCAACTCAATATGACTGAATAAAGAAAATATAACACTTCTCAAGCCGTATAACTGACTTGAGCCCATAAATCAAAAGGACTCATCACCTGCTGACTGGAAGCTGCGAACTAACTGAATATGGTATATGAGCTACTACTTGTACCTACAATATAAGACAATGTATCACATAGACATATATGTGGATCGGTACTTTGAGGATGTACTAAGTATATGGGGGTGTATGGAATAGTTAAATAATATCATCATTCTTTATAGAAATCATGCATGCTGATATAAATGACTCACATAGCTTGAGCAAAAAATAAAATCTAAATGTCATAAACCATGAATAAGGAAGCATGTAGTATAAATCTCGTGAGTCATTACACCTTATTCTAAAATCTGTATCCTCTTCTTGTTCTCAAACCTTGTTAACTCGATGAAATCTTAAAACAATAACTTTCAAAATATATTCTAAGACTTTAAATCTATAAACTAATTAAAAAGTAGGGGTCTTCTTTGGGAGGTTCTTCTAACCGAGATAAACCATGTGAGCTAACATGGAGTCCAATGTCTTACCCACGTTGGGGAGAGCTGTTCTACCCTTGCCATCGGAATAGAACCTTAACTTTAGTGATCACTATCTTGACCTCGGGCCCATAAATCTCAATCCTACAGTGGCACGTAGTTCTAGGGCATAAGACTTGGAATCATACCCAACTCGGTGCTAAATACTACTGCCATACTTAGGCTCAGAACTTTTAGAAAATTTACCTTAAAATAGCATAAGGGTTTATAATAAAAACCAATTATGCTTCTCTTTGCTATAAATCATGAACTATATGAATAATGTGGATTCCTTATCTTAGCTTAAGATCAAAAGATCAAATCTTACTTATCAAAGCATGCTAAAAATATAAGCTTCTTGAAATATCAAAACTCAATCTCAGGGATTAAAGCTCATGCTTCAAACTCATGTCAAAACATCTCAAAATTCATGCTTGATAACATAAACATTCATAAATCATATTAAAATCTGGAAATTTCAGCAATGCTCACAAAAATATAAATAAACTCATGAAATTTATCTTCAACGGCTCTCAAAAACTCAAAATCTTGTAAATAGTGATAATGGGTATGAATTTCAATTTAGAACTCATATATAAACATTCAAAATCATAGAAAAATATCCAACTCAATATGCTTCTTGAAAATACTTCAACACCATCAAAATAATAAGGTCAAGAATCTCAATATCATACTTAAACTCACTTTCAAAAATCTGAAAAATTTCATTATGCGCATAAATACATGAAAATAGTCATGCCATTCAATATTCAATCACTTGTAAACTCATAATATTCAAACAAGATAAATTGGGTATAAACCCTAACTTAACTTTCATGAAAATCATATTAAAATTCAGAAATTCATAACTTAAAACAAGTTTTGGGCACAAGGACGAAAGAATTGTCCTTGTTGAAACCCCACATACCTTAATTGACTTGATTTGATGAAGAAAGCTTGAATCTTGGAGCTTGGATGGTGAACTTGAATGTAAAAGCTTGAACTTTGAATACTTTGGAGATGATCTTGATATCATTCTTGAAGTTCTTGGATTAGAAACCCTAAATTTTGGATCTTTTTGTTGAAGAGAAGAAAATGAAATTGATGATTCTTAAGGGAATTGATTAGGGTTGTTCTTGAGGGAAAAAATTAGAGAATGGGGGCAAATAATGCCCCATTTGAAGCCTTAGATCGTATTTTTACGACCTGGGTTGAGGTAGGAAAAGACCTTATTGCCCCTTATTACTTTAAAGCAGAAATTTTTAACCCGCATCCCGAGTTTTCCCTTCAGCGCTCACTTCCTCACACCCTATTTCCCCTTATCACGGCAGCTCACTGCCTCACACTAAAATGCCTATAACTTTTCGCTCGGGTATCGAATTTTTACGAAATTGGTATCGTCGAAAAGATAATTCAATTATCTATAATTTGGTGGGTCTTGCGATGGAAAATTCCATATATATAAAATGTTATACATGTTTAAAGTAAACCCTTGTAGGATTGAATTCCAAATTTTGGTTGAATCTAATGTTCTTAGCTCCACTTGGCTCTAAGTGACTTCTATGAAAATCATTCACCTAATAAGGACTTCACATACTTAGGATTAAAGTCATAACACAAGAATTCAAATTATGGATCAAGAGTACGACAATTATACCTTCACCGCGATGCATTGAAATTGCATTAAGCTGCTAGAAAAGGACGAGTGCGAATTTACACTCTGACGCAATGCGGTGCTATCGCATTGCGTAACTGAAAATTTATAATTGGAAATTTGGACCTCTCCGCAATACTCCAATATCGCGGAGGTCTACTGAAATGTGACGATTTTTATTTTGGTATCCACCGCGATGCGGTGAGTGCCCAGGTGGAACACTGTATTACTAACAATGCTCTAACTTCTTCACCGAGTGTCGGATTTGGGAGAATTTGATATCGATGGAAAGCTTATTCAATTTCCCACACAATGGAAGGTCTAAATCTGAAAAATTCTGAATGAAATAAAGGTTATTCATTTTGAAGCACACTTTTAACATTCTAGGAATGAATTTTAAGCTAGGAAAAACACGGGGTGTTACAATATCTCACCCTTGGGAACATTCGTCCTTGAATGTGGATAATTAAGCTGAAATACTAATGAATCTGAGGTTATAAGCTATTATGCACAACTAAAATAAACTGAATAACTGAATCTTAAATATTATGAGTTACTAAACTGATCTGCGAGTGCATGAATTCTCATGAAAATAGCTATATGGCTGATATAGAAACGAGGGCATCAACTTATGAGTAACCATTACTTTAGGATGGATCTGATTTTATGAGAAAATGAATGAGATGTTTATGACATGAAAAACTTGAGGTATTACAATATTTCCCCCTTGGGATCGTTCATCCCCAAAAGATACAGATTTGATTGAAATACTAGAAAAAGACTGAGATGACAAACGGGAAGCTTAAGAGTTGAATCATGAATGATCATCTAGATTCTAAAACTAATGCATAAATTGAGCTGAATTTTCAAGGTACACGGAGTGAACAAATTTTCTCTTAGAATGATATGACTAGATAGGAAGATTGAAAACTATAGAAATTCGTTTGTATGGCTGCTAGACTGAATTACTGGCTAATCAGGTTAACTCATACTGTACATTTCACTTCAACAACTATATTCAACCTTCTACTAGGATCTCACTTAACGCACAATACATCCATCCGCATAAGTATTCAACATCACTACTAGAATCTGGAAGTCTGACTTAGTTACTTACCCTATCATCTTCCCCCTTAGCTTTAAGCCATCACTCTAAGTCTGTGAACCACTATATAAACTCTAATCTAAACATCAATCACTTTACTCTAGAGTCTGGCGGAAAATCAATACACATAAAACTAAACTTACCTTGAAGGACTGTATCTTAATGTGTAACTCCCAATGCTAGTACCTCCTTCTGAGATTCAAATCTTAGATTTCTATAGCCTCAAAAGTCATCATATAACGACTTAAACACTCACTAACTTAAAATCTTCATGGTATCGCCAGATCTTTATTTCACACGACCTAGAGCTTCAACTCTTACTTTGTTTACTCAGTCTTCAGAGATTCAAAGTTAGATTCTAACACTTAACATGGACATCATCAATCTTTAATAAACCAAACTACCCGTGTCATAGCTTACTAATATCACCTCTCTAAACTTGTATTTCTAAACCATGAGAATCAAGATCACACCAAAAAGGCTCAACATCATCTACCCATAACTCCTTCCTTAGCTTAGCTATTAAGAACATCATATATATATATAACTAGTCTCCTTTCACTTAGCAACTCAACGGTACTACTAATCACACACAACACGTAATAACCCTGGAAATAATGCAACCCTATATCACCTTGGGCATACTTCTTCACCATACATATAGCATTATACTTAATTACAGATAACTAAACTCCAACTTCTTGCATACACTGTTTAAGCCTACTAGATCCCTTCCATATAACTAACATCACTAACCAAGAAATTATTTCATCCACTTTGATGACCATCAACTGTTCAAACTTAGCGTCTAGTTCTAGCTGTGATGAACCACAACTTCACATAATATTCTTACATACCAAACATCTAAAACCATTAGTCCGCTAAAACTTCATAATAGTAAGAATCAATCTCAATCTTATGATCTATCTTATTTAAAATCTATTAACATATCCTCCTTCTACATATCATTACTATCTACTACCCTTTTTATACAGCTAAACTTAGTTCATAGCTCTATAAGTTTCAACTAAACTCCCCCTGGAAATCTCAGGGATGCCTAAATTAACAACACTCCTTCACCAAGTACCTTCATCAATAAACTATACTTTTCTTGCACAACAAACACCATCAACAACTCTTTTCATACTCCAAGCAACAACAATTCACCTTAACTAATGACTCTTTCTCTACCTTCTACTAAATTAACACACAAGGACATAACACTTTATTACTAACTCAATCTTATGCAAAAGATTCGGCTATACATACATTCAATAAATTGCCCTTACTATTTTTCTCATCATTACACCTCTAAACCCCCAGTTCCAACCAACACAAGAATAACAAGATGAATAACAAGTTGCTAGTGAATCAAAATAGGCCTCACACGGCTTCACTAGACTTTGATTTTGTGTTTTGAATAAGAAAATTAGATAAATAACAAAGCAACTATGCTAGTGAGTTGAAATAGCCCCACATGGATTCACTAGACTTTTAGTTTCAACAATACCATGATAACAAGATTACAAGAGATGGAAACTTGACATACAATATTCAATAATCTAAGAATACACATCTTACTCTATCTAGGCTGAACGACATATAAGAATGAAGACATAACTTTAAACTTGAGGGACTTATAACACACTAGAAGGCTTCTCTTAAGCCGTTTTATGAAACTTCTGCTAGAAATTCTGAGAGCATTATCAGGGGAGGGAATTGGAACTTGCCGATCATGTTACCTCAAGAACAGTACATAGATAGAAAATTATAGATTATCATTATGGATTCTGAGGAGGAATCAGAAAGCACACCTGACTAGGTCTTAGTGCATGACTTTCCATGAACATGAATAAAGCCCTTCAAACTTTGGAACTTAAAAGCACTGATGGGATACTATCTAGCCTTCTTATAATCCTATAACTATTTGAGGAGACAATTTTGAGAAAGCCCTAGCAGTAAAAGTTTAAGCTTGACTGTTTTTGATACCTTAAAAATAAGGCAGAGATGGCCTGAATAGAGTAAGATAAGAATCTGTATAAGTTTCTTAAAGACCCTTTCTATAGCATAATTTGAGACTTGAAAGAATGGAAATATTTCCTAAATGCCTTATAGCCTCTCGAAGAAAAGTAAAGACATCTTCGTACCATTCTGCAAGACTCTACTATACATGGCGTTACAGACACCCTAGGACACTTGAACTCTGTACTCTAATACCAAGTTTATAACGCCCCAAAAATGGGTCACGAGATGTCACACATTGCTTAGGATCACAAGTGATCCCAAGCTAACCCTTCTACTGGCATACTTACAAGTAACTGAATAAAATACATAGATCTGAACAAAATCAATGGAAACATAAAACTTCTTTGACCTTGATCAATACAAATCAAAATTTACAAGATTACAACTCTGCTTTTAGTACAAAACTGAAATTAAATACATTAACACCACTGACTGTCTATGAAGCCTCTACTAGTACTGACTATGGGTAGCCGGGTCATGACTCCCAACTATCCCAACTCAATATGACTGAATAAATAAAATACAACACTTCTTAAGCTATATAACCGACTTGAGCCCTTGAATCAAAAGGACTCATCACCTGCTGACTGGAAGCTGCGAACTGACTGAATATGGTATATGCGCTATAACTTTTACCTATATTATGAGACAATGTAGCACATAGACATATATGTGGATCAGTACTTTGAGTATGTACTAAGTATATGGGGGTGTATACAATAGTTAAATAATATCATCATTCTTTATAGAAATCATGTATGCTGATATAAATGACTCACATAGCTTGAGCAAAAACTAAAATCTAAATCTTATAAATCATGAATAAGGAAGCATGTAGTATAAATCTCGTGAGTCATTACACCTTATTCTAAAATTTGTATCCTCTTCTTGTTCTCAAATCTTTCTAACTCGATGAAATCTTAAAACAATAACTTTCAAAATATATACAAAGACAAATCTATAAAATATTTAAAGAGTAGGGGTCTTCTTTGGGAGATTCTTCTAACCAACATAAACCATGTGAACTGACATGGAGTAAACATCTTACCCACGTTAGGGAGAGCTATTCTGCCCTTACCATTGGAATAGAACCTTAACTTTAGTGATCACTATCTCGGCCTCAGGCCCATAAATCTCAATCCTACGGTAGCACGTAGTTCTGGGGTATGAGACCTTAGAATCATAACCAACTCGGTGCTAAATACTACTCTCATACTTAGGCTCAGAACTTTTAGGAAATCTACCTTAAAGTAGCATAAGGGTTTATAATAAAAACCAATTACACTTCTCTTTGCTATAAATCATGAACTATGAGAAAAATGTGGATTCCTTATCTTAGCTTAGGATCAAAAGAACAAATCTTGCTTATCAAAGCATGCTAAAAAATAAGCTTCTTGAAATATCAAAACTCAATCCTAGAGATTAAAGCTTATGCTTCAAACTCATGTCAAAATATCTCAAAATTCATGCTTGATAACATAAACATTCGTAAATCATATTAAAATCTGAAAATTTCAGCAATGCTCACGAAAATATAAACAAACTCATGAAATTTATCTTCAATAGCTCTCAACAACTCAAAATCTTGTAATTAGTGATAATGGGTATGAATCCCAACTTAGAACTCATATATAAACATTCAAAATCATTAAAAAAAATCCAACTCAATATGCATCTTGAAAATACTTCAACACCATCAAAATAATAAGGTCAAGAATCTCAATATCATACTTAAACTCACTTTCAAAAATTTGAAAAATTACGTTATGCACATAAATACATGAAAATCGTCATGCCATTCAATATTCAATCACTTGTAAACTCATAATCTTCAAACAAGATAAATTGGGTATAAACGTTAACTTAACTTTCATGGAAATCATATTAAAATTCAGAAATTCATAACTTAAAACAAGCTTTGGGCACAAGGACGAAAGAATTGTCCTTGTTGAAACCCTACATACCTTAATTGACTTGATTTGATGAAGAAAGCTTGAATCTTGGATCTTGGATGATGAACTTGAACGTAAAAGCTTAAACTTTGAATACTTTGGAGATGATCTTGATATCATTCTTGAAGTTCTTGAATTAGAAACCCTAAATTTTGGATCTTTTTGTTGAAGAGAAAAAGATGAAATTGATGATTCTTGTGGAAATTGATTAGGGTTGTTCTTAAGGGTAAAAATTGGAGAATGGGGGCAAATAATGCCCCATTTGAAGCCTTAGATCGTGTTTTTATGACCTGGGTTAAGGTGGAAAAAGACCTTATTTCCCCTTATTACTGTAAAACAGAATTTTTTAACCCGCATCCCGAGTTTGCCCTTCAGCGCGATGCGCTGCCATCACGGCAGCTCTCTGTCTCACACTAAAATGGCTATAACCTTTTGCTCGGGTATTGGATTTTTGCGAAATTGGTATCATCGGAAAGATAATTCAACTATATACAATTTGGTGGGTCTTGAGATGGAGAATTCCATATATATAAAATGCTATACATATTTTAAGTAGACCCTTATAGGATTGAATGCTAAATTTAGGTCGAATCTAATGTTCTTACCTCTACTTGGCTCTAAGTCACTTCTATGAACACCATTCACCTAATAAGGACTTCACATACTTAGGATTAAAGTAATGACACAAGAATTCAAATTATGGATCAAGAGTATGATAATTACACCTTCACCGCGACGTGTCAAAATCATCGTTAAGCTACTGAAAAAGGACGAGTGCGAATTTAAACTCTGATGCGATGCGGTGCTATCGCATTACGCCACTAAAAATTTACAATTAGAAATTTAAACCTCTTCGCAATGTGCCAATATTACGGAGTTCTACTGGAATGTGACGATTGCCATTTTGGTATCTACCGCAACACGGGAGTGCCCAGGCGGAACACTGCATTACTAACAATGCTCTAACTTCTCACAGAGTGTCAGATTTAGCGAATTCGATATCGATGGAAAGTTTATTCAATTTTCCACACAATGGAAGGTCTAAATCTAAAAAATTTTGTATGAAATAAAGGTTATTCATTTTTTAAGCACACTCTTAACATTCTAGGACTGAATATTAAGCTAGAAAAAACACAGGGTGTTACAAGAATCCCGTAATCCATCCCCCTCTATGGTCCCTAATCACCCCACCAATTCCTTTCTTGCTAGGATTACCCAGACAAGAGCCATCAGAGTTTAGTTTAAAGTGGCCAATTCTTAGAGGAGACTATCTAATGTGAATGGTCCTGGTTCGATTTGAAGGGTTGAGGTTAGTAATGATGTGGATGTATTTTACAGCCTCAGCGTGGATGTTTTTGAAGTCAGACTTGTCCCTCTATTTTTAAAGAGGTTCCTATTCCTGTTATTCCAGATAGCCCAGAGAAGGAAGAGGAGAAGTCGATGCAAAGGGATAAGTTGGTCAAAAGGTTTCTTGGAAAGTTTCTTCTAGATGGCCTGCCAATTCTCAGGATGGAATTGGTTAATTCCCAGATTATCATAGTTACTATTTACGATTATGAGGTTCCAGAGGTCTAAGAATTGGGAACATTAGAAGAAAATATGCCTGATATCCTCAGAGGGGTGATTACAGCTATGGTAATTTGGTAAAATATTGAGACCTATTTTAGAAATGGTGAGACTGGTGGGGAAATAGTTGTGTTGTGCCAACCAAAGAAAGATCTTGATCTTTGGGCGGGCATGGTGTCTTCCAGATTCATTCAAAATGCTGGAAGGTTCCACGGGTGACCTTAGCCTAGTTTTTGGCTATGTGAGAGTAGGCGTTGGTACTAGTAAAGAGGTCATTTCCAGTGAGACCCCAAATAAGTTGGTCCTCCTTGCATTTAGTATTTGGAAAGAATGAGTTACAGAAGTGGTCAGCAATGTGACTTGGAATTTGGAAGGGAGCAGGGGTAAGGTTTTATATTTAGTTTTCTCAGATGGAGGTAAGTTTGAGAAGGACTGGGGAAATAGGCCCTGCGTGATGTTCTTCGAGGGGGATCCACCTATCAGTCCAAAAGTTAATCTCTTCCCTATTATGGACAATCTACTATGAAGCTTTGATACAGTGGGACCATCTAAGTTGGATATTCCTCCAAGTCCTGGAAGAGTTGGACTTTTGGGAGGATCTAGTCAAGAGAGAGTATTTGTTCCTGAGAATAGAGGCCCAGAGTTTGTGAGGCTGGTGGTTGTATCTCTAGGCCAAATTGGTAAGCATAGTTTCATTCCTAATACCAGCTTTTTGGATGCCTAGCCCACCTTCCTTTTTGAGGAGGGTGATGGTGTCCTAATTAAGAAAATGGATTTCTTTTTGTCAGCAGTGGATCCCCAGATAAACTTTATGGTGCACCTATCCACTATGCTAAGGATTTTAGAGGGAATGGAGATGAATTGCATAATATGGGTAGGGATACTGCTAATAGAGGATTTAGCAAGTATAGTCCTCCTATCCATGTTGAGAAATTTGACTTTCCACCCAGCAAGTTTAGCATGGAGATTGACAACCAGAAATTGAAAGTCTCTATTGGTAGGTTTGTTATGAAAGATTGGGAAGCTTAAGTACTTCCCAAATTTTTCTCTCACTTGGATGTTTAGAATTCTATCTAGACTAGCTTTAGTTTCGGGGCTACAGTTGTTAGAAAAGAGGGCCTTGGATTTAAAATAGTTAATCTTTTAGCTAGAGTGGAGTCTAAAGCGAGACAGGATTTTGTTGATGGTGTTGCGGTGCTCATCATTGGCTCTAGAAAATAGGATTATATCATAAGCATAGAATAGGTGGGAGATGAGGGGACCTTTTCTACTGATGGTAATAGGGTTCCAGTGTATGAGGCCAATTTTATAGTCAATTCTCCTAGAGAGGAGCTCTATGCACATGATGAACAAGTAGAGAGAAAGAGGGTCTCCCTGTCTGATCCCTCTAGTAGAGTTTAAGGGAAGGAGGGGTCTTTCCTCTATTTACCAGGATGGAGATGGGGGAGGAAGAAATACAAGACATGATAAGGGAGTTAAGATTAGGAGGTACCCTGAAGAAGTGAAGGGCCTATCTTACGAAGCTCCATTCAATTCAATCAAAAGCTTTTTCCTAGATCAATTTTAAGAATCATAACAGCCTTCTTTTCTTTTATTCTCCTAAAGTGAAAGATCACCTATTGGATAAAAATAGCATTGTCAGAGGTTCTTCTGTTAGGAAGAAAGCTAGATTGAATGGGGTTGATGATAGAATCAAGGTGAGGTTTGATTCTGTTAGCAATGATATTGGTGATAATTTTATACTAGGTATTATAGAGTACTATAGGTTTGAATTTCCTAAGATAAGATGCACTGGTATATTTGGGGATGAGACAGAAGAAGGTAGTGTTGACTTTCTTGTCTATTTTACAAGAGTGGAAGGCTTTAATATAGAAGTTGGTGACATGGGTCCCCAAAATATCTCAATATTTTTGGTAGATGAAGGGGTGGATACCATCAGGGCCAGGGGCCTTTCTGGGTTTGAAGAAGAAGACAACCCTTTTAATTTCCCTAACTGTAGGAATGACATCAAGGTCAGGATGGTTTCCAGGATTAATGAATCCTTTAGTGGAAGGATTATTTTGGAAAATGAGAAAGGAGTGGTGATAATCGATGGTAAAAAAGGAGGTGTAGAAATCAAGGACCTTCTCCTTGATGTCTTGGGGGGTGTAGGACCAATTTCCAGAGTCATCTTAGAGGGCATTGATTTTGTTCCTCTTTCTCCTATTAAGGGTAGAGGTATGGAAAAAGTTAGTGTTAGAATCCCCCTCATCCAGCCAGTCTATCCTGGATTTCAATCCTTAGAATTCCTACTCCTGGAGGAGAATTTAGCTGAACTCCTTGGTGAGGTTGAGATCAAGCTCGTGGAGAAAGGAACTATGGGGGTAGTTTGTGGAGCTTTGGATTCCAGCAATTCTACTAAGGATTTTATTCTTTTTCTTAAATATATTACCAAATGTTGTTTTGTTCTAGGAGGTGACTCTAGATTGAAAGTCAAAGACAGCTTTAGTGAGGGAGAATGTGGGTGTAAAAGAATCCCTGACTATGTTAATGAAGTCAAGGTGAGAGCACCATATAGTTTTAAGTATGAAAGGCTTGTCAGAGGCTTAAAGCTCCCTTTGGAAGTTGATTTTTAGGAGGCAGCGATCAGAGTAAGTTCTAGGGAGATGAGTGACAGTAGCTTCAGAATAAAGGGTGATCCATTAATTATTGGCAAAGTATCTGTCAAGCCTCTCCAGGATAAGGTGCTTTCTATTCTTGTATCTTTTATTGGTCCAGGTAAATTTATTGCCTTTATAGCCAAGGTCTATAAAGTTATAATTATTGATGCAGTCCCAGAAGACACTGATTCTAGTGGGGTTGATGGGGTTTCTTCCAAACTTCTCTGAGGCTTTGTAAACCTCATTGAAGTCACTCCCAATGAGCCAAGGGCTGTTGGGGTGGGTACTAATGTGATTGGCAAACTCAAGAAGGTTGTCCCAAATGGACTTCCTGCCTTCAAAGGTATTACTAGTATAAATAGTAATAAAGAACCAAGATGAGGAAGGGTTGTTTACCTTGATGGTGGTATGGATGGCTTGGGGGAGATACTGATATTTTGGATAGAAATGTTGGAGTTATCCCATAAGATCATAATGCCTCAAGAGTTTCCAGAGGCAGGGAATTAAATGAGATTGCTGAAACCAAGGATGTCAGCCATGGATTTGTGATCTTTCAGATGAGTTTCTAGAAGAGCAACAAAGGTGGGTTTATGGATATTGACCATGAACCTGCAGTGTCTTTTGCACTCAGTATTATTTATACCCCTAACATTCCATAATATGTTGTTCATCATTAGTGGTGTTAGGGGTGTGTTGAGGTCCTGTAATATCCCCTTACCTTTGTCCAGGAAGAGAGAAGTTAGTGCATCCATCATTTCTTTCCTTTTCTTGGACAGTGGTTTCATTTTTGAAAAGTAAAAGATGCTAGAGTTTGGGAAAAGAAGCTCTAGATCCATTTTTTTGAGTTCTTGGAGTAAGAAAATAAGGAGCATCTCGCTTATAATATCCTCGAAGGAGTGATTGAGAGACCTGTCTAGAGTGAGCACCTCTATCTTTGGGACCTTGAGACTTGCTAGGATACTTTCAATTGTTCTGTCTCAAGGCCTTCATCATTTTATCTATCTCCTCCAGCTCCAGAGTGATTACTAGTTGAGTAAATTCTGGAACTGTTGGGCTCATGGATATCAGAAGAGGATCCCCATTGTCCCTGACAAAAAGGGGTCCTGAAGCTAAGAGTCCTAGTACCTTGGGAGGAAAAAAAGGGAGGTTGTTATTTATGCTCATTAGCTCCTCGAGATTTATTCTGGGGACAAGTTGGGAGGGAGGTTCTAATTTATGATGCTCATAAGAGTAGCTATCCATACATTCTGTCCATAGTTCAGGAGTCCTTGGTTCAGGCCATGCAGTATCAGTTGTGCCAGATAGAAGGGTTTCTAAATCAGCACAGTAATGTGCCTCCTTTTTAGGTTCAGGTGGAAAGGAACCGCCTACTGAGCTAGGGATATTTTTAGCCATGATGTTGGTTGATGGTCCATTCCCCGGGGTTGGGTCCTAAAGGTTATCGAGTTCGAGGATTGGTTGGGCATTGGTGGGTTTATTATTTTTTTCCCTAAGTTTCAAAAGTTGAAGGAGGGGAAGAAATAGTAGGGATAGTCTGAATATACCTTTAGAGTGAAGGCATATGGAGAGGTGGAACTTTTGAAGTTCCCTCATCATTAACACTCCCTTCAACAATAAATGTAAAAGTATGAGAAGTGACTGCTCTGTGATTGATGTGGGGGTCTTGCACAGGTGCAAGAGGTACAGAAAATTGAATACCAGAGGTAGGGGGTATAGAAATCGGGAAATGAGAAAAGTTGTCCAACTTATTATTGCAACCGACATCTTTAATATTGGAATTAACAGGATTTAAATTAGATTTAGGATTTGGATTATTAGTTTCGGGGTGTCCTAGTTTAGGACTGATAGAGGGCATGGGGCTTGGGCGTCATCTTGGGCCTCCTTGTTTTCCTCCAGCCCAAAATGAATACTCCATTTCCTAGGCCCTTTTAGAATCTGATTTGTATTGTGATGGGCCATTATGGATTTTTCTATTTGGCCCAAAATATTTTTGACCTGGCCCAACAAGGTGTTGGCCATTTGGGAATGGGTACTTCTTTGGTCAGGGCCCGAAGTATTAGGGCTAGTCTTGTTTCCATTACCACTGGTTACGTTGTTGTTTTTGGTGGTGCAGTAGTGGAGGTTCAAAGTTTGGAGGAACTTACATGTTTGCGCATCGAACACCTTTACCTTCATTTCTGCTCCTACATGGTGGTTGCTTACCGGTTTGGGTTTAGGCACTCTGGTTCTTCATTTTGCGAAGGAGACCATTTGCCAATCACTCTTCGGTGGTATCGGTTTGTCCTTTGGTGAAGATTCATCGTCGATTTTATCTCCGAGAGTGAGAGTTGGTTCCTAGGGCTTATGGAGGCATTGGCCAAAGACATATCCAAGTCTGCCACAACCCTTGCATAAGAGTCATTCACCTTCATATAGAATTACTTGGGTATTGTTTCCGATTACTACATTAGTTCTGATTGGGGTTTCGAGTGGAACCAGGACAGATTTTAGTATAGCGTCCTCTGAGAGTGGCAGAGGTGCATGCATCGATCTTTAACAACTTTCCAATCTTTTTCCCAACTTTCTCCAGTATCTGGCCATTGTAAAATTGCATGGGTAGGTAAGGTAATCGGACTCAGATTGCCGTAGTCTCAATTATGGATTTGGAGGGAACAAAGTTTGGTTCCCAGACTCTCATCGATAAGAAAGCTCCGACAATAAACAAAGGGCCTCCTTGTATTGCTATCGATTGCGAATCTGGGTCTCTGAATTTGAATGTAAATAAGTTGAGACCTAAATCGATGAGGGTTATGGTTTCCTTTAACTTCCATAGATCTGTTAGCTTTTTCTTTAGGTATTCATGGTTAAAACTTTTTCCCACCACTTTGATGATAACTAAGAACTTCTATGGGGCATAGACTCATTGCCTGTCCTCTGAGGAGAGAGTGATTGTTGAATTATTGGTGGGCTCCGATGGGGAGGCTTCTAGATCCGATAAGTAGGTATCGTAATTTGGGACTTGTTTTTTTCCTTTTAGGATTTTGATGTAGGTGAGTTCTTAATTTTTGTCATAGCCATATTGCAATCGGGTATATCTGGGGGTTCATGTGGGGTCGGTGGTTTAAAGAGGGGTCGGTCATATTCTGGTCAGAGTTTTGGATTTTTGTAAAATCTAGAGAGAAGTTTGTCTGTCTCTCTCACTTTTTCCCAACAAAGTGAAAGGAATTTAGAGTTTGAACTAAATTATACTTATATAAAAGGGAGGATACCAAAATTTGGTAGTCCTCACAATGACACTATGGTAGTTTTAATTTTTTTTAAAATCTTCTAAAATTGAGAAATGCGTTGGTAAATTATTTTTCTCCTTTAACATTATGACATGTAGTTGATATTATTATGGTAATTTCAATTTTTATAAAATTCTTTAAAATTGTGACATGCAATTGGTAAATTACTTTTCTCATCTAAAATTGTGATATGTAGTTGATAAAATTACTTTTCTCCCACTAAAATTGTGACATGTCGTTGATAAAATTACTTTTCTATCTTTAAAATTGTGACATGTAGTTGATAAAATTATTTTTTTTCATACATTTCTTGTCACTTGGGCCTTTGCATTTGTTATATCATAATAATATAATAAACTACTTTATTTATTGTGTTTGTCTTTGTGCTTTTAATTGTTTGACTTATCGGTTAATTCTCTTAGAAGTTTTCATTATAATATTTAGTTTTTGATAAATTACATATTATTTAATTAATTCAATTGATAAATATAAAAATTAAAAGTTCAATAATTTATTTATCTATTAAATTACTTATATTTTATGACTTCTATTAACACAATTGTCAATAATATTATTTGTACAAATTTTGACGATACTTATTCGATGATAAAATTAAAAATATTTATTTTAAAACTATCTTTAGCATGTCGATTTATCTTCAAAGAATTAATATAATCTTAAAAAACTAATATTATATATGTATTTCTATTTTATATGTTTTGAAGAATTTTTCTTGTTTATTACTTTTTTTTTATGCACCTTTTTGGTAGATGAATGCAATATTGAAATGTTTCAGAAAAAATGATCTTCATTAGGTAGCCTAATCTATTAAGAAATTGATATTCTTCCGTTATATAATCTATAAGGGAAATTAGGTTGGACACATATAAAATGGATCAAGATATGAGTAATATATTATATTCTCTTAAATTAAAATTAAGAACTAATTAAGGTTGTGACATCATTTTTCCAGTGGGATTATTGAAAAATCCGATCATAGTGACTTTTGTGATGGTCGGAGAAAAGTAAAATGACTTTTGTGTAATGAATGAAAAAAAGTGACTTTTGTGTAATAGACACAAAGTTAAGTAACCACGGATGAAATTTACTTTGTGTAATAGAGAATGAAACTATTGATTACATGCTTCTTAGATGTCTTAATACTCAATTAGTCCGGAAATTTTGTTTCATTAGTTAGCCTAACTTAGAAAACACTTTGAATTGACAGAATTTCACTAAGACATAAATCTTTTACTTTGTTTTACTTTGCCTCTTTATTAAATAAAATTTAATATATTTAATAGTAAAATTTAGATTTCAAAAATTGTATGAAAAATATTATAAGTTGTATTCTTCTCATGGTATCATAACTTAAAGAAAAAGTTTTTAAAATATTACAAAATTCACATAATTTGAGTTTCAAAAAGTAAAGAGTAAACTGTAAAGACCAGTGTATAAATTGGAGCATATAAATAATTTTGAGATCAAATTGATTTAATGTGTTCCCAATTAATAAATGAAATGCTCTCATTTTTAATACAGCCTTTGATTTTTTTGTATAAAAATAAGATAAGTATGACATTATTAAACCAAAAATCTTGATATCTTATATATTTAGAAATTAAGTAAATAGTACGATAAATCACAATACTTAACAACTTAAAATATTTTTTAAAAAAAAAAACAAATGAACAAGTTGTTTTCAATCAAAAATTTGGTTTCCTTTTCAAATTTCATCGGTGTCACGGAAATTTTGACAGAGAAGCAAATGTATTTTCAATAATTTATATATTTTTTATTACATTAAAAAAATACTATAAATTACAGTAACTACTACTTAAAATACTTTTAAATTTATTAAATGACGATAAAAAAATTGATTGACTTTTAAATACTATTAGTGTCACATAAATTGAGATAAAACAAGCGACACATATTGGGTCCGTGCTGGCACGGGCTCTGATATCTAGTATCAAGTATACATAAAAGTTACTTAAACCAAGTCCACAAAATATATATAGAAAAGGATATGGGCTGACTTTTTTTTTTAAATAATTGGCCCATATTTGGGTGATTGAACATATATGGTCAGTCGATCAAAATAAATTTCATATTATGTTCATTTTGGCTCAGATAGTTTAGATTCTGTTCATATACTATACTGATACATTTTGTGAAAAAATAGAGCAACAAATTTATGGATAAAATTGTATCATTGTTATATAAAATATACATTTTTTAATATAATGTGCATAGAATCTGTATTATATATATATATAATATATATATATATATTGTATGTATGTATATATATGTATGTATGTATGTATGTATATATATATATATACATACATACATATACATATATATATATACACACACCTTGTTGTATCAGATATGTATCAAATTTGCATCAGTATTGTATAAAGTTGCCAGTAAATCGCTAGAAAATAAAATAAAATTCAACTACATTTTCATATCAATAATTTCATCCGAAGTATTATTTATGTCCTTTCCCCGTACATATATATAAGTAATCAAAGCCCAAAAGTGACTTATAAATATAACATTCAATTTTTCACTTCTTTTTTATATTATTTGCATGTATTTATCCACTATTTTGGCCATTAGTACATTTACATTGCTAGTACGCTTTCTTATTAATTTGTCACTTGATTTAGTATAAGAGTTTCGCGATTCAATTTCTCAAGTCATGATGGTTGTTCCCTTATTCCACCAGTAGGCAAGCCAAGTTATAGGCCAGAATGACAAGTAACGGGTAGAAACCAGAAAAGACCACATATAATGATAATAATGGTAATAATAAGAGAGAATAAAAAAAGAAAACATATAAAGTATATCCGAAATGAGAGAAGGAAAATGACCAAATATACAAATAAATCCCTCCCAAGACCTGGTAAGGTCGGTACTAGAGCCACCACTAAAAGATACTCATGGTACTAGACAGAATTCAAAATATAGCAGAGTTGAAGAAACCAAAGGATCAGTTACAGGAATTGTTGGATAAAGGATTTATCCAACCTAGTGTTTCACCTTGGGGTGTTCCTGTTATGTTTGTGAAGAAAAAGGATGGGTCTATGCAGATGTATATTGATTATCGATAGCTGAATAAGGTGACGGTTAAGATTGAATATCCTCTTCCTTGTATTGATGGTTTATTTGAGTAGCTTCAGGGTGCTACGGTGTTTTCAAGGATTGATTAGGGGTCTGGTTATCACCAGTTGAGGATTAGAGTTTTGGATCTTTCGAAGACAGCTTTTCGGACTCAATATAGTCATTATGAGCTATTGGTCGTGTATTTTAGGTTGACCAATGCCCCGGCCTCATTCATAGAGTTGATGAACTGGGTATTTCTATTGTATCTCGGCTTCTTTGTTATTGTATTTATAAATGATATCTTAGTTTATTCCAAGAGTGGGGTTGAGCATTTGGAGCATTTCCAGATTGTGATTTAGAGATTGAGGGATGATAATTTGTATGCTAAGTTCTCTAAGTGTGAGTTTTGGTTTGATTCTATTTATTTCTTGGGTCATGCGGCGACTAAGGAAGATATTATGGTTTATCTAGCCAAGGTTGCAGTGGTTCGTGATTGGGCTAGATCTTTTTTAAAAAATTAATTTGGGATTTTTATTAATAAGTCAACAAAAATTAAAAGGTTTATTACAAAGATGGACCAACCCAACTAAAATCTGCCTAAATTTTTTATATTTGTTAATATTTCTGTATATGTTTCACTATCTTTTGAATCATAATTATCTGTCTCTTCAACATCTATATTATTTATTTCTAATTTTTAGTTATTATATGTGGGTATAGTTTATCTAAAAATGGCATTCCTAAAAGTATATCTTTTGACGTTAGTTCATAATTATAAATTTTTTCTATTGTTAATATCTTATCCCATATTTGTGCTTTTACATTCCTAGTTTTATAAGTAATTAAGCTTCCTTCATTATTAAATCCTTTAACTATTATTGGTGTTTTTAATTTATCTCATTTACTTTCTGTTAGCAATTATGTCTACATAGATTAGCTTCTGCTCCTGTATCTATCATAGACGTATAATATCTACTGTAATATCCTTCCACTACTATCTTCATTAATACGTATATTTTCATTTTTATGTTAAGGCTCTTTTTAAGAATAATTTCGCTCTATTATATGTTAAGGTTAATTGTGTATGTTCTATATTATATGGTTTTACTTGTTCTAACCATTTTATTCCTAATATTATATCTGCTTTTTGCATTTCTTCTTTTATTTCAAATTCTATTTTTATTTTTCTAACTCCTATTATTATTTATTTTTTCTGCTATATTTTTATTATTTATTAAACTTCTTGGTAGATCTGGGCACATATCATTATCAGTTTTTATTTCTTCATTTTTTACTAGATATTTTGCTATATAATTTTCTTCTTGTCCTGTTTTTAAGAGTATTAAATATTCTTTTTCATTTATTTTTCATGTTATGTAATATTGGTTTAAATTACTTATTGAATTTGTTTCATAACTTGTTTTTTTTTATGAGCTTGACGATTCTGATTTTTCATTAACTATCCTTTTTGTTGTACTTATTCTATCATTTACTATTTCTAAATTTTCTTCTATATCTATGTCCCTATAGCTATAATCATTATAATCTATTGTTTTTACAATTTGTTCAAACGGGCTTTCTATTCGTATTTTGTTAATTTTATTTTTTCCTGTTATTTTATGTTTTGTTGTTAATACAAATAAATTTTTGCATCTTGCTGTAAATATTTTACTTCCTGGAGTTAATTATATTCCTGATATCTTCCAATATAATACTAGTGATTTATCTATATTTCTATCTGTTACCGCTACTGAATAATTTGCACTTATTATAAATTTAAATTTTTGGTATATTAAATTTCCTTTTACGACAGTTATTAAGCTCTTTTCTATAGGTTTTATTATTCTGTCATCTGCAAGATATAATTCTATCGGTGTATCTATTCCTTCTCTAAAACATGCTTTTATTAATATTTCTGTACCTCCAAGGTGTACATATTTTATTGGATTTCCTTTACTTTTTATATCATTTATCTCTTTATTAATTATTCTTTTTGTTACTAGTGGTATACTAGCTTTACCTTTTGCATATCTACAGTCTATTACGTGTTCTTTTTGGCATACTACATAATATTCATCTTTTTTCCTAGTAAAAATATTTTTTATTGTTGGTATTTTAAATATTTTTTCTACACTTAAATCTAATTTTTTTCCTTTTATTTCATCAAATATATTACTGTCAAATATTATTTTTTGTTCCGTTCCTTCGTCATTTAAATATTCTTCCTTTGTTATTATTTTTATATCTTCTTCAGTCATTTGATTCATCTATTTCACTATCTATTTCAGTATCTGTTTCGTTTTCTGATATTTCATATATACTATCCTCACTTTCTAATTCATAATCTATATAATCTATCTGTATATATTCTGTATTATCTATTTTTATTTCTGATATTTGTTTATTTTTTAGATTTTTAGGTAATTTACAATCTCTAGCTAAATGTCCTAACTTTCCACAATTATAACAAGTACATTCTTTTATAGATTTCTTCTTTCTATATGGTCTTTTATTTTTATAATTTTTTACATAATATCTTTTTCTTGGTTTCTTGTATTTATATTTTGATTTTTTATATTTCTTATATTTCTTATGTCTTTTTCTTTTCTTATAGTATCTTTCTTCACATCCAAATTGAGGTGCTATTTTATTTTTGCAACATGCTAAATTTCTTATTAATGTTTTTTCCATTTTTAATTCTTCTCTATATTTTGCACATAAATTTCTATACCATTGTTGTAAAAATTTTATTCTAGCTCCTAACGTATCTACTATTTTTGCTTCTTCCCAACTTTTTATTATCTTTGAACTAAATGGTTTGGGTAATTTATTAAAATATAATTTTCTTATTTCTTTACTTTCTTCTATACTATATGCTCTTTTATAATAATATTCTTTAAATACGCAAGTATATTCGTCTATATAACACATATTACATATTGTTAATTTTAACATTAAATTCCTATTTGTATCTTTTTCTTCGTCTTGTTCTTCTTCTATTGTTGTCATACTACCAAATTCATCTTTTATAGTTGTTTCATATTTTCTTAATAATTCTATAGGTGTTAGTTTAGCTGTTGTTAATGATGTTCCTTCCATAGGTTTATTAGCTCTTAATACTTTCTTACTATTTTCAGTTAAGTTCGAAAACCATAGTTTTACCGATCCTATTAGCGTTCTTTCTATATATTCCGGTGCATCTGTTATGTTTATATTATTATCTAATAATTGTTTTGTCATATATCCTATCCATAATTGTATTGTTTTTTCTGTATCTATTACACAGTCTAGGTCTAAAAAATTATAATTTTTATTAAATATTTGTTTTGGTGTCCATTTGTCATATTCATTATATATTTTAAATTTACTTTTATAATATATGAGTTATCTTATTTCTGTTGTTTTAGGTATTATATTGTCATCTTCTTTTTTATCAAGAGTATTTATTTCTGTGTTGGTATTTTCCAAATTTTCTTCACTAATTATTTCTTGTTTTTCATTGATTTCTAAATTTTTTATATTTGTTAATATTTCTGTATATGTTTCACTATCTTCTGAATCATAATTATCTGTCTCTTCAACATCTATATTATTTATTTCTAATTTTTCCTTAAATTGATTTATCTCGTTTAGAAATTTTTGTTCTCTATCTTTTTCTTCTTTTTCTTTTTGTCTTTGTTCGTACAAATCTTTTAACATTTGTAGTTCTTTTTCTAATTCAGCAATTCTACTATTTTTAGTTTCTTCTATTTTTCGTATTTCTTCCGTAGTTTGTTGTTTAATTTTTTCTATTTTCTTTTTTCTGTCTATTTCTTCATTCTCTTTTTTTTTATTCTTACCATTGCTGTTAGTTTATCTTCTAATTTTAATTCTTCTTTTTCTAACATTAGATATAAATGTTCACCTATTTTCTTATATCTTCTTCCTAGATTAGAAAATACTATTTTTATTTTTAATCCTTCGTGGTTTTCATATATTTTTTCATCTATTATAAATTCTTCTTTGTTCATTTTATTGTGAATAGTTCATGTTGATATATATATTCTAAACTATCTATTTGTGATTCTAATTTTAATATTTCATCTTTTTGTGTATATATTGAGTTTTTACTAACTCCGGCAAATATATTATAATGTAGTCTTTCTTTTCTTATTTTTAATTCTTTACGTTTTTCAGAAATAAAGTGTTTTAATTCTTATTATTTTTGCTCTTTATTCATTTAAATTATATTTATAATATCTTGGCGGATATCTAAATCTAATTTTATCATAATTAGATGGTATGTGTCTCATTCTTCTAGATTTTAAATGAATTATTAATTTTGCTTCAATACTAGATATTAATGTAATTAGATAGGCTAATCTTTGTGGATTTTCTTTTGTTTTATTTAGACTTATATATTCTGAATAATTACTAACTAAAGATTCTTTAATTTTTCTAAAAGCTTCTCTATTTTTAAATGGTCTTCTCATAATTAATTTAATAAATGACTAATTCAAATTTAAATAGTTCTATAACTAATTCTAACATATATCTTGCTGCTGTACTTTTTAAATTATTGTACTCTGATACCATTTGTAGGGGGGTGCGGATAACTAAGTTATAAAATAGATTCATTAGTGATAGTCCAAGAACTAGCAAATAACTATACTAATGGAAATCCAATATGGAGCTACTACTCGAGAGATCACCAAATGATTTACTCAAATTCAAAAGAGCTACGACCAATAGATATGGAGGATGTAAGACAATGGATACTGACACTACTCAACCTAGAAAAATAATCTACTGCACGAGCTAATTAGTCATTTATTAAATTAATTATGAGAAGACCATTTAAAAATAGAGAAGCTTTTAAAAAAATTAAAGAATCTTTAGTTAGTAATTATTCAGAATATATAAATCTAAATATAACAAAATAAAATCCACAAAGATTAGCCTATCTAATTACAATTAATATCTAGTATTGAAGCAAAATTAATAATCCATTTAAAATCTAGGAGAATGAGACACATACCACCTAATTATGATAAAATTAGATTTAGATATCCGCCAAGATATTATAAATATAATTTAAATGAATAAAGAGCAAAAATAATAAGAATTAAAACACTTTATTTCTGAAAAACGTAAAGAATTAAAAATAAGAAAAGAAAGACTACATTATAATATATTTGCCGGAGTTAGTAAAAACTCAATATATACACAAAAAGATGAAATATTAAAATTTTTGCCAATAAACTTCTTAACATATTATTTTCGAATAATTCTACTATAAAGTAACTAATATGAATTTATTTTATCATATCATGATTGTTGAGAACTATGAATTTAGCTATTCATAATCATAAATAGATATACTTGTTCTGGTAGCTTTGATATTTCTGAGGTTTGTTTCTCCATAGCTTTTTCCATTGAAGTATGTATGTAATTAACTGGGCAAAATATTTTTTACGGAATGGAGAGAGTTTTTTCTTTGAACGTGAGAAGGCTTGTTTTGCAATGCCTTCTGCCTTCTTTATTTATAGAATGATCTTTACAAACACTTTACATGTTTTTTGAACAATAGACGAAAACAAAAAAGCTAAAAAACAAAAAAGACTCAAAACTCCTTTGCTTGTACCTACAGAAGTAGATTGATAAATGTTATGGGTTTTATGGAGTGTCCCAACGTCTCCTTCTAGCTCTGGAATTTTATTGTCTTCCGATCGACATAGCTCTGCACACTGCTGAGTTAGCTAATTCATAACTATAGACTTCAGTTTATCTTCATTAGTCTTTAGCTTTTCTATCTCAGTACCCTTACTGTCCACTTTCAATGAAAGCGTAGTTAGGGTGTTGAGTATTTTTTTCTAGAGTATCTTTATAATTACACAGCCCAGAAATATATAGAAAACATCTATAGAGTACAAACCTTTCTAAACCATAACCCAAGAGCTACAAACATCAAAGAACCAAACACCAACTATATAACCCAAAAATTACAAGGATATAACAAACTAATCACACTACCGAAAACTAACCCAGGCCTAGTAAAAACCTGTCTTGACTACGGACTGCTAAACACCATATACACCCAAGACGGAGAAGAATTGACAGCCATGGAAGAGTTATACAAGATATTCACTACCTATAAAAGAATAACGAAAGACACTTTATTTTATATAAAGTGTTATACTGCACCCGCAGAGATATTATATGACGAGATAAAACCAGTTATACAAGTCGTAAAGATAGGATTAACTAGAGATGTTTTTCTGGGTTGAATAGTGTCAGTATCCATTGTCTTACGTCCTCCATATCTGTTGGTCGTAGCTCTTTTGAACTTGAGTAAATCATTTGGTGATCTCTCGAGTAGTAGCTCCATATTGGATTTCCATTAGTATAGTTATTTGCTAGTTCTTGTATAATCGTAGATAGTCCAATAAGTCTTTTATTTGCATAGAACTCTGGTATCTCGATTCTAGGTATCTCCGGTTGCTGCGCAATATCTTTTGGTATAATCATATCTCTAGTTAATCCTATCTTTACAACTTGTATAACTAGTTTTATCTCGTCATATAATATCTCTGCGGGTGCAGTATAACACTTTATATAAAATAGAGTGCCTTTCGTTATTCTTTTATAGGTAGTGAATATCTTGTATAACTCTTCCATGGCTGTCAATTCTTCTCCATCTTGGGTGTATATGGTGTTTAGCAGTCCGTAGTCAAGACAGGTTTTTACTAGGCCTGGGTTAGTTTTCGGTAGTGCGATTAGTTTGTTATATCCTTGTAATTTTTGGGTTATATAGTTGGTGTTTGGTTCTTTGATATTTGTAGCTCTTGGGTTATGGTTTAGAAAGGTTTGTACTCTATAGATGTTTTCTATATATTTCTGGGCTGTGTAATTATAAACTTTTTTGTCTTGGTTTAGGCTATCTCGGTATGTGGTAACTTGTGAGGGTATGAATAAGTGGTCTTTTTGTATTTTTGGTGTAAATGGTTTTTCAAATATTTTATTCATGTTTGTGTTTTGGTATCTTGGTCGACTAACTCCTTTGCTTGTACCTGCAGAAGTAGAGTGATAAATGTTATGGGTTTTATGGAGTGTCCCAACGTCTCCTTCTAGCTCTGGAATTTTATTGTCTTCCGATCGACATAGCTCTGCACACTGCTGAGTTAGCTGATTCATAGCTATAGACTTCAGTTTATCTTCATTAGTCTTTAGCTTTTCTATCTCAGTACCCATACTGTCCACTTTCAATGAAAGCGTAGTAATTTGTAGGGGGTGCGGATAACTAAGTTATAAAATAGATTTATTATAGTTAATGAATCTATTCTTTTTTGTGCGTGGATATTTCTTAAATTTTGTTTCAATAATTTATTCTTTATGTAAGATGTATCCATTAATTTATTTGGTTTATTATTTTATCCTGTAGTAACTGCAGAGTTACAAATTTCTGTATAATAATTTATTCTATCTGTACTGTAGTATATATCTAATTCTAGATTTTTTATGTTATTTATTATCTTGTGTTATTCTTCTCGTAGTGAGTTTTTTATATTATATAAACTATCACATGTACTTTTTTCTAAATTTTCTAAGGTTTCTTCTATCCATATTAACTTTTCTTTTAGATTTTCCATTATTTTTCTAATTCGGTTTCTATAATTAATTTCATTATTTAGATTATCTTGGTTTTCTCTAGTTTTTCTAATATATCCTAACATCCTTGATCTGAATAATATCCTTCTGGGTAAATTTTTTCGTATAACTGTTCTAGCCAATTCATGGTTTCCATTTCATAGTCCATTACCTTTTCTAGTATTATTTTCTTAATATCTATAATTTCTATATCTTTAAGTATATATAAGGTTAAAACCTTAAGGTAGTCTAAATGATCTATTTTTTAAAATTGATATTTTATAGTTGTTTGTTTTAGCCTTAGTAGTTTTTGCATATTTTTATTAAGAGATTTTATATATTTTTTATTTTTATTTTCCATGTATTTGTCTATATTTGTTTTCATCCGTTTTTCTAGTAATTGTATATTTCGCATATCTTTTTCTAAAAATTCTACGTAATTTATCATGATAAGTATTTATAAGAGTAGTTAGGTAGGCATGGTATATAATTTACTCTAGCCATGTAATATTCACCAAATGCTTTTTCTAATATAATTTTTCTTATATCTGCTACTTTTATATCTCTAATTGCATACAAAATAAGTATCTTAAATTTATCTACCATCACATCAGATAAATTATCATTCATTTTCATAAAATTGCTTTTTCAAAATATTCCCTTCAACCATGTACATAACAAAATATGGTCATCTTAGATCAATATATACTAGATTATTCTTAAATAACATGTTCTTCGGTCACTATTAGCATGGTAATTTGGATACTTTTTCTCTTAAACAGCGCCTCGACTCTGGTTACTCCCCGCCACGGCTTCTTGCCTCATTGGTTTCACCTTTAGGATGGCATAGTTCTTAGGGATTTTTCTCCATTTCCACTTTGCTAATAAACTTCTTAACATATTATTCTTCGAATAATTCTACTATAAAGTAACTAATATGAATTTATTTTATCATATCATGATTGTTGGGAACTATGAATTTAGCTATTCATAATCATAAATAGATATACCTGTTCTGGTAGCTTTGATATTTCTGAGGTTTGTTTCTCCATAGCTTTTTCCATTGAAGTATGTTTGTAATTAACTAGGCAAAATATTTGTTACGGAATAGAGAGAGTTTTTTGCTTTGTCGTAAGAAGACTTGCCCTTGCAATGTCTTCTGCTTTCTTTATTTATAAAACGAAAGAAAGGATCTTTACATTTGTGTACACGTTTTTTTAATGTTTGCTAAATGCTAAAAAAGAATAAAAAGGTCAAAGAGCCTATAAGGCTAAAAAGTTACCTAGGTCCTAAAAAGTCTACAAAATACAAACTACATTTAATGCTCAATAATGCTACCCTATTATTTATCTTTTACGTAAGTACTTAATAATTTATACAAATTTATACAATAAGATCAAATATCTTGATATCTTGTCTCCGTTGATTTTGTCGTATCTGTCATATCTCTATTATTGCTTCTCATCTTATCTTTCAGCTGTCATCTCGTCTTCTTGATTTTTTTTATTCTAGATATACTTCTGGAATAATATTATCTTCTCCATTACACCTCGAACATTGGTGATCTGGATATTTATGTCCAATTATTTTACAGTATCTTTTTAGTAGTCCATCAGAAATAAATCTTTTGTTAATAGCTCGTCCAGTAGATTGTTTCTCTGGGTTGAATAGTGTCATTATCCATTGTCTTACATCCTCCATATCTATTGGTCGTAGCTCTTTTGAATTTGAGTAAATCATTTGGTGATCCCTCGAGTAGTAGCTCCATATTGGGTTTCCGTTAGTATAATTATTTGCTAGTTCTTGTATAATCGTAGCTAGTCCGATAAGTCTTTTATTTGCATAGAACTCTGGTATCTCGATTCTAGGTATCTCCGGTTGCTGCGCAATATCTTCTGGTATAATCATATCTCTAGTTAATCCTATCTTTACGACTTGTATAACTGGTTTTATCTCGTCATATAATATCTCCGCGGGTGCAATATAACACTTTATATAAAATAGAGTGTCTTTCGTTATTCTTTTATAGGTAGTGAATATCTTGTATAACTCTTCCATGGCTGTCAATTCTTCTCCGTCTTGGGTGTATATGGTGTTTAGCAGTCCGTAGTCAAAACAGGTTTTTACTAGGCCTGGGTTAGTTTTCGGTAGTGCGATTAGCTTGTTATATCTTTGTAATTTTTGAGTTATATAGTTGGTGTTTGGTTCTTTGATGTTTGTAGCTCTTGGGTTATGGTTTAGAAAGGTTTGTACTCTATAGATGTTTTCTATATATTTCTGGGTTGTATAATTGTAAACTTTTTTGTCTTGGTTTAGGCTATCTCGGTATGTGGTAACTTGTGGGGGTATGAATAAGTGGTCTTTTTGTATTTTTGGTATAAATGGTTTTTTAAATATTTTATTCATGTTTGTGTTTTGGTATCTTGGTCGACTAACTCCTTTGCTTGTACCTGCGGAAGTAGATTGACAAATGTTATGGGTTTTATGGAGTGTCCCAACGTCTCCTTCTAGCTCTGGAATTTTATTGTCTTTCGATCGACATAGCTCTGCACACTGCTGAGTTAGCTGATTCATAGCTATAGACTTCAGTTTATCTTCATTAGTCTTTAGATTTTCTATCTCAGTACCCATACTGTCCACTTTTAATGAAAGCGTAGTTAGGGTGTTGAGTATTTTTTCTAGAGTATCTTCTTCTATATTTTCAGTCTGTGTAGCTTTGTCTTGATATGTAATCTGCAATAACATTTTTGTTAGTACTGATCACTTCTATTATAAATGTGAAATTTAATATATTTAAAACTAGTCTCCGAATCTCTTTCGTTGTAACTGAATTTTGTATTTTCTTTGTTAGCCACCAGCGTACCTGTGTATTATTTTTTCGCACAATAAATTTATTATATACAATATATGGCTCAAACGCTAACAAACATTTATATAATGAACATAATTCTTTCCTATTTATTTCCCATTTTATTTCTGTCTCATTGAACGTACCTGAGTAATATCTTCAATGGTATTCTATTTTTTCTGCTTCATATCGATATTTAAGTACTCCTCCATAACTATATTCACTAGCATCTGCTTCTACTATGTATATAAATTTTCTATTCTCATCTGGAAATTGTAATTTCGGTAATTCTTTACAAAGTGATTTTATTTTTTGAACTTGTTTTTTATCTTCTTCATTATAGTTATATTCTATATCCATTTTTAATTTTTTCTGTAGTGGTTTTAAGTTTTCTGCTAATTTTGGAATATATTCTCTTACTTGGTTTACTAATCCTAAAAATGATTGTAATTTCTTTTTTTGTATCTAATTCTTCTTTCGAATTTATTATTTTTTGTACTATATGTTGTTGCATTTTTACTCCACTTTTATCTATTTGTATTCCTAAAAATTCTATCTGCTTTTTCATAATTTCAGCTTTCTTTTTACTTAGACTTATTCCCGATTTTTCTATTATATCTGTAAACTGTTCCAATAATTTTAAATGTTCTTATTTAGTTTTTGTATATAATATATCATCTATGTATACTATGCAATTAGATAATTGTTTAAAATAATTATCCATAAAATGTTGATATCTACTTGGTGCATTTTTATATCCAAAGGGTAATACATTCCACTCATAAAATCCTTGTGGTACCGTAAATGCGGTTAATTCTTTAGATTCATCTTCTAACTTTAGATGGTAAAATCCTGATTTACAATCAAATTTGCTAAAATAATTATATACTTGTATTTGTCTTCTTTTTAATATCTTATTTGGTATTGGATAATTATATGTTATAGTTTTTGCATTTAAATTTCTATAATCAATAATCATCCTACTTTTTCCTCTTTTTTGTTCACTATGTTTATTTACTATAAATGCTGGACTATTATGTTTACTATTACTTTTTTGTATATATTGTTTTTCTAATAATTCATCTATATGCATTTTAAATTCTTTTAAATCGTCAAAATTATAGGTTAATGGTTTTTGGGTTATTATACTATTTTTATCTATTAATTCAATTTTTATAGTAGTTTTATGTTTTCCCATCCTTTTAATGGATCTTCACTATATAATTGTTCTAATTTTTTCTTAACTATTTCTATCTTATTTATTGAAAATATAGTTATTTCTATTTTATTTATCGAAAATACTACTAGTTCTATTGTATCTTCAGTGTTTTTTATATTTTCTAATTTTTGTGTAATTTTTTCACTTCCTTTTATCCAATCAGTTTTCTTTCTTATTTTATTATTAACTCTTTTTGCTCTTACTTTTTGTTTACATGGTGTTGTAAACCACCAGTCGTTTCTAGTTATTATATGTGGTAATAGTTTATCTAAAAATGGCATTCCTAAAAGTATATCTTTTGATGTTAGTTCATAATTATAAATTTCTTCTATTGTTAATATCTTATCCCATATTTGTGCTTTTACATTCCTAGCTTTATAAGTAATTAGACTTCCTTCATTATTAAATCCTTTAACTATTATTGGTGTTTTTAGTTTATCCCATTTACTTTCTGGTAAGCAATTATGTCTACATAGATTAGCTTCTGCTCCTGTATCTATCATAGACGTATAATATCTACTGTAATATCCTTCCACTACTATCTTCATTAATACGTATATTTTCATTTTTATGTTAAGGCTCTTTTTAAGAATAATTTCTCTCTATTATATGTTAAGGTTAATTGTGTATGTTCTATATTATATGGTTTTACTTGTTCTAACCATTTTATTCCTAATATTATATCTGCTTTTTGCATTTCTTCCTTTACTTCAAATTCTATTATTATTTTTCTAACTCCTATTATTATTATTTTTTCTGCTATATTTTTATTATTTATTAAACTTCTTGGTAGATCTGGTCACATATCATTATTGGTTTTTATTTCTTCATCTTTTACTAGATATTTTGCTATATAATTTTCTTCTTGTCATGTATTTAAGAGTATTAAATATTCTTTTTCATTTATTTTGCCTGTTATGTAATATTGATTTAAATTACTTATTGAATTTGTTTCATAACTTGTTCTTTTTGATGAGCTTGATGATTCTGATTTTTCATTAGCTATTCTTTTTGTTGTACTTATTCTATCATTACTATTTCTAAATTTTCTTCTATATCTATGTCTCTATAGCTATAATCATTATAATCTATTGTTTTTACAATTTGTTCAAACGGGCTTTCTATTCGTATCTTGTTAATCTTATTTTTTCCTGTTATTTTATGTTTTGTTGTTAATACATATAAATTTTTGCATCTTGCTATAAATATCTTACTTCCTGGAGTTAATTCTATTCCTGATATCTTCCAATATAATACTAGTGATTTATCTATATTTCTATCTGTTACCGCTACTGAATAATTTACACTTATTATAAATTTAAATTTTTGGTATATTAAATTTCCTTTTACAGCAGTTATTATGTTTTTTTCTATAGGTTTTATAATTCTATCATCTGCTAGATATAATTCTATCGGTGTATCTATTCCTTCTCTAAAACATGCTTTTATTAATATTTCTGTACCTCCAAGGTGTACATATTTTATTGGATCTCGTTTACTTTTTATATCATTTATCTCTTTATTAATTATTCTTTTTGTTACTAGTGGTATACTAGCTTTACCTTTTGCATATCTACAGTCTATTACATGTTCTTTTTGGCATACTACGTAATATTCGTCTTTTTTCCTAGTAAAAATATTTTTTATTGTTGGTATTTTAAATATTTTTTCTACACTTAAATCTAATTCTTTTCCTTTTATTTCATCAAATATGTTGCTGTCAAATATTATTTTTTGTTTTATTCCTTCATCATTTAAATATTCTTCCTTTATTATTATTTTTATATCTTCTTCAGTCATTCGATTCATCTATTTCACTATCTATTTCAGTAGCTGTTTCATTTTCTGAAATTTCATATATACTATCCTCACTTTCTAATTCATAATCTATATAATCTATCTGTATATATTCTGTATTATCTATTTTTATCTCTGATATTTGTTTATTTTTTGGGTTTTTAGGTAATTTACAATCTCTAGCTAAATGTCCTAACTTTCCACAATTATAACAAGTACATTCTTTTATAGATTTCTTCTTTCTATATGGTCTTTTATTTTTATAATTTCTTACATAATATCTTTTTCTTGGTTTCTTGTATTTATATTTTGATTTTTTATATTTCTTATATTTCTTATGTCTTTTTCTTTTCTTATAGTATCTTTCTTCACATCCAAATTGAGGTGCTATTTTATTTTTGCGACATGCTAAATTTCTTATTAATGTTTTTTCCATTTTTAATTCTTCTCTATATTTTTCACATAAGTTTCTATACCATTGTTGTAAAAATTTTATTCTAGCTCCTAACGTATCTACTATTTTTGCTTCTTCCCAACTTTTTATTATCTTTGAACTAAATGGTTTGGGTAATTTATTAAAATATAATTTTCTTATTTCTTTACTTTCTTCTATACTATATGCTCCTTTATAATAATATTCTTTAAATGCGCAAGTATATTCGTCTATATAACACATATTACATATTGTTAATTTTAACATTAAATTCCTGTTTGTATCTTTTTCTTCATCTTGTTCTTCTTCTATTGTTGTCATACTACCAAATTCATCTTTTATAGCTGTTTCATATTTTTTTAATAATTCTATAGGTGTTAGTTTAGCTATTGTTGATGATGTTCCTTCCATAGGTTTATTAGCTCTTAATACTTTCTTACTATTTTCAGTTAGGTTTGAAAACCATAGTTTTACTGATCCTATTAGTGTTCTTTCTATATATTCTGGTGCATCTGTTATGTTTATATTATTATCTAATAATTGTTTTGTCATATATCCTATCCATAATTGTATTGTTTTTTCTGTATCTATTACACAGTCGAGGTCTAAAAAGTTACAATTTTTAATAACTATTTGTTTTGGTGTCCATTTGTCATATTCATTATATCTTTTAAATTTACTTTTATAATATATGAGTTTTCTTATTTCTATTGTTTTAGGTATTATGTTGTCAGCTTCTTTTTTATCAAGAGTATTTATTTCTCTATTGGTATTTTCTAAGTTTTCTTCATTAATTATTTCTTGTTTTTCGTTAATTTCTAAATTTTTTGTACTCGTTAATATTTCCGTATATGTTTCGCTATCTTCTGAATCATAATTATCTGTCTCTTCAACATCTATATTATTTATCTCTAATTTTTCCTTAAATTGATTTATCTCATTCAGTAATTTTTGTTCTCTATCTTTTTCTTCTTTTTCTTTTTGTCTTTGTTCGTACAAATCTTTTAACATTTGTATTTCTTTTTCTAATTCAGCAATTCTACTATTTTTAGTTTCTTCTATTTTTCGTATTTCTTCCGTAGTTTGTTGTTTAATTTTTTCTATTTTCTTTTTTCTGTCTATGTCTTCATTCTCTTTTTCTATTCTTACCATTGCTGTTAGTTTATCTTCTAATTTTAATTCTTCTTTTTCTAACATTAGATATAAATATTCACCTATTTTCTTATATCTTCTTCCTAGATGAGAAAATACTATTTTTATTTTTGATCCTTCGTGATTTTCGTATATTTTTTCATCTATTATGAATTCTTCTTTGTTCATTTTATTGTGAATAGTTCATGTTGGTATATATATTCTAAACTATCTATTTGTGATTCTAATTTTAATATTCCATCTTTTTGTGTATTTATTGAGTTTTTACTAACTCCGGCAAATATATTATAATGTAGTCTTTCTTTTCTTATTTTTAATTCTTTACGTTTTTCAGAAATAAAGTGTTTTAATTCTTATTATTTTTGCTCTTTATTCATTTAAATCATTTTTATAATATCTTGGTGGATATCTAAATCTAATTTTATCATAATTAGGTGGTATGTGTCTCATTCTTCTAGATTTTAAATGGATTATTAATTTTGCTTCAATACTAGATATTAATGTAATTAGATAGGCTAATCTTTGTGGATTTTCTTTTGTTTTATTTAGACTTATATATTCTGAATAATTACTAACTAAAGATTCTTTAATTTTTTTAAAAGCTTTTCTATTTTTAAATGGTTTTCTCATAATTAATTTAATAAATGACTAATTCAAATTTAACTAGTTCTATTTCTAATTCTAACATATATCTTACTGCTGTACTTTTTAAATTACTGGGCTCTGATACCATTTGTAGGGGGTGCGGATAACTAGTTTATAAAAGAATAGATTCATTAGATATAATTTAAAAAGTACAGCAGTAAGATATATGTTAGAATTAGAAATAGAACTAGTTAATTGCTTACCAGAAAGTAAATGAGATAAATTAAAAACACCAATAATAGTTAAAGGATTTAATAATGAAGGAAGTCTAATTACTTATAAAGCTAGGAATGTAAAAGCACAAATATGGGATAAGATATTAACAATAGAAAAATTTATAATTATGAACTAACGTCAAAAGATATACTTTTAGAAATGTCATTTTTAGATAAACTATACCCACATATAATAACTAGAAACGCCTTGTGGTTTACAACACCATGTAAACAAAAAGTAAGAGCAAAATGAGTTAATAATAAAATAAGAAAGAAAACTGATTGGATAAGAGGAAGTGAAAAAATTACACAAAAGTTAGAAAATATAAAAAATACTGAAGATACAATAGAACTAGTAGTATTTTCGATAAATAAAACAGAAATAACTATATTTTCAATAAATAAGATAGAAATAGTTAAGAAAAAATTAGAACAATTATATAGTGAAGATCCATTAAAAGGATGGAAAAAACATAAAACTACCATAAAAATTGAATTAATAGATAAAAATAGTATAATAACCCAAAAACCATTAACCTATAATTTTGACGATTTAAAAGAATTTAAAATGCATATAGATGAATTATTAGAAAAACAATATATACAAAAAAGTAATAGTAAACATAATAGTCCAGCATTTATAGTAAATAAGCATAGTGAACAAAAAAGAGGAAAACGTAGAATGGTTATTGATTATAGAAATTTAAATGCAAAAACTATAACATATAATTATCCAATACCAAATAAGATATTAAAAATAAGACAAATACAAGGATATAATTATTTTAGCAAATTTGATTGTAAATCAGGATTTTACCATCTAAAGTTAGAAGATGAATCTAAAGAATTAACCGCATTTACAGTACCCCAAGGATTTTATGAATGGAATGTATTACCATTTGGATATAAAAATGCATCAGGTAGATATCAACATTTTATGGATAATTATTTTAAACAATTATCTAATTGCATAGTATACATAGATGATATATTATTATATACAAAAACTAAAGAAGAACATTTAAAATTATTGGAACAGTTTACAGATATAATAGAAAAATCGGGAATAAGTCTAAGTAAAAAGAAAGCTGAAATTATGAAAAAGCAGATAGAATTTTTAGGAATACAAATAGATAAAAGTGGAGTAAAAATGCAACAACATATAGTACAAAAAATAATAAATTCAAAAGAAGAATTAGATACAAAAAAAAAATTACAATCATTTTTAGGATTAGTAAACCAAGTAAGAGAATATATTCCAAAAGTAGCAGAAAACTTAAAACCACTACAGAAAAAATTAAAAAAGGATATAGAATATAACTATAATGAAGAAGATAAAAAACAAGTTCAAAAAATAAAATCACTTTGTAAAGAATTACCGAAATTACAATTTCCAGATGAAAATAGAAAATTTATATACATAGTAGAAGCAGATGCTAGTGAATATAGTTATGGAGGAGTACTTAAATATCGATATGAAGCAGAAAAATAGAACACCATTGTAGATACTACTCAGGTACGTTTAATAAGACAGAAATAAAATGGGAAATAAATAGGAAAGAATTATGTTCATTATATAAATGTTTGTTAGCGTTTGAGCCATATATTGTATATAACAAATTTATTGTGCGAACAGATAATACACAGGTACGCTGGTGGTTAACAAAGAAAATACAAAATTCAGTTACAACGAAAGAGATTCGGAGACTAGTTTTAAATATATTAAATTTCACATTTATAATAGAAGTGATCAGTACTAACAAAAATGTTATTGCAGATTACATATCAAGACAAAGCTACACAGACTGAAAATATAGAAGAAGATACTCTAGAAAAAATACTCAACACCCTAACTACGCTTTCATTGAAAGTGGACAGTATGGGTACTGAGATAGAAAAGCTAAAGACTAATGAAGATAAACTGAAGTCTATAGCTATGAATCAGCTAACTCAGCAGTGTGCAGAGCTATGTCGATCAGAAGACAATAAAATTCCAGAGCTAGATGGAGACGTTGGGACACTCCATAAAACCCATAACATTTATCAATCTACTTCTGCAGGTACAAGCAAAGGAGTTAGTCGACCAAGATACCAAAACACAAACATGAATAAAATATTTGAAAAACCATTTATACCAAAAATACAAAAAGACCACTTATTCATACCCCCACAAGTTACCACATACCGAGATAGCCTAAACCAAGACAAAAAAGTTTATAATTACACAGCCCAGAAATATATAGAAAACATCTATAGAGTACAAACCTTTCTAAACCATAACCCAAGAGCTACAAACATCAAAGAACCAAACACCAACTATATAACCCAAAAATTACAAGGATATAACAAACTAATCTCACTACCGAAAACTAACCCAGGCCTAGTAAAAACCTATTTTGACTACGGACTGCTAAACACCATATACACCCAAGATGGAGAAGAATTGACAGCCATGGAAGAGTTATACAAGATATTCACTACCTATAAAAGAATAACGAAAGGCACTCTATTTTATATAAAGTATTATACTGCACCCGCAGAGATATTATATGACGAGATAAAACCAGTTATACAAGTCGTAAAGATAGGATTAACTAGAGATATGATTATACCAGAAGATATTGCGCAACAACCAGAGATACCTAGAATCGAGATGGAAAAAACATTAATAAGAAATTTAGCATGTTGCAAAAATAAAATAGCACCTCAATTTGGATGTGAAGAAAGATACTATAAGAAAAGAAAAAGACATAAGAAATATAAGAAATATAAGAAATATAAAAAATCAAAATATAAATACAAGAAACCAAGAAAAAGATATTGTGTAAAAAATTATAAAAATAAAAGACCATATAGAAAGAAGAAATCTATAAAAGAATGTACTTGTTATAATTGTGGAAAGTTAGGACATTTAGGTAGAGATTGTAAATTACCTAAAAATCCAAAAAATAAACAAATATCAGAAATAAAAATAGATAATACAGAATATATACAGATAGATTATATAGATTATGAATTAGAAAGTGAGGATAGTATATATGAAATATCAGAAAACGAAACAGATACTGAAATAGATAGTGAAATAGATGAATCAAATGACTGAAGAAGATATAAAAATAATAACAAAGGAAGAATATTTAACTGACGAAGGAACGGAACAAAAAATAATATTTGACAGTAATATATTTGATGAAATAAAAGGAAAATAATTAGATTTAAGTGTAGAAAAAATATTTAAAATACCAACAATAAAAAATATTTTTACTAGGAAAAAAGATGAATATTATGTAGTATGCCAAAAAGAACACGTAATAGACTATAGATATGCAAAAGGTAAAGCTAGTATACCACTAGTAACAAAAAGAATAATTAATAAAGAGATAAATGATATAAAAAGTAAAGGAGATCCAATAAAATATGTACACCTTGGAGGTACAGAAATATTAATAAAAGCATGTTTTAGAGAAGGAATAGATACACCGATAGAATTATATCTAGCAGATGACAGAATAATAAAACCTATAGAAAAGAGCATAATAAGTGCCATAAAAGGAAATTTAATATACCAAAAATTTAAATTTATAATAAGTGCAAATTATTCAGTAGCGGTAACAGATAGAAATATAGATAATTCACTAGTATTATATTGGAAGATATCAGGAATATAATTAACTCCAGGAAGTAAAATATTTACAGCAAGATGCAAAAATTTATATGTATTAACAACAAAACATAAAATAACAGAAAAAAATAAAATTAACAAAAATACGAATAGAAAGCCCGTTTGAACAAATTGTAAAAACAATAGATTATAATGATTATAGCTATAGGGACATAGATATAGAAGAAAATTTAGAAATAGTAAATGATAGAATAAGTACAACAAAAAGAATAGCTAATGAAAAACCAGAATCATCAAGCTCATAAAAAAGAACAAGTTATGAAACGAATTCAATAAGTAATTTAAACCAATATTACATAACAGGAAAAATAAATGAAAAAGAATATTTAATACTCTTAAATACAGGACAAGAAGAAAATTATATAGCAAAATATCTAGTAAAAAATGAAGAAATAAAAACTGATAATGATATGTGCCCAGATCTACCAAGAAGTTTAATAAATAATAAAAATATAGCAAAAAAAAGAATTAATAATAGGAGTTAGTAAAATAAAAATAGAATTTGAAATAAAAGAAGAAATGCAAAAAGCAGATATAATATTAGGAATAAAATGGTTAGAACAAGTAAAACCATATAATATAGAACATACACAATTAACCTTAACATATAATAGAGAGAAATTATTCTTAAAAAGAGCCTTAACATAAAAATGAAAATATACGTATTAATGAAGATAGTAGTGGAAGGATATTACAATAGATATTATACGTCTATGATAGATACAGGAGCAGAAGCTAATCTATGTAGACATAATTGCTAACAGAAAGTAAATGAGATAAATTAAAAACACCAATAATAGTTAAAGGATTTAATAATGAAGAAAGCTTAATTACTTATAAAGTTAGGAATGTAAAAGCACAAATATGGGATAAGATATTAACAATAGAAGAAATTTATAATTATGAACTAACGTCAAAAGATATACTTTTAGGAATGACATTTTTAGATAAACTATACCCACATATAATAACTAGAAACGACTGGTGGTTTACAACACCATGTAAACAAAAAGTAAGAGCAAAAAGAGTTAATAATAAAATAATAAAAACTAATTAAGGCTGTCACATCATTTTTCCAGTGGGATTATTGAAAAATCTGATCATAGTGACTTTTGTAATGGTCGGAGAAAAGTAAAATGATTTTTGTGTAATGAATGGAAAAAAATGACTTTTGTGTAATAGACACAAAGTTAAGTACCACAGATGAAATTTACTCTGTGTAATAGAGAATGAAACTATTGATTACATGCTTCTTAGATGTCTTAATACTCAATTAGTCCGGAAATTTTGTTCCATTAGTTAGCCTATCTTAGAAAACACTTTGAATTGACAGAATTTCACTAAGACATAAATCTTTTACTTTGTTTTACTTTGCCTCTTTATTAAATAAAATTTAATATTTTTAATAGTAAAGTTTAGATTTCAAAAATTGTATGAAAAATATTATAAGTTGTAATTCTTCTTATGCTATCATAACTTAAAGAAAAAGTTTTTAAAATATTACAAAATTCACATAATTTGAGTTTCAAAAAGTAAAGAGTAAACTGTAAAGACCGGTGTATAAATTGGAGCATATAAATAATTTTGAGATAAAATTGGTATAATGTGCTCCCAAGTAATAAATGAAGTGCTCTCATTTTTAATACAGCTTTTGATTTTTTTGTATAAAAATAAGATAACTATGACATTATTAAACCAAAAATCTTGATATCTTATATATTTAGAAATTAAGTAAATAGTACGATAAATCACAATACTTAACAACTTAAAATATTTTTTAAAAAAAAACAAATGAACAAGTTGTTGTCAATCAAAAATTTGGTTTCCTTTTCAAATTTCATCGGTGTCACGGAAATTTTGACAAAGGAGCAAATGTATTTTCAATAATTTATATATTTTTTATTACATTAAAAAAACACTATAAATTACAGTAACTACTACTTAAAATACTTTTAAATTTATTAAATAATGATAAAAAAATTGATTGACTTTTAAAATCTATTAGTGTCACATAAATTGAGATAAAACGAGTGACACATATTGGGCCCGTGCTGGCACGGGCTCTGATATCTAGTATCAAGTATACATAAAAGTTACTTAAAGAAAGTCCACAAAATATATATAGAAAAGGATTTGGGATGACTTTTTTTTTAAATAATTGGCCCATGTTTGGGTGATTGAACATATATGGTCAGTCGATCAAAATAAATTTCATATTATGGTCATTTTGGCTCAGATAGTTTAGATTCTGTTCATATACTATACTGATACAGTTTGTAAAAAAATAAAGCAACAAATTTATGGATAAAATTGTATCTGTTATATAAAATATACATTTTTTAATATAATGTGCATAGATTTTGTATTATATATCTATATATATATATGCATATGTATGTATATATATACATACATACATATACATATATATATACACACCCCTTATTGTATCAAATACATATCTGTATAAGATATGTATCAAATTTATATCAGTATTGTATAAAGTTGCCAGCAAATTGCTAGAAAATAAAATAAAATTCAACTACATTTTCATATCAATAATTTCATCCAAAGTATTATTTATGTCCTTTCTCCGTACATATATATAAGTAATCAAAGCCCAAAAGCGACTTATAAATATAACATTCAATTTTTCACTTCTTTTTTATATTATTTGTATGTATTTATCCACTATTTTGGCCATTGGTACATTTACATGGCTAGTATGTTTTCTTATTAATTTGTCACTTGATTTAGTATAAGAGTCTCGCGATTCAATTTCTCAAGTCATGATGGCTGCTATCTTATTCCACCAGTAGGCAAGCCAAGTCATAGGCCAGAATGACAAGTAACGGGTAGAAACCAGAAAAGACCACATATAATGATAATAATGGTAACAATAAGAGAAAATAAAAAAAGGAAACATATAAAGTATATTCAAAAGAAGGAAAATGACCAAATATACAAATAAATCCCTCCCAAGACCTGGTAAAGACGGTACTAGAGCCACCACTAAAAGATACTTAGGGTACTAGACAGAATTCAAAATATAGCAGAGTTGAAGAAACCAAAGGATCAGTTACAGGAATTGTTGGATAAAGGATTTATCCAACCTAGTGTTTCACCTTGGGGTGTGCCTGTCATGTTTGTGAAGAAAAAGAATGGGTCTATGCGGATGTATATTGATTATCGATAGCTGAATAAGGTGACGGTTAAGATTGAGTATCCTCTTCCTCGCATTGATGATTTATTTGAGCTGCTTCAGGGTGCTACGGTGTTTTCAAGGATTGATTAGGGGTCCGATTATCACCAGTTGAGGATTAGAGTTTTGGATCTTTCGAAGACAACTTTTCGAACTCAATATGGTCATTATGAGCTATTGGTCATGTATTTTGGGTTGACCAATGCCCCTGCCTCATTCATAGAGGTGATGAACTGGGCGTTTCTATCGTATCTCGGTTTCTTTGTTATTGTATTTATAAATGATATCTTAGTTTATTCCATGAGTGGGGTTGAGCATTTGGAGAATTTCCGGATTGTGCTTTAGAGATTGAGGGATGATAATTTGTATGTTAAGTTCTCTAAGTGTGAGTTTTGGTTTGAGTCTATTTATTTCTTGGGTCATGCGGCAACTAAGAAAGATATTATGGTTTATCTAGCCAAGGTTGCAGTGGTTCGTGATTGGGAGAGACCTTTTTAAAAAAATTAATTTGAAATTTTATTAATAAGTCAACAAAAAATTAAAAGGTTTATTACAAAGATGGACCAACCCAACTAAAATCTTCCAATGCATTGGGCCTAAACAATTCAGACAAACAAAAAACCCAACTCAAACCCTCTAAACTCAGACATATATAAATGTCCATAGGGTTTCTAAAATGTTATTTATTGTATTCTCCGCCATTGCAGCTCATTTTCAGGTGAAGTTCTATGGATTCAGCGGCCTTTAATCTTCAATTAGTGATGTTGGTTATCTAGATTATCAATAATGTGCCTGAGACGTTGCAAATTCCTGCTATCAACAGATTTCAAAAGTAAGTACTTTACCCAATTGTATACTTGACTCCATCTGTTCAGCTCCCTCTTTCTGTCTTCAACTTGCATTCTTCTGCTTATGCTCTTTCTCAGCTGAGTTCTCTTGTGGATGGGATGGTTCTTCTTTTTTGGTGCTGAAATGAGGGTTGTAGGTCCCTGAGATGGATTGCATGTCCAAGTAAGTAATACTTCTGCTTTCTATTCACTTCTCTTCTCTGTAAAATCCTTTTATTTCAAACTTGTTGACAGATCTGGTTGCGAGGGAGATAAGGGATGCTCGGACCCGTTAATCTTTGAACTGTCTTCTGCTTCTCAGGTGTATTGGTTAAGTCAAAGTCACTCGACCCTCCCCCTTTACCTGGAGTCATTTTATGATGGTTGATTTTGTATAGGCTAGTCAGTTTGGGTGTTTGTAATTGGCCTCTTGGGTTGTAAATCGATACTTGTAAGCTCTTTTTATCTCTGTTAGCTATAGCCTTCAGCGTTTTAATCCTTTTTTAAGTGACACTCTTATGTATGGACATTGAAGCTTATCACTGTTAAGGATTTTCATTCCTTTGACTGGTAGCTGCTGAAATGTTGTTATGCTGAATCCTCCATTATCTATTGTTGTGTTTGCTAAATGATCTTCCAACTAATTCCTTTCCCTTAAAATATGTTGGAATTTTACTTGCTTATCATGTAATAGCACAGTAATTTGTTTAACATAATCTACCACATTCCATGGGCACTTCCGTTCTATTGTTAAAACCTTGAGCATAATAAGAGAATCTGTTTGAAAATTACCATATTAAGATTGGACATATTACAATAGATTGTTGCTTGAAGCCTTGTATATGCTTCTGCCTTCATGTTAGTGGTATCTACAATCTTTGCTCCCTGTGCAAACGTTAAATCTCATTTTTCATCTCTCAGACAAAAAGCATAAGAACTGACCTCTGGATTACCTCTAGAAGCTCCATCTGTATTGTACTTCAATCAACCTTCTTTTGGAAATTTCCACTCAACCTTTGTTAGCTTAACTGTTGACCTCTTTTGCTCTAGTTGCTGATGTATTTCTGGCCATATCGATGGAAAAATTTATGTAGGGTTCCTCACCTTTATGAGTTGATAAAGTTTTCCCATCATGTTTAGCATTTTTTCTTCTTCTCCACAGCTCTCATAAAATCATGCTAGGAATTGAATGATAGTCTGCTTTAGTTGCTCCCTGATTTCCAGCATTCCACCAGTAGTTAATAAGCTCTCTTAGGCTATCTCCCTGCACAGTGATACCTGCACAAGAAGAAAAATAAGACCAAGTCCTGCTAGCAATGCCTGATTTCAGAAACACATGTGAAATGGTTTCTTGATCAGGCATTAGACAACACTAGTATCTAGTTGACCCTTCAACTCCCCATCTTCTCAAATTATCATGAACAGGCACTTTACCCTTTTAAAATCTCCACATTAAGAATGTCATTTTAAAAGGTAAACCGTTCACCCAAATATTTTTATAAACTACATTTCTTTCCTCCCTTTGTCTAACATAATTCCAAGCTGATTTGACAATGAACCTGCCATTCGAATCAAGTATCCATATTGAAGTGTCTTCTCTCTCTTTACTATCTGGAATTCTAATGGATTCCATGATGTGTTTGCAATTTCTTGTGGAAATAACTGATACACCAATTGTGAATTCCAGCCTCCATTATGAATCAAATCCTTCACTTGTTGATATTAAATGTCCCATTCCCTTGAATTCTGTACTAGTGTATACAAATCTCCTTCCTTTGTCCAGTTATCGAACCAAAGATTTGAATTTTCTTTCCTTATCTTCCAAAAAATCTGATGCTCCACCAGATCCCTTGCCTGTAACATCTTTTTCCATACTTGATATCCACCACCAGTTTTCTACACTATCTTATTTGGATACTTATTTCTGCATGTATCTACTCCAAATAGAGTCTTTGGTTATAAAATTCCACCACAATTTGCAGAATAAGGCCATTAATATAACTTTGATGTTTCTGAACCCCAGACCTCCTTCTTCCTCAGGTAAACAAAGTTTACTCCATTTAACCCAATGTCTGCTCTTTTCTCCTATATGAGTACTCCAAAAGAATTGAGCAAACCTTCTTTGAATTGTATTGAGTGCATTTAAAGGGGGATTCATAATAGACAAAAATTGGATTGGGATACTCTGTAGGACATGTTTGATCAAAATAGCTCTTCCCCCATAAGATAGAAGCTTCCCTTTCCAGCCTTGCAATTTTTCACTAATTCTGCTCATCGTGGACTGATAATAATCCTTCTACTTTCTCATATGTAATATTGGGAACCTAAGATAAGTGAAAGGAATATTCTTTCTCATAATTCCAGTAACCATTTCAGGAAATACCACGACACCTTGAAAAACTCTCTTATGTAAATACAGTGAGCTTTTCTTCTTATTAACCTTCTGACCTGATACTCTTTCATACTTCTCTAGTATACTAACTACTTTCTGTATTATTTGTAGATCAGCTTTACATAAAATTATCATGTCGTCAGTAAAGGCAAAGTGATTTACCTTAGGATTTCCTCTTGGCATTCCAAATAGTTTAAAATCTTTGGAAGTTATTAAAAACTTTAGAGCTCTTGACATCACTTCTGCTCTAATAATAAATAGAGTAAGAGATAGTGGATCTCCTTGTTTCAAACCTCTAGAGAATGTGAAAGAACTATTAGGCTATCCATTTAACAGAATAGAATACCAGTTGTTTCCAACTAATCTGACTACCATATCAATCATGAACTCACTAAATCCCACCTTCTTCAATACTTTAGTAAGAAACATCCAATCAACCCTATCATAAGCTTTCATCATGTCTAGCTTCATTACCAAATTAGGACTTCTGCTCTTTTTCCTAATATCTGTGATAATTTCCTGAACCATCAATGTGCTCTCAGCAATGCTTCTTCCCTGAACAAATCCTGCTTGCTCCTCTAAAATAATAGGAGGAACCTTTTAATTCTCTCATGAATAATTTTGGAAAATATTTTGTTTGCAAAATTACTCAAAGATATTAATCTCATATCTGAAAATGTGTCAACCACTAGCTTCTTGGGTAATAATACCAAGTTTGGGTGAGTCACAAACTTTGGTAATTCAACCCCACAAAAGAAAGCTATAATCATATTATGGATATCTTGACCAATAATCTCCCAAGTATCTTGAAAAAATGCTCATATCATACCATCAGGCCCTTCTGCACTATTCCTATTCAGTCCCATAACAGTCTTCTTAACTTCTTGGATCTCCAAAAACTTATTCATGGCTTTATTCTATTCAGTAGTCACTACAGTAGGTAGGTCATTTAACATTTCAAAGTTAACTATCTCTTCATCTTTAGAAAATTGTTTCTTAAAGAAACTAAAAGCTTCTTCAACAATGTCTTTCTGATTTTCCATTCACTCCCCCTCATTATTCTAAATTCTTGTTATTTTCAGTCTACTTCTTCCTTTCACAACATCATGAAAAAACTTGGTGTTTCTTTCCTCATATTTAAACCATTCCAACCCTGTCTTCTGCCTCCAAAAATGCTCCTCTCTTTGATTGTAAGTTTAATTTTGCTTGTGCCTTAAACAACATCTGTCTATTATTACCTGATGGATTTTCCTCAAACTGTTTCTCTCTGTCTCTGATGATCTCCTCCAATGTTGCTATTTCCTAGAGGATATTACCAATATATTCCTTACTCCACTTTGTCAAAGCATTTTAAACCTTTTTTTAACTTGTGATGAAACACAATAAAAGGATTACCCATTACTTTAGTTTCTCAATTTTCCTTAATTACCTTATATCATACTTGCTCTTTCAACCACATATTCAAAAACCTAAATGGTTTATGAATAGTTTCCTCCACTGTGCTAAAATGAATCTTTAGATGAGTGTAATCAGACCCACTTCTAAACAGATGCTCCACTTTAAGGATTAGAAAAAAATCCTGTAGTTTATCATTACCAATTATTCTATCCAACCTTTTGAATATACACTCTTCATTCGTCCTTCCATTCCACCAGGTATATTTACTACCTTTGAAACCTGGATCTTCCATTCCACATAGATTAATACAATGCTTGAAGTCTTCTGTCTCAGTCATAGTGACTGGAAATCCTCTAAATTTCTCCTCTTCGCTTACAATTACATTGAAATCTCCCCCTATTATCCATGGTTCTTGCATTGTTTGGAACATTTCTACAAGTGAGTCCCATAAACATAACCTCTCCTATTGAGTGCATTTAGTATATACCAAAGTAACCATAATTGTAATACTTATTTCCTACCTGACCAATTGAATGGTCATTTGTTGCTCTTCATCTTTTATTACAACACAGTTAACAAAATCTTCAGTGAAAACCCATATTTTGCCAGAGCAGTTTGCAACTGCATTCTCCATGCTTAATATCCTTCTGTATTCCTCAATAGTGTTATTTTCCTAGAAAGTTTCCATTAAGCCTAAGAATGAGAAGTGGTATCTTTTTACCAGAGTAATAAGTCTAGTAAATGCTTTCTGAGTGTTCATTGATCTGATATTCCAGATTAGAGCATTTATTTAGACTTATTTTTAACTGAATTCCTTATCTGCATTGAGTAGGTTTTAACTTATTTATCTTTCTTCTTCTGTATACCCTGATTTGTTTTTATTTTCTCTATCTACCTCAGAGATAAGTTACCTTCTGCTCCCATCTTCTCAATAGTTTTGGTCAAGTCTCCTTTATCCAAGTTTGTATTTTTAACATTACTATACTCTGTCTGATTCTTCACCTGGATTGCTAAAGGTAATATGTTTTCAATTACCTTATCAACTTCTTTAGTATTTTGATGTTGTACAATTGCCAATTGTGTTATTTCATCCTGTTCCACTCTTGCTTACATTCCATTTAATAGTTTAACATCTGTCATGTTTTTATTCTGTACTTGATTCATTGGCACTATGGTGTTTGCTTGTTGACTATCATCTCTTCTTTCCTCCTTATCTAATGATTAATTCTATTTTTTCTCTATGTTTGTATGTTTCCCCCTATCTCTTTATTTGAATCAGTTTTCCCAAAACTATTAGTTTCCCAGTCCTTAGTACTTTCTATGGGTATCTACTGATGAACTGCAACCTTATCTTTCTCATGCTCCTTGTCATATTCTTGATTCTCTTCACGTATTAAAGCTTCAAACGTATTAGACACTAAAACTTCTTTTTGTACTTATGCTTCGACTTTCCCTACTATATGGCCATATTTATCTTTCTTATATCTGTTCTTTCTGATAAGCCATTATTCTTTGTAAGTATTTCCCCTTTCTGTATATTATCTTCTCCTTACTGGTCATTGTCTTCTTCCATTTGTTGCCTCTTCTGCTCCTCCTTTTGTTCTTCATGTAACCCTGGATGTTTATTCCAATATGTGTTATCATCATGTCCCTATAGACTACATTTCTTACATTATTTTGGCATGTAGTCATACTGTATTTGAATCTATTTTAACTTTATAACCCCGATATCATCATCTTCCTCATTAATTCTTACTCTTTGAGGTAATTTTGTTATTATATCAACTTTCACCTTCACTCGTGCACAACTTGGCCTTATCTGATTCTTTGTTGCTAAATCAACCGTTAATGGTTTTCCAATTGCAGAAGCTATTGAGAAAATTACCTCCTTTGCAAAGAAGTTAGGTGGAAAATCAGGTAATAAAATCCATGCAACTCCAATTATTATTTCCACATCCGTCTCAAACCAAGGATCCCACTTAAGGGTACGCATCTGGCAGAACCTATCCTTAGCTATTATGTAATATGCAGATGTTGATAACAGTTTTACATAGTCCTTCATTATTTCCAATCTAATAAGAACATGTCTTGAATCCAATACTCCTATATTGCAATCTCTTTTAATTCCATATTGATTAGGTATTGATTTTTGCAACTCGATGATATCCAATTTTCCATAGAAGAATTTGCCAATAATTGCAAATTGTAAATTCTCTTGTATTAATAGACTCCTTATTTCTGATGACTTCCAGGTTATACTCGGCACTCCTTAAACTAATACTATTGATTTTGATAGTACCTTAAGCTCTTTACCATAGTTATTCTTGGGCTTTAGAATATTTATATATGATTGTTTATCCCCTGCTTCTATATTTGAACTACTTCCCTTCTCACTAATACTCAACTGTTTAGGGTTTTTCGGTAGGATTTCCCTACCAGAAGAGGTGGCCATAGTGGTCAGCTAGAGAGAAAATTTTAAGGTTTAGGGTTTTTTATGCCAAGTAGCACTAGATTTGAGGTGGCCATGGTGATCAGCTAGAAATTCGGAGTTTTGTTAGCTTGGTAGGTTATTATCGGTGTTTTGTTGAGGGTTTCTCTTCTATTGTAGCTTTGTTGACTAAGTTGACCCAGAAGAAGATTTCTTTTCAGGGGTTAGATGCTTATGAGGCGAGCTTTCAAAAGCTCAAGGATTTGTTGACTTCAGCTCCTATCTTAACTTTGCCTGAGGAGAGCGTGGGTTTTACCGTCTTTGGTGATGCTTCAGGTGTTGGATTGGATTTTGTGTTGATGCAGGAGGGTAAGATAATTGTTTATGCATATCATCAGTTAAAGCCTCATGAGAGGAATTATCCTACCCATGATTTAGAGTTGTGCGCAGTTGTGGTTGCCTTAAAGTTGTGGAGGCACTACTTGTATGGAGTTCGTTGTGAGATTTTCTCAAATCATCGTAGCCTTCGGTACTTCACCCAACAAGATCTTAATATGAGGCAGCGCCATTGGCTTGAGTTGCTTAAGGATTATGACTTGACTATTCTCTATTATTTGAGCAAGGCTAATATGGTTGCAGATGTCTTGAGTCGAAAGTCGACTAGCATGGGTAGTTTGGCATATCTTTTAACCCAGGAGAGGCTCTTGGCCTTAGAGGTTTAGTCTTTAGCTAATCAGATGGTTAGGCTTGATATTTTGACACTTGGGCGTGTTTTGGATTTTATGGCGGCTAGATCTTCTTTGATGGAGAAGATTCGAGCTCATCAGTTTGATGGTATTGGATTGAGGTTGATTCAAGATAAGGTGTTAAGTGGTGAGGCTAAGGAAGCCTTACTTAATTCAGATGGAGTTTTGAGGATTGGAGGTCGAGTTTGTGTGCCGAGAGTGGGTGATTAGATTAGGCTAATCTTTGAAGAGTCCCATTATTCCAAATATTCTATCCATCCAGGTATAACTAAGATGTATCGTGATTTGAGGTAACATTACTGGTGGGGTGGTATGAGGCGAGATATAGTGGATTTTGTGGCTTGTTGCCTATGTTATCAGCAGGTAAAAACTAAGCATATGAGACCTAGTGGATTGCTTCAGAGGTTACCCATTCTCGAGTGAAAGTGGGAACAAATCATCATGGACTTTGTGACTGGTTTGCCTCGTACATCTTATGGCTCTGATAGTGTTTGGGTCATCATGGATTGATTGAGCAAGTCAACTCATTTTATTCTGGTTCAGGTCTCATTCAGTGCTGAGAGATTGGCTCGTATCTATATTCATGAGATTGTGCATCTGTATGGTGTGTTGGTGTCTATTATTTCAAATCGAGGTTCTGTGTTCACATCTCACTTTTGAAAGATTTTTCAGGATGAGTTGGGTATTCGGGTTAATTTTGGCACAACGTTTCACCCCCAAACTGATGGCCAGTCATAGCGGACTATCCAGGTTTTGGAGGATATGCTCTGTATTTGTGTGATGGATTTTGGTGGCTAGTGGGAGCAATATTTAGCTTTAGCAGAGTTTGCATATAATAATAGCTACCATTCCAATATTGATATGGCTCCTTTTGAGGCATTATATGATTGGCGTTGTCGCTCCCCAGTAGGTTGGTTTGATGTTTTAGAAGTGAGACCTTGAGATACAAACTTTCTTCGTGAGTCTTTGGATAGAGTTTGGGTAATTCAGGATAAACTTAGGGCGGCTCAGAGTAGGAAGAAGTGCTAAGCTTGCAGACTTCATGCCTTGAGATTTGGTGTTGGTGATCATGTTTTCCTTAGAAGTTTACCCACGAAAGGTGTGAGAGGTTTGGGGAGAGAGGCAGGCTTAGCCCCAGGTATATTGGTCCATTTATGATTTTTTGGACCGTTGGTGATATGGCTTATGAGTTGGCTTTGTTCCCTGATTTATCAATTATTCATCCAGTTTTTCATGTTTTTATGCTTCGTCGCTATATTTCTGATGAGTCTCATGTCATTCGTTAGGATTCGGTTTAGTTAGATGAGCGGTTGTCCTTTGTTGAAGAGTCGGTCTTCATTTTTTTTGGCTAGGGATGTTAGGAGGTTGCACTCTAGAGTTATCCTGTGGTTAAGGTCCAGTGGCGACATTAACCTGTAGATGAGGCTACTTGAGAGGTCGAGCTTGATATATATAGTTCTTATCCTCAGCTCTTCATTGATTCAGGTATTTCTTTCTCTTAGTTCTAGGACGAACTAAATTTTTAGTGGTGGATGATGTAACGACCTAAAAATTTGATGAAATATGTGAAATTTATCATTTTGTATGATTTTACTATTTACCCCTCTCCCTAGTTGCATTATGGTATTTTTGGGGTGTGGGGATGATTGGCATGGTTTCCGATGCATTTTGGTACCATTTATGCAATATTGTGATTTTTGATGGCTTCGGGAGCTTTATTTTAGAATTATGAGTATATCTTTTGATCCATGCAATTAATGGCCGAACGGACTACGCCAGCAGCTCCGGAATATCGATTTAAGGCTAGGTAGACCTTTTGTTCAAATCCGGGTGCACCCGAGTTCATTTCGACCTATTAATCGAAAAGTTGGAAAATTGAAAAGATAGGACTCCTAACGAATCCTGGGCACCCCATCACCAACTCGGGGTCAAGCTTAGCCCCAGGTATATTGGTCCATTTAAGATTCTTCAGACCGTTGGTGATATGGCTTATAAGTTGGCTTTGTCCCCTAATTTATCAACTATTCATCCAGTTTTTCCCATATTTAGGATTTCGGGGTCAACTTTGTGAAAATGATATTTTTTTTAAAAATCTGATATCCTCATCGCGTTCGAAATGTTAAATTTAGTATGTTTGCATAGTTTATTTTCATATATCGAACTCCTAACGAATCCTGGGCACCCCATCGAAGTCCGGATTGGATTTGAGAAAAAAATAACAGCTTTTTCTGCTATAACAGTGCAGAAAATCTACACTATTTAAGCAACGTTTTGGGCTCATTTTGCTCATTTTTCATCTTGTCTCTTGAGAGTTAAATTCTAAAATAGTGTGGGGGCTTAAAAGTGAAGTTTGTAGGACCTTGGGAAGCTAGATTAACATATATTTCTTGGTTTTATTACGGATTTAAGGTAAAATTCACCTTTTTCTTAGTAATTTCTTGATTAATTTCTCAAAACCTCAAAAATCTTAGGGCTTGATTTTAAACCCCAATTTCATTCCTTTGCACTTGAATAATGTTTTTATCTTATAATTATTATTTTTTCATCAATTTAACCTTCAAAACAACTCCAATTCTTGATTTTAATGCGGATTTCAAAGGTTTTACCTGGCAAAGCTTAAAAATATTTTTTCTTCAATTTGAACCTCGATTTGACTTGAGTTTTCAGCTGTAGATTCCTAAAAATATGAAAAACATGTTTTTGAAGTAAAGTTTCAATTTTGCCCTTCTTTTTTGGAACCTCATTTTGGGGGTCCGTTTTGACTCTGAACCCAAAGTAGTCAATATGGGTGTCGTTGGTTTTGTTTTGACACGTAGATTTTATATCTGATGTTTTTAGTAGAGTTTGAGATTGTTCGTGAAAAGTAAGACCGTGTGTTCGAAGTATCGAGGACCGATTTTGGCTTTTGAGGTAGGTTATGGATTAACTCTTTCAGACTAGGCTGGGTAGTAAATGATGGTACAAAATACATGTTAAGGGTGGGAACTAATCATGAAAAATATCTATCTATGTGTTATGCTCGTGGGGGGGCCTATATGTGATGTAATTATCAAAATTGGGATATTATGTGATATGTGTAACTGTGTGGGGTCCTATGTGACATTGATAGCCTTGAATACATATGAATAATTGTATTGTATTGTTGAAATGCCTAATGTGGTTTCATTGATATATTGTGATATATCCATACTTATTGGTATATGAGACATGTGAAAATTCATAAATGAAATGCAAGTAATGAGTGGATATTGGCTCACGTGGTTGTAGAATTGCAACATTATAGTTGGTTGTGAAAATACATCATATGGATTGGGTGTGAATACATCACGTGGATAGGTTGTGGAAATACTCATTTTGAATGGTTGTGAACATTACATCGCCATTCTCATGTCATCATACGCGCCATTTCACTTATTCGTTTTACTGCTTTATATATACTTGTTGTCATATATATGTACTTGATTTATATCATATGTTATGTATATGCTTTGAAAATACTGGAAATATTGGAATACGGGATATTGGTATCGGATATTGGATTTTATGAACCATCTTCGAAGGATCATTTCGGAGAAAAGTTGTGGATATTGGTGATCTTGAGGCTTGATGTGTGAGCAGATGCTAACATATTTGAGGCTTTTAACTGAGAATAATTGCAAATTCTTAAGCAACTTTTGTCGTTTTTTATTGTTTTATCTTTGATTTTACAGTGTAAGTCAAGAGGCAAGAGAACCAACAATGATGGAAATAAAAGAGTTGAAATCTGAAGAAAATAGAAGAGAAGTGTGGCTGATGACATTTTGTGATAAGTCGTCAGCACTCTGATAGGTTATCAGCTTTATCGTCAGCCTTGAACAGAGAATGGAATTCAGTTGGAAGAAGTGACGATGACATATGATAAGCTGTCAACCTTATGATAAGCCGTCAAAGTCGCCGTCATCCTTAGACAGAACATGAGAATTGAGGCGGAGAAGTGACGACATTGTCTGATATGTCGTCACAGTTTTGATAAGCCGTCAAGATCGTCGTTAGCCTAAGGCAGAACATGAGAGTGGAAGTAAATCATCGACGACATCTGTGATAAGTCGTCAAAGATCTAATAAGCCATCACGATTCATCGTCAGCCTAAGGCAGAGAATGTCAAAAGCGAAGAGGAGCTGATGACATCTGTGATAAGTTGTCAGACTCCTGATAAGGCGTCAAAAAATGTCATCACCTGTCCGAGAAATTACTGAACTCTGAGATTTTGTTTCCCATAATTAGGATGAAGTATCTAAAGCATATGTTAGGGTTTTCTAATTATAAAAGGTGGCTGAACATATCGAGTGGGAACATCTCGAACTTATTCCAAGGGAGTTTACTTTTCTTTTTGGGGCTCTTAACTTAGAATTCAATATTCAACTCTTTGATTGGGTTTTGAGATTTTACTCTTGAACTTTTTAGAGAATCAACTTCAGACTTCATCTTTTGTAAGTTTAATTACGTTGAATGATGAATATAATTGTTGTTATCTCTTTCTTTCTCACGTGGAACTAAAACCCACAACTAGGGTTGTGGGATCTATGATTATTCCTCCATGGATTTAATATTTGGTTAGGGTTCGAGTGATTATGGGAACATCTTGATAATTCTTTTGTATTAATTATTTTCTGTTGGTTGCAAACAATAGGCCTTGCTTACTGTTGATTTGCTTGAGATAAGAAATCAACCCTAGTAAGAAGTGAATTATCAACGAGGATTTGGGAAGGTTAAGTTATCATCTAATGATTAATGTTGTAACAAGATTGATCAACTCAAGATAAAATCAATATGAATAGAATGCTTTCCTAAGTTTGAGAGAATTAGGGAGTTCAACATCTAGGTAGGTTGAGAAACACTTAGATGTACTGTCGAAACTGATAATTTAGTGTTTCCCATAAGTCACGAGAATTCAATACTACAACTGTTATTCAATGGAGGATTACTAATCATAGTAATCGCAACTCTGGTTTCTCTATATCATTGATTTAAAATATTACAGCTTAAGATTTGAGCTCTGAAGCAAATTAAACTTTAACATTTGTTTGATCATTGAAAACCCCCATTTTATCTCCTCGTATCATTTGTTTGAATTTAACTTGTAGCTTTAGTTTCAATCTAGTTTAATCGCCACTCACATTGTTCCTTGTGGATTCGACCCCAACTCCAAAATTGAGTAAATATAATGACGATGACCATGTTGCACTAAATTGACGTGTAAGTTGAGCGTTATCAAGGCTGTGTGTCAAACTTAAGGCTGTACTCCAAACTTGAGGTTGTGTGCCAATACCATGCATTATCATCATCATCATCGTCATCATCATCATCATATACATTGCACCTGCTTTATTGTATTTATGTTGTGTTTGAATTGCCATATTGACTTGTCATCTCCCTATATGTTCTATATCTTAACTTGTTAATGTCTAATTGTTCTATCTTCTTTTAATTATACTTAATGATCTTGGTTATACATGTCCCTCTTTTGCTCTACCTTTATGTGATATTATGTATATTTGTATCCCTATCTTATGTGTTGTTGTATTATATATGGATATTATAGGACTGTTAGTGCAAGCGATGTAGGCTGCCGTTGTGGGATATTTTCTGATTGCAAGTGATGTGCCCTTAGTGTATATTTTGTATGCATTATGTACTACTTTGCTTGGTCGGCCTATGATACCTACTGAGTATAAGTGGATCGTAATCACGCCTACTGTACCCTTTCGGTACAGTTCCTAGCTCGAGTACGCCTCAGTTTCCTTAACTCGGGCGATTATTGGAGCTTCCAAGGTAGCGGTTGGACATTTATGTGTCCAGAGTTCACCTCTATCTTTATATAGTAGTTATGTCTTTATTAGTATTCGGAGACATATATTATTCCCTTTCGATTATATTTTTGATGTATTTGATTCCTGGATTGTATGAGTAGTTCTTACACTATTGACACCTGGTTTTGGGCATGATTGATATTTTGGATATATTCTTTCCGCATTGTTATGATTATTTATATGGTTCGGCTTCGTTCTAGAAACCTTACCTTGGGATATTTCTGTCTTTTCCTCTTTTTGTATCAGTTTGGGTGATAGGCTTACTTATCAAGGTACGCCGCGACAAGTAACATCATGACCCTCGCTTTTGGGTCGTGAGAATACACATGAGACTTCTTTGTAAAATTTTAACTTGAAATTTAAATTCTTTTATATTAAATATTTTAATTTGCACCCTCCTATCAAGAGGAAGAAATGAGTTCCCCCTTCTTTTTTCTTGTCTTAATAGATTTTTCTTTCAAAATAGATTTTGTATTTCGTTGCACAATCTTAGTCATAGTATATTTTTGTATAAATTTAAAATATTTTTGCTTCAAGGCAAATATTTTGAGTAAAGTCTCAATAATAGTCAATTTTCACTCCATCATTTTTTTCATTATCATTTTGTTAACAAATAACTTATAACATTATCTAAATTCCTAACGTGTTTGCATGATTTCACAATGTCACTTATTCTCTTATGATAATAAACCAACAAATATTAATGAATCTTATTGTATATTATTTTTTCGAATAAATGGTTTAGTCGTTCATAGGTTTGAATATTCACTCTTCAACTCTATTTTCGATCAAACCTATTATACTTTCTCAATTTACTCAATTTGAATAAAATTATAAATATTAATCACTATTGAAATTGAATTCCCTCCCATCTTAGAACATTCAACTAATACCTAACCCCTCACGTTCATCAGCACAATAAGATATTAATGTTATTCATCTTTATCCTTTATATTCTACAAAGTAGATCAAAATAATTATTACACCAAAAGATTTACAACATTCTAAAGTTGGAGTTACAAATATAAAGATAAACATGATTTAACTCTTTGCATGATTATATCAACTAAAACAAATAAACAAGCAAGTTTGTAGTATAATGTTTATAAATAATAATTGATAAATGACCTTTAATTTCACATTAGTACAATATGCTACGTAAAAGTTTAATAATATTTGCAGTAAGAATTTAAATATAATGAACTTGAAAAAAATAATATTCATAAGTATTGGATTTGTTCAATTTGAGCACCCGCCACGAGATACTAACCCAAATTTTTATCTTAAAGATATAGCTTTTGAGATATTAACCCTAGTGTCGGGTAAATTTCATAGATAGTTATACAACTATCATTTTTTTCACTAAGGTCGCTAAACTATCATTCCTAATACAATATCACTAAACTTGTAGTATACTACTAAAATCACACAATTTGATGGACAAATTAATTGTTATTCATAACATATAAAAATATAGTATAGAAAATCAAGTGTTAATCCTAACATATAGAAATATAATAGATTAGTAATTTAGTATCATAGTTTATTAATTTTTAAAATCACATTATTATCGGAGTAAAATCTAAAGCAATAATATATTTGCAATGTAAGAAAATTAACTATCTAATATCAATTTTAGTTTCTTCATATTTAATGTATAACGTGTAAATTTTATATTATTGCAAAAATTCTCATTGCAAATTTCGATTTCAAGAAAAATTTTTATGTCTTTAAAAATGTATGATATATTAAAAAATCACTAACTTAAATCTTCAAAGAGTACAAATTATATTTTTTATAAAACATAAAGTACATGAATACTTGCTCATAAAATTTTCACCAAATATGTAGAAAAATAAAATGAATATGCAACATAACCTGTAGGTTTAGTTGACTCGACAAATCAAGAAAAATATATTCTAAAACAATACTCAAGTTTGGGCCACAGGTGACAAAAGAGTTTTAAAATGAGGTGTAGGTAACACAAGTCTTAATAATCGAGTAGAGGTGACAATTACTTCATTATGGTTTAAGAAAGTTCGAAAAATTTTAAAATAACCCACAAGTTTTTAAATATACACTTTGATTCAAATGTTAGTTAATATATAACGGGGAACGAAGGGAAAAAGATGTTTTTTTTTCTCTCCTCATCTTATTTTCTCTCTCTTCACGATATTTGTTGTTCATTGTTGCTGCTTCTTTATTCATCATCTTCTGATTCATTATCATTATCTTATACTTCATTATCAACTTCATATTCTTCTTGTCGACTATTGTTGTTGTTGTTGTTGTTGTTACCCCAACTACTGCTTTTTGACCAAATTCTTATGTCAAATTTTGTTTCGTAAATCACTTTCAACTTTAGAATTTACTTGAGAGGAGACTTTGGTAAGTCAAATTATGCTTTTTAGTTGAATCTGGGTAACTGCTAGTGTGTTATTTTTTCAACACTAGTTTGCACGCGAACACGAATGCAATACAAAAGCAATCTGTTTAAACAAATCCATTATCTGCGGCACCAGATAAATATTCTGTTGTAACAGTAGACACATGTTCAATTCATGTTTAAGGGTTCTAGGTGCCCGTAATATGATTATGAATCGAATAGATGGGTATTCTATTGCACCAGATTAGTAATCTGTTTCAACAGATAAATAATTTGTTTCATCAGATTACTAATGTGTTTCGAACAACAAAATACAGCTCCTGTCACACACGAAACCTAACAGATAACTCATATGTTCTTGATATTGATACTGGAATCAAATTATTCCTTAATTGTAGACATGTCATTCGTTAAGAAATAGAAATAGACAGCACGAAAATTAAATAAGAAATAAAAAGTCAATTGCATCGAACATAATTTTTTATAAAATAAACGAAAAAATACATAGATAATAGAAAAAAGCTTAATTATTATTATTATTATCATTATTAACATCATTATTATTTGTATGGCCAACCGGCCAATCTTCAAAGGGCAGCAGCAGCGCCCTCCGCAGCCTGCGGATCTCCCGCAGCATCCTTACTCTGACGGCGGCCAACTCCCAATGCAGGTCATGAACCTCCTTCTGCAGTTCCCTCATGGCGTCTCATAAAATAGCAACATCCCACACAGGATCAGCCATATCTAAAAAACACATAAGTTGACAAAACACACACGTAAACACAAAAGTAAAGAAAAGAAAGAATTTGAATGTAATGTAATGTAATACAACGTATATTTACACAAAAATCAAGAAAAAAACTTACCAGAGACAGGAAAAAGCTATCAAGTTCTTGAAGAGAAAGTAGTTGAAGGTGTAACAAGAGTGAGGAATAAATAGTGTGTAGTAGAACGAATGATTGAATAAAGAGGGACCTATTTATAGAGGATTGAACTTGAATGAGTTAGGCAAAAAATTGCAACTATTCACCTCCATTTATTAATGACATTCTTGATTACCGTAAAAAGTTATGACTTAATTAAATTAATCAATATTATGATAAGTCATGACTTTACAGCTTTATTATTATTAATAATTAGTTCTTTCTAGGAACTATTTTTTTTACACTATTTTGGACAACAGATAATATATCTATTGCATCAGATAAATCATCTGTTACAACAGATATATCATAATTTACAATAAATAGATAACCTGTTGCATCAGATAATATATATATATATATATATATATATATATTTAAAAAAATATATTATCTTCATGACATCCAAATTTTTTGACTTTTTAATTATATAAATTAATAAAGCAGATTTAAAGGCACAACTGTTCACCTCCATTTATTAATGACATTCTTGATTACTGTAAAAAATTATGACTTAATTAAATTAATTAATATTATGATAGGTCATGACTTTTCAGCTTTATTATTAATAATAATTAGTTCTTTCCAGGAATAATTTTTTTTACACCGACTTGGACAACAGATAATATATCTGTTGCATCAGATAAATCATCTGTTACAATAAATATATCATGATTTGCAACAAATAGATAACCTGTTGCATCAGATAATATATCTGTTGCAACATATAATATATATATTTTTTTAAAAAAAAAATATTATCTTCATGACATTCAAATTTTTTGACTTTTTAATTATATAAATTAATAAAGCAAATTTAAAGGCACAACTGTTCACCTCCATTTATTAATGACATTCTTGATTACTGTAAAAAATTATGACTTAATTAAATTAATCAATATTATGATAGGTCATGACTTTTCAGCTTGAAACTTAGCTTTATAATTATTAAAATAATTAGTTCTTTCCAGCAATCATTTATTTTTTACACTGAGATGCACAACAGATTATATATCTGTTGCATCAGATAAATCATCTATTACAATAGATATATCATCCGTTGTAACAAATAGTTCAACTGTTGCATCAGATAATATATCTGTTGCAACATATAATATATATATCTTTTAAAAAAAATTATCTTCATGACATCCAAATTTTTTGAATTTTTAATTATATAAATTAATAAAGAAGATTTAAAAACAAGAATATTTCTGGTGAGTTTTTTACGGTTTAAATTGTGTTTATCAATTATTTCCTTATTCTTTTCTGTGAAAAGAAATGACTTAATTAAATCAAACTGGTGGTGACTTAATCTTTTCGTTTCTTTGATAACCATTTTTATTAATTGAGTTATGGCAACAGATTGTATATCTGTTGCATCAGATAACCCATCTGTTTCAACAGATATACCATCTATTGCTATAAATCGATCATCTGTTTAAGGATCTTTTTTTATTTCTTCTAACTGATTCATTAGTCACAACAGATAAAGAATTTGATGCATCAGAAACATTTTTTATTTTTGTTTGTTTGTTGAATGTGTTTAGACAAAAGTCACAATCACAACTATTCATTAACTTTTTTCTTAAAAATCATATCATCATATATATATCTTAATTAAATTAATCCAATGTTGTGACTTTTTTTAAATTAAATAATCTTTTTTTTATGATTATAATATCATTTTGTTCCTTATTATTTATTAATGAACTATTTTTAAGAGAATTTCTCATCCTGACCGCATCCCTAACTCCAACCGCCGACATGTTTTGAATAGGAAATAAATAGAATGATAATTAAATATTGAATAAGAATTAAAAATTCAAAATTGACCAAACCAAACCAAACATATACATGGATTTTTTTGAATCCCTTATAGGTAGATCGGATATAAAAAGGAGAAATACATACGCTAAAAGAAAGAAAAAACATAACCTAATTATTATTATTATTATTATTATTATTATTATTATTATTATTACTATTATTATTGTCAATCTGACAATTTTCAGCCGACACCAGCAGGGCCCTCCTCAGCCTTTCTCGAAAGTCGGTCAAATCCCTCTGGAGTTCATCAAACTACCTTTGAAATTCCTGCAAGGACTCGATATGAACCTTCTTGTACGAATCTGGATCTGACATATTAGTATTGTAAGTATAGTAGAATGAACGAGAATGAATGAGAGTGAGTGAGGAGGCCGGAGGGACCTATTTATAAAATGATTGAGAATTGGAAGGGACTAGACTTAGTCAAACAAAAAGTCACGACTGTTCATATCCCTTAAAAGAAAAAATTACACAAATCCCATATTTAAGAAACAATATTATACAATATCCCTTAATATTTTAAAAAATTACATAAAATCCCGGATTCATATTTACTAGTGATACATATGCTATATGTATCACTGCTTAATATTTGTATCACAATTCGAAATTTCGGGATAAAATGTAATTAGCAAAATATCCAGGATTTAATGCAATATTGCTGAAACTATTCAGGATTTATGTGTTGCGTGTGTTACTTAAATAATACTGGTGAATTTATTAATAAGTAAATTAGAAAAAAAAAATCTAAATACAATATTTTATCTTTTTGTTTTATTTTTGAAAGATAAAGATTGATAATCTGTTGCAAAATATATTCCACCTGTCAGATAACTTACAATATATGGACAATCTGTTGCAACAGATGGATATATCAGTTTGCTTTTCCTTTAGCTGTGGCATCTGTTGCAACTTGCCAGTCATCTGTTTATTCAATTTCATCGAGAGCAATCGATTTTTTTAAACACTTCTTGGCCAAATTCAATTTTTGCTCTTGGATTGCTTCTCTTTTTTTCTTTGCATCCTTCAACCAAACTAAATTTTTGCTATTGGATTGAGGGCAAAAATTGAATTTGGAGTCCAGCTTGAAGGATGCAAAGAAAAAAAGAGAAGTAGTCCAAGAGAAAAAATTGAGTTTGGCCAAGAAATGTTTAGAAAAATCTATTGCTCTCGATGAAATTGAATAAACAGATGATTAGCAAGTTGCAACAGACGCCACAGCTGATGGAAAAGCAAACTGATATATACATATGTTGCAACAGATTGTTCATATGTTGTAAGTTATCTGACAGGTGGAATATATTTTGCAACAGATTACCAATCTGTTTCTTTCAAAAATATAACAAAAAGATAAATGTTGTATTTAGATCCATTTTTTTAATTTACATATTAATAAAGTCACTAGTTTTATTTAAGTAACACACACAACACATAAATCCCAGATAGTTTGCGTCAGATGTGGAGTTTGTTGCGTCAGATATGGAGTCTGATGCAACAGATATTGAATCTGTTAGAATACATAGCAGCCTTGTTGGTGGTTTGATTTGTTCCATCAGTTGCTCCGTCTGTTGCAACATCAACAACAGCATAAACTACAAATAATAAATAAAAAACATCAACAACAAAGAAAACAACAACATTTGTTTCAACAACATCATCAACTACAAAGAAGCATACATCCTATGTTCCAACACCATCAACAACAAGGGACGGACCCACATGGAGTCCTCCGGGTGCGCGAGCACAGAATGAACTCGTATCGAACTTTATATATGTATGTGGAAATAAAAAAAAACGTATATAATCTAATCAGTGAGCACCTATAGTAAGAGTTGTTTGGTTAGCCTAGTTGTTATTTATGGGTGCTTAAGACAATTTATTTCTTTTGGTCTTGAGTTCAATTCCCACTCAGCACATATTTTTTAAATTTTGGTAACCAACTCTTCTTTTCTTATTCACTTTAAACTTTTTATTTTTTTCTCCCTTACTCCTTGTGTTGATTGTTCGGACTCTACTATTTTTAAGCTAAGAAGCACCCACCATCTAAACCACACCATACCACACCACAAGTTCCAACAATTCCAAATCCACCAACAACACCACACCACAAGTTCCAATAATGCCAGCCCCACCAACAACATCAATAACAGCATCAACAATAAAGAAACAAACAAAATACATAAAAAATGATATTGCCAACAACGCTTTTAAACTTCTCCCAATAGATGACTTTTTTTCGCATCTTATAATAAAAATTCTTGGTATGTTTATTCAACAATTAAAAGTTCCTTTAAATTTTTTAAATAAATATAATATGGGAAAATGGTAATTAAATAAATAAAAAGATATAAATAAAGTTGCAAGAAGAAGACGAGAATGCAAGAGCAATAGTGAATCATAACATACAATGTCAAAAGGGGGTCAAAACAACAATTTCAGTTAAGGAATATACGATATGGATATCGATCGGTTTAGATCCAAACAAAAATTTCTTAGAAAGAGGAGAGAAAAAAAAGGTTGTGATAACCCTAAAGAGGATAGAAAGAAAAAAAAAAGAGAGATTTAGGACTGAAGGAGAGGGGGGATGAGATGAGATAATTCTAATTTCTAGATGTACTACCCTTGATATTAAATAACTAAACAAAGTGTATTTATTCAAATTTATATTTACAAAGCATAATTAATAAGGCTAATTTAGTAGTAAAATAAATCCCTAATTAATATTTTCTTGATTGGAGTGCCAAGTCAATATGAAAAGGAAGAAGTATTAGGGGTTTCAATATTCATTAATTAATATTCACTAATAATTTGAGGGGCACGAGGAAGAAAACGGGTGACATTGAAAAGACAGGACAAGACTACTCAATGAGATTTTTGAGTTATCCAAGAAAAATTTTTACTGCCTTTAGTAGTACTACTACTTTATCTACTCTGACAGTAGCTTACATTAAAATTAAAAGAAAACAAAAAGATTTTCAAATAGATATGTCGTCTGTTGTAACAGTTTTAGATATCTGTTTGAGAAATCCCAACAGCTCAGTCATCTGTGACAACAAATGGAAATGTCATTTGATAACTAAATCAGAAACGTCATTTGTTACAACAGATATCAATATCTGTTTGAAAATTTCCAACACCTCAGTCATCCATCATAACAGATGCAAATATATATTTGATAATTAAATAAGAAATGTCATTTGTTACAATAGATATTGTTATCTGTTTGAAATTCTCCAATAGCTCATTTGTTTGTTGCAGCGAATTTTATTACAATTGATTTAGGATAAACTAGGGGTGAAAGAATAAGCTCCTCATTAACTTAATGTTAAGATTAATAATAGTACCTACATTGATCTAGGTGGAATTAGGGATGGATGAATGAGCACAAAGGGTCAACTACAACTTCAATTGAGTTTTTTGGCAATCGCGTGATGAGACGGTACTGCATTCCTTCCGACTAGAGTCATCAATCGATCACTCTGAGATGAACCGATTCTTACTACTTCGTATGTTCAACTAATACCTTAATTAAATAATCTGGGACTAGGGGTGAGTTCTTATAGGGTCAACTACAACTTCAATTGAGTCTTTTGGTAAATGCATGATGAGACGGGACTGTGTTTCTCTCAACAAGAGTTGTCGATCGATCACTCTGAACCAAACCAATTCTTACTACCTTATATGTCCAACTAATACCTTAATTGATTAATCTAGGACTAGGAGTGAGTTCTCATAATGTCAATTATAATAGATGACAACGCCTATTTGATAATTTACAACAGATGGGTAATCTATTGCAATATATGACTCAATCCATTTGATAATTTACAACAGATGGGTAATCTGTTATAACAGATGACTTAATCTATTTGATAGTTTACAGCAGATGTATAATATATTGCAACAGATTACATAATCTGTTTGATTTGATCCAACAAAAAAGATATCTGGTGCAACAAGTTGAGCATTTGTTTATATATAATTCAATTGAGTTTATATGTTAGACAAATACCTTAATTGAATGTGAGTTCTCATAGGGTCAACTACGACTTTAATTGAGTCTTTTGTCAATTGCATGATGAAACGGTACTACGTTCTTCCCGATCAGAGTCGGGGATCGATCACTTTGAGCCGAACCAATTCTTACTACCTCATATGTTAGACTAATACCTTAATTGATTAATCTAGGACTAGGGTACTAATACCTTGATTGAATAATCTGGGACTAGGGGTAAGTTCTCATAGGGTATGGGACTAGGGGTAAGTTCTCATAGGGTAAACTATCGATTAATCTAGGACTAGGGGTGAGTTGTCATAGGGTCAGCCACAACAGATGGCAGCGCCTATTTGTTAATTTACAACATATGGGTAATCTGTTGCGACATATGATAATCCATTTGATAATTTACAACAGATGGGTAATCTGTCGCAACAGATTACTTAATCTATTTGATAATTTATATCAGATTCATAATCTGTTGTTACCTAATCTGATTGATAATTTATAATAGATGAGAAATCTGATGCAACATATTGAACATTTGTTTTTTACAATTTCAATTGAGTTCATATGTTAGACTCCTAAATTGATTAATCTAGGATCAGGGGTGAGTTTTCACAAGGTTACCTCCTAGAGTACTCGGTCAACTACAACTTTAATTATTTTTATATGATTTTAAAAATTATGCATATATTTTATGATTTTTAAAATAATTAAGATCATTTCGGACAAAATTAACATTTTCAAAACTACTTGTCATTCTTTTTCAAAATACAAATCAACCCATACAAAATATTTCATCATTTCAAATCTCGAGGTCTGGCTCTTTCTCTTTCATTCTCACTCAACAATATAGTACAGACAATAACTACTCAATAAATTTGCTCAACCCTCCACAACAGATCGTTTTTCTTCTCATTTTCGACCACATAGGTGTTATTTTTGATATCATTCTTGCTTGTATCAGTCGTTTTCTTTGTCTTCGTAGGCAACAGAGTTCGAGAAGAGCTCTATATTTATTTTTGTTTTTTTTTCTAAAAAATTAGGGCTTTTAAGTTAATGATGAAAAATAAAACTTTTAGTTGTATTATCTTCAAGAATGGGTTTACAATTTTGAGTTTTGATGGTAAAATCATAGGAAGAACTCGAGAAATCCCTAGTTTCTATTGCAGTGTTTCGTTGACTGTCGTGGTATAATTAGATGCTGTTGGTGGTGGTGGTGGTAGTGGTGGTGGTGGTGGTGGTGTTTGTGGTCGTCGTGGTGGCACCGATGGTGGCATTGGTTGGTGGTGTTTGTGGTGGTGTCGGTATTCGTGGTGTTTGTTTGTTTGTTGGCATTGGTTGGTGGTATTTGTGGTGGTGGCTGTTGGTGTGTTGGTATTCATGGTGTTTGTAATCTATTTTTCAAAATCTATGCATACATCAACTGTAATGTAATTTTTATTTTTCTTTATCTGTAGGTAAAACATGTCTCCCAAAAGAAAAGAAAGTGAAAGTGGATCAACGTCTGACCACTAAAAAAAAGGCTACAGTATAGAGGGATTCGGAGGAGCTTCCTGAACAATCCCAGTCAGGAAAAAGTGAAGCTGAGGAGAAATGTGAAAACAACGTTGAGGGAGGTGGACAAGGGTCTGTAGATGGTGATGAAGAAAATAAAAGTGAGAAAGGGGAGGAATTTAAGAGTCAGAAAGAGAAAGAGGACCACATTATACGGCTCTCCTTAGGCTTTCATGGTAAAATTAATCACTAATTTTACTCATCCATTAATTTATATTGAATATAGTTATTATGATTTTTTTTGCTTGCTTCCTGTTTACACTTTTTAGGCTTGGGCATTTGAAGCCATTCCTCTCCTCCGAAAGCAGTTAATGGATTACCCGGATGAGGTTTCTCATCCAAGGATGTTTAGGTGGTTGGCTGCAAAGAGCAACACCAATATTAAGGAGGTTGATCTCTTTAATCCTCCAAATAATGCAGTACGACTTCTTCAAGTAAAATAATTCTACTCAAAGATAAGAAAGATATTGAATACATATTATATCTGGTGTATGCGATGTTATATCTGATGCACCAGATGGAACATCTGTTGTGACGGGGTATATCTTGCATCAGATTACCCATCTGTGGCTTTGGTTCTCTGAACCCGACTCCTAAAAGATTAACCATCTACTGTAAATTATGTAATAGATGTTTAATCTGATAACATATCATTCCTCTGTTACGACGTACAGATCATTTATTGCATAACAGATTACCCGTCTTGTGCAGCTATTGCTACAGATGATTGATATTTTGCATCAGATTATCCATATGTTGCTCTATTTCTCTGAACCAGACTCAAACAGATTTTAACCATATACTGCAAACTATGCAACAGATGGGTCTTTTTTAAAAAAAAATGTAGCCCAACTGTGAAAATTATTATATTATATGATTTAAATGCATCTGTCTTTTTTTTCTTTTTTATAAGTTGTGCATCCATGGATCGTGCCTACTGAGGAGGAGTCGGTGATGAATTTTTATATTACTCTTGGTCATGTTAATACTATTGCAGACCCAACGGTGGAGTTAATAAAGAAGGAATTGGCTGGAGCAACAGCCAGAAGAAGAGCAGTTAGGCAAGGTTAGCCTAATGTTGAGGCTCTTCATGACCAACCTTTTACTAAGGCAGATCCGGGTGTTTCTTCTGGTGGAGTTGTTGGTGTTGGTGGCAGGCATGCTGATGCTGCTACCAAGGAATAAATATGTTTGAAAACACCCCTTTTCGCCCTTACACTGGTCCCTCTCACCCCTCTTTACCCTCGTATTCTCGTTGCGAATGTGATGAGTGCAAGGACAGACAAAATAAACTCTTTGAAAAAGTAGAGACTATCTCTAAAGCTATCGAGGAATTCAAATCCAAGAGGTGTGTCATACCATCCAAGAAGGTGAGGGAGCCACACACTCCTACAGCGTTGGTTAGAAGAAAGAAAAGAGCAATTAGAGACGTACTCTCCGCTCAGAAATCAAAAGAAATTGAAATTCCTCCCTCTCCAAAAGCTGTTAAAGTTCAGGGATTAGTCAAGAAGGTGGACATATATGCGAAACTTAGCGCCGAAGAGAAGAGGGATCTACGACAAGCCAAGAATGCCAAGCCAAGCGCACCAGATTACCCCAGGCCTCCCTTTTCCCCTCAAGACTTCCAGACTATGACTGATATACGTATGCCGTACGAGGACAAGGTAAGTTTACTTTTCCTAACCTAGCCCTTCTAATCTACTCTATGAAGAAGAAACTACGCAACAAATTTCACATCTGTTACAACAATTGGGTATACTGGTGCAACTTATTATCCATCTGTGGCATAAGTTGCGTTGGATTATTAATTCAGAGAACCCTATGCAAAAGATAGACCATCTGTAGCTTCTTTACAATTACTAACCTATTTAAAAATTGACTTCTTTAAAAATTGACTACTTATCTCACAATATGTTGACATAATTCTCTACCTCATGAGGAAAAGGCAATTAACGTACCGGAAAGCTTATGACACTGCCGATTGGATAATGGACCTCGACTTCTGTAAGAAGCTCAAGGATAGGTACGATCAACTCAATGGAGAGGCTTCAGCCCTTGGCATGGGACTTTATTTCCTAGTTCCTATGTTGGTCTTGGATGAAGAATAAATGTTAAGATATGTTAGAGGGGATAGGCCAAATCCACACGGCAAGAGCTGGACCGAGGCAAAAAGGATTCTTGCAGTCATTAGCGTGAACGGCATGCATTATCGGGCTGTTGAGATACTACTCGAGGAGGGAAAGATCAATGTTTATGACTCCAACATACCTCTCATCGACGATTTCAATCTTTTTCTCCTCATGGAGCCACTGATGGTGTTTTTGTCCATCTTGTTGAGAGAGAGTAAACTGATGAATCATTTTCCAAAGGAAGTGTTGATGAAGAAATCATGGGATTTTGAAGGTCGAAACAGGGGAATGATCCTTCCAAAAGATAATGCCGCTAAAGCGAGCGGCTCGTACGCTCTTGCACACATCGAATGTTTGCTGACCGGCACAGAAATGGCTGATCCAATGACTTTTCAGTGCGACAACATTGTGGCAAACCTGTAAGAGGTCTGGGCTTATAGGGTACTAACTGGACGTTTGAAGCCTGTATATAGAAGAGCCTGTGAAATAAAAAATTTTAATTTCAAGTCACCCTTCACTTTATTACATGTACATGTAGTGGCAATAATTTTTTTCTAGTGAAAGTTGAGTTTTTTATAATGCAATAGATTAGATTATCAATCTGTTGCAATAGTGGGAAGACCTGTTTGAATGATCTAATAATCTAAGTCTAATCTGTTGCAACAGTGGGAAGACCTGTTTGATAATTTCCACAGATGACCTAAATTTTACAACATATGCCTAAATATTTTTGATATTTTCCAACAGTTATGCTTGAATATCCATGTGCTCGTCGACAACAAACCAGTAGTAAATACACACACCACCATGAAAATTTCAGCAATTAGGCTTCAATATCTATGTGCCCAACAACACCAAACCAGTAGCAATAACGGCAATAATGTAGTATTTTCTTGCTCGATTTAGTTTTTCTTCAGAAGCCTTGACTTTGTTTAACAAATACCAGATTACACGATTTGCTTGTGAAGGGTGTCGTTCTTCATACCAATCAAAGTAATCGCATCCACCCAATTTCTATAAAAAAAGATAACACAATTACAAAATAATTACAAGTTAATAATTAAATAAAAAAATATTACCTTTGAAATCTTACAAGTAAAAAACCTACGACCCAGATTTTGTTGAGTCCAAGAAGTCTTTAACAGAGCTTCATGACCACACTTACAATATCAAAAATCTTTATCATAAAAAATAGTGGAAGATGCGCTCGACATTGTTAAGGTCAGTTGGAAAAAATGAAAGTAATAATTTGAAGAATTTGGATAGATAAAAGCAGATGACGATGAAGAAGAAGATTTGGGAATTTAGGGTTAAATTTTAGGACGAAGATGAATATATAAGACAATGGGAGGAAAAATGACCGTTGGGGGCCAAGTGACGGAAAGTTAGCGAAATATGCAAGGCCTGACACTAACACATTTGATGCCTATTTTATTTTACGTCTTTAAAATGAACATGTCTACTTGATGTCTATTTTATTTTAGGTGTTTGAACTGAACACCGTCGATGGGTTACGCCTTTTTTATTTTAATTCACTTTAACCTGTTTAAAGGTAGTGGCAATTTTTTATGTCCAACAAAAGTTGAATTTTTATAATGTAATAGATTCTCCATCCGTTGTAACAGTTATCCTACCTGTTCTGACATATAGTTTATCTGTTGCAATAGGTTGGTCATCTGTTGCATTATCTCGATGTTTTTATCTAAAGTTCATCTGTTGCAACAGTGGCAAGACATATTTGATAAATTCCAATAGATAACCTACCTATTGCAATATATGTATAAATATGTTCGATTATTCCAATAGATGTGTCGTCTGTTGCAACAGATAAAGTCCATCTGTTGCAATATATGTCTAAATCTGTTTTTTTTTCCAATATATGTATCATATGTTGTATTATCTTGATGTTTTTATCTAAATTCCATCTGTTGCAATAGTGGAAAGACCTGTTTGATAAATTCCAACAGATCACCTACCTGTTGCAACATATGTCTAAATCTGTTTAAATTTTCCAATAATTGTGCCGTCTGTTGCAACAGATACATTATCTGTTGTAATATTTGAATCTAGAATTCCTTTTCAATTAATAAGTTCAAATCTAAGGAATAAATAAAATTTTTAGACAAAATAAAATAAATCGAAGCCTTCATAAATTAGCTGAAATAAGTCAACGAGTAAATAAAATGTAAAAAATTATTATGGGTATAGATCCAAATAAATACATCAACAGCAGTTTAAGTATACTGCCAAGGATTGCTTTGACAAGCTCAAGCTATAAAGATCTACTCAATATGGATAAGTTGTTCTTCATTCGGTGCTATGGAATTCGGCTTTGCTCGTCGTAGATCTTCATTGTCGCTTGTGTACGATTTCTGCGCTTTCTATTCTCCGTATTTCATAAAAAGAGTAGCATATTGTCAATGCTGTTCAGCAGTAGCTTCTTCTACATCCACCTGGAAAGCTAGAATTGGTTAATGCTAATCACGGAGATACAACAAAACGAAAAAGGATAACTCATCTCTTCTAGCAAATCAAACAGGTCTTTCTCCCAATTTAAATTATCCCAAACATATTATATTTATGTTTCAACAATGAATCAACTGTTGGGATAAATTTCTATTTGAGGAAGACCCTGTGTGATAATTTCCAACGGATGAACCATCTGTTGCAACATATGAATCATCTGTTGTAGCAGATAGGTCATCTGTTGGTACAAATAAAAGTTGTACGAAGAGCTATTTGATTTTCTAAAATAGATGAGATATATGTTGCACCAGATAAAGTATCTGGTGCAACAGGTTAGTCAACTGTTGCAACAGATGTATATATCTATTTGATAATTTTCAGCAGATGTGTCATCTGTTGAAACAGATATGTGTCTGTTTATTTTGTCAGTTAGAAGACATAATATATTCACCTTCTTCAGCTCGTGTTGCTCTCCTTTGGACATTATACGTTGCTTAATGCAACACACAGACAGAGGATTTGCAATTTCACCTTTTTGGATGCCTAATAATACCCTGAAAATCACTCTCCTTCTCCTCTTAGCCCTAATCTCTAATGGAGCAAATGGAAATAAAATCCTCTTTGATGGAATGAGACCCTCTTAGATGTCAATTCCTTTACAGAAGCAGTTAATACATTAATAGCATTAATCACTACATCATGTTTCACCCTGCAGTCTTGACATTTGCATGCAGAACATTCGCTGGGAGAGGCAAAATCTGCATAACCAGTATGATCATACTCATAATGGTTTGCTTTAAATACTGCAAGAGAAGCATCATTATCACTAACAACAGCACCACTACCACCACCAACAGCTCCATCAATAACAACAAGCCCACTCTCCAAAATTATTTTTTTGTAACGGCTGTTGCTCCAAATAATTCTATTTTTATTCTATCGATGAACTTAGGGTCCGATAAAGTTTGCACAAACTGTAAAGTAAGAAAAAACAGCATCTTCAACTCTCGATTGGTTGGAACTAGCGACGGATGCACATTCTAACATAAATCATTACATATATTAGCGACGGATGCACATTCTAACAATGATATATGTAATGATTTATATCAATCATTTCAGTATCATCGCTAGAATGATCATTACATATAAATTATTGCATAAATCATCGCTAATATATGTTAGAATGTGCATCCATCTCTTCAATCATTACTTTTATCCCTTTTTAACTATGCATTTATCAACAATAATATATTATTTTATATTCCTGTTAATTTTAGATAATATGGTTCCCAAAAGAACAGAAACTGAATCAAGTCCAAGTAAAGGAACAAGTGAAGCAGCTAGGCTACATCCACCACTCTATGAGCTTGCTTTACAAGTGTTATCTCAATCGGGAGCAGAATATAATGAACACGGGGAGGAGGAATATTTCAAAAGAAATGATGCAGATGCTAATAGCCCTTCCACCGATTGAAGAGAAAGGTTGTCACATCGATTGAAGTTGAAAAGGAACTGGAATCTCAACTATTTGTAGTCGGATGTTGAAGTCCCCGAGGATTGAAATAAGAAATTTGTAGAACAGTTGGTTGAGAGAGAGTTGAGAGAAGCTGTCGAGAGAGGGATGAGAGATAGGTTGATTGAATTGGAGAGGGGAACTCAAAGCCCAACTATTTATCATCGGGGGTTGAAGGGAGAAATTTTGTAGAACTTTTGGTTGGGAGAGAGTTGAGAGAAGCTGTCGAGAGAGAGGAGAAAGTGGTTGATTTGGATTGAAGAGGGTGTGAGTTGGGTTGATTTGTATTTTTGAAAAGATTAGAAAGTTTTGAAAATATTAATCAAGTCCACAATTAACTTGATCAAGTTTTCTAATAATGTTTGACCCTATTTGTTGGTCAATGTCACCAATCCTTCATTCAAGACTTAAAAGATACCTATTCTTCAATTTTCTCAAGTAACTTGAGATTCTAGTTAGAATGTCCATACATATCACTTGCATAATTCAACTTTTCCAACATGTGATGGCAGAAATTAATTAGTTTTTACTAAGTATAGCCTTCTTACATAGTGGTAAATTGCTATGGCATTAGAACTTCTAGATTAATTGACAGTTGGTACAATATCTTTTTCCATATAAATGTATATAACTATCAATTGATTATTCATTTTCTATTTATATTTATCAATCAATTTTGTCATGCTTCCTTAATTGACTTATATTGAATGAAATCATAAATACTTTTTTGTCATATAAATATTCTTTTTATGATAATATGTCAACTGCATATATTCTAATTTATTAGTAACTCACACCTATGTTTCATCATATAAAAATTATTATAAATTTTGTTGATACTTTTATTATTAAGAAATGTTTATTCCTAATTCATTTTGAAAGCAAAGAAGTCATTATAATATACTTATTTATTAATGACAAGTTAGTTTGATTTATAATTTCATTTTCATGTATATTATAATAGTACAAAATAATTGTAAGATCTACGCATTTAAATTTTTATATGAGATAATTTAACCATTTTTAATTAATTTTTGTTCATAAAAAAGAAGTATCTTTTTCAAATTTGATTATTTTAAAATTTAGAATTATTCTTACAGACATATATAAGGTTATATAATTGGTCAATTAAAGAATAACTTTGTAGAGTAAAATTTTATTTGACTTCAAATATTAATTAAGACTATGTAATTTTAGTAGTTATTTCCGGTAAACATTATGCAATTTTTTGTGTGTGGTAATATTCATTTTAAATATTTTTCAATATTTATTTATTTTCAATCTACCCTCCTTTTATATTCAAGTCTATCATTTATTCATTTCTTAATATGGAATGATAGTATAATTACTTATTGATAGTTATTCTTAATTATGAAAATCCTTTCATTAAATATGAATGCATATTATTTTAAATATAGATTACTTAAAATATATTGAATGAAAATTCTTGCAATAATTATGAATGCATATTTTTTAAATATAAATTAATTGAAATATATGGAAATAGATTTCTTCCATTTTGTAGTCCAAAGTTACCATTTGAGTGATCACATTTTTTTCATAATAATTTTATTTTTGGAATAACTCTTTGATTATTATAATTTTTTTTTCATATAAGTTGTTTGATTACTTATTGATTATCCTCTTAATTGATATTTCTTTATACTATCTTAATTTAATCAATTATATTCAAATCATAAAAGTTTTTCTTGTATAATATTATTATTTAAATTAATTATATACACATTTTGAGTGATGACATCTTTTTCATAATATTTTTAATCTTGGAATGACTCATTTGTCATAAGAATTTTTTTTCATAAAAGTTACTTGATTATTAATTATTTATTCTTTAATTGATTTTTTTTGTAATACTTTCTTGATTTACTAAATTGTAATAAAATAATAAATGTTTTCCAAATAATATTATTATTTATATTATTTAAATTAATTGTGTAAATTTTTTTTAGGGATAACATCTTTTTCATAATATTTTTTTAATTGTGGAATGACTTTTTTATTATTGTAATCTTATCTATATAAGTTGCTTGATTACTATTTACTAATTAATATTTTGTAATATTTTCACTCAATTTTAGTGAAATCATAAACATTTACTTTTATAATATTATTATGCACGTTGTTTAAATTAATTGTTCACATATTTTAAGGAACGAATCTCTATTGAAATATTTTTTATTTGGGAATGACTTTTTGATTATTATAATCTTATTCTTATAAGTTGCTTGATTGTTATTTACTAATTGACTTTTTGTAATATTTTCTTGATTTACGCAATTATAGTGAAATCATAAATATTAAATTTTTATAATATTATTATTTATGTTGTTTAAATTAATTATTCATATATTTTAAGAAATGACATTTCTATTGATAAATTTTTTATTTTGGAGTGACTTTTTGGCCATAATATTTTTTTTCATATAAGTTGGTTGATTACTAATTGGTTAGACGAGAATCGGTGCAAGGATCAAAACACTTAATAGACATAGAAGAGTAAAAGAAATGTTTCCTAGCCTACCAAAAACTCGGTTGAAGCTAGTTAGCTCCTCCGGTCAGGTTATTCACTTACAAATTTTTCTTAAATCTAGATTTACTCAATTGTTATAAAATCATAAATATTTTTCTATATAATATCATTATTTATATTGTTTACATATTTTGAGAGATGACATCTTTTTTTAATAATTTTTTATTTGGAATGACTATAATATTTTATATATAAATTGATTGATTATATTAATTGACTAATACATGACTGTGGCGTCATAATTTTTTTTTTAAATAATCCTCACAAATCTTTTGAAAGAATTTTAAAATATATAGTTCGAGAAGACGATTTTAAGAAAAAATTCAAGTTGTTTTCATCTACCATAAGGGTCAATCTTAATAGTTTTTTCATCCAATATGAGTCAAACTTAGCTGTTGTTGTTTTACTACAATGTGAAATAAATATGAAATATAGAATAATATGACATAATTAACTATTAATCATAATATGAAATAATTAAACAATCATAATAGTTTTCATCCAATAGAAATAAATTTTAATTAATTTTTACTCCAATATGAAATAATATTAAATAAAATAATATGAAATCAGCATAGTTTTCATCAAATAAAAATAAATCTTAATTGTTTACACCACAATATGAAATAATATAAATAATTAAATAAATAATCAATAAAAATCATAGTAGTTTTCATCCAATAGAAATCGATCTTAATTATTTTTTTACCACAATATGAAATAACAAAAAATATTAAATACTTAAATAATCAACAAAATATTTTTTTGTTGTAAAATGGTAGTTTTTTGTTGTAAGAATTCAAATAGGTAGTATCAAGATACCACTTGTCTTATATTTAGGCTAGACTATCCTCCTTTATTATATATATAGATAGATATAAAATAAGAAATAATATTAAATATTTAAAAAATTAACAAAATAGTTTTTTATTGTATAATGATAGCTTTTTGTTGTAAGAATTCAAATAGGTAGATCTCAAGCTGCCACTTGGCTTATATTTAGGATAGACTATCCTCCTTTCTTATATACATAGAAGATAAGGCTATTAATAGGTTGAATATTCTTTGATTTTTAAGATGAAATGTTTTTCTCGTAATCTTAAATTCTTAGATCCACTTTTGTATATAAGTAATTATTAATTAATTTTTAATATTCTTGTGCAGATGAAGTAAGATTACGTCAAACGTCGTGCCGATACAATCGGATTTGAAGGCAAGTATTTTTCCTGAATTTTTTTTTTGTTCATATTGATACTATTATTTTTTAAAAATCCTACTTGATGTATTTTTTAAAATTTTATCATATAAATCTTTTTCCTATTTTTTCGTTGTTAGTTAAAATTTAGCTATTAATAGGTCGAAGATTCTTTAATTTTTAAGGTAAATTTCTCCCATAATGTTAAATTCTTGAATCTACTTCTGTATATAAGTCATTATTGATCTATTTTTAATATTCATGCAGGTGAAGAAAGATTTACGTGAAACATATGAATGAGAGTTCATGCTGATTATGAGAGAATTTGAAGGCATATGTTTTTTTATATCTAGATAAAAAATAATATCCAGACATGTTTTGTCTATGCAGATTTGAGTTGATTACGTAGGATACCTAGAAAACTTTTAGCAAGGAGTTTGTTTGTTATTTGCTTTTTATTTGTATAAACGCATTATATGTTGAATATAATCTTAATATAATTACCATTTTGTTTGGTGAAAAAATAAAAAAGTTGATTTGTGCGTGCTTTTAGGTTTAGGATTCTTTTGATTTTTCTTTATTTGAAATTCTTAGTCTTACAACCAATTAGGACATTATATGTTCAAAGTTTTGTTGACAATTAGATTTTATTACTATGTGTGTTCTTTAATCAAATTTAGGTTTGATATCACTTTAGGTTTGATTCTCTAGCACCAATAGATGCTTATGTTGTCGTCGTGCCTAATGTGCTTAAGTTGGAGTTCAAATTTTGAGACTCAGATGCCACATGAAAAAAAGTATGAAATTTCTTTAACAATTTACTTCTTGTGATTAGTTTTTGTTTAAGAACAGTAAAGATGAGATGTATAAAATGGTGGTTATATTGGTTATGTTGTATGAAATGGACATCACACAATTTCACCTTATCGAAAACATGAACTTAGATAGGAGGTTATAGTTGGGGAAGACGGTTTGTTAGATAGTTAAGTTAACAATGTCTCACTTATTCTTATTACCATTAGCATCGACACTCAAATTGTTAATAATTATGTGATAACTATCTGCCTTTTTATATTCAAGTAATTTTATAAAATTGAACTCCTTAAATTGAGATACACGCACGAGGCGCGTACACCAAAACTAGTAATATAATACATAAATATAGATATAGATAAACATTGATCATTTTTCATAAAATTAATACCAAGAGCTAAACGGGGTGGCTATTGAAATAATTCTTTGATTACGGTTTTCCTAACTTTACAAGAATCTTTCTTGATTTTGAAATCTAGAACCTTCCTCGAAGGTGTCTCCAATTACCCATCAAGGGTATTTCAGACAATCTAATAATACTTGGAGCCTATTTGAAATTGTTGTTAAACACGACTTATTTGAGAAATACTTTTATAAAATAGTTTTTTAGAAAAGTATTTTTTTTAAAAATAATTTGTGTTTGATAAATTCATTTGAAAATTGCTTTTGATAAACAAATTGTGTTCGAATAATCTTTTTTAAGAAGTTATTTTAAGAGAGAAATGACCAAACAGGACATGTATCAATAGGCTTCTACTATTAAAATTATTTTACCAAGAAAACTTATTTTAAAATCTATTATAATATTTTCATTAAATTTTTATTTTTATTGACTTAAAAACTACGTACTATAAAATTTTTAAATAATATTTATATACATAGATTTATTAAAAAATATTAAATAATAATATAATATTACTTAAATAATTTAAGTATTACTTTTTATCAAACAAAAATAAATTTAAAAATTATTTCATAAATTAAAACACTAAAAAAAATCATCAAAAAAATAAGTAGTCCTTCATACATCACAAAAATGTTCAATGATTTCGTCCATAATTTTATCATAGTATATCTCCATACTAGACCCTGTTTGGTCATGAAAATTATAATTTTTCAGAGTTGGAGTTGGAGTTAAGTTGGAGTTGTGTTTGACCATAAATATAAATTAAAGTTGTTTTGAATTTTGTGAGAGAAGTATGAGTGAAAAAAGTGGAAACAAATAAAACTTGTTTCCACTTTTTTCAAATACAATTTTAGAATTGTATTTGTAATTCTCATGGCCAAATACATACAATTTTCACTTTTTTCACTTAAGTAAAATAATTTTCTTGAAAAAAGTAAAAACTTTTCATGGCCAAACAGCTACTAATAGAAGATTTGATATTTATGAAAGTATACTAGAAGACCCATCTCCTTCTTCAATCTCTGTGATCATGTCTTTGTTAGCATAATAGTTAAGTTCTTATTAGTGGTAGAATAATATCGTATTCGAGAAACAAATTTACAACTGTTACCAAAATACCATTTAATTTTGCAACGCGATTCATTTGTCATTTATTATTATTATTAGTAAAACAAAATAGTTATATATTCTTTAGTCATCATCATTAACGATATTTTTAATTTTATTTGAAGAAAATGAGTGAAAAATAAAATAACAATATATAAATCATATAATGAAATAAAGAATTATAATGCAAATATAAAGTATAAAATTTTAAAATTAGACTAATAATATATGCTAATTAAATATGTATATATGTGTGTATGTGATACAAATATTTTTGTCATAAAAACAATAATCTTATGCTTCTGTAGAAATTTTCTGCTTCTTCCCAGAAATAATTTTTTCTGCTTTTGTTTCTCTTTAAAAACACTTTTACAAGTTCATAAAAAAAAATTAATTTTTTTCCTTTCTCAAAAAAGTATTTTTTTTTAAAACAATTTCAAATAAGCTCACCTTTCTTGAGGAAAAAGTAATCCCAAATAAGCTAGTATTGATTTCTTCATCTGAAATAGTCAACTTATTCCTTAAGGGGTTGTTTGGTTTGAAGACAAGTTATACCGAGATTAGTTGTGCTGTGATTAGTTATGCTGGATTAGTTCTCCTGGTATTATTTTTTAGTGATTATTTGGTTTGTGGTACTAAAAATAATATGTATTGCATTATTTCTAAGAATATATTGTGTGTTTACAAAAATACCCTTCGCCTTATTTAACTTAGTTATTTTCATGTACCTGAACAAGTAAACCTCTCATTTGCTTAAAATTGATCCACCTATTAAATTGGTTCAAGCTATCGAAAATAGCTTAAAAACTCAAAAAACGTCAAGTTTATCAAACATGATTATTTGATGCAATAATCTCTAATTTCAATAATTATTTGAAAGAAAGAATATGCTTTTGTGGAATTGCGGATCAACTATAAAACTATGTTGCAAGCTTTCTATTCATTAATTAGCAATAATGCATAAAGCAGCCATTGAAATTTCAATAGCACCAAGGTAGGAACCACCTTATAATAGGAGAGAACTTTCGTTCTTTTCTGTCAATAGTTATAGGAGAAAATTTAATAATTAATTACTAGCAAAGCATATATATCATAATAGAGTATCACTAAAGAGATTGAATGTCATTCTGTGTCATGCATAAACACACGCACACATACATGACTATATATGCATGCACACACAAAAACACACATATAAGACTATATGTGCGCACACATAGATATGAGAGAGAGCCGGAAAGATATTAGATATATCAATGATTTCTCAAGAATGATCTCTTTCTTGTGTCAGTGCAGCCATAGAATAAAATCAGAAGTAGAGCACTAATATATATTCCTGTAGTGAGAGAAATGGATTTTGAAATTTTTTTTAACCTTGTGAGTGACTGAAAGCTAATGGCAAAGATTTTCTTCAATCATTCCTGTAGCTTATGTGAAGTTCATCAATGAAAAGAATCATCAGAAAAGCAAACTCACAAAAGCACTTGAATATATATGTGAAAGTAATAATCAAAAGTTTGGTAGAGGGTAATTGTGTCTTTTCAGGCCTTTATTCCATGGATAAACGAGGCTGATATTATTATCCGATCTAATGTAAAGAATAACTTATTCTGATATAATTTATTAATATCGAAATAAGTTATTCCAAATTAAGCAACCAAACAAAATCTTAAATTTCTATCTCAAAATTATTATTTTATTCCAAAATATGTGAATTAATACCATGCGCCAAACCACCCTAAGAAAATTAATTCACTCTTATCCGTGTCCCTTCACTTGCTAGACGAGTTTTTTTAATTTGCGTTGTGGACATTTTAACGAAACCAAAACGGATTTGGAAAAATAAAATAAAATATAGAAGTACATAGAAACTCCAAAAAAATTACCAAACCCTAATTTCTCTCTCCGAAACAAACGTTCTTCAGACTTTCCCTCCTCACCCCTTCTTCTTTACCTCTTTTTCTCTCCCCTGTACAACTATTTTCCTCATGGTCCCTGTATTCTCTCTATCTCTCGGAACTTAGTTTCTTTGCTCTTTTGTTGAGTTTGGGTCGTGGGGTATTGTTTATTGACAGGATAGTAGCCGTCCGATCTGGGGTGCTGGTTAAGATCTGCGACGAGGATTTAAATATTCCGACGTCACGCGCCGAGATTTGGGTGCCACGCGCCTAGATCAGTGCAAAAGAAGTATGGTCGTGAATGGTAGGTCGATGAAACGGTTGAAGAGGAGAGTAACGGCGGACCTCAACGACTTCCTCACGTTCCCCGACGACAATATCTCAGGTAGTGGGCCGTTCAGGTCGACGGTGAAGGCGTTTTTGTCGAAACACGCGCTCTTGCCACCGCCTTCTTCGTTGTTTCCTCACCTTCTGACGTGGCAGATCCTCTTCCGCGTCGGCGACCTCACCGACGGCAACGACTCTTCTCCGTCCGTCGTCTGCCTCGATGTCGTCGAAGAAGACGTCTCCAGATGTAGATCCGTTTATTGCGACCAGTGCCGAGTCGTTGGTGAGTTTTCCAACCGAGTCAAGTAAATGATATATCTAATATTCTTATGTCATTTTGTAGCTCGCTTCGTTGACGGTGCCATATTTTAAGACTTGCTAATATGGTGTGGTTTTCCTCTGGATCAGATGGTTGTCTTTTTCTGGTTAGCTAAATTGAGAGGAAAATTAAATCTAGTACAGCGCCAGCTCACGTTGAACCTTTTCTTAATTATTAAGTTTATTAATACCAAATTCTTTTAGAACGTGGGGTCCAATGAAGTTTAGGTATGGTAAAGTGGGTCCTTCCGAGTTGGTGGCAGCCCCGGAGCTCCCAAAGTCTGTTGTGTCCTTTACACCATATTTGAAATTTACAAACATAACCTTCCCCAATAAAGGAATGAAAACAACTAGTGTCACACACAGAGTTGACAGTTACGTAATTTTTCTAGGGTGGAACCTCGAGTGGGCGACCAAAATAGGCCACCCACTTAAAATATGTACCAAAATATGTCATCTATTTAAAGTAGTATCAAAACATGCTTAACTTACCAAAAAAGCGAGGTATATCTTTTTGTGTTGACGAAAAATTGAATGACGGAGTTAAGTTTTATAAAAAGTGTAAAACTCACTTTTTTGTGAGTTATCCTTCTTAGTTATGTATAATTCACAAAAATATGAGTTATATTTATGAAAAGTATGACTCAATTTTTTGTGCGTTATCCTTCTCATTTATATATAGCTCACAAAAAAGTGACTTGTATTTACGAAAAGTGTAATACTCACAATAATAGTGAATTATCCTTCTTAGTTATATATAACTCACAAAACAGTGAGTTATATTTATTTTTATAACTTTTTTTGTGAGTTCTATTTATTTTTGTAACTTTGAATTATCTATTTTATACTGGAAGACATATGGTGCAGGGGGGCCTCACTGAGTTGTTTTCCAATTGAAAGTAGGTGTAACAAATTTCTCTGTGTTTTTTTTAATAAAAGATTGTAGTTGTATAGTATATAATTTACAACAACAACAAACCCAGTGTATTCCCACATAGTGAGGTCTGGGGAGGGTAAGATGTACGCAGTCCATACCTCTAAAGAAGTAGAAAGACTGTTTCATATAGTATATAATTTGTTTTGCAAAAATGTTTTGAAACACGATTTTTCTTGAGTTGAAGATCTATCGGAAATAATTTCTCTAGGGGTAAGGACTACATACATCCAACCCACCGCAAACTAATTCACTCGTGGGATTATCATGGATATGCTATTATTGTAGTAGTATATTATATTCTATTTAATCCATACCGTACTATACTATCATGGATATGGTGTTTATCGACCTGGAGAAGGCGTACGACAAAGTTCCTGGTTCTTTGGAGATGCTTGGAGGTGAGTGGGGTCCCGGTGGCGTATATCAGAGCAATCTAGGACATGTATGATGGAGCTAAGACCCAGGTGAGGACGACGGGAGGTGAGGACGACGGGAGGAGATTCTGAGCATTTTCTTGTCTTGACAGGGTTGCACCAGGGATCTACTCTTAGCCCGTTTTTGTTTACTTTTGTGATGGATGTGTTGATGCGATGTGTTCAAGGTGAGGTGCCTTGGTGTATGCTTTTTGCAGATGATGTAGTTTTGATCGATGAGACGAGGGGAGTGTGGAGACAGACCCTTGAGTCTAAAGGGTTCAGGTTGAGTAGGAGCAAGACAAAATATTTGAAATGTAAGTTTGATGACTCGAGGCAGGAAAACGAGGTGGTTGTTAGGTTGGATTCCCAGGTGGTTTGTAAGAGGGATAGTTTCAAATATCTTGGGGCCATGATTCAGAGGAACGGTGAGATTGACAAGGATGTCTCTACCGTATTGGAGCGGGATGGATGAAGTGGAGGCTCGCCTCGGGGGTGTTGTGTGATAAGAAGGTGCCGCCCAAGCTTAAAGGCAAATTCTACAGGGTGGCAGTCCGTCCGACCATGTTGTATGGAGCGGAGTATTGGTCAGTCAAGAACTCTCACATTCAAAAATTGAGGGTGGCGGAAATGCGGATGTTGCGTTGGATGTGTGGGCTTACTAGGGGTGATAGAGTTCAGAATGAGACTATTCGGGAAAAGGTTGGAGTGGCTTCGGTGGAGGACAAGATGTGGGAAATTCGATTGAGATGGTTCGGTCACGTGATGAGAAGAGACATGGATGCCCCGGTTCGTAGGTGTGAGAGGCTAGCGTTGGATGGTTTCAGGCGGGGTAGGGGGTAGACCGAAGAAATATTGGAGAGAGGTAATCAGGCGGGACATGGAGCAGTTACAACTCACTGAGGACATGACCCTAGATAGGAAGATTTGGAGGACGTGAATTAGGATAGAAGGCTAGTGCCAGTTTGGGTCGTTGGGGTAGGGCATTACTTGGTAGGTGTATTATTCTTGTTTGGCCAACTTGTTGCAGGCTTTATTACGAATTTCTTTAATATTCCTTGTTTATTTTTCCTTGGGGATGGCGTATTTATGTCTTGTCATCTTGTCCCATGCTTTATTACGGATTTGTTTATTATTCCTTGTCTTGAGACGGCGGTCTATCGGAAACAACCTTTCTACTTCTCCGGAGGTAGTGGTATGAACTGCGTACATCTTATCCTCCCCAGACCCTATCCCCATTGTGTGGGAATACACTGGGTTTGTTGTTGTTGAGTAATGTTCTTCTTGCCTTCTTGGTTTCACCTGCACTTTGTTTTGGTTGTTGGCACGTGTTGTGTATCATTATTTCTGCACTAAGAATGAATAACATGTCAGTCTTTTAATATTCTTATCATAGGAAAAGTGAACATGATTGCACACAAAAAATTAGTGTCTTGAGGCCACCCTACACATATTTGTGTGTAGAACTCTATTCTATTGATATCCAAATTATGTTCCTTTTTAGGTTAAGCAAATAGTGTTAGTTGAGTCGAGATCTGGAAGTAGGTGTAACAAGTTCCTCTATTTTTTTTCTTATTTTTTTTAAATTTTTTTTAGTTGTATAGTGTATAATTTGTTTTACAAAAATGTTTTTTCTTGAGTTGAAGAGCTATGGGAAATAAATTCTTTATCTGTGTTTTATAGGGGTAATGACTACATACATCCAACCCGCCGCAAACTAATTTACTCATGAAATTATGTTGGATATGTTATTATTTTAGTAGTATATTATATTCTGTTTAATGCATACTATACTATAATTTACTAACTTTGGATTAATGTTCTTCTTGCCTTCTTGGTTTCTGCTTCCTTGGGATTATTTGAGAAGACAATTACCTAACATAATGAGATCGACATTAGTACATTAAGTATAAGTTAACAATTATAAAAATAAATGTAACTCACGTTTTTTGTGAGTTATTTATATATAAGGATAACTCACTATTTTTGTGAGTCTTACACTTTTCGTAAATATACCTCACTTTTTTTGTGAGCCTTACACTTTTCGTAAATATAACTCACTTTTTTTGTGAACTATATATAAATAAGGATAGCTCGCAAAAAAAGTGAGTCTTATACTTTTCATAAATATAACTCATTTTTTTGTGAGTTATATATAAATAAGACTAACTCACAAAAAAGTGAGTTCACACTTTTTATAAAACATAACTCCGTAATCCAACTTTCCAACAACAACAACAAACCCAGTATATTCCTACATAGTGGGGTCTGGGGAGGGTAGAGTGTACGCAGTCCATACCACTACCCCAAAAGGGGTAGAGAGACTGTTTTCGACTTTCCATTAACAGAAAAAGGTACAACTTTTTTCTTTGTGAGTTAAGCCTATTTTGGTACTACTTTAAATACATGACATATTTTGGTACTTATTTTAAGTGGGTGGCCTATTTTGGTCGGCCACTTGTGGAACCTGCTACTTCTTTTCATTTTGTCATAGTCCTTTGACCGGTCAAATTAACTGGACTGGAGTAATTGTATGATGATGTGGCACAGGATGATGTTTGTTGAAATTAGAGTAGCATTCATTAGGCACACCGTTACGACCTTCTCGATCTGTGTTCCACCGAAGCCACTCCGACCTTCTCTCGAATAATCTCATTTCTAACCCTATCCCTTCTAGTAAGTCCGCACATCCGTCTCAACATCTTTATCTCTGCCACCTTTAACTTTTGGATGTGGGAGTTCTTAACTGGCAAACACTCCGTTCCATACAACATAGTCGGTCGGTCTGCCATTCTGCAGAACTTACATTTAAGCTTAGGAGGCATTTTCTTATCACGCAAGTCTCTCGAAGCGAGCCTCCTTGTTGCATGACATTCTGGTCAATCTCTCCATTCCCCCGAATCATAGACCTAAGATACTTGAAACTATCTTTCTTCCGAGTGGCCTGAGAATCTAGCTTCACTACCACGTTAGCCTCAATGCTCATTGAACTTACACTCTAAGTACCCTTTGGTCTTGCTCAACCTAAACCCTTTAAACTCTAGTGTTTGTCTTCAAACCTCCAACTTATTAGTAATTCCTCTCCGAATCTTGTCAATAGGTACTACATCATCAACAAATAACATACTTCAAGGCGCCTCCCCTTGAATGTGCCGTGTCAATATATCAATCACCAAGGCGAATAAAATCGGACTACGAGTCATATTAGGTACCCAGTCAAAACAGGAACGTGGTTTGAATCTCCTATCGTCCTCACACGAGTCTTCGCTTCGTCGTACATGTCCTAAAACGATCTAGTGTACGCCACTGACACACATCTAACCTCCAAGCACCTCCACAAGACCTCCCTGGGGACTTTATCGTACGCCTTCTTATTTATTTTTTTGTGTTCGATATGTAAGCAATAAAATAGTGTCCTTAAAAACATTTATATATAATCTAGACGAATACAAATGAGAGGTGGGGTAGGAGATGTGGGGTGTTGGGATGGAGGCTACGTGGGGAGGTGAAGTTTTGAGGTTTGTTGGAGGTTAGGAGAACACAATCAATATGAAATGTAATTTGGGGAACTTGTTTTCTCTACTCCATTAGGAATGTCTTTTTCCCGGAGGAACTTGTTTTCCTAGCAAAATTTTTGACTAATTCAACATGAGAAAATTGAAAAACATTACTTGAAAATTTTTTCCTCCTTAACACACCCATATGTTAAATAAGCACCTTAATTTCGTTATAAATTTTTATTGAGTACCAACAACATACCCAGTGTATTCCCACAAAGTGGGTTCTTGGGACGGAAGTGTACGTAGTCCATACCACTATCTCGAAGGTGAGATAGAATGGCTAGGCTGTTCCCGAAAGACCCTAGACTCATAAATTTTTATAGAGTGGTTACCTAAATAACTACTTTCATTTCCTCTATGGCCACCGGATATTCTCTACAATTTCTATTCGCGAGACTTAATCTTTTGTCTTTAAAATACCAAATCAACTACAAATTATTTTATTTGATCTTTTTTACACCAACTACTAACTATAATTCCTAAAAATAGAAAATATCTTGATATTTGAATGAATTGGGTGATGAAGAATAGAATTGTAGAAGTTGTGCATGATGTTAAATTGCATGGTGAATGATTCTCTTGTTTAAATTGTTGTATTCAAGATAGACGGATCCTGGATATTCAGTGATATCTTTTATTGTTTGAAAGGGAATTGAAAAATATAATATTAGGTTGAATTGTGTTTTTTTCTCTTTAGAAATCTTTTGGGATGTGAATATTGATTGTGTTCTCGTTGAATTTTAGGTTGGAGCAGTAATCCAGTTTGTGCAACGCGTTTCCACTTTATTATTAAGGCAGATGGAAACTCAATTGGGGGTTATAACAAGTCCTGTTCTGGATGTGGTGAAGCCCTTCACTTATCCGAGTCTAGGTAAAAATTTATATACTTCCCTTGGGATTTTCTTTGGCAAGTTGAAATTGTTCTTTCTCCCTTTTGATGTGGCTTCATATGTCATGACATTGTCCATATGTTCCCCTAGTAACGTCCTTCACACTTTTCCATTGAATTTTGCAATTTTCCGATTTATTCTGCGGTTTAGTCATTTTGGAAACTGTTGAGTAATTGAGTTAGTTATTATCTCTGTGGATCTGGTCTGCTTAAATCCTCTTGCCAATGGCTATATGAACTCTTTTTGGTTTATCTTGATCTTAATTATGTTGAAACTAAATACATTAGTTTGTCTTGTCAGGTGCAAGTCATGCAATCATGTCATGACCACAGAAGACGTTGAAGATTGGATGTACCACCAGTTAGAGGATACCAGTCATCTTCTGCATGGCGTGATCCATGCCAATGGCTATGGACATCTTCTCAGGATAAACGGTAGAGAAGGTGGATCCAGGGTGCTTTCTGGAAGTCGTATAATAAATTTCTGGGACAGGCTTTGTAAGGTTCTTGGAGTGAGGTAAGCATCATTTATTTTAGACGTTATGTCGTAGGAACTATAAAATTTAACATGTTACACCAAGTACTGAAGCAATCTTTTAAAGTTTGGTTCGCTAATGAGCTATATTTGATGATTTAATCTTCTCCTTCTATGTGGTCAGAAAAATCAGCGTGATGGATGTTTCAAAGAAGTATGGTTTGGAGTTACGTTTATTACATGCCATCACAAAAGGACATCCGTGGTATGGTGAATGGGGTTATGAGTTTGGCGCTGGTAGTTTTGCTCTGACTCAAGATTCCTACAGACAAGCTGTAGAGAACCTATCGTCTCTGCCCTTGACCATCTTTCTATGTCAAGGACGGAAGCCTCGCACTCGTTTGCAGGACTTGATTTCATTCTATCAGTCCTTGTCAGAGCGTGAGCTTGTAAATATTAGAAACCTTTTTCTTTTCTTAACTAGTTCAATCCGTGATGCCCGCAAATCTGGCTTGGGCGCTGATGATGCCACTTGTAAGAAGCGCAAAACTTGTGATTCCAAGGTCTTGTGTGCATGGACCAGTAGTGATATTTTACGTGTTGAAGAAGCAATGTTTAGAGTTCTACGGGCCGTCTCTGGTTCCAATTGGGTGAGCTGGCGTGCTCTTAGAGGTGCTGTGTGTAAAGCTGGTTCTCCTGAACTCCTTGATTATTGCCTAAAGGAACTCCATGGGAAGCAGGCAGCTGATGGAATGGTTGTCAATGCCCGCAGCGTTTCTGGTTCCGGCACCATGGAGTTTAAGTCAGTAGATCAATTCCTCTGTTCCATATTTCTTTTTGGAAGCTAAATAATATTTACAATTTTGTATATAGCACAATTTGTGGCGTTGTAGATTATTCTGTTTTTTGGCTTTCTCACTAATTTTTCTTACCTGTTGCAGACTTGAGCATGGCAACCCACTGGTTAATGTGAATACAAACGAGAATAGATTACCTTGCACACCAAACTTTCCATCCGAGGAACATCTGCGTCGAGATCTGAAGTACTTGTACGAGTGTATGCTAAACCCACTGACGATGTCTGATCATGTTCCCTTAACCAGAAGGGAAGTTGCTGTTGACTCTGCTACTACGGTTCTTGATTGCAAGCAATTTATGAAGGTATATCAACCTGAAAGATTCTTGCCTATCACAAAATCAGATGCAATCCAGGTGCTATGTGAGGTGGACATCATGGAACAATCTGATGTACATTTGAGAAACCCTCCTCCAGAATTATTGATTCTCCCCTCCGATGCTACCATTTCTGACTTGAAATTGGAGACATCAAGAACTTTTCAAGATGTATACTTGATGTTCAGACGGTTCCAAGCTGATGAGTTAGTTGGATATGGTGGCGTGAAAGAATCTACTCAGGTCAAACTACTCCTAGGATCAGCTGAATATGTGACTGTCCGTGGAAAATTCCTGGGAAAAAATGGGCTGAGTAGATATAGAATGGAAAGGGGAACGGAGAGATGGACTGTGGATTGCTACTGTGGAGCAAAGGATGATGATGGAGAGAGGATGTTAGCTTGTGATGTGTGTGGTGTTTGGCAGCACACCAGATGTGCTGGGATCTCCGACTTGGATGCTGTTCCAGCTAGGTTCATTTGTCTTAGGTGCAGTGTGTTTGTCAGACTATGAATACAAGCGGTAATTGCAAGGATGATTCAGTTGCTGGTGCGGGATTAGGGAAGAGTCTGGCTCATGCTGTCTGAAGTGCACTGGGATTTTTAGTAGTGTTGTATATGTTTTTTCCTTTGTCAGGTTTGATATAATATGTACATACAGGTCAGGCTGCGAGAAGAAATTTCAGCAGCGCATTCTGGCCAGTTTCTTTCTCCATGCTCTTCACAAGTTGTCACATCCTTGTTTCTCAGTATTTTTACATGTTCTTCAGATGGGTGCCACTTGATCTCCGAATATGTTTTACAAAACTCCTGAAAGCAGCATGTTAATAGGAAAAGGAAAAAGACTACTAACAAAATTACTGTTAATTAAATCTAATTGAAAATCTGTTATTAAATCTAATTGAAAATATGTTTTACTTTTTAACTGTTTGCATTGGTCTTGTCTACTTTTTAACTATTAGCAGTGGACTGGATACAATAAATAAATATAGATGAGTCCGTTGAAGGGCAAGTTTTCATTTCAAAGGACTACTGAATGTCTGACCAAAGTCTCGAGGTGGGAAACTGTGAGATAAAAGTTGTGATTTACGTTGGTGATTTGATGAAGATTTTTCATTGGGGATCGAATGACTTTAGATATTGATCTCTATGCATTTTGCGATTTCATTGGAATTTACCATTGCCCCTGCTATGCTTTATCTTGGTAGTTTTCACTGCTTAGGGTTGAGCCTTGGGATTTAACGATGAACTTAAAAAGCCTCTTACATATGCTTTATGCTATGTCATTTTGATTATTTCGATCACTTGAAAAGCCTCTTACATATGCTTTATACTCCATCATTTTGATTATTTCCATCGATGTTGCATAGTTAGACGATGCTTATTCTCTAGATATCTTTATGAATTCTCCTCCGGGAGAAGTTTATGACATGTGGAGATATATCTCTACTTGACAGTACTCCATCATGCTTTTGTCTTTGTTGAGAATTTCTCTCTACTGCCAGCTATAAGAGTGAATCGTGTTTTAGTCTCAATGTGGTAGATCCTTTTTTCTTTGGACTGGCTATGATCATTGCTTTGGTAATCTATTGCTTTATCAACTAGCTAATTAGATGCGAGCTCTTCCTTGGGAAGCATCCCTCCATTTGCTCCTCTATTTATGGGTATGAGCCATTATTTTCGGTTTGCTCCTCAATTTATAGGTACTAGCCGTTGTTTTCGGTTGATTTTCTTCGAAGGACTAAGTTCTTACGCATTACTCACCGTCCGTCATTAGAAACATCATTTTTTGTATTTCCCGTTTGATTTGCATGTGTTATGCATGCTGCCAATGTTCATTCGGAGTTAGGATTGAATTTTTTATGAGATTAATAGTTGCATTACGTATAACTTCCTTGTTCGTATTCAATGAAAATTTGAAATTATCTTTCATTCCAAAACATAATTTGTGGCATTGTGAACATAATGAATATTTTTGGCTTTGGAATAACTATTTCACCTATTTCATTAAGATGAACTAGACAAGTTCTATCTTAAGTCGTTCCTAAGAAGAAAAAAAGTTGCAGCACCTCTAAATATATGAGAATTTGTTCGTACAATCCATTAAGGGGTCGTTTGGGAGGAATATAGGTAATACATGGATTAACAATGTAGGGATTAGTGGTGCAGAAATTATTTTTTTATCAAGTATTTAGTTCATTGTATTAAAAACAAAATATATCATGGATTGTGTTTGATTTAAAACTCTATAAAAATCTTCTTTACATTTATACCCTTGAATTTTTGTGAGATTTTCTGTTACATTAAATTAGTCAAGTTAAAAACAAAAATATTAATAAAAATTTGTTACTAATTTTCAGGTGTGATATGCCACTACGAAAATCCTTAATAGCATGGGGTACTTTCAATACTTTTTTTATTGGTCAAATATGCCTTAAATTATAAATTTAATTTAAGGCTACATAAATGTTTAAATACCTAAAACTTATTTTAAAAAAATAAATATTCCATTCACCAATCCATGAACTAAATTTTTTTTAATATAAAAATCCCCCTTCCCCCACCAAGAAAAATTCAATCCAGTAAGTAAAGCAAACCAAATATGTTAAAAAAAAGAAGAAGATGCAAACATTAATTATGAAATCATCAAATTACAATGAATCGAATTTGAAAATTAAATAGGACATTTATAATTAACTCAATATAATTAAAGAGGACATCAAATTATAAAAGAAATTTAGAAAAAGAAATTGAGGGATAACTTGGTCATTTAGGGGTCTTATCCATGGATTATTAAATCTTGGATAAGTTATCCCTCGACTTACTATGGATAAAATAATACCACATGTATTTTATAAGCAATCCATGTATTAAGTTAAAATAAGTAACCAAACAATATATTGAATGAGACTAAATTTTAATCCAAGAATTATTCTACTTAATATGACCTACCAAACGGGTCCTAAGTCTCATATTTAAGTCTCATAACATTTAGAGAGTTAATTCCTATAATATCCCGTTTGTCAAGAAATTTCAAAACAAGAGAAAAGGCGTTATTTTCTCTCTCCATGAAAATCCTACCAAAAACAATCTAAGCCTTAATCATAATCGTTCCGACCACTGGTTAACCTCCTTGGGCAGTTGGCCAGGTTTTTTGTTCAACTTCTCCCTCTCAATTCCATTCACTATAGCATCCTATTGTCCAACCTACCAAAGATTCAAACCCTAACTATATAACTTCACACAGAAACTACATTAGAGGTGCCAAGGTGGAGATACCTACTATTCCCACAAAGAATGCAAAATTATCATTAATAAAGAACCTGTTATCTAACGCCAGAGGAAAAAGTGAATTGGATGGATGCCATCAAAAACTTAAAAATCATATTTTTATATTAGGGGCCTCTCTTGAAGAATTATGAAAAATCATTCCAACACAATATGGCTTGAAAGGTGAATATAAAATTGAATTTTTCCCAAATCAACATGTGTTATTTTGGTGTGCGGTAATGGAAGATTTTATTAATATCACGTCAAAAAACTTTATTTGTTGAAATTGAAAGATGGTGGAACATACTTGACGAGGACACTGATATATGATTCAAAATACAAAATAGATGTTGAAACTATACAAGCTATGGCTTAGATTTCCTTTCCAAACCTTTTACCAACTTTCTTTGTCAAAAAGGCCCTTTCTCCTAGCTGGAAAGCCACTACATGTGGACATGACAAATGTGAATAACACTCGTCAAAGTTGTGCACGAATCAAAGTACTGGCGGACCTAGTAACTAATCTTCCCAAGAGTGTTAATATGTAAATCACAAATGAGATTACTGGAGTTGTAAGGATTGAAAAAGTGAGAATTCAATATGACTTCTTACCCAGGTACTATAATAGATGTTATTCAAGGTCATGCAAATGAAAACTATAGGGTTCTGCACCCTGAACTGGCAGTCAAGAAGATTGATGACAATAGAGGGAAATGACAAGGTAAAAATAACATGGATTGTGATCAAAGTACAGATAAATCAGTTAATGTAATATGCACTAGTAAGTGAAATTCTAACTAGTGGAAAGATAGTTGGGAATCCAAAGAATTGAAACACGACTAAGAATTCCAAGGAGAATAACAATGCTAATAGCATAAAGAATATGTATAGAATGGTAACAACTAACAACTCTTTTAAGACTTTAACATACTTGGAGTTGTAACACCTCACGTCTCAGATCATGTTTTAAGTCACCTCGTGTGTATGTTGGAGCCCTAGGACCAAATTATTTGGCGTAAGGATCAATTAGAAATCATTATAAAGAGTTCCATGACTTGACAAAATTTTGGGCGGGTAAACAAGCCGGGCCTATGGCCGCCGCATTGCCGTAGTGCGCAAAATTTAGAAAGCTAAAATTTAGCAGGCCTGGTATATGGCCAAAATGGCGTGCTGCCCATAGCCCTACATGGCTTTGAGAAGGTCAACGTCCTAAGGCAGTTTTAGGCCAAATTTTATCACTTTATTCTAAAAGTTATAGAATGATGGCCCTATAGGCATGAGGAAGTTAAGAGATATCTCAGAAAGAAATCCTAGCAAAAATTCTAGTATCTGTAGATATAGTCAGTAATAAAGCATTCATGTCATGAACCCATTTCTTTGGTCATGATGACGCCTACCATAACCCACCAGTAGGCAAGCCAACCCGTAGTCTGGAACAACTAGTAATGGACTACTTAATAATATAAGGAAAGGAATGCTGAATAAATGAAAATAAAGATCATTACGTAATAAAACCTCAAAACCTGGTGGTATCAGCACAAGAGCTTCTAATATAATAAGAGTACAAAAGTGAAATATCAAGAGAAATAACTAATACGACTTATCTGTGAATACAACATAGAGACTAGTCTAACACATAAGAGAGAGATAAGTAATACTCTGAACGTCAGGAGCTCACTCTAAGTCTCTGAACCATGGCTGCTCCGCACGACGCACACATCAACGGCGCCCGTACTATGATCTACAGGCTCCAGAGGTGTAGTATGAGTACCAAATGAATGGTACTCAGTAAGCAACTGGCAACTGAGCTCCAAAGATAAAGCATATATATACAACATATAAACCAAATTGAAACTACACCTAAGAGTCCAGTAACCATGTAATAAGTCAAAAAGAACAATAAGGGACAACTACTCTGTTCATGTCCAATATACCCACATAATAAGACTAAGGAAGTATCAGGGTGAACTATCCTACTCCAGCCACATTTAATAGACATCAATACTATACTATACATCCCCGACAAATATAGGAATGAAGAGCGAAAGAAAGATACATAGAAATATACAAGGACAAGAAATAAATATACAATATGAACAAACGAGGGGAGGGATATATAGTTGTGCCATAGCTTCATATAGCTATATATATATATCAGGATTTATGATACCATTATGATTTAATAGTATCATGATCGGTGTTTCTAATCCACATGCCTAGACATGAAATAATCATGCATAATAATGCCATCATAAGATGGAAGAGGCTGTAGACATACCTCAAATCTCAATATCGAATCAATGACTAATCTTCCATAAGATAGCCACAATAATGATCATAACAACGATAACAACAATATCAATAATAACATGAATAACCAGCTACTCAGGATAACCAAATACCTAGCCAAGCCTATGCGTACCCCCACCGCCTTAGGCTCGAAAAGTTCAGTCAACATACAATAACACAAGGCTTATTCGTTACCCATATCTATGCAATCATCCCATACCGGCTGATAGAAATAGGTGCATACTGGTGATAGGCGATGCGCATGCAGGAATGAATAAAAAGTATAAAATCGATATCACAATCTCATTATCGTAACCAACATCATTATTATAATCAATCTTTGACTTTTTTGGGTATCAACATGTCATTACAATAGTATCCTCCGGCCTTTTTGGATATCAATATATCATAACAAAGTCCTCCCGCCTTGTTGGGTATCAATATATCATCATAATAGTATCCTTCAAACTCGAACCAGGTATCAATATCATCAATATACATAGATATATTACCACTACTCATTATCCATAGTTCTTCCATATTTCTCATCAAACGCCATTCACCAACATATGTAAACATCATCTATTACCATAACTGAATAACATATACTAATATACTCATAACCATAATCATATCACCATAAAATATCTATCATGTCAATACTTCCCAACTACTCGTTATTAGCTAACCAATGCTTATTATTATTAAACCACAAATTCGCTAGTCATCACATGACCTCTAATTATTAGCTAACATTATCTTTCACATAATCCTTGTTCATAGGATAACAACTAACCATTATCTATTAAATAGCCAACACCTAACATCTAGTCAAGGTTCATAAATGGACCATAATCGCTATTTATCCACTATTTATTATTATTAACAGTCATCCTATATTCGTTAATCATTAGTAGTCAACACACTACCATTTATCATCTAACCATATTTTATTAACTAACACCATTCATTAACTAACCATTGTTTACCAACTAATCCTCGTTTATCAACTATTCATCATATTAACTAGTCATCTCTTATCGCTAACATCTCTTATCCTCTAGCCTCATTAATACACAACTCCTTGTTTAAAAAATAATCGATATCATAAACTTAGTCATCAATATCAACTAATCTCTACCTACACTAAACCCGACATCAATATTAGCACGTATCAACCATTGCTATCTACTATATTTTAACTAAGCAAGGTTTATTAACTAGTACATTACATTCCTAGCCATTAAGTGCTATAGTCTCCTAATAGACAAATAGCTACCACATAGCTTAACCCCTAATTAGAAAAAATAGTCATAAGATCGTATTTAATGCGCTATAGCAATATAGCACTTTCGATGCTTAAAATGAGAAAAATATGCAAGTTTCTGATTAGATATAATGTGTTATGGGTATGTTTTGCAAAAAACCACGTTTTGGATGCTAAATTCATGAAAAAGGTGAAAAAGGAATTTTTGGCTACTTTTTAGAGAAATTATGGATATTCAGGATTTTTTTTGGCTTGTTCGTGATCAAAACATGTTCAAGAATTGAAGAAGAGCTGTAAAGATGACTCCCAACACTATTAAGTCAACCTATGAACTGCAAGTAGGACCTACAGACTGCAAGTAGGCAAAGTAAGTGCCAGAAGTCCAAAATCTCGAGAGCTGACTTACAAAATTTTTCATCTGGTACTGCTATCTGTACCTGCATTTACCTTGCTGACTGCAGGTACTACCTGCGCCCAGGGTCAGGGTGCAAGTATAGACTACATGTTTCCACCGATCATATTTTCTCCTATTTCATTTGGGCTTTGATTGTAGGATTTTCTCATGTACTATAAATACCCTTTATGTGTTTTTAGTAGGAGTTACACACTTTTGATACTCACAAATATATTTTGATTCCAAGATTCGATTTTGATCATGGAATTCTCTTTTATTAACTTCAGTTGATTGATTCATTCACGATTTTAGGTTTTTATACTTCTTATCATTGTGATTTCATCTATGCTTTCGATTATGAATGTTATTGATTTCTTCATAAGCATGAGCGGCTAAAAACCTATAGCTAGGGTTGTGGAAACCCTGGCGGATTGATGAAGTAGGGGAAGTGCTGTTGTTGTTCTGAACTGATACTTATGTATGTATTGCTTTATCTTTATTATAATAGTTTTCTTAATGGGTGCACACATTAGGATACTGCCTAGATATTGCTACTTACTCCAAAAGATTAGTAGTGACTAGGAAAAGACAAAGACAATAGTAATATAGAGTTTAACTGTTGATCCACGCTTCTAGGTATTATATTAGTAAGATGGTTAGATTTTATCTAATAATTAGAGACCCAAAAGCTAATAGATAACTGGGATCAAGATAAGAGTTATAAAGGAGACATACTGAGACTCAAAAGGTAAAGGCTAAAATCCTTTGCTCTTCTAAAAGACTGTAGAAGGTATATAACTTATCGATTCTACATGCAAAGTATCGGGTTGGTTATACAAAGAATGATAAGCCTATGGAATTGAGAATCCAGGAGGACATAATACTAGTGTTCACCTATGACCGATTACAACCAAAGTTAATAAAGTTACTTTCTTAAGATTACTACACAAATACCCCCCATTTACTTTTCTTGTTTGCCTATTGACTACAACTGCTGAGATCCAAAATTCCATATGTTCCCTTGGGATTTGACCCCAAAATTTTTTGGATTACTATATTTTGATAGATATCGTATCATCTTCTTATAAGAGGTGTAGTTTGGACATCATCAAAATTTTGACGCCGTTGCTGGGGAACACGATATTGATTTATGATTTGAAGTTGTTGTAGTTTATAGGTTTTTATCTTTTGGTTTATGTTCTTAGTTAGGCATACAATGGTGTATGCCTAACATATGGAGTAGAGGCAGTCCCTTACTCTCAGTAAATCCAAATACAGAGAGGATCCTACAAACACTTAGTAGAATGTTTGGGCAGAAATGAGATAAACTTCCTGAAGGGGTTTGTGATGTTGTTCCTCTCCCTCCTCCTGAAGGAGTTCAAGATTTTGTTGATCAACAGAATGCTGAGCTATTAGCTCAACATAAATCTGAGAGGAGGGAAATAGAAGAAGATCAGTAGGTAGCTAGAGTGGCAGAGCTAGCAAAGCAGAGACAAATAACAAACTGCTGAGAAACACTTGATAAAAATCAGAACAGAGCTATAGGTGTTCGTGTTCAAGTAATCCTAGAATATCAGTACGTGCAACCATATATAGATGATGAGGAAGATTTGGGATACATCGAGATGGCATAGATGGAGACATTATTCCTCCTATTTTACCCCAAGCTTTAAGTTTGACATCACGAGCGCAATGATCCAGCTCTTAAATCTAAAGGGTATGTTTGTAGGTCTGCCTACTGATGATGCAAACTTGTATCATGCCAATTTTATCGAGATCTATAGTTTGTATACAAATAAAAGGATGAATCAGGAAGTGCTTAGACTGAGGTTATTCCCCTTCTCACTTGTAGGAGAAGTATCTTTATGGTTATAGAAACTACCAAGAGGTTCTATCTCTACATGAAATGAGTTTCACAGGAAATTATTGAACAAGTTCTTTTCTCTATCCAGGATGTTGCATCTTAAGGATGAGATTTACAATTTCAGGCAGCTACAGTCAGAATTTATGTACGAGGCATGGTTTATGTTCAAGAAGAAGCTGAGTATGGTGTCAAACCATCATTGTCAGGTGTGAGCTTATTAGAGATATTTTATTGATCCTTGACTATCAACTCTAAAGCTATGGAGGACACCATATATAGTGGTGCTTTTATGAAACTAAGCTGAGAGATAGGTTCAGAGATGTTAGATAAGATTTTACTCCCTAAACAAGGCCAAAAAACTCAAAAGGATGAGAGGGGATCTGACACTTATGCTATTAGAGCCTCCTACGATCAGAAAGTAGCTAATGACACAGTAGCACAAGAGATTGCATTGCTAAGAACTAATCTAGAGGTACTAGAACAATGACTTCTAAGAAAGTGAATGCAGTAGAATCACAGGGGTCAACTTCCAAAGCTTATGATTCATAGTTGGAGGAGAAAGTGAATTATCTGGATCATCCGATGGTATATTTTTGAGCCCAAGGGCAAAGAAACCAAGGTTAGAACTATAATGACAGATACAGGGACCATAGCAGAGAGTGAGAAAGTTACTGGAGGAAAAAAATGACTACAGAGAGAAGGGATATAGGTACATTCCACCTGGATGATAAGATGTAGAATCCATAATGGTAGAGATGCTGGCTAAGATGGTGAAGAGTCAAGAAAATCAAGAGATCAGCCTTAAAGATATTAAGGCTAATATTTTAGGATTGACCCAGAAGGTCGAGTCATATGCCACTACTATCAAGAAGTTAGAGCACCAGTTCGGGCAGATATAAGAACTCTGAACTAGAGATAGTCAGGTACCTTTCTTAAATGCCCCAGACTTTGGCCTTTGCAAATTTCCTAAGCTCAATCTCATTGCCCAGTAGATGACTCACCATACTAGTCGTATGGTATGGTTATGGGTCTAGGGACCAAGTCATTAACAAATCAGTGTGTTATTGGCCAAGTTTTGTACTAGTTATGGGAGACTTCTCACGAGCCATATGATTATATGAAGAGTGGATAGAGTCTAGTCATATGTTATCCAGTGTCTAAGAACTTAGTATTTTGTGATGGTCATGACTAGACCATACAAGTCGTATGGTCTATTAATGAGTGGGACTAGGAAGTATTAAGTTGAATAGTGTGTGGTGTCCAATTCTCTATATTGGTGATGACTTAATGGTAATATTCATATATTATGGTGATGATTCAATGGCTTGACTCGTAACCAAAGACGAAATTTTATAACTTAAAGCTGGGGGTACTTTGGACATTTTCTACCCCAAGCCCTTAAGACCCTATGTCTTATATCACCTTTTGGTTCTCTATTATACACTTTAAAAGATTAAAACACTCTCTAAACTCTCTCTTAAACCTCTCAAGAAAGATTAGGCTAGGGTTTCTTCAAAGTGGTCATCCAATCAAATTATCTTTGTGAATATTCGTAACTCAGGCATGTGACTCTTTCTTCATTGTTAGTTCACTAAAACCATATGTTTAGAGCATTGTTCATGAGTCATTAATGGTGATTTTGAAATCCATGGTTGAGGGTTTGAATGCATAATATTGAGTATTGTTTTCTCATGGTTTAAATTATGATTACACATGTTTTGATAATGGTTTTGCACATATAGGTGCATGGTAATTGTGGTTTAACTAATGGGTCATGATTAACCCTAGATTTGTGGGTCATTGGCTTTGATTATGGCATGCCCTCAACGTATTTGTGAAATTATCAAAGAGAATGAACTTGTCACAAGTTTAAATTGTGTTTTGAACTAATGCTTAGAATAAGAATGTTAGTAAAAGAAGAATGGATTTGTAAAGGTCTTGAGGACCATAAATTTAATTGAAACACTAAATGGGTCTGAGTCCCTAAATATTGAATTAAATTGATGTCTTTCTTTAGACAATGGGTTCGAGTCCCAAGTTGATTAATAATGGTTATGGCATATTGTACGTTTGCAAGTGGGTTGGTATGACAATACCAACGGGATGCATTTGGTAATTTAATGAATTAATAGTTGTGTATGTGTAATGAATATTTTAATTAGTATTTAAAGTGGGATGTGTAGTAGGGTTGTAAAAGTGGACTCTAAAGGACTAACACTGGAAATCGCACTAGCCGATACGGGTGTTTATGTGACCAGGAGGATTGAGTCCCCCGAATTGATGTGTGGATGGGAGGTTCGAGTCCCCCTTATTGTATGCATTGGTGCTTAATTTACCTTGATTATGCTGGGAGGTTTATATGAATATGGATATTCTTTAGTTTGTAAAGCTACACGCACTAGGGCCCCTTCATCTTGGGGAAAGCTGGGCCCATATAGCCCGTGGGTGCCTTGTTATATAATGGTTATGCTATATAGCCTAGGTTAAGTTTTTTAAATATATGCTAAACCTTGTTCCCAATTCCGACACGATATATATGTATATATGTGATTATATATGGTTATTTGATTTGGTTTTGAATGATGGTAATTCTTCTATCCTTGAGTTACATACTAGCACTCTAACTGTTAACTATCTTCGAATGTTGTATTCGCATGTAATGCAGGCACCAGAACCTCTTCTACTTTTCTTGCATAGTGATTAGGTGCTCGAGTTAGTTTGTGAGTTGACATTGAAGTGGTGAGCTTCCATACTCTGGAAGGCTTTATTTCTTGGTCCTTATTTTGGCTACTGTCGGGGACATGTCCCAATATCTTATTGATTTTAATATTGTAAAGGCTTTGTTGGATTACTGTAGACTTGGGTAGTTTGGTTGATTATTTTGATGATGGATGGTTGTCCGATTATCGATGGTTGGTATAGAAATATTATGAACTATCATTAGTTTTGTTATATGCTGTCTTGTTATATATTTGGAATTTATTCGACCCTTGAGATTTTTATGTTGGTTCGATTAGGTAAAGAGGGTGGTCTCAGGTCCATGTTGGACTTGAGATACCTATCATGGCCAGGCCTTGGTTTAGGTTGTGACAAAGATGGTATCAGAGCCTTGGTTTATAGTCAATTAGGTATCCATAAATCCGTGTCAAGTAGAGTCTCTTTTATGGGTGTGTAGCGTGCCACACTTATAAGAGAGAGGCTATAAGACATTTAGGAATGTTTCTCTTTCTTTTTGTTCTATTTTTTTTAAATCATGCCTCCCAGATGATATGAAACTTATGGTAGCTCCTTTGTTCCACTTGGGGACACTGTTGATTGGAAACACCCTGCTTATGGGGTTCAAACTCAGTCTAGGGGTCCAAATCCTTATTACCCTCCTAGAGTTCCACCGATTCTCTCTAGCCCTCTTTGATCTCCTCAAGTTGATATGATAAATACTGAGTTTCATCAGTTTATTCATATATTGGCTCAATTGGCAGCTTCTCAGTCTGATCGTAGTACACTAGCTTCTGAGGCCACTAGGGTTGGCCAATTCATAAGGTTGAGTCCTCTAACTTTTACTGGTGTTACGGTTGAGGAGAATTCTTAAGATTTTGTTAAAGGTATGGAGTTTGCTACCCATCAATTGAAGGATGTGGCAAACCAATGGTATGAAGAGTGGGAATAGTCCAGGGGAGATGATACTAACTTTGCACTATAAGATGACTTCTCTAGTGCCTTTTTGGACTGCTTCTTTCCTCGGATGTTGAGGGAGGCGAAAGCGGAGGAATTTATGAATCTCAGACAAGGTAGGATGTTGGTCAAAGAGTATGCCTTAAAATTCCATCAGTTATCTAGGTATGCTCCTGAGTTGGTGTCTCGCATGAGAGGTAGAATACGTAAGTTTGCTTCTGGGTTATCTCGTGAGTTGTTTCTGGAGAGTTGGATGCTTTGTTGAATAAGGATATGGATATTTCTCGGCTTGTGCTATATATGTAGTAGGTTGAGGAGGAAAAAAAGAAGCAGACTGAGATTTTGAAAATCAGAGTAAGAGATTTAGATTTTTGATCAGGGTGAAGGCCATTAGTAGAGTGGTAGAGATGGGGGAAAGTGGCCTAAGAAGAAGTTAGGGAGTTCTATTCTCTCTTTATGACTAGTACTTCTTACCCAAAGCCATTGGACAATTATTATTCTTAGCATGATTGAGGATATGGGGCACAGGGTGCCTAAATCTTAGGCTGTTGGGGCTTAGTCTACTCTATCATATCCTCCTTGTAGATTCTGTGGTCAGCCGTACCGTGGCTATTGTGAGAAGGGGAGAAACCAATGTTTTAATTATGGTCAAATTGACCATATACAGTATGATTGTCCTTTTAGGGTTGCTTCTGGGGACAATAAGGTTCCTGTTTCCTCTTAATCAGCTCCAACACCAAAGGGTGCTACTTCTGCTTTTGGTACCGGCACTGGCTGAAATCACTTATATGCTCTTGCTTCTCGTCTGGACTCTAAGATATCTCCCGATATCGTTACTTGTATGTTGAAACTTCCCATGATGTGTACTGTTTACTTGATCCAGGGTCCACTCTCTCTTATGTGACCTTATTTGTGGCTGTGTATTTTGGTTTCTATCCTGAGTATATTTCTAATCTTTATTCTGTGTCCACCCCGGTAGGTGACTCCATGGTTACTAGGAAAGTCTATAGGGGTTTTCTGATATTCATGGGTAGTCAGGAGACTTTGGTGGATCTGTTTGAGTTAGACATGGTTAATTTTGGTATTATTTTAGGGATGGACTGGCTACACTCATGCTATGCTTTTGTAGACTGTTGAACCCATAACGTCATGTTTAAGTTCCCTAGTGAGCCAATTGTTGAATGGGAGAGAAGTTCCCTAGAGCCTAAGTAAAGGTTTATATTGTATCTTAGAGCCCAAAAATTAATTTCCAAGGGATGTCTATATCATTTGGTCTGGGTTAAATATTCTAACTCGAAGGATCCTCTATTGACATCCATTCTCGTGGTTAGTGAATTTTTGTAGTTTTTTCCTGATTATTTACATAGTGTCCCTCCCGCCAGGGAGATTGATTTTGGTATTGATCTTGTTCCGAAAGCTCATCCTATCTCTATTCCTCTAATTTAAATGGCTGCGAGTGAGTTGAAAAAACTCAAGGAGCATTTAAATGATCTCTTAGATAAGGATTTCATCTGTTCTAGTGTGTCTCCGTGGGGTGCACCAGTGTTATTCTGGGGTAAGAAAGATGGTTCCCTTCGAATGTGTATTGATTACTGGTAATTGAATATGGTAATGGTAAAGAATAAACATTCTCTTCCAAGGATAGATGATTTGTTTGATCAGCTTCAGGGTGGCAAGTTTTTCTCTAAGATTGATCTTCAGTCCGAGTATCATCAGTTAAAGATTAGGGAGGCAAATATCCCTAAGACAACTTTTCATACCCAACATGGACATTTTGAGTTCTTGGTCATGTATTTTGGTTTGACAAATTCCCCAACAACATTTATGGACTTGATGAATAGGGTTTTCATTAATTTTTGGATTTATTCGTGTTGTCTTTATCGATGATATTTTGGTATACTTAAAGTGTAAGGAAGATCATGACGATCACCTCCGCGTTGTGTTGCAGACCTTGAAAGATCAACAGTTGTATACTAAGTTCTCTAAATATGAATTATGGTTGAACGTTGTTACATTTCTGGGTCATGTTATATTTGGTGAGAGGATCATGATATATCCACAAAAGGTTGTGGTAGTTAAGAATTTGCCTAAACCCACGACTCCAACCGATAGTCAGAGCTTCTTGGATTTCGCCAGCTACTATAGAAGATTTGTGGATAGTTTCTCTTCCATTGCTGCCCTATTGACCAAGTTGACTTAGAGGTAGGTGAAGTTATTGTGGTTTAATGCTTGTAAGGGTAGTTTTGAGAAGCTGAAAGATAAGTTGACTTCAGCTCTATTCTTGACTCTACCTGAAGGGACGAAGGTTTTCGTCGTCTATTATGATGCATCTTGGGTTGGTTTGGATTGTGTTTTGATGCAATATGGTAAGGTGGTTGGTTATGCCTCTTAAGAGTTGATGGTTCATGAGAATAACTATCTAACTCATGACTTAGAGTTGTTAGCCGTGGTGTTCGTGTGGAAAATCTGGTGTTACTGTTTTTATAGAGTGCATGTTGATATCTTTTCTGATCATAGGAGCCTGCAGAAAGTATTCACTTTGAAAGAGCTCAATCTTATGAAAAAGAGGTGGCTTGAGTTGCTAAAGAACTATGATATTAGTCTTCACTACCATCCAGGTAAAGCCAATGTAGTTGATGATGCTCTTAGCAGGTTATCCATGGGGAGTCTAGCTCATATAGATTAGGATAAGCGAGAATTGGTGAAACCTATTCACCATTTAGATATTATTGGAATTCATCTTTTTGACTCTGAGGATAGTGGTGTGTTTGTGCAATAAGTGGCACAATCATGTCATGGTTTTAAAATAAAGGAGAAGCAGGTATTAGACCCTCTCTTGATGAAAATCAAGGATGATGTGGGTAAGAAGAAGGTGATAGCCTTCGATATCAGTGGTGATGGTATCTTGAGGTACCAAAGGAGGTTGTGTGTTCCCGATGTTGATGGGTTATGAGGCAAGATTTTGGTCGAGGCCCATGAATTGTGTTATATGGTTTATCCTAGTTCAACAAAGATGTATCATGATCTCAAGGATATGTATTCTTGGAATAATATGAAGCGGGACGTCGCCAACTTTATGGCTAAGTGTATGGTGTGTCAGTAAGTTAAGGTGGAGCACATGAGAATCGGTGAGATACTCCAAGAAACTGAACTACCGATGTGGAAGTAGGAGGCAATTAATATGGATTTTGTTACTAGTCTTCTGTGATTGCAGAACCAGTGTGACTCTATTTAGGTCATCGTGGATAGGATGACTATTCTGCTCACTTCTTGCCATTGAGGACTAATTATTCTGTCAAGGATTATGCAAAGTTATTTATTCAGAAGGTCATAAAGTTTTATGGTGTGCCTGTATCAATCATTTTAGATCATGGTACTCAATTCTCATCGCATTTCTAACTCTTTTTTCAGCATGGTTTTGGGACTAAAGTGAGCCTTAGCACTGCCTTTCACCTATAGGCGGAAGGGTAAGCAGAAAGAACTATTCAGACTTTGGAAGATATGCCGCGAGCTTGTGTAATCAATTTTGGTGGTAGTTGGTATGACCTCTTGCCTCTCATTGAGTTTTACTATAACAATAGTTACCATCTAGCATTGGTATGGCCCCGTTTGAGACATTCTATGGTAGAAAGTGTAGATCTCCTATTAGGTGGTTCGAGATTGGTAAAGAAGAGATGTTTGGCCAGGATTAGTTCATAAAGCTATGGAAAGGGTTAAGGTTATTTGGAATTGACTGAACACCACCCAAAGTCACCAAAAGTCCAATATAGGCGTGAGGCGAAGGGACTTGGAATTTGAGGTTGGAGATCGATTGTTCTTGAAGGTGTCTCCCAGGGAGTAATGCAGTTTAGAAAGAAGGGAAAGCTCAAGCCCCAATATGTTGGCCCGTACTTGGTGTTTATATGGGTTGGTAATATTGCATATGAGTTGGAATTTCCCTCTAGCATGAGTTCCATTCATCTGGTATTGGATGTGCCCATGTTACAGAAATGCGTGGGTAATCCATCGTTGGTTGTTACTTTGGAGAACATTGGTATTTCATATTCTTTGTCCTATGAGGAGGTCCTGGTGAGTATCTTGGATGGGTAATTTCATCGGTTGCGGATGACGGATGTGGCTTTGGTAAAGGTTCTATGACGGAACCAAAAAGTTTGAGGAAACGACTTGGGAAGCTGATGTTGGGTGTATTTATGCATTCTAGCGTTACTATTCTAGCCTATTTAGCCTTTTTTTGAGGATTATTCAGGTGCTTAACATGTTAATAATGATATAAATATGCATATAAGTGTCCATGTATGTGTTTACGATGATTAATGATGTTTCCAAGCAAGTTTTGATTCAAATTGATCATTTAGAGTTCAATCGAGAAAACTAGTTGAGCTAGGTGTTTGTATAGTCTATCATGTTGGGTTCTAACGTATTTAATGAGTTCCTAAGATTGTTATTGTGTATTTATATGTGAAAAAACTTGGTAATTTTCAAGGGTCAATTGGATCAAGACAAGAGACAAAAAAATAAGTTAGAAATCAAAGTGAATGAAGCCTATGCTTAGCTCGTGTTTCTAGTTCACCGTTTTGGATGTTGTGTTTTTTTGATCTCTAAATTGCTGTTCTTAATGATATAGGATGTTTGGTGAATGGATTATGATGATATATGAAGGATATACAAGCTTCAAATCAAGCGAACAAAACTCAAAAAGGCTCAGAATGGATCAACGAAAGCACAATACACAACTTGGACGCAATTTGGAATCCTGGAATGTCCAGGGCATGTGTGGACTGTAGGAAAGGCCAATTGGCACATGCTATAGATCAAAAGCTTCAGAAGGGATCCAAAACAGTGATCCCTCATGATGAGGGCATGTATCAACCTCTACACACCCTTTTAAGCTTCGCGATGCGACCTACATTCCTATTTCCTGCTTGTGCAATGCGACTTACACTCCTGTTTCTAGATTGCGCATCAATACCCCCTCCAAACATGGCCAAAAGTTGCACTACAACTCCTATTTGGCTTGGGACTACTTGGATAATATAAATAGATATTTGTAAACATTATTATACACTTTTGGACGTCCTTGGAAGATATTGGAGGCTACCACAACTTCTTTTTAGGTTTTATCATTCTTTAATTTAGTTTTATTTATGGTTTGTATCATCAATCCAAGGGATTTGTTGATGAATATTTCCATTAAAGGCTAAACTATCTTTTCGGGGTTAAGGCCAAAATCATGAATACTTTTGTTTTGAATTAAGTTTGTTGATTCGCTTATCATTATGGTTGTTTGTTAATCCTTGTTTTAACTATTTTAAGGATTAGCTACCCTTAGGATACATATATTGTCGACCTTATGATCTCGGGAGGGGGAATAGAAAGATAGAACATGGGGATAAGCAAACTATGGTTTGTATTCTTTTATAAAATAAGGAATCCATATTAGCATCTAGGACAGGGATGTACTTAGAAGACTTACTTGATTCATACGTATAATGATAGCTTTAAATCACTTAGTTGGATTATTACATCCCCGCTCAACGATGTAGTTGTAATGTCTAAGTTAGGTAAACGATTAGATGTCGGGAGACCATGATCATGCGATTAACCCTATGAATCAATATCCAAGATAAGCAATCTGACGAATGAAGTTCAATAACATAGTATGGTTGTTCGTAAGCCTTAACCCTGGTCTTCTATCCATTGATTGTCCTAAGTCATTACTTTTCTGCATTAGTTTGGTTTACTTTTAGTTTACAATTCTAAAACTTTATTGGTTACTTTTCTCAAGTTGTTAAACTAGACTTGGGTAGTTGTTTAATATAAGTCCCTGTGAGATCGATAGTCGGCTTTCTTGAAGGCCACTATATTACTTGGTAGACTATGTAGACTTGCGTGTGCGCTTGGGAGCTGTCAAGTTTTTGGCACCATTGCCGGGGACTTGTAGATTGACAACTATCTTATTTTTAGTTTAGCTACATTGAGTTGTAAATAGTTTAGTTTTTTTGGTTTTTTTTAGTTTCTTTTATTTCTCTTTTTTATCACACTTCTTGACATGATAGCCTGGGATAGATAGTTTTCGAGTGATGATAATTCTATATGGTCTATGGTTTGTAGAAATAGTGGTCATTCTGAAGATATGTGTGCTGTTAATCCCAATTCAGTAATGTTTGTGGGCTATGATCAAAGGCAATACTATGTGAACGCCTACAATCAGCAATAACAATTTTAACAGCCACAGGTTCAGAATTACTAGGCACCGTTTCAAACGAACAATTTGGAAGAGATTCTAAAACAAATTTTACCTAATCAAGCACCATTGTCAGCAGATATAAAGAGTTATGAGGCCAATTTAGAGTGTCAACAAATTGTGATAAGGAACTTGGTGATGCAGATAGGGAAAGTGCAACAGGTACATAATACCATACCTCAAGGAGATTTGCCAAGTGACAGTGAATAAGTAATTGCAATCACTTTGAGGAATGGTATAGAGCTTAATGAAGAACCTCCAAAGACAATTAAGGAGGTAGATGCAGAGTTGACTTCCCAACCTATTGAAGACAAAGTTGTTGACAATTCAAGGAAGTCTGAGTACACAAAAACTGAAATTGTTGAACTTGTTAAGGAGATACTACCATCACCATATGAATCACAACCATTCATTTGTCATCTTTCTTTTGAGACTGAAATTGAGAAGGTAAATAAGAGTGAGGGTGTAGTGGATAGTGTAAATTTTAAAGTAGGATTGGTTGGGCCTCATTCAAATCACTTTTCTATATTATGTTTAGATGATATTTTATCTGTGGAATCATTTAAAATAGTGGAAGACCGTAAAGATGAGGAACAAGAATCTTATATTCTTGATTTTACATCGAATAAGTTATATAAAAACATACCTCACCTCCAGGCCGAGTGGTTTACCATGCACATTCTATTACTCAGTTCTTTAATTTTTGTACCATCTCCCTTTGATCGAGGTAAGAAGATGGATGCAATGTTGGGGGTAAAATTCATATCCTCAAGGTGTAGAAAAAGTTGATTGGGTCGTGCCGCAACACTAAATTAGGCGCTTCTTGGGAGGCAACCCAAGTTAAGGTTGATAGAAAGTCTGAGTACCAAAAATCTGAGCTTGAAGCATAGCGAAGACTGAGTGTGGAGTCCCCAAACCTTCTTGATATTTAAAGATACTACTATCTAGGCCTAGAGGCCTCAGGGAGTATTTCTATCTCTTACTATAAAAGTTGACTTTGGGGACAAAGTAGATTTTTAAGTGTGGGGTGGGGAAATTCCCAATTTTGGACTCAATTTAACATTTTTTGTTTAGGAATAAAGATGATATTCTTGTTGATGCTATTTTTGGTTACATGGTGCAAGTGTTTTGTTTGATAAAAGCATGTTGAAAGAGTAAATTGCTATTTTTGAGACTCTTAGGGTCATGTTTGTGACTCTTGTACTTGTTGGCTTAACTTTGAATTTGTTGTATTGTTTGGTCGGGAGTCTATGATGATCCTATATGAGTTGAACATGTGCCATGTGCGTGTGAGGTATTTATATATTCCTTGTTGCATGTGATGTCTAGAACTTGCCGGTGTGTGTGTGAAGTAAAATAAAGAATGTGAGTTTAGGAGATGATTTAGGCATTTCTTTGATAGCCTAGTTTTATACCTTCTTTTTGACCTACCCTTTGTGCATAATCCTAGTAAGCCCCGTTGAGCCTTTTGTTTCTCTTTGGCAGTCGCATAAGTAGCCTAATCCCTTCTGTGATAGACCATAATTTGATCCAAAAAGCTCCTAAGTGCTTTAGTGAAAAATTAATCAAGGAGTTTGAGAAATAAGAAGAAAAAAGTGAAATTAAAGCCCCAAAATAAATAGTTATTGGTGTTTAAAATTGATGTGTTGTGGTTAGGAGTGAATAATGAAAAGAATAAAAATTTGTTCAAATTGGATAAGTTGTTCATAGCATGCTTCCACTATAGTGTTTGTGAAAATGCTTAAATGAGATGGGGTGAAAGAAAAAGATGTGGGTAGATAAAAGTGATGTAAATTAGTTATCGGAGAATGGTTTTAATTGATCATGTGTTGCATTAAAGTGCTTAGGGAACATAGTCACTATTCCTGATTAAAATAGTTCCTACCCATCCCTTAGCCTACATTACAACCTCGAAAAGACCTATTTGATCTTAAGATTCATCATTTCTATATTAGTGGAGCACTATAATAAGGGAAATCTTATGGTTCATTATGTGTAACTTGTGAATTCTTTGTGAGAGTGAGTGTTATTTCATTCTTGTACCCGTCATGTAATAAATTGCTTAATTATGAGTGATTATAGGTAAATCTCTTGTCATGATGGGCACATGTTTGATGAATGTGGTTGATTTTTATGATGTTCTTGATTGAGCAATATGCATGAGTTTGCTACTTGTTGAGTCCATTTTTGAGGCTAGGATGTGTTGAAGTAGGATTCTTGAGATTTCAATTATGTATAACATGCTTAGTGTTGTAAACTTGCATTCTATGTAGTCATTATAGTAATAGCTTGAGTGTCTTTCACATAGTCTAAGTGTGGAGTCTCTTCAGTTCATGATGTTTATAGTGAAGAGGTGTTCGAGGATGAACAAGGCTTTAAGTGCGGGGTGGTGATGTTGGGTGTAATTATACATTCTAGCATTACTATTCTAGCCTGTTTAGCCTTGTTTTGAGGATGATTCATGTTCTTAATGCATTAATAATGAGATAGATATACATATAAGTGTCCATGTATGTGTTTACAATGTTTAATGGTGTTTCCAAGTAAGTTTTGATTCAAATTGATCATTTAGAGTTCAACCGAGAAAACTAGTGTGACTAGCTTGAGCTAGGTGTTTGTATAGTCTATCGTGTTGGATTCTAACATTTTTAATGAGTTTATAAGGTTGTTATTGTATATTTATATGTGAAAAAACTTTTTGGTAATGTTCAAGGGTCAATTGGATCAAGACAAGAGTCAAAACAATAAGTTAGAAATCAAAGTGAATGAAGCCTATGCTTAGCTCGTGTTTCTAGTTCACTATTTTGGATGTTGTGTTGTTTTAATCTCTTAATTGTTGTGTTTAATGCTATAGGATGTTTGGTGAATGGATTATGATGATATAATAAGGATATACAATCTTCAAATCAAGTGTAAACAACTCAAAAAGTCTCAGAATGGATCAAAGAAAGCACAATACACAACTTTGATGAAATTTGGAGTCCTGGAATGTCCAGGGCGTGTGTAGACTGTAGGAAAGGCAAATTGGTTCATTCTATAAGCCAAAAGCTTCATAAGGGACTCAAAATAGTGATCCCTTGTGATGAGGGTGCGTATCGACCTCCACACAACCTTTTAACCCTTTTGATGCGACCTATATTCCAGTTTCCATCTTGTCCGACACTACTTACACTCCCGTTTCTAGATTGTGCATCGCGACCCCCATCCAAACACAGCCACAAGTTACACTACAACTCCTATTTGGATTAGGACTACTTGGATACTATAAATACATCTTTGTAAACATTATTATATACTTTTGGACGTCCTTGGAAGATATTGGAGGCTACCATAACTTCATTTTAGGTTTTATCATTCTTTAATGTAGTTTTATTTATGGTTTGTATCATCAATCCAAGGGTTTGGTTGATGAATATTTCCATTAAAGGCTAAACTCCCTTTTCGGAGTTAAGGCCAAGATCATGAATACTTTCATTTTGAATTAAGTTTGTTGATTCGCTTATCATTATAGTTGTTTATTTATCCTTGTTTTAACTATTTTAGGAATTAGATATCCTTAGGATACATATATTGTCGACCTTATGATCTTGGGTGAGGGAATAGGAAGATAGAACATGGGATAAGAAAAGTATGGTTTGTATTCTTTTATAAAATATGGAATCCATATTAGCATCTAGGACAAGGATATACTTAGAAGCCTTAGTTGATTCACACGTAGGATGATAACTTTAAATCACTTAGTTGGATTCTTACATCCCCACTCAATGATGTCGTTGTATTTTCCAAGTTAGGTAAATGGTTATAGATCGGGAGACCAAGACCATGCGATTAACTCCACGAATCAATAGCCAAGACTAGCAATCTAATGAATAAAGTTCAATAATGTAGTATGATTGTTCGTAAGCCTTAGACCTAGTCTTCTATCCATTGATTTTGCTAAGTCATTACTTTTCCGCATTAGTTTAGTTTACTTTTAGTTTACAATTCTAAAACTTTATTGATTATTTTTCTCAAGTTGTTAAACTAGACTTGGGTAGTTGTTTAACACAAGTCCCTATGGGATCGATATTCGGCTTTCTTGAAGGTGACTATATTACTTGGTAGACCACATACACTTGCGTGTGCGCTTGAGCACGGTCAGAAGCTGGGGAGGACATGAAGTCCAAGTGCCCATTCTTATTCCCTATTCTGAAAATTTGTGCTTGAGGTATCTATATATTCTTAGCATCTATATTTTTTATTTGGTCAAAGGAAAGGATGATCTCCCCTGTCATCTTTGTTTTCTAACTTAGTTAAAGGTAAGAGTAGAGGTCTATGGAATCCAATAGTGCTTGTGTTGCCTTGACCCATCATTTGAGGATGAATGATCCTAAGTGGGGTAGGCTGAAATGCCCCAGACTTTGGCCTTTGCAAATTTCCTGAGTTCGAGCTTACTGCCCTTGTAATACCTCGTACGTTTCTAGTTAAGCCTAGCCCTTAGTAATTACTTAATACAGAATCTAAAAATAAAACTAAGTGTTGGGGACTTAGTCTCATTTTTGACCTCTTAACTTCGAGGATTTTTAAGTTGACCTTTCAGGCCTCGAGATGATGGTTTTTGAGTTGATTCATGTTCAGGGGAGTAAGGAGCTTGTCTCAGGGAAGTTTCAGAATTTTATGATGAGGTTTGCGCCGTGTTTGGATTGCCATTCCAGTGGCTCTGTGCGATTTGCCTGTGTCGTGCTAGTAATAATGGTGAGACTGTCACCACATCGCCCCAAGCCCATAAACAATATTTTAGTTGCGAATTTAAACACAGAAGGGCATTTAGGTTATTTGCCCCCAACCCAAATCATAAAATCAGAAGATTAGATGTTATTCTAAGCAAATTACATCATCACTCATCAAATTTCTCTCCAATAAACACTAATTTAACTCCAAGAAATCCAAATCTTCATCACACCCTCTTCAAGATAATCAAGAATCCAAGTTTCTGGGTTCAAGAACTTCAAGAACAGCCTTCAAGAACATCAATAGGAATCCAAAGTCAAGTTTCTTTATCAATTAACCTAATAAGGTATGTGGGGTTATAAACAAGGATACTCTTTCATCCTTGTGCCCAAAATTTGATTTTAACTTAAGATTTCATGATTTGTGAACTAGGCTTCATATCCAAACTATTTCATTTTGAATTTATGTGTTTACAAGTGTTTTTTTTAGTGAAATGGACCTTTCCCGAGGGTCTCACCTCCTGTAGTGGTTAGGGGTTGAGCCGTACACCCCCAAGCCTTATCATAAGTAAAACAAAATGAAATACATGGAGAGGGACATAGACCTAACCTCTTATCCTATGGTGGTTCAAAGTCGACTAGCCTACTAAGGCTGATCAACTCATCCCCGATACTAGAAATAGAACCTAGATCTAAGCACCTAAAAGAGAGGACTCCTCTTAGTACAATATAATCTAGGAAAACATAAATAAGGGAGACTCTCCCCTTACAAAGTAAGAAGAAAATCAAAACAAAACTAAGCCAATTCATAAAAGTTATAAACTAAAAAGAATAGCGTAGATGAAGCAGAAGAGGTGAGATAAATGAAACAGAAGATTCCAAGAGCAATAAAGTTCAACTCTATCTATAGTGGTTTCTTGATGTGCTTTAACATCCTTCTTCAAAAATTAGAAGCACCAATTTTGTCAAGAGTGAAGAATTCTCTAGTCTTCTGAGGAAGAAGGTGAAAGCTATACTAATACTAAGTAGAATCCACTTTATGGCTATGCTTAGATAGAGCATCTACCAAAAAATTTGCCTCCCTGTATATATGAACACATCTGAACTAATCAAGTATCTTAGTAAGATACTGAAGCTCCTCAATGTACCTGCAAATGTTCCACGGTGGTGTAACTCCAAAAGGTGTCGGAAAAGCAAAAATCAGCTTGCCTTCACTATCTCTCAGAATACCCCCTGCTCCAATTTTTTTGGGATTTTTCAAAGCACTTCCATCTGTGTTCATCTTTACCATTGTATGATATGGATTGGACCAACAAACTTGAGTAACCTTCATCTCATGTTGGCAGTTCTCAATAAAAATAACAAGATCACTACAATTATTTGGCCAAGTATATGGATAAACAGTAATCAATAACATATGAAACTGCTTATTGGTGTGCATGTTTATCTCATCTATTAATGCTTTGGATTGACGATTTATTTCATGTATTGTACTTCCTTATCGTGAACTGAGATTGTTAAATGATTTCAAGATGATTGTTGAGAATGAAATTTTATTATGGAATTCTAAAAATTTAAGTACATATGCTTTAAACCCAAGAATGAGTTTTGAGATTTCAAGAAGACTATGATATTAAGCCTCTTTTATATGTTGTTTACCAAGATTTAAGAAAGAATTGATCTTTGATCCTAAACTACGATAAGGAATCCACATTATTCATATATTTATCATTTAAAGCAAAGAGAAGCATAACTAGTTTTCCTTATAAACCCTTGTGCTATTTTAAGGTGGATTTCCTAAAGTTTGAGTGATAAGTATGGGAGTAGTATTTAGCACTGAGTTGGGTATGATTCCAAAGGTATCATGCCCCAGAACTACGTGCCACCATAGGTTTAAGTGCCTATAGTGGGTTAAGTGAGTGATCACTTAAGATAAGGTTCTATTTTGATGGAAAGGGTAGAACAACTCTCCCCAACATGGGTAAGACGTTGGACTCCATGACAACTCACATTGTTTATGCCAGTTTGAAGAAACTCCCAATTAAAAAAGTAAAAGTACAACTTTTAGAACTAAGTGTTATGGCTCATAAAGATTATCTATGTTTTACATACTTATGTTTTATTACTATGCAGTACACGTTTTACTCAAGCCAAGGCGAGTCATTTACACTAAGCATGCATCCTTTAAATGTTTTTTATGAATATTAAACTTTGTTTTACTTATGCATTCACCCCCATATGCTCAGTAAATTCCAAAAGTACTGATCTTCATATACGTCTATATGCTACATTGTTTAATAATGTAGGTTTAGGTGCTCAGTTCTAGTGACATGATTGACCGCGAGCATCTCTATCTACATCCCGACAGTTGGTGATCCGTCATAGTTCAAGGACCTAGTTATCTAGATTTTTATCTCATTACAGTATTTGATCAGTTTCTTTTAGTTTAGTTTGAGTCAGCAGGGGTCTGTCCCAGTAGGGCTCTAGCTGGTAGAAGTAGAGGCTTGTCCGACTGTTAGTTATATTACAGATTTCAAGTGTTGGTTGTCTATACTTTTAAGTTAAATAGTTTCAAACATTATGTTCAGTTAAATTCAGTTTAATTCAGACAGTATTCAGTACTTCAGTGTTATTGCATGCCTAGATTGTCCTTATTTTGAGTTTCAAAACTTGTACAAGGATTATAGGGTTAGCTTGGGGCTATTCAAAGTCTCGAGCACTGTGTGACATCTCGAGATAGATTTTTGAGGGGTTACAAACTTGGTATCAGATCCTAAGATTTAAAGAGTCCTAGGAAGTCAGACAAGCCACGTTATGTAGAGTCTTGATCATGGGTGTAAAATGCACCATATTTATGAGCAAAAGGATATGAAATGATTTAGGAAATTATTCTTTTCTTTCATGAATCTATCATGCTTATAGTTGTATTTATCTTCTTTAACTCATGCTTTTATATGATAGAATATCCCTCCTTATCGAGATAATGCACGCAGAAATGATAACCAGCCACCCCAGCCTTCTGATCCTCTGAATGAGAATGTGTCCCATGCTACATATTGGTCTTTTTTTCAGGCGTTGGCCTAAACTATGACTGCTAATGTTTTGGTCAACTATCAGGTTACAGTCCCACTTTAGCAGAATAGTGATTTAGCTGCATCCAAAATTCATGACTTCATAAAAATGAATCCGCCTGAATTCTTTGTGTCAAAAGTTGGTGAGGACCGATAGCTCTACTTTGATGAGGTGAGAAAGATCACCCAAGTTATGCATGTTACTAAGGAGGAGAGTATGGAATTGGCATCCTATAGGATGAAGGATGTTTCCTATGATTGGGTTGTTATGTGGAAGAATGGTAGAGGAGAGGATACAACTCCTATGAGGTGACAAGTGTTTCAAGATGAGTTTCTGGACAGGTTCTTTCTGTGTGAGATGAGAGAATCTAGGGTCAAGGAATTTATGAACCTGAGGCAGGGCTTGATGTCAGTGAAAGAGTATTGCCTTAAGTTCACCAAGTTGTCTAAGTATGCTCCCGATTTGATAGCTGACCCTAGATTTACTATGAGTAAGTATGTTACTGGAGTGTTTGGTTTGGTAGTCAAGGAGTGTAGGACTGCCATGCTTATTGGTGGCATGGATTTTTCTAGACTGACGACTCATGCTCAACAGATTGAGGTAGAGAAGTTAAAGGGGGAGAGAGAGAAAATAAGATGACTAGAATTGGACAGTTTGAGTATGGCCAAGCAAGGTCTGGAGGGGGCATTCATTTACAGTTTTAGGGTCACTCACATATGCCAGCACCATCTTTAGCCAGTTCCCCTATACGCAAAACCAAACAAGAGCAGTGGGGTAGGACTTTTATGTCCAGGTCTAAAAACAGTCTGGGTGGAAGGCTCAATTATCCAACATATGCTAAGTGTGGTAAAACTCATCCTGGTGAGTGTTTGTGGGCACAGAAAGGTTGCTATGGATGTGGCAAGTTGGGTCATAAAATCAAAGAGTTCCCATATGCTAAGCAAGAAAATAGGGATATTCATCCCTAGACTTAGGCTACTAGTGCACCAGCTCTACTAGGTCGCCCAATCCCTCTTCAGGGCACATCATCCAGTACAGGTGGTGGTCAGCACCAGAATAGGTTTTATTCTTTACCATCCCGTCAGGAGCAGAAGAGTTCACCAGATGTCATTACTAGTATGCTTCATGTCTTTTATCTTGATGTCTATGTATTATTGAACCTAGGGTCAAATCTCTCTTATGTAACTCCATTGGTTGTGATAAATGTTGGGGTGGTCCTAAGAAACTCACTAATCCTTTCTTAGTGTCCACCCTAGTGGGTGAATCAGTTGTTGCCAAACAAGTCTATAGAAAGTTTCCTATCACTGTCCTTTACAAGATTATATTTGCAAACCTAATAGAATTAAACATGGTCGATTTTGACATTATTCTAGGCATGGATTGGTTCCGTTCATATTATGCATCTATAGGTTATTGCACTCGAGTAGTAAAGTTTTAGTTTCCTCATGAGCTAGTCTTTGAGTGGGAAGGTAATTCAGTGTCTCCCAAGAGTCATTTCATATCCTATCTTAATGCTAGAAAGTGGATATCAAAAGGGTGCATTTATCATTTAGTTCGAGTGAAGGACACTAAGTCGGAGACTCTAATAATTCAGTTAGTCTGTGTAGTCAATGGGTTTTCTAAAGTTTTTCCCAAAGATCTGCCACGGGTACTTCCCAACAGAGAAATAGAATTCGGATTTGATCTCCTTCCTGATACTCAGCCCATCTCTATTCATCCATATTGTATGGCTCTATCCAAGCTTAAAGAGCTAAAAAAGAAACTTAAATACCTCTTAGATAAAGGTTTCATAAGGACCAGTGTCTCTCTATAGGGCACTTCTGTCCTGTTCGTGCATAAGAAAGATGGCTGTCTCTGAATGTGCATCGATTACCATCAGTTGAATAAAGTCATAATCAAAAATAAATATCCTCTTCCTAGGATTGATGACTTATTCGACCAGCTCCAAGGCTCAAGTTACTTCTCTAAGATAGACCTTAGATTTGGATATCACCAGCTTAGAGTAAGAGAATGTGATGTTTCAAAGACATCTTTTTGAACCCATTACATTTACTTTGAGTTTCTAGTCATGTGTTTCGGACTGGAAAATGGCCCCGCAACCTTCATGGACTTGATGAACAGAGTGTTCAAATAGAATTTGGACATGTTTGTCATAGTCTTTATTGGTGATATCTTTGTCCATTCTCATTGTGAGGATGACCATGCAGACCATCTAAGAATTGTGTTGCAAATTCTTAGAAATCTTTAGTTGTTTCAAAATTTAGTAATTGTGAATTTTGATTAATATCAATATCTTTCCTCGGTCATATTATTTTTGGTGATGGCATTAGAGTTGATCCCCAAAAGATCGAAGCCGTGAGAAACTGGCCTGGATCCATCTCCCCATCAGACATCATGAGTTTCTTGGGTTTAGCTAGCTATTGCCAATGGTTTATTGAGGGGTTTTCATCTATTGCGTCCCCCATGTCTAGATTGACTCAAGATAAAGTTAAGTTTTAGTGGTCAGATTTATGTGAGAAGAGTTTTTAGGAGCTTAAGGCTCAACTTACTTCAATCCCAATTTTAGTGCTACCTGATGGTACAGATGGACTTGTTGTCTACTGTGATGCTTCTAGAGTTTGTCTGGGTTGTGTTTTGATGCAGAGAGGTAAGGTCATATCCTATGCCTCTAAACAGATTAAGCCTCACAAAAAGAACTATCCTACCTATGATCTTGAGTTAGCTTCTTTTGTATATGCCTTGAAAATCTGGAGGCACTATCTCTATGGGGTATATGTTGATGTATTCGCAGACCACAATAGCTTGCAGTATGTATATTCCCAGAGAGAGTTAAATCTCTATTAGATAAGGTGGTTGGAGTTGTTTAAAGATTACAACATGAGTGTTTTGTATCATACAGGCAAGGCCAACGTAGTGGAAAATACCCTTAGTAGACTGTCGATGGGCAGTCTTGCTCATGTGGAAAGTGAAAAGAAAGAATTAGTTTGGGAAGTTAATCAGTTGGAGAGATTAGGTGTGCGATTGGTTGTCTCAGTTAAGGGGAATATTTGGGTTCAGAGTAGTTCAGAATCTTTTTTAGTTTTTGAAGTGAAAGAGAAATAAGATAAGGACCTCAGTTTAGTTAAGCAGAAAGAGTCAGTTAGAGATCAAAAGGTAGAGGTTTTCTCCCAAGGGGGAGACAGTGTGTTGAGATAATAGAGTAGACTATATGTGTCATGCATTGATAGTTTGAGGTAGTGGATTATGGCAGAAGCGCATGGTGCGCATTTCTCCATTCACCTAGGGCCACTAAGATGTACCACGATTTGTAGGAAGTCTATTAGTGGAGTGGTATGAAGAAAGATATTGCAAAATTTGTGGCAAAGTAAGCTAATTGTCAACAAGTTAAGGTAGAGCACCAAAGACCAGGTGGCACCTTGCAGGTGTTTAGTATTCCCACTTTAAAGTGGGAATAGGTGAATATGGACTTTGTGATAGGGATACCCTTTTCGCGTTGTCAACATGATTCGATTTGGGTTATTGTAGACAGATTGACCAAATCAACCTATTTCTTGCCAGTTCACACATCCCACTTAGCTGATGATTATGCTAAGCTATATATTAGAGAGTTATTTAGATGGCACAGAATTTCTTTGTCCATCATTTCAGATAGGGGTACTTAGTTTACCTCTCACTTTTGGAAAGCCTTTCAGAAGGGTCTTGGTACCCAAGTTCATCTTAGTTCAGCTTTTCACCTTCAGATAGATGGTCAGGCAAAGAGGACCATTCAGACCCTAGAGGATATGTTGAGGGCGTGTGTTTTTGACTTTAAGGGTTGTTGGGATTATCACTTACCATTGATTGAGTTTGCCTACAATAATAGTTACCACTCTAGTATTTAGATGGCCCCATTTAAGGCTTTTTATGTAAGGAGATATAGGTCACCTATCGATCGGTTTAAAGTGAGTGAGCTCGCTTTGATAGGGACAGATGTAATGTTTGAGGCCATGGAGAAAGTTCAGTTGATTCAAGAGAGGTTGAAAATAGATCAGAGTTGTTAGAAATCTTATGCAGATCTAAAGAAAAGAGATCTTGAGTTTGAAGTCGATGACTTAGTATATTTGAAGGTTTCACCCATGAAGGGAGTAAAGAGATTTGGCAAAAAAGGGAAAATTAGTCCCCGATATGTTGGCCCTTATAGGGTATTGAGACGTGTTGGGAAGGTAGCGTACGAGCTTGAATTTCCTACTGAGTTGTCATCCATTCACCTAGTGTTTCTTGTCTCTGTATTAAAGAAGTGTATTGGTGATCCAGCTATGGTAGTACCTTTAAAAAATGTAGATATTCAGGATAGCCTTTCATACGAAGAAATTCCAATAAAGATTCTTGACCACCAGATTTGTACACTAAGGAACAAAGAAGTTCTCTTGGTCAAAGTTCTTTGGTGGAATCAGTCCATTGAGGGTGCCACTTGGGAAGCAGAAGTATATATGTAAACCAAGTACCCTCATCTTTTTGCCGCAAGTATAGACACAATTTAAGGTATCAAGTTTCCTCATATTATCTTTTTTCCGTTCTCAGTTCTAGCTTGATATAGTCACTCTTATGAAAATTCATGCATTCATAAATCAGTTTAATCATACAGAAATGTTTTCAATCATGCAAGTTTAATGCATAATCTCAGTCCCTCAATATTTCTCAATTTAGCCAATCTCATTTGAGGACGAATGTTTTCAAGGGGGAGATATTGTAATACCCCATACGTTTCTAGTTCAGCTCAGCCCTTAGTACTTACTTAAGACACTTAGAATTTGAAAATAAAACTAAGTGTTGGGGACTTAGTCTCATTTTTGACCTCTTAATTTTGAGGATTTTTAAGTTGACCATCCGGGTTCTGAGACAATGATTTTTGAGTTGATTCATGTTCAGGGGAGTAAGGACCATGTCTCGGGGAAGTTTCAGAATTTTCGGGTGAGGTTTGAGCTGTATTTGGATTGCAATTTAAGTGGCTCAGTACTATTAGCCTGCGTCGTACCAGTAATAACAGTGAGGTGATCACCGCACCATGCCAATACCATAAACAACATTTCAATTATGATTTTAAACCCCAGAAGGGCATTTAGGTCAGTTCCCCCACCCCAAGTCATAAAAATAGAAGATTACATGTTATTCTAAGAAAATTATACTTATAAAATTTCTCTCCAAGAAACCCTAATTTAACTTCAAGAAATCGAAAGATTTATCACACTCTCTTCAAAATAATCAAGAATCCAAGTTTTTGGGTTTAAGAACTTCAAGAAGAAGCCTTCAAGAACATCAATAGGAATCCAAAGTCAAGTTTCTTCATCCAATTATCCTAATAAGGTATGTGGGGTTATGAACAATGATACTCTTTCATCCTTGTGCCCAAAACTTGCTTTTAACTTAAGATTTCATGATTTGCAAATTTGGGTCCATACCCAAAGTATTTCATTTTGAATTTATGAGTTTACTAGTGGTTTAACTATTGGAGGGCATGTTTATCTCATCTATTAATGCTTTGACTTGAAGATTTATGTCATGTATTACACTTCCTTATCGTGAATTGAGATTGTTAAATAATTTTAAGATGATTGTTGAGAATGAAGTTTTATTATGGAATTCTAAAAATTAAGTACATATGCTTTAAACCCAAGAATGAGTTTTGAGATTTTAAAAAAACTATGATCTCAAGCCTCTTTTATAAGTTGTTTTCTAATATTTAAGAAAGAGTTGATCTTTGATCCTAAACTAAGATAAGTAATCCACATTATTCATATAGTTTATGATTTAAATCAAGAGAAGCATAACTAGTTTTCCTTACAAACCCTTGTGCTATTTTAAGGTGGATTTCCTAAAGTCTGAGCGATAAGTAAGGGAGTGGTATTTAGCACCGAGTTGGGTATGATTCCAAAGGTCTCATGCCCCAGAACTACATACCACCATAGGTTTAAGTGCCCATAATGGGCTAAGTTAGTGATCTCTTAAGATAAGGTTCTATTTCGATGGCAAGGGTAGAACAACTCTCCCCAACATTGGTACGATGTTGGACTCCATGACAACTCACATGGTATATGTTGGTTAGAAGAAAATCCCAATAGAAAGAGTAAAAGTACAACTTTTAGAACTAAGTGTTATGGCTCACAAAGATTATCTATGTTTGACATACTCTTGTTTTATTATTATGCTGTACACGTTTTACTCGACCCAAGGCGAGTCATTTACACTTTGCATGTATCCTTTGAAAGTTTTGTATGAATATCGAACTTTTGTTTTACTTATGGATTCTCCCCCATATGCTCAGTACATTCTAAAAGTACTAATCCACATATACGTCTATGTGCTATATTGTTTAATAATGTAGGTTCAGGTGCTCAGTTCCAGCAATGTCATTGACCGCGAGTATCTCTAACTACATCTCGATAGATGGTGAGTCCTCATAGTTCGAGGACCCAATTATTCAGATTTTTAGCTTATAACATTATTTGATTAGTTGCTTTCAATTCAGTTTGAGTCAGTTGGGAGTCTATCCCAGTGGCTCTCTAGCTAGTAGAAGTAGAGGCTTGTTCGACTATCAGTTACATTTTAGATTCCAAGTTTTGGTTGTCTAGACTTTTAAGTTAAATACTTTCAGGCATTATGTTCAATTAAATTTAGTTTAGTATAGACAATACTCAGTATTTCAGTGTTATCACATGCCTAGATTGTCCTTGTTTTGAGTTTTAGGACTTGTAGAAGACTTATAGCGTTAGCTTAGGGCTATTCATAGTCTTGATCACTATATTATATACCGGGACACATTTTTGAGGTATTACAACCCTATGGATGACTCACCATACGAGTCATATAGTATATTTATGGGTCTAGGGGCCCAAGTCATTATCAAACCAATGTGTTATTACCCATGTTCTATCATGGTTATGAGAGACTCCTCACGAGTTGTATGATCATGTAATGAGTGGATAGGATTTGGTCGTATGTTGTCCAGTGTCTAAGACCTTAGTGTTCTATGATGGTCACGACTAGACCATATGAGTTGTATGGTCTAGTGACGAGTGGGACTAGGAAGTCGTAAGTTGGACAAGGTGTGGTGTATAATTATCTATCTTGGTGATGACTCAATGGTAAGAGTCGTATGTTGTGGTGATGAGTCAATGGCTTCACTCGTGACCAAAAGCAGGATTTTACAGCTTAAAGCTGGGGGTACTTTGGACATTTTCCACCCTAAGCCTTTAAGACCACACATCTTATGTCACCTTTTAGTCATTTATTTTAGACTTTAGAAGATTAAAACTCTCTCTCAAATCTCTCAAGAAAGATTGGGCTAGGGTTTCTTTAAAGTGGTTATCTAAGGGATTTAGGATCAAATTCTCTCCTTGAATCTTTGTAACTCAGGCATGCAACTCTTCCTTCATTGTTAGTTCACTAAAATCATATGTTTAGAGCACTGTTCAAGAGTCATTAATGGTGGTTTTGAAAACCATAGTTGAGGGTTTGAATACACAATATTGAGTATTGTTTTCTAATGGTTTAAATTATGATTACACATGTTTTGATAATGGGTTTCCACATATAGGTGCATGGGAACTATGGTTTAACTAATGGGTAATGATTAACCCTAAATTTTTTGGTCTTTTGCTTTGATAATGGCATGCGTCAACCTGTTTATGAAGTTGTCAAAGAGAATGATCTTGTCACAAGTTTAAATTATGTTTCGAACTAATGCTTGGCATAAGAATTTTAATGAAGGATGAATGACTTTGTAAGGGTTTTAAGGTACATAAATTTAATTGAAACACTAAGTAGGTTCGATTCCCTAAATGTTGAATTGAATTTATGTCGTTTTGACAATAGGTTTGAGTCCCAAGTTGATTAATAATGGTTATGGCATCTTGTACGCTTCTAAGTGGGGCTGGTATAATGATACAAGTGAGATTCCTTCAGTAAGTAAATGGATTACTGGTTGTGTATGTGTAACGAATATTTTAATTGTGATTTAAAGCAGGATGTGTAGCAGGGCTATAAAAGTGGAGTCCAAAGGACTAACACTAGAAACCGTGCTAGCTGATGCATGTGTCTATGTGATTGGGAGGTTCGAGTCCCCCGAATGGATATATTAAAGAGAGGTTCGAGTCCCCTATATTGTATCCATTGGTGCTTAGGTCACCTTGATTATGCCGGGAGGTTTGATTCCCCATAAAGATATATATGGAAATGGATATTCTCTATTTTGTATGGCTATACACATTGTGGACCTTCTAACTAGGGGAGAGATAGGCCCATATAGTATATGGGTACCTTATTATATGACAGTTATGCTACACAATGCATCGTAAGTTTTTTTAAATGCATGCTAAACCTTGTTCCTTATCCCGACATGATATATTTGTGTATATATGAGATTGCATATGGTTATTTGATTTGGTTTTGAATAATGGTATTATTTTATTCCTCTATCCCTGAGTGACATGTTAGCGCTCCAACTGCTAACCGTCTCTGAATGCTGTATCCCCATGCAATGCAGGCACCAAAACCTCTTCTACTTTTCCTGCACAGTGATTAAGTGCTCGAGTTAGTTCGTGAGTTGACATTGAAGTGGTAAGCTTTCGTACTTCGAAAGGCTTTATTTCATGGTCCTTATCTCTTATGACTTAGACCTTGTTTTGGATACTGTGGAGGGCATGTCCCAATATTTTATTGATTTCAATATTATAGAGGCTTTGTTGGATTATATTAGACTTGGATGGTTTGGTTGATGGTCTTGGTGATGGACGGTTGTTCGATTATCGGTGGTTGGTATAGACATATTATGAACTATTATTAGTTTTGTTATGATCTATATTTATACATGTTCGGTATTCATCCGACCCTTAAGGTTTTTGTGTTGATTCAGTTAGGTAACAGGGGTGGTCTTTGGTTCATGTGGGACTTGAGATACCCATCACGGCGCGGCCCAGGTTTGGGTCATGATATCTTTTGAGCAACACAATGCAAAATCTAAAAAATGATGGTCATGTACTTGCTATTACCATAGGGAGTGGTATCACTACTATGGATCCCTCACGAGCTATTATAGAAGATGATGATGATGAGACACTTGCCGTTGAGTCCAAAAAGGTAACAGGTGATCAAGGTAAAGTTTATGAATACAAAGGTAAGGGTCCGGTCATTGAGCCAGAAATTAGACAAATTCCAAGACAACCTCCACTTTTTCCTCAGAGATTAAGGTAAAAGAAAGAGAAAGGTAAGTTCAAGAAATTCATTAAAATACTGAAGGAATTAAGCTTGAATATACCATTTCTTGAGGCATTAGAGTAGATGCCTGGATATAGTAGGTTCATGAAACAATTGGTCACAAGAAAGAAATGAAAGGCAATTGAGGATGTTGATGGTGTGCATAACTGCGGTGCAGTCACGACTAGGTCTTTGGCACAGAGAAAAGGTGATCTGAGAGCATTCACTATACTATGCACTATTGGGTCATCCCGATTTTCCAAAACCTTGTGAGATTTAGGGGCCAACATTAATTTGATACCATTGGCCGTATTCAAGTAACTGGGCTTGAACCCTTCGAAATCAACTTTGATGCGGCTGTTGATGACTGATCAGACAGTGAAAAGGCCTATGGGAATATTTTTTGATGTGATCGTGAGAGTGGATAACTTTATCTTTTCAGCTAACTTTGTCATTTTGGACTGTGAGGTTGACACTAGATGCCCATTATATTGGGAAGACCGTTTATGGCCACAAGTAGAGCTATGGTTGACATGGATAAAATGATGAGGAGGTTACATTCAACATTCGAAAGTCAATGAAGCATCTAATCTCCATAAGGGTAGTGTCTGTGATTGATTGTATTGATGACCCTAGAGGATACCCCTATCAGTATCTAGATAAATTTTGAGTAGTCAAGATATCCACATCGTGTTGATATGTTACATCAAGTGCTGTATGGGAGGCAACCCATGACCTTGTTGGTGTAGTCTGAGTAACCAATACAACTACGTCATGCCGCGATGTTAAATCAAGCATTGAGTGGGAGGTTACCACTATTGTTAGTGTTCATGTTTTTGTTGTTTTTCCTTTTTGTAGGTTTTTAGCTCCTGGACTTACCCAGAATATGGTAAAAATTGCTACTTTCATTGATTTCCAGGTAAGTGGTCTATTTTATCAACCCATTGATAACGCTCAATCTACAACTCTCGTAAGAGTGTAAAGCGGCCGTTGTCAAATATATAACCCAACTGGGTTGGGTATCGATCCCACAGGGAATAGCTTGGTCAACAAGTAAGCAAAGATTACTAGACTTTTAGTACAAGTCTCGTAAAAAGGGGGGAGTTTTGTCGTGCAAGTAATGTAACCAAAGTAATAAGGTAAAAACGGAAAATAGCAAAGTAAAAAGTAAGTATGTTTGGTAAGATGTAAAACAATGAGAATTGAGAAGTTGGGGTTATGTCCACCTTATGAGTTGTACGTCTCTATTGGCTATGAGTTGTGCGGAATTCAGACATGCATGTGCTTATAGAGAATTGTATTCGATGGTAAATCCAAGCGTCTTTCGACCTAAACAAGGACTATTTCACTTTAACTCTTTCGAGATTAAAGCGTATCTAATGGTACAAATTCTCCAAGAGGTTAATCCAGTCACGGTACTAACTTTTTCATAGGGGATGGGACCCTATTACCTTGACATTATCTCTTTTCCAGACATGTAACTTTTCTTTTGAACAAGTTAATTCTATACCGGCGTTATTCTATGCGTCTGCAGCCACGAGAATTTGCATTAAGATGAAGAGAGTAATGATATAAGCAGCATACTTGTCACGAATTCACAAACTCATAGCAATAAATAGTATCTCATAAGGCTTCCATAACCCCAACAGAGAAGTTTAGTTACCCATGAGTGCGAAGGAAATCACAATCGACATTGTTATTATACCACAATAAAGATTTCGTGTAGCAAAGTGTGGTAGGCGTTAGGCGTGAATTCCTTGCAAAGTAACGTTTCTCTTGTTGCGGAAATTAAGAATTGAATAGATGAATAGAAGAAGAATAAAAAGTAGAATTAATGGAAGGGTTAGAAGAAAAGTTATAGAGTAATAGAATTAATGAGGAATGAATCAAAATCTCTAGCAAGATAGGGTATTTATAATACCCATATCCTATTTCTACTAAGCTAATGAATTACTTAACCCAATCCTACTAGGTTAATGTATCATTATCCTAATAAATTACTACTAGTCCCCAAAGTCTTCAGAATTGCTGTTTTTGCCCGGGACAGATTTTCCATGCACCACTTTTGGTCCTTGGCGTCCAAGCTTTGATCTCCTCCTTTCGTGAAGCTTTCTTTGGCATCAAGTTATCCATAAAATGCTGAATTTTGCATCATTTATACCTGAAAACTTGCTAATCATGTTCGTTAGCTCACTTACAGGAAAAAGAACTAAAAGTGCATGAAATATATAATTTGTTCTCAAAACTTGGCTAAAATATGGGCAAAATCTAGCGCTATAGGCGTGTAAATTCGCCTATCATCACCCATCAAGGTCACAAGTCCCACACAGTAAGTTGAGTAATAAGCTTAAAAGTAGAAATTTTGAGGATGAACAATGAAAAGTTATGGACTTTGATATTTAATTATACTTTTGGGACCTCAAACTTAGGTTGCGGGACTATAAGTAGCTGAAAAACTATCAAAATTCCAAGTCCAAATTTTAGGAAAGTGGGCCCAAATTTTTGGCCCGACTCTCATGCCCTGCACCTGCTGGCCACAGGTGGCACCTTGATGTGCTATAGAAATGTAGCATTTTCGATGCTTAAAACAAGGAAAATATGCAAGTTTTGAGGCCTTTTTGTTAGATATGATTTTTTTGGGGTTTGTTTAGCAAGAAACCATGTTTTAGATGCTAAGTTCATGAAGAAGGTGAAAAAGGTGTTTTTGGCTACTTTTAGATTGATAAATTATGGATGTTTAGGATGTTTTTCGACATGATCGTAATCAATGCATGTTCAAGAGTCGAAGAAGAGCTAAACAATTGACTCCTGGCACCTACTAAGTCAACCTACAGATTGTATGTTGACCTACAGACCACATGTAGACAAAGCAAGTGCCAAAAATTTAAAATCTCAAGAGCTGACTTGTAGGACTTTATCCATCTGTAACTTGTAGTCTGTACCTCTGCCCTGTGCCAGACCGCAGGTACTACCTACGCCTTTGCTAGACTATAGGTATAGAGAGTAGGTGGCCAGCGACCTGGTTTTCTCTTATTTTGTTTAGGCTTTATCTTTAGGGCTTTCTCATGTACTATAAATATTCCTTATTACTTTTTAGTAGGAGTAACACACTTTTGACACTCAAAAACATATTTTTATTCCAAGATTCGTCTTTGATCTTGGGATTGTTTTGTATTGATTTTGATTGATTTATTTAATTACAATTGTGGATTTTTATTCATATTATCATTGTGATTTCATCTATGCTTTTTACTATGAATGTTATTGATTTCTTCACAATCATGAGCGGCTAAAACCCATAGCTAGGGTTGTGGAAACCCTGGCAAATTGACAAAGTAGGGGAAGTGTGATTGTTGATTTAAGCTAATACCAATGGCATGCATTGATTTATCTTTGTTATGATTGATTTCTTAATGGGTGCACACATTAGGATCCCACCTAGATATTGCTACTTACTTCAAAAGAGGAGTAGTAACAAGGAAAAGATAAAGACAATAGTAATTTGGAGTTTAACTGTCGATCCACTCTTGTATGTTCTATCTATGTAAGATGGTTAGGCTACATATAATAACTAGAGACTCAAAAGGTAATAGTTAACTGTGATCAAGATAAGGGTTAGTAGTGTGACACCCTGAGACTCAAAAGGTAAAGGGTGAAATCCTTCTACTCGTTTAAAAGACTGTAGAAGGTACATAACTTATCAATTCTGCATGTAAGGTGTTGGATTGGTTCAACAATGCACAATAAGTCTACAAAATTGAGAAACCAGGGGGAACACAATCCTAGTGTTCACTTATGAAAGATTTCAACTAAGTTAATACTGTTTTTTGCTCGAGATTACTACAAACAAAACCCCCCATTTACTTTTCTTGTTCTGCCCATTGACTAGAACTACTGAGATCTGATAACCCAAGTGTTCCCCTGGGATTCAACCCCAGTCTTAGTTGGGTTACTATATCTTTACAACGACCGTGTTATCATCTAAAATGAGGTATTGCTTGGACTTCATCAAGAAATTGGCGCCGTTGCTGAGGAACATGGTGTTAGTAGTGATTTAAGTTTGCAGTTTTTAGGTTTTATTGTTTTGTTTTGTTCTTAATTAGGAATAAACTGGTGTATGGCTAGAAAATCCCTTACCCCCAGTCAATCCAAATCCAAAGAGGATCCTACAAACACTTGGTAGGATATTTGAGCAGAAGAGAGCTGATAATCCTAAAAGGGTTCGTGATGTTGTATCTTCCCTTCTCCAGAAGGATTATAGGATATTGTTGATTGCCAAACTAGTCAGCTTATTTCTTAAGCTCAAGTAGAGAAGAGGGCATCGAAAGAAGATTAGAGAGTAACCAGGGAAGCAAATTTTGCTCAGACCGCCGAGCAGCACTCGGTGGAAACTAAAACATAGCTAGAGGTGCTTGTGTTCAAGTAATCCCAGCATATCAGTATATGCAGCCATTTATAGATGATGGAAAAGATCTAGGATATGTTTAGCCAACTAATACTGGAGCCATATTAGCTCCAGTTTTGCCCCCAGGCATCAAATTCAACATCACGAGTGCCATGATCCAACTTCTAATTTTGAAGGGTGTGTTTGTAGGATTTCCTACTGATGATGAAAATTTGTACCTTGCAAATTTCATTTGGATCTGCACCTCATATACCATTCCAGGGGTAGATTAGGAAATGCTTAGACTGACACTTTTCCTATTCTCACTTACAGGAGTAGCATTTTTATGGTTAGGGGAATTGCCAATAGGCTCTATCACTACTTGAAATAAGTTGTGCAAGAAATTCTTAAATAAGCTCTTCCTTCTATCAAGGATGTTGCAGCTCAAGGATAAGATCTATTACTTTAGGCAGCTGTAGTCTGAGTCTATGTACGAGGCTTATTTTAGGTTTAAGAAGAAGTTAAGCAAGGTGCCAAATAATCAGTTTATGGGGATGAGCTTATCAGAGCTTTTCTATAGAGCCCTGACCACCATTTCCAGAGCCATGGGAGACACCATCTTTGGAGGAGATTTTATGAGACTACATTAGGAGGTAGCATTTGAGATGTTAGATCGGATCTCACTCATTAACTGATGGTGGAAAACTCAGGTGGCTAAGAGAGGAGCTGGTTGATAATGCTCAAACTACACCTCACCTACGAGAATGTAAGCGATCGTTGTAAATATATAACCCAACTAGGTTGGGGTCGAATCCCATAGGGAATATGGTGTGAATTTGAGTTATCTGCAGGTTAATCAACTGATAGTTATTAGTTTCCTATTTATGGGGTTTTTTGGAAAGGTAACATATAATTACTTCTCAATTCAGTGTTTGAAATCAATATGATAAGGAAAACCAGAGTTATGTTCACTATGGGTGTTGGGATTTGACAGACGCTAGTAATGGTTCAAGATTCTTGTGGTAGGTAGGAACAAAAGACTATCCTTGTCGAAGTTATGTCTAAATGTTTCTCAACCGATTTAGAAATTTAACCACCTAATTCTCTCGAACGTAGGGAATTTATATTTTATAACAAGATGTTATCTCAAGTTAATTAATCTTCTTACAACATTAATTATTAAATGGAAGTTTGATGCTTCCAAGTCCCTATTGATAATTCCCTTCTTACTAGGGTTGATTTCTTATCTCAAGCAAATCACCAGTTAGCAAGGCCTATTGTTTGCAACCAATAGTCAGAGTATAAAATAATAGAATTAACAAGAAGTTTCTACCACCGTTAGAATCTTGAACACTTAGTTATGTTACAAACCCAAACCCATAGATCCCACAACTCGGGTTAAGGGAATTTAGCTACTCATAATAAATTAATCAAGACACCAAGTTGAATTCATAGTTTGATATATCAACTTACAACAAGATGAATAGCAACAAGTGTTTCTCAGATTTGATTCACAGTAGAAAATCCCAAAATAATTGTAATAATCTCTCCAAAAATAATTGTAAAGTTCAAGTCAGACAACTAGAGAGAAGAGATTCTCAAAACATTCGTTACCCCCTCTTTTTAATTAGTAAACCCTAACATATGCTTTAAATATTTCAGTCTAATTATGGAAACAAAATCATAGATCATAATACTTTCTTGGACAGGTGATGATGTGTGGGAGGGTTTATCAGGAGTCTGACGACTTGTTAGAAATGTCGTCAGCCCCTCTTCACTTTTGACAATCTCTACCTTAGGTTGACAATAAGACATGATGGCTTATCAGACATGTGATGACTTATCAGAATTATCGTTGGTTCTTCACTTCAAATCCCATTCCCTGCGTAAGCCTAACGATGAGCTTGATGTCTTATCATACTTCTGACGGCCTATCACAGACGTCGTCATGAATTCTAGCTGAAGCCCATTCTTTGTCTAAGCCTAACGACGAGCATGACGGCTTATCACACTTCTGACGGCCTTTCACAGATGTCATCTTGAATTCCAGTTGAAATCCATTCTCTGTCTAAGGCTGACAACAACTCTGATAGCTTATCACAAGGCTGACGACTTATCAGATAAGTCGTCAGCTATACTTCCCTCTCTACTTGCTCAAAAATCAACCTTTTACTTTCATTATTGCTGGTTCTCTTGCATCTTGACTTTTACTGCAATATCAAACAGAAAACAATAAAAAATGACAAAAGTTTCTTAAGACTTTATAATTATTTTTAGTTAAAAGCCTCAATTGTGTTAGCATCTGCTCACACATCAACACCCTCAACTTAAAATAATTGCTTGTCCTTAAGCAACTAAAACATAACCAAGAGGATACAAAGTACATTCGATAGTCAACCATCCATATTATATCAAAACATCTTCACCATCTCCAAGGTCAATTAATTTAAAAACAAAAATTGTGCATATTATTGAGGAACAACAATACGACACACTGGAATCAAGATATGGTATCAATTCATCAACAAAAACCATGCATGTACTAAGATTACACTGTCCAAACAAGTTAGCAACTAGCAATGTAACCAGTGTGCCCTCACTACAAAGAAGTCCCACTCCACTTATATCAGACATCACATATGTAACCATGGGGACAATCAAAAGACACTCACTCTTAGAATGAAGTTCCAATCAATGTATGCCAAATACCATAGGCTTATTTTCATTACCAATATTTTTAGACAGGTCAGCTAGGATCACTATAGGTGTTCTCTTTGGCTTGTAATGTAGGCTAGGGGCTGGTATGATAATCGATGATATTTAAAGTGACTATGCCTCCTTGGCACTACACTAGCTTCTGGGGTCTCACTTATTAACCTTTTGCTATTCTTCTCTTTTCTTGATCACACATATTCAGGATGGGTGCGGTCTTTTCTACAATCACTTCTTTTTTTCACAACTTTTCTTTTCTTGTTCTTTTCCACCGCACCTAGCTTTTTATTCTTTTCTTTTATTCTACCTTTATTCATACTTATTTTACATCACATACCCCTATGATAGACACCCTCAACTTAGGCCATTTCCTTAAGTCAAGGTGCACAGTGTCCAAGAAGGACCAGGGCCAAAACAAGTTCATTATGATATAAATGAGATGGTGATAGGTATCATAAAAAAGAAATAGGATATTCAGGCTCAAAATTGAGATCATGGGATATTATGCATACAAGGAAGGTCATTTAGGCTAAAAGTGGGATAGTATCAAAATGGCCTATTATCCTTTCCTAACCCCTACCCTTCAATCTAGGTAAGACTAACCGAGCAAGTTTTAGATTCAACATATAAAGGGAACTAAGTAAGATCTCATATGCATATGGCACACAAGTATATCACAAGTTACTGCTTATCCAGTTCATGAAATTGTTTAGTAATGATTATTAAGTCACTAGAGCTGATACCATAACAAGATGCACAGTGGTCATAATTAGATGGAAATCACACAGTTAAACAATCATACCATATGAGAGGTGTTCACAAATAACAAAATTACGTTAACTACCTCAGGTACTTGTATTTCTCCTAGTCAACTAAAAAATGTTACAACAACAATTCACCCTACACTCTCAACTTAAAATTAAAGAAAAACTAAACTAAGGGTTAGGGTAAACCTGGAGTAGATCAAGAATGTGAATCATGGGTCCCTGACCCTGCTGCTGCATCCTCAGCTGCCTTATTCTATCGGAAGCCTCCCTCTATTTTGACACATTTGGCCTAGTAGTTGTTGGAGGCCTATTTGTTGAGGCACCTACGAATCTCGCTCTTAGGGCCTTCTACCAATTCTCATTGTCAGCTAGGGACTCGATCATCACCTTTTCAGTTTTCTCTTTTTTAACCTTCTTTCTCCCCCTCTTCTTTGCTTTTATTTCTTCATCGCTATCAGGCCCTTCTCTCTGACCCTTAGCTTTCTTCTCGCCCTTTTTTTTATTGGTTCCCCCGTGAGATCAATCAATGGGATTTCACCCTCAGACTCATCAACAACCAGGTCTGCCGACACCATAAGTTGGTGTTACTATAATACTCCAACATTCGCCTTTACCTTGTCTAGGGCTGATCTAAATTATGCAAGGTCTGAGCCCGATATTTCTCTTAATCGTGTATTGAAATAGGTTTCTAACTCATCAATCCAACCGAGTAAGGCTCGAATGGGCTCAAGTGCGACCTTAATCCTCTTGTCTACCATAGAGGCAAATTGCTTGGCAAAAAGTTGCAGCTGAGCCTCGCACCACTTGGCTTGTTTTGCCACTCTCCTAAAATTCATCAGGTTGAAGGCAAATTCTGTGGTAAACACAACAACTAAAGGATTTGTTTCATTTCTAGTAACTAAATCTACTAGTACTAGGGATATCGGTGGTGCAGCTTCAGAATCTAGCACCTCTACATTAGGTGCTGAGCTAGTATCTGTAACTGGCAGATCTATTGCAACCCCTGCTCTTCTGTTAAGTGTCAGCCTCGGTTGATTTTTATCATATCGGATGGGGTCGTAGGTCTTCTTGGCAGGCATTTCATTGTCTATCCCTGCAACCTCAGGTACATTAGCTGCCTTACATAACCTCATAATTAGACAAGGGAAAGGATATGTCGTGTCAGGCCTTGAGACCCAAATTTTCTTATTCTTAGCAATGATTTCTACAAAGTTCAAGTTTAGTTTAGCAATAAGACTTGAGACCAGTATTGCTCTATCATCTTCAAGGATGTTATCTCCTTCAGTAGGCAGCAAATGGGTGCACACTACACCCCACCAGAACCATGCCTCTTGAGTTAGGGAGGCCTTAAAAATCCTTTCATTCAGGTTTGTTATCCATTTAGGTTTTTCTTCAACTATGAGGGTGGCCAACCAATACCATTTATTTGCACGATGCTTCAACCAAGTATAGAATATAGGTGAAGTTTCCTGAGGAGTGAATTCGGGGCCATGAAGAAATCTGTTGATTGTTGTTTCTGAGAGATCAACCATCACAGCCCATACTGGAACTTTATCTAACAAGGGTTGATCTGCTGATTTCTCCCCATATTTGCACATGTTCTCCAATCAAGCCTGATAGTTTTCATAGAACTCCCAAACTAGTGTAGGGAAAAATGAGCTTTCTTCTTTCGTGGTCCATCCCAAATCATAGTCTCAGAATTTCTGCTCTACTTCAGGATATATGCTCAACCCAGTAGTGATGATCTTTTTTGCTTCAAAGATTGGCCTTTTAATGGTCCTACTTTTAGTTTTGAGAAGCCCATCATAGAAGATTTTCTGTGCCTTGAGAATTTTCCACCTAGCACTATTCAGACCCTGGGGTTCTTACATTTAACCAGAGTTTCCCAAATCGGAGATTCTTCATCATCCTGTTGCTCAGCATAAGGAGACTTAGATGATGGTGACTTAGATTCAGGTTGCTCAAATTTAGCATGCTCTAACTCAGGCTCCCCAAACTCAGAATGCTCAGACTCAGGTTGCTCAGAAGCCGTATGCTCAGAAGCTGTACTGTCAGGTGGTGTTGTTGCTTCAGGATCATATTTTTCACTCTCCTCCACCTCAACTTGTAGAGGTGGCAAAGGTTTTTTTGATCTTTTTTTTTCCTTTGTTTCCTAAGCAGTGGCTTCTCCTCTTCCTAATCGGATTCCTTATCGAAGAGTCTCTGAGATACACTTCCCTTTGTCACTCTTTTTGTAGGTTTGGGGTTTTTTTCTTTGGGTGCCATTATAAGACCTGATAGGTGACTTCACTTGGTTATGCGAGTAAGAGAAAGTAGTAGATGAAAGAAGAGTTCTTGATCTTTATTTCAAACCCATACTTCACAAGAAAGAATATTTTTCTTGTTTTACTTAGGAATTAATTGTGAAAAGAGTAAGTAAATAAACTAAATATGGAAGGAAATAAAACTTAAAGAAAATAAAGGAGATACGCGGGAAGATGAAAAAGTGTGACTATGGGCCGGGTTTAATTTTTTAGTATTTGGGCCCAAGATTACCTGACGGCGTATTAGATGTCTAATAAGTCATCGTAGATGTCGTCAACCTTAGGCAGAGTGTTGCCTTCTTTTGGATTTTCTGATGACATATCTGACGGCTTATCACAATTGTGATAACTCATCACATTTGTTGTCAGGGTCCCTTGGCTGACTTCATCAATTTTTTATCTAGACCCCTTCATACCTCTTCAGTTCATTATGCTTCCTATCTAAATAAATTAAAACAACTTGTGTTTAAATATAAAATTTTTGGGTTGCCTCCCATTAGTGCCTGATTTAATATTGCGGCACGACTAGGTTATCTTGACTACTGAGACTTCATCAAGACACTATAGTGCTACCTCTTTCCCATCTTCATAAAACATATCCATGATTGAGAAGACACTCATCTCCTTTTGCTGTGTCATGGATGAGTGCATTTCGAATCTTGATTCTTTGTCATTGAACATGAACTTTAGCTCATTCAGCTCCATGTCCACTACTACTCTCCCAGTAGCAAGGAATGGTCTACCCAAAATGATAGGTACTTTAAAATCCACCTCATAGTCTAGGACTACAAAATCAGCAGGAAGTATAAAGTCAACCACCTTTACCAATACTTCATGTAATATTCCTACTGGCCACTTTACAGACCTATCCACCATCACCAACCGCATGTTTATCGGGGTGGGATCCCCCAAACCTAGCTTTTTATACATGGCTAATGGAATCAAATTTATTCTAGACCCCAGATCACATAGGGCCTTAGCAAAATTGAGAGACCCGATTGTACATGGAATAGTGAATGCTCCAGGGTCGGCCTTCTTCTGCACTAAGGATCATATAGAAATGGCACTACAATGGTGGAGATTATCCTCCGATTCGTAGCTCACCTCTATTTTCTTTGTCATAAGGTCCTTCATGAATTTAGCATACCCTGGTATTTGCTCGAGTTCCTCCACCAAACACACTTTTATCGTTAACTGCTTTAACATTGCCATGAATTTACTAAATTTTGTGTCATCAACCTTCTTCTTCAATCTTTGAGGAAAATGAGGTGGTGGTCTTGGGATAGTTTTCACCGCTACTTCCTTTTCCTTTTCCTTTCCTTCTTCTGGAGCATCACCAAAATAATCCAGCTTCCCAGACTCCACTGGACATTCTTCTCCGGGTTCGTTATCTGCTTTAGCCACATCTTTAACTCCACCATTGCCCACAGAAGGGCCAGGTAATATCTTACCACTTCTAGTGGTAATCTCCATACATTAGCCATCATTCTATGGATTTTGAACCGTATCACTAGGTAACGTTCCACTCTTTCTCTGGTTCAGTGCTATAGAGAGTTGGCTCATTTGCTATTCTATCTATTTGATCAAAGTAGAGTGCGAGTTTACCAACTGACTTATAGAGGATAGATCGGTATTCATGGTAGTCACCCCTGAGTTGGTAGCCTCTACTCCCTTTAACAATTTAGCCATTATGTCCTCCAGGGACATCTTTTTAGAACTTGTTGTAGTAGCCTCACGATTTCCAGGAGGGACATATAACCCACTCCTATCATTATTACTCCTAATTACCTTGCTCCTGGTTCTTATATCTAGCATTATCATAATAAGTACGAACTTGATTTCCTTGGCAATTGCCTTGGAAACCCCCTGATATTTACATAGTTTGCCTCTTCTTCTGAGTCAGACACCACTTTGCTTTGTGATCCCACAGCCTTCACTTTCTATGTTTTACTTGATAGTAAATGCTTGGTTAGCAAGTCCATCTGCATTTTTAGGTGAGCCATGTATTGATCACATTTATCATCTCTTCTGTATTATTCCATAGTCATACCAACAGAAACAATGGGGCTTGCTACCACAGAGTCCCTGGTATGCCATGCCCGACTCTATTTGGTCATTCTCTCAAGCATTTCTGAAGCCTCTAGGAATGTAAGATCAACAAATGAACAACCAGTGGCATTATCTACAATTGGTTTTGTCACTGAGTTAAGATACCTGTACAAAGTCTCCATCAAGTGTATGTCCGTCATGTTGTGGTCCGGACACTGCGTCAGCTTCTTTTTGAATCTCTCCCAGGTTTCATGCAAGGCTTCAGTTGGGAGCTGTCTAAAGTTGCTGATCTCATCCCTCAACTATACCCTCCTAGAAGGTGGAAAAAACCTTTCTAGGAAAGCTTCTTTCAATTGCCTTCAATTGGTTATAGAATTGAGTGTCAGCTCATTAAGCTAAAATATTGCCTCCCTAGATAGAGACAATGGAAACAATATCAAATGGATAGAATTCTAACCCACTCCTGGGTTATCAAAAGATTTACAAATGGTGACAAAGTTCACCAGATGCAAGTTCGGATCATCCCCAGGAAGGCCACCAAATGATCCCTTAAGATTAAGGAGTTGAATCATAGTATTCATAATGTTATATTTTTGCCCCAGGTGCTAACGATGGAGGATAATTGTACCCATTGCACCTGATCCTTCCATTCTATCATCATTATAATTGAGGTCATGCTATATTGGCTGATGATCTTGCCTTCCTCGAAACGGATTGTTCCTGTTAGTATTACACTGTACTAGTGCAGCTATTTGCTCTGCATGCCTTGGGTTACCAGGGTTTAGTAACTCCTTGTCTCCTAATTTATCATCCTCAAGATTTAGATGCTCACTTGTTGATCATCATTCTGTACATTCACCTGAGCTCTATCTAAGGCTGCTAACCTGTTAGCCTCCTGCTGGTCTTCCATTTTACCAATTAGTTGCGGTTTCAAATTAAATGGTAATAATGGTTCTCCAGGACTTCTGGTTCTTGGCATGCACCATAAAAATCCTGCAGCAAACAAAAATAACAAATAAATGTAAAACTAGGAAACTGGACTAACAGTTAATTAGCACATACAACTTTAATTTACAATCGTATTCACTGGCAATAGTGCCATTTTTTGATAATACTCAAACTATACCTCTCTTATGAGAATGTAAGCAATCGTTGTCAATATATAACCCAACTAGGTTGGGGTCAAATCCTACAGGGAATATAGTGTGAATTTGAGTTATTTGTGGGTTAATCAACTGATAGTTATCAGTTTCCTGTTTATGGGGGTTTTTGGTAAGGTAACAAATAATTACTTCTCAATTAAGTGTTTGAAATCAATATGACAAGGAAAACCAAAGTTATGTTCACTATGGGTGTTGAGATTTGATAGACGCTAGTAACGGTTCAAGATTCTTGTGGTAGGTAGGAACAACAGACTATCCTTGTCGAAGTTATGTCTAAATATTTCTCAACCTATTTATATATTTAACCACCAAATTTTCTCGAACTTAGGGAATTTGTATTTCATAATTGGATGTTATCTCAAGTTAGTTAATCTTGTTACAACATTAATTATTAAATGGAAGTTTGATGCTTCCAAGTCCCTATTGATCATTCACTTCTTACTAGAGTTGATTTCTTATCTCAAGAAAATCACTAGTAAGAAAGGCCTATTGTTTGCAACCAATAGTCAGAGTATAGAATAATGGAATTAACAAGAAGTTTCTTCCACGGTTAGAATCTTGAACACTTAGTTACGTTACAAACCCAAACCCATAGATCCCAGAACTCGGGTTAAGGGAATTTAGCTACTAATAATAAAATAATCAAGACAACAAGTTGAATTCATAGTTGATATATGAAATTACAACAAGATGAATAGCAACAAGTGTTTCTCAGATATGATTCACAGTAGAAAATCCCAAAACAATTGTAATAATCTCTCCAAAAATAATTGTAAAGTTTAAGTCAGGAAACTAGAGACAAGAGATTCTCAAAATGTCCGTTCCCCCTCTTTATATTTTGAAAACCCTAACATATGCTTTAAATACTTTTGCCTAATTATGGAAACAAAATCATAGATCATAGTATTTTCTCGGACAGGCGATGACTTGTTTGAAGACTTATAACACTTTTGGCGGCCTATAACAGACGTCATCTCGAATTCCAGTTGAAGCCTATTATCTATCTAATCCTAATAATGAGCCTAGCAGCTTATCATACTTCTTACGACCTATTACAGATGTTGTCACAAATCCAGCTGAAATCCATTCTCTGTCTAAGGTTGATGGCAACTCTTATAGCTTATCATAAGGCTGATGACTTATCAGACAAGTTGTCAGCTATACTTCCCTCTCTACTTGCTTAGAAATCAACTCTTTTACTTTTATTATTACTGGTTCTCTCGCATCTTGACTTTTATTGCAATATCAAACATAAAACAATAAAAAACGACAAAAGTTGCTTTACACTTTGCAATTATTCTTAGTTAAAAGCCTCAAATATGTTAGCATCTGCTCACACATCACTGGTACTTATGCTATTAGTGTCTCCTGCAACCAAAGAGTAGCTGATAATACAATAGAGCTAGAAATTACATTATTAAGGACTAATTTAGGGGTGCTAGGAAAGAAATTTATAGCAACAATTTTTAAGAAAGTGAATGTAATAGCAACACAGGGGTCAACTTCCAAAGAGTACGAGTCAGAATTCGAAGAGGAAGATAATTATCTGGAATATCAGATGGTAGGTTTTCAAGCACAAGGGCAAGAGAACTAAGGTTAGAACTATTCTGATAAATACAGAAACCATAGCAGAGAGTGAGATGGTGATTGAAGAAAGAAGGATGAATATATAGAGAAGGGAGATATCTATAATTTAGTTGGTAGATGTGATGCAAAATCTAAATAGAGAAGATATTGTCTAAACTGGTAAAGGGTCAAGAAAGTTAGGAGGTTAGCCTTAAGGAGATTAAGGCTGTGTTTCAGGGTTGACCCAGAAGGTAGAGTCACATTCCACTACTATTAAGTAGTTGGAGCCCCAGTTTGGGTAGATGTCAGGAACTTTGTACCAGAGGTAGCTAGGTACCCTTCTGTACAACACAGTGCAAAATCCAAGAAATGATGGTTATACAACACAGTGCAAAATCCAAGAAATGATGGTTATATACTCGCTATTACCATGAGGAGTGGTATCACTAATATGGATCCCCTCCTACCTTTTATTAAAGTTATTAATAATGAGATACTTGTTATTAAGTTTGAAAAGGTAACACATGATAAAGAAAATATTGCTGAAGCTAAAGGTAAGGGTTCGGTCTTTGAGTCAGATGTCAGATAGATCCCAAGACCGCCCCAACCTTATTCTCAGAGACTAAGGCAAAATAAAGAGAAAGTTAAGTTTAAACAATTCATTGAGATGCTGAAAAAATTGAGCTTCAACATACCTCTCTTAGAGACATTGGAGCAGATGTTTGGATATGCCAGGTTTATGAAACAGTTAGTCATAATGAAGAAATAAGCTACTACTGAGGATATTGATAGTGTGCACCACTGCAGTGCAGTCATGACTAGGTTATTAGCATAGAAAAAGGGTGATCCTGAAGTATTCACTATACCATAAACTATTGGGTTATCTCGATTTGCTCAAGCCTTGTGTGATTTAGGGGCTAGCATAAATTTGATGCTACTGACCAAATTCAAGCAACTGGGCTTGAATCCTCTGAAATCAACATCGATGCGGCTATTGATGGCTGACCACACAGTGAAGAAGCCTATGGGAATCTCTTTTGATATGATCATAAGGGTGGATCACTTCATCTTTTCTGCTGGCTTTGTCATCCTGGAATGTGAGGTTGACACTGAGATGCCTATTATCTTGGGAAGACTATTTATGGCCAGAGGTAGAGCAATGGTTGATATGGAAAAAAATAAGCAAAAATTCTGAGTTAATGGTGAGGAGGCGACATTAATCATCTACAAATCAATAAAGTAGCCAACCAACATGAGGGTAGTATCAGTAATTGATTGTATTGATGACCCTGGAGGATACTCCTATGGGTATCTTGATGAATTTTGAGTATTCAAGATACCCATGTCATGCCGTAATGTTAAATTAAGCACTACATGGGAGGGAAACCATGGGCTTATTGGTGATGTCTGACTAACCAACATAGCCACGTCATGATACGATGTTAAATCATGTGTTGAGTAGGAGGCTACCCACTATTGTTAGTGTTTATATTTTTGTTATTTTTCATTTTGTAGGTTTTTAACTGTTGGACTTACCCAAAATATGTTAAAACTTGCTATATTTATTGATTTCCAACTTGGGTGTATTCTGGACATTTTCCTTCAGAACCTTTCATAACCCCACGACTTCAAATACTATTAGGACTTTATTATCCTATTATTTTCAATCAAAAACACTCTCAAAGTTTTCTCAAGGCTCTTGGTTCAAGAAAGTCTAGGGTTTTCTTCAAGGTGGTAAATTAGGGCTTTCAAGGGTGATTTCTCTTTGTACTCTTTGGTATCTAAGACATATTATTCCTCGCTTATTGTTGGTTCAACTAAATTCATGTATTAATGAATGGTTTTTCATGATTTAATTATGGGTATTATTTAGTTTTGAATTGTATGTTGGGGTTTTGGTTGTTAATGGATAAATATTGTTTTCCCATGTTTTTCTTATGGTTTTTCTATTAAAATTATGGAATTGAACATGTGGTTTAATGTGAAAGGTCAATTGGTTCTTAGTTTGGTTTTGGAAACTATATGTGATACGCCCAAATTACAACTCTCGTTAGAAAGTGTAAGCGGTCGCTGTCAAATGTAGAACCCAACTGGGTTGGGTGTCGAATCCCACAGGGAATACTATGATCACTAAGTATTGCAATTATTATTAGACTGTTGATCGAAGATTCCAAGGTAAGGGGGGTTTCGGTTTAGGTCCACAATAATATTATTAGTGTAACGATGAGATGATATGTGTAATAATATTTGATCAAAGAGAATGACAAGTTAGGGTTATGTCCACCTTGTAGCTTCTACTTCTCTATTAACTATGAGTAATACGGATTTTATGCATGCATGCACTTATAGAGAGATGTATTCTAATTCTAAATCCAAGTGTTTTTCAACCATCAAGGATTTATTCACCTTAGTTCTTTCGAATCTAAAGTGTACAACAAATTGTACGAACTCTCCAAGAAGTTAATCCTGCTAGGGCATTAACGTGTAAAATAGAGGTTGGAAACCCTATTTTCTTGTCACACTCTCTTTTCTAAACAGTAACTTTTCTATCGAACAAGTTATTGCTATAATGGCACATTCCCTATGTTTGCAACCATGAGAATTCAATCAAAGAGAAGAGAGTAATGATATAAGTGGATTAACACATCATAAATTCAAAAATCCATAGCAATAGAGAGTATACTACAAGGTTTCCATAACCCTAACAAATAAACTTAGCTACTCATGAATAAAACGGAAATCAAAATAGACATATTCATCATACCAAAACTTAGAACAATCTTGGTGATAAAGATGACTAGCGACAATAAGAGAGAAACGCGTTTCTCTCTCTCCGTCCTCAAGCTAAGATGCTTTTCCTTGTGTTCAAAATAATACAGAATGTGAATTATCCCTAAAAATTCAGCAATAAGGCTTTTAATAACATCCTTCTCTAATAAATTGCTACTGCATCCTTAACTATTTAAAAATGTTGAGTTTGCCCAGGAAAAAGTTCCCATACATCACATTCAGTCCAAAAGTTGCTTTCCTTTTTATGTAAAGTTTTCCTTTGCTGTCCACAGGTCCCCAAAGTGCTGTAATCTTCCTCATTAGTACCAGAAAAGCATGCTAATCACATAGGTCAGCTCACTTAACTGAAAATAGCCTAAAAGTACAAGACTTATGTATTTTATTCTCAAAACTTAGCTAAAACGTGGGTAAGTTATGGTGCTTAGACGTATAAATACGCCCAACATCACCACCCCACACTTAAAGCTTTGTTTGCCCTCGAACAAAATAGTACATCCATGTGAATCCCTAACTAAACTTCACAAGAGCAACACAAAATTTTCAACAAGACATACACTGCAATTATTAACAAAGAGTAGATTTCTTGATCATTACTAGAAATAACTCACCCTCCAACATAGACTCATTAAGTTGGTTAATTCGTATACACAAGTTAAGCCAAAAGAAATCATATAAAACTACTCAACAATCATCAACCATGTGCGCTCACATAAAATGTTACCCATAATCACTTATAGTTTTGCATTTTTCAGAAATCTGGGTATAAAAACTTGCTTGCTCTCACTCTCACAAAGAATTCTTAGATTACAACTGATGACCATATGCTTGCCTTTAGTGTAATGCTCCACTAATATCAGAATGCAAAGGTTAGGATCAAATAGGTCTTTACAGGTTGTAAAGTAGGCTAAAGGGACGGGTAGGACTGTTTTGGCCAGAAATGGTGACTATGTTCCCTAAGCGCTTTAATACACTACATTATGCCATTTACACTAACTTTTAACAAACACTCTACCTTTCTTTCATCTACCAACCCCCCCCCCCCCCCCCCCCCCCCCCCCCCCCCCTTTTTTTTTTCTATTCTTCACGCATTTTGTTACTCAATCAAAAACTCTGTAATGGGAATATACAACTCTTTTTTTTTCTTTTTTCTTTTTTTTTAGCATCCCTATGATAGCCACCCTCAGTTTAGACTATCTGTGTTAGTCGAGGTGCATAATGTCCAAGAAAGGACCAGGGCGCCACTCACGATCTCAATATTTTCATGTACCAATAACTAAACTTTGGGGCATCACTTTCACCATTATCCTCTTATTTGTCCACACTCTTTACTCAACTTGATTCTACCATTTAAAGCGCTTAGGAGCTTTTGGATCAAATTATGGTCTTTTAAAAAAAATTGGATTAGGCTAATTATGAGGTTGCCAAAGAAAATAGCTAAAGGCCCAATGGGTGTTCACTAGGACAATGTACAAAGGTAGGTAAAAACAAGATAAAAAGAATCAGGGCTGCCAAAGAAATGCCTAAATCATCTCCTAAACTCACAATCTTTATTTTGCTTCACACACACACTAGGCAAGTTCTAGCATCAGTCGCAACAAAGAATATACAATAACCTTACACACACATGGCACATGGTCAACTTAATTAGGAGCATTATAGATTCTTGACCCAATAGATAAATGAATTAAACCACAAGCAATTGTCACAGAATGAGTCACAACTTAGAGCCTAAATGTTTCAATAGTAGTGATTCAGCATAAACTCCTGTTATAATGCCATACCGTCTATATGAACAATTTCATGCAAAAATCTGACTAATTACAACTAACTAACTATGACTAAATCAAAACAACTATAGAATAAATGCAGGCAAGCAGTACGCAATACAACAGACAAGGCAATCCACAAACATATACCCGCACCCCACACTTATATGGAACACACTGCCCTCAGTGTAAATAAATAAGCAAAAACCTGGTTAGTCAGACTCCTCCTCTACATCCGGGGTCATACCCCCTGCGTCAGAATCATCATCAGAGTCTTCATCATCAGAGTTGTCCTCCACATCAGAGTCTAGCAGTCGGTGATCATCGCCTATCGGCACATCATCATTTGGAGGTTCCTCAAAATTTACCCCCACTCCACACATGGCCCGAGCATGCTCATTAAGCGGGTAGTCATAGTCCAACTGCCGAAGCTCTGAATCCGTCAGCACACGACCCCCATTCATCATAGTAAACCTAGTCATGCCATACAGATGGTGAAAAAAACTCTAATCTCGAGCATGTCTCTCAGCAGTGGTAAGGTTGATGCCTTGACTAGTTTCTAGATCTTTGATTTTTGTGAGATCTACCTTCTTTGGGTTTTGTGGAAACTTATGGTCTACTGGCTCCTCCTCAATGTGCTCTTTCCTTAAAATTACAGTCAACAAGTTGCCAAAACTGAAATGGGACCTTTTGGGCACCCTTGCTTTTTGCATCGACGTTCGTATAACTGCACCAATATTGATGGGAACATTCGTCATTAGAGCATATACCAAGCAGACTCGATCAAGCGTGACCTTATTGTATTGTGTCCCAGGAATCAAGCAGGAATTGACTATTCTTAACCATATGCGAGCTTCTCTGTTCAAACAAGCATATGGGTAAGTATTGTGACGACCATTATCTTTATGACGAGTCCACCGGGTCATGGACCTTGATCCACACAACGTATGTCTGATGGCTCTATAGGGAGGTCTGTGGTAGAGCTCCTTGAGTGGTGATTGATCCACACTTGGAGTACCCAGGAAAGAGTTGAAGAAATCAGAGTTCAATTGCAAGACTTGCCCCCGAATCTTTACTTCATTTCCCGTAGTCCTTGGGGACCAGTTGGCATAAAACTCTTTAGTCAAATCAAGATTACATTCACCCAGGTCTCAGAAGATAAAGTCAAGATTTAGTGCCATATTCCACATGTACATATTTCTTCACTTTATTGTTTCTATACCATTCCTTCCCTTCCTCCTCCAGAACCCATTTGATCCCAAAAGTGCGTCGAGGCACTTGATGAGATGAGGAATCAGCCTGGTCCTTTCTTGACCTTTTTAGACCTTTTTGTGAGGTGGATGCTTTCTCCTTTCCTTGTCGTCCTTTCAAAGCCATGTTACCTGAGATCATAATAGGGTCATGTTAGTCTCATGTCGTAGAATTCATTATAATCGAAAAAGAAAATAGTGATGGCACCACCCCATACTTAATTTGTTTGCACACACTAATTGAGTGACTATGTTCGATTACTCAGACTTCATCGACATACATTTAGATGGTATGTGCCAACAACATTATTAGCACAGTCACACTTTCAACCCTTCACTCTACATAACAATTTTTTAGGTTGATATAGAGAAGCAACACACAATGGTCTTGTAATCTTGACTATTATTTCCAACTTTATTTCATTGGAGCAATGCAATCTTTGAACAAGACTACCACATAGAAATCTTATCATGCTATAGCATAGAAACAATCACACAATCTTATGCTTGTGGTTAACCATGATCATTACATCGATGAACAATTCATTCACATAGTCAAGCTTACAACTCCCAAAATTATGCATTAAACTTCAATATTTCAACTCCATAATAATAACAAATTATGAAAGTGAATACCAATCAATACATGCCGGAGTAAAATCAAGATTACCTATGAGAATCCTTTCACTCAATGAGATATATTTTTCAAAAATCATAACAAACTAACCATACTCTTATCACCAAGCACTACTACAAAATCTAGTTAACCATTATAAGTGTAGCACTAAAACAACTACGGAACATGAAAGAACAACTTACTTGATGATAAACTCCTGATGAATTGGGAAGGTGAACCTGCAGGATTAGATGAGAAAAGAGAAAGGCTTGGAGAGGGAAAGGATATGTTAAGCGGTGCTTAGGGTGAGGAAAAATGTAGTGGGGTTTAAGGGCAGAGGATATATTTAAAGGGTGAGACATGGGTCGGGTTGGTCCATTCACAAACGGGTTAGTAGACAAAATGTATGTTCATAGACACCTATAGCCTATGTTGGCATAGGCGGCGCCTAACCTATTGCCTATGTGAGACAGTGAGCATAGGCAATGGCATAGGCGGCGCCTAACCTATAGCCTATGTTGGCATAGGTGGCGCCTAACCTATTGCCTATGTTGGCATAAGCGGCGCCTAACCTATCGCCTATGTGAGACAGTGAGCATAGGCAATGGCATAGGCGGCGCCTAACCTATAGCCTATGTTGGCATAAGCGACGCCTAACCTATATCCTATGTTGGCATAGGTAATTGGCAAAGTGGCGCACTCTTGGTTGAATCTACATAATTTGAGGCGCGACCCTAATACAAATCATACTTGAACCTTACACATTTGACCACTCCTACTTACCTGTATTGTTCCATCATTCCTAGACTTACCACCATTGACATGACTCACTTCCAAATCAAAATTGGGTCTAATATCCTCCTTTGTACTTCAGGCACCTACACTTAATCAAAAACAACAAAAATGATTAGAAAGATGGGTTGCCTCCCACCAAGCGCCTTAGTTTTGGTCGTGGCTCGACTCTTCTTTTTGAATTTTTATTTACCAAAAACAAAATCCTAGTAAAATGATGGGTTTCCTCCCATGTAGCGCTTGATTTATTGTCGCGGCACGACATAGTTATCTCGATTACTCAGACTTCATCAAGATATATGGTGGCTATACATTTTATCGTGTCGGTTGGACCGATATATAGCTTCACTCTTTGGCCATTCACCTTAAAGACACTACCATCATTGTTTTCTAACTCCACTACTCCAGATGAGTAAACTTGGCTGATTCTGAATGGACCAGACCATTTAGACTTCAATTTACCTGGAAACAGCTTCAGTCTGGAGTTGAAAAGGAGTACCAAATCGCCTTTCTGAAAGCTTCATTGGATAATCCTCCGATCATGGTACTTTTTCATCCTTTCCTTGTAAATGTCTGCTCTTTCATATGTATTTAGATGGAATTCATCCATCTCGTTCAGCTGTCCCAATCTCATATCTATAGCATTATCCCATTTCAGGTTAAGCTGCTTCAGTGCCCACATTGCTTTATGTTCTAGCTCAATTGGCAAGTGACAAGCCTTTTCATAAACTAGTTGGTATGGTGACATGCCAATTGGTGTTTTAAACACAGTCCTATATGCCCATAAGGCATCGTCCAGCTTCCTGGACCAATCTTTCCTGCTGGCATTCATAGTCTTAGCAAGGATCAGCTTGATTTCCCGGTTTGAAACCTCCATCTGCCCGCTAGTTTGTGGGTGGTACGGTGTAGCTACCTTATGTTTCTTAACCCCATACTTTGCCAATACGGCTCTGAACAGCTTGTTGCAGAAATGTGATCCTCCATCGCTTATGATGGTACGAGGTACCCCAAAACGAGAGAAGATATTTCTCTTTAAGAATGCTGCAACACTCTTACCTTTATTATCAACTAGCGCGACTGCTTCGACCCATTTGGATACATAATCCACATCAAATAAGATATATTTCATCCCAAATGAGCTCACAAATGGGCCCATGAAATCAATACCCCAGACATCGAATAACTCTACTTCAAGCATCTTGGACATGGGTATCTCATGGTGCTTTGAGATAGAACCTTGCCGCTGACACTGATCACATCTTCTTACAAAATCGTAGGCATCCTTGAATAATGAAAGCCAATAGTAGCCACTCTGTAGTACTTTCTTGGCCGTCCGTTCACCTGCATGGTGACCTCCAACTTCGGAAGCATAGCTTGCTTCCAGTTTGCTAGGCACCTCTACATCTGGGATGCACCGCCTAATAATACCATCAGCACATCATCGAAAAAGATAAGGCTTATCCTAGAAGTATTGTTTCACATCATGCATGAACTTTTTCTTTTGATGAAAGAAGAGATGCTCAGGAATCACTTCACTTACCACGTAGTTAGCAAAATTTGCATACCACGGTAAGTTTTCCACCATAGTTGCTAGAATCTCTTTGTCGGGAAATGCATCATCAATATCAAGGTCGGTTTGCACTGTGTGCTCACTCTCAAGTCTAGATAGATGATCAGCTACTTGGTTTTCGCAACCTTTTCTATCCTTTACCTCGAAATAGAATTCTTAAAGCAGTAGCACCCACCTAATTAGACTTGGCTTGACATCCTTCTTTGCCATTAGATATCTTAGAGCCGCATGATCTGTATGAACCACTACCTTGGTTCCCAACAAGTAAGCACAGAACTTTTTGAAAGCATAAACAACTGCTAGAAGCTCTTGTTCAGTGATGGTATAGTTCTTCTGTGCTCCATTCAAGGCCTTGATCGCGTAGTAGATTGGGTGAAATAGTTTTTATCTTTTCTGACCAAGTACAACACCCAAGGATACACCACTTGCATCACACATAACTTCAAAAGGTAGAGACCAATCGGGTGCTACAATAATAGGGGCTTCAACTAGCTTTCCTTTGAGGCATTCAAATGCCTTCAAACAATCTTCACCAAAGTAAAACTTTGCCTCCATCTCCAAAATTTTGCATAATGGGTTTGCAATCTTGGAGAAGCTTTTAATAAACCTCCAATGAAAACCAGCATGACCGAGAAAACTACAAACCCCCTTCACAGAAATTGGAGGTGGTAGTCTCTCGATAACTTCAATCTTGGCTCGATCAAATTCAATGCCCCTTTTTAGAGACCTTATGCCCGAGAACAATGCCTTCCTTAACCATAAAATGGCACTTCTCCCAATTTAGCACCAGATTGAATTCCACACATCGCTGCAAAGCCATACTCAGATTTGCCAAGCATGACTCAAATGACTCACCTACAACCGAAAAGTCATCCATAAACACCTCCAAGGTGTCTTCAACTATATCAAAGAAAATAGACATTATACACCGCTGAAAAGTGGCCGGTGCATTACATAGTCCAAATGGCATTCGTTTGAATGCAAAAGTACCATATGGGCATGTGAAAATGGTCTTCTCCTGATCTTCAGGAGCAATGCAAATTTGATTATATCCGGAATAACCATCCAAGAAACAAAACCATCCCTTTCCTGCCAATCGATCAAGCATTTGAGCCATGAATGGCATTGGGAAGTGGTCCTTTAACATCCACATGTTTAGCTTCCGGTAATCCATACACACCCTCCACCCCGTGACAGGCCTGAGTGGAATTAGCTCATTCTTCTCATTCGCTACTACTGTCATGCCCCCTTTCTTGGGCACACATTGTACAGGACTCACCCATTTACTGTCTAAGATTGGATACACCACCCCTGCATCTAACCACTTTATGCTTTCTTTCTTCACCACCTCTTGCATAGGTGGATTCAGACGACGCTGATGCTCAATAGTAGGTACGCAATCTTACTTGAGCTGAATCTTATGCATACATATGCCAGGAGGATTACTAATTATATCAGCAATAGTCCAACCAATAGCTCTCTTGTACCTCTTCAGAACAGAGATGAGAGCCTCTACCTGTTGTTTACCTAAATCAGCAGCAATAATAACTGGCAGTGTATTTCCACTACCCAAGAAGACATACCTTAGATGACTGGGTAGCTCTTTCAATTCAGGCACCGGTGGCTCTTCAATGGATGGCTTTGTCGGTGGTTAAGGTCGATTCTTAAGGTCAAGGTCCAGCTTCTTGGGGGCATAAGAATACGACCCCATTCCTGTCAAAGCACAGATAGTTTCTTCGTACTCTTTAACATCCTCATGATCAAAGTTCAAATGCACAGCAGCCAATGGCTCAACAGTAAGCTGCTTCTCTAAAGATAATTCCTTATCATTCTCATAATAAACATCAGCTATAGAGAACACATTCATATCCTTTGGCTGCTTCATTGATTTGCATACATCAAAATGTACCACTTCACCATTCATCCGAAATAAAAGCTCATTTGCTCGCAAATCAATAAGCACACTTCCTGTTGCGAGGAAAGGTCGGCCCAAGATTATGGGCACCTCAAAATCCACCTCGCAATCCAAAATAATAAAGTCTACAGGGAAAATGAAGGTAGAAACCTTTACTAATACATCATACAAGATACCAACAGGTCATTTTACCAACCTATCTGCCATTACAAGCCGCATGTTGGTTGGTGTAGGATCGCCCAACCCCAACTGTCTATAGATGGCTAGTGGCATCAAATTAATGCTAGCCCCTAGATCACATAAAGCCTTAGCAAAGTCTAAAGATCCAACCGTGCAAGGAATAGTGAAAGCACCCGGATCTGCCTTCTTCTGTACCAGAGACCTCATGGCAATTGCACTGCAATGATGAAAATTATCTGCCAGTTCATAGCTCGCTTCCTTTTTCTTTGTCAAAAGGTCCTTCATGAATTTGGCATATCCTGGCATTTGCTCCAGTGCCTCCACCAAAGGCACATTTATAGTCATCTGCTTCAGCATGGTCATGAATTTATTAAACCTGGTGTCATCAGTCTTCTTCTTCAGTCTCTGAGGAAAAGGTGAAGGTGGATTTGGAAGAGTTTTCTCCACCACTTCCTTTTTATTGTGCTTCCCATTATTAAGATTTTCAGACTGTTGGCATCTAGGTGTAGTATCATGAACGTTCTCATCCTGATCTTCAACTTCTACAGAATCATCACAATCTGCTTCAATAACATTCTCCTCTATACTATCAACCACGGGCTTGCCCTTGGATGGATTTTCCAACACCTTACCACTCCTAGTTGTAATAGCCAAACATGATCCATCTTTCCTTGGATTTTGGACAGTGTCACTCGGTAAAGTGCTAGCTTTTCTTTGATTGAATGCCGCTGATAGTTGACTCATTTGTTGTTCCAGCTATTTTATTAAAGTGGAATGCGAGTCAACCAATTGATTTATTGAGGACAATCATTTTTTACCTCAGTTACTTCCGTGTCGGTTGACTTCACTCCTTTCAACAGCTTAGCCATCATGTCCTCCATGGACATTTTCCAAGAGCTAGGTGCAGCAGCTTCATGATTTCCAGGAGGGACGTACAAACCGCTTCTGTCATTCTTATTCTTCCAATTTCCTTGGTCTCGATCCTTGTATCTGGATTTTTCATAATAGTTCCGACCTTGGTTCCCTTGGACATTTCCTCGGAAACCCCCCTGATTATTTAAGTAATTTGCTTCCTCCTCAGAATCGGAGTCATCCCTTCCCTGTAATACAACAGCCTTGACCTTTTCTGTCTTCCCTGATAATAAATGCTTGGTAAGAAGGTCCATCTGCATTTTTATGTGAGCCATATCCTGGTCACGTTCCTCTTTTCTTCGTCTCTGTTCTACCGTCATGCCAATATATATAGTAGAGCTTGCTACCTCAGAATCCCTGGTATGCCAAGCTCTACTCTGCTTTGTTATACGATCCATCATATCACATGCCTCAATAAAAGTAAGGTCCATGAATGACCCACCCGCAGCATTAGCTACCACTGGCTTAGTCACCGAGTTCAAAGACCTATATAGTATTTCCATTAAGTGGACATTGGTCATCTGATGATTTGGGCACCACATAATCTTCTTCTTGAACCTCTCCTATGTCTCGTAGAGCGCTTCAGTTGAAAGCACTGTGAAATTGCTTATCTCATCTCTTAATTGTGCTCTCTTGGATGGCGGAAAGAATATTTCTAGGAAAGCTTCTTTCAGTTGCCTCCAATTGGTAATAGAGTCAGGAGTTAGCCCGTTTAACCATAGAGTTGCCTCTCCAGATAGAGACAATGGAAATAAGCGCAGTCGGATCACATTCTGTCCAACCCCTGGATTGTCAAACGATTTGCATATTGAGATAAAATTAATCCGATGCATATTCGGATCGTCGCCTGTAAGTCCACCAAATAACCCTTTGAGTTACAATAGATGGATCATGGTGCTAGTGATATTGAACTTGGCTCTAGGTGCCAAGGGCGGACGAATAATAGCCCCTGTGGCACCAGCCCTATCCAAGTCATCATCATCATTATCAAAAGAAACTTGCACAGCTCGGCGTTCGGGTCTCATCTTTGCTTGATGATCTCTGTTGATATTCCTGTTCACTGGTGCAGCCACATCATCTGCACGCCTTGGATTTAATAACTCATCATCACCCAGGTCCTCATCATTAAGATTTGGTACCCGACCTGGGTTATCAGCATTCTGTTGATTTACTTGCGCAGCTACCAATGCAGCTAATCTAGCCTGCTCCTGTTGAGTAGCCATCCTTTCAAGATCTTGTTGCGCATCTATTGTGCCAATGAGATGTGGTTCAAGATTTATAGGTAATAGTGGCTGACCAGATCTTCGTGTATTTGGCATGCACTCCACTAAACTTGAACAAAACAAAAACAACAAATAAAAAGTAAAATTTGAGAATCTTTGACCAAAGGGTCTATTAACTATCACAAACTTAGTTGACAACCGTATTCCCCGACAACGACGCCAAAATTTGATACGCCCAAATTACAACTCTCGTTAGAAAGTGTAAGCGGTCCCTGTTAAATATAGAACCCAACTGGGTTGGGTGTCGAATCCCACAGGGAATACTATAATCACTAAGTATTGCGATTATTATTAGACTGTTGATCGAATGTTCCAAGGTATGGGGGGTTTTGGTTTAGGTGCACAATAATATTATCAGTGTAACGATGAGATGATATGTGTAATAATATTTGATCACAGAGAATGACAAGTTAGGGTTATGTCCACCTTGTAGCTTCTACTTCTCTATTAACTATGAGTAATACGGATTTTATGCATGCATGCACTTATAGAGAGATGTATTCTAATGCTAAATCCAAGTGTTTTTCAACCATCAAGGATTTATTCACCTTAGTTCTTTCGAATCTAAAGTGTACAACAAATTGTACGAACTCTCCAAGAAATTAATCCTGTGAGGGCATTAACGTGTAAAATAGAGGTTAGAAACCCTATTTTCTGGTCACACTCTTTTTTCCAAATTGTAACTTTTCAATCGAACAAGTTATTGCTATAATGGCACATTCCTTATGTTTGCAACCATGAGAATTCAATCAAAGAGAAGAGAGTAATGATATAAGTGGATTAACACATCATAAATTCAAAAACCCATAGCAATAGAGAGTATACTACAAGGTTTCCATTACCTTAATAAATAAACTTAGCTACTCATGAATAAAACGAAAATCAAAATAGACATATTCATCATCAAAACTTAGAACAATCTTGGTGATAAAGCTGACTAGCGACAATAAGAGAGAAATGCATTTCTCTCTCTCCATCCTCAAACTAAGCTGCTTTTCCTTGTGTTCAAAATAATACAGAATGTGAATTATCCCTAAAAATTCAGCAATAAGGCTTTTAATAACATCCTTCTCTAATAAATTGCTACTGCATCCTTAACTATTTAAAAATATTGAGTTTGTCCGGAAAAAAGTTCCCATACATCACATTCAGTCCAAAAGCTGCTTTCCTTTTTATGTGAAGTTTTCCTTTGCTGTCCACAAGTCCCCAAAGTGCTGTAATCTTCCTCGTTAGTACCTGAAAAGTATGCTAATCACATAGGTCATCTCACTTAACTGAAAATAGACTAAAAGTGCAAGACTTATGTATTTTATTCTCAAAACTTAGCTAAAACATGGGTAAGTTATGGTGCTTAGACGTATAAATACGCCCAACATCAATATGCCCTCAATATGTTTGTTAAAATGCCTATATGAATGGTTTTTTCACATAGTTCAACTTTTATTAAAACTATTGCATCGCATAAAAGGTTATGGAACCTAATTTGGTTTAAATGGTTTTAAATTATTTAGTAAGGACTTGGTGGCCATGATTTGGTTTAATTTGAAATCATATAGGGTACATGGGAATCCCCTAAGGATTGGCTAATGACATTACTTGCAAGCTATAGTCGGTATGACGATACCACTTTATAATGCCTTTGCAATTTAACTCTAGAATTGGTAGTTTTGTTATGTGATAAAGGTTTTTAATTTAGCAATAATGGTGGGTTGTGATAGCTAACCGTAAAGATGTAAGTACCATGGACGAACAGTGGAAACTCATGTTTGCCGACATGAGTGTTGGTCATGGTGACCATATACTTATGGAGTACATGGGAATCCCCTAAGTCATACTTGTATATATGTATCATGGAGGGCGATGGGTACACGGGAATCCCCTACCCCTATGATATCTTTGGTTTATACGGCTACATGTATTGAGGCTCGTTTAGTGTGTAACACTGGACCCATATAGCCCGTGGGTGGTTTTAGGACGGTCAATCTACACAACCCAGGTTAAAGGTTTTAAATGCATGCTAAACCTATTTTTTTTTTCTCAACATGGATTATTTATTTATTTATGGATATGATTGGATATGGTTATTTACTTGGTTTTAAATATTGGCATTATTTTATCCTTATTCCTTAGTACATACTAGAGTTCACTCACTAACCCATCTTCGAGCACTGTATCCCCATGTGATGCAGGAACCAACCATACTACTTCTCGTGCTATGTGATCTTGGATTTAGGAACAACTTATGCTGGACTAAAGTGGTGAGCTTCCATACTCCAGATGACTTCATTTCATATTATGGTCTTCTTTACATACCTTTATCATTTCTTAGACTTTAGTTTTGGCTATGGTCGGGGGCATATCCCAACCGGATGTTGTTTTGATTTTGGTTAGAGGCTTTGTGAGACTACTTTAGGTTGGTATGGGCAGTGTCAGTATTGGTCTCATTCTTGGCATTGGTTTTGGTATTGGGACTGACACCAATTAACTGTATTTTATTTATGATTATTCTATTTTGTTATGTTATATAATTGAAATTTATTTGACAAATGGTGTAGGGTGGTTATGGTTGGGTATTGGGGGTGGTCTCTGGTTCCAGTTGGGCTTGGGGCACCCGACAGGACTAGGACCTAGTTCGAGTTATGTCAAATTAGTATCAGAGCCCAAGGTTTATGGTCACTTGGGAGTCCAAAAAGTTGTATCGAGTAGAGTCTCTTTTAAGAGTGTGTGGCATGCCATACTCATAAGGGAGAGGCAACAAGGCATTTCAAAATATTTCTCTTTCTTGTTTTATGTTTTTAAGCTATGGTGTCTAAGTTCTGAAATTTTCTCTAATTTTTATTTGTTCACTTTTCAGATCATGCCTCCTCGATGATCTAAAGCTCACAAAAACTCCTCTGTCCCAACTGGGGAAAATATTAATGGTATACGCTCTACTTATAGGATCCATACTCGATCTCGGTGTCCAGTTCTGGATTATTCTAGATTTCTGTCAATTTCCTTAATTCCATCTCAGACTCCACAGGTTGAGGTGATGAACAATGAGTTTTGTTAGTCCATTCATATGTTGGCACAACTGCTAGTTACTCAGTCTGAGTGTGGTATTCCTATTATTCCATCTTCTGAGGCTATAAGGGTTGGCCAATTCATAAGGTTGAATCCTCCAACCTTTATGGGTGTTAATGTTGAGGAGGATTCTCAAGGTTTTTTAGATGAGATATAAAAAATCTTTCGTGTTATACATACCATGAATGTGGAGGGTGTGGAGTTTGTAGCCTATCCGCTAAAGGATGTGGTGTACCAATGGTATAAGGAATGGGATCAGGCAAGGAGGGATGTTGTTGAGTCATTTTTATGGGAGATATATAATGTTTTTTGGACCGCTTCTTTCCTCAGGAATTAAGGGAGGCTAAGGCGGAAGAGTCTTTTGATCAGAAGCAGGATACGAAGACAGTCAAGGAATATGCCTTGAAATTTCACCAGTTGTCTCGGTATGCTCTGGAGATGGTTTTTAGTATGAGGGCTATGATGAGAAAGTTCACTTTCAGGTTGTCCAGAGATTTGAAATTGGAGAGTAAGTCTACCTTTTTGATTAAGTATATCGATATCTCCAGGTTTACTATATTCATGCAGTAGGTAGAGGAAGAAAAAAAGTAGGTTAAAAAAAGAGAGAGACAGGGTAAGCAACTTAGGTTCTATGAGCAAGATAGTGGCTAATAGCAGGGTGGAGGGATGGTGGTAAGAGGCTCAAGAAGAAGTTGGGCAATTTTGGGTCATACTCAAGGACTAACACTCCCTACCCAAAACCATCGGGTGATAGGAGTTTTCATGGTGCAATAACTTTAAGGCAAAAGTTGACCAATCTTAGGCTAGTGAGCCCAGGAAACTCCATCATATCCTCTCTACAGGTTTGTGGAAGATTACATCAAGGCTTTTATAATAACGAGAGGGATAGGTGCTTTAACTATGGCCAGTCAGGGCACATTCTTAGCAACTATCCTGTTGGTAAGGTTGCTTCAGGGGCGAACAAGATTCTAGTTTCTTCATCGTTAGCTCTAGCACCAAAGGGTGCGCCATCTAGTTCTTGCACTGGTCAAAATCATCTCTATGCTTTCACTACACTATAGAAGTCTAAGGCATCTCATAATGTCGTGAATGGTACATTGAAACTCTTTTCCCAAGTCTTTTCCCAAGATGTGTATTGTTTACTTTTTCAGAGTTCATTTTCTCTCTTATATGACCCCATTTGTGACTTTGAGTTTTGGTTTTGGTTCAGAGCGTGTTTCAGACCCTTTTTCTATTTCTACCCTAATAGGTGACTCTATGGTTACTATAAGAGTGTATAGGGTGTGTGTTATCTGGTGGTAGTAAAGAAAATTTAGTAGATTTGCTTGAATTGGATATGGTGGATTTTGATGTCATATTGGGGATGGATTCATTGTACTCGTTCTATGCGTCTCTATATTGTTGGATCCATATGGTTGTCTTTAAATTCCCTAATGAGCTGGTTATTGAATGGGAGAGTAGTTCGCTAGCTCCTAAGGATAAGTTCATATCATATCTTTGAGCTCAAAGATTTATCTCCAATGGGTGTCTTTATTATCTAGTCTCGGTTAAGAATTCTAACTCAGATGGTCCTTCCTTACATTTTATCCCGATGATGAATGAATTTCCTAAGGTTTTCCCTGATGACCTTCCTGGTGTTCCTCCTGATAGGGAGATTGAGTTTGGGATTGCTCTTTTTTTAGACACATATTTAATTTCTATTTCCTTTATAGAATGGCTCCGACTGAGTGGAAGGAGTTTAAGTAGCAACTCAAGAATCTATTAAATAAGGGATTCATTTGTCTTAGTGTATCCCAGTGGGGTGCACTAGTGTTATTCGTGCATAAGAAGGATGGTTCCCTTTGGATGTGTATCGATTACTGGCAACTGAATAAGGTGACAGTAAAGAATAACTATCCTCTTCTAAGGATAGATAATTTGTTTGATTAGATGCAGGGCGCTAAGTTTTTCTCCAAGATAAATCTTTAATATGGGTATCATCAGTTGAAGATTACGGAGGACGATATCCCTAAGACTGCCTTTTGTACCCGGTATAGGCATTTTAAGTTGTTGGTTATGCTTTTTAGGTTGACCAATGCCCTGGTGGAATTCATGGATTTGATGAAAAAGGTTTTCTATCAGTTTTTGGATTTATTTGTCATTATTTTATAGATGACATTCTGGTGTATTCTAAGAGTGAGGTGGATCATGAAAATCACTTCCATGTGGTGTTGTAGACCTTAAAGGACAACAGTTGTATGCCAATTTTTTTAATTGTGAATTCTGGTTGAACACTATCAGTTTTTTGGGTTATATCATTTCTCTTGAGGGGATCATGGTAGATCTGCAAAAGGTTGCAGTGGTGAAGAAGTGTCCTAGGCCTACTGCTCCAACCATTATTTGGAGCTTCTTGGGTTCAGCTGGCTACTATAGGAGGTTTGTGGGGAGTGTTTTTACTATAGCTGCCCTATTGACTAAGTTGACGCAGAAAAAGGTAAAGTTCTTATGGTCGTATGCTTGTGAGATAAGATAACATCGGCTCTAGTTTGGACTTTTCCTGAAAGAACTGATGGGTTTGTGGTTTACTGTGATGCATATCGTGTGGGACTTGGTTGTGTTTTGATGCAACATGGTAAAGTGATAGATTATGCCTCTAGGCACTTGAAGGTGCACGAGAGGAATTATCCAACTCATGACTTAGAATTATTAGCTGTGTCGTTTGGATTGAAAATATGGCATCACTATTTGTATGGATTGCACAGTATGTATTTACTTAGAAAGAGCTTAACCTCAGTTAAAGGAGATGGCTTGAGATTCTTAAGGTTTATGATACGAGTCTTCACTACCATCCAAGTAAAGCAAACGTGGTTGCTGATACTCTTAGCAAGTTGTCCATGGGAAGTCTAGCTTATGTAGATAAGGATAAGTAAGATTTGTTGCAGAACATTCACCATTTGGTTAATCTTGGAGTTCATCTCTTGTATTCCAAGGATGGTGGTGTGTTGGTGCAGGAAGTGGTGTGGTCATCTCTTAGTGCTGAGATCAAGGAGAAATAGATGTTAAATCCTGTCTTAATGAGGATCAAGGGTGATATAGGTAGAAAGATGGTGATGGCCTTTGAGATTAGTGATGGTTGTACCTTATGGTACCAAGGGAGGTTATGTGTTCCCGATATCGATGGTTTGCAAGAAAGGATCTTGGTAGAGATGCATGAGTCGCGCTATGTTGTTCATCCTAGTTCCATGAAAATGTATCATGACCTTAAGGAGATGTATTATTGGAATAATATAAAAAGGAACGTGGCTAATTTTGTAGCCAGGTGCATGGTGTGTCAACAAGTAAAAGTTGAGCACACGAGGCTCGGAGGTTTGTATTAAGAGATTGAGTTAACTGAATGGAAGTGGGAAGTAATCAATATGGATTTTGTTACTTGTATTCCTTTGTCTTAGAATTAATTTAATTTTTTCTGGGTCATCGTGGATAGGATGTAAAGTTGGCTCAATTTTTTTCCATTGAGGACTAACTTCTCAACTGAGGATCATGAAAGGTTGTATCTTCACGAGATCGTGAAGTTGCACGGGGTACCTAATTCTATTATCTCTGATCGTCGTATGCAATTTACATCTCACTTTTGGCAATCATTTCAGAAATGGTTGGAGACTAAGGTTAGTCTAAGTACTATTTTTCACCCGCAGTCGAATGGGCAAGCAGAAAGGACTATTCAGATATTGGAGGATATGCTTTGTGCTTGTGTGATTGACTATGATGGGAGTTGGCTTGAGCATTTACCTCTTGTAGAGTTTTCTTATAACAATAACTACCACTCTAGCATTGGGATGGCTCCATTTAAAGCCTTGTATAGGAGGTTTAAATCTCCTATTGGGTGGTTCGATCTTGGTGAGGTAAATATGTTTAGCCCGAATTTGGTTTACCAAGTCATAGAGACAGTTAAGCTATTTTGAGATAGTCTTAAGGCTGCCCAAAGTTGCCAAAATTCCTATGCGGATGTAAGGCAAAGAGAATTAGAGTTTGAGGTTAGAGATATGGTGTTCTTGAAGGTATCTCCCATGAAGGGTATGATGAAGTTTGGAAAGAAAGGGAAGATCAATCCCCGATATACGGGTCCTTATATAATTGTGAGGAGGGTTGGAAGTATTGCATATGATTTGGAGTTGCCTTTTAGTTTAAGCTCCATTTACACGGTATTCTATATATCTATGTTGAGGAAGTGTATTGGTGATCTATCTCAAATTAAGACTATCAAGGATATTGGTATTTTGGATTTCCTATCTTTTAAGGAGATCCTGGTTGAGATATTGGATCGAAAAGTTATTTGGTTATGGACCAAAGATGTGGCCTTGATAAAGGTTCTATGGAGGAACCACAATTTGGTAGAGGCTACTTGGGAAACTGAAGAGAACATAAAGTCCAAGAATCTGCTCCTGTTTCTTACTCCAGAAATTCATGTGGAAGGTATGTGTTCTTAATAACGTCTTCATTTTCAAACTTTGCTAAAGAAAAGATTAATTTCTTGCATCTTTATTTCCTAATTAGTTAAAGGTCAGAGTTGAGGTGTTGGGTCATAAAAGTGGTATAGTCCAATTCGTATGTTGTCTAGTGTCGAACCCTTTTGATTATGCTTGGATACAATTTCAGGGTACTAGTTGTATGGTATGGGTAAGACTTAGATAAGGGGAGTCGTATGGTGGACAGTGTGTGATGTCCATCATTATATCCTGGGTACGAGTAAGGGGTATTACCCGTATGATGGGGTATGTGAGGTGCCCAAACCGTACCTACCTGTGGAAATTTTCAGTTTAAGTTGGGGGTCTTCTGGACATTTTCCCTCTTAACCTCTTATAACCGCATGACTTAAAACACTATTGGGACTTTATTTACCCTATTATTCTTAATTAAAAATACTTTAAACACTCTCAAATCTTTCTCACGGCTCTTGGTTCAAGAAAGGCTAGGGTTTTCTTCAAGGTGGTCAGTTAGGGCTTTCAAGGGTGATTTCTCTCCATAATATTTGGTATCTAAGGCATGTTAATCCTCCCTTATTGTTAGTTCAACTAAATTTATGTTTTAATGAATGTTTTTTCATGATTTAATTGTGGGTATTGTATGATTTTGAATTGTATGTTGGGGTTTTTGATTGTTAATAGATGAATATTGTTTTACCATGTTTTTTTATGGTTTTCATTTTAAAATTTTGGAATTGAACGTGTGGTTTCATGGAAATTGTCAATTGGTTCTTAGTTTTGGTTTTTGAAACTATATGCCCTCAATAAGTTTATTAAAATGCCTATAAGAATGGTTTTGTCACATAGTTTGACTTTATTGATACTATTGCATTGCATAACATAGTTATGGAACCTAACTTGGTTTAAATGGTTTTATATGATTTGGTAAGGCCTTTGTGTCCTTGGTTTGGTTTAATTTGAAATCATATAGGGTACATGGGAATCCCCCAGGGATTGGCTAATGACATTGCTTGCAAGCTATAGTCGGTATAATGATATCACTTCATAATGCATTGGTAATGTACTCTAGAATTGGTGATTTGGTTATGTGCTAAATATTTTTAATTAGACAATAATGGCGAATTATGATAGCAAATCGTGAAGGTGTGAGTCCAATGGATGGACACTGGAAACTTATGTTTGCTGACATGAGGGTTGGTTATGGTGACCGTATACTTGTGGGGTACATGGGAATCCCCTACATCATACTTATATATATGTATCATAGAAGGTGAAGGGTACACGAGAATTCCCTACCCCTATGATATCTCCAGTTCGTGCGGCTATATGTATTGGGGCCCATTCAAGGTGTAACACTGGACCTATATAGTCTGTGGGTAGTTTTAGGGCAGTTAAGCTACACAACCCAAGTTAAAGATTTTAAATGCATGCTAAACCCGGTTCCCTTTCACGGCATGAATTATATATATGTGTGTATGGATATGATGGGATATGAGTTTTTTACTTGGTTTTAAATGTTGGCATTATTTTATCCTTATTCCAGAGTACATACTAGTGCTCACCTGCTAACCCATCTTCGGGCGCTGTATCCCTACATGATACAAGAACCGACCATACTACTCCTCATGCTCAGTGATCTTGGATTTGGGAACAACTTATGTTGGACTGAAGTGGTAAGCTTCCATACTTTGAAAGATTTTATTTAATGTTATGGTCTTCTTTACATATTTTTGTCATTTCTTAGATTTTGTTTATGGTCGGGGGTATGTCTCGATTAGATGTTGTTTTGATTTCGGATAAAAGCTTTGTGAGACTACTTTGGGTTGGTATGGGCGCTGTCAGTATTGGTGTCAGCCTTGGCATTTGTATTGGTATTGGGGCTTACACCATTTGACTGTATTTGATTTATGATTGTTCCATTTTGTTATGTTATACAGTAAAAATTTATTCGACAAATGGTGTAGGGTGGTTATGGTTGGGTATTAGAGGTGGTCTCCGATTCTGGTTGGGCTTGTGGCACCTGACATGACTAAGCCCTGGTTTGGGTTGTGTCAGCCCCCCAACTATATAAGAACATTCTTACCCTCATTCTAACTCATTCTAATTCTCAAAACTTCACTTTTCACTTTGAATTCAAACTTCCCTATTAAAACATAACTTAACCACATACTTAAGTGTAGGCTAAATTGACACTTATTTGAGATACCAACTAATTCCAACACACTTAAAATAAGTTTCAACCTTGGTTTTGCTTGAGTTCTTCATTATTCTCTTCTAGTTATTCATATAAAAGGTAACTTTTTCAGCTCCTAATGGTTATTTATTGATATATCTACTGTTTAAACAAGTTGATATGTGTATTTGAAAAATATATGAAAACTATCATGCTTGTATGTTGGATCCTTGAAATAGACTAAAATCATAATGTAGGGCTGTGTTCTGAAGAGAAATCTATAGTTAGGCCCTAACCGAAAGTTGAACTTGAATGAATGAAAATAATACCATTAGTTGAACATGTTTGTTTGCTTTGAAATTCATGCTTCTTTGATTGGTGTGTGCAAACTGAAGTTGTTGGGATGTCAAATAGGTTATAGGGGTGTGAAAATTGAGGAAAAATTTGAACTTTTCAAATTTTGAGTTTTTCTTCAACTTTTTCTATCCCTCTCTTTTGTTAGAAACTATCAACTGGTTTTTTAGGTACATATGACACTTAAAGAGGTAAAAAAGATGAAGGTTGATACTTCGAGAAGACGACCAAAGTCTCCCGAGCCAAGTGGATCAGTGGAAGAGTACTCAAGGAAGCAACGTAAGAGATACTGCTGCTGGGTGATACACAAAGTCACAAGAGGAAAAACTTGCTAGGCTGCTCAGTCAGCTACAGCTTGGCCGAGGATAAATTATGCACGAATATCAACCCCCCATACTACTCCACATAATGATAATGATGACAAGGAGATAGAGTCTGCGTCTACTCCACAAGTTGGTCCTCAAGTCCCCCATTCTGAGGAAGGGTCCCAAGATTCATATGAGGAGGTTGAAAAGGAGCAGTCATCTATGGTGCCTTAGTCTGGGAGGGTACTTCTACTCATGTACAACAGATAGAGGTAAACTAGTCTTAAGAGGGTACCGAGAAGCCTTTCCATAATTCTTTAGTACAACCAAGTCTTACTCCTGCACCTGCCCTTGATGTACTTCTTGAGGAGGGATATCAAAGGTGGTATGTGGAAGGAATGCAAAAGATTTATGATATTGACAGTCGTGTTTGGGAGTTAGATGGGACTACGAGGTATATTTATGTAGAGTGTCGGATTAACCTATCGAGGATAGATCGAGTAACATAGCTACGAGAAATATTTGATAGATATCAGCTAGAGTGGATGACCAGACCACTGGGTTCCTACAACCCTACCATGGTACAAGAGTTTTATGATTCCAATAGAGCTATTGTAGTCCTTCTTATGTGTAGACATCCAGTCCTGATTAGATTTTCTAGGCAGCGATAACTTGATGATACACTGGTGTTAGGGGTCAGAGTTGATATTACATAGGAGACTATTTGCAGAGTTATCTTTGGCCTAGATTATATCACTCTTACATCTACAGTTTATTGAAACCACAGACTGAGGATCGCACGTGATCGATATATCATAAGGGAGGCTGAGCACCGATATGAGAGGGTCGAGATGGATAAATGAATAGCACTTATATTTCATCGCTAGGTGATACGACCCTATGGATAGAGGGGCAAGGTGTGATCATTAAGGGCCTCTTGATAGTAGAGGCCAAGTTTTTGTGGTTCATGATTAGATACCGACTAATACCCACTAATTTGGATAATACATTGATGTGGGAGGGAGTACCATTGGTTTCCTATCTGATGGATGGTTATGATGTTGATTTCACATCCATTACATGACATGAGTTACATGATAGAGCCTTTGGGGAATTAGCTAATCTGCTATTTCCTTGAATGATTCAGCGGCTATGCGATGAGACCATTATGCCTGAGACACTAGGTGTGGATGAGAGAGTAATTGTATTGACGACTTCATAGAAGAGGACCATGAAGGGTCTGTTACCTCCAGTCACTTCTAAGAGATCAAGACAACAGACAACAGTACCACGGTCCTAGTCTAAGGGCTCGAGAATTTCCATAAAGCCTACTGAGGTATATTGTAAGGATATGGGTGTTGGTATTGACATGGAGATAGGGGAGTATAGAGAGGCTCCAGATTAGAGTACACATGGTAAGGGGACATGGACTACTTCTGTTTCAACCTCGACTTTAACCTCAGAGCTGGTTGGTGCATCTACAGAGCCTGATCGTCTATCCATCATAGCTCCTGTGATAGGTATGACTATTGTATCTAATAAGTTTTTGCAGAGTTTAGTGGATAGACAGAGGGCCATAGCTACTTAATTGAAGGTTATCGAGACCGAGATGACTACCCTATTTGGGTAGATGGGATTAGGGGTTAGGACTAAATTTAAGCGCTGCTCAGAGACCTGCACTATCAGAGTTGCATGCTAATTTTTAGACACAGATTGAAGATCTAGAGAGATGGGTTATATACCAATATATAGAGACAGGTATGCTAGACCTAGTTCAGATAAGACAGGATTTTAATATCCTACAAGCAGAGGTACTCTCTTTTGTAGAGAGCCATGTAGCAGCTACTTCCTCAATTATACTCCAAGTGGTTCAGATATCACCTCTGTGTGCTCCGAGATACTTTGATTTATTTTTGGAGGATGATGAGGAGCTCCCACCAGTTAGGACTAAGAGAGGCCACTTAGACAACTTTGCAGGATCCTGATATGACAGAGGAAAATGTGGCTAAAAGGCCAGACATTATTCTTTAGAGATTGCATTTTCTAATAGGAAGAGGCGTGTATCTATAGTAGAGAGTGTATCCACTAGTAGTGCACCGTAACCACCACCGCCTCTGCCAGCTAATATGCCCCCATTTGGGGATGCTCCTGATTCAAGAGCCTAGTGCATCCCATGTATGTTCTCACTTTCCTCTACTTTGTTTTAGTGATTTGAGGATAGTGCATAGTTTTTAGTTAAGGGTGGGTATACCATGCCACCATGAGTTTTCGCTGTCGAGCTTATTTTTCTGTCGGCTGCGATATGGTTATAAAACCAAAATGTCTAGGATAATATTGATATTTTATATCTATTATGTTTTTCTTCGTATTGTGTTGTTTTTGAGTAATTAGGAGTTTTTAAGTATTTAGGCCACTAGTCATGCTTTTTGACTAATTTTTGATACCCCTCCAAATTTTGAGTTTTTAGAACTGTGTTGACATATATATTTATGAACTTTGTGGATCTTGTTACGACATTAGGATTAGGGACATATTAATCACTTTAACAATTGTATGAACTAGATAGGTAGTAGATGGTGATATTGACTATGTTCTATGTATGTGTGAGATAGTACTTAGTTCCCTTTGTATGCTAAATTCATAACTTGCCTGGTTAGTCTTGCCTAGGTTGAAGAATAGTTGGTTAAGAAATGATCATAGGCCATTTTTGATTTTAGTCCATTTTTAGCCTAAATGACTTCTATGTGGGAATTATATCCCTTGCTCCATACTTTGAGACTTGTAGCCTATTTTTCTTGTTTCAACATTCACCTTCCCATTTTTATTACAATTTACTTAATTTTGTCTTGGTCCTCCTTGGACATTGTACACCTCAACATAGACAAAATTCTTAAGTTAAGGGTGGCTATCATAGGGGTAAATAGTGTGAAATGGGTATGAAGAAGGGTAAAATAATAGAAAAAGTTAGTAGGGTTGGGTGTTGTAGAAAAAAAAAGAAAATAAAAATTGTAAAAAAGCAATAAAGAAGGAATAAAAAGACCACACCCACCCTGAATGTGCATAAATGAATAAAAGGGATAAATAAGGGTGGAATAAAAAGAAAATTGGTTAGTAAGTGAGACCCCAATTTTAGTGTAGTGCCAAGGAGGCTTAGTCACTCTAAATGTCCATATGTAGCATTCCATCCCCCAATCCTACATTACAAGCTGAGAAAAGTCCTATAGTGATCCTAGCTTGACTATCTGAATGCTAAGGTAAGAAAATAAAGGCAAGCTGATGGTTTTTGACATGTATTGATTAAAACTTCTTTGTTAAGTGTGAGTGTCTCTTGACCGTCTCAAAATTTACATGCATGATTTCACATAAGTAAGTGGTACATCTTTGTTCTGACGATACTTGAGTCATATTGCCAGGTATTTTCTTATTTCGGGTAATGTAATTTATGTATATGAGTGGTTATCTATTGCTAATATAATTGTCATACTCTGATCCCATTGTCTCACACTATTGTGCTTGGTGTTAATACACAATTGGTTTTGAAAATTGAGATTGGAGGGGGATGTTGTGTTTTTGAGTTTAAGTGTTGACTGACTTTCTTGAATAGCTTAGTTTCTCCTTGTTTCGCATTATTTTTGTTTTGTTGTATTTTTATTGCCTGAGGACATGCAAATGTTCCAATTTGAAGGTATGGATGTGCTATAGAAATGTAGTTATTTTGATGCTTAAAACACGGAATATATGCAAGTTTTTGCGGCCTTTTGTTAGATATGATCTTTTTTGGGTATGTTTGGTAGGAAACCATGTTTTGGCTACTAAGTTCATAAAAAGGTCAAAAAGGTGTTTTGGCTACTTCTGGAGTGATTATGGATGTTCAAGATGTTTTATGACTTGATCATGATCAATGCATGTTCTAGAGTCAAAGAAGAGCTAAAAAACTAACTCTCGGCACCTACTAAGTCAACCTACAGACCGCATGTAGACCTACAGACAGCATGAAGACAAAGTAGGCGCCAGAAATCCAAAATGCTGAGAGGTGACTTGTAGGACTTTTTCCATCTACAACCTGCAGTCTGCATCTGCGCCCTATGCCAGACCGTAGGTTCTACCTGTTCCTTGTGCGATACCACAGGTACAACCTGTGCCTGTGCCAGACTTCAGGTACATAGACCAGGTGGCCATTGACCCGGTTTTCTCGTATTTCATTCGGTTTTTTTAGGGTTTGCTCATTTACTATAAATACCCCTTTGTACTTTTTAGTAGGAGTAACACACTTTTGGAACTCAGAAACATATTTTGATTCCAAGATCTGCATTTGATCTTGGGATTTTATTGTATTGAATTTGATTGATTTATTCAGTTACAATTATGGGTTTTTATTCATCTTATCATTGTGATTTCATCTATGCTTTCTACTATGAATGTTTCTGATTTCTACATAATCACGAGTGGCTAAAAACCATAGCTCAGATTGTGGAAACCTTAGTGAATTGATGAAGTAAGGGAAGTGCAATTGTTGATCTGAACCAATACCAATGGCATGTATTGCTTTATTCGTTATGATTGATTTCTTAATGGGTGCACACATTAGGATCCCGCTATATTTAAACAACCTTAACCTCATTCTAACTCATTCGAATCCTCAAAAATTCATTTTTCTCTTTGAATTCAAACTTCTCTCTTAAAACACAAACTAACCCCTCACTTAAGTTAAGGCTAAATTGAAACTTATTTGAGATACCAACTTGAACCAACACGCTAAAAACAAGTTTCAACTTTGGTTTTTCTTGACTTCTTCATTATTCACTCTAGGTTCTTCATAAAAGAGGTAACTTTCTCATCTCCTAATGGTTTTGTAGTGATCTATTTATTGTTTAAACAAGTTGATATGAGTATTCCAATGCTAAATATCTAGAATCTATCATACTTATAAGTAGGATCCTTGAAGTAGCCTAAAATTATAATGTAGGGCCTTATTTTAAAGAAAATTTAATGTTAGGCCCCAACCAGAAGTTGAAATTGAATGAGTAAAAGTAATACCACTAGTTGAGCATGTTTGTTTGCTTTGAAAGCTGTGATTTATGATAGGTGTTTGCACACTGGACTTGTTGGGATTTTAAATAGGTTATAGGGGTACAAAAATTGAGGAAAAACATGAACTTTTCAAATTTCAAGTTTTTCTTCAAGTTTTGCTATCCCTCACTTTTGTTGGACACTGACAACTATTTGTTCAAGTACATATGGCACCTAAAGATATGTAGAAAAAGAATGCCGACACCTCAAGGAGACGGTAAGAGTCTCCCAAGCCTAGTGGTTCAGTGGAGGGGTACCCAAGCCAGCAATGTAGAGACACTACAGTAGGTGTGACACACAGAGTCACGAGAAGACAAATATGCCAGCCTGCTCAGACAGCTCCAGCCCAAACAAGGATGAAGTCATAAGGGATATCACCTCCATACACTCCTCTACCTAATGATAATGATGATCAATAAGAGACAGATTCCGAGTCTACTCCAAAGGTTGCTGCTCAGGACCTCCAGTTTGATGAGGGTTCCCAGGATTCATCCGAGGAGGTAGAGCAAGAGGAGCCATCAGTGGTTCCCTAGTCTTAGGAGGGTACTGCTATTCTTGTACAATATACATATATACCCAATTTGAGTCAGTACAGCACTTGCACATGCCTCAGATTCACCTCCCAATGAGGGACATTTAAGGTGGTGTACGGAAGGGATACGGGAGATATTTACTATTTACAGTTGTGTTTGGGAGGCATCCAGGCCTACGATGTGCATTTATGAAGAGAAAAGAATTGAACTATTGGGGCTAGATCGAGTACCCTAATTATGGGTAATATTTGATTGATATTAGCTAGAGTGGATGACTAGGTCACTTGATTCTTACAACTTAGCTATGGTATAGGAATTTTATGCATCCTATCGAGCTATGATAGTAATTCCTATGCATAGACATCCAGGACTGGTGAGATTTGTGAGGCATCCCCAGTTTGAGCATACACTGGTTAGAGGGGTCAGAGTTGACATTTCAACAGAGACTATCTACGGAGTTATCTTCGGCCCAGAGTACATTACCCTTACATCTACAGCTTAGTATGACTACAGAGTAAGGGTCATATGTGATCTACATATCAAGTGGGAGAATGAGCACCGATGTGAGAGGATTGAGATATCTAAATGGATAACTAGATATATTTCACCTTTGGGTGATATAACCCCATGGATTGAGGGGAATTGTGTGATAAAAAAGGACCTATTGACATTTGAGGCCAAGTTTTGGTGGTTGCTGATTAGATTTTAATTGATACCCACTGCTTTGAATAATACCATTGATGTGGAAGGGGGCAACAATGGTTGCTTATTTGATTGCTAGATATGCTATTGATTTTACTGCCATTCTTCGGCATGAGTTACTTGATAGAGCATTTGGAGAATTGAATAATATGCTATTTCCCTACATAATTTAGAGGCTGTACGATGAGGCCGGTGTGCCTGAGATACCAGGAGTATATGAGAGGGTTCTTATGATACTGACTATGCAGACAAAAACTATGAAGGATCTGACATATCCAGACCCTTCTAGGAGATCGACAGAGCAGGCAACAGTAACACAGGCCTAGACTGAGGTACCAGCAGCTTTCACAAATCTTGATAAGGCACATCGAAGTGATGTAGGTTTTAGTATTGATATGGATATAGCAGAGTAGAGAGAGGTACCAAATTCAAGTACACAGGGTGAGTGGACACCAGCTAATTCTTCTTCAGTCCCAACTTTGACCTTTGATCCAATTGGTGTATCTTTAAAACCTACTCGCCCTTCCACTACAGCTCCTACCTCTGGTATGATTACTATATCTAGCATGTTTTTATAGAGCTTAGTAGACAGCTAGAGGGCCACATATGCTAGGGTGAGGGTTGTTAAGACCAAGATGACTACCCTCTATGAATAGATGAGATCAGAGGTTAGGACTAGATTAGTGCTGGCAGAGGCCCAATGAAAGGTCGCACTGAGAGTTGCACGACATAGCTTGATGAGTTTGAGAGACAAGTTACAACCCGATTCACTAAGACAGATGCACTGGATCTATTCCAAATGAGGAAGGAGTTTGATATATTACAAGAAGAGGTATGCTATTTCACAAAGAGCCGGGTAGTTGCCACTCCCTTAGTTATACCCCCTGTGGTCTAGATATTACCTCCGCACTTGCTGAAATTATTTAATTTCTTTATGGAGGATGTTGAGGAGGTCCGAGAAGTTGGGGCCAAGAGAGGTAACATGGACAACCTACAGGACCCTAGTTTTCCATATGAACAGGCTATTAAAAAGGCCAAATATAATTTGATGGAGACCATATTTTTCGATAGGCAGAGGCATACAACTATAACAACGAGTGCATAATCTAGTAGTGCACCGCCACCGCCACCGCCAACTGATATGTCCCCATCTAGGTATGCTCATGATTTGGGGACCTATTGCATCCTTGGTATGTTTTCACTTTCCTTTGTTTTACTTTGCTTTAGCATATTAAGGACAATGCATTGTTTTTAGTTGGGGTGGGTATACTATGCCGCTGCGAGTTTTTATTGTCGTGCTTCTTTTCCTATCGACAATGGTATGGTTGTAGAACTGATATATCTAGGATCATTTTGTGTCGTATTGTATTTCATTTCATATTATGTTTTGCTTTTGTGTAATTAAGAGGATTTTAAGTATTTAGGGAAGTTGTCACGTTTTGATTGATTTTTGACCCCCCCCAATACCTCTCCAAAGTTTTGTGTTTTAGAGTTGTGTGAATGTATATATGTGTGAACATTGTGTATCTTGTTATGGCATTAGAATTAAGGACATGATAATCACTTGCTAACAATTACATGAACTGGATATGTAGTAGTTAGTAATATTGACTCTATGCCATGTGCGTGTGAGATACTACCTAGTTCTCTTTGTGTGTTGAATTCCAAACTTGCCTGGTTAGTCTTGCCTATGTTAAAGGATAGTCGGTTAGGAAAGGATTATAGGTTGTTTTTTTATTTTAATCCACTTTTATCCATAATGACCTTCCCGGTGTAAGTGTATCCATTGATCCCTGTTTTGTATTTTATAAGCCTATTTTTCTTATTTCACCATTCACCTTCCTATTTATATTGCAATGAACCTGTGTTGGCCTAACTTCTCCTTAGACTTTGTACACCTTAACTCAGGCAAATGCCTAAGTTGTGGGTGACTATCATAGGGGTGCATAGTATAGAATGGGTATGAAGAAGGGTAAAATAAGAAATAAAGTTAGTAGGTATGGGTGTTGTACAAAAAGAAAAGAAAAAAAGAAAAAAAGAAAATAAAAATTGTGAAAAAGCTAAAAATAAAGAATAAAAGACCACACCCAACCTGAATGTGCCTTAAATAATAAAAAGGGAGAAATAAGGGTGGAATAAAAAGAAAATTGGCTAGTAAGTGAGACCGTAAGGTAAATGTAGTGCCAAGAAGTCTTAGTCACTTGATATGTTCATATGTACCATATTAGTCCCTAAGCCTACATTACAAGCTGAGAAATGTCCTATAGTGATCCTAACTTGACTATCTAAATGCTAAGGTAAAGAAAATAAGGGACTACCTATGGTATTTGATGCACATTGATTGGAACTTCTCTTCTGAGTGTGAGTGTCTCTTGATCGTCCTTACACTGACATGTATTATTTCATATGAGTAAGTGGAACATCTTTGTTGTGAGGGACCTTGAGTCATCTTGCTAGCTATTTGCTTGTTTTGGGTGGTGTAACTTGTATATATCAGTGGTTTCCTATTGCTAATGTAATTGCCATACCTTGATCCCATTGTGACACATTGTTGTTCTTTATTTTCATACACAGTTGGTTTTAAAATATGAGATAAGAGGGGGATATTGTAATTTGAGTTTAATGTGTTGACTGACTGCCTTGAATAGCTTAAATTCTCTTAATTAAGCGTCGTTTTTGTTTTAGTTGTGTTTTGTTGACTGTGGACATGCAAATGTTCTAAGTTGAGGGTGTTGATGTGCTATAGATATATAACACTTTTGATGCTTTAAAAGAGGAAAATATGCTAGTTTCTTAGGTTATTTTGTTAGATATAATGCGTTTTGGGTATGTTTTATAGGAAACCATGTTTTGGATGCTAAGTTCTTGAAAAAGGTATTTTTGGATACTTTGTTGAGCAGTTATAGATGTTCGAGACACTTTTCGACTTGTTATTGATCAAAACATGTTCGAGAATTGGAGAAGAGTTGAAAAGATGACTCTCGATACTTACTAAGTCAACCTATGGACCGCAAGTAGGACCTAAGGACCACAAGTAGTCAAAGTAAGTACCAGAAGTTCGAAATCAATAGAGCAAACTTACAAGATTTTTTCATCCGGTACCTGCGCTCACCCTGTTGAACACAGGTACTACCTATGCCTAAGGTTAGGGCGCAAGTACAGACCACATATGGCCTAACCCTATTTTCTTCTATTTCATTATAGCATTGGTTTTAGGGTTTCCTCATAAACTACAAATTCCCTTTATGTGTTTTTAGTAGGTATTATGCACTTTTTATTGTCACAAATATACTTTGATTCCAAGATTCAATTTTGATCGTGGGATTCTCTTGTATTGACTTCAGTTGATTTATTCATTCATGGCTGTGGATTTTTATACTTTTTATCATGGTGATTTCATCTATGCTTTCAATTATGAATTTTATTGATTTCTTCACTAGCATGAGAGACTAAGAACCCATAGCTAGGGTTGTGGAAACCCTAGCGGATTGACAAAGTAGGGGAAATGCTGTTGTTGTTCTGAACCTATACCCATGCATGTATTGCTTTATCTTCATTATAATAGTTTTCTTAATGGGTTCACACGTTAGGATCCCACCTAGTTATTGCTACATACTCTAAAAGAGGAGCAGTGACTAGGAAAAGATAATGACAATAGTAATTTGGAGTTTAACTATTAATCCACGCTTCTAGGTCTTTTCTCAGTAAGATGGTTAGATTTCATCTAATAACTAGAGACCCAAAAGTTAGTAGCTAACTGGGATCAAGATAAAGGTTAGTAAGGTGACATCCCGAGACTCAAAAGGTAAAGGGTGAAATCCTTCTACTCGTCCAAAAGACTTCTATGCAAAATATCGGGTTTGTTCAACAAAGAATGATAAGCCTATGGAGTTGAGAATCCATAGGGACACAATCATAGTGTTCACCTATGACTAATTATAACCGAATTTAATATAATTACTTGCTTGAGATTACTACACAACCTTCCCATCTTCTTTTCTTTATCTACCTATTGACTACAACTGATGAGATCCATAATTCCACGTGTTCCCTTGGGATTCGACCCCAACCTTTGTTGAGTTACTATATTTTGACAACGACCGTATCATCTTCTGAGTGGAATTATAGTTTGAACATTATAAAATTTTTTGCGTCGTTGCCGCAGAACACAATGTTGATTTGTGATTTAAAATTGTTGTAGTGTATGGGTTTTTCTTTTTTTTTTTGTTGGTGTATTCCTATCATACAAAGTAGAGGAAATCCTTTACTCTCTATAAATTCACATCTAGAGAGGATCCTACAAACACCTAGTAGGATGTCTGAGCAGAAAAGAGATGATTTTCCTGAAGGGATTCGTGATATTGTAACTCCCCCTCCTCTAAAAGGATCTCAGGATATTGTCTATTGACAGATTAGTGAGATATTAGATCAAGTTGAAGCTGAGAAGATGGAAATAGAAGAAGCTCAGCAGGTAGCTAGAGAGGCAGAGCTAGCTAAGCAGAGACAGGCAGCAAACCGCCGAACAACACTCGGTGGAAATAAGAACAGAGCTAGAGGTGCCCCTGTTCAAGTAATCCCAGCATATCAATATGTACAACCATAGATAGATGATGAGGAAGATTTGGGATATGTCGATCCAGCAGAGACTTGAGCCATTATTCCTCCTTTTTTTACCCTAGGCATCCAATTTGACATCATGAGCACAATTATCCAGCTCTTAAATCTAAATGGTGTGTTTGGATTTCTTTCTACCGATGATGCAAACTTGCACCTTGCCAATTTTATCAGGATCTATAGTTCTTATACAAATCCGGGGGTGAACTGAAAGCGCTTAGACTGAGGTTGTTTCACTTCTCACTTATAGGATAAGCATCTTATGGTTAGGGTAACTGTGAAGAGTCTCTATCACTACAAGGAATAATTTGCATAGGAAATTCTTGAATAGGTTCTTTCCTTCATCCAGGATGTTGCAACTTAAGGACGAGATTTAGAATTTCAGGTTGTTGCAGTCGAAATCTATGTACGTGGCATGGTTTAAGTTCAATAAGAAGCTGAGTATGGTGCCCAACCATCATTTGCCAGGGATGAGTTTATTGGAAATATTTTATTGAGCCTTGACCATCAGCTCCAGAGCCATAGCAGACACCGTATCTAGAGGAGCTTTTATGAGACTATGCTCGAAGGCAACTTCGGAGATATTAGATCGAATTTCAATTAAACTAGGGTGGCAAACTTGGGAGGCTTAGAGGGGATCTGGCGCTTATGCCATTGGTGCCACTTTTAACTAATAAATAGCTGATGATACAATAGTGCAAGAGATTGCATTACTAAGAACTGATCTAGGGGTACTAGCAAATCAATTTGTAGTAGAGACTTTTGGGAAAGTGAATTCCATAGAAGCACAGGGGTAAACTTCCAAAGATTATGAGTCAGAATTAGATGAGAAAGCAAATAACCAGGAATATCAGATAGTGGGTTTCTGAGCCCAAGGGTAAGGGAACCAAGGTCGAAACTACTATGACAGATATAGAGACCATAGCAGAGAGCGAGATAGTAACTGAAGGATAAATAAGGACTATAGAGAGAGAAGGGAAATAGGTACATTCCACCTAGAAGACGAGATGAAGAATCCAGAATAGAAGATATACTAGCTAAGATCGTGAAGTGTCAAAAAAAATCAAGAGATCAACCTTAAGGAAATTAAGACCGACATATCAGGATTGATCCAGAAGGTCGAGTCACATGTCACTGCTATCAAGTAGTTGGAAAACCAGTTTGGACTGATGTCAGCAACTCTGAACTAGAGGCAACCAATTACCCTTCTGCGCAACACTGTGCAAAATCTAGAAAATAATGGTCATGTTCTTACTATTACTATGAGGAGTGGTATCACTACTATGGATCCCTTATGACCTACTGCAGAAGATGCTGATGATGAGACCCCTTCTATTGAGTCCGAAAAGGTAATAGGTTATAAAGGTAAAGTTTTTGAAGACAAAGGTAATGGTCCGGTCATTTAGATAGAAATTAGAAAAATTTTGAGACCACCTCCACTTTTTTCTCAAAGATTGAGGTAAAAAAAGAGCAAGGTAAGTTAAAGCAATTCATTGAGACTCTGAAAGAATTGAACTTGAACATACCTCTTCTTAAGGCGTTAGAACAAATACCTAGATACGCCAGGTTTATGAAATAATTGGTCACAAGGAAGAAAAGAGCGATAATTAAGGATGTTGATGGTGTAAACCACTGTAGTATGGTCACGACTAGGTCGTTGGTGCAGATAAAGGGTGATCCTAGAGTATTCACTATACCATGCACTATTCGGTCATCCGATTTGCTAGAACCTCATGTGATTTAGGGTCCAACATTAATTTGATGCCGCTGGCCTTATTCAAGCAATTGGGCTTGAACCCTCTGGAACTGACTTTGATGCGGATGTTGATGGCTGACCGCACTTTAGATGTAATCATGTGGGTGGATAACTTTATCTTTTTGACCGACTTTGTCATTTTGGACTATGAGGTTGACTCCGAGATTCCCATTATATTGGGAAGACTATTTATTGCCACAGGTTGACCCTGGAGGATACTCCTATGGCTATCATGATGAATTCTGAGTAGTCAAGATACCGCATCGTTCTGTGATGTTAAATCAAGCACTGCATGGGAGGCAAACCATGGACTTGTTGGTGAAGTTTGAGTAGCCAACACAGCCACGTCATGTTACGATGTTAAATCAAGCATTGAGTGGGAGGCAACCTACAATTGTTAGTGTTCATATTTTTGTTGTTTTTCCTTTTTATAGGTTTTGAGCTCTTGGACTTACCCAAAATATGATAAAAATTGCCACATTCATCTATTTCCAAGTAAGTGGGCTGTGTGATCAACCCATCAAGGTCACAAGTCCTAGACGGTATGTTGAGTAATAAATTGAAAAGTTGAAATTTTAAGGATGAAAAATGGAAAGTTACGTACTTTGGCATTTGATTATAATTTTGGAACCTCAACTTTAGGTTGCGGGACCATAAGTAGATGAAAAATTATCGAAATTCCAAGTCCAAATTGCAGGAAAGTAGGCCAAAATTTTTGGCCCGGCACTTGCGCCCTGCACCTGTTGGCCGCAGGTGGCACCTACTCCCTATGCCTGGCCGTAGGTGGCAGGTGAAGGTTGAGGCCACTACTAGGTCAAAAAGTGGGCCTATTTTTTAATTCAAATTTTGGGTCCACCAACACACATATATGAGCTAAAATAGACCCCAACTATATTTAAACAACCTTAAACTCATTCTAACTCATTCAAATCCTCAAAACTTCACTTTTCTCTTTGGATTCAAACTTTCCTCTTAAAACACGAACTAACCCACACTTAAGTAAAGGATAAATTAACACTTATTTGATATTCAAAATTATCCCAACATGCTAAAAACAAGTTCCTACTTTGTTTTTGCTTGAATTCTTCATTATTCACTCCCAGTTCTTCATAAAAGAGGTAATTTCTCATCTCCTAATGGTTATGTAGTGATCTATTTATTATTTAAATAAGTTGATATGTGTATTCAATTGAAAAATATATAGAATCTATCATTCTTGTAAGTAGGAGCCTTAAAGTAGCCTAAAATAATAATGTAGGACCTTGTTTTGAAGAAAAATCTAAATTAGGCCTCAACTAGAATTTGAACTTGAATGAATAAAAGTTATCACTAGTTGAGCACGCTTTTTTTCTTTGAAAACTGTGATTTATAATAGGTGTGTGCACATTGGACTTATTAAGATTTCAAATAGGTTATAGGGGTGCGAAAATTGGGAAAAATTCAAACTTTTTAAATTTTGAGTTTTTTTTTAACTTTTGCTATCCCTTATTTTTGTTGGAAATTGATAACTGGTTTTTAGGTACATATGGCACCAAAAGCTATGAAAAATAAGAAGGACAATGCCTCAATGAGATAGGCAACATCTCTTGAGACTAGTCATTTAGTAGAGGAGTAATAAAGGAAGAAATGTAGAGACACTGTAGTAGGGGTGACACACAGAGTCATGAGAGAATAGACACGCCAGGCTGCTTAGATAGATGTAGCCCAGCCAAGGATGAAGTCAGCAAGGATGTCACCCCCCATACTACTCTACCTGATGATGATGAAGGTACAGAGATAGATTCTGAGTCTACTCCATAGGTTGCTGTTTAGGACCTCCAGTCTGAGGAGAGGTCCTAGGATTTATCTTGGGAGGTAGATCAGGAGGAGCCATGAGCAAGGCCCTAGTTTGAAGAGGGTACCACTACTCATGTACAGCAAACAAATGTACCCTGTATGAGTAGGGTAGGAGCATCCTTCTTATGATGTATTAGTAAAGAAGGGGAAGAGACTTGCACCCGTACATCTCTCAAATGTACCTCTTGAGGAGGGATATTCGAGATGGTGTATAGAAGGGATGTGGGAGATATTTACTATTTATAGTTGTGTTTAGGACGTAGGTAGGCCTACAAGGTGCATTTATGAGGAGGGTCGAATTAACCTATCGAGGATAGATGGAGTACCATAGTTACAGGAGCTATTTGATATCAACTAGAGTGAATGACTAGTATACTCAATTCTTACAACTTGGCCATGGTACAAGAATTTTATATATCCTACCGAGCTACGGTAGTCATTCCTATGCATAAATATCCAGGCCTAGTAAAATTTATGAGGTAGCCACAACTTGAGCATATATTGGTTAGAGGGGTCAGAGTTGACATTTCAACTGAGACTATTCACAGAGTTATCTTTGTCCTAGAGTAAATTAATGTTACATCTACAGATGAGTGTGACCAAAAACTGAGGGTATCACATGATTGACATATCATACGGGAAGCTGAGCACCAATGAGAGAGGGTTGAGATGGCTCAGTGGATAGCTAGTTATATTTCATCGTTGGGTGATGTGACCCCATGGATTGAGGGGCATGGTGTGATCAAGAAGGGCCTATTGACATTTGAGGCCATGTTTTGGAGGTTTCTAATTACAGACTGACTGATACCCACCAATTTAGGCTATATATTAATGTGGGAAGGGGAAACACTAGTTGCTTTTATGATGGTTGGAAATGCTATTGATTTTTTCCATTATTCAAAGAGCATTTAGGGAGTTGACTAATCTTCCTTTCCCCTATATGATTCGAAGGTTGTGTGAAGAGGCTGGTGCACTTGAGATACTGAGAGTAGTAAAGCGGGTACTTACGATAGCAACTTTATAGATAAAGACTATGAAGGATTTGGCATGTCCAGGCCCATCTAGGAGATAGAGAGAGTAGGCAGTGATACCATGGTCCCAGAATAAGGGCCCAATAGTTTCCATATATCCTGATAAGAAACATTGAGGTGATGTGGGTGTTAGTATTAATATAGAGTTAGGGGTGCAGAGAAAGGCTCCAGATTTGAGTACATAGGGCGAGGGGACACCATCTACTTCTTTTTCAGCCCCTACATCGACCTCAAAATTGGTTGGTGTATATTTAAATCCTACTCGCCTTTCCACTACAGCTTCTACTTTAGGTATGATTATTATTTCTAGTAAGTTTTGTTAGAGCTTAGCGAACAGCCAGAGGGCCAATAATACTAGGGTGAGGGTTGTTGAGACCGAGATGACTGCCTTCTACGAGCAGATGAGATCAGGGGTAAGGACTAGATTTGAACTGGTAGAGGCCCAATGGGAGGCCACACTGAGAGTTGCATTTCTCGTGCTATGTGGTGATCTACAGACATGGCTCGATGAGTTTTAGAGATGGGTTATTACCTAATTTATCGAGACAGATGCATCGGATCTAGCCAAGATGAAGGAGTTTAAAATATTACAATCAGAGGTACACTCTCTCACAGAGAGCCTTGTAGTAACCACACCCTCAATTATACCCCTTGTGGTCCAGATATCTTCTCTGCACGCATCAAAATAGTTTGATTTCTTTATGGAGGATGTTAAAGAAGTCCCAGATGTTGGGGCCAAGAGAGGTCAGATAGATGACTTGTATGACCCTGATTTGCCATATAAATAGACCATTAAAAAGGCCAAACATGATTTGATGGAGACTATATTCCTTGATAGTTAGAGGGTACAACTACAACAATGGGTGCATCATCTAGTAGTGCACCATCACAACCACCGCCTCTGCCAGTTGATATGCCCCGATCTGCGTATGCTCATGATTAAGGTGCCTAGCGCATCCTAGGTATGTTCTTACTTCCCTTATATTCACTTTGCTTTAGTGCATTAAGGACAATGCACAGTTTTTAGTTGGGGTGGGCATACCATGCCGTCGAGGGCTTTTACTGTCGTGCTTTTTTCCTATCAGCCGTAGTATATTTGTAGAACTTGAATGTCTAGGATATTTTTGTGTCGTATTGTGTTTTATTTCATATTGTGTTTTGTTTTTTTGTGTAATTATCAGATTGTTAAGTATTTAGGGCAATAGTCATTTTTGATTGATTTTTGATACCCCTCCAAAATTGTGTTTTACAACTATCTTAATGTATATATGTGTGAACAATGTATACGTTGTTATTGCATTAGACTTAAGGACATGATAATCACTTGCTAATAGTAGCAAGAACTGGATAGGTAGTAGTTGGTAATATTAACTCTGTGCTATGTGTGTGAGAGATACTACCGAGTTTCCTTTGTGTGTTGAATTTTGAACTTTCCTGGTTAGTCTAGCCTAGGATGAAGGATAGTCGGTTAGGAAAGGATCATAGGCCATTTTTGATTTTTTCCACTTTTAGCCTAAATGATATTCCCTGTGTGAAGTGTATCCATTGACCCCTGTTTTGAGCCTTATAAGCCTATTTCTCTTATTTCACGATTCACCTTCCCATTTATATTGAAATGAACCTATTTTGGCCTTGGTCCTCCTTGGATATTATGCACCTTAACTTAGATAAAATGCCTAAGTTAAGCATGGCTATCATAGGGGTGCGTAGTGTAGAATAGGTATGAAAATGGGTAAAATAAGAGAAAAAGTTAGTAGGGATGGGTGTGTAGAAAAAGAAAAGGAAAAAAGAAAAAAGAAAAGAAGAAAAGAGAAATTGTGAAAAAGTGAAAAAGAAAGAATATAAGACCACACCCAACCTGAATGTGCATTAAAGAATATAAAGGGAGAAATAAAGGTGGAATAAAAAGAAAATTGGCTAGTGAGACCCCAAGGTTAGTGTAGTACCAAGGAGGCTTAGTCACTTTACATGTTCATATGTACCATATCAGTCCCCAAGCCTATAATACAAGCTGAGAAAAGTCTTATAGTGATCCTAACTTGACTATCTGAATGCTAAGGTAAAGAAAATAAGGTCAAGCCTATGGTATTTGATGCATATTGATTAGAAATTCTCTTCTGAGTGTGAGTGTCTCTTGACCATCCCTGCATTGACATACATTATTTCATATGAGTTAGTAGGACATGTTTGTTATTAGAGCACATGAGTCATATTGCTAACTATTTGCTTGTTTCAGGTAGTGTAACTTTTATATATGAGTGGTTGTCTGTTTTAAATGTAATTTCCATACCTTGATCCCATTGTGTCATATTATTGTGCTTCATGTTCTTATATAGTTGGTTTTGGAATGTGAGATAGGAGGGGAATGTTGTCATTTGAGTTTAAAGTTTTGATTGACTACCTTGAATAGCTTAGATTCTCCTAATTAAGCATCATTTTTGTTTTTGTTGTGTTTTATTGTCTGAGGACATGCAAATATTCTAAGTTGAAGGTGTTGATGTGCTATAGAAATATATCACTTTCAATGGTTAAAACAAGGATAATCTGAAAGTTTCTGAGGTTATTTTGATAGATATGATGCATTTTGGGTATGTTTTGCAGGAAACTATATTTTGGATGCTAAGTTTGTTGAAAGATAAAAAAGGTGTTTTGGCTACTTTTTGGAGAAATTATGGATGTGCGAGACACTTTTCCGGCTTGTTTGTGATAAAATCATGTTCGAGGCTAGTGAGACCCCAAGTTTAGTGTAGTACCAAGGAGGCTTAGTCACTTTATAAGTTCATATGTACCATATCAGCCCCCAAGCTTGCATTACAAGCCGAGAAAAGTCTTATAGTGATCCAAACTTGACTATCTGAATGCTAAGGTAAAGAAAATAAGGTCAACCCTATGGTGTTTGATTCATATTGATTGGAAATTCTCTTCTGAGTGTGAATGTCTCCTGTCCCTCCCTGCGTTGACATGTATTATTTCTTATGAGTTAGTGGGACATCTTTGTTGTTAGGGCACATGAGTCATAATGCTAACTATTTGCTTGTTTCGGGTAGTGTAACTTGTATATACGAGTGGTTGTCTGTTTCTAATGTAATTTCCATACCTTAATCCCATTGTATCATATTATTGTGCTTCATATTCATATATAGATGGTTTTGGATTATGAAATAGGAGGGGAATGTTGTCATTTGAGTTTAAAGTGTTTATTGACTACCTTGAATAGCTTAGATTCTCCTAATTAAGCATCATTTTTATTTTTGTTGTGTTTTGTTGCCTTAGGACATGCAAACGTTCTAAGTTGAGTATGTTGATGTGCTATAGAAATATATCACTTTCGATGGTTAAAACAAGGAAAATCTGAAAGTTTCTGAGGTTATTTTGATAGATATGATGCATTTTGGGTATGTTTTGCAGGAAACTATGTTTTGGATGCTAAGTTTGTGGAAAAGGTAAAAAAGGTATTTCAGGCTACTTTTGGAGAAATTATGGATGTTCGAGACACTTTTTTGACTTGTTTGTGATCAAATCATGTTCGAGAATTGAAGAAGAGATAAGAAGATGACTCCCAACACTTACTAAGTCAACCTACGGACCGCCAGTAGGACCTATGGACCGCCAGTAGGCAAAACAAGTGCCAGAAGTTTAAAATCTCGAGAGCTAACTTGCAAGAATGTTTTACTCGGTACCTGCGCCCTGTACCAGTGCTCTCTCTCTTGAACGCAGGTACTACCTATGCCCAAGGTCAGGGCACAAGTATAGACCACATGTGGCAACTGCTCTTGTTTTCTCCTATTTCGTTTGGGCTTTGGTTTTAGGGTTTCCTCATGTACTATAAATACCCTTTATGTGTGTTTTTAGTAGGAGTTATACGCTTTTGATAGTCACAAAACATATATTGATTCCAAGATTCAATTTAGATCATGGGATTCTTTTGTATTGACTTCAGTTGATAATTCATTCACGGTTGTGGGTTTTTATATTTTTTATCATGGTGATTTCATCTATGCTTTCAATTAGGAATTTTATTAATTTCTTTACAAGCATAAGAGACTAAGAACCCATAGCTAGGGTTGTGGAAACCCTAGCGGATTGACAAAGTAGGGAAAGTGCAGTTGTTGTTCTGAACCGATACCCATGCATGTATTGCTTTATCTTTATTATAATAGTTTTCTTAATTGGTGCATATGTTAGGATCTCGCCTAGATATTTCTACTTGCTCCAAAGGAGGAGTAGTGACTAGGAAAAGATAAAAACAATTGTAATTTGGAGTTTAACTGTCGATCCACGCTTCTAGGTCTTTACTTAGCAAGATGGTTATATCTCATCTAATAACTAGAGACCAAAAGGTAATAGTTAACTGGGATCAATATAAGGGTTAGTAAGGCGATATCCTGAGACTCAAAAGGTAAAGAGTGAAATCCTTCTGCTCGTCTATAAGACTGTAGAAGGTACATAACTTATCGATTCTACATAAAAAGTATTGAGTTGGTTCAAAAAAGCATGATAACCCTACAGAGGTGAGAAGCCAGAGGGACACAATCCTAGTGTTCACCTATGACTGATTACAAACAAAGTTAATATAGTTACTTGCTCGGGATTACTACATAAAAATTCCCCATTTACTTTTCTTCTTCTACCTAATGACTACAACTACTGAGATCTACAATTCCACGTGTTCCCTTTGGATTCGTCCCCAACCTTTGTTGGGTTACTATATTTTGACATCGATCGTATTATCTTCTGAGAGTAGGTGTAGTAAGGACGTCATTATATTTCATCTAGAACCATATCAATTACTCTTATAATAATCATGAATGTACCAAATCTATGCATGCCATCGCTAATATTCAGTCAGTGGAATAATAAGCATCATACCATATCTTTCTCTACCCCATACCAGAGAGATATGCATATAAACATACATATGTATATTCATAAACTACAACCACATCCTTTACAAGGATAATTACTTCCCGAATGTCCTTTCGATAACATAACATGGCCCTTGGCTCAATAAAATATCCGGAATACTCACAACATCAAAATCACAGCCTTAGTCCCATATACATATCCAGAACTCATATCGAAGCCATAACATATCTATAATCATCTCACATATAGGAGGCATCTCACATCTAGGAGGGATAGTATCAATAAGCATATCACATCTATAAGACATCTCATATCTATATGTCATATATCATGACTATGAAGAATATCACCTCTCTAGGCCAATTATCATAGCTAAGAAGAATATTATCTCTATAGGCCCAATAATCATAACTAAGAGAAAAACCATCTCTACAGGGCCAACAATCATAACTAAGCAGAATATAATCTCTATAGGCCCAATAATCATAACTAAGAGGAATATAATCTCTATAGGCCAATAATCACAACTACGAGGAAAAATCATCTCTATAAGCCCAACAATCATAACTAAGAGGAATATCATCTCTATAGGCCCAATAATCATAACTAAGAGGAATATCATCTCGAAGGTCCCGGCGTTATCTCTAAGAGGAAACGTCTCTAAAGGTCTAATATAATGTCTAAGAGGGAATAATATCTCTAAAGTCCCATTATCATTTCCATATGGAATAATATATCCATAACTCATAAGTCATACTCCGGGGAACATCATTACAATTTATCAAGTCAAGAAGTAACCTTATACTAAGGTTTACTAATCTCAACTATGCCTAACATCTATAACTAAGTCTATAAGGCTAACAAAAGTCTTGTCCTAAGTGGTTCGGACAATCCCACTTCTAATCCTCAATTTACATATTTAGGAAAACTATGCCCTAAACTACACTAAGGTATCTAGTTCAACTTCTAGGTGTCAAGTAATCCATATTCAAGCCTAAGATATGAACTTTGACTAGAAACAGGGGTACTCAAGTAACTCTACCCAAATTATGATTTCAAGACCACCACACTAGCCTAATAGGGTTAAATATACTAATCATGTTTCCAATACTAAAACCACATCCCAAACCTAGCATTATATCATATCCATGATACAAACTAATCTAAACTAGGAAGAAGGCAATAGGATTCTCAAAGGTTATAAACATACCATCTTACGGGTCCAAAACCCATATCTAATCCCCGAACATCAACAACCAAGGTTAAGTTATTCAACTCATAATAAAGCCTAACATTCATATTCACACGCAATACATATCACACATCATCTATGAAGATGAGTAGATAGTAGCCTACCTTAAAGCCAAACCATAAAACCTCGCACATGCACCACATACTCGTCTTCACTTTACCATCCCTAAATCCCATCACACTATCAAAATCACAATCTATTCATCAATATGGGTCTAATGACACCTATATTGAACTATTGTGCTTTGGGTCCAAAAACGACACTAAAACCCCAAGTAGATCTCACCTATGGAAAATGTATTTCCAAGGCCAACCAAATATTCACACATGAACAGGAATTAGAACCCTTAAGAAATGGGTGAAAACCAAGCATACTTTGGGCTAAAATCAAGCCCTAAGCTAAATTTGGGTTTTGGTTCCAAACTAAGAAATTCAAGCATGAATTCAAGGGATTCTTACCTTAAATGCAAAGATATTAATGATAAAAGATGATAAACAAGCTCCCATATCACCCACCATGACAATTTTGAGTTATTATACCCATATAGAGTTTTAAGCTCTTAAAATTGAAGAGAAAGTGGCCAAAATTATGACTATGAGGTCTAATTATAGACCCCCAGTCAAGGAGATCCCATGATCATTGAGACACGAGCTACGTTTGTAATGCCGTAATCGCCATGGCCTTTCCGCGATCACCTCCTCCATGTCGTGATTGTCGATGCACCAAAACCAGCAAAACTTAAGAAATTTTCCAAGTTTCCAACAATGCCTCAGGATTTATTTGGAATCCAATTTTTGCAAACAAATTATGTAACCACACAAAATTCACCGTTTTGGATGCGTTGGCAAAGTTGGATTTTTAATTTGAGGTTGTTACAACCAACTCTCGGTCCTACACCTAACCTTTCAAAGTTTTAACTTTTCGACTAATTGGTCAAAATGAGCTTGGGTACATTGGAACCCAAACCAAAGGTCTATCTAGCCTAAAATCAATATTACAGAGATGTTGGCACAATTAAAATTCACATCCAAGATTGTTTCACTAAATGTTTTGCTTGGTGGCCATTCTGAACCAGCGAAGACTTCTATATAGGGAATTAGTTCTAATAACCATACAAACTTCCCAGTAACCAAAACATTAGTCCTAGCAAGTCATAAATGGCTTGGGATAGCTATAGAGAAGCTCAAATGGCGGAAATAAGCAAAAACATAAAAAATAACCTGAAGGGTCATTACAATTCAGGTGGATTATGGTACCCTGACCATATAGAGTAATTTGATTATAACTCAATTTAGAGAAGAGGTATGCAAACTTAGAATGTTGACCTTTGAACTACACTTATTGGCGTACTTATCTATTTCTTCTAAGAATTAACAACCTGGTCTCTTCTTACTAGTTTACTACCATCATACATCTAAAACTATATCCACCCAATCAAAAAAAATTAAAACTTTACTGAAAGACTCAACATTGTCTATCTATAATCCCCACTTATTCATGTAGAGCTCACATATATCATGCTTACACCCTCACATATGCCATAAGTCTAAGTTCTTGTATACACCATGTCAAGCCTACTAGATCAAATCTCAAACTAATATTATTGATGATAGGCGAATTTACACGCCTATATCAATATATTTTGCCCATATTTGTGCCATGTTTTAAGAATAAATTATATATTTCATGCACTTTTAGTCCTTTTTCCTATAAGTGAGCTAAAGAACATGATTAGCAAAGTTTCAGGTATAAATGATGCAGAATTCAGCATTTTGTGGATAACTTGATGCCAAAGAAAGCTCACGAAGGAAGGAAAGGGAGCTTAGACGCCTAAAGGACCAAATGTGATGCATGGAAAATCTGTCCCGGGCTAAAACAACATTTCTAAAGACTTTGGGGACTAGCAGTAACTTATTTGGATTAGGATAATAATACATTAACCTAGTACAATTGGGTTAAGTATTTCACTAGTTTATTTGGATTTGGATAATGATACATTAACCTAGTACAATTGGGTTAAGTATTTCATTAGCTTAGTAGGATTTGGTTAAGTATTTCATTAGCTTAGTAGGAATAGGATATGGGTATTATAAATAACCTATCTTGCTAGAGATTTTTATTCATTCACTTACTATTCCAACAATTCTAATTCTTCCATTAATTCTATTTTTCTTCCATTCTTCTTTTAAATTCCACAACAAGAGAGACGTTACTTTGCAAAGGACTTCACGCCATCCTCACCCTTACACCTAACGTGGAAATCTTTATTGGGGTACAATGATCATGTTTATTGTGATTTCCTTCGCACTCATGGGTAACTAAACTTCTCTATTGGGGTTATGGAAGCCGTATGAGATACTATCTAAAGCTATGAGTTTGTGAATTCGTGACACGTGTGTTGCTTATATCATTATTCTCTTCATCTTAATCTAAATTCTTTGTGGCTGCAGACGCGTAGAATACGCCAGTATAACATTTAACTTGTTCGAAAGAAAAGTTATATGTCTAGAAAAGAGATAATGTCAAGGTAGTAGGGTCCCATCCCCTATTAAAAAGTTAGTGCCGTAACTGGATTAACCTCTTGGAGAATTCGTACCGTTAGACACGCTTTAAGCTCAAAAGAGTTAAAGTGAAATAATCCTCAAATAGGTCGAAAGACGCCTGGATTTACCATCGAATATAATTCTCTATAAGCACATGCATGTCTGAATTCCACATAACTCATAGCCAATAGAGACGTACAACTCATAAGGTGGACATACCCCCAACTCTTCAATTCTCATTGTTTCACAACCTACTAAATATTCTTTCTTTTTTACTTTGCTATTTTCAGTTTTGCTTTAATAATTTGGTTACACATTGCAATCCCCCCTCATTACGAGACTTGCACTAAAAGTCTAGTAAGCATTGCTTACTTGTTGGCCAAGCTATTCCCTGTGGGATCGACACCCAACCCAGGTTGGGTTCTATATTTGCTAACGACCGCTTTACACTCCTACGAGTGCTGTAGATTGAGCGTTATCAAAAATTGGCGCCGTTGCCGGGGAATACGAGTGTCAATTAAGTTTGTGATAATTACTAGACCCTTTGGTCAAAGATTCTCGTACTTTTACTTTTAGTTTTTGTTTTTGTTTTATTCAGGTTTGTTCAGTGCACCAATGGATGCACAACGTAAAACTGAAAGGATGGCTGCTCAAGTGCATCAACAGAATATTGATAACCCAGGCCGTGCAACAAATCCTGATGATGAGGACCTGGGCGATGAGGAGCTACTAAACCCACGACATACTGCTGAGATGGGGCACCCATCCAAAGTAGGGATCGTCCAGCGCGATTGAGGCCTGATCGCTGAGCTGTGCAAATTCCTTTTTATGATGATGATGACGATTTGGATGAAGCTGGTGCCACAGGAGCCATTATTCTTCCACCCTTAGCACCTGGAGCAAAGTTCAATATCACGAGCACCATGATTCAGCTTTTGCAACTCAAGAGATTATTTGGTGGACTAGCAGGCGATGATCCGAATATGCATCTGATCAACTTTATTTCTACATGCAAGTCATTTAACAATCCTGGCGTTGGACAGAATGCAATTCGACTGCGCTTATTTCCATTGTCTCTGTCTGGGGAGGCAACTCTATGGTTGAATGGGCTGACTCCTGATTCTATTACTAATTGGAGGCAATTGAAAGACGCTTTCCTAGAAAGATTCTTTCCGCCATCCAAAAGAGCAGAGTTGAGAGATGAGATCACCAATTTTCGACAGCTTCCAACTGAAGCTCTCCACGAAACATGAGGGAGGTTCAAGATGAAGCTTATGCGGTGCCCAAACCATCATATGACCAATGTCCACTTAATGGAGATATTATACAGAGCTTTGAATTCGGTGACTAAGCCAGTGGTTGATAATACGGTTGGAGGATCATTCATGGACCTCACCTTTGGTCAGGCAAGCAATATGCTAGATCGGATGACGAAGTAAAGTAGAGCTTGGCATACCAGGGATTCTGAGGTAGCAAGCCCCACTTTATCTATTGGCATGACTGCTGAACAAAGGAGAAGAGAAGAAGAACGTGATCAAGACATGGCGCACATGAAAACACAGATGGATCTTCTTACAAAGCATTTATTATCAGGGAAGACCGAAAAAGTTAAGGCCGTGGTATCACATGGAAGAGACGAATCTGACTCTGAGGAAGAAGCTAACTACTTGAATAATCAGGGGGGTTTCCGAGGCAATGCCCAAGGAAACCAAGGTCGGAGCTATTATGATAAATCTGGATACAAGGACCGCGATCAAGGTAGTTGGAAGAATAATTCAGACAGGAGTGGTTTGTATATTCCTCCTAGAAATCATGAGGCTGAGGCGTCTGATTCCGAAAAGATGTTTATGGAAGATATGATGGCCAAGATGCTGAAAGGAGTGGAGGCAACCAATATGGGCGTAACTGAGGTGAAGAATAATTTGTCTTCAATGAATCAGTTGGTTGATCACATTCCATTGCAATAAGACAACTAGAGCAGCAATTGAGTCAACTTTCAGCAGCAATTAATCAAAGAAAAGCCGGCACACTACCCAGCGACACTGTGCCAAATCCAAGGAACAAAGGATCATGCATGGCTATCACTACCCGAAGTGGTAAGGTGCTGGAAACTTCAACAAAAGGCAAGCAAGTGGTTGACGAAGTAGTGGACATTGATAATAAGGCGACAGAAGAAGCATCCACAGAAAAAGGACACAATGGCCATGACGTCGACTCCAACAGATTGCAACCTGAAAAATCTAAAAAACGGAAGCAAGAGGAGAAGAAAGCCATGGAGAGAACAATTCCATACCCACCACCACCTTTTCCTCAAAGATTGAAGAAGGTGGCGGATGACACGAAGTTCAGCAAATTCATGGCTATGTTGAAACAGCTGACCATTAATGTTCCATTGGTGGAGGCACTTGAAAAAATACCTGGGAATGCAAAATTTATGAAGGATCTTTTGACAAAGAAGTGGGAAGCAAGTTATGAGTTGAAAGATGATGTTCATCACTGCAGCGCAATTACTACAAGATCGCTAGTTCAGAAAAAGGCCGACCCCGGTGCTTTCACTATTCCTTGCACGGTTGAATCTATGAATTTTGCTAAGGCATTGTGCGATTTGGGAGCAAGCATCAATTTGATGCCACTATCCGTCTACAGGAAGTTGGGGTTAGTCGATCCGACACCAACCAATATGAGGCTCATGATGGCTGATAGATCGGTAAAACGACCTGTGGGTATCTTGAATGATGTGTTGGTGAAGGTTTCTTCATTCATATTTCCTATAGACTTCGTTATTCTGGATTGCGAGGTGGATTCTGAAGTTCCCATAATCTTGGGACGTCCTTTCCTTGCAACTGGAAGTGTGCTTATTGACATGAGGGATAATGAGCTTTTGTTTCGGTTGAATGATGAAGTGGTCCGCTTTGATATATGCAAAGCAATGAAGCAACCCAGCGATATGGATGTGTTCTCCGTAGCTTATGAGGATAAGAAAGCATTATCTGTAAAGAAACATCTTACTATTGAGCCATTGGCTGCTGCACTGCTGAATGTTGAGCATGAGGATGATGAAGATTATGAAGAACTTATGGGTGCTCTAACAGGAATAAGGTCCTATTCTCATACTCCTAAACATCTGGACCTTGATCTTACGAATCAACCATCACCAACAGCGAAGACTTCCAGCGAAGATCCACCAATGCTAGAATCAAAAGAGCTCCCCAATTACCTAAGGTATACGTTCTTGGGATATGGAAATACACTTTTGGAAAGTGTTGTGGATGATTTAAGTGAACAACATGTAGAGGCTCTCATCTCTGCTCTGATGAGGTACAAGAGAGCTGTGGGTAGAAAGATTGATGATATAATTGGTATCCCTCTTGAGATATGTATGCACAAGAGTCATATCGAAGAAGATTGCATGCCTACAAGTAAGTATCAGCATCGTCTGAATCCATTCAGAAAACGATGCCCCATCTATCTCGATGAAGACTAAGTAATTGAGATAGCTATGTCGTGCCGCGACAATAAATCAAGCACTTGGTGGTAGGCAACCTATCGTTTTTAAATGTTTTTAATTGTTTTTTATTGAGCCACGACCAAAACTAAGGCGCTTGACGGGAGGCAACCCATTGTTCTAATCGTTTTTGTTGTTTTTGAGCAAATGTAGGTGCAAGAGGTATTCAATGAGGAGATTGGTTTCAAATGATGATTTGGACGTATTGCATGGTAAAGGTGGTAAGTTAGGAATTAAGATGCATAAGGCTATGGATTGAGCATTGCTCATGACAAAATAGGCATCGAGGAAGGCTAGGCCTAGGTAAAACTAGGCCACAAACAATGCAAAACCTATCCTATAGCCCAAGGTCTCGGAATCTAGTGTGCAAAGACATAGGCGCCGCCCATGCTTAAGTATGCTATAGCATAGGCGCCGCCCATGCTATAGCATTTGGTCTCAGTATCTCATATGCTATACACTATGTGCCGCATATGTCCCCTAAATGCATTACACTATGCACCGCCTATGCTAGCTTATGCTTTGCATTAGGCGCCGCATATACCATGCTTATGCAAAGCACTATGCGCCGCATATGGACCCTTTTTGTCTCCAAAATCATTTTTAAATGGGTCAAAACCCGACCCATTATTTTCCTATATAAAGGGGACTTGGTCTTGAAACATAACCACATTGAAACCTGACCTAAAGGCGCAGCACATCAACCCAAATCATCTCAAAATTTTTCTTTTTTGCTCTTCCAATTCAAAAGAACATCTCCAAAGGCTTCAATCACGTAAGTACTCTTTTATTCTTCATCTATTTCTCGTAAGTACTACGTTGCTATGTCTATTATGAATTGCTATATCTTGAAAGAATATTGGTGATGTTAATGTGTTTGGATTGTTGATACAAAACCATATGAGTGACCACATACATTAGGATTATCTTAACTTGTTTCCGACTTGAATTTGATTTTGGTGCATTGTCATACTACTTGCGGAATTGCTATAGTCATGAACATTGCATAATCTTGTCACTTGAATACTTACATGTTAGAATGTCCCGTTTAGCGGAATAAGACTTATAGTTGCCTACCGACATAGGAGGTTGTGATAGATACTATATCTTGATGTAATCCCTATGTAGTAGTCTTTCTATATCTAACATGAAAGTATTGCAAGGATTACAAGAAGTGTGACATCTCTAACTTTATTGTTGGAATATAGCACCTAAAACGTATGTCGATGAATTCTGAGTAATCGACCACTTTCACTTCACTAGTTGGTGCCAACAACCTAAGTGTGGGGTGGTACCTCTACTGCTTGTTTATAGATTGTATCCATTGAGATGATGCTAACATGACTCTATTGAGATCTCAGGTACAATGGCACCAAAAGACAAGGCAAAGATAAGGCTACCACTTCACAAAAAGGCAAGAAAAGAGGCCAAAAAGAGCAAGGAGAACCCTCCTCGATGCAAACACCTCGACTCACTCTTGGAATTAAGTGGGATACTTATGAGGAACTTCTAAGGATGACGACTCTGATGATGATTCCGATGCAAGGGGTATGACCCCAGACATAGAGAATGAGTCCGACTAACCAGGTTCTTCTTATTTATTGTCCACTGAGGACAGTGTGTCCCGTCTAAGTGTAGGGTAATGGTATTTGCATGCTATACTTCTCTATCCGCATTTGCATTTATTCATGTTTGTTTGCTTAGTTTTCTCATTTTGTTTTTTTAGTAGTAAATTTTTTAACGTAGCTTCGCATGAAATTATTCTAATAGGCAGCATGAGATTATAACAAGAGTATGTGCTACAATCATGACTATTGAGACGTTTTAGGCTCTAATTGTGACTCACTATGTGATACTGTGTGGTTCAATTCCTTCACTTGTTGGGTCAAGAGTCTATACTACTTCCAATCAAGTCGACCATGTGCCTTGTGTGTGAGAGATTAATAGTATATTCTATGTTTGTGGTTGATGCTAGAACTTGCTTGGTATGTATGCAAAGCGAAAATAAGGAGTGTAAGTTTAGGAGATGATTTAGGCATTTCTTTAGCAACCTATACATGTTTACCTTCTTTTTACCTACCCATGGACATCATCCTAGATAAAACCTTTTGAGCCTTTAGCCTATTTTCTTTGACAGACCTCGTATGTAAGCCTAATCCATTTTTTCAAGACCATCATTTGATCCAAATTCCTAAGTGCTTTAAAGTGTAAAGTCATGTGACAAAATAAGAGGAATTGGGTGAGTATGATGTTTTACAATATACTGGTACTTGAATTTGTCATGAAAAAGAAAGTGCTATCATAAGAGGTATGTTATGAAAAGAAAAAGGAACAGAAAACTGAAAAGTGAGTTATGCTTAAAATTGCAAAACAAAAGAGGAGAACAAGGGTGGTAGAATAAAAGAAAGAAAGGTTTAAAGAAAAGTGTCAATGATACAATGTGATGTATTAAAGCGCTTAGGAACTTAGTCACTATTTCTGGCAAAAATAGTCCTACCCGTCCCTTAGCCTACATTACAACCATCAAAAGACCTATTTGATCCTAAGCTTAGCATTCTGACATTTAGTGGAGTATTACACTAAGGGCAAGCCTATGGTCATCAGTTGCTGCATATGAATTCTTTGTGAGAGTGAGAGCAAGGATATTTTGATACCCATGTTTGAAAAATATGCTATACTTGTGAGTGATTATGGGTAATATATTGTGAGACACACATGGTTGATGATTTTTGGGTAGTTGTATATGATTCTGTGTGCCTTAACTTTTGAATATGAGTTGACCACCATCACGAGTCTATGCTAGAGGTTAAATGGTTTCTATTAATGATCGGAAAACTACTCTTTGTTGATAATTGTTGTGCTTGTCTTGTCGAATATTTTGTGTTGTTGCTGTGAAACCCTAAGTTGATGTTTAGAGGGACATGATATTTTGTTTGAGGACGAACAAAGATTCAAGTGTGGGGTGTTGATGATAGGCGAATTTACACACCTATATCAATATATTTTGCCCATATTTTTGCCATGTTTTGAGAACAAATTATATATTTCATGCACTTTTAGTCCTTTTTCCTGTAAGTGAGCTAAAGAACATGATTATCAAAGTTTCAGGTATAAATGATGCAGAATTCAGCATTTTGTGGATAACTTGATGCCAAAGAAAGCTCACGAAGGAAGGAAAGGGAGCTTGGACGCCTAAAGGACCAAATGTGATGCATGGAAAATCTGTCCCGGGCTAAAATAACATTTCTAAAGACTTTGGGGACTAGCAGTAACTTATTTGGATTAGGATAATAATACATTAACCTAGTACAATTGGGTTAAGTATTTCACTAGTTTATTTGGATTTGGATAATGATACATTAACCTAGTACAATTGGGTTAAGTATTTCATTAGCTTAGTAAGATTTGGTTAAGTATTTCATTAGCTTAGTAGGAATAGGATATGGGTATTATAAATACCCTATCTTGCTAGAGATTTTTATTCATTCACTTACTATTCCAATAATTCTAATTCTTCCATTAATTCTATTTTTCTTCCATTCTTCTATTAAATTCCACAACAAGAGAGACGTTACTTTGCAAAGGACTTCACGCCATCCTCACCCTTACACCTAACATGCAAATCTTTATTGGGGTACAATGATCATGTTTATTGTGATTTCCTTCGCACTCATGGGTAACTAAACTTCTCTGTTGGGGTTATGGAAGCCGTATGAGATACTATCTAAAGCTATGAGTTTGTGAATTCGTGACACGTGTGTTGCTTATATCATTATTCTCTTTATCTTAATCTAAATTCTTTGTGGCTGCAGACGCGTAGAATACGCCAGTATAACATTTAACTTGTTCGAAAGAAAAGTTATATGTCTGGAAAAGAGATAATGTCAAGGTAGTAGGGTCCCATCCCCTATTAAAAAGTTAGTGCCGTAACTGGATTAACCTCTTGGAGAATTCGTACCGTTAGACACGCTTTAAGCTCAAAAGAGTTAAAGTGAAATAATCCTCGAATAGGTCGAAAGATGCCTGGATTTACCATCGAATATAATTCTCTATAAGCACATGCATGTCTGAATTCCACATAACTCATAGCCAATAGAGACGTACAACTCATAAGGTGGACATACCCCCAACTCCTCAATTCTCATTGTTTCACAACCTACTAAACATTCTTTCTTTTTACTTTGCTATTTTCAGTTTTGCTTTAATAATTTGGTTACACATTGCAATCCCCCCTCATTACGAGACTTGCACTAAAAGTCTAGTAAGCATTGCTTACTTGTTGTCCAAGCTATTCCCTGTGGGATCGACACCCAACCCAGGTTGGGTTCTATATTTGCTAACGACCGCTTTACACTCCTACGAGAGCTGTAGATTGAGCATTATTAATTATCACCGTCATACTTATATTCTTTTCACTATAGTGATCATCTAACATTCAAGCTTAGTGTTTAGTACTAAACATGGATGGTAACACTTATCTATTTGTACTATTTAGAATTATAGCTACTAAAGTAAAATCAAGAAACACTAGTCCGCTGAAAGTTTATGACAAAATAGTCGATCTTAATCACACAATCTATCTGATTGCAGCCTTTAAGCATATTATCCTTCACAACATCATCACTACTTATCCATTCATTATGCATATTTGTCTAAACTAGATTAATAACCATGCAAATATCATGGGGTGACCTTTTAAAAATCACAATCTGTAGCCTAAATCGATCGATTTTTGACCACATTATCCTTCTATTCACAACCTATACTTGATATTTACTAACACAATGACATGCCACCATGACCTTCTTTCCTATTTCAAGTATTGAGCCATCTTAACCAACAATCCTTTCTCTACTTACTGATATGAAAACACAAAGTTTACTGCATCTTAGTTAACATATAAGGACATTGTAACACTCTAATGAAATAAGACAATATTTCTTGGGATAATTTTCTATTTATATTGATTCAAAATGGAAATTACAAGAGAAATACTATAATAAAATAGGAATTAAAAGATGAGCTCATCAAATTATAAAACCCATTGATACTACAATTAAGATTTAGAATAGAGATGAGAATAAGAAGGAAAGGATAAAGGAGAGAAGTTGATGAGAGATAAGAGAAGAAAGAGAAGAAGAGAGGAGGTGAGAAAAATATCAGAAGTTAGTTGCCACTCTAGCTCTCCCTTGAGTTTTTTTATAATCTCCTTTAATTTTTTTTGAGTCATAGGATCTCATTTATTTATAATTAATCCTGATCATCCACGTATTTTAATTTCCTAACTCCTTCTAAATTAATTCTTTAATTCACTTGTTTATTACATTCCCGCCACCTATAAAAACATTGTCCTCAAGGTTTATCAACAAAATTAGGGAACCTAGCTAGAAATTCATTGACTTCCTAGGTCAATTCTTTAGGGGAAAGATTGGTTTATTAAACCAACACCTTGACAACTGTGATATTGTCCTTTTTCACTAGTTGGTGCTTTAATATAACTAGTGGTTTCACCATGAACTGGCCATCTGAGTTGGTGGATGGTAGATTAGTTTGTATCATAATGCGATACCTTACTTTCTTCTTGAGTAAAGAAACATGGAACACATGATGCACATGAAAAGGGGCAGGTAGATCCAATTTATAAGCCATAGGCCAACCTTAGCTAATACTGTGGAAGGACCAAAATTTTTGGAATTAAGCTTGAGGTTTATTTTCAAAGATATGGAAATCTTCCTCTAAGATTGGATATTGAGGAACACTTGATTTCCCACCATAAATTCTATCTCTGTTATGTTCTGATCACCATAAACCTTCATCCTATTTTGAGCTTATAAGAGATAGTCCTTAAGAAATTGCTAAAATTGTTACCTCTGTATAATAATGTCATCTGTTGCTGGTACTATATAATCAAGCACGAGTTCAAGATATATATAAGGGGATGAATATTGTACCAAAATTCTGCTAAAGGCAACCATTGTTTCCATTGAATAGGCTTGCTGGATGTCATACCTCTTAGATAAGTTTCAAAAAACCTATTAACTCTTTCAGTCTGTCCATCAATTTAGCCATCAGTCTAGGGGTAATAGGCAGTACTGAACTTTAACAAAGTGACCACCAACTTGAAATACTCTTGCCAAAAATTGCTTAGAAAGATCTTTTGTCTATTAGATATAATTGATTTAGGAAATCCACATAGTGTATGGACTCTCTTGAGAAATTTTTGAGCCTCTTGGAATGTAATAAAAGGGTATGAGAATTTCATGAAATGGGCAGGCTTTGTCATTCTATCCACCACAATAAAAATAACATCCTTCCCTCTAGATTTTAGAAGTCCTTTTATAAAGTCTAAATTGATGTGCCTCCAAGCTTGGATTGGTATAGAAAAGGTTGCAATACTTTGATATAATGAACATTTTAAGTTTTATTTCTTTGGTATATCTTACAAATGTACACATAGTAAACCACCATATCCTTCATTCCCGGCTAAAAAAAATCAGAGACAACCCCCTTCCATTATACCTTGATGACTATAATAGCATCCAATAGTTGAGTCATGAAAAGTGCTGATTAGTTGTTTTAAGAGACTCCCAACATGACCTTTCATGATTTTTACTTTCCTCCTCAAAATAACAGAGGTAGATGTACACACTAGGTACCATAGTGCTCACAATATGCTGGGCAATAAGATCATGAAACTCTTGTGCTCTGTCATAGCTATTATGAATTTCTTTCATCCAAACTTGAAAGATGGTTCTAATGGATGAGAGTGAAGTAGTAGGCCAGACATTCATATTAACATTTTTATCTCTTATATATAGGGAATCAACTAAACTATTCTCAGTTTCTTTCTTGAACTGAATTTCATAATCCAACTCCAATAATTTTGTGAGGCCCCTCTGTTGAATGGCTGAGGTTACCCTTTGATCAAGAATGTACTTAAGACTATGATGATCAATACTAAGATTTAAGTGCTTATATTAAAGGTAGTGTCTCCATTTATCTACAACATTAAGTAGAGATAAAAATGACTTTTCATAGATTTTCCCCAATGCTTAGGAGCTAAATCTTTGCTAAAGTAAGTAATAGGTATGCCTTAGTGTATGAGTGCTATCCCAATTTTATGTTGAAAGCATCAGTTCCAACCATAAACTCTTGAGAGTAAGCTAGTAGTGCTAGCATAGGTGTATTGGACATAGATAGTTTGAGCTCCTTGAAAGCTTCATCAGCTGGATGATCCCATTGGAAATCATCTTTATTAAGAAAGCTGGTTAATGGTTTGCATACTAGGCCATAATTTGAAACATACTTTTTGTAATACCCTGTGAAACTAATAAAACCTCTTAGGGCCTTTAATGTCTTAGGTGTAGTCCAGTCTAGCATAGCTTGTACTTTATCAGGGTCTGTGAATGCCCCTTCCATAGTGATGACATGGCTCAAGTATTCTATTCTAGATTTACCAAATAAGCACTTTGACCCCTTAGATAGAAATACTTGAGCCTATAGAACCTGAAATATAGCTTCCAAGTGTTACAATGATCAACAAGAATAGAATTATAAATTAAAATGTCATCAAGGAATACTAGGGCTAATTTTCTAAGGTAAGGTTGGAAAACGTGGTTCATAAGTTCTTGGAAGTAGCTGCTGGATTAGTGAGGCCAAACGACATGACTTTGAACTCATAATCGCCCATGTTAGTCCAAAAATCTATCTTGTGTACATCCTTAGGCTTCATTCTAATTTGATGATAGCCTACCCTCAAATCCACCTTTCAAAAAATTATTGCACCATGAAGTTCATCTAAAAATAATCTTCACTGTTGGAGAGATATCCTATACCATGTCGAGGCATATAATGTAAATAAATGTCACGACCCAAATAATAATGAGTAGAACCCATACTAACCCTCTGGTGGGAGAACCATCTAACCCAAGCCTTTAACCCAATCAATTAATCAATCAAAAGCGAATAAGAATAATCTTAAATAGTTTAATAAATAAACGTGGAAATCCTAACAATTACATCCCTAGAATCTGAAAGTCACCATATAAGGATGTTAAAAAAATTGTTTCAGAATATCTCATAAAAAACTAAAATAAAATAACTCCATTGTATGAAAGAAAGACAATATAATCTATGAAAACCTGTGGCAACCTGAAATACAAGTAGCATACCCTTGAATTGATTATCTAGATATTAGAGATGAGGTCAGTTATGAGTCCATGGAACATAGCCTGCACTCAACAAAAGAAGAGTACAAAGTAGTATCTATACCACACTATGTACTGGCAAGATTTATTGACCAACTCAATTTAGTAATAAGTATAGTTCATAAATCAAATAAACAGGTAGACAGGGCATCAACACATAAAAAGTAGTTTCCTTAATCAAATTGTCATTCCAAATCAGTTGATCAATGTACGCAAACAAATATATATAAGACACTAAAAATTATCATAAGAAATAATAAACTCTACATTCTCAACAATCACATAACAATTGTGGATCTATGTTAACATCAATCTCATGTTTGTATTTCTTTCCTTTTCAATATGATCATGATATATCATACTAACTCAAACCTCAAAACATTGATCTGTATACACATGCTAAATAGTCTTATTTATGCCCAACTAGGCATGACATATAGAGGACACACTAGTGTCCATGTACCATACTGGTGTGGTATTAGATCTATAATCATAATATCATACTGGTATGATACCATCCTTCAAATAATACTGTACTGATGTGGTACTCGATCCATATAATAATATCAACTTATTTTCTCATTTTACCATCTCTCACGATAGCATCACAAGTATAACCAATTTTACAAGTATATTTCACAAACATATCTCAAATTCAAACAAGTTCAATAATCAACAACTTATTCATTTAAGCATTGTCAAACCAACAAATCAGTCAACCACAGGTATGACTAAAGATCAATAAAATTTCTATTTAATTTAGAAGAATACACACAACTAAATTAAGTTTAAATCCATTTAAATCATAACCTACCTCAACTGAAGAACCCAAAATCTAAGCTAATTTGCAAAAGCTTTCCTTTCCTCAATGTCTCGTATCATTCACAATCTAAAAAATGTATATAGTAGAGCAATTAATTATTTACTCTTCAAATACCCTATTTGTAAATTCAATTCTACTAAATATACCTTTTTTTGTGGTTTATAATGTTAACCACGGGTCAATTTATCATTCACTAGTTCCACAATATTCATGTTATCCAAAATCATCGAGTTTCCACTCTAATTACCCCTTTTTAAGCAGTTCTTATACTAAAAGTCTTACCTTTATGAAAGGCAACGTTCCTAATTACCATAATTCTTGACCAATAACAAAAATCTTATGCTATGAAGTGTTAGTTTACACCCTAAAATTAGTTGTAGATGATTTTACATCTACCCATAAGCTTTTCCATACTCTTCATGAACTTAAGGTTCTAACCCACAATTTCACTATTAACATTCTTCCTAATGATTATATAATAGGAATGACTTGCTAGGTGAAAAGACTAGTGGAATTATTTACTTTAATAGAAAAATAACCTTACCCTTGGTAAAATCACCTCTTTAGAGCTCTAAAATGGCATTTTGGATGTTATACATGAAACCCTAGAATATGATACTTAAACATACATTCTAACTCATGACATCTACTACAAAACAACTTGATTCTCATTGCAGTAGACTTGTAATAAAAATGGAGGTCACTATGATGGCCCTTAACAAATCCCCTTACCTTCGCTATTACAGTCTCGCTATGGCGGGAGTTCCACCACTGCAACAATCCTAAAGTAGGAACTTGAGAGAAACTTAGTTCCACCACAGAAGCGATCCTAAAGTAGTAGCTTGAGAGAGACTTATCTTACCCCCATTTCACAACACAAAAATAAGCTTAGGGAATCACAAAACTACCCCAACATGGAAACTACCACAATCACATAATATGACTTTATTTTTTGTCCCAAATTTTTCTATGGAGGTCTAGATCACTAGGTCACCCCTAGCAGAATACAACACCACATAACATAACAAAATGAATCAAAATTAGCATGAACATCCACAACATTAGTTTTTAGCCTTAAACTAACCCACATTGAGATTTTTCTAAGTCAAATTATTAGTGGAACTTCTTATAGGATATTTGGGTCCTAACGATGCTATAACAACAAAAAGGTTTGTTACATCAGATACCAATTAAACAACTATTTATTTCTAAATATATAAGAAATAAAACTAGGTAAATATAGTGATAAGCTGAGGGTACTTACTATGTATTTCTATTTTGGTATCTCAAGTTACCTCCTTAATAGGATGATTCTTTCATTGAACATTCACAATGACCATTTTTTTTGATCTCAACTTGCATACTTATCTATCTTTGATAGACATAGGATTCTCTTAAGAGATAATTTCATACAACATGACTGAACCCCAGTGAATAATGTAATTCCCATTAATATGATACTTCTTTAGCATGAACATATAAAATATGATTCAACTTCGGATAAAATTTGAGGAAAGACAATCTATAGTCTACTAGCCCCATAAGCTTAAGAATATCAGGCCCAATATACCTTGGACTAATCTTACCTATATTACCAAATCTCATAACATCATTTATGTGAGAAACCTTAAGAAACACTTGCTCACTATCCATAGAATCCATGTCTCTCACATTTTGGTCTTCATATTCTTTCTGTGTACTTTGAGCTTCTAGAAACTTCTCTTGGATAAACTTTATCTTCTCTAACAGTTCCTTTAAAAGGTTAGTACCCCAAGGTTTCCCCTTAAAAGCACCAAACCAGCTAATGGGAGATCTATACCTCCTCTAATATAGTATCTTAAATAGATCCATACTAATACTCGAGTGGCACTTATTGTTATGTGTGAACTCTGGTGATGTCAGAATCTGGTCTTAATAACATCTAAAGTATATTATGCATGCATAGAGCATATCTTATAACATAAATCATCCGTTAAGGTTGCCCACCCATCTAAAGGTAAAAGGATGCATTAAGGTCCAACCTAGTACTCAACTTCTTATGCAATTTTCCCTAAAAATTAAAGGCAAACTAAGTACCTCTTGATGTCACCCATACTATACCTCCAAAAATATATAATACGGTCACTATCAAATTATAGTAACCTAACTAGCTTGGGGTCGATCCCATACGAAATAAGTCAAATTCGTATCTCAAACTTGCTGAAGTATCCAGAAGTGTAGGAAAGTAAATCGTGGGATTTTTTATTAAAAAATAACAAATAATGCTTGATAATGATTTTGGTTTGTAAAAAATTTAAGATGAACACTAAAACTATGTTCCCCATAGCTTTCTAACTCCATAAGTTTCTTGTGCTCAACCCAACTATCTCACCGTTGCACTAGCCAAATCTGACCAGCTAGGTATTACTGACTGTCTTGTAGACTTGTAGGTAAATCTCATCCTTTACCTTGTGAGTCTCAGGGTGTCGCCTTACTATCCATTGTCTTTAATTCCAATTTAACTATCAATTTGTGCATCTTAAGTTATTTGACGAGGGTTAATAGCCTCGAATCACTGCAATAATCCCTTTTTCCAAATATCGGTCTCTCTTGGGAATATGATCTCGAATATAGGCTAGTTCTTAGAGTTGGCCACTACTAAGAAAGAAATTAACTTAAAGGAAATCACAATACCCTTGTAAACATTGATCTAGCCAAATCTCACACTTTCTCTACTTTGTTGATCCGCTAGGATTCCCACAACCTTAGTTAAGAGAATTAGTCACTCATAATTTTAAAATAATCCATGTAGTTCAATGAAGAAATCATATAATTAATCTCACAATAATGAAGAATAAAACTCAAAGTACCAAAAACCAAGAACAAGAGTATAAAGTGTTTAAAAATATGTCAAAGTATGTAAACTATTACAAAAATGCCCCAAGGGTATTTATAGAGTCTCAAAATAACAAAGGAAACCTAACCAAAATAAAATAGGAAAACTAGGTCGGCAGTGGTCACACCTCTAGTAACGAGTCGTTAGGACAGACAATGACTTGCTGCCTACTATCATACTCGCTTTTGTCTTTAGTGGTGATGACTCATTATCATACACAACATGTTGATATTTGGGACTCGTTGTCACTCTAGGGAACTTTTAACCCTTCAATCATTATCATCTGCTCTCATAATGACTACTCACTATGAGTCATTGTCTGACATAACGACTCGTGGTCTTCCTCCATTGCCACTGGTACTCCAACTTGTCACTTTTTGGAATTTTACTCTAATGCTCATAAATACTTCACACCACAACCTATTGTCACTTACAAAGAGTTATGGTTATTCTTTTACTTCATTTTGGAGATCAACAATCCTCGCTGTTGTCATAATGACTTGGGCAATAAGTCGGTAGGTGACTAAACGACTTATTGTATACTTAACACTTTGATTTCTCCAGAGCTTTTTCATAATTTTCTGATCCATGCCACTTCTAAAATAATTTACCTGCAACACACACAAAAGACACATCATATTCGATCAAAATGACCCAAGTAAATGCATATTTTCATCATTTTAAGCATCGAAAGTGCCAGGAACCCATGACTCATCAACACCCTCAACTTAGAATGTTTGGATGTAATTAGGCAACAACACAAAATAAAACAAATATAATGCTTAACAAGGAAGAACCTAACATACCTACGACAGTCATTTTTATTTTCACTTTCAGAATAAATACCCCTTCTCACTTTTACTTTCCAAAACTAACTTTGTGGATCCATGAAGCACAACAACATGAAGCAAAAGAATCAGCCTATGACATTATATTAGTAACTGACAACTATGCATATATACAACCTATATTACCCAAACAAACAAGCAATTACCAACACAATCCATGCGCCATCATATCGAAGAAGTTCCACTTGCTTAGATAAATTATGCATGTTAATAGGGGGATGATCACAGACACTCACACTCACAAAGAAGTTCCACAATGTGTACAGAATACCATAGGCTTGCCTTTATTTTCTTTACTTTAGTTTTCAAACAGTCGGGTTAGGATCACTATAGGACTTTACTTGGCTTGAAACGTAGGCTTGGGGGCTGGTATGATATATATGAAATTTAGTGACTATGTCTCCTTGGCACTACAATTACTTTTTGGGGTCCACTTCTTAACCAAATTTCTTTTATTCCACCCTTATTTCTCCCCTTTTATTCTTTTATAGTTCATTCAGGTTAGGTGTGCTTTATTTTATTACTATTATTTTTTTCTACATTTTTTTCTTTCTACTTTCCCTTTTCTTAGCACACCCATCCCTACTATCTTTTTTCTTATTTGCATTCATTCTTCATGCCCACCTTAAATCATGTACTCCTATGATAGCCACCCTTAACTTAGGTGATTTTCTTGAGTTAAGGAGCATAATGTCCAAGGAGGACCAGGGACAAAATAGGTTCATTATGAAAAAATGGAAAGATGAATAGCGTAAAAAAGAAAATAGGTCTTTAAGGCTTATAGTTGGGATATATGGGTTCTAATTCATATTTTGGAAGGTCATGTCAAGCTACAAGTGGACTATTTTGGAGAACGACCTATGATATTTTCCTAATTGACTATCCTATAATTTAGTAAAGTGTAACCGGGCAAGTTCTGGATGCCATACATAAAGGGAACTAAGTAGTATCTCACACACACATGGCATATGATTACATCATACACTACTGTCAATCCAATTTATGTAAATATTAGCTATGGTTATAATGTTCCTAATCCTAATGCCATAACAAGATTCATAGTTGCCACCTACATATCCATATCACACATAGTTCAAAACATTTTTTGGAGGGGTATTATTTTTTCAAATAAAATTCATTTAAGCACAATAAAAAAACACATCAGCTACCTTAGGTACTTATTTTTCTCCTAGTTAAATAAAAAGAACAAAATAACACAAAATAAAACACAACAAAAAATAGTTTTATTCTAGACAAGCTGGTTCTACAACCAAACTGCGGTCAACGGGGAAAGAAGTATAGTAACAAAAACCCACGGCAGCTATGTGGTGCACCTCCACCCCAATTAAACAATTTATGCACTATCCCCAGTGCATCTATAATGTTAAAACAAGGTGAGAAGACATACCTATGCACCCTAGGCACCAACTCATGTAGTGTACATATGGGGGGCCTCAAAATAGGCCCCGCTCTCATCAACAGTGGTCCTGGTAGTGCTCGGGATGCTTAAATCAGTAGTGGAACTGGTGGTGTACAGTGTGCTCAATGGTGCCTATGGCGGTGGGGCAATGCTACTAGTCAAATTTGCAAGATCAACCACTCAGAAACTACCGTCTCCCTCTTTCATCTCACAGACCCTTGTCTGATGGTCTTGTTTATCCTCAACACTGGCTTCTTTCACAGCCTCAACCTCTTTTCTTCTTTTCTCTATTGCTTTTTTTTCTTAGATCTTTCCTCAGTAGTGTACAACCTTTAACAACCCATATATAAGGTATCTCTTTCTCAATAATAGGCATCAATGGGAAGGGTTGGGTATACATATCCTCTATGGCATCCTAGAGTGGAGGTAGCTCCTTATGTATCCCCTTTAGATATAGGGATTGTACAATTATTATCTTCTTTATGATCCCACTCTCAAACCCATCAAACTAGGTCTGCATACCTCTCAACTCATTCCCAATCTTTCGCTACACTCATGACTTAACCCCATTCTATAAATTCTTTACCTTTTTATCAACTGTGCCCAACCTCTTGAGCACCTCTGCCAAAAAGCCTATAAGGTGAAGGTATAACTTGTGGGGACTGTCCTAGAAGTGAAAACTCTCACCAAAAGTAGTGGAATTAGAGTCTGGGAGGTGCCTACTGTATCTTATGCCTAATGCTTGAATTGGGTCTTCTCAGTGGAGGTATCACCCATATTGGTGAACCTCAAAGTATCAATACTCGGCCCTTCAGCCTAGAATGCCTCTTTAAGCAATGTGACTCCCACTTTTGCTGCCCTGGAGATGGGTTAGCAACATCTTAAATCAACCTCAAGTGCGTAATCTTCTATACCTAAAAGAACAAATTAACTCCTGGAATCTATGCTCTAAGCATATACATATTAGTAAGTAAGGGAATTCCATGGCTGTAACTATGCCACCACCCGATCATGGATCTCCCTAGAAATAAACATAGCTATATAAATATCATATCCCTCAATGATGCTCACTACCAAAGAGTCTATGTATGGACTCAGTACATTGTCCCCATATATAGGACTCAACCTATGATGCACGAGCGTCCAACAAGCCATTGCCAAAATTGTCATACTACTTTTCATAATTTATGCCGAAGAGCCATCACCTCCAGCCACCGAGGAGCCTCCTCCTTCTCTAAAGAAATAATACAGGCAATCTTTTGATAGTGAGTAACCTTATTATCTGAACAAGTTGCTTTATCTTTACTTTCCATATCTCATCTATATAGTAGTCAATTTTAGTGGTATTGGCTGACTTCTGGAACTCTGACCAATGAAGAACTATGGAAATCATCTATGTAGATATGTTCACCCAAACACCTCTGATCAGAACATCCTCCAATGGATCACCACTGTTCCATAATCGCCCTTGTGGATACCTCCTTTTATGCTCTATCTGATATGCAACATAGAACTTATGTACTAATGCCTGGCTGTATTGTCATGGAGCTCTGGTCATTCACTCAAAGTTGTACCACCTAAATCTTGCCATAAAGTCTGGTATCTCAGACATGCCAAAAGTACTCAGTTTGGGCTCCAAATAAAGCCCTCTTTTCGGCTTCCTAATGGAAGGGTTTATGACACTATATCTCTTTTATATAATTTCTATATTTAAGGTACCCTAATCGGTTCATAATAAGCATCAGGTCAGTTACTATCTGAAGCACTGCAATAGGGAGAAGGGGGTTGTATATCAATTGGGGTATTACTCAACTCACTCTTACCCTTCTTCTCATTTTTAAACTCGTCATTCGTAGACTCATTATCTTCCTCATTATTTTCCTTCTTATATTCCTCTTTGGGGCAAGACTCCTTATCTTTATCATCTTTACCATTCTTTTTAGACTAAGACGGTGAGTGGGGTGGTGATTGGCTAGAATTTTTAATCTTAGGCCTATTGGGTAGTGGTGTTTCTTCCCCTGGAGTGCTTTAGCATCCCGAAGTAATTTTTTCCTTGGCTCAACCACCCCTGACAATGGGTATTCCTCCACTAATCCAGTTAATTCTTCATCGTCAGTGGGATCATTTCTTAGATGAAGAGTGGGGGTGGGGGCTTTCTTCTTTAGTGTGTTTCTTAGTGGATTCACTATTGGCTGCCAAAATTTGATGTTTCCCAAACAATTGCTCTAAAAGAATAAAATACGGTCGCAGTCAAATTATAGTAACCCAACTAGGTTGGGATCAATTTCACAGGTAATAGGTCAAACTTGTATCTCAATCTTACTGAAGTATCTAAAAGTTCGGGAAATTAAATAGGGGGATTTTGTATCAAACAGTAACAAAAACCATTGAACATGCTTTTGGTTTTGTAAACCTTTTAATATGAACATTAGGACTATGTCCCCCTGGCTTCCTATCTCCATAATTTTATCATGCTTAACCTAACTATCTCACCATCGCATATATAGAATTTGACAATTTAGGTGTTACCAACTGTTTTGTAGACTCGTAGGTAAATCTCACCTTTTACCTTGTGAGTCTTAGGGTGTGTCCTTACTATCCCTTGTCTTTGATCCCAATTTGACTATCACTTTATGGGTCTCAAATTATTATATGAGGGTTGATAGCCTCAAATCACTATCGTAATCCTCTTTTCCAAATCTCGATCTCTCTTGTGAAGACGATCTCAAATAGAGGCTAGTTCTTAGAGTTGGTCACCACTAAGAAAGTAATTACTTGAAAGAAATCACAATACACATTTAAACGTTGATCTAGCCAAATCTCACACTTCTCCTACTTTGTTAATTTGCCAGGGTTCCCACAACCTTAGTTAAGAAAATTGACCGCTCATAGTTGTATAATAATCCATGGAGTTCAGAAGAAATCATAGAATTAATCTTACAATAATGAAGAATAAAACTCAATGTCTTGAATTAAATAATAAACAAGAAACCACGAACAAGAGTATAAAGTGTGTAAAAATATTTCAATGTACATAAACTATTACAAAAGTACCCCAAGGGTATTTATAGAGTTTCAAAATAACAAAGGAAACCCAACCAAAATAAAATAGGAAAACTAGGTCGGCAGTGGTCACGCCTCTAGCAATGAGTTGTTAGGACTAACAGTGACTCATTTCTTGCTATTGTAGCTCTCTTTTGTCTTAAGTGGTATCGACTCATTATCATACATATCGAGTCATCAGCTGGGACTTGTTGCCACTCCAGTGTACTTTTCACCCTTCAGATATTGTATTCTACTGTCATAACGACTACTCACCATGAGTCATTTTCTGACATAACGAATCATGGTATTCCTCCTTTGACACTATTACTCCAACTTGCTGCTTGCATGACTTTTCCTCTAATGCTCAAAAAAATTTCACACCATGACTCATTATCAATCATAACGAGTCATGGTCAGCCTTCTACTTAACTCTTAGGATCAACAATACTCACTATTGTTGTAACTACTTGGGCAATATGTCATTAGGTGACTAAAGACTCATTGTTCAGTTAACACTTTTATTTCTATGGAGCTTTTTCATACTTTTCTGATCCATGCCACTTCCAACCTAATTTACCTGCATCACACATAAAAAACACATCATATTCGACAAAATGATCCAAATAAATGGATATTTTCATTATTTTAAACATTGAAAGTACCATGAACCCATGACACATCAGCACCCTCAACTTAGAACGTTTGCATGTCCTATGGAAATAATACAACACAAAATAAATATGATGCTTAACCAGGAAGAACCTAAGATACCTACAGCAGTCAATTTTATTTTCACTTTTAGAATCATTACCCCTCCTACTTTTACTTTCCAAAACTAACTGTGTGGATCCATGAAGCACAAAAACATGACGCATATGAATCAAGATATGGAATTACATTAGTAGCTGACAACTACACATTTATCCAACCTACATTACCTGAACAAACAAGTAGATAGCAACACAACCCATGCTCCCTCACATCAAAGATATCCAACCCACTCAGATAAATTATTCATGTTAATGCAGGGATGATCATGAGATGCTCACACTCATAAAGAATTTCCACAATGTGTACAGAATATCATAGTCTTTCCCTTATTTTATTTATTTAGTTTTCAGATAGTCGGGTTAGGATCACTATAGAACTTCACTTGGCTTGTAACATAGGCTTGGGGTCTGGTATGATATATATGGAATTTAGTGACTACGTCTCCTTGACACTATAATTACTTTTTGGGGTCCACTTCTGAACCAACTTTTTTGCCCACACATTTATTTCTCCCCTTTTATTCTTTTATAATTCAATCAGGTTTGGTGTGGTTTCTTTTATTATTATTATTATTATTATTATTTTTTCTTTTTCTATGTTCCTATTCTTTTCTTTACCACACCCATCCCTAGTTTCGTTTCTCTTATTTACACTCCTTCTTCATACCCACCATAAATCATGCACCCCTATGATAAGAACCCTTAACTTAGGTGATTTACTTGAGTTGAGGTACACAATGCCCAAGGAAGACCAGGTACAAAATAGGTTCATTGTGTAAAATGAGAAGGTGAATTATGTAAATAAGATAATAGGTCTTTACGGCTCAAAATTAGGATCAAGGGATTCTAATTCACATTTTGGAAGATTATTTTAGGCTGCAAGTGGACAATTATGAAGAATGGCCTATATTTCCTTCCTAACCGACTATCCTACAACCTAGGCAAGACTAACCGAGCAAGTTCTGGATTCCATACACAAAGGGAGCTAAGTAGTATCTCACACACACGTGGAACAAGGTTACATCACACACAACTAACTATTCGGTTCATGTAAATGTTAGCTATAGTTATCATGTTCCTAATCCTAATGCCATAATGAGACTCACAGTTATCACCTACATATCCATTCACACACAATTCAAAATATTTTTAGGAGGGGTATTTTTTCAAATAAAAGTCATTAAGCATAATAAGAAAAAACACCTCAACTACCTTAGGTATGCATTTTCTCCTAGTTAAACAAAAAAACACAAAAAAAGAACAAAAAACATAACACGAAACAATTTTATTCTAGACATGCCAGTTCTACAACCAACCTACAGCAGAGGAGAAAAGAAGCAGGAAAATAAGAACTCGCAACAGCTATGTGGTGCACCCCCACCCTCAACTAAAAGATTTATGCACGGTCCCCAATGCATCTATAATGAAAAAACAAAGGGAGAAAACATATGCGGGCACCCTTGGCACCAACTCATGTAGTGTCTATATGAGGGGCCTCAAAATAGGCCCTGATTAGTGATATTTTTACCACTCATTCATACTCATTAGTCGTGCATAATTACTTGATTTGAATGCATAAATGAGACAAACTTCTGGTTAGATACACTAATATCTACTCGATGTAGGTAAAAAAGCTAAAAAGGTCAAACAATGTGGACTGGAGCTAAAAATAATAAAAAGGAAGCATAGAAGAGTGCAGCTAAAGACCTGGATTACATCATCCCTAATTACTCAACCGCGGTCTTCTAGCTGCAGTCACGGTCAGTCAAGATGGTTAGATTAATATGGTCACAGAATCTAACTGCAACCACATACGCGCAGTCTCAGTTAAATACATGCGATCACGGATCAACGGGAACTGGCCCAAGGGCAAAATTATAAAATGTCATGGACGAATCAAATTATATCTAAGCAAAAATCCTTTCTTCTTTGGGCATTGCTTGTCTTATAAGATAGTTTGGAATTCTAAGATTGAAACCCTAATTGGGAAAGTGTGTAATCAACTTTGGAGACTCAAAATTCTTAGTTTCTTGGTGAAGAATGAATGCTTTGGTTGACCCACATGGTATATCTCTCTTTACTTTGTTCATGAGTATCTAAGTAATTTGGTCTTAGGATTATGTTGAATTAGTGTGTAATTGTGTGTGGATATTATTGTGTTTGCATGGATTTTAGTTGTTGAGTTTGGATTTCACTATTGCTTGAGCTTATGAGTTAGGATTTGATGGGTGAAAAATCTAAATTTCCAAATGTGTTTGATGGGTGAAAGCTCCAAGTTCTAAAAATCTTTTGTTATCCTTGAAAGAGGGACTTAGGTGAATATTAGGTAACCCATAACATCCTAGAAAGAGGGTTATCGGGGGACAAAGCAATGGTGAACAACTAAGTCTATGGTTTACGACCCTTTTCAATCTTAGAAATAAGTATTTAGGAAGTATAAATCATGTCATGAGCATCATCCTAGAAATAGGGATGCTTGGTTGAGGTTTTGGGTGGTTGCATAATCTCCACACTTATTAGGTGGTCAAAAGAGCCAATGGATGAAATCGTTGTGGTTTTATCGAAAGATTGACCTCTATGATATTTGACCTGGCCTATCCATTATTTAACACCTAAATCCCTTGCTAAACCAACATTATCCCACATACGTTACCTTTAAGTAGACATAATCCCAAGATTTCTTCAAACCTTGAATTTAGATCAAAGATAGCCTTCACTCTGTACTGGTTAAAGTTTGTGTAAAGAATTTTTGACAAATCCCCCCATTTACTTATACATGTTATTTTCATTAGTATTCTGGGTAACCTTATAGTAACTTTAGTACCCATTAGTTGGAATTCTATAGCATTTACTCCTTGAGATTCGACCCTAATTTACATTGGGTTACCTGACAACGACTGCCTTATCTCTCAAATATGAGAGTGAATTGAGCGTTATCAAAATAGTGCCATTGTCGGGTAGTGAAATATAGATTTCACTTGTAAGGTGCTATTCTTACTTGAGAATACCTGGAGTGGGGTAATTTACTTTATTTATTGTTTTTGACTATTTTATAGGTGATCAAAGTGTGAACAGAGTGATGAGCGATAATACAAGTAATTTTGGCCCCTTTGATGCTCTACTTGATGATGAGGTCTAATTTAATAAAGCGGGGCAAATAAGTGCTATTTTCATCCCAACAACCAATGAAAATAGTATTTTTCATATGACTAGCGTTATGCTTCACACGTTACAAATGAAAGGATTATATAGGGGTCAAGCATATGAGGACCCAAATGTTAATTTGAAAAACATTGTGGAAGTTTGTGCGCCATTTAACATAGTGCATATTACACATGAATCCATCCGTCTTTGACTCTTCCTGTTTTTACTAATGGGCGAGGTGGTATGGTTTTACACACTTCCACCCGACTCAATCACTTCTTGGGAGGGGCTCACCATGGTGTTCCTTGATAGATAATTCCCACCATAAAAAAATTCTTCAAAAATGGTATGAGATTGTAAACTTCCGCCAATTGAATGGAGAACCATTCTTTGAAGTGTGAAAGAGGTTTAATGGAAAGCTAGCCCAGTGTATAAATCATGAGGTCCCGGATTAGATGCTCCTTGATATTTTCTATAGAGCTCTTGACCCATTGAACAAAATAGTTGTGGATAATACGGCGGGTGGCTCTATTATAAAATTGTATCATCTTATGGCTTTTCAATTAATAGGTGAAGTATCCAAATAAAAATAGGAGTAGGACACCCATGATGCCTATGGCCCTAAAACCCCTTCTACTACCTCTATGGTGACCAATGAGCAAAGAAAACATGAAGAGGAGAAGGAGGAAAACATGGACAAGATGATGACCTAGCCTGAGCTTCTAACAAAACATATTATGGGAGTACCCACAAAAGTGGTAAATGGCATAATATCAAAGCCTTATGAAGACGATAATGAGGCAAAGAAGTTAGATAAAGAAATTTAGTACATGGTAAACCTCTCGGGGGGCTTCCACCCCGCCTATCAAAGGCAAGGTGGGAGTCAAGGTTGTATGGATCAAGAATGAGATAGAGATTAGAGAGATAGGGAACGTGACTATGATCACTACATTCCTTTTCATGATAGGGCTAAGGCCAAGGAGTCAAATGTCATTGACCCTAAAAAGTTCAAGACTGAAGATATTTTGGCACGAATCTTGAGTAAAGTTGAAGGTACAAACAAAATAGTTCGTGAGTTGAAGGGTGACTTCTTTATACTCTCCCAAATGGTGGTGTCTCACTACACCTCCATCAAACAATTGGAAACCCAAGTTGGGCAAATCTCCACACAACTAAATACAAAGGCTAGAGGTGGACTTTTGAGTGACACAATTTCTAACCCAAAGAATGAAGCACAAGTCTTAGCAATTTTCACTAGAAGTGGGAAAGTACTTGAAGAGATCCTTAGAGGGGAGGTGAGTGAAAATATGCCTAAGGCCAAGGAAAAGGAGGTGACGCATCAAAAAAGAAAAGCAAATGATGAAAAAGAGTTAGGTGAAAGTGAAGAGGAAATGGTCAAAGTTGAAAAGACACAAAGAGAAGCAAAGCCAACCATCCATGTTTCTCCTCTATTCCCTCAATGGTTACATAAAAAGGAAGAGAGTGATAAATTAAGAAAATTTATGGCAAAACTTAGCAATCTTTCCATAAATATCCCACTACTTGAGGCAATTCAAGAGATTTTGAGATACGCTAAGTTAATGAAGAAGTTAATGTCCAAGAAGAAGTCATTAAGGGTGATACCATCAAAATTACTCATGGGTGTAGTGCTATCATGGATAGAAAATTTACAAAAAATAAAAATGACCCCAGGTCCTTCATTATCCCTTGAACCATTAGTACTCATGAGTTTGCAAAAGCTTTTTGCGACCTTGGTGCAAGCATCAACCTAATGCTGTATGTCATCTATAAGAAACTTAGCTTGGAAACTCCTACACCAACCTCAAGGCGACTTTTGATGGTGGACCAGTCCATAAAAAGTCCAGTGGGTATATTGTTTGATGTTCTCGTAAAGATGGAAAAATTTATTCTCCTGGTGGATTTTGTTGTATTGGATTGTGAGATGGACCAAGAGGTGCCTATCATTCTTGGTCGTCCTTTCTTGTCCACCGACAAAGCCATTATTGATCTAGAGTTGTGGGAAATAAAATTTCAGGTGCAAGAAGATGAGGTATTATTCAAAATTTGCAAGTCAAAGAAGCAAACTGCAGAGCTCCAATTAGTATGGTAGTGGATGTTGAAAATGAGATAGTGAAAGATGAGGGGTTTGAGGAACTTCCATGATATTGAAAGAAGAAAGACGTCGTGCCATGATGATAACGAAGGTGTTAGGTGGGAGGCAACCCACAAATGCCATGAGAGTGGCTCGTATCATTTTTTGTTATGTTCTCATAGTGTAAATATTGTCTATTGCATTTGTATAATCCATACATTTGTGGCACGTTGGATTACATTGAATGAGCTTTGAAAAGGGTAAAGTGTGAAAGTTTACTTTGAGAATCTGAGCAGGAAAATTCTGTGAAAATTGAGTAAAATGCTGAACAAGGAAAAATAGGGGAGCATAAAATGCTCTCCGTTACCGCGATCGCGGCCACCGTGTATGATTGCAGCTACACCAATGCCCATTGTCGCAGTAATTTCTGTCATTTAACCCCTATTTTTCTTCATTTCCCCCACACTCCCTTTTCAAGATTTTACTCTTAAATCTAAAATACATTGTTGGCCAAGTTGTTAGCTCCCGATCAGCCACTGTGCACATCCTTCTTGCATCATAACTCCGGTAGGTGACATGAACCCTTGCATTTATTTTGGAAAATAGGCCATTGAGTGCATAATTAAGAAAGGTCCTAAAGTTTTGGTTATACTTTACATGTTGTCATACTTATTATTATTGTGGTGCTGGTTGCTTGATTGAGGTGTGCACACAAGTGGGGAAATCCTTAGTACCCAATAGTGTGTAAAGTAAACAAATGTGATATGAATATCTTGTGTTTTGATAAATTGCTCAAATGAACTTTCAATAGTGGCATTTTCTTTTGAAGGTTACATTCACACACACCAGTAACATTGTTCACATGACCCTCATTTGCACCCATATTGTAGAACATACTGGTAGTCTAGAATTGGGAGGAATTTGAGCATGCAAAACTGACATGGAACCAGCCTCAGGTTTCACGATCGCGGTCATAGACTGCGATCATGGTAACACAGACGTGTCTCTTATTATGCGATCATGGTAACTGAGGGTAGGTTCCTATCATGTCAAAAATCTTGTACTCCCAATTTTTAGCTAGGCAACCCCAAACACGTAGTCCTCTAAACTTTAATGATCAATCTAGCACAACTTACATGATTTAACTAATGTTGAAAGATATAATGTATTTTTAGTGCTTTCAGGACAATCTCATGGATAAGTTTGATCACATCAAATTCTTGTCACTCGAATGCCACACTCACATTATAGTGATATTTCAAAGACAAAGTTGCTATTGGAAATAGGAATTTGTTTGGTGAATGTACCGGAGAAGCTACCGACTTTTCATGACAAACTTGAAGCCATAGGGTGGAGGTGCTTTGCCTCGGATCCATGCCTTGCAAATGGGCAATGTATCCATGAATTTTACGCCAATATCAGTGAAGTATATTTCTCTTACCCACTCAATTTGATTATAAAATATGGGGGAAACAGTTGAAAGTTAGGACTAAGCAAATCAATGATGTTTATGGGCTCAAGCAAGCAGACATGGGTGAATTCACGACGAAGGGGTGTAAATCGGGGAATTGGTTGGCACAACGACTATGTCCCAGAAAGGAATCCTTGTGGACCAAAACTAAAAGCATCATCTCCATAAATGACTTCACTTCCAACGCTCAAATATGGTTGCACATCATTTGTAGCCGAGTGTCTCCTTGCACCCACTGACGGCAGTCCCTGAATTACATGATCAGATGGTTGCTTGTATTCTAGATGACATCCCTTTGGATGTTGGTCAACTCATGGTCAATTAAATGAATTATTTCAAGAACCATGGTGGTATAAATCTCTTTTACCCTTCTCTGATTATTGAGTTTTACAAGAGAGCATGGATGGAAGAATATACTAGTGATATATGGGTATATCCTAGTGCCCCCATCTACCTATTGAGGATTCAAGAAGACGGTGCACCGGGCAAAAGTAAGAAAAGAAATATCAACTTAAAAGAGCCAACATGTAGTGAAAATGAACCTTATAGGCCAACTACCATGGGACCTCTTGAAGAGATTGGAGTTAATATTATAACTATTAAAGAGCTTGTGGCTAGCTTGCCTTAAGGGACGGGAGAGACCTCCACCACCCATCACTCGTATGTGTCATATGTCGATTATGATGACTATAAGGAGGACCAAAAAAAGAAAGAAGCTTCTGTTGACCGACCGGCTTGAGAAAGCTAACTCCTCTTTGGTGGCATCACACTGCAATCTTTGGAGAGCACATGAAAAGATGATCACTAGACAGAAAAAGAGGGATGAGTTTTTTTACCAAGATGTGGAAAGAGGTGATAGGCCTATGAAAGGTTCTGAAGCCCCAAAGTAGGCTTCCTACTTCTAGGCAGTAATGATGAGCCCCATTCGAGTGGTTAGATCTTGAGGAGGATGGTGATGATGCAGGGTCTGCGAGTGATAACAACCCTTAATGCAGTTTTAGAGAGCACCCTTATCTTTTCTACCCATGATTATTTATGCTTCTACCTCGTTAGTTGGGGGTGTTTCCTTATTAATGACATTTGGGCCTGTATTATTGATATTTAACCATACTTCTCTATTTTTTGGATAATCTCTACCTCTATTTAATTTGAGTTGTAATATTTAGGCACTCTGATGATGCCCACATTTGCATGGACTAGTTATTTTTTTTGTTAGTTGGCCATTTTAGTTTTCTACAAGTAGGCGCAGGAGAAGTCTGAGTGCCCATGGAATTGAAGCTATAACATGCAAGGAAAGTTTGAGTACCTGTAGCATTAATGATTTTAGGATCAAATCCATATCTATTAGTGAAGTCTGAGTAACCATATGGGTAGTTATCCTACGCTATGATTAACAATATGAAACTATGGCTTGGGTTGTTGGCATAATTAGCAAATTATGCATGGTACAGATACAAAGGTAAACAATCCCCTCCGTTTGAATTTTTTTTACAAAATTCGAAGGTATGGACATGAGCAACTTTGTAATAATATTTTCCTTCTTTTAATGACTTTGAGAGTTGATATTGGAAATTTAATGATTACCAAGTTGATATTGGAAATTTAATGATTACCCCATCTTTATATCGAACAGGTAGAATGATTGAACCCTCTTGATGGTATTCGCATGCCATGTGTGTAAGGTTGATTGTCTTTATCTCTTGGGTACTTGTGCTATCTAGAACTTGCCCCTCTAGTCTTTCATAGCTAATTTAGATTATACTTGGTTGGAGAAATGATCTTAGGCCATTTTTGTGATTTTGGTACCCACTTTAAGCCTATAAAGCCTACCCTTGCATAAGTGTAATCCCTCATATCCACTTTGAGCCTTTAGACCTTTCTTTGGCAAACACATTACAAGACATGAACTATTATTTTTATCCTTCTTTTGAACCATACCCTTCTTGAACTTGAGAATGCAATTTGAGACAAAAATCCTAAGTTGGGGGTGAAAAAGATTGAAGGAAAAAAGTGTGGTGCCAAAAAGAGTTAGTGTATGCCTAATGTGCCTAATTTTTTAAAAGAAGTAAATAGAAGAAGAAAGGATCCAACAAAGAAATGATAGCTTTGACATTGCAAGAAAATGAGATAAAAGAAGTTGGGTGAGCAAGGGAAGAAAAAAATAGGCATGGTAAAAGAAAGAAAGTAAGCAGAGTGGCCCATAGTCATAGAGAAAAAGAAATAACTTTGAAAAATGTGATGTAGATGTTCAAGGAAGGGTGTAGCCATGTTTTTTCCAAAATGATATCCTACCCTACCCCAACCCTATATTCCAATCTTAGAAAGTTCTTTGAGATCTCCAATCGTTTACTTTCTTTGTAGTGGCAATTAAAAATTGGGGCAAGCCTATGGTATGGTGTTTGTTAACATGGAGAACTTCTTGAGAGAGTGAGGGCTTGCACTTAAAGTTCCTTGTTGCATGATTAGTAACTAGGTCTGTGAAATTTTTCTTTCTCGCGAGGAGGAATGCGAGCTAGTTGAGGTAGGTGATTTTTTCATCTCCCACGCAATGAGGTAAAAGAGGGTATAACATACAAGTTATTTTTAGAGTGTTATTAGTTGTTACATGGTTGCTCACAAAAGTCTATTGCATCCTTTGCTACTCCACTTTATAATTAGGGGAATGGTTACAAACTTATTTGCCCATGTGTGAAATACTTTTAATGGTGGCACTCAAGTTAAGTCATCATATCATTGATTGATAAAGTAAGGGCATACATTGTCATATAATATAGGGGTAGTGTGGCTTGAGGACAAGAAAAGTCTTAAGTTGGGGTTGTTGATGAGTGGCATTTTTACCACTTATTCATACACATTATTCATGCACTATGCCTTGATTTGAATGCATAAATGGGACAAAATTATGGTTAGAAAATGATATGTATTGGAGCTGAAAATGATAAAGAGGAAGCATAGAAGAGTGCAGCTGAAGACCTAGATTGCATCAGCCCCGATTACCACGACTGCACTCCTCTAGCTATGATCGTGGTCAGTCAAGATATTCAGAGCAATGCATTTATGGAATCTAATCACGACCGCGCAAGTGCGATCACAGTCAAATACACACAATTATGGATCCGTGGGAACTGGCCCAAGGGAAAAATTGTAAAATGTCATGGACAAATCCCAACTCATATTTAAGCAAAAACCCTTTCTTCTTTGGGTATTGCTTGTCTCATAAGATAGTTTGGGATTCTAAGCTTGAAACCCTAATTGGGCCAGTGTGTAGTCAACTTTGGAGACTCAAATTTCTTAGTTTCTTGTTGAAGAATGAATACTTTGGTTGACCCACATCATATATCTCTCTTTACTTTCTTCATGAGTAGCTAAATAATTTGGTCTTAGGTTATATTCAATTAGTGTGTAATTGTGTATGGGTATTGTTGTGTTTGCATGGATTTTAGTTGTTGAGTTTGGATTTCACCATTGCTTGAGCCTATGAGTTGGGATTTGATGGTTGAAAACTCAAAATTTCCAAATGGGTTTGATGGATGAAAGATCCAAGCTCTAGAAATCCTTTGTCATCCTCGAAAGAGGGACTTTGATGAATATTAGGTAACACATAACTTCCTCAAAAGAGGGTTATCGAGGGACAAGGCAATGGTGAACAACTAAGTCTATGGTTTACTACCCTTTGCAATCTTAGAAATAAGTGTTTAGGAAGTGTATATCATGTAAAAGGCATCATCCTAGAAATAGGGATGCTTGGTTGAGGTTTTGGGTGGTTTCATAATCTCCACACTTATTAGGTGCTCGAAAGAGTCAATGGGTGAAATTGTTGTGGTTTTATCAAAAGATTGACCTTAATGATATTTGACATAGACATTGCTAAACCAACATTATCCCACTTATGTTACCTGTAAGGAGTCATAATCCCAAGATTCCTCCAAACCTTAAATTTAGATCAAAGATAACATTCACTCTGTACTGTATAAAGTTTGTATGAAGAATTTTCAACAAATCCCCCATTTATTTATACATGGTGTTTCCATTAGCATTTCGAGTAACCTTATAGTAACTTGAGTACCCATAAGTTGGAAGTCTATAGCATTCACTCCTTGAGATTCAACCCCAATTTACATTGGGTTACTTGATAATGACCACCTCATCCTATAAATATGGGAGTGAGTTGACCGTTATCAGGCCTCATTCTTATTAGTAATAGTCTTGGTAGTGCTCGGGATGCTTAAATCAACAGTGGAACTGATGGTCGCTAGTGCACTTAATAGTAACTGTAGCGGTAGGGCAGTGCAACTAGTAAAATCTATAGTATCAACCACGCAAGAACTATCATGTCATGCCGCTATCTCGTGGACCCTCATTTGATGCTCCAGCTCATCTTTAACACTAGCTGCTTTTGCAGTTTCAACCTTTTTCTTCTTTCTTATCATTCTCTTTATTTTATTCTTTTTGATCTCTAATACCCTATATATTAGGTACCTCTTCCATAATAATCTCTTTAATAATAGGCCTCAATGGGAAGGGTCGGGTATGTATATCCTCTATGGTAGCTCAGAGTATGGCTAACTCCTAATATATCCCATTCAGATTTGGGGATTATGAATCTACCATTTTTGGCTAATCTGCCTCTCAAACTCGTCAAATCGAGTCTATATGCCTCTCAATTCACTCATGATCTCTCGCTGCACCCATGGATTAACCCTATTCCTTATATTCTTTACAATCTTTTGAACTGTGCCCAATCTCTTGAGCACCTCATCCAAGAAAGCCTATGGGACTAATGTATAGCTAGCAAGGTTTGGCCTAAAAGTGAATAGTCTTGTCGCAGGTGGTAGAGTTAAAGTTTGGTAGGTGCCTACTACATCTGCTACTTCAGACTTGAATTGGGTCGTTGATGAGTGGTGAATTTACCATTCATTTGCACTCAATATTTGTGCAGACTATTATGGTTTGAATGAATAAATGAGACATATTTGTGATTAAATGCACTAAATTCTATATTTTTCAAGCATATAGGTTATGAGATGGAAAGATATGGATGCAAGCTAAAAAAGATCAAAAAAGAGGAAAGATGTGTAGCTAAAGCACCTGAAGCAAGAACCAGCCTCAGTCCCCACGATCACGGCCAGCCAAGCTAGGTCAAAGTACCATAATTATGGTGATCTTACCGCGGTCATGATAGCCGTGATCGCGGACAAGCTTTAACGATCGCGGCTATGCTGGCATGTGCCAAGGGGCAGATTTGTACTTTTACTTAGCCGAACCCAATTCCTTTTATAGGGTGAAAGGCTTTCTGTTTTGGGTGTTCTACACTCTTGCAATATTTTTGAATTTGAAGTTTAAACCCTAATTTGGGCAAGAATTGTATTTTAATTTGGAGACTTTGAATTTAGTATTATTGAAGAATGGATGCATTGAATAATTGTTATGGTAAATTTTTCTCTCTTCTATTCATGAGTAGCTAAACTTTATTGTCTTGGGATTATGTTGAACTAAGGTACAATTATATATGATTTGTGATGTATTTGTGTATGTGCTAGTTAGTTGATGATGGGTTTTACTATTTCTTGGTTAAATTAGTTGGAATTTATGGGTGAAATCCCCAAATACCCAAAACAGGTTTGTGGGTGAATTCCCAAAATTCTTGAATGCTCAAACCATCCTTGAAACAGGGGTTTGGGTAAAATTTGGAACCCATATCATCCTTGAAAGAGGGACATGGGTGACAAGGCAATAGTAGATAATTAATGGGTGTAGTTTGCTAATTTTTATTATCTTACATAAGGGTTATTAGGAAGTGACTATATCTTAGGCATATTCCTACAAATATGGATGTCCAATTGAGGTAATAGGTAAATGTAATTAACATATTTGTTAGGTACTCAAAAGGGTCAACGAGTGAAATTCGAGAGGTTTTGTTGACAAACTAGCCACAACGATCATAGACATAGCCTACCATATTGTTGATAACTAGAATGTACACTAAATTTTTATGCACCTATGCATAACTTGTCCTTAGGTAGACATAATCCCAAGATTCTCCTTATATCAAATTTATATCAAAATTGTTGTTCAATTTGTTTACTTGAGTTACTATGGACAAACAATTTCCAAACACCATAACCCTATTTTTATTCATGAGTTTTGTTTCATTCATATTGCGGGTAACTTATTAGTAGTATTTAACACCCAGAGGACTAGAATTTTAATTTCTTGCATTTAACACCCAGAGGACTAGAATTCTAATTTCGCTCTTCGTGGATTCAACCTCAACATAAGTTGAGATTTTGACAACAATCGTCCTTTACCAATTTTGATGGTATAGGTGAGCATTATGAAGATAGCGCTGTTGTCGGGGAGTGAAATTTAGTTTTCACTTGTGCGATGTTTACTGTTACTTTGGGTACACCCATAGTGGTTTGTATTTATTTAGGTTTCTTTTTTATTTTCATTTAGGTGATTTTCATAGTATAGACAAAACCATGAGTGATAATTCAAGTCACACCAGGTCTTTCAACAATCCTCTTAATGATGAGAGGCAACTCAATGACGTTGGACATTCAAGTGCCATCCGTATCCCACCTACTCATGGGAATAGTGTCTGTTATGTTACAAGCATCATGTTGTATATGATAAAAATGAATAAACTTTTTTGGGGGGCAAGCATATGAGGACCCCAACTTGCATATGAAGAATTTTGTAGAGGTGTGTGCACTCTTTGATATTGCACACATTACCCAAGAATCTATTCTGCTATGCCTCTTCCTATTCTCTCTAACGGGGGAGGTGGTATTATGTCTTTAATCTCTTCCATCCAGATCATTACTTCATGGGAGGAACTCACCAATGCAATCCTTGACTAATATTTCCCGCCATCCAAGATGCTATAATTGCGTGCTGAAATCACTAACTTTAGGCAATTGAATGGTGAACCCTTATACAATGTTTTGGGAAAGATTCAATGGAAAGCTTACTCAATGTCCAGATCATGAGTTCCCAGAGAAGATGCTTATCCAAATAGTCTATCAGGCCATAGATCAACTCAATAAGACTATGGTTAATAATGCAGTGGGGGGCTCTCTTGTGAGGCTAACATATGATGTGGCTTCCAATTTACTTGAGGAGGTTACCAAGCAAAATTGAGGATAGCATACCTGAGACACCTATGTTCCTAAAAGTTCTTCTACCTTTTCTTATGTTGATAAGAAGCAAATAAAAAGGATGAAGAGTGGGAAGGGAACTTGTCAAAGATGACGACATAATTAGATTTGCTAACAAAGCATGTGATGAGTGCACCGACAAAGGTGGTCAATGCCGTGGCATCCAAGAGCTATGATGAAGAAGAAGCCAAAAAGCTTGATGAAGAGATCAAATATTTGGATAACTATTCAGGGGGTTCTCGCCCAACCTATCAAAGGCAAGGTGGGAACAAAGGTTGGAACAAGAGATATAGGGATTGTGACCATGATTGGAGAGATAAGAATTGTAAGTATGATCATTATGTTGCCCCTCATAATCGGACAAAGGGTAAGGATTCCAACTCCATTGACCCCGACAAATACAAAATGAAAGATGTGCTAGTAAGTATTTTAATGAAAGTGGAGGGAACAAATAATATGGTCTGTGAATTGAAAGGCAATTTTTTTCAACTCAACCAAATGACTGTCTCTGATTCCACTTCGATTTAGAAATTGGAGACTTAAATTGGAAAAATCTTTACTCAAATCAATGCTAGGCCAAAGGAAGGCATTCCTAGTGACACCATTGTAAACTCGAAAAAGAAGTCCCAAGTGTTGGATATTGTCACTAGGAGTGGTAAAACCTTCGGTGATCTTGTTTTAGATGTCAAAAAGGATCCCAATATAGAGAAAAATCTTGTCAATGATTTAAAGAAAGAGACTCCGAAGTCTCTTGAAAGGAAAGAAAAAGAGCCAATGTTGAATGAAGAAGTTGATAGTGAAGAGGGTGATCCAAAGGTAGTTGAAAATGATAAAGTGAATAGTAATCCAATTGCTACCATGATGGTTCCCCATCCATTCCCTTAAAACCTCAAAATGAAGGAGGATAATGTTAAATTTAAGATATTCATGGTTAAGCTTAGCAATATCTCCATTAATATCCCATTGCTTGAGGCTATCCAAGATATCTCAAGGTATGCTAAGTTTATGAAAATGTTGATGTCCAAGAAGAGGCTTGTTGAGAGTGATACCATTAAAGTTACTCATGGGTGTAGCGCTATCAGGTCTAGTGAAATAGTGGAAAAGAAGCAGCATTTACAATTCCATGCACTATCAGGACACTTACGTTTAAAAAAACTTTATGTGACATTGGTGTGAGTATGAATCTCATTTCCTTTGTAATATATAAGAGGCTTGAATTGGTCACTCCTAATCCAACATCAATGAGGCTTTTGATGGCGGACCGTTCTATCAAGAAACCGATTGGTGTTGTGTTTGAAGTTTTGGTGAAAGTGGATAGATTCATCCTCCCAGTGGATTTTGTGGTGATAGATTCTAAAATGGACCAAGAGGTGACTATCATTCTTGGTTGACCTTTTATTTCCACCGGGAGAGCTATATTTTATTTAGAGCTTGGGGAAAAAAAGTTTAGAGTTCTTGATAGTGAAGTGTCTTTTTGGGTGTGCAAAACAAAGAAACAAACCGTGGATTTTCAAGTGGTATCGGTGATAAATGTTGAAGTTGAGAAAGTTAATGAGGGGTACCTTGAGGATCCAACTTGAAAATAAAAGAAGACGTCGTGCCATGACAAAAACTAAGGTGCTATGTGGGAGGTAATCTACAAATGCCACAAAAGTGGCTCGTATCCTTTGTTTTTAATTTCGCAGTGTAGATTTCAATTTTGTCAATTTAATAATCCATGCATTTGTGGAACTACAGAGTTTATTGAATGAGTTTGAGAAGGGAAAAGTGTGAAATCCTTTCTGAGTGAACTGAATACGGGAAAATGTGTCAAAATGAGAAATAAGATGAACAGGGGAAAATATAGGTGCAGAAATGCCCTCAGTTACTGCGATCGTGGTACCTTGTCCACGATCTCAGTCAACTGCGTTTCTATGATCACATTCAACCATGTGTTTGCAATCGTGGTCAACCGCATGTGCGCGATCATGGGCCCCTGACTGCAATCATGATTAAGAAAGTTTGAAAAGCCATCCAAATGCCCCATTTCCCCCACACTCCCTTATCAAATTTTCTCTCAAATTGCACCCACTCTTGGGAACACTTTGGGCATTCAAAAGCACTAGAGCATCCTCTTGCATCATTCCCTCCTGTAAGTGTCTTGTGTTCATTCTTTAATCATTGAAATTAGGCCATAGAATTCATGTTATAAGGAAGGCCTAAATCTGTGTTTTTCATTGTTAAATATGTGTTGCAAAAAACTTATGTGGTGGTTAGTTGCTAGAATATGGAGTGCACATAAGTAGGAATGTCTTGAGTACCCAAATTGTGTGGGAAATTGAGAAAATAGAAGGGTGCACACCAAGTGTTCAATCACTTGCCCAAATAAGTATTCACTAGTGGTTTCTACATTCTAAGGGCATAATCGAGTACCTAGTAGTCTTGTTCAGTGATTTTAGCGTAAATTTTTGTTATAGAACATGTTTTAGATTAAAATTTGAATTCTTTAGACATTGGATATTTTGTCTTTAAATCGATCTCAGATACCACCATCGCGGCTCCATGGCCCGTGATCGCTGTAACTGAGGCTAATTTTCAGCCTGGGTCAAAATTTCGCTCTTTAAATTTTGTCCAAACATCACCAAGTAGCCATCCTATGAGCTTTAGTGAACAACATGGCTTAGTTTGTGCATGTATATGTCAATGATTAATGTGGTTTCATTGTTCTATCACTTTTCTGTATCATATCATGGAAGAATATGACCGAGTCTGATTCATGGTACCCAAGTGCCACACTTTTTACAATGGGGATCTCCGAGGACAAAGATTCTCCCTTAAAGAGGAATATACTTAGAGAAAGTGCCAAAAAAGATTTTGGCATTTCATGAAAGTCTTATGGCCATAGGGTGGCGGTGCTTCACCCCAGATCCTTGTAAGGAAAATGAGAAATGGGTTCGTGAGTTCTACGCTAATCTTAGTGTAGTATTTTTTTCAGAACTAGTCAACATGATTATCCAAATCGGGGGGAAGGAAGTGGACTTTGGGGAGGAGAAAATTAATGATATCTATGGGCTCCAAAATACAAATATAGGTGAGTTCAAAGAGAAAGGGTGTAAGCCTGGAAACTGGTTGGCAAAAAGACTATACCATGGAAAGGAAGTCTGTTGGGTGGTGACAAATAAAAATATATCCATGAATCACTTCACTGCCAAGGCTCATATTTGGTTCAATATAATATATAGCCAAGTCTCCTTTTTCACCCATATAACAACAGTTCCAAATTTGTGGGCTTGGATGGTTGCTTGAATTCTAGATGACATTTCTTTTAATGTTGGTTAGCTCCTGGTTTCTGACATGAAGTTCTTCAAAAACTAGGGTGGTATGCATCTCTTATTTTCCTTCTTGATTCTTGAGCTTTTACCGAAGAGTTGGGGTCTAGGAGTATCCTAAAGATACTTAGGTAAACCTCGACACCATTATTTGTTCTCTAAAACTTTAAGGTGAGGGCACACTGGGAAAAAGCAAGTAGAGAAAGATTGACTTGGGAATGTCGACATATGATGAGCCCTAGTCTTGTAGGCCATCCACCACTAGAACTCTTAAGGAGATTAGTGTTGATATTGCAGCTATTACAAAGCTCATAGTGGGTTTTCCCTAAGGGTCAGGAGAGCTCTCTACCACCAGCCACGCATATGTGTCCCGATATAATTATGAGAAGTATCGAGAGGACTATAAGAAGTAGGGAGATAACATTGCTAGGATTTAGAGATCTTATTCATACTTAGTGGTATGACATTGAGATCTCTGGGTTTCACATGAAAAGATGGTAAAAAGTGAGAAAAAGAGAGATAAATTCTTTGGCACGATGTGGAAAGGGGCGAAGGGCCTGTCGAAGTTCATAAAACCTTATGATAGACTTCCTTTCTCCTGAGTGGAGAGTGATAATGAGGCCCCATCTGAGTGGTCTGGTCCTAAGAATGTTGATGATGATGTAGAGATTGAGAGTGATAGTACCTCTTGATGCAGTTTTAGAGAGCACCATTATCTCTCCTTATGCTTGATTGTTTATGCAGTTAGGACACTGCTAGTTTTTTTCTTGGGGGTGCCTACCTCCATATTCATTTGGTTTGGTCCTGTATTATTGTTATTTTTAGATGTTTTTATGTTTTTTGGATGACTTTAATTTTATTTGGGTTGTAATAGTCGGGCATTCTGATGGTACCCATATTTGTATGGATTAGTCATTTTTGTTTTTAGATTTTTACTTTATCTTTATTTTACATATGGCAATATTGGACAAGCTTTTCTCTAAGACAGACTAAGTGATGACATTCTTAAGGGAAAAGTATCGTGATTGTGTTTTGAGCCATATATACAGGGGAAGTCTGAATACCCATGGAATCGAGGTCACAAATCAAAGAGAAGTCTGATTACCTATGGCATTTTAGATTTAGGATCACATTTATACCTATGGTGAAGTATGAGTAGCCATATGGGTTTGCTTGTATGAATGCCAAAATATGAGATAATAGCTTGGGTTGGTGCCATAATTAACAAATTGTGCATAGTGCAAATGCAAAGCAAACCCTCCCCTGTCCAAAAATTTTCAAAAAAATCAAGGGCATGGATGTAAGCGACCTTGTAACAATACTTTTTCTCTTTTTGTGACTCGAAATTTTTGACTTGTGAAAGTTGGTAGATACTCTATTTTTGTCTCTAGCGGGAGGGACAATTGAGTGTCCTTGATGAATTTGCATGCCATGTGTGGTGATCTTATTTGTCCAAATCTTGTGTGTACTTGTACTATCTAGAACTTGCCTCATTAGTCTCTCAAGGGTAATTTTGATTGACTTGGTTAGTGAGAAGATCCTAGGCCATCTTTGTGATATTGGATGTCCACCTTAGCCTAAAAAGCCTACCTTTGCATAGTTGTTATCCCTAGTCACCCACTTTTAGCCTTTTAACCTTTCTTTGGAAAACACATTGCAAGCCGTGACCCTTTTAATTTTTATCCCTCTTTTAAGCCTACCCTCCTTGAACTTAAAAATGTAACTTGAGGCTAAAATCCTAAGTTAGGGTGGTAAATATTGTAAAAGGTAACTTTAGGTCACAAAGTTGTAAGTGAGTGCCTAAGAGCTTAAGCATTGAGAACAAATGAATAAGAAAAAGAAAGGATCCAATAAAGGAAAGAAAAATATGAAGTGTGCAAGAAAAAGAAATGAAAATAAAATGGGTGAACCTAGGAAATAAAAGTAGGCACATGTGTAAAGAGCGAAAACAAAAGAAATGGCCTATGATCAAAAGTTTTATAAAATAGAGTGATGTAGATTTTCAAGGAGGGTATATCCATGTTGCTCCTAAATGATATCCTATCCTACCCTAAACCTACATTACAAGCTCAAAAACCCCTTTGAGATCTCCAACCAAGTGTATTCATTGTAGTGGTGATTGAAAACTAGGGGCAAGCCTATGACATGGTACTTGTTAGCATCAAGAGTCCTTGGGAGAGAGAGTGTTTTTAACTTAGATCCCTTGTTGCATCTTTGATAACTTGGTGTGTGGAATTTTCCTTCTTGTGAGGAGTCATGTAAAAAAGTTGAGGTGGGTGAATTTTCATTTCCCAAAAAATAAGGCAAAAGGAGTATAATGTTGTTGAGGTCAAAGGTTAGTCAGTTCTAGAGTATTAGTGATTGTTGCATGGTTGCTCTTTGGAGTCTTTTGCTTCCTTGTGAATTGCATTTTATGTTGAGGGGTGTCATGTAAATAGCATTGCCTATGTTTGAAGAGCTCCTTGTGGTAGTAATCAAGTTGAGGTCATTGTGATTATTAGGTCATAAAATTTAACCATAAATGTACATTGTCTCATGGTAAAAGGTAGTATTTCTTGAGGACAAGCAAAGCTTTAAGTTGGGCGTGTTAATGAGTGGTGAATTTACCACTTATTTGCACTCAACTTTTGTGCACACTATTATGGTTTGAATGTATAAATGAGACATATTTGTGATTAAATGCACTAAATTCCATATTTTGTTGGCATAAAAGTTATGAGATAGAAAGATGTGGATGCAAGCTGAAAAAGATCAAAAAGGAGGCAAAAAGTACAACTGAAGGACCTAAGGCAGAAACCAGCCTCAATTACCACAATTACGGTCTGTGGGCCACGATCGTGACCAGTCAAGCTAGGTCAAAGTACCGCGATCATGGTGATCTTACTGCGGTCACTCAACTGAACCTAATTCTTTTTATAGGCTAAAACCCCTTCTCTTTTAGGTATTCTACACTCTTGCAACATTTTTGAATTTGAAGTTTAAACCCTAATTTGGGCAAGAATTGTATTTTGATTTGGAGACTTTGAATTTAGTATGTTTGAAGAATGAATGCTTTGAACAATCCCTATGTATATTTTTCTCTCTTTTCTTCATGAGTAGCTAAAATTTCATTTTCTTGGGATTATGTTGAACTAAGGTGCAATTCTGTGTGGGTTGTGATTTATTTATGTATATGCTAGTTAGTTGATGAAGGGTTTTACTATTTACTTGTTAAATTAGTTGGGATTTGTGGGTGAAAGCCACAAATACCTAAAATGGGTTTGTAGTTGAAAACCCAAAATTTTTGAAAGCTCAAACCATCCTTGAAAGAGGGGTTTGGGTGAAATTTTGGAACCCATATCATCCTTGAAAGAGTGATGTGGATCACAAGGCAATAGTAGACAATTAATGGGTGTGGTTTGCTAATTTTCACTATCTTAGGCATAAGGGTATTGGGGAAGTTGACTATATCTTGGGCATCTTCCTAGAAATAAGGATGCCCAAATTTGGTAATAGGTGAATGTAATTAACACACTTGTTAGGTACTTGAAAGGGTCAATGAGTGAAATTTGTTGACAAACTAGCCTCAAGGATCTTAGACCTAGCCTACCATATTGTTGATAACTAGCATGTACACTAAATTTTCATCCACCCATGCATAACTTGCCGTTAGGTAGACATAATCTCAAGATTCTCCTCATATCGAATTTAAATCACAATTGTTGTTCAATTTGTTGACTTGAGTTTCTATTGACAAACACTTTCCAAAAACCATACCCCTCAATTTTTGTTCGTGAGTTTTGTTTCAGTCACATCGCGGGTAACTTATTAGTAGCATTTAACACCCATAGGACTTGAGTTCTAATTTCTCTCCTCATTGATTCAATCTCAACATAAGTAGAGCTTTTGACAATAACCGTCATTTACCAACTTTGATGGTATAGGTGAGCGTTATCAGTTATCTCAATAGGGGTATCACCTATTTCAGTGAATATTATATTATCGATACTATGTCCTCTAGCCTGGAATGCCTCTTTAAGAAATGTGGCTCCTACCTTCAAAGCCTTGGAGATGGGGTTAGCAACATCTCGAATTAACTCCAAGTGCGTAATCTACCATACTTGAAATAATTGATCCACTCCTGAAATCCCTGGCATTCCTTGATCCAAGTATTGCGTCTATAACCAAGGGAATGCAATGGTTATATCTATGCTCACCGCTCGATAGTGGATCTCTCTAGTATTAACATAGCTATATCAATGTCTTAACCCTCCATGATGCTCACTACTAAAGTGGTTCTGTCTGAACTCAGTATATTTTCCCCACGAGTACCAACCAAGCCTTTACCAAAAATTTTAGGATGCCCTTCATAATCCATGACGAATATCCAACCCTCCAGCCGCCCAAGGAGCCTCCTTCCTCTCTGAAGCAATAATACCAGCCATTTATTAGTAGTGAGTAAGTGTATCATCAGGAATAATTTTCTTTTTATTTACTTTCCATATCTCATCTATACGGTAGTCAATTTTGGTGGTATTGGTCAGCTGCAGGAACTCTATCCCATGAAGAAATCTGGAATATGTCTGTGTAGATTTGTTGACCCGAACATCTCTGATCATAATATCCACCAATAATCACTATCCTTCCATAATCACCCCTTTGGATACCTCCTCTTAATCTCCATGTGATATGCAACATAGAACTCACATACTAATGCTTGGTGGTACTGTCCCGGAGCACTGGTCATCCACTCAAAGTTGTACTACCTGAATCTTGCCTTAATGTCTGGCATCTCAAACATGCCAGCAGTACTTAGTTTGGGCTCTAAATAAATCCCTCTCTTGGGCTTCCCAATGGAAGGGTTTATGACACTCTCTTTCTCCTCATATAAGTCCTGCATCCCAGGGTACTATGATTGGTTAACGATGGGCATTGGGGAAGTCTTTATGTAAAATAGTACAGTAAGTGGGGGATGAGGTTGTATCTCAATCAGGGTATCACTCGACTCAATTTCTCCCTATTTCAAACCTTTTGTTCTTGGACTCATCATCTTTCTCATTATTTTTCTCCTTATTTTTCTCCTTGGGGCCAAACTCCTCATTTTCATCATCTTCACCATCCTCTTCAAACTAGGATGATGAGTGGTATGGTGATTGGCTAATATTTTCATCTAGGCCTACTGGGTGGTGGTTTTTCTCCCCTTGGAGTAGTTTTAGTACCCTGAGGTAATTTTTCCTCCGTTCAACTGCTCCAGCCAATGAGTATTTCTCCACTGATCCACTTGACTCTTCGTCGTCAGTGGGCTCATTTCTCAGATGACGAGTGGGGGAGAAGGCTTGCTTCTTCGGTGTTTTTTTCTTTGTGGATTCAGTCTTGAGTGCCATGGTTCCTGGAAGAAACATAAGTGTTGTAGGTTCTGGGCACCCAACAAGTCTGGGTAATGGATCTTTAGGTGAAACGGTACGTAAGAATTATTTATTGGTTCGGTAATGAGTCCTTCTAACGAGTCGTTATGTTAGGCAATGAGTTGTCACCAACACTCGTTGCCTGATCAAAAATATGTCCTTAGTTCATTATACTTCCCAGTCACCACGAGTACGTATAATGAGTTATTTAGTGTGACAATGACTTGTTGTATGAGTCATTATGACAACAGAATCTCAACTTTCTCTTGCATCCATGTTCCTAGTGATTACGAGTCACATAACGACTCGCTAGGTGACCCTACAAGTTGTTACGAGTCCCGTAACTTTTGAAACATGGATGTTTTGAAGAGTTGAACTTCTATTATCACATTCCCAAACACATATACATCGTCATATCAAATTCAACAACTCCTAATACATCCCCACAAACATTTTTAAGCACAAAATTCGTTATACTCCCATTTTTGGGCGTGGTTTTTATTTTTGTCAAGAACAAAAGGCTTCTACATTATGAATACAACTAAAAACAAGGAACCCATAACATTTCTACTAACTTTCAGGATCACTTTAAGAAAATAACAAGTTCATGCATACAACTCACTTGATTCTTGCTATGGATTTCTTGAAAATTAATAAATATTTGCCCTATTTCTTAAGAGTTCAATTTTGGGAGTTTTAATTCTTTTATTGTAATGATAGGGAATGAATTTAGAGTGTTTTTATGGTGTAGTTCGTCAGTTTTGGGAGTAGATGGAGTCTCGGATATTGTAAAGGGAATGAGGATCAATAATGGGTGTTAATTTCCCATTTAAAATGCCAGTTTTGGATCATGTCGAACCGTTAGGCCCGTGATGTTGACCCTGGTAATGAGTCATTGATAATGACTCATTATCGCTACTAACAAGTTGTTGACTCCCCCTGTTATGATTGGAAGCTTATCTGGGTCTCCAGTTATAACGACTTAGGGCAATGAGTTGTTGTCATTGACAATGACTCGTTCTTAGAGTTGTTATGACTCCAGAGACTATTTTCCTAAAGATGGCCTAGGCTCCGTCTCCCTAAGACTCTAGTAACAAATCGTAGGCATGGCACCAGATTTTCTTTGGTCTTTTTCTGAATCTCCATCCCTGGACACTGAACACACAAGTTACCCTATAAAGTAATAAGTACAAAACATGGGTTGCCTCCCATGCAACATTTAATTTAACGTCGTGGCATGACGTGTCTAGTTTGGAAACTTAAACTTTACCAACCATCCTATCGGTTTCCTCCCATATAGTGCTTGATTTAATGTCGGGGCACGACAAAATTGCCTTGGTTACTTAGACTTCGTCAAGGTCCATATCAATGCATAATTTCACCTCATCTGTGTTTCCCATATTGTGCTTTACTCATTGCCCATTCATCTTAAATAGGGCTTTACTATCACACTCTAACTCAATAGCAGTATTTAGGAATATCCAAACCATGGTGAACGATCCATACCACCTATACTTCAACTTGCCAGGAAACAAGCAAAGTCTTGAATTATGTAACAAGACCAAATCATCGAGCTCAAACACTCTTTACTCGACTTTTTTGTCATGATACAACTTTATCCTTTCTTTGTATAGAGAAGAACATTCATAAGCATAGAGCCATAAATCATCCAAATCATTTACCTTGCTCAACCTCAATGTAGCTTCATCATGCCACTCCAAATTTAGCTTTTTCAATGCCTATAGTGCCTTATGCCCAAGCTTGACCGACAAGTGGCATGCCTTTCCGTACACAAGCTGATATGGAGAGACATCTATGGAGGTCTTAAAATCTATTTAGTAGGCCCAAAATGCATCGTTCAACTTCTTGATCAGTCAATCCTGTTGGCATTCATAGTCTTCTCCATTATGGAATTGATCTCTCTATTGGAGACCTCAACTTGACCACTTTTCTGAGGGTGGTAAGGTGTTGCCACCTTATGCTTCACGCTATATTTTTCAAGCAGGGACATAATCAAATGATTGCAGAAGTGAGTCCCACCATCACTAAAGATCGCACGTGGAGTACCAAATTAAGAAAATATATTTTTCTTATAAATATAGTGACAATTCTACCTTCATTATTTGGAAGTGCAACTGCCTCCACCTTTTTTTAAACATAGTCAACCACCACCATAAAATACTTTCTTGCCATAGGATCTTACGAACAGATCCAAGAAGTCTATTCCCCATATATCAAACAACTCTAACTCCAAGATAGGGGTTATAGGGATTTTATGTCTCCGTGAAATACTGCCTAGACGTTGACACTTGTTACAGGCTTGTTCATAGTCATGAGCATCCATGAAGATCGTAGGCCACTAATACCTACATTGCAGAATTTTTTAGGCTGCACGGGGTTGACCATGATGACCCCCAACCAGTGATGAATGATAAGCCTCAAGGATTCTCATTATCTCAACCTCGAGGATACATCTCCGAATAGCCCCATCCACACAAATCCTAAAGAGGTAGGGTTTATCCTAGAAGAACTTCCTTACCTCATGCATGGACCTCTTACATTGTTGGAAGGTCAGGTCTTATGGAATAAAATCACTTACCAAATAGTTGGCAAAATTAGTGAACCAGGGGATTAAGGATGGAGGTGTTGCCAAGACCCGCTTATCTAGAAAAGTATCATCAATATCAAGCTCATCCCCTAATTTTTGCATTTCCTATTATTCAAGGAGAGACAAATGATCAGGAACCTAGTTCTCCATGCCCTTCCGATCTCTTACCTCAAAGTTGAATACTTACAACAAGAGGACCCAACATATCAATCTCAGATTAGAATTCTTTTTAGACATAAGATGACTCAATGCTGTATAATCTGTATGGAATATGACATTGGTCCTAACAAAGTAAGACCAAAACCTTTCAAAGGCAAAAAACACCGCAAGCAACTCTTGCTTAATTTCATTCACCATAAAATGGCGCTTCTCCTAATTCAACACCAGACTATACTCCTTACACCTTTGGAGTGAATTGGCTAGATGATCCAAAAAATCATAAAAGAGTACTCAACTACCAAAAATTCATCCATGAATACCTCTATAATGTCTCCCACTATGTCAGAAAATATGGACATCATATATCTCTAAAAGGTGGCAGGTGTATTGCATAATCCAAACGACATCCTCTTTAATGAAAAATTCCTACTAGGAAAAGTAAAAGACGTCTTGTCCCAATCCTCGAGAGTAATAGAAATCTGATTGTATCTTGAGTATCCATCAAGAAAACAATACCAACCCCTTTTTGCTAGTCCGTCAAGCATCTGATCCATGAATGACATAGGGAAATAGTTTGTTTGGGTCCAAGTATTCAACTTTCTATAATCTATTAATACGCTCCATCCAGTAACCAGTATTATGGTTACCAATTTATTTTTCTCATTGGGGACCACATTTATCCCACCCTACTTTGGTGCGCATTTAATTAGGCTGACCCACTTGTTATCTAGAATAGGGTAAACTACTCCAGCATCTAACCACTTGATAATTTCCTTATTCACTACCTCCTTCATAGGTGGATACATCCTATATTAGTACTCAATGCTGGGTATATTTACTGGTTTAAACTATATCTTGTGAGTGCAAAAACTAGGTGAAATCCTTACAATATCTACAATAGTCCAACATATGGCCCTCTTAAATCTCTGCAGTACTAAAAGAAATGCCTCAATCTATGACTCTACCAAATTAGCTGGAATAATTACTAGCAAGGTATCATCAATACCCAAAAATACATAGCACAAGTGAGATGGGAGAGCCTTCAATTCCATGACTGGTGGTTAATTAATGGATGGTCGAGCTGGAGGAATGGTTCTATTCTTCAGATCAAGATAAAGCTTCTTTAGAGCATCATTGTAAGAACCTCTACCATAAAATTCACTCATCATCTCATCATACACATCGATGCCGTTGCTATCAAAATTTATGACGACTGCTGCTAACGCCTCAACCTTAAATCTCTCTATAATGGGTAGATACTTTGTAATGAACATCTAGGTTATTTTCTATATTTTTCTCATTTTTGCATTTAGAGCTTTACTATAGCTGCCTCAAGTCATTTATGACTTGCTGGATTTGTCAGTTTAGTTACCAGACAGTTTGCTTGATTTTTATAGTCAATTTCATATTTTTTTTATCTCTTTTCTTGTACAAATTAGCTATCACGCAAAAACTTTAGTCAAACAACCTTATATGTCAATTTTGATAGTTCCAATAGACCTTTAGTTTGGGTCCCAAGGCTTCCGAACTCATTTCAAGCTATTGGTCAGAAATTGAGAAAAATGGCCCATGGGTGTGAGGCTCACTTTTTGTTGAAATTGCCTTGAATAGAAATTGTGATTTCGCTATTGAGTCCAAAATGTCAAATTTTATAGGGTCCATAGTTTAATCCTTGGATTCTTGATTAATCCCGAGGGGTCGATGGAGACTTGGAGTTTTCCAAGCCCCCAGCTATTGCATCCACTTAAGTGGCCCTTTATTCGTTTAAGTTGAAGCCACATTAATGGCCAAGTGTTCCTCAAGCAGCCATGTCCAGTCATGTTAGGCCACTTTAGCGATGACTTAATTTCTTAAGCGCACATCATTTACTGATTGCTTTAGCATAGGTAGAGCCCCATGCAGGGATTGCTTAAGTAATCCGTAAGCCGCTTTAGTGGTGATTGATTAAGCATTCAAATGATTGTTAAACAAAACCTAGGTGGCCACTAAATGACCCTTTTCCTAATTTCTACCCTATTTTCCCACATATTTCAAAGATCCAAAGCCTAGAGAATATTGAAAGTAGGAGAGTGATTTATTGGAGACTTTGGAGAAATTGTGAGCTCAGATTTCTCTTGCTTCTTCATAATCTCGTTAGGTTTTCATAAAATTCATGGTTAATTTCTCAATTAATTCCCAAAATATCTAGATTATTGGTGTGTTGATTTTGGCACCATTTGCACTCGAAATTACCTATTCTTAGGGGTAAATGTTCCTTGAGCATAGAGGGGCATGTTGATGATTTTAGAAGTGTGATTCTGCAAGCCGGCCGAACAAGGATATTTACATAAGTTTGGACCCAAAGAATAAACACACAACATGGGTACCATTGTTCTAATATTGATGAGTAGATTATCATTTTGATAGCGTGACATTGTGTGAAATCTTCTCAGAAAGGAAAAACAATGATTTAGCAGGATTTCACCAAACATTCAATTGGATAGCTTTACGTTTCTCATAGATTGGGCTAAATAATCATATATTTATGATAATGTGCTAGATATGGCTTGGAAATTAAGCCTTGGAAGTATGTTTAACATAATTTGGAACTTTTAGCCAACTAAGAAATCGTAAATTAGGCATAATCGTCTTAGTCCTCATTTTTAGGTAAAATTGCTATCTTAAGACAAAGATGTGATTTAATTAATGTCTAGTTATGAAATTATATACCTTAGCCTAATTTGAGGTAGAATTTACCATACAATGGAATTCGAGGATTAGAAGTGGGCCTCTCCAGCCTACTTTAGGCAAAGACTACTATTAGCTCCTTATAGACTTTTTGGGCATGATATATCTTCTAAATGTACATTATAGAGCTTGAGGTGGATAGATATATGATACTTTATTTAATATAGGTACTCAGGAGATGATACTAGTTTTGGCTCGAGTTTAATGATTTATTGATGCACTATGGAAACACAACACTTTTAATCCTTAAAACCTTGACTTTATGCATAGACTTAGGTTATTTTAGTAGATATGATGAACTTTGGTGTTTATTGCAGGTAAAATAGGTCTACAATAGTGTTGGGATGAAAATGGAAGAAAAAGACCTAAAAAGAAAAAGTTTGATCATGATGTGAGTTATCTCATAAGTCGTTAACACACCATATGATTGATAGGATGACTCGTACATACAACAGAACCAAAGACCAAAACAAAATACTAAGTGAAGAAAAGATATTATTCATTTATATGATCCATAAGCTGAAGAAATAGGTCATGACAAGTAATCATAAACATAACAGAATCTAAAGCTACCATCCATAATTGAAGTCTCAAAAGTATACGATTCAGAAGTCTAAGCACGACTTGTATAAGGAAGTAGTAAGCAGACCAGTGTTCAAAGATACAAAGAAATTAGTCCCAGGTGGATACGAGTAAAGGCCAAGAGTCGTATCATCAAGGTATGACTCATAAGAAGAAGTCATAAAAAGAACAGAAAGTTAAAGCCTTAGCAGATCAGACACTAGAATGGATACGAGAGGTAAGGTACGACTCGTATGATGAGCATACGAGTGGAAGAGTGAGTCGTACCATGTGCCAACATAACTTTACCTTTCCTATTTCAATTAGAATTTTTAGTATTTTTGGATACTGTAAATACCCTAGGGTTTATCTTTTATTAAGTTATATTCTTTAACTTACTTTTACGTACTTTCACAATACTTTTTGAGATTTTGGTTATTTATTCAATTAAAGGTTATGGATTTTATTCATCTTATTTTGTGAATTTAATTACATGTTTTCTTTATTGATAAACATGGATTCTTGCATAAAAATGAGTGGATAATATCACTAACTAGGGTTGTGGAAACCCTGGTGGATTAACCACGTAAGGAAAGTGGGATATCCATCTATTATAAAGTAGATGCATGTGTATTAATATTCTTCCTCATAACTTATTTCAGAGCTACTACAGAAGCTTGGGGATAGCCTGTATTTGTAAACGTCCTCACAAGAGAGTTTGTGATTGGGAAAAAAGGATTAAGATAATAATTTGAGATTTACTTCTATCTTATTACCTCACTATCTCATCTAATCAACTCAAGACTCAAAATGTGAGAGTTGAAATGAAGTCATAGACAAAGAAAATCAAGGCAATGCCCCGAGACTCACAAAGTATTGGGTGCGATTTATCAACATGTTCATAAGACTGTTGCTAATACATAGCTTGTCAACTTTACATGTAGAGCCATAAATTAGGTGGGTTGAATACTAGAAACTTTCAGAGTTAAGAATCTAGAGGGCACACATTCCTAGTGTTCATATTCTATTGTTTACAACTCAAAGCATTCAAGTTCGGTGAGTAATTACAATTAATTTGCTGATTCCCCCATTTACTTTTCTGCACTTCTCGTGGATTCTATCAAGTTAAGAAACTGTTCAATATTTTCCCTATGGGTTTGACCCCAACCTAGTTGGGTTACTATATTTGGAATCAATCGTAACATACTTTTTTGGAGGTTAGTTTTGGGCAGTATCAAATTTTGGAATCATTGTCGAGGACTACAGTGTAATTTGTTGATTGAATTTGGTAAAGTTTGTAGTTTTTATTTTCTATTTTTTATTTGTCATATGCGGTGTATGTTAAATTTTAGGAGAAGTGGAAATCCTGTACTCTTTTTCGATCTATATCAAGAAAGAATTCTTCAAACACCATGAAAGATAGAGGAATAAGTTCGTGATGATGTTCCTGCTAGGGTTTAAGACCCTCAGAATATGCCTCCTCCTCCCCCACCTAATGATCCATAGAATGTTGATGACAGGCAGATCGAGCAATTATTAGCAGTAGCAGCCGAAGAAGCTAGGGTGGCTAAGGAAGCACAATTAGCTGATGAGGCTAGGTTAGCTTAGATTAAAGTGCTAGTAAGCCCAAGACAAGTTCCTGCACAATAAGGCAGAGTTTAAAGAGGCAGAGCTTCGATGATTCTTGCCTATCAACATCTTTAACCATATGATGAAGATGAATACATGGGATATGTTGAACCTGATGAAACCAGAGCCATCATTCCTCCTATATTACCCTTCAATGTTAAATTTGACATTTCCAGTGCTATGATCCAATTTCTCAATTTGAAGGGTGTAATTTTGGGATTAGTAACTGATGATGCAAATATGCATCTTGCAAATTTACTGGGATTTGTTCCTCATATGCTATTCTTGGGGTAGATCAGGAAGCTTTGATACAATGGTTGTTTCCATTTTCACTGACCAGAGAAGAATCATTATGGTTAGGGAAACTTTTGAGAGTTTCAATCACCACTTGGCATGAGTTGCGTAGACAGTTTTTGAATAGAATTTTCCCTCCCACAAGAATGCTATAGTAGAAATATAAAATTTCCAATTTTAGACAGTTACCCATAGAATCCAGGTATGAGGCATAGTTTAGATGCTATAAGAAGTTGAGCATGGTACTTAATCATAGAACCATAGGGTCCAACTTATTGTAAATATTTTACAAATCACCAAATCACAGTTCTAAAGCAATGGCAGATATAATTTCAAGAGGTGCGTTCAAGCGTCTTCAGTGGGATACTGCACAGAATATGCTTGATGATATTTTGGTAACTAATATAGGTTGGAATACTAGAGATGCTGTACGTGGTGATGGTACATATTCTATTGGAGCAGATAATACTTATACAGCTAGTCATAATAGAGATTGCATAGCTTCAGATAGTTATTAGGCTGCTTACAAAAAAATTCACAATAATGAGTACTGAAAATATAAATATGGTAGCGGTATAGGGATTTAATTCTAGGACTTTTGAGATTGAATTTGAAGAGGAAGCGAAGTATCTTAATCATAGGTTGTCAGTTTTTTAAGCTCAACAGCAAGGGAATCAAGGTCAGAACTATTATAATGACCGATAATGTGATAGAATTAGAGAGAGAGATAGTGATTGGCATAAAAAAGATGACTATAAGGAGAAGAGTTAAAAAGATGTTCCACCAGGAAACTATGATTCTGAATAAAAAATAGAAGCAATGTTTTCAAAATTGGTCAAAGGGCAAGAAATTCAAGAGAGCTATCTTACAGAGATTAAGGCAGACCTATCTGGGATGAATCAGAAAGTTGAGTTACATGCTACCATAATTAAACAACAAGAACAACAATATTTCCAGATGTCAGCTACATTAAATTAGAGGCAACCTGGAACTCTTCCGAGTAACATGATTGCAATTCTAAAGAATAATGGTCACTGCCATGCCATTACCACTAGGAGTGGTAAAACCACTATGGACCTTCCTGTACCCACTATTAAGGAGAAAAAGAATGATGATGATGCTGTTAATGTGGAGAGTAGTAGCAAGTAAGATACAGGAAAATGTGAAACTAAGGATCTTCTTCTTAAGACCATTCCAAGACCTCGCCCTTGTTTTCCTCAAAGACTAAAAAAGAAACAACAAGAGGGTAAGTATCAGAAATTTTTGTCTGTGCTAAAGAAACTATCAGTCAACATCCCACTTGCAGAGGCATTGGAGCAAATGCCAAGGTATGTAAAATTCATAAAGGATCTAATCACCAGGAATAGGTCAGTCAGTTATGATCTAGTCGACAATATTCTTCATTGTAGCGCTGCATCAACTAGATCTTTGGTAGAGATAAAAGAGGATCTTGGTTCTTTCACTATACCTTGCATCATTGGATCTTTCAACTTTGCTCGTGCTCTAGGTGATTTGGGGGCTAGTATTAACCTCATGCCCTTAGTAGTATTTAAGAAGTTTAGGTTGGGGGCTCCTACTCTACCATGAGACTAGTGATGGTAGACATGGTAGTGAAAAAGCTAGTTGGTATTCTACATGATGTATTGGTTAAGGTGGCTTCTTTTATTTTTCCTGCTGATTTTGTGATATTATACTGTGAAGTAGATTTTCAAGTCCTAATTATCTTGGGAAGACCTTTCTTGGCTATAATAAAGACATTGATTGATTTGGAGCTGGGACATTTGATGTGGAGACTCAATGATGAATAAGCGATATTTAATATATACAAATCTATGAAGTAGCCTAATGAGTTGAGAGTTATATCCGTGCTTCATGTCTATGATGAAGAGAAATACTCTTTCTATGATATTTATATAGTAACAACTTGGGAAGAAATTTTTGATACTGTTCCTATTTAAGAGAGGTAGGTGTTGAAGTTCTAGCAGCCGTGATCATGAACTTTGATAGTGATGGCATTGAAGACTATGATGAGATGGTATGTTCACTCTATGGTACTGGTTCTTACACTTATGCACCAAAGAAGTTTGATTTGGATCTAAAAAATAGAACTACTCCACCTACTCGTCCATCTATTGAGGAGCCACCCAACTTAGAGTTGAAGTCTGTCCCTTCTCATTTGTTATATGCATTTTTGGGAGCCAACAACACTTTGTAGGATATTATTGTAGCTGACTTAAGTGAAACAAAAATAAAAGCTTTTCTCTCATTGCAATAGAGATTCAAGTGGGCCATAAGTTTGTCCATTGCAGATATTATGGGTATACCACTTGGTATTTGTTCTCATAAAGGTCAACTTAAGATAGATTGTATTCCAAGTATAGAGAATTAGTATTGACTCAATCTTCCAATGTAGGAGGTGGTAAAGAAAGAGATAAGTAAGTGGTTAAATACTGGTGTGGTGTATCCTATTGCTGATAGTAAGTAGGTCAGTATGGTACAATATGTTCCAAAGAAAGGTGGTATTAATATTATGCCTAATGAAAATAATGAGCTAGTGCCAATGAGGTTAGTCACATGATGTAGTGTATGCATGGATTACAAAAACATTGAATGCATAGAATCATAAGGACCATTTTCCCATGCCCTTCATGGACTAGATGTTAGATAGGTTAGCGGGCAGAGGATGGTAATATTTTCTTGATGGATATTCAGGTTACAACCAAATTACTATTGTGCCCAAAGACCAAGAAAAGACTACCTTTACATGTCCTTATGGGACCTTTGTATTCAGACGTATGCCATTCGAGCTATGTAATGCTCCAACCATATTTCAAAGATGTATGATATGAATCTTCTCTAACATGGTAGAAGATACCATCGAAGTGTTTATGGATGATTTTTCAATCGTTGGTAATTCTTTTGGTGACTGGTTAGTTGACTTGGAAAATGATCTTAGAATATGTGAAAAATGTAATTTGGTACTTAATTGGGAAAAAGGCCATTTTATGGTCAAATAAGGTATAGTGCTTGGACAATAAATTTCAAAAAGGGGTATTGAGGTAGATAGAGTAAATATTAAAGTGATTGAGAAATTACCTCCACCAATTTTTGAGAAGGGTGTTTATAGCTTTTTGGGTCATGCCAGGTTTTATATGCTGTTCATCAAGGATTTCTCCAAGATCGCCAACCCTCTTTGTAGGATTCTTAAGAAAGAGGTGAAATTTGAGTTCACTAAAGTATGTTTGAAGGCTTTTGAGTGCCTGAAAGGGAAGTTAATGATTGTTCCTATCATCGTGTCCCCAGATTAGTCCTTGCCTTTTGAGGTTATATGTGATGCGAGTGGATTGGACTTAGGGGCTATATTAGGTAAACATAAATAAAAGATATTTTATCCCATCTACTATGTTAGCAAGGCACTAAATCCTGCTTAAAAGAACTACACTGTGACAGAACAAGAATTGTTAGTAATAGTTTTTGCTTTTGAGAAGTTTAGGTATCATTTGATTGGGACAAAGGTGATTGTGCACACTGATTGTGAAACATTGAGGTACTTGAAATCAAAGAATGATGCTAACCCTAGACTGATTAGGTGGGTGCTATTGCAACAAGAATTTAATTTTGAGGTCAAGGACAGAAAATGTACTGAGAATCAAGTTGCGGATCATTTGTCTAGACTTGAGGAGGAAGCTATGCAGGATGTTAAAGATGGGCTTGAGATTGATGACAATTTTCCAGATAATCAGATATTAGCAGCTTCCCAAGATCTAATTCCATGGTTTGAAGACTATGCAAATTACCTAGCAAGTGATCTAATCTTAGAAGATCTTTCCTTTTAGCAGAGAAATAAGTTTATGTATGAGGTAAGGTAATTTTTCTAGGACGAGCCTTATTTATTTAGAATTTATGCAAATGAGATTATTTGTAGATGCATACCTGAGGTAGATATGATGAGTATACTTGATGCTTGTCATTCTTCACTAGTTGGGGGTCATCATGGAAGAACCCGCACACCCACAAAATCTTACAATGTGGGTATTATTTGCCAACAATCTACAAAGATGCACATTTTTCTTCAGCTTGTGATCAATTTCAACAACAAGGTAACATCTCTAGATGCCATAAAAAGTCTTAGAATTGGAATTGTTTGATGTATGGGAATAGACTTCATGGGTCCTTTTGTGAGTTTTTTTGGCATGAAGTATATACTTGTAGCTGTGGATTATGTTTCTAAATGGGTGGAAACAATTACGCTCCCAAATATTAAAACATGTAGGGTCACTGTATTTCTGAAAAAGCATATCTTTTCTCTATTTGGAACACCACGTGCTATCATTAGTGCTGGTGGGTTAAATTTTTGTAATCATCTATTCAAAAATCTTCTTGAGAAGTATGGAGTGAAACTTAAGGTGGCAACACCTTATCATCCGCAGACTAGTTGACAGGTTGAGGTGTCCAACAGAGAAATCAAGTCCATCTTGGCAAAGATAGTAAATGCCAATAGGACTGATTGGTCACGAAAGTTAGATGACACATTATGGGATTACCAAACAGCATTCAAGATCCCGATTGGTGCTTCACCTTATCAGCTAGTGTATGGCAAGGCTTGTCACTTTTCTGTTGATATTTAGCATAAAACATTGTGGGCTTCGAAAAATCTGAATTTTGAGTGGCAAGATGCAGCCAAGTCAAGGATAAATAGTATGAATGAGTTAGATGAATTCCGACTCTAGGATTATGAAAGTTTTGAACTCTACAAAGAAAAGATGAAGCTATATCATGATTATAAAAGGTATTGCTCAACAGCTCAAGGCTTCGCTTGTTTCCAGATAAGCTAAAATCTAGATTGTATGGTCCCTTTATTGTGCTTAGAGTGTTCCCATATGGTGCTTTGGAATTGAAGTGAGATGGTGAAACCCCGTTCAAGGTGAATGGGCAAAGAGTCAAGCACTATATGATTAACACTAAGGAAGTAAATGAGATTTTTTATATGAACCTTGGTGAAGTCTGAGTAACCAAGGTAATTACATCGTGCCGTGACGTTAAATCAAGCATTGCATGGAAGACAACCCATGAGGCTAGTTGGTGAAATCTTAGTACCCACCTTATTCACGTCATGCTATGATTTTAAATAAAGTGCTGCGTGGGAGGCAATCCATGTTTTGTACTTATTTATAAGGTAATATGTTTGTTCAGCGTGTAGGACTAAAGATTGCAAAAATTATCCAAAAAAAGTTGAAGAAGTTAGGTCATATGGACTCTACACGATTCGTACATTCATGGTACGACTCATGAGTAATAGTTGTAAGGTCTCGGGAGACTATGCAAATTCAACGAAAAGTTTTTGGAGTCATTACGACTCTCGAGATGAGTCATATCCTCAAGGTACAATTCGTGAAATTGAGTCATATCCACTGCAGAACCAAAGTAAGTTTCCTAGTCTATACGAGTTGAAGAAAAGACCCGTAAGCCTGGGTATAAGTCATATCCATGACTCGTACCCATATTTGATAGGTCAGGGTTCCTGGGTCAACTTGGCCTAGAACTTGATTTAAAATTAAAATAGGGTACCTAATATAGGTACCCGAGATCCAAAATAAGTTCTGCACTATAATACTTTCATTTTTGATCTAATTTTGAGCTCCTAAAGCACAAACTCACTTCAAATTACATATCCACATGCTCAAATTCTTCAAATTGCATGCATTAGGCACGAATTTAGGGAAAGAAATCCCAAAATCAAGAACCCTACATTTTCAACTACTCGAGTAAGTTCTTGAACACAAATACTTTTTATTTTAAGTTGGTATCACTCATGTGTGGTATCGTAAAATTGATTTGAGTTTAATTTACATATGTGCTAAAATTTGTTATATTAGTTCATAGAATTTTAGTTGAAAATGGAAAATAGGGGTGAAATTGATTTTAAGTATTGATATTGTGTGTTTTTGGACTAAAATTGGGAGGTATTGCTGCATATAGTAGAGGGTAATTTTGGAAATTTGAAATGGAGTCAACTCTAAAGTTAAACTTCTATGTTGCAGTGGATACGAGACGTCTTATAACTCATGCCCACAAGTAACGAGTCATAACAAGACTAGTACCCACTGACAACATAGAAGTCTAACTAAGTGTAGATTCTGGTATGGGTACAACTTGCGTAAATAAGTTGTATCCATTGCATATGACTTGTATATTGAAGTCGTAAGGACCTGGGTAGATATCACATATTATAGGATTATTTCTAGACTTCTTACAACAGTTGGTAACAAATCATACCTTATCTGTATGACTCATTAGGAGGGATCATAAGCAGACTAGTAAACAATCATCACTGTACTGAGCATTATATGATTCAGTCATATGAGTCATACCCAGTTGATACGATTAGTACCCCATACTCATACCTTGTCCAGACTATGTACACTGACATTCATTTCCTTATTTTTGTTTTTTTTTCCTTATTTAATTACTAATGTAAGCTTTTTCCAGGTATAATGCCTCTCAAAGGTGCATCTTCTTCCAAATAAGTGGCCGAAAAGGGAAACAAAAAGGAGCAATCTTCAAGTTCTAAGGTTACTGAGGCATCTAGAAGTAGTGGTGACCTGTAGGAATACCCGAAGAAGGGTAATGTTGGCCCAAAAAGCAAAAAAACTACAAATGGGAAGAAGTTAGAAACTCCAAAAGAAACACCTCCACAGGGACTAAGGATAAAGAACCCAGCTACCTCCCATCCTCATTCACCTCCACCTTTGGAGAAAAAAAATAATGTCGAGTCCAGTTTTTAGGGAGAAAGATTAGAGAATATTGGTGAAGAAAAGGTTAATGCTACACTAATTAACTTACAGGACCTTTCCTTGGCTATCACATTTGCCTCGGTGCCCACTGTTCAATGGTGAGGGTACCCCGGTATGCAGAAGATATTTAATGATAGGTTGAGAAAACTCCAGAATGGCATAACTAAATGGAGTCTGTATTTTGAGAGAAGGTTGGAATAATTGGTATGACTGAGCTACCCAGATTTGAGAAGAGATTTTATAGGTACAGATTACAATGGATGACTACTATGCCTAGAAAGTATAGTGATGTGCTAGTAAGGGAATTTTATACAACATGAAAGGGCGAGTTAAAGAGACAGTATCCATAGGGTCAAATATGGAAAGGTGGTGACCCTATTACTTCACTAACTATTCAAAGAGTGTGGGAAGGCATTTCCTCTTGCACTATTAATAGATTCTTATACAAACCAGATTATCAGCCTTTGATAAACACTGGTAAAATCGACTACTATCTGGAGAAGATCCAAAAGATAACACGAAAACAAATGGGATCGGATGAGAAGATGGGTTACTTTAGATAGATTACAGGGCTTATACCATCTAATGGTGAGAATGCAGTGTAGGTTGTCGAAGGCTTGGGGTGGTCTCCCAAAAAATAGCGAAAAATACACTTAACTTTAAGGCAAAGTCATAGTAGACACTGGCCTGACATTGGTTATATCCCACGACAGGGGAAAATATTTTGAGTCCAGTCTAGGTATGTTGATAGCCAAATTCATTTTTGGTTATGATTTTGATGTTGGGGAGTTCTTAGCTCAAGAAATGAGGGTTTAAGCCATACAAGGAGAGGAATTACTACTTTCGTACTTGTGTATAATTATGTAGCTTTGTTTTATAGTTGGGGTACAAGATATCTCGAGGGTTGATAAGCTTCGGGAGATAAAAAATATTACCAACCTTGGTCTGATCCGAGATTCAGTAAACCCGCTGGACAAATAGGCAAAATGAGTTGCTAATATGTTATCTGAGATCTACCAACATAAAGGACTGTCTAATTCTACTGAGGTGGGTGGATGGACTGAGACCGCCCAGACTACAAATACAGTGGGTACATCCAGTGCCCCACCTCTTATTTAGTCTGTACCACCCTGCCCTAGAGGTATACCATCTGGATTGATTATGATTTCATAGGTGATATGGACTGAGGCCATGGAGAAATTGTGTACGCTGGAAGCCAAGGTCCAAAATATGGCAGGGGGCGTAAAACCTTAAGTTGATATGAGGCTGGTGGACCAGGATAGACAGGTAATGGCTTGATGCATTTGAGTTGAGGATCACTCAACAATTGGGTAGTGGATAGTTGAGTGACATTGATGAGATCAAATCCAAAGTTGCTGAAATTAAGAAGATGGTCATGGAGTTATATGATAGACCAGTTATCCTGGAGCCGATGGTTGAGGCAGTTATGCCCATGATCCATGTTAATAATATTTGGGCTATTCGATCCCTAGTAGAGAAAACTCCAATAGAAAATAGAGAAAGAAAAAGGAGGTGTGCAAAAAAAGAAGCATTCAAGAAGGCTATAGGAGATAGCCTAAAGAGTGAGTAGGAAAAAAAGACTAGGGTCCAGGAGATGCATACTAGAGCTGGGAGTTTGACACAGGCCACTGATGTTGCTGAGGGGGATGGTGTTGTGCCCCTAAAAAGTGATGTAGAGCTAGTCCCGATAGTGAATGGGATGATTGCCGAGAAGAGTAGGACTAAACCAAAGGTCCCATATGTTGATACTGTATAATTCGGTGCCTTAAGTGCCCATATATGACCTGTCAACCTTGCTTTAAATTTTTGGCTCTGGATATAGTGCAAGAATTTTTAGATAGGGTTAGGGGTATACATCCAATTTTAAATGTTTGGAAGTAGCTGAAAGTCTGTTATGGCTTGCAGGTTTGGTGTTGAAAAATAGTTGAGATAGGAGAAAAATTAGTACCTATGGTAGAAGACTGATTTTTGATTGATTTTGAAGAATTGTTCTTAATTCTTTATATTATTGAATTCTAGTTTTTAAAATTGATTTGTGATTCTGGAAATATGAATGATTGAGGATTTGAAATGATTTTTCTGAAAGTATTTGTGTTTAATTGAATTGTACTGAAAATTTGCGACCCCTACTAAATTTTTGTTGACTGTGTGATATGTGTATGTATGTGAGACCATTGTGAATCTGATAATGACATTAGGATTTGGGATAGAACATTAGGGAAAACACTTGCATAATGGGATAAGTAGTACTTGGCAATGTAACCCTGTGTGAGTGTGTGTGAGGTATTACTGAGTTCCCGTTGTGTCAGATTTAGAACTTGCTCAATTGCTTTTACCTAGGTCTAGGATAGTTGAGTAGGAAATGATCATAGGGCATTTTTGGTTTTAAGTCTTCTTGATCCTAAATGCCCAACCAAATAAATTATGAACCCCTTTGATCCAAATATTTTAGCCTAATTAACCCATTTCTTTGATTATAGTAATTTCACCTTCCTGTTTCTCTTACAAAGTACCTATTTTAGCCTTGGTTTTCCTTGGATAATGTGTACCTTAACTCTGATAAATCGTTTAAGTTAAGGGTGTCTACTATAAGGGAGCATAGGAGAAAATGAGTGTGAAGAAATAGGTGTAAAATAAAAATGAATGAAAAGGGACAAGAGCTGGTAAATAAAATAAATTAAAATAACAAAAAGAAAATTGACAGAAAAGAAAAGAAAAAAGTGAGAAAAGAAAAGCGGACTTGGAACATGAAAGGTTCTTGAAATAAAAAGGGAGATACAAGGGGGGAAAATTGAAGAATAAGTGGAAAATAAAGTGGACCCCAATAGGAAGCGTAGTTTCAAGGAGGCATAGTCATTGAAAAAGCTTAGTAAAATACCATACCATCCCTAACCTATGGTACAAACAAAATAAAGTGCTTTAGTGATCCGACCTCGACTGTATGAAAACTTAGGAAGAGAGAATAAGGGCAAGCCTATGGTATTCTGTATACACCAGTGATACTTGTTTGAGAGTAAGAGTTATTTGTTAAATCCCTAAATAAATTGATTGATCCATACTGAGAGTGAATGGGATTTCTTTGACTATGAGCGCACACGGGTTATGTTGTTAGGTTTCTAGGTTGTGTGGTGAATGCATTTTGTGTCTAGGCCCAGTTGTCTATTACTAATGTAATGCCATCGTTGGATTCCTTTGTGTTTCTCCGTTTGCTAAATCATTATACACATTTTGAGTCTTGAAAAGTCAAAATTAGGAGGGGAATAACATGGTTGCAAATTGAATTCAAACTCACTGCCATAGATATCTTAGGATCTCCCTGTTTAAGCATCATTTTTGTGTTCTGAGATAGATTTTAATTTTAAGTTCATGAGAACACACAAAATTCTAAGTTGAGGGTGTTGTAATACCCCGGAAAATTTTTCGTTGAAATATTGTGCGTAAATGTGTTGGGTTCTATCTTCTAGAATGAATTATAAATTTTCTATGCGTAATGTCTTAGATTATGACCAACCATTATGTAGAGTATCGAATAATCTTTCCAACGATATGTGGATCATCCAAAACGGACACCCGGGCGATGAGTTATGAACATTCTGATCGAACTGTGAATAGTAGTGAACAATAAAACGTGCAGGAAAAAGTATTGAGGCCTGGCGTATTTTTGCTCCAAATTTAAATTATCATAACTCCTTGTACATAATGATCTGGGTGATCTACTATATATCAATGGAAATCTTTGCAAGTCCTCTTTCCAATGAAATTGGTTTAATCCAATTTGTCTATCGGAGCAAAAAGTTATGATCGATCTACATCAGCCTATCAAAAGAGAATTTTTGAGTCAACTTCAAACGATCATAACTCCTCGTAAACAATGATATGGGTGAGATAATTTATATCAATGGAAAGATATGAGAGTCTTCTTTCTAATGAAATTGGTTTCATCCAATTTAGATATCGGAGTAAGATGTTATGGTTGATCTACTTCAGACAATCAAAACAGTCCACCAAAGAACAGATTTGAGAATTTTTTAATTTTTAGGGGCGTTTTGGTCATTCCCCCCACCTAAAATCCGTCCAAACCTTATATTAAAGACTATTAGAAGCATTATATATTATATTTCATCAAATTCTCTCAAAAAGAAAACCCTAAGCTCCTATATCCAACTTTAAGAACCTCCAAAGTTCACCATTAATTCTGCAAATTTATTCAAGATTCCAAGTCCCTAGTTCAAGAACTCCAAGAACCATCATTCAAAGGAATGATTAACATCTCAAAAATTAGTATCGATCTAAAGTTCATCATTCAAGGTATGTGGAGTTTTTCAACAAGAACTCTCTTTCGTTCTTGTGCCCAAAAGTAATTTTCTTTACAAAGGCATGATTTTTAATGAATTTAAAGCATGAACCCATATCTTATGATGATTATTATGAAATCTTGATGTTTTTGATTTTGAAAGATGAATTTACATGTGTGGAGATATAAAATATGAATCTTAAATGATATTTATCATGATTTTGATATTTGGGTCGTGAATCCCCATTGGAAATTGTGTTTTTTTGAGAAAGCATGTGTTATAAGCACGTTGATTTTGAATATTTGAGATATTTTGAATGATTAGACCTTTTTGTTTTAATAGAGTTGCTTTGAACTCGAGTGCAAAAAAGAAATTCACAACGTGGTTGATTTTGATAGATGAGAAGCATGATGGCTCACGATTTATATTTATATATATTACTGAAATTGTTTTACTGTGGATTGTCTTTGAAATGATCTGAGCTAAGTCCGGCAGAAATCTGTAGCACCGAGTGGGAGATATAAAGCGACCTTACTTCCCTAGAACTACGTGCCCCATAGGAGTGAGCCTGATGCTGATTTATATAGTGATCACTAGTTTGTGTTGATTTGATATCGATAATACTACTCTGATGGCAAGGATAGGACAACTCTCCCCAACGTGGGTTATACGTTGGACTCCATGTAGCTCACATGGTTTATGTCGGTTATAGGATCTCCCAGTATGTGTGTGTTTCCTTGTGTCTATGATGAATGGTGAAGTGATTTGAAAGTGGAATTGTGAAAGTTATTCTTTCGAAAGATTTAAATGATATTTACATTATGAGAATTGATATTCTTGATGAACTGAAAGTGCTAGACAAATTATATGATGATTCACATGTGTTATTGTACTTATTTCATCCTCTCATAATTATGATGATTTTCTTCGGGCTATGTGTGTCTTTCATACATCCTGTATATTTCTTATAAATATTTATGATGATGATGTTTATACAACTGCATACACCCCATATACTCGGTTCCTTTCCATAGTACTGACCCACATCTTCGGATATGGACTGCATTTCCTCAGAATGTAGGTTCAGGTGCTCAGTTCCAGGTTCGACAGTGATTCTTCGGGCATGTTGTTCTACATCCTCTGTTGTGGTGAGTCCTTATGTTCCGAGGACGTAATGTCTGATGTTGGTTTCATGGAATTGTTTACATTTGATAACTGAGTATGATTCAGTTGGGGCATGTCTCAATGGCTCGCTGGTTTTATTGATTTTCTTAGAGGCTTGCCAGACTAGTATAGATGTTGGGAGTTGACTAATAAGTCGTATTTTGTTATATTTCTGAATTTTTTTAATTCTTGAATGATGATTACTCTGTTGATATTTGAGGGTTATTGATGGAAACCCCGTTGATTTGTATTGAACTGAATGAAAATGGCTCAAAGGGTTAGCTTGGGGCTACTCATAGCCTCAAGCACTGTGTGATGCTCTGGGACCCATTTTCTGGGGTATTACAAACTTGGTATCAGAGCTTAAGATTTAAGGTGTCCTAGCGAGTCTAAAAAGCTGCGTTAAGTAGAGTCTTGATCATCAGTGTGTAGCGCGCTATATCTATGAGCAAGAGGCTACAAGACGTTTTAGGAAAAAGTGTGATTCTTTCTTTCTGAAGTCTATCGTGCTTAAAGTGTCTCTCTCTACTATTGATTTGTGCTCTCCTCTTTCAGAAATATGCCTTCACGTTGAGTGAGAAGAAATAGTATTGGTCAACAACCTCAATTCGCTGACCCATTGAATGAAAACGTATCTCATGCACAATTTTGGGTAGCCTTTCAGGCGCTGGCCTAAGCTGTTACTGCAAATGTTCAGGCCAACCCCGCCTCAGCTCCACAGCAACAGGGAGGTGATTCAGCTGCTGCCAGGATCTATGACTTCATACGGATGAATCCACCAGAATTCTATGGGTCTAAGTCTGATAAGGATCCACAGTTATTTTTAGAGGAGGTGCGGAAGATTACTCAGGTGATGCATGTATCTGAGGAACATAGTATGGAGTTGGCTGCGTATAGGTTGGAAGACCTTGCTTTTGATTGGGTTGTTGCTTGGAGGAAAGGTAGAGGTGAGGGAGTTGTCCCTACAACTTGGCAAGAGTTCCAGGATGTATTCTACGACAGGGCTCTATGACTGTTAGGGAGTACTGTCTAAAGTTCAATCAGTTGTCCAAGTATGCTCCTGACTTAGTGGCTGATAATCGGGATAGTATGAGTAAGTTTGTGACTGGAGTATCTAGTTATGTGGTTAAGGAGTGTAGGACTTCTATGCTGAATAGAGAGATGAATCTTTCTAGGCTGATGACTCATCCCCAACAGATTGAGGCAGACATGATTAAGGAGAGAGATAGAATGAGAGGAAATAAGAGAGCTAGGTCCGAGCAGCACGGACAGGGTCAGACTAGATCGCAGGGAGGGAGTCACTCTCAATATTAGGATTGTTCGTCTATGTCAACACCATCATATGCTAGTGGTCCCGTGCCTAGAGGTAGACAGGAGCAAGGTAGCAGGTCATATGTATCCAGGTCCCAGTACAGTGCTGACAGTAAGCCAAATTATCCCCTGTGTCCTAAGTGTGGTAGGGCTCATTAGGGTGAGTGTTGGGGTGATAAGAGGGGTTGTTTCCAGTGTGGTGGCATGGGTCACAGAGTTAGAGATTGTCCACAGGATGGACAAGGGCGTTGTAATACCCCATTAAATTTTTCATTGAAATTTTATGCGTAAACGTGTTGGGTTCTATCTTATAGAAAAAATTATAAATTTTACGTGTGGAATGTCTTAGATTATGATCCACCATTGTGTGAAGTATCGAATAATCTTTCCAACGATATATGGATCATCCAAAACGGACACCCGAGCGACGAGTTATGAACATTCTGATCGAACTGTGAATAGTAGTGAACAGTAAAATGTACAAGAAAAAGTACTGAGGCCTGGCGTATTTTTACTCCAACTTTAAACGATCATAACTCCTTGTACATATTGATCTGGGTGATCTACTATATATCAATGGAAATCTCTGCGAGTCCTCTTTCCAATGAAATTGGTTTCATCCAATTTATCTATCGGAGAAAAAGGTTATGGTCGATCTACTTCAGGCTATCAAAAGCAAATTTTTGGGTCAAATTCAAACGATCATAACTACTTGTACTCAATGATCTGGGTGAGATACTATATATCAACGGAAATATATGAGAGTCCTATTTCTAATAAAATTGGTTTCATCCAATTTGAATATTGGAGTAAAATGTTATGGTTGATCTACTTAAGACTATCAAAACATTCCACCAAAGGACAGATTCGAGAATTATTTGATCTTTAGAGGCGTTTTGGTCATTCCCCCTCACCCAAAATCAATCGAAACCCTATATTAAAACCTATTAGAAGCATTATATGTTATATTTCATCAAATTCCCTCAAAAATAAAACCCTAAGCTCCTACATCCAACTTCAAGAACCTCCAAAGTTCACAATTAATTTTGCAAATTTATTCAAGATTCCAAGTTCCTAGTTCAAGAACTTCAAGAACCTCCAAAGTTCACCGTTAGTTCTACAAATTTATTCAAATTTCCAAGTTCCTAGTTCAAGAACTCCAAGAACCATTATTCAAAGGCACGATTAACATCTCAAAAATAAGTATCGACCTAAAGGTCATCATTCAAGGTATGTGGGTTCTTTCAACAAGAAATTTCTTTTGTTCTGCTGCCCAAAAGTAATTTCTTTAAAAAGGCATAATTTTTATTTGATTTTTACGAATTTGAAGCATGAACCTATATCTTATGATGATTATTATGAAATCTTGATGTTTATGATTTTTAAAGATGAATATACATGTGTGGAGATATAAAGCATGAATCTTTAATGATATTTATCATGATTTTGATATTTGGTTTGTGAATCCCTATTGAAAATTGTGTTTTTTGAGAAAGTGTGTGTTATAAGCAGTTGATGTTGAATATTTGAGATATTTTGAATGATTTAACCTTTTGGTCTTAATGGAGTTGTTTTTAACTCAAGTGTGAAAGATATCCACAACGTGGTTGATTTTGATAGATGGAAGCATGATGGCTCCTGATGTAAATTTATATATACTACTGAAATTGTTTTGTTGTGAATTGTCTTTGAAATCATCTGAGCTAAGTCCGAGAGAAATCTTTAGCACTGAGTGGGAGGTATAAAGAGACCTTACTTCCCTAGAACTACGTGCCCCCATAGGAGTGAGCGTGAGGCTGATTTATATAGTGATGACTAGTTTGTATGGATTTGATATCGATAGTCCTACTCTGATGGCAAGGCTAGGACGGCTCTCCCCAACGTGGGTTGTACGTTGGACTCCATGTAGCTCACATGGTTTATGTCGGTTATAGGATTCCCCAGTGTTTGTGTATTTCTTTGTGTCTATGGTGAATGGTGAAGTGATTTTAAAGTGGAATTGTGAAAGTTATTCTTTCGAAAGATTTAAATGATATTTACATTATGAGAATTGATATTCTTGATGAACTGAAAGTGATTGACAAATTATATGATGACTTACATGTGTTATTATACTTATTTCATCCTCACATAATTATGATGATTTTTTTGGGCTATGTGAGTCTTTCATACATCCTACATATTTCTTATAAATATTTATGATGATGATGCTTATACAACTGCATACACCCCCATATACTCAGTTATTTTCCATGGTACCGACCTAAATCTTTGGATGTGGGCTGCATTTTCTCGGAATGTAGGTTCAGGTGCTTCGTTCCAGGTTTGACAGTGATTCTTTGGGCACACTGTTTTATATCCTCTTTTGTGGTGAGTCCTTATGTTCTGAGGATGTGATGTCTGATGTTGGTTTCACGTAATTGTTTGCATTTGGTAACTGAGTATGATTCAGTTGGAGCATGTCTCAATGGCTCGCTGGTTTTATTGTTTTATTCTTAGATGATGATTACTCTGTTGATATTTGAGGGTTATTTATGAAAACCCCATTGATTTGTGTTGAACTGAGTGAAATGGCTCAAAGGGTTAGCTTGGGGCTACTCATAGCCTCAAGCACCGTGTGATGCTTTGGGACCCATTTTTCGGGGTGTTACAAACTTGGTATCAGATCCTAAGGTTTTAAGGTGTCCTAGGGAGTCTGATGGGCCGCATTAAGTAGAGTCTTGATCATCGGTGTGTAGCATGCCACATCTATAAGCAAGAGGCTATAAGGCATTTTAGGAAAAAGTGTGATTCTTTCTTTCAGAAGTCTATTATGCTTAAAGTGTCTCTCTTTGCTATTAATTCGTGCTCTTCTCTTTTTCAGAATATGCCTCCACATCGAGCTAGAAGAAATAATGATGGTTAGCAACCTCAACCCGCTGACCCATTGAATGAAAACGTAACTCATGCTGAATTTTGGGTAGCCTTTCCGGCGCTGGCACAAGATGTTACTACAAATGTTCAGGCCAACTCGGCCCCAGCTCCACAGCAGCAGGGAGGTGATTCAGCTGTTGCCAGGATCTGTGACTTCATACAGATGAATCCGCCAGAATTCTATGGGTCCAAGACTGATGAGGATCCATAATTGTTTTTAGAGGAGGTGCAGAAGATTACTCAGGTGATGCATGTATTTGAGGAACATAGTGTGGATTTGGTTGCATATAGGTTGAAAGACCTTTCTTATGACTGGGTTGTTGCTTAAAGGAAAGGTAGAGGTGAGGGAGCTATCCTACAACTTGGCAAGAGTTCCAGGATACATTCCTGGATAAGATTTTCCCTTTGGAGATAAGGGAGGCAAAGAAGGAAGAATTTATGAGCCTACAACCGAGCTCTATGACTATTAGGGATACTGTCTAAAGTTCAATCAGTTGGCCAAGTATGCTCCTGACTTAGTAGCTTATAATCGGGGGCTAGTATGATTAAGTTTGTGACTGAAGTGTCTAGTTATATGGTTAAGGAATGTAGGTCTACTATGCTGAATAGTTAGATGAATCTTTCTAGGCTGATGACTCATGCCCAACAGATTGAGGCAGACAAGATTTAGGAGAGAGATAGAATGAGAGAGAATAAGAGAGCTAGGCTCGAGCAGCACGGACTGGGTCAGACTAGATCGCAGGGATGGAGTCGCCCTAAGTATTAGGATCGTTCGTCTATGCCAGCACCGTTATATGCTAGTGCTCCCGTGCCTAGAGGTAGGCAGGAGCAAGGTAGCAGGTCATATGCATCCAGGTCCCAGTACAGTGCTGACAGTAAGACAAATCATCCCCTGTGTCCTAAGTGTGGTAGGGCTCATTTGGGTGAGTGTTGGGGAGAGAAGAGGGGTTGTTTCCGATGTGGTGACATAGGTCACAGAGTTACAGATTGCCCACAGGATGTACAAGGGCATCGTGACTATCGCCCTCAAACCCAAACTCAGACTGTTAGTGCTCCAGTTCCAACGACTCGCCCAGCCCCAGCTCAGGGTGCATCTTCTAGCAATGCTGGCGGGTAGCGCCAGAATAAATTCTATGCTTTACAATCCAGCTAGGAATTAGAGGACTCTCCCGATGTTGTTATTGGTATGCTTCATATATGTCAGTTTGATGTGTATGCTTTGTTGGATCCTGGATCCAGTTTCTCATATGTTACACCTTTGATTGCTGTGAATTTTGAAATGAGACCTGAGATTAATCCTAAGCCTATCCTAGTTCTACCCAGTGGTTGATTCGATTGTTTCCTAGAAAGTGTATAAAAAGGGTCTTGTTACCGTTCTTCATAGAGTCTTGTTGGCTGATATGATTGAGTTAGACATGGTAAAATTTGATGTAATTCTTGGTATGGACTGGCTGTATTCTTTTTATGCCTCTATTGATTGTTGGACCTGAGTGGTCAAGTTTCAGTTTCTGGGTGCATCCATGTTTGAGTGGTCTGGGAATTCTGTGTCACCTAAGAGTCATTTTATCTCTTACCTCAAAGCTAGAAAGTTTATTTCTAAGGGATATATTTACCATATGGTTAGAGTCAAAGACACTAAGTCTAAGACTCCAACTCTCCAGTCTGTTAACGTCGTCAATGAGTTTTCTGATGTCCTTCCAGATGATCTCCCAGGGATACCTCCTGATAGAGAGATAAAGTTCTGGATTGATCTTCTTCTCGATACTCAGCCTATTTCTATTTCTCCTTACTATATGGCCCCTGCAAAACTTAAGGAGTTGAAAGAGCAACTCAAAGATCTACTAGATAAGGGTTTCATAAGGCCCGGTGTTTCTCCTTGGGGTGCTCCTGTATTGTTTGTAAGAAAGAAAGATGGCTCTTTGCGTATGTGCATTGATTACCGCCAACTGAATAAAGTCATTGTCAAAAATAAGTACCCCCTTCCGAGAATGGATGATTTTTTTGACCAATTGCAAGGTGCAAGTTATTTCTGAAAGAAAGACCTTCGTTCTGGCTATCATCAACTTAAAGTTAGGGAGTGTGAAATCCCAAAAACCGCTTTCCGAACTCGTTATGGCCATTTTGAGTTTCTTGTTATGTCTTTCGGGTTAACTAATGCCCCAACAGCTTTCATGGACCTCATGAATAAAGTGTTTAGACCATATCTGGATATGTTTGTCATAGTGTTCATCGTTGATATACTGGTGTATTCGCATAGTGAGGATGAACATTCTGATCATCTCTGAACTGTTTTGCAAACCCTTAGAGATCACAAGTTGTTTGGCAAGTTCAGTAAGTATGAGTTTTGGCTAAGGTCAATTACTTTTATGGGTCATATCATTTCTTCCGAGGGTATTAGAGTTGATCCCCAAAAGACCAAAGCTGTTAGAAATTGTCCTAGACCTATTTCTCCGATTGATATCCAAAGTTTCTTGGGTTTAGTTGGCTATTACCTCTGTTTTGATGAGGTTTTCTCCTCTATAGTGTCTCCTATGACTCGGTTGACCTAAAAGAAGGTGAAGTTCTTGTGGTCCGAATCTTGTGAGAAGAGTTTTCAGGAGTTGAAGACTCGACTCACTTCAACCCCTGTTTTGACTTTGCCTGATGGTGTTGATGGTTTTGTACTGTACTGTGATGTTTTGAGAGATGGGTTGGGTTGCGTATTGATGCAGAAGGGTAAGTTGATAGCTTATGCTTCTAGACAGTTGAAACCCCATGAGAAAAATTACCCTACCCATGACCTTGAGTTGGCTGTTGTTGTGTTTGATTTGTAAATCTGGAGACACTATTTTTATGGTGTCCATGTTGATGTTTTCACTGATCATAAGAGTCTGCAGTATGTGTTTACCTAGAGAGAATTGAATCTTAGGGAGAGACGATGGTTAGAATTGTTAAAGGACTATGATATGAGTATGTTGTACCATCCGGGAAAGGCCAATGTTGTGGCGGGTGCCCTAAGTAGAGTGTCCATGGGTAGTGTTTCGCATGTGGTAGAAGGTAAGAAAGAGTTGGCTGATGATGTACATCGTTTGGCTAGATTGGGGGTTAGGTTGTTTGACTCTGCTGAAGGTAGTATAGTGGTTCAGAGTAGTTTTGAATCCTCCTTGGTTTCGGAAGTGAAGAAAAAGCAATACTTAGATACTAGTTTGGTCAGACTGAAGGAGTCAGTCAAGGACCAAAAAGTAGAGGTTTTCCCCCAAGAGAGAGATGGTATGTTGAGATTGCAGGGTAGATTATGTGTCACGAATGTTGATGATCTGAGACAGAGGATTATGGCTGAAGCACACGGGGTATGATATTCTATTCATCCTGGTGCCACTAAGATGTACCGAGACTTGCGAGAAATCTATTGGTGGAGTGGCATGAAGAAATATATAGTAGCGTTTATAGCTAAGCGTGCAACATGCCAATAGGTTAAGGTTGAACACCAAAGACCTGGTGGTATGATGCAAGAGTTTAGTATTCCCACCTGGAAGTGGGAAGAGATAAATATGTACTTTGTGATTGGTTTACCTCCTTCCCGACGCCACCATGATTCCATTTGGGTTGTGGTTGATAGGTTTACTAAGTCTACTCATTTCTTGCCTGTTCATACTTCATATAGTGCTAAGGATTACGCTAGATTATATATCCGAGAGCTAGTCAGACAGCATTTAGTTCCCTTGTCTATCATTTCAGATAGGGGTACTCAGTTCACTGCGCAATTTCGGAAAGCTTTTCAGAAGGGTCTTGGTACCCAAGTGCTTTTGAGTTCTGCTTTCATCCGCAGACTGATGGTCAGGATGAGCGGACCATCCAGACCTTAGAGGATATGTTTAGAGCTTGTGCACTTGACTTTAAGGGAAGTTGGGATGATCACTTATCGTTGATAGAGTTTGATTACAATAACAGTTTCCACTCTAGTATTGGCATGGATTCGTTTGAAGCCTTATATGGGAGGAAGTGTAGATCACCCATAGGTTGGTTCAAGGTGGGTGAAGCGACTGTGAGTGGTCCTGATTCGGTATTTAAGGCTATGGAAAAAGTTAAGTAGATTAGGGAAAGGTTGAAAACTACACGGAGTCGTCAGAAGTCATATGTAGATGTTAGAAGGAGAGACCTTGAGTTTGAAGTTGGTGACCTAGTGTATCTGAAAATTTCACCCATAAGGGGAGTGAAGAGATTCAGAAAGAAGGGGAAGCTTAGTCCCCATTATGTTGGTCCTTACAAAATTCTTAGCCGTGTTGGTAAGGTAGCTTATGAGGTTGAGTTGCCTTCCGAGTTGTCCTCTGTTCATCCAATATTTCCATGTCTCTATGCTTAGAAAGCATATTAGCGATGCTGTGGTACTGGATTCCTCTGTGAGTGCTGACATTCAAAAAAAATCTTTCTTTTGATGAGATTCCTATTGAGATTCTTGATTTCAGTGTCCGAAGACTAAGGAACAAAGAAATTCCCTTGGTCAAGGTGTTGTGGCGAAACCAATCTATTGAGGGTGGATCTTGGGAACCTGAGGCGGATATGTGATCCAAGTACCCTTACTTATTTTTCACAAACTCCGATCAAGCCGAAGGTACCGTTCTTTCCTAAATCATGCACTTTTGATAAAAGTCGTAGCAATTCAGCTGTCATTTAATATGTGTTCAGCTGTAGTTTCTTGAATTTATGCATTCTATGTTTCATTAGGAGTGAGAAACGATGTGGTGATGAGTCTAATGAATAGTTTCAGCTGTTTGCTCTATTCTCTATCTAATCTTGGCTCTCTAGCATCATTCGAGGATGAATGTTTTCAAGGGGGGATGATGTAATCCCCCGGGAAATTTTTCATTGAAATTTTGTACGTAAACGTATTGGGTTCTATCTTCTAGAATGAATTATAAATTTTCCGTGCAGAATGTCTTAGATTATGATCCACCATTGTGTAGAGTATCAATTAAGCTTTCCAATGATATATGGATCATCCAAAACGGACACCCGAGCGACGAGTTATGAACATTCCAATAGAACCGTGAATAGTAGTGAACAGTAAAACGTGAAGGAAAAAGTACTGAGGGCTGGCATATTTTTGCTCCAACTTTAAACGATCATAACTCCTTGTACATAATGATCTGGGTGATCTACTATATATCAACGGAAATCTCTGCGAGTCCTCTTTCCATGAAATTGGTTTCATCTAATTTGTCTATCGGATAAAAAAGGTATGGTTGATCTACTTAAGCTTATCAAAAGCAAATTTTTGGGTCAACTTCAAACGATCATAACTCCTTGTACAAAATGATCTGGGTGAGATATTATATATCAACGTTATGGTTGATGTACTTTAGACTATCAAAACAGTCCACCAAAGGATAGATTCGAGAATTATTAGATTTTTAGGGGCATTTTGGTCATTCCCCCTCACCCAAAATCCGTTCAAACCCTATATTAAAGCCTATTAAAAGAATTATATGTTATATTTCATCAAATTCCCTCAAAAAGAAAACTCTAAGCTCCTACATCCAACTTCCAGAACCTCCAAAGTTTACCATTAATTTTGTAAATTTATTCAAGATTCCAAGTTCCTAGTTCAAGAACTTCAACAACCTCCAAAGTTCACCATTAATTCTGCAAATTTATTCAGGATTCCAAGTTCCTAGTTCAAGAACTCCAAGAACCATCATTCAAAGGTACGATTAACATCTCAAAAATAAGTATCGACCTAAAGTTCATCATTCAAGGTATGTGGGATTTTTCAATAAGAACTCTCTTTCGTTCTTTTGCCTAAAAGAAATTTTCTTTATAAAGGCATGATTTTTATTTGATTTTTACGAATTTGAAGCATGAACCCATATCTTATGATTATTATTATGAAATCTTGATGTTTATGATTTTGAAATATGAATTTACATGTATGGAGATATAAATCATGAATCTTGAATGATATTTATCATGATTTTGATATTTGGGTCATGAATCCCCATTAGAAATTGTGTTTTTTTGAGAAAGTGTGTGTTATAAGCACATTGATGTTGAATATTTGAGAGATTTTGAATGATTTGACCTTTTGGTCTTGATGGAGTTGTTTTGAACTCGAGTGTAAAGGAAATCCACAACGTGATTGATTTTGATAGATGGGAAGCATGAGGGCTCCTGATGTATATTTATATATTTTACTGAAATTGTTTTGTTGTGGATTGTCTTTGAAATGATCTGAGCTAAGTCTGAGAGAAATCTTTAGCACCGAGTGGGAGGTATAAAACGACCTTACTTCCCTAGAACTACGTGCCCCTGTAGGAGTGAGCCTGAGGCTGATTTATATAGTGATCACTAGTTTTCTTAGATTTGGTATCGATAGTCCTACTCCGATGGAAAGGATAGGAAAACTCTCCCCAACGTGGGTTGTATGTTGAACTCCATGTAGCTCACATGGTTTATGTCAGTTATAGGATCTCCCAGTGTGTGTGTTTTTCCTTGTGTCTATGGTGAATGGTGAAGTGATTTGAAAGTGGAATTGTGAATGTTATTCTTTCAAAATATTTAAATGATATTTATATTATGAGAATTGATATTCTTGATGAACTGAAAGTTATTGACAAATTATATGAAGACTCACATGTGTTGTTGTACTTATTTCATCCTCTCATGATTATGATGATTTTCTTCGGGCTATGTGAGTCTTTAATACATCATGCATATTTCTTATAAATATTTATCATGATGATGTTTATACAACTGCATACACCCCCATATACTCTGTTCCTTTCCATGGTACTGACCCACATCTTCGGATGTGGGCTGCATTTTTCTGAAATATAGGTTCAGGTGCTCAGTTCCAGGTTCGACAGTGATTCTTCGAGCATGCTGTTCTGCATCCTCTATTTTGGTGAGTCCTCATGTTATGAGGACGTGATGTCTGATGTTGGTTTCACAGAATTGTTTACATTTGATAACTAAGTATAAGTCAGTTGGGGCATGTCTCTTAGAGGCTTGTCAGACTAGTATAGATATTGAGATTTGACTAATAAGTCATATTTTGTTATCTTTCTGAATTTTTTTTATTCTTGGATGATGATTACTCTGTTGATATTTGAGGGTTATTTACGAAAACTCCATTGATTTGTGTTGAACTAAATGAAAATGACTCATAGGGTTCGCTTGGAGATACTTGTAGCCTCAGGCACCGTGTGATGCTTCGAGAAAGGTTTTTTGAGGCTTTACAGGCATCGTGACTATCGCCCTCATACGCAGACTCAGACTGTTAGTTCTCCATATCCAGTGACTCGTCCAGCCCTAGCTCAGGGCACCTGTTCTAGCAATGCTGGTGGGCATCTCCAGAATAGATTCTATGCTTTACCATCCCTCCAGGAATATGAGGAATCTCCCAATGTTGTTACTGGTATGCTTTGTATATTTTAGTTTGATGTTTATGCTTTGTTGGATCCTGGATCCAGTTTCTCATATGTTACACCTTTGATTGCTGTGAATTTTGAAATGAGTCCTGAGATTATTACTGAGCCTATCCTAGTTTCTACCCCAGTGGGTGCTTCGATTGTTGCCCAAAAAGTGTATAAAAAGTGTTCTTTTACCGTTCTTCATAGAGTCTTGTTGGATGATCTAATTGAGTTAGACATTGTAGATTTTGATGTGATTCTGGGTATGGACTAACTGTATTCTTCTTATGCCTCTATTGATTAACGGACCCGAGTGGTCCATTTTTCAGTGTCTGGGTGCATCTGTGTTTGAGTGGTTTGGGAATTCTGTGTCACCCAAGAGTTATTTTATCTCTTACCTCAAAGGTAGAAAGTTTATTTTCAAGGGGTGTATATACCAGTTGGTTAGAGTCAAAAACACTAAGTTTGAGACTCTAACTCTCCAATCTGTTAACGTCGTCAATGAGTTTTCTGATGTCTTTCCGAATGATCTCCCAGGGATACCTCCTGATAGAGATATAGAGTTCGGGATTGATCTTCTTCCCGATACTCAGCCCATTTCTATTCCTCCTTATCGTTTGGCCCCTGCAGAACTTAAAGAGTTGAAAGAGCAACTCAAAGATCTACTAGATAAGGGTTTTATAAGGCCCAGTGTTTCTCCTTGGGGTGCTCCTGTGTTGTTTGTGAGAAAGAAAGATGGCTCTTTGCGTATGTGCATTGATTACCGCCAACTGAATAAAGTCACCATAAAAAATAAGTACCCCCTTCCGAGAATAGATGATTTGTTTGACCAATTACAAGGTGCAAGTTATTTCTCAAAGATAGACCTTCATTTCGACTATCATCAACTCAAAATTAAGGAGTGTGACATCCTGAAAATCGCTTTATGAACTCGTTATGGCCATTTTGAGTTTATTGTTATGCCTTTCGGGTTAACTAATGGCCCAACAGCTTTCATGGACCTCATGAATCGAGTATTCAGACCATATCTGCATATGTTTGTCATAGTGGTCATCGATGATATACTGGTGTACTCTCGTAGTGAGGATGAACATTCTGATCATCTCTGAACTGTCTTGCAAACCCTTAGATATCACAAGTTGTTTGCCAAGTTCAGTAAGTATGAGTTTTGGCTAAGGTCAGTTGCTTTTATGGGTAATATCATTTCTTCTGAGGGTATTAGAGTTGATCCCCAAAAGTCAAAGCTGTTAGAAATTGACCTAGACCTATTTATTCGAGTGATATCCAAAGTTTCTTGGGTTTAGCTGGCTATTACCGCCGTTTTGTTGAGGGTTTCTCCTCTATAACATCTCTTATGACTCGGTTGACCCAAAAGAAAGTGAAGTTCTTGTGGTCCAAAACTTGTGAGAAGAGTTTTCAAGAGTTGAAGACTCAACTCACTTCAGCCCCTGTTTTGACTTTGCCTGATGGTGTTGATGGTTTTATGGTGTACTGTGATGCTTCGAGAGTTGGGTTGGGTTGTGTATTGATTCAGAAGGGTAAGGTGATAGCTTATGCTTCTAGACAGTTGAAACCGCATGAGAAAAATTACCCCACCCATGACCTTGAGTTGGCTGCTATTGTGTTTGCTTTGAAAATCTGGAGACGCTATTTGTATGGTGTCCATGTTGATGTTTTCACTTATCATAAAAGTCTACAGTATGTGTTTACCCAGAGTGCATTGAATCTTAGGCAGAGACGATGGTTAGAATTGTTAAAGAACTATGATATGAGTGTTTTGTACCATCCAGGCAAGGCCAATGTTGTGGCGGATGCCCTAAGTAGAGTGTCCATGGATAGTGTTTCGCATCTGGTAGAAGGTAAGAAAAAGTTGGCTTGTGATGTACATCATTTGACTAGATATGGGGTTAGGTTGTTTGACTCTGTTGAAGGTAGTATAGGGGTTCAGAGTAGTTCCGAATCCTCCTTGGTTTTGGAAGTAAAGGAAAAGTAATACTTAGATGCTAGTTTGGTCAGACTGAAGGAGTCAGTCAAGGACAAAAAAGTAGACGTTTTCTCCCAAGGGGAGATGGTGTGTTGAGATTGCAGGGTAGATTGTGTGTCCCGAATGTTGATGATCTGAGACAGAGGATTATGGCTGAAGCACAAGGGGTGCGATATTCTATTCATCCTGGTGCCGCCAAGATGTACCGAGACTTGCAGGAAATCTATTGGTGGAGTGGCATGAAGAAAGATATAGCAGCGTTTGTAGCTAAGTCTGCAACATGCCAACAGGTTAAGGTTGAACATCAAAGACCTGGTGGTATGATGCAAGAGTTTAGTATTCCCACCTGGAAGTGGGAAGAGATAAATATGGACTCTGTGATTTGTTTACCTCCTTCCCGATGCCATCATGATTCCATTTGGGTTGTGGTTGATAGGTTGACTAAGTCTGCTCATTTCTTGCCTGTTCATACTTTATATACTACTGAGGATTACACTAGATTATATATTCGAGAGCTAGTCAGACTGCATATAGTTCCCTTGTCTATCATTTCAGATAGGGGTACTCAGTTCACTTCGTAATTTTGGAAAGCTTTTCAGAAGGGTCTTGGTACCCAAGTGCTTTTGAGTTCTGCTTTTCATCCGCAGACCGATGGTCAGGCTGAGTGGACCATCCAGACCTAAGAGGATATGTTGAGAGCTTGTACACTTGACTTTAAGGGAAGTTGGGATGATCACTTACTGTTGATAGAGTTTTCTTACAATAACAGTTTCCACTCTAGTATTGGCATGGCTCCGTTTGAAGCCTTATATGGGAGGAAGTATAGATCACCCATAGGTTGGTTCGAGGTGGGTGAAGCGGCTGTGCGTGGTCCTGATTCGGTATTTGAGGCTATGGAAAAAGTTAAGTTGATTAGGGAAAGGTTGAAAACTGCTCAGAGTCGTCAAAAGTCATATACGGATGTTAGAAGGAGAGACCTTGAGTTTGAAGTTGGTGACTTAGTGTATCTGAAAATTTCACCCATAAGGGGGTGAAGAGATTCGGAAAGAAGGTGAAGCTTAGTCCCCGTTATGTTTGTCCTTACAAAATTCTTAGCCGTGTCGGTAAGGTAGCTTATGAGGCTGAGTTGCCTTCCGAGTTGTCCTCTGTTCATCCAATATTCCATGTCTCCATGCTTAGAAAGCATATTAGCGATGCTGTGGTAGTGGATTCCTCTGTGAGTGCTGACATTCAAAAAAATCTTTCTTTTGATGAGATTCCTGTTGAGATTCTTGATTTCAATGTTTGAAGACTAAGGAACAAAGAAGTTCCCTTGGTCAAGGTGTTGTGGCGAAACCAATCCAAGTACCCGCACCTATTTTCCGCGAACTCCGATCAAGCCGAAAGTACCGTTCTTTCCTAAATAATGCACTTTTGATAAAAGTTACAGCAGTTTAGCTGTCATTTATTATGTGTTGAACTGTAGTTTCTTGAATTTATGCATTCTATGTTGCATTCGGAGTGAGAAACGATGCGGTGATGAGTCTAACAAATGGTTTCAGCTGTATGCTCTATTCCCTATCTAATCTTGGCATGTCTAGCATCATTCGAGGACGAATATTTCCAAGGGAGGGATAATGTAATACCCCGAGAAATTTTTCATTGAAATTTTATGCATAAACGTGTTAGGTTCTATCTTCTAGAATGAATTATAAATTTTCCGTGCAGAATGTCTTAGATTATGACCGACCATTGCGCAGATTATCGAATAAGCTTTCCAAAGATAGGAGGATCATCCAAAACGGACCCCCGAGCGACGAGTTATGAACATTCCGATCGAACCGTGAGTAGTAGTGAACAGTAAAACGTGCAGGAAAAAGTACTGAGGCTTGGCGTATTTTGTCTACAACTTTAAACGATCATAAAACCATGTAATAATGATTTGGGTGATCTACTATATATCAATGGAAATCTCTGCGAGTCCTCTTTCCAATGAAATTGGTTTTATCCAATTTGTTTATTAGAGCAAAAAGTTATGGTCGATCTACTTCAGCCTATCAAAAGCAAATTAGGTCAACTTCAAACGATCATAACTCCTTGTACACAATGATATGGTTGAGATAATTTATATCAACGGAAATATATGAGAGTCCTCTTTCTAATGAAATTGGTTTCATACAATTTGGATATCGGAGTAAAACGTTATGGTTGATCTACTTCAGACTATCAAAACAGTCCACCAAAGGACAGATTCGAGAATTATTTGATTTTTAGGGGCGTTTTGGTCATTCCCCCTCACCAAAAATCCATCCAAACCCTATATTAAAGCCTATTAGAAGCTTTATATGTTATATTTTATCAAATTCTGTCAAAAAGAAAACCCTAAGCTCCTACATCCAACTTCAAGAACCTCCAAAGTTCACCATTAATTCTGCAAATTTATTCAAGATTCCAAGTTCCTAGTTCAAGAACTCCAAGAACCTTCATTCAAAGGCACGATTAATATCTCAAAAATGAGTATTGCTCTAAAGTTCATCATTCAAGGTATGTGGGGTTTTTCAACAAAAACTCTCTTTCGTTCTTGTGCCCAAAAGGAATATTCTTTACAAAGGCATGATTTTTATTTGATTTTTTATGAATTTGAAGCATGAACCCATATCTTATGATTATTATTATGAAATCTTGATGTTTATGATTTTGAAAGATGAATTTACATGTGTGGAGATGTAAAGCATGAATCTTGAATGATATTTATCATGATTTTGATATTTGGGTCATGAATCCCCATTGGAAATTGTGTTTTTGTGAGAAAGTGTGTGTTATAAGCACGTTGATGTTGAATATTTGAGATATTTTCATTGATTTGACCTTTTGGTCTAAATGGAGTTGTTTTGAACTCGAGTGTGAAAGAAATCCACAACTTGGTTGATTTTGATAGATGGGAAGCATGATGGCTCCCGAAGTATATTTATATATTACTAAAATTGTTTTGTTGTGAATTGTCTTTGAAATGATCCGAGATAAGTCTGGGAGAAATCTTTAGCACTGAGTAGGAGGTATAAAGCGACCTTACTTCCCCAGAACTATGTGCCCCCGTAGGAGTGAGCCTGATGCTGATTTATATAGTGATCACTAGTTTGTGTTGATTTGATATCGATAATACTACTCTGATGGCAAGGATAGGACAACTCTCCCCAACGTGGGTTATACGTTGGACTCCATGTAGCTCACATGGTTTATGTTGGTTATAGGATCTCCCAGTATGTGTGTGTTTCCTTGTGTCTATGATGAATGGTGAAGTGATTTGAAAGTGGAATTGTGAAAGTTATTCTTTCGAAAGATTTAAATGATATTTACATTATGAGAATTGATATTCTTGATGAACTGAAAGTGCTAGACAAATTATATGATGATTCACATGTGTTATTGTACTTATTTCATCCTCTCATAATTATGATGATTTTCTTCGGGCTATGTGTGTCTTTCATACATCCTGTATATTTCTTATAAATATTTATGATGATGATGTTTATACAACTGCATACACCCCATATACTCGGTTCCTTTCCATAGTACTGACCCACATCTTCGGATATGGACTGCATTTCCTCAGAATGTAGGTTCAGGTGCTCAGTTCCAGGTTCGACAGTGATTCTTCGGGCATGTTGTTCTACATCCTCTGTTGTGGTGAGTCCTTATGTTCCGAGGACGTAATGTCTGATGTTGGTTTCATGGAATTGTTTACATTTGATAACTGAGTATGATTCAGTTGGGGCATGTCTCAATGGCTCGCTGGTTTTATTGATTTTCTTAGAGGCTTGCCAGACTAGTATAGATGTTGGGAGTTGACTAATAAGTCATATTTTGTTATCTTTCTAAAATTCTTTTATTCTTGGATGATGATTACTCTGTTGATATTTGAGGTTTATTTATGGAAACCCCATTGATTTGTGTTGAACTAAATGAAAATGGCTCAAAGGGTTAGCTTAGGGCTACTCGTAGCCTCAAGCACCGTGTGACGCTCCGAGACCCATTTTCTGTGTCATTACAGGTGTGATGCATGGTGGAAATACGACACTTTAGATTGTTAAAACCTTGAATTTATGTTTAGACTTAGGTTATTTTTGTAGATATGATGCACTTTGGTGTTTATTGAGGGTAAAATCGGTCTACAATAGTGTCAGGATGAAAATGAAAGAAAAAGACCTAAAAAGACAAAGTCTGATCAAGATACGAGTTACCTCACGAGTCATCAACAAACCATACGACTTATAGGATGACTCGTAAGTACAATAGAACCAAATACCAAAACAAAATACTAATTGAAGAAAAGATACGATTTATTCATACAAGTCATAAGCTGAAGGCACAATTCGTAACAAGGAATCATAAGCATAACAGAATTTAAAGCTACCATCCAAAATTGATTTCTCAAAAGTATACGAGTCAGAAGTCTGAGTACGACTCGTATAGGGAAACCGTAAGTAGACCAGTGTTCAAAGCTACATAGGAAGAAGTCCCAGGTGGATACGAGTAAAGGAAAGGAGTTGTTTAATCAAGGTATGAATCATGAGAAGAAGTCATAAGAGAATAGAAATTTTAAGGCTTGGGAGATCAGACACTGGAATGGATACGAGAGGCAGAGTACGACTTGTATGATGAGCATACGAGTGGATGAGCGAGTAGTACCATGTGTCGGCTTTACCTTTCTTGTTTCATAAATACCCTAGGGTTTATATTTATTAGGTAACTCTCTTTAACTTACTTATATATACTTTAACAATACTTTACAACTATTCTAGAGATTTTGGGTTTATATTTAATTAAAGATTCTAGATTTTATTTATCTTATTTTGTGCAATTAATTACATGTTTTCTTCATTGATAAGCATGGATTTATGTGTGAACATGAGTGGCTAATCTCCCTAACTAGGGTTGTGGGAACCCTGGTGGATTAACTACGTAAGGAAAGTGAGAGATCCATCTATTGTAAAGTAACTGAATGTGTCTTAGTCTTCTTCATCATAATTGATCTCAGAGCTACTACAAAAGCTTGGGGGTAGCCTATATTTGTAAACGTCCTCACAAGGGAGTTTATGATTGGGAAAACAGGATTATAACAGTAATTTGAGATTCACTTCCATCTTATTAATCACCATCTCATCTAATCAACTCGAGACTCAAAAGGTAAGAGTTTAACTTAAGTCATAGACAAGGAGCAATAAGGATACGCCTTGAGACTCACAAGGTAAAAGGTGAGTTATATCAATACATTCACAAAACTATTGATAATACATAGCTTGTCCACTTTACATATAGAGCAGTAGAGTAGGCAGGTTAAACACGAGAAACTTACAGAGTTAAGAGGCCAGGGGGAACACAGTCCTAGTTCTCATCTTCTATTTTTAACAACCTAAAGCATTCAAGTTCGGTGAATACTTATAATAAATTTTTAAATTCCCCCATTTACTTTTCTGCACTACTCGTGGATTCCATCAGGTTAAGCAACGGTTTAACATTTTCCCTGTGGGTTAAACCCAACCTAGTTGGGTTATTATATTTGGCATAAAAAATAACATACTTCTTTTGGAGGTTAGTTTTGGGTTACATCGTTTATCATATTGAGTTCTAATTCGAGTTTGATAAATAATGATATGAGTTTTGATTCAAGTTTGGCAATGATGATATGAGTTTTGATTCATATCTGACATTGTGACATAATTTATGATAGTTATGGAATTAGTTCGGGTTTGATGTTTATAATATGTAATGGATCCCTGGTTATGTTTTTGAGATACGTTTAATTAGTATAATTCTAGTGACAATTTCTCTTTGGTTGCACCCACCATGCTTATAGAGGCCTGCATTGGGTTATTTTCTTTATTGCACCTACTGGCTTATTGGATCCAATTATGTAGATATAGTTGTGTTGTTTTTTATCATTATTGTTATTTTTGTTGTTTATTTATAGTATTTAAAGCATTATTTCAAATTTTCCCTCTTATTTTGACTTAGGTTTTTTTATCTCGCATTTTGTTATACTTATATTATGATTTTGCTTAGTCGGTAGATGATGCCTACTAAGTATTTATAGAATTGGTACTCATACTATACTTCTGTACCTTTTTGGCGCAGCTTCGAGTACTTGTCACCATAGCTAATGCTGAGATTTATGCTGGTCATAGTTTGGAAATCGGGTGAGCTCTTAGAGTTAGAGTTGACCTTTTCCCCTTCTTCTGTTTTTGCTAGTATTTTAATTTTTGAGACTAATGTACATTTGACTGCTATAGTAATCATATTATTTTTCATTAGTAGCTCTTGTACATGCATTACTAGGTCTTGGGATGTTATTATTTTCTTAATTTATCTTTCGTGTTATTATTGGTCTATTATTATTGCTTGTAGGTCTTTTACTTGCATATTTATGACATTTATGATAGTTATTGCTAAATAACCAATTACTTATAGTTCCAAGCTATGATCTAGGCTTAACTACTATTGGGGTAAAGTAGGTATCATTATGACATGTAAATCAAGTCGTAACAAATTGGGTTTAAAAATGTTAGGTTCATCATATTGATAGTACAAGAGCAAGGGTATAGAAATAGAGTACCACAGATCAAAATAATGATGTCCCTCTCTTATCTTAAAGAGGCTACAAGACATTTTTAGGATATCTTAGTTTCCTTTACTTATTTCATGCTATGAGTCTATGTTGGTTTCTAAAGATTCTTTTGATTTCACTCTTTTGCAGATGGCTAGGATGCATGCTATCGCTACATAAGATGAGGACCCCAAGTTTGTGACTAGTAATTATATAACTCTATGTAGATAACCTGTAGATTAAGGACATCTAGAGATATATTCCCAGCCAGAGACCAGGATAGAGGGCCTTACCCAGACCCTATTCCTGCTCCTACACCAAAGATTACTCTACCTTAGCTAGTGGTAGACCAACGGTCAGCTCAGGATTCATTTCTTTTTAATTGCTCAGGGATTCTTTAGTTTGGATCTTTTGTTTAGTTGGTGGAACACCATCTGATAATGCCTAGTCTGCGAACCAGAATGATATAGAGGACGGTGTGCAGCCTGTAGCTACGGATCCTCGAGTTGAGATTCCTTTAGCACCAGTAGTTACCTAATCTTATATGGTTTTTGAGGAGTAGAAGATGTTGGGTAGATTTATGAGAATGACTCTACCTAGGTTTCTTGATGTATCGAGCAAGGATGCTCATGAGTTCTTAATTGGTTGTGAGGATAGGCTTAATAATTTAGGCCTAATTGAGATTCCTGGTGTAGACTATACTACCTTCCAGTAGGATTTGGCTGCGCGACATTATTGGAGAGGTTATCTTGATTCTAAGATAGATGGATATCCATAGTGACATTGGCCCAATTCACTAAGGTCATCTTACCTCCAAGACCATTGTAGAGTATGAGGCTCGATTTCATGAGTTGGCCACCAGGTATGCTACATTTATTCTGCCGACCAAGTATGAGTGGGTATGGTGTTTTTTTACAAGACTATGAGGTCTTTTGCTGAATTTTTTGATCATGCCCAAGTTATGAAGGATATGCATCACAAGGCCTAAGGAGCCAATGATAAGAGGCCTTATTATTAAGGTAGTATCAGTGGGATTCAGAGTTTCTCATGGCTAGAGGTAATGGTTCTCAGGGTAGATACTCTTCGTATCAGCCTTATCAATATTAGAGTCAGTCTAGCATGCCAATTTATGCCACACTTCAAATTGCTGATGTAGGTTAATTTAGCTTCAGTGATCATCCTAGTCAGAGTGGTAGCCAGCCTTTGAGAGGTTCATCTTCTAGTTATTCTAGCTAAGGTAGTTATTCTGGCTTAGTCTGATCTTTTAGTTTTAGTACAACACTTAGGGTATGTTATGGTTGTGGGGCCTTTGACCATTTCTTAAGAGGGTGTCCCAGTTATGGGGAGGTGGCTCTTGTAGCTCAAAGTATTCCATCGATTAGGGAGGTACCTCCACAAGTAGAGATGGTATACATGGTCATCATGGTAGTCCACAGGGTAATGGTAAATGCCCTCTAGTAGGTAGGACAAAAGATCAGTTAGGTGCCTAACTAAGTGGTAGGCGTGGTCAGTTCTATGTCATACCTCAAAAACCCAAGGCAGAGTCTTCAAATTCTATTATTTTAGGTATGATTTTAGTGGGCCATTAATCATCTTTTGGTTTATTTGATCTAGGATCCACTTATTCTTATGTATCTACTTATTATACCCCACGATTAGAGTTATCTTAGGATTCTTTATCAGCGCTATTATATGTATCTACACCTATGGTGATTCTTTAGTAGTGGATCAATTTTATAGATTGTGTGTTTTGACTATTTGAGAATTTGATGCTCAAGCCAATCTTATTATATTAGACATGGTGGATTTTGATGTGATTCTGAGCATGGTATGGTTATCCACCTTCGTATGGCCTTGGATTGTTTTTCCAAGATTGTTACCTTATCCATACCCAACAAACCTCTGATTGTATGGTAGTGATCTTTTAGTTGCAATCCGACAGGGATTATTTCTTAAATTTAGGCTAGGAGGCTTTTTAAGGGGTTGTGAATCTTATCTCGCTTATATTTATAATTTTAGTGTAGGGAGTCTGTCACTTGACTTTATTCTCATAGTTCATGCATTTTCTAATATTTATCTTACCGATCTACCTAGTCTTCCTCTTGAGTGCAATATCGAGTTTATTATTGATCTTGAGCTAATTACGTGACTTATTTCTATTAAACCTTATTGTATGGATCTTGCGTAGCTTAGGGAGTTTAATTCTTAGCTTTTGGATCTTTTGGGTAAGGGTTTCATTAAGCCTAATGTATCACCTCGGGGTGCTCCATCTTGTTCTTAGAAAATAAGGATGGTTCCTTGCGTATGTGTATTGATTATAAGCAACTTAATAAGGTGAAAATAAAGAATACATATCCTATGCCTCACAATGATGATTTATTAGACAAACTCCAAGGAGCAGCTGTGTTTTCTAAGATTGACTTGAGGTCCATTACCATCAATTGAGGATTTAGGCTAAGGACATCCCAAAGACAACCTTTAGGACTCATTATGGTCATTATGAGTTCTCAGTGATGTCTTTAGGGTTGACTAATTCCCCTACTGTGTTCATGGCTTTGATGAACCATGTATTCAGGCCATATTTGGATTCCTTCGTATTTGTGTTTATTGATGACATTCTTTTGTATTTGAGGAGTAAGTAAGAGCATATGCAACATTTAAGTATTGTGATCCAAACTTTGAGAGATCATAGTTTTTTTACCAAATTCTCAAAGTGTGAGTTTTGGCTCGAGTTGGTGACATTCCTAGGACATGTGGTATCTAAGGATAGGATTATGGTCGACCCAACAAAGTCTGAGGATATTTGTGATTGGGATAGGCCTACATCTCCATCGGTGGTTAATAGCTTCATTGGTATGGCCAGTTATTAGCGGCAGTTTGTTAAGGGTTTTGCTACTATTGCAATGCCGATAACCAAATTAACTCAGAAAGTGGTTCCTTTCCAGTAGTCTAAGGAGTGTAAGTTGAGATTTGAGAGGCTCAACGATTTACTCACTTCAACATTTATTTTGGCTCTTCTTGTTGAGGGTAAAGGATTCATTTAAATTTTGATGCTTCCAGTGTTAGTTTAGGTTGGATTTTGGTGCAGTAGGGTAGAGTTATTTCTTATGCATCGAGGCAGCTAAAGGTGTACAAGTGCAACTATCTCACTTATGATTTAGAGTTGGCGATGATAGTTTTCAAGCTTAAGATATGGAGGCATTATCTATATGGAGTGCATTATGAGATCTACACCGATCATAATAGTCTTCAACATCTTCTGACCCAGGAGAGCTTAATTCTAGGCAACATAAGATGGAGTTTCTTAAGGATTATGACATCTTTATCTTATATTATCCAGGCAAGGCGAATGTGGTAGTGGATGCCTTGAGCTGGAAGGTGGTGAGTATCAGTAGGTTAGCTGCTATCTCAGTTTCTCAAAGGCCATTGGCGTGGGATATCTAATCATTTTCCAACTTAATGGTGCGACTTAATATTTTAGAACCTAGGAGGATTCTTGCTAGTGTTGAGGTGGGATTTACATTATTTTAGTAGATTCAAAGTTATTAGTTCAAGGATATGAGACTTTCTATCTTTCGTGATCAGGTGTTGAGTGGGGATCTAAGAGGGCTACCATAGATTTTTAGGGTATTCTGAGGTATGCTAGCTGTATTTGTATACCGAAGGTTGGAGACTTGATTCATTTATTTTGTGTGAAGATTACAGCTTCAGAGATTTTATTCACCCTGATACAACTAAGATGTATAGATATTTGAGGCAACACTAATGGTGGGGTGGAATGAAGGGAGATGTGGTGGACTTTGTGTCTTGTTTCCTATGTTGTCAGCAGGTGAATGCCACGCATCAGAGGCCTAGAGGATTGATTAAGAGATTACCCATTCCCGAGTGGAAATGGTAGTGGATCACTATGAACTTTGTTAGTGCTTTGCCTCGCACATACCATGGTACTGATGGTATTTGGGTTATTATAGTTCGGTTGACCAAATCGACATAATTCATTCCTATACAGATGTCCTTTAGTGTTGAGAGGTTGGCTTGTATCTATGTTCATAAGATAGTTTTCCTGCAAGGAGTGCCTATATCTATCATTTCAGACTGGAGTTTGGTTTTCACTTTGAGCTTTTGGAGCGCTTTTCAAGAGGAGTTGGGTACTTAGGTGGATCTTAGCATAACTTTTCTCCCTCAGACCGACAGAAAGTTGGAGCAAACTATTTAGATTCTTGAGGATATGCTTTGAGCTTGTGCTATGTATTTTGTAGGTAAGTGGGAGCAACACTTAGATTTTGCGGAGTTTGTGTACAATAATAACTATCACTCAAGTATCAAGATGGTTACATTTGAGGCATTATATGGTAGACATTGTCGATCCTCGATTGGATGGTTTGGGACTTCTGAGATTAGACCCCACAATACTAACTTTCTTTAAGAGTCATTGGATAGGGACAGGTGATTCAGGATAGGTTGAGGGCAACTCAGAGCAGGCAGAAGGCTTACAGATTGTAGACTTCATGCCTTGAGAATTGGAGTTGGAGATCGAGTATTCCCTTGAGTACTGCCCATGAAGGGTTTGATGAGGTTCAGGAGGAAAGGAAAGCTCAGTCTTAGATATATTGGACCTTTTGAGATCCTTGACACAGTTGGAGAGATGGCATATGAGTTAGACTTACCCCCAGATTATTTTGCTAGTCATCTGCTTTTCCATGTTTCTATCTTTTAGTGGTACATTATGGATGAGTCTTATATGCTTCAGTGGTGACACGACTCGCCCTGGGGCCTTTTTGTAATGGGTGTCCCAAGTCCGACCAGGATTGGAGACCACCCTCGTTACCCAACCCAACCTCCAGCTGCCTGCACCGAGTTGGCTGAATTCTGAGCATGAAACATAGCAGTGTAACAACTTACACAAAGACCCTGGGAATAGATCACAACCGTGACCAACCCAACCGAATCCAACAATACCAAAACATGGGCCATAAACTAGGCCATAAATAAAGATGTTCCAAAACATAATATAATTAATCCCAAAATTAAATATGATAGAACAGTGAGAAATTATGTGTGATGATGCAATCCTCCAAGCCTATTCCAATGCTAAGGATGACACCTATACCGATCCCTCCCATTCCAACCCATAGAAGTACCACAAAGTCTCTAACTAAAAGAGTAATGAAATCTGTTTGGGACATGCCCCAAACCATAACCAAAACCAATATCCAAAATAAAACCAAAATGTCTAGAAATATCCATAACATGAAATGGATCCTTCCAAAAGGATAGAAGCTCACCACTTCAATCCAAATTCTATCCCCTAGTCAATCACTATGAAGGAGGAGTAGAATGGCTAGTTCCTACATAGCGTGGGTATAAAACCGCCAGTAGATGGGGTTAGCGAGTAATCGCTAGCATGATCTCAGGACAAGGATAGAATAATGACATTTATAAAATAAAGTAAAATCATCCATATGCACACAACCAAACATATATATATATATATATAACCATGCTGGGAAAAATGGATCGGGTTTAGCATGCCTTTAAAACCTTTACCTGGGTTGTGTAGCTTTGTTGTCCTAAACCACCCACGAGCTATATGGGTTCATCTCCCCCTACTAAAAGAGCCCCAGTGTGTGGAGTCGCACGACCAGGGAAGTATCCCATGGGATGACTAGTACATCCCTAAAATAAAGTGTGACATCAATACGTTCACCAAAAACAACCTCATATCGGCAAATATGAGTTTCCAATTTTAGTCCCCCTGGAACCCTGCTTTACATGACTTAGCTAAACCTCCCTCCATTATTTCCCAACTAAAATCAATTTTCAAATAACCAAACCATTATGCATTTATTATTCAAGGCCATTGATATTGGCATCGTCTTACCAATCCTTACTTGCAAGTATCATCCATAGAAAACCATTTATAGGTTTAAGGGAACTTTCAAGTTCCCTTCCATTTATCATATTAAACCACGTAGGAGACTTCCATGTTCCCCATAAGCATAACCAATTAGCCTTTTATCATTCCAATCCATTTAAACCATGCATAATTTCTTTACCAAGTTTAAAATATGCAAGAGTTCCATTAAAAGAAGTCAATACAATGGACCTATCTTTATAAGCATTTTATCAAACATATTGGGGGCATAATATGACCAATACCAATTCCAGTAACCAATAAACCATTCTCGTTTAATCCATTTATCCAAAAACACCATTAATGCATATTAAAGCACAATTAAAACCATAGGAAACGATAACCAACCATTTAATATCAAAACCCCCAAATCATATTTGAAAGCCAAAACCATGTAATAGTAAAACCATGAGAACATTCATATAAACCATGACTTTAAGTAAAATTTACAATGAGGGAAGAGAAACATGTCTTAAACCAAGATGGTGACGGAAAGAAATCACCAACAAAAGCCACTAATTGATCCCTTAGTTGAAACCCTAGCTCCTTTGCCCAATAGTTTTTAAGAGAATTATGGATTGTTTAGGAAGAGTTTCTAAGTGTTAATGAATAGAATAATAGGTTAAATATCCTTCCAATTCGGTTACAAGTCGCGGGGACTTATTAGGATAAGTAGGGAAATGACTAGAATATCTCCACATAAGTTGCACAAAAATCCCGTCATAGGAATACGACTAGCACTCACGAGACGTACCCTCCCAATACAATTGGTGTCCACCACTCGTATCCAAGCCTCAACCCTTGGATCAAATACTGTATAGTATATGACTCATCTAACCAAGTTGTAACCACAACATATGATTTATACCCTTCATCCATACCCCTGGAAGATTTATATCCAAGAAAGATTTAGACATTGCCCACCATATGAGTCCTGGGTACAATTCGTACCTGGCTTATGGCTCATGGTGAGACACTCGCACTTCGATGGAACCTAAGTAACCAAGTTTAAGATTAAGTTAAGAAACCATATGACCCATAACCACCAATATGACTCGTGCCCCTAATTCATATCCATTCTGATAACCAAAATCCATCCCACCAACTAACACTGGTCAGTATACATCGGACTATACCATTCGTACCCTAACATACGGCTCGTACCCATGAGTCGTATTGGGTCTAAAGATCGAAATTCTAGGAAATTTTCTAAGGTCCAAAAACTGGGGTGTCTTAGTCTCCCCCACTAGGAACATTTTTCCTCGAATGTCAGACAACGTAGGGGCAACCAAACGCTAGAGTAATTTGTATTATCAAACATATTCCAAATCTTTAACAAAGTTTGAAAAAAAAAGGTAAAGATAAAAATCTTTCCTTTAACAAACTCTGGAAACAAAGATGTGTTAAAGACATTTACCTTCTGCATGAATCCGAAGAGTAGAAAATAGATGCAGATACTTGAACTTCATGTCCTTTACCGCTTCCCAAGTAGATTCTTCCACCTTATGGCTCCGCCAAAGAACCTTAACCAAAACCACATCCTTTGTCCGCAATCGAAGAACCTACCTATCCAAGATCTCAACAGGGACCTTTTCATAAGATAAAGAGTTAGAGATACAAACCCCTCCAAAGGCACAATCGAAGAAGGATTACCAATGCACTTCCTCAACATGGAAACATGAAAGAACAAATGAACCAAACTCAAGCTAGAAGGTAACTCTAACTCATAAGCAACATTACCAACTTTTCACAAAATCTCATAAGGACCCACATATCGGGGACTAATCTTCCCCTTCTTACTAATTCGTACCACTCCCTTAATGGGAGATTCCATGAGGAAAAGCTTCTTCCCAACCTCAAACTCTAAGTCTCTACGTCTAATATTTGTATAGGACTTTTGGCGACTTTGGGCAGTCTTAAGCCTATCCCGAATCACCTTAGACTTCTCCATAGCTTGGTAAACCAGATCAGGACAAAACATGTCTGCCTTACCATGCTCAAACCAACCAATAAGAGATCTATACCTCCTACCATAAAATGCCTCAAAAGGGGCCATGCCAATACTAGAATGATAGCTATTGTTGTAAGCAAACTCTACCAAAGGAAGATGCTCAACCTAATTTCCACCATAATCAATCACACAGGCCCAAAGAATATCCTCCAACGTTTGAATAGTTCTCTCTGCTTGTCCATCCATCAGTAGATGAAAACCAGTACTTAGACTCACCTTAGTCCCCAACCCTTTCTGAAAAGATTACTAGAAGTGAGATGCAAACTGCATGCCATGATAAAAAATAATCAAAATGGGTACCCTATGTGGCTTCATAATTTCTTGAAGATACAGATTCGCATAATCCTCCATCGAGAAGGTAGTCCACACTGGAAAAATGTGCATAGAATTAGCCATCCTATCCATGATGACCTGAATCGCATCATATTGACTCTGAGACCGAGGAAGACCAGTAATGAAGTCCATATTGAGCACTCCCCACTTCTATTTGGGAAATTCAATTTCTTTATACAACCCTCCTGGCCTCGTGTGCTTAACCTTAACTTGTTAATACACCGTGCACTTGGCCACAAAATCAGCCACATCCCTCTTCATGCCATTTCATTAATAGATCTCCTTAAGATCATGATATATCTTAGTCGAGTCAGGATGAACAACATAGCGGAACTAATGTGCCTTAGACAAAATCCTTTGTCACAACCCATCGACATCAGGAACACACAACCTCCCTTGGTACTGTAAAGTACCATCAGAACTGATCCCAAACACCACTACTTTTTGCCTACTAACATCACTCTTGATCTTCATCAAGATAGGATCCAACACTTGCTTCTCCTTAATATCTGTACCAAGAGACAATCGAACTACTTTTTGCACTACCACCCCACCATCTTTTGAGTCTAAAAGGCAAATTCCAAAATTATCCAATCGGTGAATATCCTTCACCAATTCTCGCTTTCCTTTCTCCACATGAGCCAAATTCCCTATGGATAACCTTCTAATAACATCAGCAACCACATTAGCCTTACTTGGGTGATAATGAAGACTCATATCATAATCCTTGACAAGTTTAAGCCATCTCCTCTACTTGAGATTAAGCTCTTTCTGGGTGAACACATACTGTAGACTCTTATGATCAGAAAAGATATCCATGTGAACATAGAAATAATGTTGCCATATTTTTAAAGTAAACAAAACCACCACCAGCTTCAAATCACGAGTAGGATAATTCCTCTCATGTACCATCAATTACCTGGAAGCATAGACAATCACCTTCCAATGCTGCATCAACACACAACTAAGCCATACCTGAGATGCATCACAATAAACCATGAACCCGTCATTGCCTTCCGGCAAAGTCAAAATTGGAGACAAAGTTAAATTATACTTTAACTTCTTAAACTCCCTTCATAAGTATCTCACCAAGAAAACTTAACCTTATTCTGAGTTAACTAAGTCAAAGGAGCAGCTATCAACGAAAAGCTTTCCAAAAACCACTTGTAATACCTGGCTAAACCCAAGAAGCTTCGAATGTCGGATAGAGTCATAGGTCTAGATCACCTTTTCACCATACCAACCTTCTCCGAATCCACCATGATCCCTTCACTAGAAATAATATGACCCAAGAAAGTTATAGTGTTCAACTAAAACTCACACTTGGAGAACTCAGCATACAACTGCTCTTTGTTTAAGGTCTGTAACACCACATGTAGGTGATTAGCATGATCCACCTCACTTTTTGAATAAACCAAAATGTCATCAATAAACACAATGATATTGCTGGAGCATTGGTTAACCCAAATGACATCACCACAAACTCAAAGTGCCCATACCGGGTACAAAAAGCCATCTAATGGATATCCACCTCCCTAATATTTAGCTGATAGTACTCAGACTGAAGATCTATCTTAGAAAAAAACTTAGAACCTTAAAACTGATCAAATAAATCATCTATCCTTGGAAGAGGATGCTTGTTCTTGACCGGTACCTTGTTCAACTACCTATAGTCAATGCACATTCAAAGTGAACCATCATTCTTATGCACAAAAAACACCAGTGAACCCCAAGGAGATACACTAGAGTGAATAAATCCCTTATCTAAAAGATTGTTAAGTTGCTTTCTGAGTTTTTTTTAACTCACTTGGAGCCATTCTATTAGAGAAATAGAGATTGGATGAGTATCCAGAATTAGATCAATACCAAACTCTATTTCCCTTTCTGGAGAAACACTAGGAAGATTATTCGAAAAGACCTCTAAAAGCTCATTAACCATAGGAACTGACTGAAAAAAAGGACCTTCTAATTTAGAATCTTTAACCCAAACCAAGTGATAAAGATAACCTTAGAGATCAACCTCCGAGCTCTATGATAAGAAATAAACCTCTCCCTAGGAGCTAAGGAAACACCCTCCCGTTCTACAACTGGATCACCAGGGAACTTAAAAATAACACTATAGGTCCGATAATCCAAAGATGTGTAACAAAAGTGTAACCACCCCATACCTAGAATAATATCCAAATCCATCATATCCAAATCAAATAGATCCACCAAGATCAGCCCGCCACAAACAGATACCATACCCCCTAAAGATTATCTTAGCAATAATGGAGTCACGTACTAGGTTAGAAATAGAAAAGGGATCCAAAATAACTTCCAAATCAAAACCAAATGATACAGCCACATAAGGAGTCACATAGGAAAGAGTAAACCCCTAATAAAGCAAATAATATACATCATAAGAGAAAAGTTGTAACGTACCAGTAATGACATTAAGTGATGCCTTGAATTTATATCAGGACGCCAAAGCAAACAACCTGTTCCAACCAACACGAGAACTAAGAGAAGTAACAAAAGTAGATGCTATTCCACCAGGTGTAAGAGCAGAAGATGAAGCCATTGGAATATTATTTACCTCCATAGCAACCTTATTAATCGGAAAATCCTGAGCTGATGTCCTACCTGGCCACACTAGAAGCATTTATCATTTCCTTTATCACAATAACTCCTATGAGAATGACCAAAGAAGCAAAAAAGAGGACATGAAGAAACCACCTGACTTTCGCTTGCCTGAGATTGGGTACCTTAAGAATGCAAACTATCACCACTATGATGACACTTGTCGCCTGACTGATAAGGAGCATTAACAGTAGAGTAGGAACCAAAACTCAACACTTCTTTTTTTACCACTTGCCACCATCTCCACCACCCTGAGATTGAGCACCTCCCTGATCAGAAAACCTACTTCTCTAACCCTGCCTATCCCTAAATTTTGTGTGCTTTCTCTTTTCATCCTCTACTTACTGCATATGAATAGTTAACCTAGAGATATCTATATTCTTAATCAGCAAGGTAGTCTTGCTCTAAAAAATTAGATCCCAATTTAACCCAAAAGCGAACTTCCTTATTCTAGCCCATATGTCATCCACTAAATTAGGAGCATACCTTGATAATTGGTGATGCTTCAAATTATATTCCTTGATAGACATTCTCCCCTGCTTGAGGTTCACAAACTCCTCTATCATTTCTTCCCTTAACTCTGGGGAAAGAAACGATCCATAAAAGCACTAGAGAAGGAATCCCGTAAAGATGACTCCTTCATATCTTCCCTATCCCTATCCCACTCTTTATACTATTGATATGTAATTTCTTTAAGTTGATAAGCTACAAAGTTTACCCCCTCCACATTTGTGTCCTGCATTACTTGAAATATCTTCTCCATATCATCTAAGAAGCCCTATGGATCCTCCTCTATCTTTTCTCTAAAAAAAGTGGAAGGACCCATCTTTATAAACTGGCCAACCCTTATGACCTTAGCGGACAAAGAACAAGACACATCCTGCTCAGGCTGAGCAATAACTAGTTTTGCAATAGCATAAATAGACTAACAAAATTTTGCATTAGTCATCTCTCCTTGAGGAGGACTAGTATAAATCGATAAAACTCTAGAATTATCAGGGATAGTACTATGAGAATGAAAATGAACCCTAGAAGTAGGATGCACCCTACAACATTACATCCAGATGGGATAAAAGAATTTTCTTGCGTTCTAGATCTACGAGGAATAATTTGAAAGACGAACAAAAATAGATTAGAGAAGATTCCAGGACTAAGAATTCAAGATTGAATATAGAATACTAAGAAAGTGAAACATTCCTAAATACCTTGTAGCCTTCCCCTTATGAGTATGGTGCGGTGCATACCACTAAAACGTACTATACTTGACACAACTTTATGGACTCTCAATTGACCATAAAACTGAGCTCTAATACCCACTTGACATGATCCTCCCTGGGGCCTTGTCGTAATTGACATCCAAAAAACTGAGCAGGATCAGAGACAACCCCTATTACCCAACCCAACCTCCAATCGCCTACCCTGAGTTGGTTGAATTTCAAGAATGAAACATAGTAGTGTGACCACTCATATAAAAGCCCTGGGAATAGATCACAACCATAACCAACCTAACTGAGTCCAACCATACATAACCATAATCCAACCATACCAAAATAATGCCATAAACTAGGCCATAACCAAAGATGTTCCAAAATATAATATAATTAATCCCAAAATGAAATATGATAGAATAGTGAGAAATTATGTCTAATGATGCCAGCCTCCCATCCTATTCCAATGCCAATGATAATACCTATACCAATCCCGCCCATTTCAACCGATAGAAGTACCAGAAAGCCTCTAACCAAAAGAGTAATGAAATTCAGTTAGGACATGCCCCTAACCATAGCCAATACCAATATCCAAAATAAAACCAAAATATCTAGAAATATCTATAACACGAAATGGAGCCTTTCAAAAAGATAAAAGCTCACCACTTCAGTCCCAATATTATCCTCAGGTCAATCATTATATAAGAGAAATTGAATGGCCGATTCTTGCATAGCAAGGGTATAAGACCGCTAATAGACGGGTTAGCAAGTGACCGCTAGCATGATCTCAGGGTAAGGATAAAATAATGCCATTTATAAACCAAGTAAAATTATCCATATGCACACAACCAAACATATATATATATATATATAAATATACTAAACCATACCAAAAAAATGGATCGAGTTTAGCATGCCTTTAAAACCTTTACCTGGGCTGTGTAGCTTTGCTCTTCTAAACCACCCACGGGCTATATGGGTTCATCTTCCACTGCTGAAATGGCCCTAATCTATGTAACTACACGAACAGGGAAGTATATAATGGGATGACTAGTACATCCCCAAAATAAAGTGTGACATCATGCACACAATCACCAAGACCAACCTCATATTGGTAAATATGAGTTTCCAGTTTTGGTCCCCCTAGGACCTCCACTTTCCAAGGCTTAGCTATACCTCCGACCATTATTGCTCAATTAAAACCAATTTTCAAACAATTAAACCATTATCTATTTAATAACCAAGGCCATTGATATTGTTATCGTCATACCAATCCTTACTTGCAAGTATCATCCATAGCCAACCATTTATAGGTTTAAGGGGACTTTTAAGTGCCCTTCAATTTACTATATTAATCCACTTGGGAGAGTTTCATGTTTCACCACAAGCATAACAAATTTTCCTTTTACTATTTCAAGCCATTTAAACCATGCATAATTCCTTTACCAAGTTTAAAACATGCAAGAGTTCTATTAAAAGAAGTCAATGCAATGAACATATCTTTATAAGCATTTTATCAAACATATTGGGGGCATAATATAATCAAAACCAATTTCATTAGCCAATAAACCATTCCAATTCAATCCAATTATACAAAAAGACCATTAATGTATATAAAAGAACAATTAAAACCATGGGAAACCATAACCAACCATTTAACATCAAAACCCCCAAACCATATTTGAAAACCAAAGCTATGTAATAGTAAAACCATGAAAACAATCATATAAACTAGGATTTTAAGTGAAATTTACAATGAGGGAAGAGAAAATTTCCTAAAACCAAGATAATGACGAAAAGAAATCACTAAGACAAGCCCCAAATTGATCACTCATTTGAAACCCTAGCTCCCATTGCCCAATAGCTCTTGAGAGAATTAGAGACTGTTTAGGAAGATTTTTTAAGTGTTAATGAATATAATAATAGGGTAAATATCCTCCCAAGTAGGTTAAAAATTGAGGGGCCTTATTAGGATATGTAGGAAAATATCTAGAATACCCCCACTTAAGTTGCACCAAAATTTCGTCGTAGGGATACGAGTGGCCGTCACAAGTCATACCCTCCCAATAAAATTGGTATCCACCACTCATATCCAAGACTTAATGCTTGGATCAAACACTGTCTAGTATACAACTCATCCAACTAAGTCATAACTACAACATACGATCCGTACCCTTGGCAGATATATACCTAAGGAAGATTTAGATTTTGCCTACCATATGAGTCTTAGGTATGATTCGTACCTGGCTTATGGCTCATGGTGATTCATTCATACTCAGATCTAACCTAAGTAACCAAGCCTAAGATTAAGTTAAGAAACCAAATTAGCCATAGCCACCAATACCACTCGTACCCCTAAGCTGTATCCATTCCAGTAGCCAAAATCCATCCCACTAACCAACACTAGTTAGTATACGATTGGACCATACCATATGTAAACCTACATATGGCTCGTACCCATGAGTCATATTAGGTCTAGAGATCAAAATTTCAAGAAATTTTCTAAGGTCCAGAAACAAGAGTGTTTCAAGTAGGAATTAGTTTAGTTGGATGAGATGTTGATATTTTAGAGTAACCAGTGTTCATAGAGAGATACCAGTGGTTAAGGTTCAATAGAGACACCTCCCAATAGGAGAGGCTACTTCAAATATTGAGAGTGAGATGTATGTTTAGTTTCCTTACCTGTTCAAGCCTTTACTTTCACAGATAAAAGTTCTTTTAGCAGTGGATATTATAATGACCCTCTAGGTTATTTTTTGCATTTTCTCTTAATGTTTGAAGTTTATACATTTCCTATAGCTTCCCAAATCATTTATGACTCTCTGGAGCTAACATTTCAATTTTAGCATAGTTTATTTGTTTTTTTACAATCAATTCCCTATTTCGAACTCTTCACTTGTAAAAACTAGCTTTCAGGTAAAAACACCAGTAAAACAATATCATATGATAATTATGGTATTTACTACAATAATATAATGTCAATTTTAGGATAGGATACCTTTGGTTTGAGTCCTAAGACTTCTGAACTCATTTTGATCTATTGCTTGGAAATTGAGAAAAATGGCCCATGGGTTTGAGGCCTACTTTTCATCAAAATAGCCTCGAATGGTAAAAATAAATTATGCTATTGAGTCTGAAATGTCAAATTTAATAGGGTAACATAGTTTGTTTATTTGGGATTCTAGATGAATCCTGAGTAGTTGATGGAAACTTGGAGTTTTTCAAGTCCACAGTTAGTGCACCACTCAACTGGTGCATCCATTTAACTAGCCCATTGGTCGCTTAAGAGGATGCTTATTTAGTGTCCTAATGGTCACTTTAGTTTATAGGGATATCCAATATGGATCTCTTTAGCAATGTACTGATCTCTTAAGTGAAGGTCGAGCCCCAAGAGGGGATCGCTTAAGAAATCCATTAGCTGCTTTACTGGTAACCGCTTAAGAGGCACTTGGGTGGACATTAAATTCCCACTTGCTTAATTTTTACCCTATTTCATATATGTCTTAAGTATCCAAAGCCCTAGAGAGAGTGAAAAGTGTGAGAGTGATTAATATAAGACTTTGGAGAAACTGTTAGCTCGGATTTCTCATGTCTTCATCATAATCTCGATACGTTTTCATCCAATTGATAGTTAATTTCTAAAGTAATTGACCAAAATCCCTAGATTATAAGTGTATTAATTTTAGTACCATTTAATCTTGGAATTACCCATTCTTGTGGGTAAATTTTTCTTGAGCATAGAGGAATTTGTTGACGATTTTAGAAGTGAGATTCCACAAGCGGGCCCAATATGGGATTTACATATAATTTTGGACCCAAAGAACAAACATTCAATATGGGTATCATTGTTCTCATATTTATGAGTAGATTATCATTTTGTTATTGTGGCATTGTGCTAATAATACAAGCCTAAAGAGAACAAAAGAGTACAAAGTATTATCAAAGGTTCAAGCTTCAGAATTGACAAATGATTGAGGGCCTTTTGGAGCATTTTTTGAAGCCTTGTTCAAGAGAATCTAGGAGGAGAACGTTTCCACTCAAGAGGTGCCTCAAGTAAAGGGTATATAAGAAAGTTTACATATTAAAGTCAGACTCAAGAGGCACCCCATTTCCCTCATTCATTAAGGGTATTTTTGGCATTTACTATGTAATAGTATAAATAGACAAATTAGCTTCTCTTTTCATTAGAATTTGATGAATTAAAATTTAGTATTACTCTTAATATTGTTTCTTTCCTTAGTGTAGGGATTGGAAAATAAATCTTAGTGTAGGTCCTGGAAAAGACATTCAAACTTGAGAGATTAATACATTTGATGGATTTCACTTGTGTTGATCAATTGGCAAGAAAGGTATGATTGAGGAGTGTGAATTCCTTTGGTCTACCTAAGAGTGAGGTTTGAACTACCATTGATGAGGTGTGTTTGAAGGTTTGATACACTTTCTTGTGCTAACCATTGGTGATAGTAAGGGTCTCATTACCTATCTTTACTTTTATGTATTTCTTCGTTATCCCCTTTCTTATTGTGTTGTTTTCTTTGTCTTGTGGTTGCTGATTTTTGTTTCTTGAGTCCTTAATTTCATTTTTGGTAGTTTATTGTTATATCATTTGGTATCAAAGTCATGTATTAGAGTTGTTCCCACAACTCTAAGTCTTGGATCTAGAAAATCTCAACAAAAAGAGTGTAGAAAATAAAAAATCTCACAAAAAGATTGTAAACCCATTTTTGTGTTTTGGAAGATTTTTAAATCTTAGATCTACATTTTTTCTGTTGTTTTTTTGGTTTCAAGTGCTAGATTATTGTTCCCTAGCACCAATGGAGTCTAGATCTACATTTGGAATAAGATTTGGTTGTGTTTGAGCTAGATCCACCATTGTTGTGACTTGTTTGAAGCTTTTGGAGGTGAGATCCATTTTGGGTTTTTGTTGGTGACGTGATTTATGGCTGATTTTGTGTTGGTTTTGCTTGTCTTTGCAAAAGGAACCTAGATCTAAAAGAAAAATTGAATTTGGGGTTCATTTGCCTAGTGGTCAAACCTTGGTCAACTCTTGAATATTCATATTGTTCTTCCTCAATCTTCATATCTTGTTAGAGAAGAATATTCAAAAGTTCTTGTTTAATCTTTAAAAGGGAGGAAAGAGTACTATTTGTTCAAGGAAATTTCCAAGAAACATCCTAATCTTGCCAAAAGAAGAAAACAACAAAAACAAAAGGAATCTTCAAGTACAATTGCAAGTACATGGGGGGACCAATTCATTTCTAATCCATTTTTAAGCTTGAAAATGCTTCAAACTTGAATATTTTTCTCTCCAAACGAATACTCTTCCTTCCTTAAGTGTTGTTTGGCCGAGACAAGAATTCAAGAATTGAAAAATTTGAAAAATTAACGTCCAATCACAAGATGCCACATCATCACTATATAAACAACCAAATTGAGTTCTAAATTAGATTTCTAAGTTTCTATTTGTTGTTTGTAGTTGCTTTTGTGTTGATTCTACTACTAATTACAAAACTAGTAATTACCTACTAGGTTGATAATTAGTCTAGAGTTCTTTGTTTCATGTCTACATTTCTTTTGTGCTTTTATCATTTTTAATTAGTAGTAGTTTTTTGGTTCAAGTCCATGAATCCTTTTATTTGAGTCTTATCAAACAAAAATCAATTCCCAACCAAGGCTTATTTACTACTCAATTCACTTGCCAAGTATTGCCAAGTCTTCAACACTTGTGATACCAAGTGTCAAGTCTTCAACACTTGTGAGACCAAGTGTGAGGTAAGATATGAGTGTGAGTGTGGTGAGGCTTTTGAAATAATGTGTCTGTTCGTTTTGTAGGTTTTCCCTTTTCTGTTTTTTTGCTTTTGTTAGGTACAATTGTAATGGAATCCGAAGGTACCACATACCAACCTTTGGGAAATGATGCTTTGGGAGTCTTGTTGGCTCGGATTGATGCATTTGCCCGAGATATCAAGGGTGATATAGGTGCTATGATGAGAGACATGAAGGGTAAAATAACATCTTTAAAGGATGGTGTGACTAGAAGGAAAGCGGGGGTGATAGACTATGTCCACAAAATCCTCCACAATTGAACCAAGTCCAATAAAAGGGAATTGGTACTCAAATTCTACCCCAAAATCTAAACTACCAAATCCCAAACCCAATTGACCGAAGGACTTATCCTCCACAAGACCTAATTTCTCAAATCCAAGTACCAAATAACCAAAGACCTTATCTTTTTCACCAAATTCCACAAAATCAAAATATCCCTATCTAAGTAAAAGAAGAGGAAAAGTTAGAACCCAAGGGGAGTGAGGCCGAGCCTCAAGGTGGAGAGAAATAGATGGTGAGGTACAAGAAAAATTGAAAGAAAAGGGAAATAAATGCCTGATTGTGGATCTTGTCCATAAAGAATCCTTGTTACTCACTAACCCAAGTTCTAGCATTTTGCATAGCATAGATTTTTCCTATGTGCAGGTTCAAGATCATACATTCTAAAAGAAGAATCCAAAAGGAGTTATACACATATACATGGTTGAGGATTTAATGGAACCCTTAGCCGGAAGTTCCAATCTTGGGACAAGTGATGAAAAATGAATCCAAGGGGATATCTTGACATATTCCATTGTGAAGTGGGGCATAAGGTCTGCCATGATGCAAAACCAAGTGAAGAACACACTTCCCATGATCTACAAGGTAACAAAGGCATCTTATACACCCCTGGAAACTTGAATTATGGTGATGTGGCTAGTAATGGCCAAAGTGGTGTAGTTTAAGATTTTCTTAGTAAAGAAGTGTATGAATCTTCCTTTTGTGATACTCTTGGTATTGTTATGTTGCATAAGGACCAAGTTCTTGTTGTGAGTACTCAAGCACTAGTTGATCCTTTAGATGACAATATCGATTCTTTTCGTCAGAATGATTTATGTCTATCTAGTGCTAGCACTTATAACATGAATAAGGTTCCATTACCAAGTGACAAGAGTATTCACACACTAGTTGGCCATTGTGAAAAACAAGTGGGCTGCCCTAGTACAAATCAAGGTGAAATTGTACACTCTACACTTCCTTAAGTTTAAAATTTTGTGATATGGCTATTAGTAGCCAAGGTGATGTGAATTTGGGTTTACATAGTGTAGAAGTACGTGATTTTTTTCTTGGTAGTTCTCTTGTTGTGTATAATGATCAATGTGCTCCTAAAAATGACTCACTACTTGAACATGTGAATGATATGCTTTAAATCTCTCAAGTAGATGTTGATGCTTGTAATGTTGATCTAGATAATGAGTATGGTCCTTTGAACTTGTGTGATGACAGTCATGACATTAGTCTTGTTCATAGTGACCATATGTACGTCAAAGTTATGAGAAATTCCCTGGGTGTTTGGGGTATTGATTCTCTAGTAAAAGGAATTTCTAAACCTTGTCTTAGATCCTTGTCTATTTCTTCCATTTGATCCAGGTATATTACTAAGGTGGGGAAGGTTGTGTTTCAGATTGCATTCCTTTTCCCTTGATGTCTCTCTTAGCTGTGTCCTTTGTGATGCTTGTAGTAATTATTTCATGATCATAACAAAGGGTTATTGGTTGTATTTCAAATATGTACCCCCTTAGCTTGATAGACTAGTGAAAGGAATGGCTCCTCTCGGTTTAGACCCCAGTCAACTATTTCCATTTGATCCTGGTGTACTTATGGGGTGTAGGAGGTGTAGTTTCGGTTCATGCTCATTATCTTTTAATATGAATGCTATTCACTTCTTTGGTATCCTTATTCTAAGCTTTGCATATTGAATACCAAGGATGTGTGGGTGTATGTTAAGTATGAACAACCATGGATTGATGATATGAGTGTGGTACTAATACTAACCCTCCTACCAAGAGCATTGTGTGCTTGTTTTGATCTCTCTTTGGTTTTGAAAGATCTGAATTTGAGGACAAATTCCTTTCAAGATGGAGAGGATGATACAAGACTAAAGAGCACAAAAGATTACAAGGCATTATCAAAGGTTCAAGCTTCAGAATTGACAAGTGGTTGAAGGCCTTTTGGAGCATTTTTTGAAACCTTGTTCAAGAGAAGCTAAGAGGATAACCTTTACACTCAAGAGGTGCCTCAATTAAAGGGTATAGAAGACATTTTACACATTGAAGTCACACTCAAGAGGCTCCCCATTTCCCTTATTCACTAAGGGTATTTTTGACATTTACTATGTAATAGTATAAATAGACAAATTAGCTTCTCTTTTCATTAGACTTTGATGAATTGAAATTGAGTATTACTCTTTGGGTAGTTTCTTTCCTTAGTGTAGGGCTTGGAAAAGTCATCTTATTGTAGGTCTTGGAAAAGACACCCAAACTTGAGAGTTTAATACATTTGATAGATTTTACTTGTGTTGATCAATTGGGAAGAAAGGTGTGATTGAAGAGTATGAATTCCTTTGGTCCACCTAAGAGTGAGGTTTGAACTACCATTGATGAGGTGTTTGAAGGTTTGATATATTTTTTTGTGCTAATCATTGGTGATAGTAAGGTTCGCATTACCTATCTTTACTTTTATGCATCTCTTTTTCATCCCTTTTCTTATTGTGTTGTTTTCATTGTCTTATGGTTACTGATTTTTTTGTCTTGAATTCTTAAATTTGGTTTTAGTAGTTTATTCATGTATCAGTTAAAGCTTCTTGAAAGAGAAAATCAATGATTTTTGCAGGATTTCACCAGGCTTTCTTTGGTGTCCAGGTAGGCTAGGCGTACCTTTTTTATAGATTGGGCTAAATTGTAGTATATTTATTATAATGTGCTAGATATGGATGGGAAATTAGATCTTGGAAGTATGTTTAGTATAATTGAAACTTTTAGCTAAGTAAGGAATAATAAATTAGGTATAATTGAGTTAGTTCTCGTTCTTTAGGTAAAATATCTATCTTAAGATTAACATGTGACTTAATTAAGATCTAGTGGTGAAATTAGATACCCTAGCCTAGTTTGGGGTAGAATTTTCCTTAGAATGAAAATCGGAGATTATAAGTGGGCCCCTTTTCCCACTTTAGGCCAAGACTACGATTAGCCCCATGTAGACTTTATAGGCGTCTTATGTCTTGTAAATGTACATTCTAGAGCTTGAGGTGGATATATATATGATTATTTATGTAATATTGGTACTCGAGAGATGGTACTAGTTTCGGTTTGAGTCCAACAATTTATCATATTATGTTCTGGTTCGAGTTCGGCAAATAATGATATGATTTCAATTAAAGTCCGACAATGATGAAAATAATTTTTGTTCAAGTTTGGCATTTTTAGATTATTTATGATAGTTATGGAATCAGTTTAGGTTCTATGTTCATGTTAGAGAAGGGGCCCCTGGTTTTGTTTTTGTGATACATTTAATAAGTATAATTCCGGTTACTATTTCTCTTTTGTTGCACCCTTCGAGCTTATGGGGGCCTATGCAGGGTTATTTACTTTATTGCACCTACTAGATTATGGGGGACAATTATGTGGATATTTTTGTGTTTTCGTTCTCTATTATTATAGTTATTCCTGTTATTAATTTATAGTATTTGTAGCTTTATTCCACGTTTGACCTCTTACCTTTACTTAGCTTATTTATCTTGCATTTTGTTATACTTATATTATGATTTCTCTCTGTTGGGTGATGATGCCTACTGAGTACCCATGGCTTTGGTACTCATACTACACTTCTATACCTTTTTGGTGCAGATCTGTGTCCTAGTTGCCATCACTGATATTGAGATTCATGTTAGTCAGAGTTTGGAGATGGGTTGAGCTCTTGTACCGATATTACTAGGCCGTGGGATGTTATTATTTCTCTTATTTATACACCATATTATTATTCTTCTATGATTATTGCTTGTAAGTATTTTACTTTCATATATCTGATATTTATTCCAATTTTTGCCAAAAAGATGATTACATATCATTTCAGGCTTTTATTTTGGCTTACCTATTAGTGGGGTAAAGTTGGTGCCATCATGACTCAGAAATTGGGGCGTGACACACTTTAGTAGTGGAAAATGAGAGAGGGAGAACTTATTGGATGCGGAATGGTGAAATCAAGAGCATCAAATATTTGGAGGAGGTTCGAAGGTGGCTAAACTTGGTGTCTTATAGGATTTGTTCTTTGAGTAATGTCACTGATATGACCTGCCATTAATTTTTGGTGGTGGCTTATGTGCTGGAGGGGATAAAACTAAATGTGGGGCCATAAATAGTGACTAAATGGAAACAAATAGTGAATGAATGGAAACATTTCTATTATGGGCATGTGAAGAATTTATTCCTTCCCTCGTTGATCAATGAATTATACAACCAAGACCAAGTGCCTAAGAATGAAGAAGATACCTACTTAGAGTGTGACTTGCCCTTTAACTCAGTAAAGGTAAAGAACTCACAGGGGCATAGCAATAACAACAGTAAGGTAGGAGTAGAAGGGAGACTAGCAGGGCCAAAGTAGTGTGGAAGCTAGTGATCACCCTATACAATCTACAGGTTCATTTGAGAACTTGGTGTCTGACTTGGATATTTTGATGGACTTTGTCATCCACTAATATATTTCTCTCTTAAGGTTTGGCTTCTTTTAGAACTATTTCTCCATCGGACCTCCAGGTTTTCTACTATTCCCTAGATCGGGTTCATGAGAAGCTCCATAGGGATTTGCATGAACAGAACAAGAAGATCTGTCGAGACTGCTTTTTCACCCATATATGGAAGTCCTTAAAGGCCATATTTCCGTGTGTTGCCCTGAACCAAAAAACTCTTAGCTTAATATGGAAGATGAACATGAGTTTTCATTCTTGATTGGGATAGAGGAGGAGGGTCAATGATTTGAGCCTTAATAATAATGAGGCCTCTAGTTGTACCCAGACACACATATTCCCCTCCCTCTTTTATTATTAAAGGTTTGCTTGGTTACCTCTAATTTGGTTTGTAATAGAGAATCTTTAAATTCCCATACTTTTTAGATATTTTATTATTATAGGGGTGATTGAATTGATTTTATCCAAAAATGTTTTTATATTGGTTAACTAGTTTTCTTTACATTTTGTACATAGATAATTTCCATAAAAAAATAGTAAAAAGAATAGAGATAATAGGGAAAGACTGGCAGATTTACTTCCTAGAGTCTACTATAATGACCTCTTTTCTGGTGCAGCAATATCGCGATAGCAGAAGAGTTTCACAGCAGCGAGTCCACTGCACTGAGTTCGTTCACCATTGTGGTTACTCTTGGGTAGTGACTCTAAAAAATTACTTTCATAAACTTCCTCAACCCCTCCAATGTAGTATTGTCTTAGAATCACTGTATCACCTAGAAATTCTAGATTATGATGAATTAAAATTTGGAAACTCACAATGTTTAACCTCACAAGTCACAATCAAGCAATCAACATGTAATTCAATCACACCAATTTCAATTTCTAAGAATCGCTACTGACTTAGTCCAAAAATAAACAACATCATAGAAGAAAAATATAACACTCAATTAAGTCAAGCATAATCAATACCAGGAATACAAAATCTATGCCTCTTATTAGTCTATACCAATTAGAAATAACTAGTTTCAAAATTTCAAATACCATTGAGATATCAATTATGACCGACGAGGTTCCAATTGCAAACTCACCAAAATAGCAATTGGAATCACTATATTCTAAATATGGTTGTAGAGATACTAATTAAATCGACTAGATACTAATTAGCCCCAACGTTGGTATCATGATAGGAAACAAGAAAAATGAATGACTACCAGATGCCTCATAGCTTCCTGAGGATTTGATATAGACATCTACATACAAATCCACATACTCTACTCAACATTTTCTCTTATAATTATAAGACCAACAACCTAGGACTCTGATACTATCTGTCATAATCCAAATTACGAGATCATGTGGGCACCTACTCCACAATAACTAGATAGGATAAATTTTACCACCAACTAAGATATGAGGAATTAATCATAATCTTTTACAAAATATCCCAATAAAATTAAATAGAAACTAGAATTAAGTGGCAAGATCTTTTATAGTTTCAAAAAATACACACTACCCAAGACCTATTCTAGACATGTACAAAAGCTCTAAATGATGAAGAATAAAAGTAAAAGACACAACTCCCACTTAGAATTAGGATGAGCAGAAGCTACTGTGAGTACTTGCCACTTTAAATAAGAAACCTCAACTAATCCTGCATATAGGTATATATATATATATCCCAAAAGGGGATATATCAAGAGTAGTATCATTACAAACATACGTATTAGTAGGCATCACCGATCGACCAAGGTTCTAGACCTATAAAAACATATAAATAATTAAGGAATTATATATGGAATTTTTAATTTAATACTCAATCTATATTCAACATTTAACCTTTCATTTGGACCACTTTTGATTAACCTTATTTTTAAATTGCTGAAATAGTTACTTATGGACACTATGGTTATGATGTCCTAAAATAACCCAATCTCTTATCTATACAACATCAAATGTTCTTTCTAATACATTCAACAAACTCTTTTAATTCTCCACTTAATACATCTATCTCCTTATTTATGCAAGCACATTTCGAGTAACTAAAAAAGAAATAGTAAAATATATACTATGAAATTTTACAATAGTTATCATCCACATATAGTTCACCAAATCAACTAATAACCACCCTAGGATTATCTATTGTCTATAAATAATTTCATAGTTGTAATTGAAAGTATGAGTTTGATTATGAATGGGGATACCTATGACTTCTCTAAACACCATAAGCATAAAACTTACCAATTTCCTTGATCACTTAACCAACTCTAAAGAATGGGATTATACTGTATTATTTTCTTTACAATAAATAATGAAATTCAATTAAAAAGAATGCAAATGAGAAATACCATAAAGAAATGCATTGTAACCATCAAACCTCTCCTCTAATACGTTTGCACATAATAAGGGTTCTTAAAATCCAAAAGTCATGACCTGTAGAGGTTGATCTCAGTCCATATACCATACTAGTATGGTACCTGACCCTTATAATATGTAATGACCCTCCAAATCATTTTCTTGACTTCTATGTATTTTTGTCATTTCGAGCCTTCCCACGATGATTATAGGTCATTTATGACCTGCCAGAACTATCGGGACAATTATCAGATAGTTTGTTTGGATTTTTAGGATCTTTTCCCTATTTTGGAGCTTTTTTCTATTTAGGATTGGGTCTTGGACCAAAACTTTTAGTATATGACCTCTAATCAGAATTCCAATTGCGTCTATCAGCTCTGAAGAATTGATTTTAGGCTAGGGGAATACTTGGTTAAGGTCCTGAGGCTTTTGAAATCATTTTGGCCTATTAAAATGATTTTGTGAAAAATGAAACTAGAGGAATGGGCCTCTTACTTTGTCAAAATGACCTCGGATAGATGTTTTGATGGTTTTGAGTCTAGAACATCAAATTTAGCATGGTAGTATATTTTGTTTGCATGCACGGGGTTTTTAGTAAATCTCAAGCACCCGATCAAGCTCCATTCCAAACTTACCAAAATCAAGTGCATCAGGTTACTATGCAACCACTTAAGAGAACATGGTGTCTCTTAAGAAGTCTCTGTCTACACGATATGTTGTCGCTTAAGCAACATTGACCATTTGTTTAATGTTTTCTTAAACAACCCTGGATCCAGATTGTGTGAGTGATATCAGGGTTGACTAAGCGACACTTGGTACTATTTAATCCTCTTTATCCACCCAATTTTCTATCATTTATTCAACCATTTTGCACTAAATTGAGAGCTTAAAGAAAGGAAAAAATGGGAAATCATCCACATAGGTTAATTTTGGATTCCATTTGAGAGCTTTATTTATGTATAACTTTTGAGCAAACCTTTTGTGTCCTTTGAGGGATCTCATGATGGGTTCAATTTTGGATTCTATTTATGGGCTCCACGGGCTCATTCGTTAATTAAAACTCAACCTGACCCTTAATATAGCAGTATTGGTTTCATTTTACTCCTTACAAGGTATAGATTTCTATTTTAACTGCGGGATGATATTTTAGGACTGTGGAGCGAAAACAAATGAATTGTGAATGATTCAAGGGTTGTTGTTTGGATTTAAAGTAGGATTCTATCTAATTTTTTCTTAAGATGGTTCTTTTTATATGTTACATGTTATCTAGTTATGTTAGGCTATGATTATGGATAGAACATTGTGACTCAACCTAATTTATGATTTTGGGGTCTAGAAGGGTAATTGACCCTTAAGGTGAAATACTTATTATACTTCTATGATCCTATTACCATATTCATAAATTGATCTAATTCGTAGAATAGTTATGATATTATGCTAGATATGCGATGAGATTTAGGCATTGGAGGCATGATTAGTATGATTAGTTTTATTAGAAATATTTAGGCTATCTTGAAACTGTAATTTAGGCGGAATTGACTTAGTTTATTAGGTTTGGAAAGAATTTGTACCTTATCTAGAAGTGAATTTATATACCTTAGCCTAGCACGAGGTAGAATTTACGTAAATATGAATTTTGCGGATTATAAGTGGGCCCTTTTGGCCCACCTTAGGCCAAGACTTGTGTTAGCTTTTGTAGACTTATATATGATTTTTCCTCAGAATATGATGTTGTGGTTATGCTATATATATATATATATATATATATATATATATATATATATATATATATATTTATATATAGGGTCCAAGACCGTTTTGAACATATTATTGGGCCCAAGGCCGTGTTTATGATATTTTTTGGATTCTGGGAAGTAGTTTAACCTTGTGAAGGATGTGACCATAGTTTATAGATGTTTTGATGTTTTTATTTCATTATTTGGATACTGATTATGGATTGTATATATTCGGTACATTTATGATCACTAAAGTGGTAAATGGTACGATTCCAACTAAAATATAGTTTTATGACTATTTTTCCTAAAAAGGGATTTATTCCAACTTTTTACCTTTAAAATGGATTTCTTCATAATAGGAATCATACCATCTTAATGACTAACTTATGAGACTTTGATACTAAAAATGATGATTTAGAGATTTGACCGAGATAGATTCTAGTTCACAATTTAGCTACAACTATTTAACCCAATCGTGAGAGATTCCAATCCTTTTTACACTTTAATGATGATTTATTCTTGAAGTTTTCCCTGGACGATGGATTTATACACTTTTGGACATGGTCCTATCCATGGGTTTTATATGTACACACATATATATATTTATATGATATTGGACAGAGTAGATTGATGATGATACCGATGATATAAATTTTGGTTCAAGTCTGACGATTGATGATACTGAGGATATGAGTTTCAGTTCAAGTCTAGCAATTAATGATGATATAGTGGTCATGGTTTTATGGATTCTCCTTGCATTTATTCATGCGTGTGCTTTTCCTATCAGTAGTATGCACCCACATCTATTAGCCTTATGGGGGTATAGGTAAAGAGTATGGCTTGTGGTGTGTTGTATGTTTATTAAAACTTATGTGCCTATGGTGGTGGGGATTTATGAAAGGCCTGGTTAGGTATTGTTTTGTTTGATAACATGGTTACATTATTGTGGTTGTTTTGATTGGTTCATGGAAAATTTACTATTCGACTGGTATTGAGATTTGAGGTATGATTCTAATTCTTTTACCTTATGTTATTATGCATAATTATTTCATGGTTAGGCATTATGGCTTAAGACCCTGATATTATGATTCCTTTCTTTATGATTATTTTATTATGGTAATTATCTCATGTTTAAATTCATGTATTACAAACCCTAATCATATTAGCACTAGTACCTACTATGAATAGAAGGACTGTAGATGCTAATGTGATTACTTATCTTGTACCTTTGAGTTAACCTTGTTATGTATATGTATCTATCTATATTAGTTATAGTGTTATTGTTTATCTTTTCCATCTTTTATTTACTCATGTTCTATATCCATTCTTTGGCCTTGTATGCTACTATATATATCTTTCATCTAGTCTTTATTCGTATATTGTCCAATTATAATGGTATAGTTCTAGGGTCTCAGAGTATGGTTGGAATAGGGTAACTTATTCTTATTTTTCTATTAGCTTATTATGTTAGTTGCTTGGATATGAATAGAATAGTTATCATTATGGTCTCCTTAGCTTTATTATGTAGTTTGCTAGATATTTGGGTGTAGTTCACATTCCTACTTGTATGCTATTTATATTTGCATTATATTTAGAGCTCAGTCAGCAGTTGCCTACTGAGTACCACGTGTTGGTAATCATATTACACTTCAACAGCCTGTAGATCATAGTATGGGCTCTCGCCATTAGTATGTGTGTCGTACGAAGCAGCTATGGTTCGAATACATAGAGTGAGCTCCTTTCTTTTCTAGTATTTCTATTCTCCCTCTTATGTACTAGATTATCATGACCCAAGACTACCCCTTCATCGTAACATGGTGCCTAAGATCACAAGTGACCTCAAGCTAACATGGCCTAGCATGTATTATAATAACGAATAAAGTAATAGAACACTGGGAAAAATCTAACTTAAATAACTGGTGGAAACAATAATAATGTAAAACTAAATACTTAATAGATCCGGAGATAGAATAAAGAACTGTTTTACGATTAATCGTGTTGAAAATCTAAACATCTACCTGAAAGCCTTTGCACATAAGGAGTTATTGGGACAATCCCCCAACTAACTCCAACTAACTGAAATTGAAATAAACTGACAAGAACATAAGGAAATGATAACTAGTCCTTGAGTGATGAGAACTTACCAAAAGTTGCTACTAAATATGGCGTGGGAATATGCTAAGTGCGGTCTGGGTATTGAGCGTCCAAACTTATATTTTGAAACAATATAGCACAGGAAAGTATACGATCAGTACTTTGAATGTACTGAGTATGTGAGATAGGAAACTAGCTAACATAAATCGAACATTAATGCATGAACATGTAACTGAATGCAAAACTAAGTATAATCATGTGCTGCATAAAATACATACTGAATAACTGAATATCTAAATAATTGGTCAAGCAAACCTGAACTGAAAATGACTTAAGGACTATGGGAGCTAACAATAACCAACATATCCCAATCTGAGCAAAATTAGGGACTAACTTGTAACTCTAGTTGGAAGGGTACTAGTACCTAGACAAATGTACAACAAGTAGCTGGCATGGATCCACTAAATATATGCCCCAAAATATTGGGGTGTCAGTCCTTAACTAGCGGGTGACCCCTCAGAACCTACGGTGGTGCCATAGTTTTGAAACTTAGAGACCTCGACTGAAGGTCTTAGTCCTTAATTGGCGGGTGAACCTTCATCTCTACGTTCACTCAGTGCTAACTACCACTCCAAACTGAATGATACTGAAAATTGATATATATACATATATACATATATATATATGTATGTATATATATGTATGTATGTATGTATGTATATGCTCAATATAGTGAGCTCTTAAAATAGCCACATATGTATAATCTGAAATGCTCAAAACATATCAACTGGTATGTGCATGAAATCTTAGGTATGGGGTGTTCATAACCCACCAACTTTGTCTAATGCAACTGAACATCAAAATAATTTAAAGCTGATCATAGTTGAGAATTTTACAAAACGTATCCCAAACTCGACAAATTACTAGTAATAAGGTAATTCATAATGGTGAGCATAGAAAGATGCAAACCTTGTGGTAAAACATGTAAGCATGGTTTATTTAACAAGTAAATTGGAAAACTCAAGAAAATGCATATTTGACCTAGTACTTTTTTCCAAAAATAGTCTCTCTCTTATTAAACCCTAACCGTAAACCCTACTTGATTCAAATCTTCAGCCACTATGGCTACCACCTCCATTGGTGTGGACCTACTAAATGATAAGTCAACTATAAAAGATGCGTCTGACAGTAATGAGGTACAAATAAATATACTAATAAGATGAATTATGCTAATATGCTGAAGCCTAAGATTAACACCAATAACTGTACAAGGGTTCCACCTAAACCTATTGTCATGTTATATGGTGAACCTAGTATAACATAGAGGTCATCAGAGGTTAGAAATTTAATTATTCAAGAAAATTTGCCATATGCTATAATTGGGAAATTTTCTTATGCCAAACCTGATGTTATGGAATTGAGAAAAATAATTTCATAGCAGTGTGGTATCAAAGGAGATTGCACTATTGGAGTATTGGATACTAGACATATTCTTATTCGATTGAAAGGTTTGGAAGACTATGTGAATTTTTTGTCCACTGTTGCATATTATATCAAGGCTAAGGAGATATATTGGCTGATGCAAACATTGAAATGGGATCCATGGTTCGAGCCAGATGTGGAAACTACAATTGGAGTGGTGTGGATATCCATGCCAGTTCTCCACCCAATTTTTTTTGTTTACTGAAAGGCAGTTTTTTCAATTGCTTCAATGGCGGATATGGAAACTAAGAATCAAATAAGACCTAGTTACACAAGAGTCAAGGTGTAGGTGGACTTAGTTGTCATGTTTCCACAAAGGGTCTAAATAAATAAAGAAGATGATGTGGTAGGAGAAATTAAATCTAAATAGATGTAGATACAATTTAATAGTATACCTAAGTATTGCAAGGAATGCTGCCTGCAAAGACATTATGAAAGCAGCTTTTGAAATATACATCCTGAATTAAATGAGAAGAAGATGGAGGAAAGAGAAAAAGACTCAAACAAATGGCAATAAGGAGGAAATATGGAGAAAAAGAAAGAGACAAATAACAACAAATTTAGAAGAGGAAACTCAAATAATCAATAATGAATAACAAGAGGGAACAAATATTAAAGAGATATATATGGGCATATTGTGGAAAGATAGAAGAACAAAACTGGAAGGAACTTCCAGTTTTTAATGTTTTGATATACTTACAAAAGAAGGAACAACATCTGTGGATCAAACAAATAAGGTGAGCAAAATAAAAGGGAGAAAGAGCAAATTAGAATTGAGAGTACTAAAGAATGAGTAACCAACAAGTTTGGAAAAAGTCCAATTATAATAGAACAAACAAAAGAAGATGGTGATAAGAAAGAGTCAACTGAAAATAATGAATCAATGCAAGAAGAAAAGAGACAAACTAATGTAAGTAAGGAATCATCAATAGAAATCAAGAATGATCATAACATAATGGAGAAGGAAGAGGTATCAAAAGAAATAATAATTATTGATCACTAGAGTAACAAACAGGAGGAAATGGTGATAGAGGGAGTTATCCCATTAACAATTCATTTTGCAAATCAAATGGAGTTTAGAAATAAAAGAAGGAATGACCTTGATGAGGATGACCTGGAAAAGAATATTGACAAAGTAGCCATTGAAGGAAATCTATCTCCCAAAAAAATTGAAATAATTAAAGCTGCATAAGGCAATCATATAAAGAAAGGAAAAAGAGCCAGTGCAAGTACAGTGCAGACAAGAAATTTTTTCTAAAAATAAATCAAGATGAATGCTTTGATATCAAATATAAGATCATTCAACACTTAGAAAGCACTCACTAGATTGATAACTTTGCAGAAAATACATCATTTTTAGTTTATAGGGCCGATGGAACCATTCTAAGAAAATCACAATATAGAGGACTATAAAAGAAGGCTAGGGATGTAACATGAATTGACAAATACGTCAATAAAAATTTGGGCTTTTATGGATTCAGTTGTTAATTTAACTATTATTATAGATTAAGAGCAATAGATGACTTTAAGATTATAAAATCAGTAAGCAGGAGTGACAGTAATAGTCACTTTAGTATAAGCTAAATATACTCAAGCTGAGAGAATACCACTATGGGAGTCTTTGGAGTAGATGGAACATTCTATCCAAAAACCCTTGTTAGTGGGAGGAGATTTTATTATTATCATTAATAAAGAAGAGAAAATAAGAGGATTTCCTGTTACAGTATTAGAAACTAAGGGCTTCAAACATTGTATAAATATGTGTAATTTAGAAGACCTGGTTTCCAAGAAAGTAAATTCACATAGTGGAATGGAATAATCAATGATGATTGTATTTTTAAGAGATTAGATAGGATTCTATGTAATGACAGATTGCAGGGTTTATTTCTAGTATTAGAGGTTGAGCACTTGATCAGAAGTTGTTCAAATCATACATCTTTGCTAATTAACTGTACTACTATGAATAAAAAAATTACTAAATCCTTTATATTTCTGAACCTATGGCTTAAGGAAAAATCTTGTTTGGAGGTTTTCAGGTAGAATTGGAAGATTGAAGTACATGATAATCCTTTCATTATGTTTCATCATAAGTTGTAAAAGACTAAAGTTGCTTTAACTCAACGGAGTAAAGAGCAATTTGGTAATAATTTTCAGGAAACTACAACACTGTAGGAGGTTTTTAAAGTCATGGAGATGCAGTTTGAAGAAAATCCTTTAGGTTCAAATAAAGAGAAGTTATTTAAAGCTTAGGTTGAATTAAATGTATAACTCAGAAGGGAAGAGGAATTTTGGAAGTTGAAAGCAGGTTTAGAATGGTATAAAGATGGAAAAAGAAATACTAAATCCTTTCAATCATTTGTTAAGGGAAGAAAAAGCAGATTTAAGGTAAAGAGAATCCAAAATGAAGGAGGTATATGGACAGAAGATCAAGATAAGATTGTTAAAGCTGCAGTAAATATCTTTTAGAGACAATTTTCTAAAGATTAGGAAAGTGAAGATTTCTCAATGCTAGAAGTATTTCCAGAAAGTGTGACTATGAGAAGAATAAAGAGTTGAACAAGTTCCCTACCATACAAGAATTTAAGGCAGCAGTAATAGGATTGAATAGACAAAGTGCTGGAGGACCAAATGGAATGACAGGTTTTTTTTTATAAGGATTCATGGGATAGTATTACAGAAGATGTGTACCAAATAGTAGTTGCTTTCTTTTGTGGATTTAAGCTACCAAGATTTATCATACATACTAATTTGAAACTGCAACTAAAAAAGTTAATTGTGAACACTTTCTCTGATATGAGGTCAATTTCCTTGAGTAATTTTGTAAATAAGAATTTCTCTAAACTCATTCATAATAGAATCAAAAGGTTATTACAAGAGATTATATCAGTAGAACAAACTAGTTTTGTTCATGAGAGAAGCATTGTACAGAACATCTTAGTGGTCCATGAAATTAGTTCAAAGATTAGGAAGAGGGGTAAACCCCTTAACATGGTCATTAAGCTGGATATGATGAAAGTTTACAATAGGTTGGAGTCACTTTACCTTACAAAAGTTTTGAGAAAATTGGGTTTTAATGAAGCAATTATAGACATAGTGTAAGGTTAGTGGGAAATAATTGGTGTTTAATCCTACTGAATAGGCAACTTAAAGGATTTTCTTAATCATTTAGGAGATTGAAACAAGGAGATCCTTTACCTCCTACACTCTTTATACTAGCTGTAGAGGTGATGTCTAGAGCCTTAAAATAACCGATACTAAAAAAAGAGTATAAAATGTTTGGCATTCTAAAGGGAAGCCCAAAAATTAATCACCTTGCATTTAGAGATGATATAATAATATTATGCAAGGGTGATTTGGGCATATTACAAAGAGTAACATCAACTTAGATAGGTATGAACATATTTTAGGCCAGAAGATTAATAAGGAAACTAGTGGAATATACTTGCATAAAGGTGTATCTCAAGGAGTAGTAGTGATGGCAGAGGTAGATACAAGTATTCTAAGGAATGATTCTCCATTTACTCATCTTGGATGTCCAATTTTTCACATGAGTAAGAAAAAGGATTCATATCAGCATATTATGAATAGAATAAGTAGCAAGCTACAAGGATGGAAAGAAGGGTGCTATCATATGGAGGGAGAGCTATACTAATCAAGAATGTCTTGCAAAATAAACCTATCCATTACCTATAAGTTATGAATCCTCTCATGAATGTGATGACTACTATCCAGTAAATACTAGCCTAGTTTTTCTGGAGTAGTCATACTAGAGGAAGGAGTACACATTGGGTAAAGTGGAAAGACTTATGTGTACTAGAAGAAGAAGGTGGGCTTGGATTTAAACTAGTGAAAACTATGGCTATGGATATATTTTGAAAGTTATGGTGAAATTTTAGAACAAAAAAGTCTATATGGAGAACTTATATGCAAAAAGTATTGCAAAACAGAGCACCCTAATATGGTGATATGAAAAACTGGTTCACGTTCACAAGTATGGAAGAAGATGTTGCAGGCCAAGGACTTAGTAGAAAACCAAATCTTATGGGAAATTAGGAGAGGGAATTCTAGTATATAGTTTGTTAATTGGACAATTGTGGAAGATTTGTTCAAAAATAAGGTCAGTAGAGATTGGGATGATAGATATCAATGTGTGAGAGACTTAATGCTTAATAGAAAGTGGAATGATCACAAGATTACTTAGAGTTTTCCAGTAGAGGTTTCTACGTATATTCTAGATAAAATTAAGCCTCTAGTCAGTACAGGAGGGAAAGATAGACCAATATGGATGTATGAGAGTAACTGAATGTTTATTGTGAGATCAACATGGAAATATATTAGACAGAGGGAGCAGAGTAGCAGGACTTTTAAGAAAATATGGATAAAAGGGTTACCTTTTAAAATATCTTTCTTCATGTAGAGGATATAGAAATAAAAGGTTCATGTGGATGAAAATATAAAAATATGGGGTGTTGAGGGACCATCTAGTTATTAGTTCTGTGTAAATCTAGCATAAGAAACCATAACCTATGGGTTTCTTAGATTATATATTGCTAATAGTCATGGTACTGCTTTTCCTCTTTTACAACTATAAATTTATATGGGCTGAGCTTACAAGAATATTTAATGGCATGGTGAAATACAAATGTCAGGAATAGGGAAAAAGCTTATTTTCAAGAAATTCCTAGTATGATCATCTGGGAGCTATGGAAGAGGAGAAATAACATAAAACATTATGGAAAGAATGTTTCAGCTTAGAGGTAATATTCAATATAACTTGAAATCTTAGTATGCTACTGAAAGTAAGAAAACCAGCACAAGATTTTCCACCTGCATGGACAGATATTCTGAAGGAATTTGAAAATAGTAGGCCAAAGGTGAAGGTCACTAAAGTAATCCGGAAATTTTCTTAGGAATGGCGGATTAAATATAATATTCATGGAGCATGTAGGGGTAAACTAGGTATCAGAGAGTGAGATTGTCCATAAAGCATATCAGATACAATTGAGCAAATATAGACATTATTAGAACATAAACAAGTATAGTTTTAACACATTCTTAGGGAAAGAAACAAATTAGCTGATCATCTAGAAAATTTGGAAATTGACAAAGCGGATTTTACATTCACAAGTTTCTAAAAATTAGAATAAAGAGCCAAGAGGATCATTAATAGTGACAAATTGCAATGCCCTTACTTAAGATTAACACCAACAAAAGGGTGAAGGGGCTGGGGAGGCTAAAGCGTAGTTTGTTTCATATGCAAAATATACAAGCCATAGTGGCAACAAAAAAGTAAAGAAGCAATCTAGCCTACACTACAACAACCAATAAAATGAACTCATAGCAAAATGGGAGGGTCACTTGGTCTGATTTCCTTTGATAAACCTAAATGTCATATTACTATCTAAATATTTGTTGTTATGAGAATCAAAATATCTCTATACCAACATATCTACAAAAGGTGAGAAGTTAGGAAGAGCAAATATTTTGATCCAACCAAGGACAGAAAGTCAAGCGTACCTAGAAAAAGTAATAGACTTCAGGGGACACGAACCTTCAATAGAGCACAAAAAGAAGATATGTTTCCCATCCAATGGAGAGCATAGCTAAATAATAAAGAAAATAATGAAAAAAGATCTAAAAATAAAGAAGCAGTTAAATAGAGAGCAGGCATCGATACTTAATTCTGCAATATGAGATTTATAGATACCAGAAACAACTTGGGCACATAGTTTATCACCCAAAACTAGAGCAAGATAAATAAACAATTGAACAGTGGCAGTGACAACATATTTCAAGTGTGGTAGGTTTGAAGAGGAGAAAAAGAGTAAAGTATGAAATAGGAAACCTTACAACTACTAATATATGTAATAGGATAGATTAGGATAGGTTAATGGGTTGGAGTAGATTTTTATTTTGGTATGGTTTTCAGATGGGTTGGCCCATCTTGTGCAAAGACTAAGTGTTGTTTTGTTTGATTCTTAATAAATACACAAAATTAAATTAAAAATTTTGTAACTCAATTCTTGGAAGAAAGTTAAACTTGAGGATTTAAAAGTTTTCGGGAATCAATAGGTGAAAGGGGCCCAATGATGAAATCCTACACACCTAGAGTGAAAGCCTTGGAATTAAAATTGAGATGGAGAAACCCTATCTTACTTTAGGAGATGAGAGAATCTCTTCTTTTTGCCGAAATGTAGAATGATTCTGAGTTTATGAGGGGTTAGGGTGATATTAACCCCCAATAACTGGTTTTGGAGTGTCCAAACCACATGGGTTTAGGGTTAAAGAATAGAAAAGACTTAAAATCCCCTTTTAAATTACTCAGGAATTTCTGGTAAGCAGTCATCATGACTGATCATGAGTCGTGGTCTAAGTCATTACCTAAGGTCCCAAGTCTTTTATGTTATGACAATGATTCCTCTCGTAATGACTCATAAGGTCAAATCACATGTCGTTAGGAGAAGTCTTGGTCAAAGACTTGATCTCTAGAGTTCTTTATATTGTGACGATGGGTCCACCTAACAACTCTTTAGGACTGGTAATGAGTCGCATGCTAGACTTGTCACCATTAGGCTAAAATTTGGGATCCTTCACTTTTATAGCAATGAATTAACACAACGACACGTTATGACTGATAATGGGTCATTGACAGAGTTGTTGTTACTAGTAGTTGAAAGACCCTCAGGAAATTTTCTATAAATTTTTACCACGATAACGAATTAAAGTGAGACTAGTTGAATTTGGAAGCTATATCAATGGACTATATTTTAATGGCTCTAGAGCTTTAAAATTTAGTGTATAAAGATATCTCCCACTTGGGATCATTCATCCTCGAATGAAACTAAGATGAGAGACAGGGGAAAGCTAAAATATTGCACTAAACACTTACAATTTGAATTATGAACTGATATCTAAATTCGTGACTGATGCTTGAATTGAACTAAACATATGAATGCGTGATATGGAATGAAAATGGGTAGATGACTGGGATAGTAATGAAAGAATTAATTAATTAGGGAAACTATTACCTTATGTAGGGACTGAGGTCGAAGAGAAAAGATGGGGATACTTGGTCCTCATATATACCTCATCATCCCAAGTAGCTCCTTCAACTGACTGGTTTCTCCATAAAACCTTTACTGAAGTGATCCCTTCATTACTCAGCATATGAATCTGAAGATCAAGGACTTTAATTGGGACCTCTTCATAAGAGTGACTATTTTCCACACCAACCCTTTCTAAAGGGACTACTGATACCAGGTCACCAATGTATTTCTTCAATAAGAAGACATGGAAGACTGGATGCACTGATGCCAATTATGAAGGCTAATCCAACATAGTGGGGAATGAGCTTCCTCTTTTTACTAAATCTCTTCATCCTTTTCATGGGTGAAATCTCCAAATAGATAGAATAACCCACATCAAACTCAAGATCCTTTCTCCTAATATCTGAGTAAGATTTCTGACGACTTTGGGCCATCTTCAGCGTTTCTCTAATAAGATGAACTTTCTCCATTTCCTCATGCACTAGATTTAGCCCTATCAAATTAGTGTCACTACTCTAAAACCAACTAATGGGAGATATACACCTTTTACGATGAAGATCCTCAAACAAGGACATTTGAATACTAGAGTAATAACTTTTAGTGTAAGAAAACTCAATCAAAGGCAAGTGATAATCCCAACCACCCTTGAAATCAATTACATATAACTTGAGCATGTATTCTAAGATCTAAATAGTTCTCTCTACCTGAATATCTGTCTATAGGTGAAAAGTTGTATTAAGATGATCTTGGGTACCAAGACCCTTCTGAAAAGCCGTCTAAAACTGAGAGGTAAAGTGGGTACCTTTGTCTGAGATAATAGTCAAAGAGACCCCATGAAATTTCACCAACTCCCTGAGATAGAGTTTAGCATAATCATTAGTGGAATCTAAAGTATTTACTGGTAATAAATAAGCTGACTTAGTCATTCAGTCTCAAATAACCAAAATAGAATCATGCTGATGACGAGTATGAGGCAACCCTGTGATAAAGTCCATATTCACCACTTCCCAATTCCAAGTAGAAATACTGAATTCCTGAAAAATACCACTAGGCCTTTGGAACTTAACCTTAACCTGCTGGCAATTTGGACACTTAGCTATGAATTCCGTGACATCTTACTTCATGCCGTTCCACCAATAGATTCCCCGTAAATCACGGTACATCTTAGTGGCTTCTGGGTGAATAAAATATTGGGAACTATGAGATTCTAATAATATATAATGCCTTAATCATCCATATCTGGAACACATATTCTGCCTTGATAGCAAAGAACACCATCTCCCTCTTTGGAGAAAACTACTACCTTCTAATTCTAAACTACCTCTTTCAACTTAAGCAAAATAGGATCTCTGTCTTGTCTTTCCTTTACCTCGACAACCAATGAAGATCCTGAACAATTCTAAACCCAAACACTACCTTCAATCGAATCAACCAATCAAACTGCCTATATAGCAAGCTAATGAACCTCATGAACTAACTTTTTCTTATCATTCTCCATGTGAACAACACTACCCATAAACAATCTGCTAAGGACGCCGGACACGACGTTGGCCTTACCCGGGTGATGTAAGACACTCATATCATAATCATTCAATAACTCTAGCTATCTTATCTGACAAAAATTTAGATCTTTTTGATTGAAAACATACTAAAGAATCTTATGATCAATGAACACATCAACATGGACCCCATGAAGATAATGCCTCCAAATATTTAAGGCAAACACGACTGTGGACAACTCAAGATGATGAGTCGAGTAGTTTTTTCCATGAGGCTTGAGTTGTCTAGATACATATGCTGTAACCTTTCTTCACTGCATCAATACACAAGCAAGACCATCCTTAGAAGTATCACAATATACTAAAAACCCATCTGAACCCTCTAGTTGAATCAAAATTAAAGTGGAGGTAAGTCGAGTCCTTAATTCCTAAAAACTCTTCTTGCAAGAATCAGAGCACTGGAATTTGAATTTCTTCTGAGTCATTCTAGACAACTGAGAGCAAATAGAAGAAAATCCTTTAACAAACCGTCTGTAGTAACCAGATAAACTGAAGAAACACATGATGTCTAATGAAGAGATGGGTCTAGTCCAGTTCCTTATTGCTTTGGTCTTTTGAGGAACAACTTGAATGCCTTCACCAAAAATGATATGAAAAAGGAACGCTACTAATTTCAACTAGAATTCACACTTTTTGAACTTAGTGAAAAATTGGTGATGTTTAAGAGTTCGCAAGACAATCCTCAAGTGATCTGCATGTTCACCCTTACTCTAATAATAAATGAGGATGTCATCTATGAAGACTATAAGAAAAATATCCAAGTAATACTTGAACACCCTATTCAAAAAGTCTATAAAAGTTGCAGGAGAGTTCATTTATCCAAAAGACTTAACTATAAATTCAAAGTGTATATATCGAGTCTTGAAGGCTGTCTTTGGGATGTCACATTCTCTGACTCTAAGTTGATGATAGTCAGATCTGAGGTTAATCATAGATAGTTGTTTGCACCCTAAAGTTTATTGAACAAGTCATTAATTCTAGGGATGGGATACTTATTCTTTATTGTGACCATGTTCAACTGACGCTAGTCAATGCATATCATGAGAGAACCATCTTTTTTACGCATGAATAGAATTAGATCACTCTATGGATAGACACTCGGCCAGATAAAAACCTTGTCTAGGAGGTCTTTAAATTGCTCTTTCAATTTTTAAGATCGACTGAAGCCATTCTATAAGGTGTAATTGAGATAGGCTGGGTATCTAGAAGGAGATATTTTTTGAAGTCAATTTCCTTCTCGGGAGGAACCCCAGCTAGATCTTCAGGAAACACTTCTAGAAATTCATTCACTATTAGAACTTGCTCAAGACTCAGAAGTTTAGAACTTGAGTCCTTCACTCAAACAAGATGATAGATGCACCCCTTAGAAATTATTTTCCTTGCCTTAAGAAAAGAGACAAACTGACCTATAGGCACTGAGGTACTACCCCTCTACTCTAAGACTGTCTTATTTGGGAAATTAAAACTAAATTACTCTATTCTTAAGTCAACTGAGGCATAGCATGAGTGGAGGAAATCCATGATATGAATAACATCAAAATTAATCATTTCTAATTTTACATGATCAACTGAAGTGACTTTCTAGGATACTATGATGGTGCAGTTTTTGTATACCCGTCTGGCTATGATGGAAATACTGATTGAAGTAGAAACTGAGAAGGGTTTTACAAGGATTTTGGGACTGACACCAAAATCTACTTCTATAAAAAGAGTTAGGAAGTAAAGTATGGCTTCAGGGTCAAATAATGCAAAACATGAAGTTGAAAGACTTGCAACGTACTAGTAACCACATCAAGAGAACCCTCCTAATCCCATCAAGTTTGAAGGGTGTAAAGACTATTCTGACGCTGTCCACTAGTTTCACTAGAAGTGGCACCCAACTGAGTGAGGCGGCCTGCTGGAACTAATGAGGAGTTACTATAACCCTACTAATGATGCTCAACCACTGGGAAATCTCTTATCCTTTGGCTAGACTTGCATCACCCAAAACAAAGCATCACTACCTATCATGCACTCACCCTTGTGGTTCCTACCATATTTTTTATTCATTGGGTTGGTGTGACCACTATTCATTCTACCTTAGGAATTAGAGCTTGGCGCCCTATCACGAGTATCCTATCTGATCTTGGGCACTGGAGAACTGGAAGAAAATGGGTCCAGGGCTTAAGATTTCTAGCGTAACTGAGAATGATTCCCACCATATGGCCTTAGGTGAGAGAAATTGAAGCTACCAGTTTTGGCTCTTTTATTTTCCCTTTCCCTTTTATTGATCTTCTCCTCTTCGACCTGTTGGGAATGAACCATCAACCAGGAGATATCCATCACCTTAACCAACATGGCTATTCTATGCTCCTTAACCACATTCTCATAAACACCAACACAAACTTACTCATTTAGGCCCTAGTATTAGCCACCATATGACATGAACCAAATTAGGACCTAATCATGTCAAGTATCCTAAGTCCAACCCAGATCAAAGATCACCCCTAATACCCCACCGTTAACCACCCTACACCCCATGTTGGATGAACTCCAAATATATAACAAGATAATGCAATATAAATTTAAAGACATGATAGTAAACTTAAAACATCAATCGAAATATACAACCAATTAACCAACTATTTCCAATCCCAATGTGAATACAAATAACAAGTCTAACACTAATAACAACAACGCCCACGCCCATTGTTGTTCGATAAAGCCTCTAAATAGAATAAAAAAACATCTAGTCAGGCATGACCTCGACCATAGCCAAAACCAAATCCAATGAAATAACAAAAATGAAAAAAAGTCTATAGCGTGAAATGGAGTCTTCAAGAGTATGAAGACTCACCACTTTAATCTGACACAAAGATGCCCCAAAATTTAAGTCACTGCACAGAAGGAATGGTAGTATGGTCGGTTACTGCATTGTATGGGGATATAACACCCAAAGATGGTTAGTGGGGTAAACGCTAGCATGTAACTCAGGGATAAAGATAAGATAATGCCATCAATTCAAAACCAAAGAAAATAATCATATGAAATATTAGATATACATAGATACCTTGACGGGATAGGGAACAAGGTTTATCATGCATTTAAAACATTAACCTGGGTTGTGTAGCCCTATCGTCTTAAGACCATTGACGGACTATATGGGTTAAGCTCCCCCAGCTGAAAGGGCCCCAATGTGTGTTAGCCACACCACCAGAGGAAATAACCTGGGATGACTAGTATATACATAAAATATAAAGTGCAACATTATGCCCACAGTCACTAAGGCCACCCTCACATCGGCAAATGTGAGTTTCTAATGTCAGTCCCCCCGGGACCTCCAACTTCTAGAGATTAGCTACTTAACCCCATTTATGCCTAATTAAACCTTTTTTACATAACCAAACCATTTACTAAGGATACATTTAAGTAGGAATTAGCCATTGGTAATGTCATACCAAAATTAGAGCTTGCAAGTCTATTACCTTATGCCATATAAACCATTAAACCAAATTAGACTCCACCGTTTCTAATAAAACCAAAACTATGGTATCCAAGGACTTTCCAAAGTCATATGAGACCAACCAAAACTATTTTATGTTTTTTTAGCCATTTATACAATGCAAGGATTCCAAGAGTAGTCAAACTATGTGGAAAAATCATTCTCATTGATAATTTTACAAATAGGTTGATGACATGCCATTATCAGAGCCAAAGACTAACAAATTTAGGGTTAATCAAGACCCATTAGTTAAACCATAATTCCCATGCATCCCGATGTGCAAAACCATTTTCAAAACATGAAAAGCCATAATTAAAATCATGAGAAACATTAATCAACCATGAACATCCAAAACCCTGAAACTTTATTTCAAAACCATAATAATATCATGAAAGCCATTTATTAAAAAACATTCCTTTAGTAAAATAACAATGAGGGAACAGTCACAGGCCTTAACACTAATAAGTATAGCAATAAACCACCATTGAAAGCCTTAATTTTTCAGTGAGAAACCACCATTGAAAGCTTTAATTAATTATCTTGATGAAACCCTAGCTCTTTCTTGAAGAAAGAGTTTGAGAAAGAAATTGAGAGTGTTTGATTGGGAATAATATGGTCATAATGTCCCAAAAGGTGTTTTAAGTTGTGGCCTCAAAGGAAGTTAAAAAAGGTAAATGTTCAGAATGCCCCCAACTTAAAAATGTAAAACATCGTAGGTGGTTATGAGTCAACCCCCATGACTCGTGACCATAACATATGAATAATACCTTTTAGTCATCACAAAGACAGTGAGTTGGACATCCATACAATGTCCACCATAAAACTCCATGATCCCCAACCATGACCTAACCATACGACTCGTATGGTTTAGTCATATCAAAGGAAAAACCCATAAGGATTAGAAACTGGAAAACCTACGACTAAAACTTACCATCCGTAACCTATCCTTACAACTCTTAGTGGGACACTCATACCCATAGCCAAGTCTAGTCACTAAGTTACTAATTTGAGAAAGGTTTGACCAAATGACCCATCACAACCCGTAATAACTCTTACCACCAAATTATTACTAAGACCAAAACCCATCCACCACTATATTAACACCTAATGAATAGGATCACCTAACCCTTACCATACTATACGACTCATAAAATGAGTCGTTACTAGGACAGTGAGTCCAAAGCTCCGGAAATTTCCAAGGGTCAAAACTTAGGTATTTCATCATAGTCGGACCATACCTTTCCAACTGAGTAAACTTGAGATAATACTTCTGAACACTTGTATTTCCCTACTTTAAGTTGATGAACTCCTATACTTTGGCATCCCTTAACTCAAGCAAGAAGACCCTGTCCAAAAATATAGCAGCAAACTCATCCAACTCTACTGGCCCTGCATCTACATCTCTATCTTTCTTTCACTACTTATACCTAGTATGAGCCACTCATTGCAGTTGGTAAGTAGAAAAATCAGTATTTTCACTCAAAGTGACACCCATAATATTTGTCACTTTTTGAGCACTATCTAATAACTTTTGTAGATCCTCCTCTAAATTAGATCCAAATAATGCTGACGTAATCATCCGAGTGAAATAATAGATTCTAGATACCACCATATTCACTTATGGGTTGGATGGGGAAACAACCTAATGGTTTTTATGAGCGTGTGAGACCTGCTTATTTAGATGATCTTCAGGAACTGGCAGTGGTGCTTGCTGGTTCCCATTTCTTCTTTCATTGGTTTCTTAAGAGGCATTTTTTGTAGACAGATAAAAGATGAGTTATAATAAGAATTTTAATAGACTTCACACTCTATCGCATGACATGAATTATGAAAGAAGTGAGACTTCCTAAAATATTTCATAGCCTCTCCCCCATAAGTATGATGTACTTTACACACATGAATAAGACTCCACTTAATATAGCTTTTAGACACCCTAAGAAAATTTAAAGTTGCTGCATTGATACTAAATTTGTCATAACCTGAGACTACCCTCTAGTCATAACATGGGGCCTAAGGTCATAAGTTACCATAAGCTAACCTGTGGCCTGACATGCGTTAGAATAATGAATAAAGTAACAAAACACTGGGCAGAAGCTAACAGAAATAACTATTTAAAACTATAATAATGTAAAACTAAATACTTAATAAAATTAGAGACAAAAAAAACTGTCTGATGATCAATAATGTTGAAAATGTAAACATCTATTTTAAAGCCTCTACTCATAACAAGTTATTGGGATAAGCCCCCAACTAACTGTAATACCCTGTACTTCTACCTAGTTTAAAATCATTCCAAGAATGTTAGAAACCTAGTTTGAATTAGCTTTCCAATTATACCAATTTTATCCAAATCCGGTATCAGAGTAAAAAGTTATGAATGTTTTACTCAGAGCTATAAAAATCACCCAGGTGCGACGGCCAGGTTGACGGACCATCGATCTAGCGACAGACCATAGGCTAGACCATCGTAGCCAAGGCATTGGGTTAACCTTCTGGATAAGGTGCTATGAACAGGTTGACAGATCGCCGAACTTGTGATGGACCATCTCTACAAGGCAGTGAGTCCTTTCTTTTGTCCATGTACAACAATTAGAACGACATACTGTAGAGCCAGTGACAGACCATCGGTCGAGCCATCATAGGTCCCATTTAGCGAATTTTAAGTCATTTTTAAAGGGTATTTGGTTATTTTTCCACCCATTTTAACCCTTAATTATATTAGACCAGAGCTCATAAGTTCATTATTCATTTATTACATCAAATTAGAGTTTTCTCTCAAAGATCAATCCCCAAGAACAAGAAATCCTAGGTGTTTAATTTCAAGTCAAGGATTCAAGTTTTCCTTCATTAATCTTTAAGAAATCATCCACCCAATTATGTCATGTGTTGATTCATGGGTCCCTTTGATAATGTTCCATATCCTAGTCCTATTGAAATAGGGTTTTTATCCTTGTCCTAGTCCTACTGGGTTACTGCATACTTGTCCTAATCCTACTAAGTTACTTTTGATCCCCCAAGTCTTTAGAAAAGTTGGTTTTGCCCGGGACAAGTTCTCCATGCATCACTTTTAGTCCATAGGCTTCCAAAAGCTGCCTTCCTTCTTATGTGAGGTTTCCTTTGGCGTCAAACAGTCCATAAAATGCTGAAATCTTCATCATTTATACCTGAAAACTTGCTAATCACGTTGGTTAGCTCACTTACAGGAAAAAGGACTAAAAGTGCAGGAATTATATATTTTGTCCTTAAAACTTAGCTAAAATATGGGTGAATTAAGGTGCTTTAGGAGTGTAAATACGCCTCACATCAACACCCCACACTTAAAGCTTTGTTCGTCCTCGAACAAAATATCATGTCCATATAAACATCTACTTAGGGTTTCACAGTAACAACACAAAATATTCATCAAGACAGGCACAACAATTATTAATAAAGAGTAGTTTTCTTGATCAATACTAGAAACAATTCCACCTCCAACCTAGACTCGTGATGATGGTTAATTCGTATTCAAAAGTTAAGGCACAAAAAATCATACACAACTACCCAAAACTCATCAACCATGTGTGTCTCACAATCTATCACCCATACTCACTCACAAGTATTCCATTTTTCAAAACATGGGTATAAGATTTTCCTTGCTCTCACTCTCACAAAGAATTCATATGTCACAACTGATGACCATAGGCTTGCCCTTAGTGTAATGCTCCATTAATATCAGAATGCTAAGCTTAGGATCAAATAGGTCTTTACATGTTGTAATGTAGGCTAAGGGACGGGTAGGACTAGTTTGGCCAGAAATAGTGACTAAGTTCCCTAAGCGCTTTAATACATCACATTATGCCATTTACACTTTCTTTCAAACAACCTTTCTACTTTTTTTTAATCTACCACCCCTTCTCACCTCTTTTGTTATTCGATTTTAACAGAACTAACTTTTTAGTTTTCTTTTCATTTTTCTTTTTTTTTTTATAACACACCTCTATTATAGCCACTCTTTTTCATAACTAATTTCAAGTACCAATACACTCTAAGGCGTCATTCTCACCCAATTTCCTCTTATTTTGTCACATGACTTTACAATTTAAAGCACTTAGGAATTTGGATCAAATTATGGTCTTGAAAAAAAATGGATTAGGCTACATATGAGGCTGTCAAAGAAGATGGCTTAAAGGCTCAAAAGGGGGTTATCTAGGATAATGTCCATGGGTAGATAAAAAGAAGGTAAACAATAATAGGCTGCCAAAGAAATGCCTAAATCATCTCCTAAACTCACACTCTTTATTACGCTTTACATACACACCGGGCAAGTTCTAACATCAGTCACAAACACAAAATATAGTATAATCTCACAAACACAAGGCACATGGGCAACTTTATTGGGAGTAGTATAGACTCTTAACCCAACAGATGAAGGAATTAAACCACACACTTATCACATAGTGAGTCACACTTAGAGCCTAAACATCTCAATAGTAATGATTATAGCATAACTCTTGTTATAATACCATGCCGCCTATCAGAACAATTTCATGCACTTTATGCAAAATATAAAAAAAAAAACTTATTAAAGAGAAAAAAAATTCAAAAAAATTTAACTTCGAAAAAAATTTAACTACTACTAAAAATCAAACAAATGAACATGAATAAATGCAGGTAAGCAAAGAAATACAGCATACAAATACCAGCACCCCACACTTAGATGGGACACACTACCCTCAGTGGAAAATAAATAAGAAGAACCTGATTAGTCAGACTCATCCTCCATGTCTGGAGTCATACCCCCTGCATCGGAATCATCATCAGAGTCGTCATCCTCAGAGTTTCCTCAAATTGTACCCCACTTGATGCCAAAAGTGCGTCGAGGTATTTGTAGCGAGGAGGATTCAGCTTGCTCTTTTCTTCCTCTTTTCTTACCTTTCTGTAAGGTGGGCGCTTTTTGTTTTCCTTGTCGTCCTTTTGGGGCTATTCTACCTGAGATCCTAATAGAGTCATGTTAGCTTTATCTCGGAAGATTCAATTGACAAACAGACAATAGTGGCGCCAACCCACACTTAATTTATTGACACAAACTAATTAAGTGAATGATGTCGATTACTCAGACTTCATCGACATATATTTAGGGGATATGTTCCAACAATATGTTTAGCACAGTCATACTTTCATGTCATCTTACTATCCTATCCAACTCTATTTCATGTAATCTTGACTATACTTTCATGTGTGGATTAATGAACCTTTTGAACAAGACTACTACATAGAGATCGTATCAAGTTATGGAATAGAAATAATCACAACATCTCATGCTTGTATTCAACCATGATCTTTATCTCGATGAGCGAGTCATTCAAACATTCAAGCATTCAACTTTGAAGAGTATGCAATTAGCTTCATCATTTTGATTTCTCAAAAAGAGGACAGTGTATAACAATCAAATACAAGTCGGTACTAAGTCCATAATACCCATACATATTCTTTCACTCAACTAGATGTATCATACAAATCAACACATTCTAATCACCAACACCACTTTAAGATCTAAAATACCATGATAAGCGTAAGATTGTAACAACTTCGGAATATAAACGAAGAACTTATTTGGTATTGAACTCAGAAGATGATCTTGCAAGGTTAGATGAGCAAAAATAAACGTTTTGAGAGATTTGGGAGGCAAAGGCGGCGCCTAATGCTTTGCCTAGTTGAGCATAGGCGCCGCCTATGCTATGGCATTATAGATTCAGAGACCAAAGGCATTGGCATAGGCGGCGCCTATGCTATGGCATTGTTGGACCAAAGGCTTTGGCATAGGCGGCGCCTAAGCTATGGCATTCTAAATTCAGAGACAAAAGGCCATAGTATAGGCCTTGCCTTGTCCATTGCCTAGATTTACATAGGCCTTGCCTTGTCTATTGCCTAGATTTGTAGAGGCAATGCCTAACCGAAAGCTTTTGCTCCTTCATTACTCACTTACCACCTTTAACATTGCTCACTTTCAAATCAAAATTTGAGACCAAGCTTCTCCTTTATACGTCTTACACCTACACTTACTCAAAAACAACAAAAACGATTAGAACGATGGGTTTCCTCCCATCAAGCGCCTTAGTTTTGGTCATGGATCGACTATAAAAACAAACTCCTAGTAAAACAAAACAATTAAAGACGATGGGTTGCCTCCTATCTAGCGCTTGATTTATTGTCGCAGCACGACATAGTTATCTTGATTACTTAGACTTCATCGAGATATATGGTGCATCGTTTTCTGAATGGATTCAGACGACGCTGATGCTTACTTGTAGGCATGCAATCTTCTTTGCGATGCCTCTTGTGCATACATATCCCAGGTGGGATACTAATTATATCATTAATAGACCAACTAATGGCTCTCTTATACCTCTTTAGAGCAGAGATGAGAGCCTCTACTTGTTGTTCACCTAAATCAGCCACAACACTCACCTGAAGTGTATTTCTACTTCCTAAGAACGCATAACTTAGGTGACTGGGGAGCTCTTCCGATTCTAGCACTGGATACTCTTCAATGGAATTCTTCACTGCTGGTGAGGGACGATTCTTAAGATCAGGGTCGAACTTCTTAGGGGCATGAGAATAGGACCCTATTCCTGTTAGAGCACAAACAGTTTCTTCATATTCTTCAGCCTCCTCACGCTCAAAATTCAGCAGCTCATCAGATAGTGACTCATCAGTAAGCTGCTTTTCTACTGATAATTCTTTGTCATCCTTATAATTAAGTTCAGCTACAGAGAACACATCCATATCTTCGGGTTGCTTCATTGCTTTGCATATATCAAAATGGACCACTTCTTAATTCAACCGACATAAAAGCTCATTAGCTTTCATGTCAATAAGCACACTTCCAGTTGCGAGGAAAGGGCGTCCCAAGATTATGGGAATTTCAGAATCCACCTCGCAATCCAAAATAACAAAGTCTGCAGGAAAGATGAAGGTGGAAACCTTCACCAACACATCATTTAAGATATTAATAGGTCATTTTACTGACCTATCTGCCATCACGAGCCGCATATTGGTTGGTGTATGGTCGCCCAACCCCAACTTTCTGTAGACGGATAGTGGCATCAAATTGATGCTTGCTCCCAAATTGCACAATGCCTTAGCAAAATTCATAGATCCAACCGTGCAAGGAATAGTGAAAGCACCAGGGTCTGCCTTTTTCTGTACTAAGGACCTTGTGGCAATTGCACTGCAATGATGAATATTATCTGCCGGCTCATAGATTACTGCCCGCTTCTTTGTTAAAAGGTCCTTCATGAATTTAGCATACCCAGGCATCTATTCCATCACCTCCACCAAAGGAACATTAATAGTCAGCTGCTTCAACATCATCATGAATTTACTGAACCTTGTATCATCCGCCTTCTTCTTCAGTCTTTGCGGAAAAGGTGGTGGTGGAAGGGGAATCATTTTCTCCACCATTTTCTTTTTATGTTGCTTCTGATTATCAACCTTTTCAGGTGTGTCATCAGCCTTTTTCTTCAATCTCTGAGGAAAAGGTGGGGGTGGAAGAGGAATAGTTTTCTCATGAACGCGCTCCTTCTGATTTTCAGCTTCTACAAAATCATCACAATCTGCTTTAATAACAATCTCCTCTATATCATCAACCACCTGCTTGCCTTTAGACGGATTGTCTAACACCTTACCGCTCCTGGTAGTAATAGCCCTGCATGATCCATCATTCCTTGGATTTTGCACAGTGTCACTTGGTAAAGTGCCAGCTTTTCTTTGGTTGATTGTCACTGATAGTTGACTCAATTGTTGCTCCAGCTATTTTATTGCAGTAGAATGCGAGTCAACCAATTGCTTTATTGAGGACAAATCATTTATTGCCTCAGTTACTCCCGTGCTGGTTGCCTCCACTCCTTTCAACAGCTTAGCCATTATATCTTTCATGGACATATTTCCAGAACAAGATGCAGCAGCGTCACGTCTTCCAGGAGGAACATACAAACCACTCCTGTCAGTCTTATCCTTCCAACTACCTTGATCACGGTCCTTGTTTCCAGATCTATCATAATAGTTCCGACCTTGGTTTTCTTGGGCATTGCCTCAAAACCCCCCTGAAAGTTAGCTTCTTCTTCAGAATCGGATTCATCTCTCCCTTTTGACGCAACTGCTTTGACTTTTTCGGTCTTCCCTGATAATATATGCTTTGTAAGAAGATCCATCTGTGTTTTCATGTGCGCCATATCTTGATCACATTCCTCTTCTCTTCGCCTTTGTTCTGAAGTCATGCCAATAGATATAGTAGAGCTTGCTACCTCAGAATCCCTGGTATGCCAAGCTCTACTCTGCTTTATCATACGATCTAGCATATCACTTGCCTAAACAAAAGTAATCTCCATGAATGATCCTCCACCCGCATTATCCACCACGGTTTAGTTGCTGAATTCAAGGATCTGTATAGTATCTCGACCAAGTGGACATTGGTCATGTGATGGTTTGGGCACCTCATAAGCTTCTTCTTGAATCTCTTCCATGTTTCGTGGAGGGCTTCAGTTGGAAGCTGACGAAAGTTGCTAATTTCATCTCTCAATTGTGCTCTTTTGGATGGCGGAAAGAATCTTTCTAGGAAAGCGTCTTTCAATTGCCTCCAATTTGTAATAGAATCAGGAGTCAGCCCGTTCAACCATAGAGTTGCCTCTCCAGATAGAGACAATGGAAATAAGCACAGCCGAATTGCATTCTGATCACCGCCTGGATTGTCAAATGACTTGCATGTAGAGATAAAGTTGACCAGATGCATATTCGGATCATCACCTGCAAGTCCACCGACTAATCCTTTGAGTTTCAATAACTAAATCATGGTGCTAGTGATGTTGAACTTGGCTCCGGGTGCCAATGGCGGAGGAATAATAGCTCCTGTGTCACCAGCTCTATCCAGATCATCATCATCATCATCGAAGGGAATCTGCATAGCTCGGCATTTAGGCCGAAATCTTGCTTGACGATCTTTTCTATTTGCTGGTGTTGCAACCTCAGCATCACACCTAGGGCTTAGTGACTCATCATCAGGATCTGCTGCTCGCCCAGGGTTATCGATATTTTGTTGATGTAATTGGGCAGAGGCTAATGCAGCTAGTCTAGCCTGCTCCTGTTGAGCAACCCTTCTCTCAATGTCACGTTGTGCATCCATCCTTCCAATAAGTTGCGGTTTAGGGTTTATGGGTAATAATGGTTGTCCCAAACTTTGAGTATTTGGCATGCACTAAACGAAAACCTGCAGAAAACAAAAACAACAACTAAAAGTAAAGTACGAGAATCTTTGACCAAAGGGTCTAGTAATTATCACAAACTTAGTTGACAATCGTATTCCCCGGAAACGGTGCCAAAATTTGATAATACCCAAACTACAACTCTTATAAGAGTGTAAGCGGTCGCTGTCAAATATAGAACCCAACTGGGTTGGGTGTTGAATCCCACAGGGAATACTCGGTCACTAAGTATGCAACTATTAGTAGACTGTTGGTCAAAAATTCTATGGAAAGGGGGGATTTTAGGTTTGGCGTGAATTAATAATAGCAAAGTAAAAACAGAATGCTTTGTTTAGTAGGATTTAATCAATGAGAAGTATAAGTTAGGGTTATGTCCACTTTACGAGCTCTACGTATCTATTAACTATGAGTTATGCAGAATTCAGACATGCATGCACTTATAGAGGTTCATGTTCTAATGGTAAATCCTAGCGTCTCTCGACCATCAAGGATTATCTCACTTTAAATCTCTCAAGCTTAAAGCGTATAACTAACGGTACAAACTCTCCAAGAGGTTAATCCAGCTACAGCACTAACTTTTAAATAGGGGTTGGTAGCCCTATTTCCTTGTCATTCTCTCTTTTCCAGACATATAACTTTTCTTTCGAACAAGTTAATGCTATACTGGCGTATTCTATATGTTTGCAACCACAAGAATTCAATTAAGATGAAGAGAGTAATGATATAAGCAGCATACGTATCAAGAATTCACAAACTCATAGCAATAGATAGTATATCATAAGGCTTCCATAACCCTAACAGAGAAGTTTAGCTCCTCATGAGTAGAACGGAGATCACAGTAGATATAACCATCATACCACAAGAGAGCTGAGTTTTCTCTGTAAAAGTCGAATGGAAAGAAAAAATAGAAAATAGAATGAATAGAAAATAGAATGAATTGAATTGAATGAGAATGAATTGAATTAATTAGAATGGGAAGGAATAGAAAGGGGGATAAGAAGAGAATGCTGAAAAGTTTCAGCAAAATAGGGTTTATATAACATCCATATCCTAGTCCTATTGAAATAGGGTTTTTATCCTTGTCCTAGTCCTACTGGGTTACTGCATACTTGTCCTAATCCTACTAAGTTACTGCTGATCCCCCAAGTCTTTAGAAATGTTTTTTTTGCCCGGGACAAGTTCTCCATGCATCACTTTTAGTCCATAGGCTTCCAAAAGCTGCCTTCCTTCTTACATGAGGTTTCCTTTGGCATCAAACAGTCCATAAAATGCTGAAATCTTCATCATTTATACCGGAAAACTTGCTAATCACGTTGGTTAGCTCACTTACAGGAAAAAGGACTAAAAGTGCAGGAATTATATATTTTGTCCTTAAAACTTAGCTAAAATATGGGTGAATTAAGGTGCTTTAGGCATGTAAATACGCCTAACATCACCCTTTCACCCATGAAGCTCAAGAATCTCTTTTAAAAATCCAAGATTTATGTATGTATGAACGTTCATGATTTAAATTGAATTGAAATTTATGTTTATGATGTTGTGGGGTTTTGATTTATGTTTGAAATTACATATTCCAATGATTGACCCTAGGATATGGTGATTTATATAATAATCATGATCAACCTATAAATTTACATGTTGATTGATGTATCTATAATTATTAGATGTGTTGATGATTGTATAACTAAAACATGCTCCCCGTGTGCTAGATTAAATGCCTATGTAAAGGAAAAGTGCCATACTAGTATGATAATATGAAATCCTTTTTTATGTACAAGTTTATACATGTCAAGTGTTTGATAAAATGTCTTAGACAATGAATTAGAGATACATGTGTGGCCATTGTGGTGATTTAGAACTTGTACTTCATGAATTCTCCAACTTATTATATTATGGATTGTGATATTTGTCATGTATTTGAGAAAGTCATGCTTTGTCAATTTCATGCTATCGAGTCCTAGGGGTACTTGTACCCGACAATTAATTGTGTGCCTAGAGCCAGTGTCATGGTTTCAAGATACTCTTAGTCGAGCTATGTTCATATAAATTCAGTTAGTCATCTGACACAGGAAAACTCAGTAAAATTTAGTAATCTCAAAAACCTTAGAAATTTAGTAATCTCAATTTTATTCAATTAGTCAACGAAACTCAGTTAACTAAGTCCAGTCAATTCAGTTAATCATGGTTAGTGTCTATTTAGATGGGAGTAGAAATTAGCACTGAGTGAACCCAAGGATGGGAACCCACCAGTTATATAAGGGTGTGATTCTTAGAAGCAATCCTTGCGTTGAAGAACTACGTAGCTAGAGTAGGATAAGACATCATAGACTGTTATATGAGGGCAAATTAGGTGGCTTAACCTATTATATGAGGGTTCCCATTGTTCTCACTAGATTTACCTATTATATGAAGGTTACTCATACGTTGTCATTACCAGTGGCGCGGTATTGACATCCTTCCAATTAGGGTTACAAATTGGACCCCAACTCAGCCATAATGGCGTATTGGGGTGTTTCAGTTAGTTGAATACTTACCACAGTTTTAGTTATAGAATCAAGACTGTCAGATGCAGTCATTTAGTCTCAGTAGTAGAACTCAGATAGTTTTATAAAAATCAGGACTGTCAGATATAGTCTACCCAGAATAGTACAAAACTCAGCTAGTTCTACTAGAACCCAGACTTTCAGATATAGTCACTCAGTATCAGTTATTTCAAATATATAGATATTAGTATCTCATGTTATTAGTACTCAGACTTAGTAATCATGTATCATGAACTTAGTTACGGTTATTATGTATTCATGTAGGTATTCTAATATTCATGTTATTCAACCAGTTAGTATAGTTCATGTATGTGAACCCTTTGCATCCAGCCTACCTTACATGCATACCAGTATATTTCAACATACTGATGCATTTATGCTATGGTATTTTATACCATAAGTTCAGAAGCACAATCTCCAAAGCATCAGTAGCATTCCAATCTCCATAGTCAGAGTTAGCAGTGAGTCCTTATCCTTCGAGGATATGACCATTACTTTATTATATCATTAATTAATCTATTAGTTGGAGTTAGTTGGGTACATGTCCCATCAATTCCTTATTCAGACAATTCAGTCAGGTAGAGGCTTTCAGACTATAATATGTTCACACAGTTTATTTTAGTTTTTTGGGGTATTTCATACCCCATCCATATGTTATGTTTTATCAGTTATGATATAGTTTTGAACCTTACAGCCTTAAAACCTTTATTTTTATATTTATATAGGTTATTATATAGTGATTAGGTACAAATATCAGTCATGGGTTAGCTTGTGGTCCTTTAGGGTCATGAGCATCGTGTAGCATTATGGGTACTAGATTCGAGGCATTACAAACTTGGTATCAGATCCTAAGGTTCAATAGTGTCCTAGGAAGTCTGAAAGCTACATTTAGTAGAGTCTTGTACATAGGTATGTTGCGTACCACATTTATGTGCAGGAGGCTATGAGATGTTTTATTAATAGTTTCCCATCTTTTAGTGTTCATGTTATGCCAGTGAGCATAATCTTAAGTTAATCTCTCAGTCTAATCCTTTTCTCTTTCGCTTACAACACATGCCTCCCAAGAAAAGAACTGGAACTCAGTCAGCCCCTCAGCCCAAAGAACATTTGGGCGAACATATTTCTCATGCAGAGTTCAAAGCTACATTCACTACTATTGCTCAGTCAGTTGCTACTCAGAATGAATGACCAGCTATCATTCCGGCCAACCCAGTGGCCAATTCAGCTGCAGCCAGGATTTGGGACTTCACCCGAATAAATTCTCTATCCTTTTTTGGGTCTAAGTTAGATGAGGACCCTCAGGAATTTCTTGATCAAGTTCAGAAGGTTACAGATATCATGGGGTTTACTTTTAGTGAGAGTGCAGAGCTAGCTGTATATCAGTTGCAGGATGTTGCTCACACTCGGTTCAAACAATGGAAATCAGAGAGGGCTGTAGATGTAGGGCCTATTGAGTGGGAGGAGTTTGCTACTACATTCTTGGATAGATTCTTTCCCTTAAAGTTGAGAGAAACTAAAGTGTTAGAATTTATCAACCTCAGGCAAGGCAACATGATAGTGAAAGAGTATTCTCTTAAGTTTACTCAATTACCCAGATATGCTCCTCATGTTGTTACTGATAGCAAGACTAAGATAAGTAAGTTTGTTTTAAGGGTGAATAATAGTATGGTCAATGAGTGTAGGTCCGTGAAGTTAAATAGTGACATGAACATAGCCAGGTTTATGACTCATGCTCAACAGATAGAGGAGCAAAAGATTAAGATGAGGGAGAAGCAGAATAAAAGAGTAAGGAAATATAGTTTCATCTTTGCTCAACCCAAATCAAAAGAAGGAAACCGTTCTTAGTTTTATCCTAAATTAGCAGTTCCAGATTCTTCTTAAGCTAATGCTCCAGCTCCTATGTTCAGGGATGTTAACAAAGATAGAGCGCCAGGCTCTAAATCTCAGGGCAGTGTTAACAGTGCTTGAACCTATCCTCTTTTCCAGACTTGTGGCAAGCACCATCAGGGTATTTGTAGAGCTAGCAGTGGTATTTATTTTAGATATGGCAAAACTGTCCACAGAGTCAGAGACTGTCCTCATCCAGGTCCTCAGGGTCAGCACAGTCATTCCCCAACTCAATCCAATCGCCTAAATTAGTAGAGTGGTACCTCCAGTGCTACTAGTGGTAAATTCCCAAATCAACTTTATGCTCTCCAGTCTCAGCAAGATCAGGAAAATTCTCCTGCTATGGTTAATGGTACGTTCTAGATCTTTCATGTGCATGTTTACACTTTGCTAGATCCAGGAGCTTCTTTGTCTTTTGTTACTACCTTTATAGTAGTTGATTTCAGAGTTAGTCCCAAAATTCTTATAGATCCCTTTTCCATATCTAACCCAGTGGATAAAAACATCATAGCCCGGTGGGTATATAGGAACGTTCCGGTCATGGTATCTCAGAAAGTCACCTCAGCCAACTTAGTCAAATTAGAGATGACTGATTTTGATGTCATTCTCGGCATGGATTGGCTTTATTCCTACTATGGGATAGTCGACTACAGAAATAGAATTGTCCAATTCTAGATTCCGAATGAACCTATCCTAGAGTGGATGGGTAGTACTTCAACTTTCAGAGGTCAACTTGTTTACTACCTTTGGGCATAAAAAATGATATCTAAAGGATATGTCTATCATTTTGTTAAGGACACTAGTTCCAAATCACCCAGTCTGGAATCAGTCCCAGTCATGAATGAATATTCAAATATTTTTCCCAAAGATCTTCTAGGAATTCCTCCCAAAAGGGAAATAGACTTTGCCATGGATCTTTTTCTAGATACTTAGCCCATACCTATTCCGACATATAGAATGGCAATAGCAGAACTCAAAGAACTGAAAGAGCAGTTGAAGAATCTCTTAGATAAGGGATTTATCAGGACCAGTGTGTCTCTGTGGGGTGCACCAGTCTTATTCATGTGCAAGAAAGATAGTTCTCTTAGAATATGCATTGCTTACCGTCAGCTCAGTAAAGTCAGAGTCAAGAACAAGTATCCACTTCCCAGAATTGATGACTTGGTTGACCAACTTCAGGGTGCCAGCTATTTCTGTAAGATAGACTTTAGATCAGGCTATCATCAGGTCAGATTTAGAGAATGTGACATTCCAAAAATAGCCTTCTATACTCGGTATGATTACTTTGAATTCTTATTTATGTCCTTTGGTCTTACCAATGCCCCAGCAACTTTCATAGACTTGATGAACCAGGATTTTAATTAGTACTTGGACATGTTTATCATAGTCTTTATAGATGACATTCTAGTCTATTCCCGCTGTTAGCATGATCATGCAGACCATCTCAAAATTGTACTTCAGATACTTAGAGATTATCAAATGTTTGCCAAATTTAGTAAGTGCGAATTTTGGATAAGGTCAGTAACATTCCATTGTCATATTATTTTTGGTGATGGCATTAGGGTTGATCCTCAAAGGACTGAAGAGGTAAGAAACTAGCCCAGACCTGTCTCTCCATCATATATCAGGAGTTTCTTAGGTTGGGCTAGCTATGACAGACGGTTTGTTGAGGGATTTTCTTCTATTTCATCCCCTATGTTCCATATTGACTCACAAGAAAATCAAGTTTCAATAGCCAGATCCTTGCGAGAAGAGTTTTAGGAGTTGAAGACTTGACTCACCTCAGCTCTAGTCTTAGCTCTTCCAGATGGTCTAGATGGGTTCATAGTGTATTTTGATGCATCCAGAGTAGGTTTGGGTTGTGTAATCATGCAGCATGGTAAGGCCATAGGCCACGCCTCTATACATGTTAAATTCTATGAGAAGAATTATCCTACTCATGATCTTGAGTTAGCAGCCGTAGTTTTTTCCTTGAAGATTTGGAGTCATTATCTATATAGAGTTCATATAGATGTATTCATAGATTATAAGATCCTTCAGTATGACTTTTCTTAGAAAGATCTCAATCTTCATCAGAGAAGGTGGTTAGAGCTCTTGAAAGATTATAACATGAGTGTCTTTTATTATCTGGGAAAGGCCATTGTCATGGATGACGCTCTCAGAAGATTGTCTATGGGTAGTGTTACTAATGTTAAGGATAGTAAGAAGTAGTTAGCTAAAGAAATACATTAGCTTGCCAGACTAGGCATTTGCTTAGTCGATTCAGAGGAGGGTGACATATGGGTTCAGAGTAGTTCAAAATCATCTCTAGTTTTAGAGGTGAAACAAAAGGAAGATAGAGATCCCAGTCTAGTCAAGTTGAAAGAGTCAGTCAAGAATAAAAAATTAGAGGTTTTCTCCCAAGGGGGAGATGGTGTATTACATTGTCAAGGTCATCTGTGTGTTCCAGGTGTAACGACTTAAGGCAGCAAATTCTAGTAGAAGCACATGGTGCACTACTCTATTCATCTAGGGGCCATAAATATATACTGCAACTTGTGGGAAATCTATTAGTGGAGTGGGATGAAGAGAAATGTTGCAGAGTTTGTGGTTAAGTGCTCTACATATCAGCAGGTTAAGATAGAGCATTAGAAACCTAGTTGGTCCATGTAGAAATTCAATATTTCTACTTGGAAGTGGGAAGAAGTAAACATGGACTTTGTGATGGGTTTGCCTTGAACTTGTCACCAGCATAATTTAGTTTGGGGTATTGTATATAGGATGACCAAATTAGCCCATTTTCTTCCAGTCCATACCTCTTATTCAGTCGAAGATTATGCCAAACTCTACATCAAAGATGGTCAGATTGCACAGTTTTCTATTATCTATTATCTCAGATAGAGGTACCTAGTTCACCTTTCATTTTTGGAAAGCATTCCAAAAGGATCTTGGCACCCAAGTTCATCTCAGTACAACCTTTTATCCTTAGACAGATAGTCAAGTAGAAAGGACCATTCAGACTTTAGAAGATATGCTAAGGGCGTGTGCAATAGATTTCAAGGGTAGTTGGGATGATCACTTGTCTCTGATTGAGTTTGCATAGAACAACATCTATCATTCCAGTATTCGGATTGCTCCATTCAAAGCTCTCTATGGTAGGAGGTGCAGATCTCTAATCAGTTGGTTTGAAGTTAGTGAAGCCTCAACTATAAGGCCTGACTTAGTATTCGATGCCTTATAAAAAATCCAGTTGATCAGAGAAAGACTCTAGGCTGCTAAGAGCCAACAAAACTCTTATACTGATATACACAGAAAGGATCATGAGTTAGAGATTGGTGATTATGTATATCTAAAGATATTTTCCATGAAGGGAGTGAAGAGATTTGGTAAGAAGGAAAAGCTCATTCCCCGATATTCGGACCCTTCAAGATTCTTAGTCGATTAGGCAATGTAGCTTATGAGCTCGAATTGCCTTCAGATCTAGCCTCAATTCATCTAGACTTACATGTCTTTTTTTTCAAGAAGTTCATGGTGACCCAGCAGTCGTAGTCCCTATTCAGAGCATAGATGTTCAAAGTAGCCTCTCTACTGAAGAGATCCTAGTCAAAATAATAGACTATCTATAATACCCCAAGAACTCCAACCAATAGTGCCACCATGAATCAAGCTCATGAGAAATAAATTATATTGCTTTGGTTGTTTTGTGATCAAGGATGAAGTGTATTAAGTCCTCAAAGATGTCCTAGCGATTAGGTGAATCAAAACATCCCTTATCGATTGAATTCTTGAGAAGGATTTTGACATAGTCAACTTCAAACGAGCATAGCTCTTGTTTTTCTAAGAAATTTTGCTCTCATGACCCACCAACAAATATATAATTGAATTATCTTTCCAACTGTACCAATTTCACCCAAATCTAGTATTGGAGTGAAAAAGTTATGCCAATTTTACTCCAGCATGTCAGCCCAGAAACTGTGTGACGACATTTTGTGATGACTTGTCACAAGTCTGACGGCTTGTCACAAAATGTAGTCACCTTAAGCAGAAAGTCAGAAATTCCACGCTTTTGTGACGATATTTTATGATGACTTATCTCAAGTCTAATGACTTGTCACAAATGTTGTCAGCTATTTTTTTCAGCAATTAAAGTACATTTTTGCAAGGGTATTTTGGTCTTTTCCCATATTTTGGAGGCCCCTATATATATATGAGAATCTCCATCCAAACCCTAATTTCTTTATTTTCTCTTCCAATTCTCTTAAGAAAATATATCTAGAGTTTCATTTAAGAACTTTAATCTTCCAAAACTAATCCATAAATCTTCAAGATTTCTTCAAGAACCAAGTTCCTCATAGTGTGGGCTTCGAGAATCATTTATTACAAGTTTGGATAGAGTCTCAAGCACTAGAATTCATCCAATTTAAAAAATTAAGGTATGTGGGGTTTTGAACAAGAGCAAATCCTTTCATTTTTGTGCCCAACGGTTTGATTTCAATTATGGATTTATATGATTTTACAAGTGGGTTTATACCCAATTTACTTCATCATGAGACTATGAGAATATAAATTATTCAAGCTTTGTTATACATGATTATATTACTATTCCCAAGTTATGAATTCATATTTAATATTGTGAATTTCATATTTCTACCATGAGTTGATATTACAAGTGCTTTCAAGATATGTGTCAAGTTTTAAGCTTCCTTATGACAAATTGGATTATTTAGTATATTGATCCATAAGATTGAGTTGTTAAAATGAGTCTTGATATTTTCTCAAAGTTATTGATGTTGCCATGATTTAATGAATTGATACATTTTGATATTGAGAAATATTGATTTGATTTGAGTCGAGTTAGGAATCCATAAATTGAATATGATTTTATAAATGAGAAAGAGATTTGATTTGATCTTCATGATAGACCCTTGTGATGTTTGTGGTGGATTTTTTAATGCCTTCTGAGCTTGTGTCTGGGAGTAGTATTTAGCACCGAGCAGAAAATATGGTATTTTCCCCAAAACTACGTGCCACCGTAGGATTGGTATTGATATTTGTAGGACAGAGGCTGAGTATGAGATTATGGTCACTAAATTGAGGTTGTACTCCCTGGCAAGAGTAGGACGCTCCTACCAATGTGGGGTTCTCTCCTTAGGATGGCAATATATTGGACTCCATGTAGCTTATATGGTTTATGTTGGTTATAAGAACCTCCCATGTCTATAAGAGTTGAATTTCTTGAATTACTGAGTCACTCTGAGTCTTGAGTTGAAGAGTTGAGTTCTTTATGATGATTTATGAGGTTTTTATCATATGATTTATTTACTATGAGATCATGAAAAGTATGTTTCAATCTAACTCAAGCCAAGTGAGCCATCATTGTACATATTTACATTGTTGCATGCACCCCTATATACTTAGTATATTCCAAAGTACTAACCCACATATTTTCCTATGGGCTACATTTTCTTGTATTGTAGGTTTAGGCACTCATCCGCAACCGCATTAGCGATATTCGGATGTCTCACTACATTTCCTTTGTGGTGAGTCCTCATGGTTTGAGTACCGCATCTATATTTTTGTGATATCATTTTTTTGTAATGGATTTCAGTACTGTTGAGTCAGCTGGGGGTTTTCCCCAAAGGCTCCTTGATTTAGATGTATAGAGGCTTTGTGAGACTAGAGGGATGTATGTATAGACATTCAATATATATTTTGGTTGTACAGTTTACTATTTCCTAGTATCTCTCTTGAACCTGATGTGATATATCTCTTTATTATGCATGACTATTGTTGAATTGAGTTCCTTGAGGTAGTGTATGGCTCTGAGGGTTAGCTTGGGGCTATGTCTTGTCCTAAGCACCGTGTGATGTCTCGGGATTGAAATTTTGAGGCGTTACAAAGCTTGGTTTCAGAGCCTAAGGTTTAAGAAGTCCTAGGTTCTAGGGAGTCTGACAAGCTGCGTTACGTAGTGTCTTGATCATGGGTGTGTAGCGCGCCACATCTATGAGCAAGAGGCTATGGGTTATTTTAGGAAAAGTCATTTCTTTCTTTCTAAAGTTATCGTGCCTACAATTGTCTCTTTATCTGTGATTAACTCATGCTTTTTTATAACAGAAAATGCCTCCTCATCGAGCTTACACAAAAAAAAAGCAACCTCAACCCGTTGATCCCTTGAACGAGCATGTGTCTCATACAGAATTTCGGGTAGCTATTTAGGTCCCAGGCAATTACTGCTAATGCTCAAGCTAATGGCCAGGCTACTATTTTGCCTCTGCAATAGAATAAATCTACTACAACTCGAGTTTATGACTTTATGTGGATGAATCTGCCTGAGTTCTATGGGTCGAAGGTAGGTGAAGACCCACAGATGTACTTGGATAAAATGAGAAAGATCACCCAGATTATGCATGTGACTGAGGAGACGAGTGTTAAATTAGCTTTCTATAAAATGAAAGATGTTGCATATGATTGGGTAGAGATGTGAAGGAAGAGTAAAAGGAAGGATGATGCTTCCATGACTTGGCAGTTATTCTAGGATGCATTCTTGGACAAATTCTTTCCTCTTAAGATAAGGGAAGCAAAGATAGAGAAATTCATGAATTTGAGACAAGGCTCCATGACTGTTAACGAGTATTATCTTAGATAATCAGTTATCCAAATATGCTCCTAGTATGATAGATGACTCCAGGACTATCATGAGCAAGTTCTTGACCGGCGTGTCGAGTTACGTTGTGAAAAAGTATAGATCTGCTATGCTTAATAGGGATATATACCTTTCTCGATTGATGATACATGCCCAATAGATTGAAACTAATAAGGTGAAAGAGAGGGAGAGAGTAAGAGGGAATAAAAGAGCTAGATTAGAGCAGTAGGGATTCGGTCAGTCCAAATTCCATGGAGGGAACCACCCTCAATTCCAGAGATGTCCGTTTATGCACGTGCTTTCCTCAGTTAGTGCTCCCCAACCTAGAAGCAGGTAGGAGCAAGGGAACAGGCCTATCCCATCCAGGTCTCAAGAAAGTGTAGGTAATAGACCTCGTCCTTCTTTATGTGCCAAGTGTAGTAAAGATCATTTTGGCGAGTGTTTTGTTGATCAGAAGGGTTTCTTTGGTTGTGGTAAGTTGGGCCACCGACTTAGAGATTATCTGTATGCTAGATAGGGGAGTTGAGATGCTCATCCCCAGAGTCAGGCTACCAGTGCCCCCGCTCCCGTAGTCTGCCCAGTTCCTCCTCAGGGCGCCTCTTCTATTACTGCTGGCGGTTCGCACTAGAATCACTTCTATTCTATACCACCTCTCCAGGAGTAGGAGGACTCTCCAGATGTTATCACTGGTATGCTCCATGTCTTCTATTTTGATATATATGTTTTAATGGACCCCGGTTTGAGTTTCTCTTATGTGATATCTTTGGTTGTTGTAAATTTTGAGATGGAACCTAAATGGATTCCTAAGCCTATTCTGGTTTCTACCTCGGTAGGAGAATCTATTATTGGTAAGAGAGTATATAAGAAGTGTCCTGTCATTATCCTTCATCGAGTCATATGTGCTGATTTGATTGGGCTAGATATGGTTGGTTTTGATGTCATTCTAGGTATAGATTGGTTTCACTCATGCTATGCGCCTATAGATTGTCGTACCCAAGTGTTCAAGTTTAAGTTTCCTGATGACCCTATTTTTGAGTGGTCCAAGAGTTCTATAAATCTGAAGCGCCATTTCATATCGTACCTCAAAGCTAGGAAATTGATTTCCAAGGGTTGCATTTATCACCTAGTTCGAGTTAAAGACCTCAAGTTCGAGACTCCGACTATTCAGTTAGTTAGCATTGTTAATGAGTTTCCAAATGTTTTCCCAAAATATCTCCTAGGGGTCCCACTTGATAGAGAAATAGAATTCAGGATTGATCTCCTTCCTGGCACTCCGCCTATTTTCATTTCTCCATACCGTATGGCTCCCGCAGAACTTAAAGAGTTGAAGGAGCATATCAAAGATCTCTTAGACAAAGGCTTTATCAGACCCAGTGTTTCCCCATGGGGTGCACCTATTTTATTTATGCGTAAAAAAGATAGTACATTGTATATGTGTATTGACTACCATCAACTCAACAAGGTAACTATTAAGAACAAGTACCCTCTTCCTAGAATTGATGATTTATTTGATCATCTACGGGTGTAAGTTATTTCTCAAAGATAAAACTTAGATCTGGCTATCATTATCTTAAAGTGAGAGAGTGTGATGTTCCAAAGACAACCTCCCAAACCCGTTATGGTTACTTTGAGTTTCTTCTCATGTCCTTTGGGTTAACCAAGGCTCCATCAGCCTTCATGGACCTCATGAATTGAGTGTTTAGGAAATATCTTGATATATTTGTCATTGTATTCCTAGATGATATTCTTGTGTATTCCTAAAGAGAGGATGATCATGCCGACCATCTTAGAATTGTCTTGCAAACTCTTAGAGATCATTAATTATTCACTAAATTTAGCAAGAGCGAATTTTGGCTAAGGTTAGTTTCTTTCCTGGGTTATATTGTTTCCGCCGAAGGAATTAGAGTCGATCCCCAAAAGGCAGAAGTTGTAAATAATTGGCCTAGACCTACCTCTCCATCTGACGTTAGGAGTTCCTTGGGTCTAGCTGGTTACTACCGTCGTTTTGTTGAGGGCTTCTCTTCCATTGTGTCTCCTATGACCCGGTTGACCCAAAAGAAAGTTAAGTTCCAGTGGATAGATACCTATGAGAAGAGTTTTTAGGAGTTGAAGACTCGAATCACTTCAACCCCAGTTTTAGCTTTACTCGATGGTACTGATGGTTTTGTGGTGCATTGTGACGCTTATAGAGTTGGTTTGGGTTGTGTGTTGATGTAGAGGAGTAAAGTTATAGCTTATGCCTCTAGACAGTTGAAGCCTTATGAGAAGAATTACCTAACCCATGATCTTGAATTAGCAGCTATAGTTTTTGCTTTGAAAATCTGGGACATTATTTGTATGGTGTTTATATTGATGTGTTTACTGATCACTAAAGCAGCAGTATGTGCTTACTCAGAGGGAGTTGAATCTTAGACAAAGAAGATGGTTAGATTTACTAAAAAACTATGATATGAGTGTGTTGTATCACCCGGGAAAGGCCAATATTATGGTAGATGCTCTTAGCAGGTTGTCTATGCGTAGTGTAGCTCATGTAGAGAATAATAAGAGAGAAGTAGCTCATGATGTTCATCGTTTGGCTAGGTTGGGTATTAGATTGGTTGATTCCGTTGAAGGGAGTATGTTAGTTCAGAGTAGTTCTGAGTCCTCTTTGGTCTCGGAGGTAAAGAAGAAGCAAGACAGAGATCCTAGTTTGGTCAGACTGAAGGAGTCAGTTAAGGAACAAAAGGTAGAGGTTTTCTCCCAAGGGGGAGATGGTGTGTTGAGATTACAGGGTAGATTTTGTGTTCCCGATTTTGATGATCTATGGTAGAGAATTATGGCTAAAGCACATGGCGCGTGATATTCTATTCATCCCAGTGCTACCAAGATGTACCGTAATTTGTAGGAAATCTATTGGTGGAACAGTATGAAGAAAGACATAGCAGGATTTGTGGCAAAGTGTTATACTTGTCAATAGGTTAAGGTAGATCACCAAAGGTCCAGTGGTGTAATACAAGAGTTTAACATTCCTAATTAGAAGTGGGAAGAAGTAAATATGGATTTTGTAATTAGTTTTCCTCCTTCTCGTCGTCATCATGATTCAATTTGGGTTGTTGTAGACTGGTTGACTAAATCAGCTCATTTTTTGCCAGTGCATTCATCTTATACAACTGGGGATTATACTAGATTGTATATCCATGAGTTATTTAGATTTCATAGAGTTCCTTTGTCTATCATCTCAGATAAGGGTACTCAGTTTACTTCACAATTTTGGAGAGTCTTTCAGAAGGGTCTTGGTACCCAAGTTAATTTGAGTTCCGCTTTTTATCCGTAGACAGATGGTAAGGCTGATAGGACTATTCAGACTTTAGAGGACATGTTGAGGGCATGTGCGCTTGATTTCAAAGGTAGTTGGGATGAGCACTTGCCATTGATTGAATTTGCGTATAATAATAGTTTCCATGCTAGTATTCAGATGGCCCCATTCAAAGCTTTGCATGGTAGAAGATGTATATCGCCTATAGGTTTGTTTGAATTAGGAGAAGCAGTTGTGAGTGGTCCTGATGCTGTGTTTGAGGCTATGGAAAAAGTTAAGATGATTCGAGAAAGATTGAAGACCGCTCAAAGTCGTCAGAAGTCATATGCGGATGTGAGAAGAAAAGATCTTGAGATTAATGTTAGTGATTTGGTGTACTTGAAGATTTCACCCTTGAAAGGGGTGAAGAGATTTGGGAAGAAGGGAAAGCTTAGTCCCCGTTATGTTGGTCCATATAGGATTCTGAGCCGTGTTGGGAAAGTAACATACGAGGTAGAGTTACCTGCAGAATTGTCTAGCATTCATCCGGTATTCCATGTTTCTATGCTTAAGAAGTATATTAGTGATTCTATCGTGGTTGATTCTTCTGAAAGCTTAGATATTCAGGATAGCCTTTTATTCGAGGAGATTCCGGTTGAGATTATGGATTTTTAGATCCGTAGGCTAAGGAACAAAGAAGTTCCTTTTGTTAAAGTACTTTGACGAAATCAATATGTTGAGGGTGCTACTTGGGAAGCCGAAGCTAATATGCGATCCAAGTACACTCACCTCTTTTCTATGAGTTTGAAGCGAGAAGAAGGTACTATTCTTTCTTAATTATTCCGCTATCTTATTAAAGATTCAGCTGTGTGTCTACTTCCATCACGAATTCATGCATTTTGTATAGTATCCAATGGTATAGAGTGAAGTAAGTCCTTTGAGTGAGTTGTTCCAGCAATACGTCCTCATTTTTTTCTTGTTCTTGGCCTATCTGGCAACATTCGGGGACGAATGTTTCCAAGGGGGAGATATTTTAATACCCCGAGATCTCTAATCAATAGTTCCACCATGACTCAAGCTCATGAGAAATAAAATATAGTTCTTTGGTTGTTTTCTGATCAAGGGTGATGTGTATTAAGGCCTTAAAGATGTCCTAGCAATTAGATGGATCAAAATATCCCGTACCGATTGAATTCTTGAGAAGGATTTTAGCATAGTCAACTTCAGATGAGTATATCTCTTGTTACACTAAGGAATTTTAATCTCATGACCTACCAACAGATAGATAATTGAATTAGATTTCCCACGGTACCAATTTCATCCAAATCTGGTATCGGAGCGAAAAGTTATGCCTATTTTACTTCAGCGTGTACGGCATGTTGTGACGACTTGTCACAAGTCTGACGGCTTGTCACACAATGTCGTCACCTTAAACAGAAAGTCATAAATTCCACCCTTTTGTGACAAAATTTCATGACGACTTGTCACAAATGTCGGAGCTATTTTTTTCAGCAATTAAAGGACTCTTTTGCAAGGGTATTTTGGTCATTTCCCATCTTTTAGAGGCCCCTATATATATATATGAGAATCCCCATCCAAACCCTAATTTCTTCATTTTCTCTTCCAATTCTCTTAAGAAAATATATCTAGGGTTTCATTCAAGAACTTTAATCTTCCAAAAATCATCCATAAATCTACAAGATTTCTTCAAGAACCAAGTTCCTCATAGTGTGGGCTTCGAGAATCATTTATTAAAAGTGCGGATAGAGTCTCAAGCACTAGAATTTATCTAATTTCAAAGATTAAGGTATGTGGTGTTTTTAACAAGAGAAAATCCTTTCGTCCTTGTGCCCAAAGCTTTGATTTCTATTATGAATTTATATGATTTTGCAAGTGGATTTATACCCAAATTACTTCACCATGAGACTACGAGATTATAAATTATTCAAGCTTTGTTATACATGATTATTTTACTATACCCAAGTTATGACTTGATATTTAATATTGTGAATTTCATATTTATACCATGAGTTAATATTTCAAGTGCTTTCAAGATATGTGTCAAGCTTTAAGCTTCCTTACGACAAATTGGATTATTGAGTATATTGATTCATGAGATTAAATTGTTACAGTGATTCTTGATATTTCCTCAAAGTTATTGATGTTGCCAAGATTTAATGAATTGATATATTTTGATATTGAGATAGATTAATTTGATTTGAGTCGAGTTAGGAATCCACAAATTGATTATGATTTAATAAATGAGAAAGAGATTTGATTTGATCTTCATGATAGACCCTTGTGATGTTTGTGGTAGATTTCTTAACGTGTTCTGAGCTTATGTCTGGGAGTAGTATTTAGCACCGAGCGGGAAATGTGGTATTCTCTCAAAACTACGTGCCACTATAGGATTGGTATTGATATTTGTGGGATAGAGGCCGAGTATGAGATTGTGATCTCTAAATTGAGGTTGTACTCCCTGGCAAGAGTATGACGCTACTGCCAATGTGGGGTTCTCTCCTAGGAGGATAAAACGTTGGACTCCCTATAGCTCACATGGTTTATGTTGGTTATAAGAACCTCCCATGTCCATAAGAGTTGAGTTTCTTGAATTACTGAGTCACTCCGAGTCTTGAGTTGAAGAGTTGAGTTGTTTATGATGATTTATCAGGTTTTTATCAAATGATTTATTTACTATCAGATCATGAAAAGTATGTTTCAATCTAACTCAAGCCAAGTGAGCCATCATTGTACATATGCATATTTTCATGAAATTGATGATGATATTTACATTATTGCATGCACCCCCACATACTTAGTACATTCCAAAGTACTGACCCATATATTTTGCTATGGGCTATATTTTCTCGTAATGTAGGTTCAGGTACTTAGCCGCAGCTGCATTAGCAATATTCGGGTGCCTCACTATGTTTCCTATGTGGTGATGTTTCCTATGTGGTGAGTCCTCATGGTTTGAGGACCGTGTCTATATTTTTGTGATATCATTTTGTTTTATGGCTTTCAGTACGATTGAGTCAGTTAGGGGTTTGTCCCAAAGGCTCTTTGATTTTGATGTATAGAGGATTTGTCAGACTAGAGGGATGGTATGTGCAGACATTCAACACATATTTTGGTTGTATAGTTTACTATTCTCAAGTATCTCTCTTGAACCCGATGTGATATATCACTTTATTATGCATTACTATTGTTGAATTGAGTTCCTTGAGGTAGTGTATGGCTTCGAGGGTTAGATTGGGGCTATGTGTAGCCCTAAGCACTGTGTTGGGATGGAAATTTTGGGGCGTTACACTATCAGACTTGTAGACTGAGGAACAAAGAAGTCCCTCTAGTTAAAGTTCTTTGGAGAAATCAGTCCATCGAGGGAGCTACTTGGGAAGTAGAAGCAGACCTGCATACCAAGTATCCTCACCTCTTGTCTGCCAACTCAGATCAAGCTCAAGGTATCAGTTCTCCTTAAGATTTTCAGCTTTATATTCTGATTTCAGTGACAAGCTTGGAATCATTTCATGTTTAGAATTCCATCACAAACTTGGAATTAAATACCATTGCATATTCAATCATGTATTTACGCACCAGTTCAATCATTTAATCATGCATCAGATATGTATTCTCATTGTGAGAACCTTAGTTAATCAGAAAAATCATTCATGCATTCATGAATCAATTACACATGCATTAGATATGCATGTTCAGTATGATATATTTAGTTATCAGTCATGATATCATGTTCCAATTGTTCGTGTTCAGTATGTACATCAGTTTATATTCTCCCCTCTCACTTAGTCTCATTTGAGGATGAATGTTCTTAAGGGGGAGATATTGTAATACCCTGTACTTCTACCTGGCTTGAAATCATCCTAAGAATGTTTCAAACCTACGTTGAAATATGAATCCATTTTTGTACATATGGGAAATTGAATTAGTTTTCCAACGATGCCAATTTTGTCCAAATCCGGTATCGGAGTAAAAATTTATTGACATTTTACTTAGAGCTATCAGAATCGACCAGGTGTGACGGCCAGGTTGATGAACCATCGATCTAGCAAAGGTTGTAGCCTAGACCATCGCATCCAAGGTAGTGGGTCAACCTTCTAGAAAAGGTGCTACGAACAGGTTGACGGACCATCGAACTTACGACGGACCATAACCCAAGCCATCAATATAAGATAGTGAGTCTTTTCTTTGGTCCACGTACGACGGTCAGAACAATGGACCGTCGATCCAGTGATGGGTCGTCGCACGAACCACCGCAGGTCCTGTTCAGCAAATTTTAAGTCATTTTTCAAGGGTATTTACGTCATTTTCCACCCGTTTTAAACCCCAATAATATCAGACTAAGTCTAATAAGTTCATTATTCATTCACAACATCAAATTAGGGTTTCCTCTCAAAGAACAATCCATAAGAACAAAAAAACTTAGGTGCTTAATTTCCGGTCAAGGATTCAAGTTTTCCTTCATCAATCATCAAGAAATCATCTACCCAGGTATTTCATATGTTGATTCATGGTTCCTTTTCACCCATGAAGATCAAGAATCTCTTTTCAAAATCCAAGATTTGTGTATGTATGAATGTTCATGATTTAAATTGAATTGAAATTCATGTTCAGGATGTTGTAGGGTTTTGATTCATGTTCGAAATTACATAATCCAATGATTGACCCTAGGATGTGGTGATTTCCATAATAATCATGATAAACCCTTAAATTTACATGTTGATTGATGTATCCATGATTATTAGATGTGTTGATGATTGTATAACCAAAGCATGCTCCCCATATGTTAGCTTAAATGCCTATGTGAAGGAAAAGTGTCATACTATTATGATAATATGAAATCCCCATTTATGTACAAGTTTATGCATGTCAAGTGTTTGATGAAATGTCTTAGTCAATGAGTTAGGGATATATGTGTGGCCATTGTGGTGCTTTAGAACTTGTACTTCATGAATTCTCCAACTTATTGTATTATGGATTGTGACGTTGGTCATGTATTCAAAAAAGTCATGCTTTGTCAGTTTCATGCAATCGATTCTTGGGGCTAGTTATACCTGACAATTAGCTGTGTTCCTGGAGCCAGTGTCATGGTCTCAAGATACTCTCAGTTAAGCCATGTTAATAGAAATTTAGTTAATCATGTGACTCAAGAAAACTTAATAATCTCATAAACCTAAAAAATTCAGTAATCTTAATAGTATTCCATTAGTTAACGAAACTCAGTTAACTCAGTATAGTTAGTTCAGTTAATCATGTTCAGTGACTATTCAGATGGGAGTAAAAATTAGCACCGAGTGAACCCAAGGACAGGAACCCACCTGTTATATGAGAGTGTGATTCTTAGAAGCAATCCTTGCATTCCAGAACTACGTAATCAGGGTTGGATGAGTCATCATAGCCTGTTATATGAAGGCAGATGAGGTGGCTTAACCTGTTAGATGAGGGTTCCCATCATTCGCACTAGAGTTACCTATTATACGTGGGTTACTCATAGATTGTCCTTAGCAGTGGTACGGTATTGACACCCTTCTAATTAGGGTTACAGATTTTACCCCAACTCAGCCACAATGGCGTATAAGGGGCATATCGGTTAGATGACTACTTCCCATAGTTTCAGTTATAGAATCAGGACTGTCAGATACAGTCATTTAGTCTCAATAATAGAACTCAAATAGTTCTACAGAATTCAGGACAGTCAGATACAGTCAACCCAAAAAAGTACAGTACTCAGCTAGTTCTACTAGATCCTAGACTATCAGATACAGTCTTTTAGTATTAGTTGTTTCAGTTATATAGATATCAGTATCTCATGTTATCAGTACTCAAATTCAGTAATCATCTATCACGAACTCAGTTACGGTTATTATGTATTCATGCATGCATTCTCACGTTCATGTTATTCAGTCAGTTAGTATAGTCATGCATATGAACCCTTTACATTCAGCCTACCTTACATGCATACCAGTATATTCCAAAGTACTGACGCATTTACGCTATGCTATTTTATACCATAGGTTTAGAACCACGAGTTCCAGAGCATAAGTAGTATTCTAGTCTCCGCAGTCAGATTTAGCAGTGAGTACTCATCCTTCGAGGACATGAACATTACTTTATTATTTCATTAATTAATTTATTAGTTGGATTTAGTTGGGGATATGTCCTATCAACTCCTTATTCAGACAGTTTAGTCAGTTTGAGGCTTTTCAGACTACAGTATGTTCAGACAGTTTATTTCAGTTGTTTTAAGTATTTCATACCCCATCCATATGTTATGTTTTATCAGTTATGTTACAGTTTTGAACCTTATGGCCTTATAGCCTTTACTTTTGTATTTATAAAATATATGATGCAGTGATCAGGTACATATATTAGTCATGGGTTAGCTTGTGGTCCTTCGAGGTCATGAGCACCGTGTAGCATTTTGGGTACCAGATTTTAGGCGTTACAAACTTGGTATCAAGCCTAAGGTTCAATAGTGTCCTAGGAAGTCTGAAAGCTGCATCTTGTAGAGTGTTGTGCATGGGTGGGTTGCACGCCACATTTATGTATAGGAGGCTATGAGATATTTTAGGAACAGTTTCCCATCTTTCAGTATTAATGTCGTGTCAGTGAGCATAATCTTAACTTAATCTCTCAGTCTTATCGTTTTTTCGCTTACAGAACATGCCTCCCAAGAAGAGGACTAGAACTCAGTCAGCCCCTCAGCCCGAAGAACCTTTGGGTGAACATATTTCTCATGTAGAGTTCTGAACTACATTCTCTACTCTTGATCAGTCAATTGCTGCTCAAAATGAATGATCAGTTGTCATTCCAGTCAAACCAGTGGACAATTCAGCTATAGCCAGGATTCGGGAATTCACCCGAATGAATCTTCCATCTTTTTTTAGGTCTAATTCATACGAGGACCCTTAGGAATTTCTTCATAAAGTTGAGAAGGTTATAGATATCATGGGGGTTACTTCTAGTGAGAGTGCAGAGCTAGCTGCATATCAGTTGCAGGATGTTGCTCACACTTAGTTCAAATAGTGGAAAACAGAGAGGGTTGTAGATGTAGGGCATATTGAGAGAGAGGAGTTTGCTACTTCATTCTTGGAAAGATTCTTTCCCCAGAGCTGAGAGAAGCTAAAGTGTTAGAATTTATCAACCCCAGGCAAGGCAACATGACAGTGAAAGAGTATTCTCTTAAGTTTACTTAATTAGCCAGATATGCTCCTCATGTGGTTGTAGATAGCAGGGATAAGATGAGTAAGTTTGTTTCTGGGGTGAATGATAGTGTGGTTAACGAGTGTAGGTCTGCAATGTTGAATAGTGACATGAATATAGCTAGGTTTCTGCCTCATGCTCAACAGATAGATGAGAAAAAAATTAAGATGAGGGAGAAGCAATAAGAGAGTAAGGACAGGTAGTTTTAACTTTGCTTAGCCCAAATGAGAAGGAGGAAATCGCTCTCAATTTTATCTTAAGTCAGTAGTTCCAGCTCCTTCTTTAGCTAGTTCTCCAGCTTCTAAGTTCAGGGATGGTAACAGAGATAGAGCGTCAGGCTCTAAATCTCAGTGCAGTGTTAGCAGTGCCCACACCTATCCTCTTTGCCAGACTTGTGGCAAGAACTATCAGGGTATTTGCAGAGCTGGCAGAAGTATTTTTTTTTGATGTGGCAAGCCAGGACATAGAGTCAAAGACTGTCCTCAGCCAGGTCCTCAGGGTCAGTAGAACCGTTTCCCAGCTCAGTTCGATCGCCCAAATCAGCAGGGTGCCACCTTCAGTGCTACTAGTAGGCAACACTCAAATTGACTTTATGCTCTCTAGTCTCTACAAGATCAGGAAAATTCTCCTAGTGTGGTTACTAGTATTTTATAGATCTTTTATGTGCATATTTATGATTTGCTAGATCCAAGAGCATCTTTGTCTTTTGTTACTCCCTATATAGCAGTTGATTTCAGAGTCAGTCCCGAATCTCTACCCCAGTGGGTAAAAACAATAGACTGGTGGGTATACAGGAACTGTCCGATTATGGTATCTCAGAAAGTCACCTTAGTAACCTTAGTTGAATTAGGGATGACTGATTTTTATGTCATTCTCAACATGGATTGGCATCATTCCTACTATGCCACTGTCGACTGTAGAAATAGAATAGTCTAGTTCTAGTTTCTGAATGAACCTATCCTAGAGTGGAGGGGTAATACTTTAGTGTTTAGAGGTCAGCTTGTTTCCCACCTTCGGGCAAGGAAAATAATATCTAAAGGATGTATCTATTATCTTGTTCGAGTTAAGGACACTAGTTATAAAATTCTTAGTCTTGAATCAGTCCCAGTCGTGAATGAATATTTAGATGTCTTTCTCGAAGATCTTTCAGAAATTTCTCCCTAAAGGAAAATAGATTTTGGCATTGATCTTCTTCCAGATACTCAGCCCATATCTATTCTGCCATATAGAATGGCACCAATAGAACTCAAAGAACTAAAAGAGTAGTTGAAGGATCTCTTAGATAAGGGATTCATCAGGCCTAGTGTATCCCTGTGGGCCGCACCAGTATTATTTGTGCGCAAGAAAGATGGTTCTCTCATAATGTGTATTGATTACCATTAGCTCAATAAAGTCACAGTCAAGAACAAGTATCCACTTCCCAGAATTGATGACTTGTTTGACCAACTTCAGGGTGACAGCTATTTCTCAAAGATAGACCTCAGATCAGACAATCATCAGCTCAGAGTCACAGAATGTGACATTTTGAAAATATCCTCCGTACTCGGTATGGTCACTTTGAATTCTTAGTTATGTCCTTTGGTCTTACCAATGTCCCAGCAGCTTTCATGGACTTGATGAACCGGGTGTTCAAGCAGTACTTGGACATGTTTGTCATAGTCTTTATAGATGACATTCCAGTCTATTTTCGCAGTGAGCATAACATACAGACCATCTCAGAATCGTACTTCAGACTCTCAGAGATCATCAAATGTTCACCAAATTAAGTAAGTGCAAATTTTAGCTAAGGTTAGTAGCCTTCCTTGGTCATATTATTTTCGGTGATGGCATTAGGGTTGATGCTCAAAAGACTGAACTGGTAAGAAACTGGCCTAGACCTGTTTCTTCATTAGATATCGGGAGTTTCTTGGATTTGGATGGCTATTACAGACGGATTGTAGAGGGAAATCTATTGGTGGAGTGGGATGAAGAGAGATATTTTAGAGTTTGTGGCTAAGTACTCTATATGTCAGCAGGTCAAGATAGAGCATCAGAAACCTAATGGGTCTATGCAGAAGTTCAGTATTCCTACTTGGAAGTGGGAAGAAGTGAGCATAGACTTTGTGATGGGTTTGCCTCGTACTCGTCGCCAGCATAATTCAATTTCGATCATCATAGATAGGATGACCAAATCAGCTTATTTTTTTCTAGTCCATACCTCTTATTCAGCCGAGGATTATGCCAAACTCTACATTAGAGAGTTGGTCAGATTGCACGGTGTTCCGTTATACATTATCTCAGATAGAGGTACCAAGTTCACCTCTTATTTCTAGAAAGCATTCCAAAAGGGTCTTGGCACCCAAGTTCATCTCAGTACAACCTTTCATTCTCAGAAAGATGGTCAAGTAGAAAGGATCATTCAGACTTTAGAAGATATGTTAAGGGCGTGAGTAATCAATTTCAAGGGTAGTTGGGATGACCACTTGTCTTTGATTGAGTTTGCATACAACAACAGCTATCATGCATGTATTCAGATGGCTTCATTCAAAGTTCTCTATAGTAGGAGGTGTATATCTCCAATCGGTTAGTTCGAAGTTAGTGAGGCCTCAGTTATAGGGCCTGACTTAGTATTTGATGCCTTAGAAAAAGTCTAGTTGATTAGAGAAAGACTCTAGGCTGCTCAGAGCCGACAAAAGTCTTATGCAGACGTGCACAGAAAGGATCTCAAGTTCGATACTGGTGATTATGTCTATCTAAAGATCTCTCCAACGAAGAGAGTGAAGAGATTCGACAAGAAGGGGAAGCTTAGTCTCCGATATGTTAGTCCCTTCAAGATTCTTAGTCGATTAGGCAAGGTAGCTTATGAGCTCGAATTGCCTTCAGATCTAGCCTCAGTTCATGCAGTCTGCCATGTCTCTTTGCTCAAGAATTGCATAGTTGACCCTGCAGTTGTAGTCCTTATTCAGAGCATAGATTTTCTAAACACCCTCTCTTATAAAGAGATTCCAATCAAAATCCTAGACAATCAGACTCGTAGACTGAGGAATAAAAAAGTCCCTCTAGTCAAAGTTCTTTGGCGAAATCAGTCCGTCGAGGGAGCTACTTAGGAAGAAGAAGCAAAAATGCGTACCAAGTATCTCCACCTCTTCTCCGCCAGCTCAGATCAAGTTCAAGGTATCAATTCTTCTTAATATTTTCAATTTCATGTTCAGATTTTAGTGACAAGCTTGATATCCATTTCATGTTCAGAATTTCATCACAAACTTGGTACTAAAAACCATTGCATATTCAATCATGCTTTCACGTACCAGTTCAGTCATTTAATCATGCATCAGATATACATTCTCATTGTGAGAACCTTAGTTCATCAGAACAGTCAGTCATGTATTCATGAATCAGTTATACATGTATCGGATATGCATGTTCGGTATAATATATTCAGTTATTAGTCATGTCAGTCCTGAGATCATGTTCCAATTGTTTATGTTTAGTATGTATGTCAGTTTATATTCTTCCCTCACTTAGTCTCATTCGCAGATGAATGTTCTTAAGGGGGAGATATTGTAATATCCCGTACTTCTACCTAGCTTGAAATTATCCCAATAATTTTAGAAACCTACTTTGAAATATGAATCTATTTTTGTACACGTGGAATTTATAAAATTTTCACTTTTATCATGTGGGAAATTGAATTAGATTTCTAACGATACCAATTTCATCCAAATTAAGTATCAGAGTAAAAAGTTATGGACATTTTACTAAGAGCTGTCAGAATCACCCAGGTGTGACGGCCAGGTTGACAGGCCATCGATCTAGTGACAAACCATCGCCTAGACCATAACAGCCAAGGCAGTGGGTCAACCTTCTCGATAAGGTGCTACAGATAGGTTGACGGACCATCAAACTTGCGATGGACCATCGCCCAAGCCGTCGTTATAAGACAGTAAGTCTTTTCTTTGGTCCACATATGACGATCGGAACGATGATCCATCGAGCCAGCGATAGACCATCGTACAATCCATCGCAGGTCCCGTTCAGTGAATTTTAAGTCATTTTTAAAGGGTATTTTGGTTTTTTTTCACCCTTTTTAATCCCTAATTATATTAGACCAAGGCTCATAAGTTCATTATTCATTCACAACATTAAATTAGGGTTTTCTCTCAAAGATCAATCCCTAAGAACAAGAAATCCTAGGTGTTTAATTTCAATTCAAGGATTCAAGTTTTCCTCCATTAATCTTCAAGAAATCATCCACCCACGTATGTCATGCGTTGATTCATAGGTCCCTTTCACCCATGAAGCTTAAGAATCTCTTTTCAAAATCCAAGATTTGTGCATGTATGAATGTTCATGATTTAAATTGAATTGAAATTCAGGTTCATGATGTTGTGGGGTTTTGATTCATGTTCGAAATTACATATTCCAATGATTAACCCTAGGATGTTGTGATTTGCATATTAATCATGATAAACCCTTAAATTTACACGTTGATTTATGTATCCATGATTATTAGATGTGTTGATGATTGTACAACCAAAGCATGCTCCCCATGTGTTCGATTAAATGCCTATGTGAAGAAAAAGTGCCATACTAGTATGATAATACGAAATCCCCAATTATGTACAAGTTTATGCATGTCAAGTGTTTGAGGAAATGTCTTAGTCAATGAGTTAGGGATATATGTGTGGCCATTGTGGTGCTTTAGAACTTGTACTTTACGAATTCTCTAACTTATTGTATTATGGATTGTGATGTTGGTCATGTATTCGAGAAAGTCATGCTTTCTCAGTTTCATGCTATTGAGTCCTGGGGGTACTTATACCTGATAATTAGCCGTGTGCCTAGAGACAGTGTCATGGTTTTAATATACTCTTAGTCGAGTCATGTTCATAGAAATTCAGTTAGTTATGTGACTCAGGAAAACTCAGCAAAACTCATTAATCTTAGAAACCTCAGAAATTCAGTAATCTCAGTAGTATTCCGTTTGTCAACGAAACTCAGTTAACTTATTCCAATGATTTCAGTTAATCCTGTTCAGTGTCTATTTAGATAGGAGTAGAAATTAGCACCACGTGAACCCAAGGATGGGAACCCACCTATTATATGAGGGTGTGATTCTTAGAAGCAATCCTTGCATTCCAGAACGACGTAGCTAGGGTAGGATGAGACATCATAGTCTATTATATGATGGAAGATGAGCTGGCTTAACCTGTTATATAAAAGTTCCCACTGTTCTTACTACAGTTACCTGTTATACAAGGGTTACTCATAAATTGTCCTTACCAATGGCGTGGTATTGACATCCTCCCAATTGGGGTTACATATTGGACCCCAACTTAGCTGTAGTAGCATATTAGGGGCATGTCGGTTAGATGACTACTTCCAATAGTTTTAGTTACAGAATCAGGACTGCCAGATACAGTCATTCAGTCTCAGTAATGAAACTCAGATAGTTCTACTAAATTTAGGACTGTCAGATACAGTCAACCCAGAATAGTACGAAACTCAGTTAGTTTCACCATAACCTAGACTGTCAGATACAGTCACTCAGTATCAGTTATTTTAGTTATACAGATATCAGTATCTCATGTTATCAGTACTCAGACTCACTGATCATGTATCACGAACTTAGTTACGATTATTATGTATTCATGCATGCATTCTCACGTTCATGTTATTTAGTTAGTTAGTATAGTTCATGTATGTAAACCCTTTGTATTTATCCCACCTCACATACATACCAGTATATTCCAACGTACTGATGCATTTGCGCTATGGTATTTTACACCATAGGTTTAGAAGCATGAGCTCCAAAGCATCAGTAGCATTCCAGTGTCCGCAGTCAGAGTTAGCAGCGAGTCCTCATACTTTGAGGACATGACCATTACTTTATTATCTTATTAATTAATTTATTAGTTGGAGTTAGTTAGGGATATGTCCAATCAACTCCTTATTCAGACCGTTCAGTCAGTAGAGGCTTTTCAAACTACTGTATGTTCAGATAGTTTATTTCAATTGTTTTGGGTATTTCATACCCCATCCATATGTTATGTTTTATTATTTATATTACAGTTTTGAACCTTATAGACTTACAGCCTTTATTTCCATATTTATACAGTATGTTATGTAGTTATCAGGTACAGATATCAGTCATGGGTTAGCTTGTGGTCCTTTGGGGTTATGAGCACCATGTAGAATTCTGGGTACCAGATTTGGGGCGTTAAACTAAATCCAACTGAATAAACTTGAAATAAACTAACAAGAACAAAAAGAAATAATAACTAGTCCTCGAATGATGAGGACTCACCAAAAGTTTCTACTGAATTTGGTGCAGGAATGTGCTAAGTGCGGTCTGGATAAAACTGCATACTAAATAATGGATTATCTGAGTACTTGGTCAAGCAAGAATGAACTGAACATAAACTAAAAATGATCTGAGGACTGTGGGATATAAAAAAAACTAACATATCTAAATCTGAGCAAAATCGGGATCCAACTTGTAACCCTAGCCAGAAGGCTGCTAGTACCTTCCCAAGGGTACCAACACTAGCTAGCATGGTCACACTAAACTCAAGTCCCGAAGGACTAGGGTGTTAGTCCTTAACTGATGGGTGACCCGTCATAACCTATGGTCGCACCATAGTTTTTGAACTTAGGGACTTCTACTAAAGGTCTCCGTCCTTAACTAGTGGGTAAGCCTTCGTCCCTATGTTCACTCGGTGCTAAGTACCACTCCCAACTAAATGACACTGTAAATTGATATATATATATATATATATGTATATGTATATATGTATGTATGTATATGCTTATTAACACTTGAAAATATCCATATATGCGCAATCTAAAATGCTCAAAACATGTCAATTGCTACGTATATGAAATCCTAGGTATCGGGTGTTCATAACCCACCAACTTTGATCAATGCAACCGAACATGAAAATAATTTAAAGATGATCATAGTAGAAAATTTTACAAAACAAATCCAAAACTCAATAATTTATCAATAATAAGAAAATTCATGATGGTTAGTATGGGAAGATGCAAACCTTGTGGGAAAACATGTACTCATGGTTAATTTAGCCAAGTAAACTAAAGTAACTAAGAAAACTTATATTTGACCTAGAACTCAATTCTTGGAAGGAAGTTCAACTTGAGGATTTTAAAGTTTTTAGGAATCAATAGGTGGAAGGGACCCATTGATGAAATCCTACATACCTAGAGTGGAAGCCTTGGAGAAATCCTTAAAATTGAACTTGCGATGGAGAAAACCTATCTTGCTTTTGGAGATGAGAGAGTCTCTTCTTTTTGGCTTAGTGTAGAATGATTCTGAGTTTATGAGAGGTTAAGGTGGTATCATCCCCTAATAACTAGTTTTGGAGGGCCCAAAGGATGTGGATTTGGGTTTAAGAAAATAGGAAAAGATTTAAAGCCCCTTTTTAATCATTCAGGAATTTCTAGTAAGCAGTCGTCACGACTCGAGTAACGATCGGTCATGAGTTGTGGTCTGAGTTATGACATAAGGTCCTGAGTTTAGCGTCTTTTCTTTTATGACAATGACACCCCTCCTAACAACTCATTACGTCTGATCAAAGGTCGTTAGGAGAAGTCATGGTCAGAGACTTGATCTCTGAATTTATTTTTATTATGACGATGGGTCCACCTAATGACTCATTAGGACTGGTAACAAGTTGTATACTGGACTCATCGCCACTAGACTAAACTTTAGGATCTTTTACTATTATGGAAACGACACCACACACCAACTCATTATAACTGATAATAGGTCATTTGTAGAGTCGTTATCATTGGCAGTTGACAGAGCCTCAGGAATTTTTCCATAACTTTTTTGCACGATATCGATTAAAAACACACTAATGGCATTTGTAAGCTAAATAAAAGGCCTATCTTTTGATGGGTCGATCTTGAAAATTTAGGGTATTACATAGACTAGACTATATGTTATATTTAGAGATAAGTTTTATCAGTATATTCATTTTGTACTTTTTTTTGGTCTTATTATATTGGAAGCTCTTCCCTATTTCCACCAGGTTTTGGGACTAGCTTATGTATTTTAATCTTTTATTTCATTTATTCCGCATTCTTCCTCCATTTTTCTTGGTAGTCCATCATTATTAGTTATAGACTACGAGTTAGCTTGCCTACTGGTGGGTTATAGTAGCCGTCATCACGACCTGAGAAATTGGGTCATGACACAATATCAATCTATAAGCAACATGTACTGATGTAGTACTTGGCCCGCTAAATGTCACAATTACGAATATCACAATCAGTATCAACAAAGATATGATGAAGTGCAAAACATATGAAATTACACACCTTATCTGGACATTTAGTTAGTTTGAAGGTTCATTATTTCATATATACAATCAACTAACAATCACAAGTATTCTCAAAGGCCAATTCACAATCATTCGACTTCAAATATGAATAGAGTTCAAATTAAGTCTATAACGATAAATTAATAGAACAAATATTTATCAACCAACCCAATCCTTGTTTAACACATAACAATCTTTATATACCCCCAAAATACCTAATAGTTCCCTGGTGTAATGTCATCTATAACATACGAACAACTTTCTTAACCAATTTTAAAAATTATAAACCCAAATAGACCAATCCACAATAAGACCAATCCCTTGAAAGATCACTACATGAACCTACCCCTTTATTTAAGCCTGTTACAATGCTCTGGCAACTATGAAATTGTACATTCTCTATTATCACCCAATTTCACTTAATACATATGGTATTAACTAAATGTTAGCATTACTATGGTTAATCACTTCAGGTGACATCCATATATCACACATTGAATACCAAACATCATGTATCCCCTAATTTTGATGTTATTTAACCATCCAATCTCCATGGCTGTAGGACTAAGCATGATATCTCTCATCTAAAATATATTATGGATATGCAACTAACCAAGCTCTGCTACTAATTAACCATAATCTACCATGATACCGAGTTGTTTCTGCAAAGTGAATGCATTTTTTCTCTTTGAATCAATGCTAGTGATTCTACCTGAGATTCCATGAAAATATTATTGTGACACGTCTTCTCTAAGCATTGCCTATATGCTAAAGTTTTGTTTAGCTTAAGGATAATCCTATGATGTTTTTAGTAAAAGTGTACAAATTTTGAATAAGAGGTGGGGTGAAAAAAGGTTATAAAATGTAAGGATGATATTTTGAACATTGCTGCAGTGGCTGAAATATTGCTGCAGCAATGTCTCCATAACAAAAAGGGTTTCACCATAGCAGACATGGGGCAGTCCGTACCTTGCAAATTTTTGCTCAATTATTCTTACTTTACAGATTCTCTATCAAGTTTTTAAATTTTAGATGGGTCAATTAGGAAATATCTCATTCACAACTCCCTTATCTCAGTGTTTATAATAACAATGGGACATGTCGTAATATTAGATTTAATTTTAGGATTTTTGTATAAATTAAAATCATGATAGTATCTATGATTGAAGAGATAAATTTACTTTTTATTTGAGGTAAGTTTTTAAAAATTTTATTTTGTTTTTGAAGCTAATTTAGGTCTAGAATTTATTTTCAATACAATCTTGATATTTTAGTTTATTCCTTGAGCTAATTTAGGTTTAGAATTTTTTTCAATTAAAATCTTGATAGTATTTATGATTGAAGAGATAAATTTATTTGTGATTTGAGGTAAGTTTCTTAAATTTTAGTATGTTCAATCTTGAAGTTTACAATAATAAATTGTCTTGTATTTTTATAGACAATTGCTAACTGAGAGTACACTAACATTCTTTTGGTATTTGAATATTAGAAACCGCTCTCATGCTAAGCCCTAATCACCACCACTAAACCTACACTGATTTTCACCAGAATGGCCACTCCAACCAATAGTCAGCTATTAAAGGGGGCTGACCAGATTCTCTCTCTCACCTTTGAGTCAAAATTTTCTAGTCTTTGCCACCCTAAATGCCATATTAATCCTAATTCTTTACCTAGCAATCCTAAGCTCTACCTATAGAGCAAGTTAGTAGTCAAGATAAAACTGATAGTCTAGTGGAAAATCAAAAAGATAAAATGAAATATACAGATTTGATAATACCAAATGCTAATAATATATCTCGAAGAGGAAAAAGAGAGTCAGGTTGAATAGATCATAATTAAGCAGCCCTTCATTATTAATGGTGTCCTTACAGTGATTTGGATAAAAGAAGAGTTATGGAAGATGAATATCATGGTGAATATTCAATATAAAGTCATAGGGAAATTTTCTTATGGATTCTCAGATTAGGAGGATCTTAGAATACAAATTCCAAAACAATGCACTATTAAAGAGGATTATAAGATTGGGTTATTGAGAAATTGGCATATCTTGATGAGATTTAGTCATATGGAGGACTTTGTGAACATTATGAATAAGAATGTATAATAAAATTGACAAAGATGGATTGACATATCAATTGAAGCCACTAATTTATGATGAAAAATTCAAACTAGAGGAGGAAACTACACAATTAAATGGCCTTGATCTCCTTTCTAGACCTTCTTTCTACATTTTTTGTCAAAGAATCTCTATTTTCTATTGCATTGAGTCTGGTTGAGCAGTTGTATCTTAAGTCTTGACATGGACACAAGTAGTAAAATAAGTCCTAGTTGTACTAGGGTGAATTTTTAAGTTAATTTATTTGCTAAAGCACCGGAGAAAGTGGAGATTGAATTAATGAACAACTTGAACAATGAGGCAAGGGTTGAGAATAATAAATTTCAATGTCACCTTTTTCCAAAGTTGTAACACCCCACACCTTTCAACACATATAAAACTAAGTGCACTTGTAAAAAAATATTTAAAATCGTGATATTAAAGATGGTATTTGATGTTAGTGTAAGGTTGCCAAGTGTATATTAGTGTTAAATTGAATTAAAGAGATCAAGATTTAGAGTATAGAATAAAATAAGTAAGGTGCTTTCTTAACTTAATTAATTAACTTAGTAAGTTACAAAAAATAAGGCTTATAATTATCATAGCCTTAATTGTTCATAGTTTCCCATTTTATATTCGACACCATACATTTTTTAAGATTAAAAAAACACATGAAATTATTTATAGCAATAAGAACGGGGATTTCTCTAGAGGTGCATGTTAAGCGTAATTAGCTAACTTACGCCACTAAAAACAAATGCCCCAGAAACATGGTAATAATTGGCAAAGAAGAACTTTTGCAAAACTATTTTATCAAATGCCTACTTAATTTCTTTTTGATTTATTTTTTAAGTTTAGGGTGTAAACAGTAAAAAAACTAGGGGCCACACGTGGGCCAATAGACCAATTCATCATTTATACAACTCTAAAAATTTAATATATTATACCTAACCCCCTCCACTTATTCCAATATCCAAAAAAGAAATCCCTCTCTCCCTCCTCTTCGATTCTCAACTCCCGCTTTCAAACAACGTCTCCCAAAAATATCATTTTCGTACGTTCTTCGTCTGCAGCTGCTAAGGAGGCGTTGTTGCTTTGCAAGGTTAGTTAAAATCGAGTTTCGATCATTTCTAGATCCATTTAAATAGTTTTTTTGTTTGCAAATCGATTGGTAGTGATGCAGGATTTATTTTTTTTTTGAATTTGGTGTTTTGATTTAATCGTGTTTTTTTAGCAACGAAGTGTTGAATAGTGGTATAATTGTTGTTTGAAGAGTTATTTTGGCATTTTGATTTGAACAACGTCCTGTTTTTGTCTGTAGACCCACAGTCTATTCATAGACTCGTGGTCTATGAAATGAGAATGCCCTAGATATATTTCAATTTTCAGACGTCTGAAATTCTTTTAAAACGAGAATGCTGAAATAGTGAAAATTGAAATATTAATAGCTAATTAGTTTGATTAGGTGCACTAGTTTGATTTTTAGCAATTGTTGTGTTTTGTTATTTTGCATGTTCGATTTTGGTACAATTATTGTATGTTTGTGTAGTGAACTGTTTAATGATGGGGTGTTTGTTAATTTTTTTTGTTTTTTTTTTTGGGGGGGGGTGTTTCATTTGATCATTGAGTTATTTTTGTTGATAGACTTGTGGTCTACGAACTGAAAATGGGAGATTTGTTCTTTAGGTGTAGACTGTGTTGAAAATGGGTAGAAAAAAATGTTATTCCTAAACAAAAAGACGATACCGCTGGTAGTAGTAGAAAAAGAAGAGCTGTGGCAGTTGAAAAAGGATCAAAAAGAAAGAAAATTGAAGAATCGGTGTCCGAATCAGATTTGGAGTTAAAGGAGATAAGAGACTACGTCGATTCTAGTAAAGATGTTGCGAAGAGGAGTGTCAATGGTGACAGTGAAGAGTGCGAGGGAAGTGGGAGTAATAGTGATGATGGGGATAATGATTCGTTATCTATGCCATATCTTTCAAGGTGCATTTTCATGGAGTGGTATGACCTTCGAACGATAATTGATGAGGTCGGATCTTTCCCAGCAAAGATATCGGTCAGATCAAGAATGGCATCTTATCGAGAATTTAAGCAAATTCTTGTCGACCAACAATTGAAGAAAAGATTCAAGCGGTCCTATTTTGGACACTTGAGAAACCTACCGGAACATCTTAAGTTCAATGGGCAGTTGGTCCATTATTTGCTGCTGTGACGCGTTAAGAATGATAAGATGCGTCATAAGATGTAGTTCTGTGTTAACAACAAGCCTACCTATTTTGGCTTGAAAGAGTTTTTCTTGATCACGGGATTGAACTGCTCATCATATCCCAGTGAATCAAAAAAGAAGAAGGTGTTAGCAAAGGGGAACAATTTTTGTTTTAAGGTGACAAAAAACAAAAACATCACGATGGCCAACTTGTTACACCTGATCAGAGGGAATAAGCTGAACGAGGACCAGAAGTTCAAGTGTTGTCTACTTTGGTTCTTGCACACCATGTTGCTTGCGAAAGATTCGATGAAGGTTGTCGACACAAAACTAATTCGAATGGTCGACTCTTTGAGTTTCTTCGAGAAGTATCCGTGGGGCAAAAAGACATTTCAATTGACCATGGACTATCTAAAGAAGAAAAGTGACCTGAAGAAGCAGAGGGAAGTATTTGATGAGAAGCAGAAGGCATCCTATGCTCTATTCGAATTTCCTTGGGCATTTGTGGTATCTACCATAAACCCTTTAGTGAGTTTATCGTAGATTATCATTTTATTTATACTATGTCATAGACTCATAGTTATTTTTTTCACTGTTGTACTACTTACAGATTTGGATCTATGAGTCCTTTCCTTATCTTGGAGAATTTGCTGGAAAATCAATGGATGAGCCCTTACACATCCCCCGCATCCTCAGATGGCATACTTTAAAAAGCAACAAGATAATCGAAGGCGACCCATTTAAGTATAAAGGTAAAGTTATCGATGTATGAACTTATTTTCTATAATGCAATAATAGTACCGTTTTATCGAATGTTATGTAATTGTTAATTCATATTTGGTAGAACGTGCACTCGTATATCATCCCTACTATTCGTGAGACGAAGATGGATTACATGGTTACGTTTGAGCCATATATGGATGAGGTAAAGAATAACGTCCTCGATGGCTTGAAGAAAGAGTTAGAAGGGGTGACTTTCCTCACTTTAAATGAGGACAGTAATGATGACGGGGATTTGGGTGGTAACCTCGTTGGAGTATGCGTTGGTGATGATGATTCTTCGAGCACCTCCAAAGATGCAGTGGGAACCTCATCCCCCGGGGATCTTCATAAGCGTGTGGTTGCGCTCGAGGAAGCGGTGTTGGATATTACTGCCTATATCAAAGAGAAAAGAATGAAGAAAAAGGAAAATAACTTCATTCATTATTTGATGTTATTAATGAATATTCAGCTTTAAATATCAGTAACACTTTGTAATATTATGAAATAGTGCATGTGTATGAATTAGAGAGGAATGAAAAAGGAGAAAAAAAGAGCAAAATGGATGAGTTGGCTGTTGTTGTGGTAGAAGAGGAAAAAGAAGAAGAAAATAAGGATGGTGAATAAGATAAGAGCAAAGAAGAAGGCGGAAAAGTAGCAGCAGCAGAAGAAGAAGAAGAAGAAGAAGAAGAAGCGGCAGCAGATGAACAAGGAGGTGCAAAAAAAAAGGAAAAACTATTGAAGAAGAAGCTGACAAAGTTGACAAAAAAGAAGTTGAGCAAGAAACAGTAGGTGAACAAAAAGAAGAAGCTGAAGAAGAAATAGCTGCTGAAGCTGAGGAAGAAATAGTTGCTGCAGGTGAAGTAAGAAAAGAAGGTGTGGAATAAAAGGAAACTGAAGATGAAGAAGCTGATGTATATGCTGAAAAAGAAGGAGAAGAAGGTGAGAATGAAGAAGCAGTTGCAATTGTTGCGAAAAAAGAAGTTGAAGCTGTCCAAACAGATGTGGTCATGGACATTGTTCATGAAATCAACAGTAACACTTGTGTTGATGAAGAACTTAGGGAAAGAGACATTTAATTGCTAAGATTTTTAATTTGTTGTTAAATGATGAGTTGTTAGGATATGACAATTTTTTTTATTTCACGAATATGAACTTTGAAGGATCTGGTGGTAGGATATGACAATTATTTTTTTATTTTATGAAAATTGTTATGATTCTGCGATGAATCTGTTTCTGTCAAACTGATTTGTGGCATGGAATTTGAATATGTAGTGCGTTGTCATAGTTGGTACATTGTATGATTGATATCATAGAATGCATACGTAATATTCCATATATCGTATGCATAGTCTATTATTACCCTGCTGGTTGAATTTAAGTTGACGTATTGTTTAATTGATTATGGTTCTATCAAAAATAATATTTAACATTATACAAAATTAGAACTATTATTATTTATTCAATGTCACTACATCCATGTTACACTTTTCCAAAGAACAAATACTAGCATTATAGCACATAACATCATTTTTAGGACATTCTCTCTTTCTTCGACCAAAATTAATTTTTGTTTTAGTTGATCCCTCTCCATTTGGGTGTCATGTAGCAATAGTTTAAAGTGATCCCTCTATTCTTTGGCTTCTTTGAACAAAGTCATGAGAAAATCTTTATTTTCTTCGCATTGTTGGAGCCTTTGTAGTTGATTAAATTTTGCCAAGCCTTGAAAATTTGATGTCTCGAGTCCCGGAATAAACGTTGATGGACTGGATGGAGGTGATAGCTCATCAAGTCATTTGGAAAATGAGAACGTGCCATTATCCTAGGAAAAAAATAATTACATAACCATTAACTTAACTTTAAAAAAAAACATGCACGCCTCACCTTTGCAATTGCACAATTATAAAATTTGCAACCTAGATTTGAATCCGTGCGTGACGTCCTCAAGACAGTCACATTCCCACAATGACAAATTAGAGTATTTTTAGAATTAGATGATTGAGATACTTGTGACATTGTAGAATTTTTAAAAACAAAATAAAGTTGATGAAATAAAATAAGGAGGGATGTACACCTTATATATGAAGTAAAAACAAAGTGTTCATACTGATGGCTTACAAAAGTAACCATTTTTACCGTAGGAAAAGTAATTTTTCTTTTTTGAACTGGTGGTGACACTAAATAGACTGTCGTAGATCATGACCTATGTCAGCCATTGATTTGTATGTTTTACCATAGACTTACACCTTTATTAGTGCATCGACTGCTATCCTGATTATGCGTAGACTACCGTGATCTATGTATAGGAACTTAAGGGAAATCTATTGGTGGAGTGGGATGAAGAGATATATTTTAGAGTTTGTGGCTAAGTACTCTATATATCAGTAGGTCAAGATAGAGCCACAGAAACCTAATGGGTCCATGCAGAAGTTCAGTATTCCTACTTGGAAGTGGGAAGAAGTGAGCATAGACTTCGTGATGGGTTTGCCTCATACTTGTCGCCAGCATGATTCAGTTTCGATCATCATAGATAGTATGACCAAATCAGTATATTTTATTCTAGTCCATACCTCTTATTCAGCTGAGGATGATGCGAAACTCTACATTAGAGAGTTGGTCAGATTGCACGGTGTTTCATTATACATTATCTCAGATAGAGGTACCAAGTTCACCTCTTATTTCTGGAAAGCATTCAAAAAGGGTCTTGGCACCCAAGTTCATCTCAGTACAATCTTTTATCCACAGAAAGATGGTCAAGTAGAAAGGATCATTCAGACTTTAGAAGATATGTTAAGGGCGTGTGCAATCGATTTCAAGGGTAGTTGGGATGGCCACTTGTCTTTGATTGAGTTTGCATACAACAACAGCTATCATTCATGTATTTGGATGGCTTTATTCAAAGTTCTCTATAGTAGGAGGTGCATATCTCCAATCGGTTGGTTCAAAGTTAGTGAAGCCTCAGTTATAGGGCCTGACTTAGCATTTGATGCCTTAGAAAAAGTCCAGTTGATTAGAGAAAGACTCCAGGCTGCTCAGAGCCGACAAAAGTCTTATGCAGATGTTCATAGAAAAGATCTCAAGTTCGATACTGGTGATTATGTCTATCTAAAGATCTCTCCAATTAAGAGAGTGAAGAGATTCGACAAAAAGGGGAATTTTAGTCCCCGATATATTAGTCCCTTCAAGATTCTTAGTCGATTAGGCAAGGTAGCTTATGAGCTCGAATTGCCCTCAGATCTAGCCTCAGTTCATGCAGTCTTCCATGTCTCTTTGCTCAAGAAGTGCATAGTTGACCCAGCAGTCGTAGTCCCTATTCAGAGCATAGATTTTCAAAACACCCTCTCTTATGAAGAGATTCCAGTCAAAATCCTAGACTATCAGACTCGTAGACTGAGGAATAAAAATGTCCCTCTAGTCAAAGTTCTTTGGCAAAATCAGTCCATCGAGTGAGATGCTTAGGAAAAAGAAGCAGAAATGCGTACCAAGTATCTCCACCTCTTCTCCGCCAGCTCAGATCAAGTTCAAGGTATCAATTCTTCTTAAGATTTTCAATTTCATGTTCAGATTTCAGTGACAAGCTTGGTATCCATTTCATGTACAGAATTCCATCACAAACTTTTTACTAAAACCCATTGTATATTCAATCATGCATTCACATACTAGTTCAGTCATTTAATCATGCATCAGATATACATTCTCATTGTGAGAACCTTAGTTCATCAGAACAGTCAGTCATGCATTCATGAATCAGTTATACATGTATCAGATATGCATGTTCGGTATGATATATTCAGTTATTAGTCATATCAGTCCTGAGATCATGTTCCAATTGTTTATGTTCAGTATGTATGTCAGTTTATATTCTTCCCTCACTTAGTCTCATTCACAGATGAATCTTCTTAAGGGGGAGATATTGTAATACCCCGTACTTCTACCTAGGTTGAAATTATCCCAAGAATGTTAGAAACCGACTTTGAAATATGAATCTATTTTTGTACACGTGGAATTTTTAAAATTTTCACTTTTATCATGTGGGAAATTGAATTAGATTTCTAATGATACCAATTTCATCCAAATTAAGTATCAGAGTAAAAAGTTATGGACATTTTACTAAGAGCTGTCAGAATCACCCAGGTGTGACGGCCAGGTTGACAGGCCATCGATCTAGTGACGAACCGTCGCCTAGACCATAACAGCCAAGGCAGTGGGTCAACCTTCTCGATAAAGTGCTACAGATAGGTTGACGGACCATCAAACTTGCGATGGACCATCGCCCAAGCCGTCGTTATAAGACAGTAAGTCTTTTCTTTGGTCCACATATGACGATCGGAACGATGATCCATCGAGCCAGCGATGGACCATCGTACAATCCATCGCAGGTCCCGTTTAGTGAATTTTAAGTCATTTTTAAATGGTATTTTGGTTTTTTTCCACCCTTTTTAATCCCTAATTATATTAGACCAAAGCTCATAAGTTCATTATTCATTCACAACATTAAATTAGGGTTTTCTCTCAAAGATCAATCCCTAAGAACAAGAAATCCTAGGTGTTTAATTTCAAGACAAGGATTCAAGTTTTCCTCCATTAATCTTCAAGAAATCATCCACCCACGTATGTCATGCGTTGATTCATAGGTCCCTTTCACCCATGAAGCTTAAGAATCTCTTTTCAAATCCAAGATTTGTGCATGTATGAATGTTCATGATTTAAATTGAATTGAAATTCAGGTTCATGATGTTGTGGGGTTTTGATTCATGTTCGAAATTACATATTCCAATGATTGACCCTAGGATGTTGTGATTTGCATATTAATCATGATAAACCCTTAAATTTACACGTTAATTAATGTATCCATGATTATTAGATGTGTTGATGATTGTACAACCAAAGCATGCTCCCCATGTGTTCGATTAAATGCCTATGTGAAGGAAAAGTGTCATACTAGTATGATAATCCGAAATCCCCATTTATGTACAAGTTTATGCATGTCAAGTGTTTGATGAAATGTCTTAGTCAATGAGTTAGGGATATATGTGTGGCCATTGTGGTGCTTTAGAACTTGTACTTTTTGAATTCTCCAACTTATTGTATTATGGATTGTGATATTGGTCATGTATTCGAGAAAGTCCTGCTTTCTTAGTTTCATTCTATTGAGTCCTTGGGGTACTTATACCTGATAATTAGTTGTGTTCCTAGATCCAGTGTCATGGTTTTAAGATACTTTTAGTCGAGCCATTTTCATAGAAATTCAGTTAGTCATGTGACTCAGGAAAACTCAGTAAAACTCATTAATCTTAGAAACCTCAGAAATTCAGTAATCTCAGTAGTATTCTGTTAGTCAACGGAACTCAGTTAACTCAGTCCAATCAGTTCAGTTAATCTTGTTCAGTGTCTATTTAGATAGGAGTAGAAATTAGCACCAAGTGAACCCAAGGATGGGAACCCACCTGTTATATGAGGGTGTGATTCTTAGAAGCAATCCTTGCGTTCCAGAACTACGTAGCCAGTGTAAGATGAGACATCATAGTCTGTTATATGATGGAAGATAAGGTGGCTTAACTTGTTATATAAAGGTTCCTATTGTTCTTACTAGAGTTACCTGTTATACAAGGGTTACTCATAAATTGTCCTTACCAATGGCGCGGTATTGACATCCTCCCAATTGGGGTTACATATTGGACCCCAACTTAGCTGTAGTAGCATATTAGGGGCATGTCGATTAGATGACTACTTCTAACAGTTTTAGTTACAGAATCAGGACTTCCAGATACAGTCATTCAGTCTCAGTAATAAAACTCAAATAGTTCTACAGAATTTAGGACTGTCAGATACAGTCAACCCAGAATAGTACGAAACTCAGTTAGTTTCACCAGAACCTAGACTGTCAGATATAGTCACTCAGTATCAGTTATTTTAGTTATACAGATATCAGTATCTCATGTTATCAGTACTCAGACTCACTGATCATGTATCACGAACTTAGTTACAGTTATTATGTAGTCATGCATGCATTCTGACGTTCATGTTATTTAGTTAGTTAGTATAGTTCATCCATGTAAACCATTTGTATTTATCCCACCTCACATACATACCAGTATATTCCAACGTACTGATGCATTTGCACTATGGTATTTTATACCATAGGTTCAGAAGCACGAGCTCCAGAGCATCAGTAGCATTCCAGTGTTCATAGTCAGAGTTAGCAGCGAGTCCTCGTACTATGAGGACATGACCATTACTTTATTATCTTATTAATTAATTTATTAGTTGGAGTTAGTTAGGGATATGTCCCATCAACTCCTTATTCAGACCGTTCAGTTAGTAGAGGCTTTTCAAACTACTGTATGTTCAGATAGTTTATTTCAATTGTTTTGGGTATTTCATACCCCATCCATATGTTATGTTTTATCATTTATATTACAGTTTTGAACCTTATAGACTTACAACCTTTATTTCCATATTTATACAGTATGTTATGTAGTTATCAGGTACAGATATCAGTCATGGGTTAGCTTGTGGTCCTTTGGGGTTATGAGCACCATGTAGAATTCCGAGTACCAGATTTAGGGCATTAAACTAAATCCAACTGACTAAACCTGAAATAAACTAACAAGAACAAAAAGAACTAATAACTAGTCCTCGAATGATGAGGACTCACCAAAAGTTTCTACTGAATGTGGTGCAGGAATGTGTTAAGTGCGGTCTGGGTACTGAGCGTCTGAACATATAATATGAAATAATATAATGCAGGAAAGTATGAAATCAGTACTTTGAATGTAATCAGTATGTGAGATAGGAAACTAGCTAGTATAAGATGAACATGAATGCGTGAACATGTAAGCTTATTGCAAAACCAAGTATAAACATATGATGGATAAAACTGCATACTGAACAATAGATTATCTGAGTACTTGGTCAAGCAATAATGAACTGAACATAAACTAAAAATGATTTGAGGACTGTGGGATATAACAAAAACTAACATATCTCAATTTGAGCAAAATCGGGATCCAACTTGTAACCCTAGCCAGAAGGCTGCTAGTACCTTGCCAAGGGTACCAACACTTGCTAGCATGGTCACACTAAACTAAAATCCCGAAGGACTAGGGTTTTAGTCCTCAACTGATGGGTGACCCGGCATAACCTATGGTCTCACCATAGTTTGGGAACTTAGGAACTTCTACTAAAGGTCTCCGTCCTTAACTAGTGGGTAAACCTTCGTCCTTACATTCACTCGGTGCTAAGTACCACTCCCAACTAAATGACACTGTAAATTGATATATATATATATATATATATATATATATATGTATATGTATATATGTATGTATGTATATGCTTATTAACTCTTGAAAATATCCGCATATGCGCAATCTAAAATGCTCAAAACATGTCAATTGGTACATACATGAAATCCTAGGTATCGTGTGTTCATAACCCACCAACTTTGATCAATGCAACCGAACATGAAAATAATTTAAAAATGATCATAGTAGAAAATTTTACAAAACAAATCCAAAACTCAATAATTTATCAATAATAAGAAAATTCATGATGGATAGTATGGGAAGATGCAAACCTTGTGGGAAAACATATACTCATAGTTAATTTACCCAAGTAAACTAAAGTAAATAAGAAAACTTATATTTGACCTAGAACTCAATTCTTGGAAGGAAGTTCAACTTGAGGATTTTAAAGTTTTTAGGAATCAATAGGTAGAAGGGACCCATTGATGAAATCCTACATACCTAGAGTGGAAGCCTTGGAGAAATCCTTAAAATTGAACTTGCGATGGAGAAAACCTATCTTGCTTTTGGAGATGAGAGAGTCTCTTCTTTTTGGCTTAGTGTAGAATGATTCTGAGTTTATGAGAGGTTAAGGCGGTATCATCCCCTAATAACTGGTTTTGGAGTGCCCAAAGGACGTGGATTTGGGTTTAAGAAAATATGAAAAGATTTAAAGCCCCTTTTTAATCATTTAGGAATTTCTAGTAAGCAGTCGTCACAACTCGAGTAACGATTGGTCATGAGTTGTGGTATGAGTTATGACATAAGGTCCTTAGTTTAGCGTCCTTTCTTTTATGACAATGACACCCCTCCTAACAACTCATTACGTCTGATCAAAGGTCGTTAGGAGAAGTCATGGTCAGAGACTTGATCTCTGAATTTATTTTTATTATGACGACGGGTCCACCTAATGACTTGTTAGGACTGGTAACAAGTTATATACTGGACTCATCGCCACTAGACTAAAATTTGGGATCTTTCACTGTTATGGAAATGACACCACACACCAACTCATTATAACTGATAATAGGTCATTTCCAGAGTCGTTATCACTGGCAGTTGACAGAGCCTCAGGAAATTTTCCATAACTTTTTTGCACGATATCGATTATAACCACACTAATGGCATTTGTAATCTAAATAAAAGGCCTATCTTTTGATGGGTCGTTCTTAAAAATTTAGGATATTAAATAGACTAGACTATATGTTATATTTAGAGATAAGTTTTATCAGTATATTCATTTTGTACTTTTTTTTAGTCTTATTATATTGGAAGCTCTTCCCTGTTTCCACTAGGTTTTGGGACTAGCTTAGTATTTTAATCTTTTATTTCATTTATTCCGCATTCTTCCTCCATTTTTCTTGGTAGTCCATCACTATTAGTTATAGACTACGAGTTAGCTTGCCTATTGGTGGGTTATAGTAGCCGTCATCACGACCTGAGAAATTGGGTCATGACACAATATCAATCTATAAGCAACATGTACCGATGTAGTACTTGGCCCGCTAAATATCACAAATATGAATATCACAATCAGTATCAACAAAGATATGATGAAGTGCAAAACATATGAAATTACACACCTCCCTTATCTCAGTGTTTATAATAACAATGGGACATGTCGTAATATTAGATTTAATTTTAGGATTTTTGTATAAATTAAAATCTTGATAGTATCTATGATTGAAGAGATAAATTTACTTTTTATTTTAGGTAAGTTTTTTTTAATTTTATTTTGTTTTTGAAGCTAGTTTAGGTCTAGAATTTATTTCCAATACAATCTTGATATTTTAGTTTATTCCTTGAGCTAATTTAGGTTTAGAATTTTTTTCAATTAAAATATTGATAGTATTTATGATTGAAGAGATAAATTTATTTGTGATTTGAGGTAAATTTCTTAAATTTTAGTATGTTCATTCTTGAAGTTTACAATAATAAATTGTTTTGTATTTTTAAAGACAATTACTAACTGAGAGTACACTAACATTCCTTTGGTATTTGAATATTAGAAACCACTCTGAGGCTAAACCCTAATCACCACCACTAAACCTACACTGATTTTCAACAGAATGGCCACTCCAACCACTAGTCAGCTATTAAATGGGGCTGACCAGATTCTCTCTCTCACCTTTAAGTCAAAATTTTCTAGTCTTTGCCACCCTAAATGCCATATTAATCCTAATTCTTTACCTAGCAATCCTAAAGCTCTACCTATAGAACAAGTTAGTAGTCAAGATAAAATTGATAGTCTAGTGGAAAATCAAAAACATAAAATGAAATATACAGATTTGATATTACCAAATGCTAATAATATATCTCGAAGAGGAAAAAGGGAGTCAGGTTGAATAGATCATAATTAAGCAGCCCTTCATTATTAATGGTGTCCTTACAGTGATTTGGATAAAAGAAGAGTTATGGAAGATGAATATCATGGTGAATATTCAATATAAAGTCATAGGGAAATTTTCTTATGGATTCTCAGATTAGGAGGATCTTAGAATACAAATTCCAAAATAATGCACTATTAAAAAGGATTATAAGATTGGGTTATTGAGAAATTGGCATATCTTGATGAGATTAGTCATATGGAGGACTTTGTGAACATTATGAATAAGAATGTATAATAAAATTGACAAAGATGGATTGACATATCAATTGAAGCCACTAATTTATGATGAAAAATTCAAACTAGAGGAGGAAACTACACAATTAAATGGCCTTGATCTCCTTTCCAGACCTTCTTTCTACATTTTTTGTTAAAGAATCTCTATTTTCTATTGCATTAAGTCTGGTCGAGCAGTTGTATCTTGAGTCTTAACATGGTCACAAGTAGTAAAATAAGTCCTAGTTGTACTAGGGTGAATTTTTAAGTTAATTTATTTGCTAAAGCACCGGATAAAGTGGAGATTGAATTAATGAACAACTTAAACAATGAGGCAAGGGTTGAGAATAATAAATTTCAATGTCACCTTTTTCCAAAGTTGTAACACCCCACACTTTTCAACACATATAAAACTAAGTGCACTTCTAAAAAAATATTTAAAATCGTGATATTAAAGATGGTATTTGATGTTAGTGTAAGGTGGCCAAGTGTGTATTAGTATCAAATTGAAGTAAAGAGATCAAGATTTAGAGTATAGAATAAAATAAGTAAGGTGATTTCTTAACTTAATTAATTAACTTAGTAAGTTACAAAAAATAAGGCTTATAATTATCGTAGACTTAATTGTTCACAGTTTCCCATTTTATATTCGACACCATACATTTTTTAAGATTAAAAAAACACATGGAATTTTTTATAGCAATAAGAACGGGGTTTTCTCTAGAGGCACATGTTAAGCGCAATTAGCTAACTTACGCCACTAACAACAAATGCCCCGGAAACATGGGAATAATTGGCAAAGAAGAACTTTTGCAAATCTATTTTGTCAAATGCCTACTTAATTTCTTTTTGATTTATTTTTTAGGTTTAGGGTGTAAAAAGTGAAAAACTGGGGCCCACACGTGGGCCAATGGACCAATTCATCATTTATACAACTTTAAAAATTTAATATAATACACCTAAGCCCCTCTACTTATTCCAATATCCAAAAAAATCCCTCTCTCTCTCCTTTTCAATTCTCAACTCCCGCTTTCAAACAACTTCTCCCAAAAATACCATTTTCGTACGTTCTTCATCTGCAGCTGCTAAGGGGGCATAGTTGCTTCGCAAGGTTAGTTAAAATCGAGTTTCGATCATTTCTAGATCCATTTAAATGGTTTTTTTTGCTAATCGATTGGTAGTGACAGGATTTTATTTTCAAATTTGGTGTTTTGATTTAATCGTGTTTTTTTAGCAACAAAGTGTTGAATGGTGGTATAATTGTTGTTTGAAGAGTTATTTTGGCATTTTATTTGAACAACGTCCTGTTTCTGTCCGTAGACCCACGGTCTATTCGTAGACCCATGGTCTATGAAATGAGAATGCCCTAGATATATTTTAATTTTTAGACGTATGAAATTCTTTTAAAACATGAATGCTGAAATAGTGAAAATTGAAATATTAATAGCTAATTAGTTTGATTAGGTGCACTAGTTTGATTTTTAGCAATTGTTGTGTTTTGATATTTTGCATGTTTGATTTTGGTTCAACTATTGTATGTTTGTGTAGTGAACTGTTTAATGGTGGGGTGTTTGTTAATTTTTTTTGTGGGGGGGGGGGGGTTCATTTGATCATTGAGTTATTTTTGTTGATAGACTTGTGGTCTACGAACTGAAAATGGGAGATTTGTTCTTCAGGTGTATACTGTGTTGAAAATGGGTAGAAAAAACTGTTATTCCTAAACAGAAAGATGATACCGCTGATAGTAGTAGAAAAAGAAGAGCTGCGACAGTTGAAAAAGTATCAAAAAGAAAGAAAATTGAAGAATCGATGTCCGAATCAGATTTGGAGTTAAAGGAGATAATAGACTACGTCGATTCTAGTAAAGATGTTGCCAAGCGGAGTGTCAGTGGTGACAGTGAAAAGTGCGAGGGAAGTGGGAGTAATAGTGATGATGGGGATAATGATTTGTTATCCATGGCATATCTTTCAAGGTGCATTTTCGTGGAGCGGTATGACCTTTGAACGACAATTGACGAGGTCGGATCTTTCCCAGCAAAGATATCGGTCAAATCAAGAATGGCAGCTTATCAAGAATTTAAGAAAATTCTTGTCGACCAACAATTGAAGAAAAGATTCAAGCGGTCCTATTTTGGACACTTGAGAAACCTACCGAAACATCTCAAGTTCAATGGGCAGTTGGTCCATTATTTGCTGTTGTGACACATTAAGAATGATAAGATGCGTTATGAGATGTAGTTCTGCGTTAACAACAAGCCTGCCTATTTTGGCTTGAAAGAGTTTTGTTTGATCACGGGGTTGAACTGCTCATCATATCCCAGTGAATCAAAAAAGAAGAAGGTGTTAGCAAAGGGGAATAATTTTTGTTTTAAGGTGACAAAAAAACAAAAACATCACGACGGCCAACATATTACACCTGATCAGAGGGAATAAGCTGAACGAGGACCAGAAGTTCAAGTGTTTTCTACTTTGGTTCCTGTACACCATGTTGTTTGTGAAAGATTCGATGAAGGTTGTCGACACAAAACTAATTCGAATGGTCAACTATTTGAGTTTCTTCGAGAACTATCCGTGGGGCAAAAAGACATTTCAACTGACCATGGACTATCTGAAGAAGAAAAGTGACCTGAAGAAGCAGAGGGAAGTATTTGATGAGAAGCAGAAGGCATCCTATGCTCTATTCGAATTTCCCTGGGCATTTGTGGTATCTACCATAAACCCTTTAGGGAGTTTATCGTAGATTATCATTTTATTTATACTATGTCATAGACTCATAGATATTTTTTTTCACTGTTGTACTACTTACAGATTTGGATCTATGAGTCCTTTCCTCATCTTGGAGAATTTGCTGGAAAATCAATGGATGAGCCCTTACGCATCCCCCGTATCCTCAGATTGCACACTTTAAAAAGCGACAAGATAATCGAAGGCGACCCATTCAAGTATAAAGAAAAAGTTACTGAGGTATGAACTTATTTTCTATAATGCAATAATAGTACCGTTTTATCGAATGTTATGTAATTATTAATTGATATTTGGAAGAACGTGCACCCGTATATCATCCCTACTGTTCGTGAGATGAAGATGGATTACATGGTTACGTTTGAGCCATATACGGATGAGGTAAAGAATAACGTCCTCAATGGCTTGAAGAAAGAGTTAGAAGGGGTGACTTTCCTCACTTCAAATGAGGACAGTAATGATGACGGGGATTTTGGTGGTAACCCCGTTGGAGTACGCGTTGGTGATGATGATTCTTCGAGCACCTCCAAAGATGCAGTGGGAATCTCATCCCCCAGGGATCTTCATAAGTGTGTGGTTGCGCTCGAGGAAGCGGTGTTGGATATTACTGCCTATATCAAAGAGAAAAGAATGAAGAAAAAGTAAAATAATGAGTGACAACATGAGCAAGGTAACTTCATTCATTAATTAATGTTGTTAAAGAATATTCAGCTTTAAATATTAGTAACACTTTGTAATATTATGAAATAGTGCATGTGTATGAATCGGAGAGGAATGAAGAAGGAGAAAAAGAGAGAAAAATGGATGAGTTGGCCGCTGTTGTGGCAGAAGAGGAAAAAAAAGAAGAAAATAAGGATGGTGAAGAAGATAAGAGCCAAAAAGAAGGCAAAAAAATAGCAGCAGCAGTAGAAGAAGAAGAAATGGCAGCAGATGAACAAGGAGGCACAAAAAAAGGAAAAACTATTGAAGAAGAAGCTGACAAAGTTGACAAAAAAGAAGTTGAGCAAGAAACAGCAAGTGAACGAAAAGAAGAAGCTGAAGAAGAAACAGTTGCTGAAGCTGAGGAAGAAACAGCTGCAGCAGGTGAAGTAAGAAAAGAAGGTGTGGAATAAAAGAAAACTGAAGAAGCAACAACTGATATATATGCTGAAAAAGAAGGAGAGGAAGGTGAGAATGAAGAAGCAGCTGCAATTGTTGCGAAAAAAGAAGTTGAAGCTGTCCAAACAAATGTGGTCATGGACATTGTTGATGAAATCAACAGTAACGCTTGTGTTGATGAGGAACTTAGGGAAAGAGATATTTAAATGCTAAGATATTTAATTTGTTTTTAAATGATGAGTTGTTAGGATATGACAATTTTTTTTTATTTCACAAATATGATCTTTGAATGATCTGGTGGTAGGATATGACAATTATTTTTTTATTTTATGAAACTTGTTATGATTCTGAGCTGAATCTGTTTCTATCAAACTGATTTGTGGCATGGAATTTGAATATGCAGTGTGTGGTCATAGTTGGTACATTGTATGCTTGATATCATAGAGTGCATACTTAATATTCCATATACCGTATGCATAGTCTATCATTACCCTGCTGGTCGAATTTAAGTTGACTTGTTGTTTAATCGACTATGGTTCTATCAAAAATAGTATTTAACATTATACAAAAGTAGAACTATTATTATTTATTCAATATCACTACATCCATGTTACACTTTTTCAAAGAACGAATACTAGCATTATAGCACATAACATCATTTTTAGGACATTCTCTCTTTCTTCGACCAAAATCAATTTTTGTTTTAGTTGATCCCTCTTTATTTGGGTGTCATGTAGCAATAGTTTAAAGTGATCCCTCTATTCTTTGGCATCTTTGAATAAAGTCATAAGAAAATCTTTATTTTCTTCGCATTGTTGGAGCCTTTGTAGTTGATTAAATTTTGCCAAGCCTTGAAAATTTGATGTCTCGAGTCCTGGAATAAACGTTGATGGACTGGATGGAGGTGATAGCTCATCAAGTCATTTGAAAATGAGAACGCGCCATTATCCTAGGAAAAAAATGATTACATAGCCATTAACTTAACTTTTTAAAAAAATATGCACACCTCACCTTTGCAATTACACAATTATAAAATTTGCGACCTGAATTTGAATCCGTGCGTGACGTCCTCAAGACAGCCGCATTCCCATAATAAAAAATTAGAGTATTTTTAGAATTAGATGATTGAGATGCTTGCGACATTATAGAATTTTTAAAAACAAAATAAAGTTGATGAAATAAAATAAGGAGGGATGTACACCTTATATATGAAGTAAAAACAAAGTGTTCACACTGATGACTTACAAAAGTAGCCATTTTTACCGTAGGAAAAGTAATTTCTCTTTTGAACTGGTGGTGACACTAAATAGACTGTCGTAGATCATGACCTATGTCAGCCATTGATTTGTATGGTTTACCATAGACTTATACCTCTATTAGTGCATCGACTGCTATCCTGATTATGTGTAGACTACCGTGATCTATGTACACATCTATTGACCATCATGTGGAGGTAGTTAAAAAATGAATAATTAAATTAAAAAAAATTTAAATAGATAATAGTAACATGTTTTGGGGCTGGTGGAAGAATAAATATATTATGATTTAAATAGATAATCATATGTTTTGAAGCCGATGGAAGAAAACAATTACATTAAAAATGATTTAAATAGATGATCTTGGACTGGTGATGACACTTAATAGACCGTCGTAGATCATGAACTATATCATCCATCGATTTGTATAGTCTATCATAGACTTACACGTTGATTATCGCATCGATTGATATCATGATTAGACGTAAACCACGATGATCTATGTACAAGGTTATAGACCATCACTTGGATGTAGTTAAAAAATGATTAAATAAATTATAAATAAATCTAGTGTGGATTTCTACACATGTAAAGGAGTGTAAAAAAGTCACATAATCATATTAGAGTTTAAACAAATTAGGGAGGGTGAATTAAGAAGTGTGTGGATAGGTAGTGGTTGAATGCTCAATATCGTAAGAGTAATGTTTAAACAAAACATAAGTATGTATATAGGATATGTATTGTATTTGATGCCAAGACATTCCACATATTTCTTTCATCACCACCCCTAAATCAAAAGAGTGTGTCCAATTGATAGTGGTAAAACATTTATCATCCTCAATACATACTTATGCTTTGAGAAACATTACTCTTACGATATTGAACATTCAACCACTACCCATCCACACACTTCTTAATTTACCCTCCCTAATTTTTCTAACCTCTAATATGATTATGTGACTTGTTTACACTCCTTAACATGTGTAGAAATCCACACCACATTTATTTATAATTTATTTAATCATTTTTAACTACATCCAAGTAATGGTCTATAACTCTGTACATAGATCACCATGGTCTATGCACAATAATGATATCAGTCGATGCGATAATAAACTTGAAAGTCTACGATATACCAGAGTGATCGATGGAGGACATAGTGCATGATATATGACGGTCTATTAAGTATCACCACCAATCCAACATCATCTATTTAAATTATTTTTAATTAAATTATTTTCTTCCACCAGCCACAAAACATGTGATTATCCATTTAAATCATATTATATTTAATTATTTTCTTCCACCAGCCCAAAATACATGTTACTATTATTTATTTAATTTTTTAAATTTAATAATTGTCTTTCATAATTCCCAAAATGTGTGATTATCTATTTAAATTATTTTTAATTTAATTATTTTCTTCCACCAGCCACATAACATGTGATAATCTGTTTAAATCTTTTAAAATTAAATTATTTTTTGAAAATCTGTTATTATTTATTTTAATTTACCCGATGATCCATCGATTCATGTAGTCTACGATCGACTAATATGTGCAGTCGACGAAATACTTTATCTAAAATCTAAACATTTGATTTTACTCTTCAGGAAATTAGTCAAGCCATAATACTGTAACTTGAAAAAGCAGACATATTAGATTTGAGTTTTCAAATAAAGGATCAGAACAAAGATAGCAAACACACAATGTTAAAAGAAACTGAAACATAGTTGTATTAAAATTGTTCATTGCATTACATAATAAAATTTACATCAAAAAGGGGAAAATGGAAGAAGCTTTCTTCTAACAAGATCCTACATAGAAAGCTTCTTCAGCAATGAACAAATAAAAAAAACTTAAAAACATATACTAAAATAAAACATTTAAACTAAATTATGGGGATGGTGGGGGGTGATGTAGTCAGGGCCTTCCATTCCGAGCCTTTCCAGAATTTCCCTCAAGAAACGAGCAATTCAAATGAGCTCCCGCTCTAGGTAGATGCGGTCTTGACCCAACCCGTAAAAAAGTCGGTCCAAATCATTCCTTAGGAGGAGGAGGTCATAGTGCCTCGGAGGAACACGTCTGATGGGGCGCAGGGGTATCCTTCTTAGAGGCATTTTTATGATTTGGGTAAAGAAGAAGAAGAAAAAGAGATGGTTTCTGATATTTTCCATTTAACAAAAACTGAAGGGTTGCATAAAAAGAAGGCCTATACTAATAGACCTGTAGATTGCGTCTGTTCATATATCCACCCAATGGTAGGTCGACGTGTCTAACAAGAGAAAATATTTTGTATGCATATACCAGCTGTTTTTCCTCGTGAAGAGACGTTTTGTGCAACTTTTTAATAAATAGGAATGGGAAATAAGGGAAATAATGATTCATTGTATCGGTTGGAGAGATAAGTCGGGTAAATGACCAACATAACGTGTTAGATCAGCAATCATATAATCAACACATAATATTTTATAGACCATATATTATATATACCATAGTCTATAGATAGTCTATCGTAGACAAAGCTTTAGGTCGATAATAACTGAATGTTAAAATCTACAAAAATGCACATTCATCCCCTAAAACAGTAGCTTTACAACTGAATCTTAAAAAAAGCCTATTTATGATTTGATACCCATTCTACACGTGGTTCTTTTGTGTCCAGATTTCTTGCAATTTGAACATCTATTCCTCCTTTTGGACTTGAATGTCTCACCGACGCCCTTAGTGCGTTTGACTTTCTTCCTTCCGAGTTTGGGATCGTACAAAGGTGGAGAAATTTTAGTGTCTACCAATTCCTGTGGCACAGTCCATTCAGCCTCCGGAGGGACCACATTAATTGCTTTCGAGTATGCGAGGAGGTAACTTTTAGCTTTATAAATTGGCGAAGAGTAGTTGTAGATGGAGTTACCATAATCTTCGCAATTGCCGTACTTTGCTTGCAAAGCTGCCATCGCGTGTTTGCATGACATTTTCACCAAGTCAAATTTCTGACAAAAACAGCTCCTCTCCAAGAGATTGACCTTGGCAGTAACGCCGTTGTCGAATACCGTATACTCATTGAGAACCCCGTTTGGATCACCCACGTACAAGGAATTGCTCGCACTCTTATTATCTATTAGGATCCTTTTCGCAAAAGGAACAAATATGTTCTCTTTACCACCGACAAATGCATGCCGATCCCTAAACTTTTCACCTAAATTTTTAGCAATTGAATTGAATATGTAGGACATGTGGTACTCCCGTTCATCCATCAAAATTGAGTTGAGCGACTCGGCGATGTTTGTGGTCATCACGTCGTACCTATTGCCTGGAAAGTGTGCTCTACTCCATTTTTCAAAATCAAGAACATTTTCAAGGACATGAGCTGCCTCAGGGCATTTACTCTTTAATTCCACAAAATTATTGCTAAACTCATCAAAGGAATAAGCCTTTGACGCGGTGTAGAATAGATAAAGATGTTCTCTGCAGTGTTGATTTACGCAAAGATTTTCAGCGAGGTGCCTCTTGCAAAATCCATGATGTGCACGAATGTATACACGGAAGAAGGCATTGGCGATGCTAATGTGCTTGTCGGAGATAAAGCATAGATCTGGTTCATCTTCTATGATAGACTTCAGCTTCTGGAAGAAGAAGGTCCAAAAAGCATCGTTCTCTTTATCGACGACACAAAAGACAATCAGAAATATATGATTTTTGGTGTCCTGTACAACGACGCTCAACAGAACGCCCCTGTACTTGCCATATAAATGTGTGCCATCGACAACAATTATCTTTCTCATATGGGCATATCCTCGTATGCAAGCTCCGAATACTAAGAAGTAGTAAACGAATGATCCATCCATCCGATTTACCATGATAGAGTAAGAAGACCCGGGATTCAATAACTCCACCATGTGGGGAAAAGTCGGCAAGCAAGCATATCCGTGCTCCGGTGTCCCGCGAATGATGTTCTTAACAATTACACTTCCTTTCCAACACATCCAATATCTTCCGTTGCATTGCAACTCCTTAAATACAATTTTTTAAATTTCTTTTATGCTTGGACCCTTACTATCCCGAAAATGATTTACTCATACTGAAGCAATCAATTTGGATGGGACTTTTTTGTGCTTGCGGGTGGCATTTTCAACGCCGCACGTGTGCATCCTGACATACTTTTATATGCAAAATCTGTCCGAGGTGTCGTACTTTTTTGCCCGCAACAGCCAGCCACAACCACGAGATAAGCATTGTGCCTTCATCAATTTCGTTCAACTCTTCTCCATATAATAATCAAAGGACTTCCTCGCCGCTGCTGCGTCTAGTTGCATTTTCAGCTCTTTTTTATTGACGAATATTTGACCACAACAGAAATTAGTTTCGTCGGTGAAGGAGTGTCCTGCTTGTGATTTCGTTTCATGGTCTTCATCATCATCTTGCAAGTTCGATGAAAAGTCTTCCATATGCATATAATAATCTTCCATATTAATTGTATCATCGACATCGTTTTAGTAATCATTCAAATCGTCATCGATCAAATCATCGTCGACTGTCGGACGCCACGGTGGGGGTGCTGATGAATTCAGCGGTCCTTCAAAGGACCTTTCAACCACATTTATCCTTAAAATTAGCCTAAAGTCATCTGCATCAGCATCCATTATGTACGTCATCACACGTACATCGCTATTTATGATCGTAGGATTCACCTTTTCCTTTGAATGCCTTACATAACTAATCACCACGTTGCTCGACGCACAATCTAGATCTCTGCTCTGCTTTACGCTTGCAAAAAATTCATCGTACGAACTGTTGCAGCGAATAGGAATGGGAATTGTCATCTTGGTAAATGATCTCCATTTATAACATTTCGAAGTCTCCACCCATTCTCCCAGGAAATCACTAGAAACCAGAACAAATTCTGCAATAGACATCCTAGAATTAAGCTTTGATCGATGGTAGATTATGCTTATGGTCTATGTCTTATTGTATGCACGGTCGATCACTGGCGAGGACGGGTCGATGACTGCACAAATTTTCGTACAAATACTTGAAATTGTAAATATTGCTTGTAATCAATGATTGTTGGGTTTATGGAATAAAGAAATGAACTTGGAGTCGCCTGAACCGCTGTAATGCACTTTCTAAAATGGTTTTGAGTAATGTGAGTGATTTAAAACTTTTTAACAATGGTGGAAAGTGTGTTTGAGATGATAGGAAACAAATGGGATAACAATGGATACAATGGACAAGCTTATGATGTTTGTGGACTAATTTACAGCTGATCGCCGAAAAATAATGCCGGAAAAGTGGTCGGAATCGGAGCTTTTTGGTGGGAAAAATAACCACTTTCTATTTTTAGCTTTTGAAATTATTTTTTTTTTAATATTTTTGGAAACCTAGATATTATTTTTATATATATAGTGGTGGATGATGGAGTGGGTTGAAGTGTATTATTAGAAACTTGTGGGTGAATTAATTAAGTTGGAAGTATTGGGTTAAAGTGAATTATTATAAAAGTTGGAACTGGAATTGTTAAGTTGGAAAAGTTGATGGTGAGGTGGAATTAAGTAGGTATTTGGCAAAAGAATTTAAAACTTATGGGTATTTGAGAAAATAGTTTGGATAAACAATCTTTTTGGCATAAAGGCCCGAGAAACATAATCCACCATTAGTGAAAAATAACCAGTGAAAGCTGGGAAAGCCTATGCAGCATGCCCTACCTACAGTACTCCGGCTATGTTGAGTAAAGTGATTACCCTAAGTCGGGGGTATCTCATGAGTTAGGTCTAGTACAAGTATCTCAATTGATACTTAGGGTTGGAAGTAAACCCACAATTCAAGATTCTCCAACGAAGATCGTGACTCAGAAACCCTAGACCCTTAAGATGATTGTAACCCTAGATCCTACCCCTGAAGGAGAAAATGTCAACCAAGCAGCTTGCAAGCTGTCTTTCTTTACAGGAAGTTCCCCAGTGCTTCGATATACCCCCAATAAAAGAATGGTTTGGTTGATCCATAATACAATAATAGAGCTATGAATCAAGGTAAACAATTGGATTAGTTCCCCTTGTTATTAGGGTAATAAGGTTGTGAAACTGAATTTAATTAAGTTGGAAAATAAAAAAAGAAATGAAAAGGTGCACTGATTGGGTATGTTGTAGGGAATAATACCCCATTTAAGCAAATGTTGAAGTATGTATACGCCATGTTGAATTTTGTGTAGACACGAAGGGTATTACTAAATGATGATCTGTACTTTATGTTCAAATTTCATAGTGTGCAAAACAAGTTGGAGGTACTAAAAAATAGCCCCTACACGTTTGATTATCGACCCATGCTGCTTTAGGAATTGGATGCTAATTTCCAGATGGAAAATGAGTCACTTAGTTAGATGCCATTATGGGTGACCTTCCCCAACTTGCCTATTCAATATTGGTCAACTAAAAATCTAGGTTGTATTACAAGTTATTTTAGGGAACCTATTTGCAGTGATTGTCTCAAAACTGAGGAAGGAAGAATCTTAAGCTTGAATCCTGATTGAACTTGATATTACATAACAGTTTCATAAGAAAATGTTCATAGACAAAGGTAATGGAATGATAAGAGCACAATTCCTTGACTATGGCTGGTGGCCTTAATATGGCCAAGACTGTAGGTGCTTAGGTCATTTGAAGGGTACATGCCCAGCTGAGGCTAAGGCCAAGGAAACTAAGAAGCTAGGTGATCAACCTCCCAAGGATTCTATGGGTATTAGTGAGGTACAACCACCTGATGATCATAATGGCAAACTGAAGAAGCAGGTTCAAACATATTGACAACCAAGAGTAGTTCAAGGTGATGCGACTGGTCCTAAGCCTCATGGAAATATCCAATCTTAGCTGAATGAGCTAGGTAGCAGTGCATTATTAGTTAATACTGAGGGTCTTGAGCAACCCTCAGACAATCTGACATGATCTTTTATTCTTGGAATATAAGAGAATCAACCCTAAAAGTAAAAAAGAATTGAGATCCTTTTTCTTAGAAATATAATAAATCTCTTGGGATGTTTAGAAAGTAAACTGAAACAAGCAAGGTGAGAACAATTTAAGAGAGTTACGAGAGCTGAACGAACTTGCTACACTAATTACACATAAGATCTTACTAGCATAATTTGGATTGGCTGGAAGCATCGTAATGTATAGGTCAAGAATATCTTTGATAAGCCACAGCTGGAACACTGATATATTTAAGACAGGGGTACCAGTTTTGCAGCTTTTATAACCTTTGTGTATAGATTGAATACTAATGTTGGTAAGAAGGACATATGGGACAATCTGAGATAAATTCACTCTACTATATGGTGGATCATTGGATTATCCTAGGAGATTTCAATACTGGGGTATCAGTCCAAGATAAAATTAATAGAGACCCTATGAAATAATGTGAGATACAAGACCATATGGACTGTATTAATGATCTAGGACTGGGACACTTAACTAAAAGAGGTTATCATTATTCTCGATGTAATAAAAGAAATGCATAGGTGAAGATTTATAGTATAATTGATTAGGTCTTGGGGAATCCACAGTGGTTTATGAGCTACAACAACTTGGAGGATATCTTTGAAAATCCTGAATTCTCTGATCATTCTCCTATCTCTATCAATACATATTGCTACAGTCTAAAAAAGCCACATGCCTTTTAAACTACTGACAGTGCTGCTACAGTCAGACGACTCCATTAACCTAGTGAACCAAGTGTGGTCACAATAGGTCGAGGGGTATGCCATGTTTAGAGAATGGAAGAAGCTCCAACTTCTAGGAAAACAAGCTACGCATCTGAACAAAACCATGTCTTCACTGGATATTAAATTGGAGGAAATGAGAGAGCAACTCTAGGAAATTCAAAAGAGCCTACAACTAAACCTCTTTGATGCTCCACTTAATAGTACTGAAAAGGAATTACTTAATCAGATTATAAATAGGATGCAATTCATGAATAGGTTCCGAGACAAAGATCAAGAGCTAATTGGATAGCATAGGGAGATTATATCTTCAAGCTATTCCATGCTCATTTAAAAAGCTAGGCAATCAAGAAATAGAATTGCTTCAATTGGTAATGATTACAAACATAGAATAATGGATCCATGGTTGGTACATTAGGAGTTCCTATCATTCTTTCAATAATTCTTGGGAACTTCCTCTACAGAACTAACTTGTATACATACAACTATTGCTAAAGATGGCCCTTGACTATCAGTAGATTAACAAAAATAGATTCTGCAACCTATATCTAAAGAGGAAATTTGAAATACTACGCTTAAACTACCTAATGATAAGGTTCATAAAAAAGATGGATTCACTGCAGAGTTCTTCAAGGTCTACTAATATACGATAGGACATGAGGTAGCTGATTCTATCCTTGACTTTTTCTCTAACAGAAACTATTATAGCGTGTCAACTATACTACAATTACCTTGGTTCCCAAAGTTAATAGTCCAAACTAAGTTAAGGTATTCAGGCCTATTGCATTTTGTAGTACCATGTATAAGATTATAGCTAAGATCTTGACTGCTAAATTCAAACTGGTTGTGGATTATCTTATTGGACCCCCACAATCTGCATTTATAGAAGGCAAGAACATCCTAGATAATGTTATAGTGCCACATGAAATAGTGAAAGGTTATGTCCAGAACATGTTTCACCTAGATACTTTATGAAGATTACTATTAGAAAGGCCTATGACTCTGCTGAATGGGGATTTTTAAGAATGGTGCTATTAGAGTATAGTCTTCCTTTACAAATTTTAGATTGGATAATGACTTATGGCTGTACAGTGAAGTAACACCTAGAATTTCTGAGCTAGAAACCAACATGTTCATTGAATATGTGTAGGCCCAAATCTAATCATTCCTAATTGTACATAGGTTTTAAGATTAATTCCATTGTGTGTAAAGAGTCCTCGACATATATTAAGTCCACGAGTAACTCCTAGCTGATAGCCAAGTTGAAAGCTTTCTTACTGATTGAATTCGTGTATCGTATCAATCTATAGTCAAGTTAAAATGATTATAACTACTATATGAAGATTTTTCAAGCTAAAAAGGCATCAAAGGATAGTATTTTAAGTCTTCTTTCTAAAACATCCAATTTTGTCTTAATTCAATATCAGAGCCAAATGTTATGACCAATCTACTAGAGAGGGTCCAGGCCACATTGAGTGGCATAAGTTGAGGACCCTAAAATAGTAGGGGTCAGTGATATCTCCGCGCCACTGAGCCTATGCTCTCCAATAGACACCATGCCATGGAGCTAAAGCTCTGTGATGGTTCTGTGCTACCCTAGGCCCCCCAGAAATCCCAACTTTGCTTTTCTTCTGTTTTTGCAAGGGTAAATAGTCATTTTGCCCCCCAAACACTCTTATAAATTAATAGAACCCTATTTACCTCAACACTTTATATTAAATTATTGTTCATTCTCTCCCAACTCTAAAGAATGCAAAATAGGGGTTTGTCTCAAAAATTCAATTCCAAAGCTCCAAACTCGAGCTCTCCTTCAAGAAATTGATAAGTTCAGGTGTGTGGGTCTTCAACAAGGATAATCGTTTCATAATTATGTCCAAACTCAAGTTTTTAAATTTCATAAATATGTATTCTTGTTTTAGAGTTTAACCCCAAGATTTTAATTCAAATTCCCATGTTCTATTTATTAGTTTTCCTATGTACTTGATAATATTCATGAACACCCATGGCTTCATTGCATCTTATTTACATGTTGTCAAACCCTTGTTTAAAGTTTGATGGAATGTTCATGAAATCTCTATAAATTGGTATTAAACCTTTGAAATTTACAAGATTTACATTTCTTTAGTATGAATCCAAGATTTCAAGCATAAATTAAAAACAAGTTCTTTCCTTTGATATGATTTATCCTATACTTCAAGCAAGTTCATGATGTGATTATGAATTTACAAGGATTTTCATCTACTTAATTTGATTTAGCATGAAATAGATTGAATTTCAATCATGTACATGATATAATCCTAGTTTACATAAAGTTTTCATATTTTTGCATAAGTTACAAAACTTGGGGATTTTACCATAAAAATAGCATAAACTAGACAAGATAATATGAGTTTGAAGATTTAGCATGAATTACATGATTTTAACATAATTTGACTTTACAGTCTTATTTTATTATGAACCCATGGTTTTCAAATATATGATTACTGATTAGTATGATAATCGAGTATTACATCAATGCTTATACAGTATGATATCCAGCTATGCCTTCAATGATCTTTGATACAGTAAAGAAGCATGACTAGTTTTCAGCATGTCAAAACTAAAATCATCAGTTTACTTTAAGTGTATTTCATGCTTCTCTTCATGAAGAATTTTATATATTATGAGAAAATAGTATGACTTTAGGAGTAATATTCAGCACTAAGTGGACACAGATTCAATGTACCTAAGTCCCATAACTACGTGCCATCATAGGTATTATATTTTCCCTAATGAGCTCAATTTAGTGATCACACCAGTCATAAATTTTTTACCCCCAGAAAGGTATATTACATCCTTCCAATGAGGAATATGTTGGACTCCATGTTGCTTACATCGTTTATGTAAGTTAAAAGATTTTTCCACTGAAACACAAGATTTTAACTAAGTATACAATGGCTTACTACACTAATTTTTATGTTTTACCATCATGCTAGTTCTTTTATGCTTTCTAGTGTACTTCATATTTAATGTGAGTCATTTATACTCATTAGAATGCCCAAGCCTTATGCATAATTTCTAAACTAGTGTAATTAACTTACTGTATTGGTATTCATAGTTCCTTATCATGTTAGCTCTTACTATATTTCAATCATTCATGTACGATTATGAACCATTTATACTTGTCAATATATTTTTAACTCTATGCATAATTTATTACTTCTATTTTACTTATGCATCATACGTGCATTCTTTCATACTAAGTACATTTTACTATACTGGCCACATATATGTGTGGCTAAATTTTTTCATAATGTAGGGATCAGGTCTAGCTTACAAAATCATGGTCTGATCGATCGCAACTTCTAGCCAATAGTTCGCAGGTTCTCTTTATTCGAGGACTCAAGCCAGTTTGTATATTTTGTATCTTATTTTTATTTGTATATATTGATTAGGGATAGTTGAGGGTCATGATTTGGCTACCTATACTCAGTAATAATAAAGGCCTCATAGATAATTAGTCTGAGTTTTAGTACTTAGTTGTATTTGTTTTTTCATATAATATATTGTTGTATTGAACAAGTTTAACTAATGATAATGCTTTTGCCTAGTATTCTAGTTTTATTTATTTTATTCAGTTTCTCATGAATTATCCTAGTACCATAGGTTATATTAGGATCACTTGTGGTTCGAAGCATCATGCTACGTCTAGGGGATAGTCTCAGGGCATTACAAGTAAGCTATTTAATTTTGATAAATGAGACCATCACTAATAATTTTCAAGCTATAAAAAGAAATATGTAGGGTAGCCAATGTAACCCTACCAATTTTTCCTGGTGATATAGTGCTTGAATAGGTCCCTAAAGCAGTTGAGGCATAACCCTAATTTTAATTACCAACCCAGATATGTAAACTTATAACTAGCTCATATCTGTTTTGCTAATGACTTGATCATATGTAGTAGAGTAGATATAGGCCCCAGTTAACTCTTGGTGTGGGCTTTTGAGCATTTTTTATAGTGTTTTAGGATTATAGGCTAACCTCAACAAAAGTTCCTTTTATATTGCTAGGGTGAGATGATCCTTTAAAAACTCAATTCTACATGATATGAAATTTTGGTTAGGAGAAATTCCTTTCAAGTATCTAGGAATTCCCTTGTCATCTAGGAATTAAATATTCATCCTTGCTTGCCTTTGGTTGATAAAATCATTACTAGAAGAAGGTGTTGGACCTAAATATTACTTTCCTATAGTGGGAGACTACAAATTATTAAGTGTTTATTTGTGATGCAAACATATTGGGGTTAAGTGTTTTTGTTGCCAAAGAAGGTCATCAAGGCAGTTACATATATCTGCAAAGTGTTCCTTCTAACTGGGAGTTATGAGAGCTCATGAAAAGCATTAGTAGCTTAGGATTCTATGTGTACTCGATATGCCCAAACTAAAACTATCTTAAGGAAGTATAAGTAGTCATTGTCAAATATATAACCCAACAAACGTTAAGGTCAATTTCCACAGAGAATATTGTGAAAGCATAAATTGTTGACTTATGTGATAGTTAATCAATGATTTCCATGAAATAGGGGAGGGGATTTATAAATACTTTTCAAATTCAATTTCAATTTTTTTAAGTGGTCAAAGTTAAATTCACAAACTTCAGTCAATTAAGAGACGAACTAGGATTGTGTTTATCTTGGCTTCCTATCACTTTTGGGTTAAGTCAATGGTAAATTTATATCAATACAAGTAATTGTAAAGCAATCAAATCTAAATGTTCACCTTAGTATTTCCCAACCTACATAGGTAATTATCTCTTTAATTCTTTTGAACTTAAAATGGTGGAAATATAACTCTATTTAATCTTCAAGTGAATAATCTTGTAAGAGAATTCTTCATTAAATGGAGATTTGAAACTTTGAATCCTCGTTGTTAACTCCTTTTTCCGGTTTTGACCTCTTTATTCAAGAAATTTATTCTAGGCTTGTTCAAATATTTTCAGCCATTAGAAATCTATAAAATTTAAGAAGTTACAATACAACTACAAGTAAAATCCCAATTCACACCAACATTAATCCTATAATTAATATTCAACCATGAGTTTCACAACCCTACTTATAGGGTTTTAAGCCACTCATTGGCTTGGGGGGTGCACTCTCTTTCTTATGTCAGTGAAGGAAGGATAAGAGAAATCGATCAAATAATTATTATTACGCTAATGGTTACAGTGCTTATATCAAAATAGAATATGTCTAATATTTCATTCCTGGTTCTTAGAGATTCCATTTCAATCTATACTAAAAAACATATATCTTTATATACGAAATTACATTTTTAGCACTTTATTCTTTAGAGGGTCTCCTTACCTTTTATCTCATTCAAGACCTGATAAAGGGATTTCCCTTTTTACTTTTGGTGTATAGGGCTTTCTTTTTTATTCTCCTTTGTAAAATAATCGAAAAGAGACCAGAACCCACTTCTACCATATCGATCTTGATAAACTCGACTCCTAAGATAGAGAAATGCAATGAATGGAAGGATTACTTTATTCATTAAAATGAAACCATCCAACAATTGGCGGTAACATAACTTCCTTTTTATGGAGCTGGCTGATGATTGGGCATCGAAACAATTTCTTTGGAAGGAATGCTTTCAAATGGTAGATAGAGACCTTGTTTGATACTCAACAAGATAGACAACCAGTCAACCTTGATACCCTTAATGTAACAAATTCTTTTTTACTCTCATTTTCTTTGCATAAAGACTAAATGAAATAAAACTAAAACCCCCATAGCTTGCTTGAATAGAAGGATGACCTAAGGCCATAGCTAAGTTTTTGTTATCAGACACGTGAGATATCTCAACTAAAGAGCATTGATTTCTCCTTTTGTTCTTCTATGTGAAGGCAAAGAGAGAAGAAAAAGACTTTCATTTTAAAATTATAAGGTGAGAAGAAAATAAAAAAAAAAGAGTTTTAAAGAAAGCTATGGAAAAGTCAAATCATTTCTTTTATTTTGACTATTTATATACTCAAAAAGAATAATTCTAGCTAAAGAGATAAGATCCCTGTGCCTGACTAATAGAAGCAAGTGATCGAGTTATTCTCTATAACCATAAATATAAAATAAGTAAACCTGAAAGCTTTGAGGTGGACATTAAAAAAATGTAATATAGGGAAAGTCCAGCTTCAAATCTGACTTCTAACTCCCTGATCTTACAGTGATCATTAGAGTAGAAGGCATAAAGCAAAGAGCTCAAGGTCAGGCAAGGCAGTCTAAGAGGCTAAGGAAGATTTGGGGTAATGTTGTGTGTTCCAATTGAAGTCATTCTAAAAGCTCCTTTGTTTATGTCTCAGTTACCGATAAAGCTAATAAAGACTAAAAAAGACCAATCACATGCTTCTTTGCCAACTTGGATTTCAATTGCAGATGCAATTGATTGTGTTATTCTTGATTTTAATGGACGAGAATGACAAGATATAGGCATGCATATTTATGGAGAGGTCAAGTGATGGGTTACAGTTCTACGACAGGTAAAGTTTTTGTTGGAAATTCCTTCTTCGGTGAATTTTTCCTTTGATAGTATGATTTCTCGATGAAAGGTATTGAATGATAGCCAACTTGTCTTTTTGATTGATTGGCCTATGAATGGAAGGTTCAAACAAGAATTACTAGGCTGAGTGTTGGGTTTTTGGGATCAAAGAATCTTAAGAATTACCTCTCTTACTTTTATCTTTGATTGATGAATTCAAATTGCCCCCCCATCTGAATAAAAGACCTAGGGAATATGAAAGCTATCCACTGGAGGCATACATGCCTTTGCTCTAAGCTCCTTTTGTTTTGACACATGAATCTTTCTATCCATTAATCTTTATCATAAGCAAAAAGAATTCTCTTTTTTTCTAGTTTTATTTCTAACTAATAGAAGAAGAATGATGCAAGAGGTTACTAATTATGCTATCCTTCTGTATTCCCTCACCTCCACCTTTAATTATAAAGAAGTTTAAGGAGTGCCCATTGCACCTTACTTTTTTAGCCTTCGTTCCCCATTTAAAAAGGGCATGAGATGACATCTAATTCTATGTCATTTTTCTTTCCTTAGAACTAAACTAAACTAAACTATGTTTTTCTTTCATTGGCATAGACATACTTACTTTAATAGTTGTGATTTTTATTTCATGTCTTAGATTGAGATTTTACCCCAGCACGTGTATGTAAGTGCTCTTTTAATACCTATGCTTACAAAAGATAAAGCCACTCATATGAATCTATGAACCTTACTTACTGATCTGCTGGCTTTGAGCTATCCATTCTCGTGGTTGCTACCTGATATTTCTAACGTGTGGGGATGATTAGAATGGTTCCCAATGCATTATGATGTGTTTTGTGCTAGTTTGTGGTTTTTGGAGGTTAATAAGGATTTGTAGTTAACTTCTGTCAACATTAATTCTTCTATGTGTCTGATGGCCAAACGAATTGTGCCAATATTTCTAGAACATTAATTTTGGGTTATTAGCATGGCCTAACTGATTTTACTGCTTATATATATATCATTTAAACTCTCAATATAGGAAAATATGAAATGGGGTCTCGAGGGTTAGTTTTGTAAAAAGATCCTTTTTCAAAAATCTGATGTTGCCGTTGAGTCCAAAACATTAAATTTTATCTAGTAGCATATCTCGTTTACATTCTTAGAATTCCAAATGAAACCCAAGGATCCTATTTCAAACTTGGGAAAAACTCCAAGTTTGCTAGAGGAGCATCATCTGAAGCAGTTGCTTACACGACCAAGAGGTTGCTTATGCGACTAGTTGATGTGGTCTAGCTGCTTAAACGAATACCTAGTTTCTTAAGCACTGATTGATTAAGAGACCAATTAGTCTCTTAAGAGATCACAGTTGGTCACCCAAACAAATATTGGTTTTCTTAATTTTTCACCATTTTTGAGACTTAGAGCTTTGGGTTTTAGAGCTTCTATTTTTTAGCTCATGCACTTGTGCATTGGTTGGATTTGAAAATTTTTTATTCTGGTTTGGTTGTGAGAATTACATCCTCATATCATGTTTAGATTCATAGGAATTGGTATCACTATGGAAATACTAATTTTTGATAGAAATATTACACCTTTATAAAACCTCTATCAAAATTCACATATCGAAGATGATTCATGTATATTGCATTGGTATTGATATTGGTTATTGGATTATATATGGATTCAAACCACCCATGGGTCCTACCTCATAAGAAGTGCTCGGTAGGTTTATATGGAGGTTGTGCGACAACCCCAGACTTATCACATCATTATCATAATTATTATTGTTATTGCATTTTCTATATTATGCATCTTCTCTGTAGTATTTTCGTGTTTGATTTGATGTCTATCTATTTTGTTCTTATTTTTCATACATCCACTTGGTATATCTGTTATATCTAAAACTATTTGTGCAGATGGAGTGGGCTACCATTTGGGATATTTTTTAATGTAGGTGACATGCCCATAGTGTGTATTTTATATACTTTATTTTCTACTTTGCTAGGTTGTCCTGTAATACCTACTAAATACAAGTGGATCGTACTCATCCCTACTGTGCCCTTTCAATGTAGATTGAGATACGAATGTGCCACACGACAACTGAGTTAGGGAAGAAACTTGTCATATTTAAGGTAGTGGCCGCTCTATGCTTCTATAGTCGACCTCTACCCCATCATATCTAGTTTTATGTTTGATTTTATATTTGGAGACAAATTTATATACCTTTTGGATTATCAATTGTATTTCCAGACTTTCAGATGTATTTAAATTATTCTTACACTGCGACATCAAATTTTGGGGATAGCTTATGGTATTATTGATATTTAGACTTTTTCTATAACTATGCATTTATGGTTTGACTTCATTTTAGAAGTCTCCTCTTAGGTTTATGTTTTAATCTTCTTTTACATATCAATTTGATTGATTGGCTTACTTTTCAAGTCTTAGTCATGATAAATGCCATCATGATCCTTGTTTTTGGATTGTGACAAATTATTATAATAGCAGTCAGGTTCATTGGTTTCATCAGTGTAAGAATAGGGTATCGGTAGAGTCTCGCTGATCGGTACGTTGACATCTATATCTATCCTCGAAAGGCTATAGGATATCTTTAGGAAACTTCTTTGTTTTGTGAAAATCTTTAATACTTTCTATTCAAAATCACATATCACTCCTTACTTTGTAGATGGTAAGGACTAGATCTTGTGACACTAGAGATGTAGAGCCATCATCCGAGGATAGAGTCTAGTTAAAGGGGTGAGTAGCTAGTCATGGATAAGACCAGGGTTAAGGATGAGCGTGAGGATCATCTCTTTACTGAGGTAGTACTATGGGGATCTCCTCTGAGCCTCAAGTTGATCATGCTAGAGATACGAGACCTGCTTAGGTTCTACAAAGTTCGTCTACCCTAGTACTGGAGGGATTATTGATTTATTTTTTGACTCTTTTAGAGGGTGCTCCTGTGAGTGCACCTAGTGTTCCTCCAACTATGAGTATTGTACCTCTATCTATTCCAAAGTTTACCTATGGTGTTTCTCTGGATTTGAGTGTAGATCCTTCAGTGGTACTGACATCTGCTTATGGTACTCCATAAACAATAAGTGTTTTTCCTTCTTTTATGCTTGAGTTTGGGTATGGCATTGAGTGATTATGTATTTAACTTTTGTCTATATTACCCTCTTAGATGGGATATCAGCTAGCCAAATTCACTATGCCTCCTATTGTTATGGGTACAATTATGTCTTCTGAGGATCAAAAGAGGTTTGCAAGATTCACTCACTTAGGTCCACCCAGGTTCAGTGGTGCTGTGGGTGAGGGTACTTATGAATTATTGATTGATAATCTTGAGAAGTTTCATAACCTTGGATTACTTCAGTTTCACAGAGTGTCTTACACTACCTACCAGTTGAGAGATATAACTAGGGATTGGTGGACGTCACCTTTTAGTTACATACCTCTGGGTTCTCTAGAGATAACTTCGGATTAGTTTGCTTAGGCTTTTTTCGACAGGTTTGTGCTATTCAGTCTGAGGGATTAAATGAGAGACGAGTTTGATCACTTAGAGTGGGGCTTTATAACTGTTAAGGAGTATGAGGCATATTTTTATTTCTGGTCTAGATATTCTTTTTCCAGTATCTCTATCAAATTTGAGAAGATTTGAAAGTTTGCAAAGGGATTGTATGTTTCACTTTAGTTGGCTACTACCTAGATGGTAGTGTCAGGGGCATCATTTTAGAGTATTATGGATCATGCGAAGATGACTTAGTCTATTCTTCAAGATTCACCTAGAGCCACCAAGAGGATGCACAGTCAGGGTTAGTTTAGTAGTCAAACTCTTCGAGGAAGAGGATTTAGAGATTTTCGTGGGTACCATGGCAGGTTAGTGTAGGCATCCTTGTAGGTTTTAGATAGTATCTCTTCCTATTGAGTCGGGCTGCAGAGTTTTCTATGTGTGTGATGTTTTTGGCCATCATGCCAAGGACTACCCCTGCCTTATTTTTAGGACTACTCCTATATCATGTGAGAGCTGACCCTCAGAGAGACAAAGGTACTACTAGAGGTATGTGTAGTTGAGATAGTGGTACCCACGATGGTAGTCATGGGTCTATTCTATTAGGTAGGGGATGTGGAAAGTGCTATGCTATACCCACTAGACCAGAGGTAGAGGCTTCCAATGTTTTTATCACAGGTATTGTCCCCATTTTCTATAGATCTGCATTTGTATGATTTTATATAGGGTCGACTTTCTTTTATGTGTCTGCATATTTTGCTTCGGATTTTGATTTTACTAGTCAGCCTCTTGTTGTGCCTATCTATATATCTACCCCTATAGGAGACTCGTTGTGGTTGATCGGGTATACCAATCCTATGTTGTGACCTTCACTGAGCATGATACTTGGGTAGATCTGATCATCCTAGATATGTATATTTTGATGTCATTTTGGGTATGGATTGAATAGCTCATTATAATTGTATTCTAGATTGTTATGCTAAGAATGTTACTTTAACTCCATTGGGTGTGGGAAGGATAGCTTAGAAGGGTGCATTTTATTTGGGTCCCAAGAGAGTTATATCCTTTTTGCATGCTTGTTATTTGGTTTACATAGGATGTTTCTCATATTTGTCTTATATTTGTGATACTAGTATTGCTTCACTGCTATCCTTGAATTTTGTTTATAATGTCTGTGAGTTCATGGATATTTTCCCCATGGATTTTCCTGGTATGCGTTCGGATTGTGATATTGACATTTCTATTGATATTGAGCAAGGCACCAAGCCCAACTCTGTTCCTCTTTATAGGATGTCTCAAGCAGAGTTGAAGAATTGAAGGATGAATTTTAAGAGTTGTTAGATAAGGGATACATGTAGCCTAGTGTATCACCTTGGGGTGTATCTGTCTTGTTTGTGAATAAAAAAGATAGGTTTGTGCGTATATGCATTGATTATTGGTAGTTGAACAAAGTGTCAATTAAGAATAAGTATCTTCTTTCTTGCATTGATGATTTGTTCGATTAGCTTCTTGGTGCTTTAATGTTTTAGAAGATTTATCTGAGGTCTGGGTTTCGACAATATAGGATTAGAGGTTAAGATATCTTAAAGATAGCTTTTCGAACTCGATACGGTCATTATGAGTTCTTCATCATATGCTTCGGGCTGATTATATCACCCAAAGCTACACCACAAACTGAAGTTAAAGTGGTCAACGTAAAATATTGTAACCCAACTCAGGTTAGTGTCGAACCGACAAGGAATACGTGAACAATCTCTCAAGCTTGCTTAAATCAACAGGCAGTAAATGAAAGTAAATGGGGGGATTGTAGTTTTAATTAGTGAAAAGTAACAAGATGTGGAATGCTTTGGTAATAATCAATCAGAACTGAACACTAGGCTTGTGTTCCCCCTGGCTTCTAACTCTATAGGCTTATCGTACTCAATGCAAGTATCAAACTAGAGTGCATACTGAATCTGGCAAGTTATGTATCACTAACAACCTCCCGACAGACTTTGGTAAATCTCACTCATCTCCTCCCAGTCTTAGAGTGTCTCCTTACTATCCCTTGCCCTAGACCCAGTTTCAACTATCTCCTCTCGATCTTAAGTTGATTAGATGAAGATAATTATCTTAAAGTAGATTGTAATGTTTTATCTTATTTCGACAATTAATTTTAAATCATTATAATGATCTCCTTTTCCCAATCTTTACCTCCTTCCCATGTTCATAGTGAATATAGGAGGGATCCTAATGTTTCTAACCGTTAAGAAATCAATAAATGCGAAGGAAACTACAAAACATGTAGCAATAATAATCTAGAAGGATTAAACACTTTCACAACTTTGTTAATCTACCAGGGTTCCCACAACCCTAGCTAAGGGAATTAGCTGCTCGTTGTCGTGAAACAATCAATAGAATTCATATTTGAAAGCATTAAATCAATATCAGACTAATCACTGAATAAAAATGAAAGCCTCAAATTAAATAATCAACTAAAGTCAAGAACAAGCAATACTAAGATCAAAATCGAATCTTGGAATCAAATATATAAATCGTAAGTAGTTAGAGTTCGTAAACTAATTAAGAATGTTGGAAGGGTATTTATAGAATACAAGGAAACCCTAGGAATCAAGTACTAAACAAAAGAGGAAAATCAATGCCGGTGACCATCTACGGGGCCACCTATGGGGCATAAGTGGCACTGACGGGCCATAGGTGGTCTCACGTAGGTGACTAGAACCCAAAATTTCTCTAAAACTCTCAGAATCTCTTGGTTCCTATCACTTACAGGGCATAGATACTATGTACGACCCCTAGGTTTACCTAGCGTATACGATAATAAAATTTCTTCAGATTCTGAATTGCTAATCTTCAAAGTTCTGGTACATATACTGATAACTATTCTATGTAGATAGTACCTACGGGGCGTAGTTACCCACGTAGGTAGTCCAAAACCATCAACTTTCCCATTTTTTATCCTTTTTAGCTCCAAAACCTAGCTTCCTACAAAACATAACACAAAACATATGACATCTAATAAAAAGGACTAAGTAACTTGCATATTTTCCCCATTTTAAGCATCAAAATTTCTATGAAACCATAGCACATCAACACCTCAACTTAGAACATTTGTATGTCCTCTGTGTCACAATAATTTCTTAGGTCATGATGGCGCTTTTTATAACCCACAGTAGGTAAGCCAAACCCGTACTCCAGAACGGCTAGTAACGGACTACCCAATATATAAAGAAAATAATTGCAGAATAGATGAAATAATGAAGCAATTACATGATACAATCCCAAAACCTAGGGGTATCAGTACAAGATCCTCTAATAAAACAAGAGTACAAAAGCAAAATAGATGAAGTAAACTATACTGATACAACTTATCTCTGAATACAACATAAATACAAATCTAGTACATAAGAGAGATAAGTAATACTCCAAATGTCATGTAACACTCCGAATCTGGTACCCGGAATGCTACATGGTGCTCATGACCATGAAGGACCACAAGCCAACCCATGACTGATATCTGTACCTGAACACTGTAAAATATACTGTATAATACAGAAATAAGGGATGAAAGGCCATAAGGTTTAAAACTGATAAACTTTTGATAAAACCATATCTGAATAATGTGGTACGAAAATACCAAAACTAAAATAATGTCTGAAAATATTTAGTATGAAAATACTGTAGTCTGAAAGCCTCTAAACTGTCTGAATAAGGATTTGATGGGACATGCCACCAACCAACTCCAAGTACTAAAATAAACTAAGAAATGAAGAAATAAAGTAAATGATCATGTCCTCGAAAAATGAGGACTCACTGCTAACTCTGACTGCTGAGACTAGAATGCTATTGATGCTCTGGAGCTTGTGCTTCTGAACCTATGGTATAAGAAACCATAGCACAAATGCATCATTACTTTGAATATATTGGTACGCATGGAAGGTAGGCAGAATTCATGGGGATCATACGCATGGAAAATACTAGCTAACTGACAAATATGAACGTGAGAATACATGCATGAATACATCGTAACTATATCTGAGATCGTGATAACATGAATTTAATAATAACTAACAGGACTGATAACTGAATTTTGATGTCTGATATAACTGATGACATGAGTGATTATATCTGATAGTCCTAAATCTGATAGAACTAACTAAGTTTCGTACTATTATGAGTTGACTTTATCTGACAGTCCTGAATTCTATAGAACTATCTGAGTTTTATTACTAAGACTGAATAACTATATCTGATAGTCCTGATTCTTTAACTGAAATTATGGGAAGTAGTTATCTAACCGACATGCCCCTAATACGCCATTGTGGCTGAGATGGGGTCCAATTTGTTACCCCAATTGGAAGGATGTCAATACCGCGCCACTGGTAATTACAAGATTTGAGTGACCCTCATCTGACAGTGTCTCTAAAAGAGAATTGTGGAGGCCTTATCTGACAGTGCTTATCCACCTCATTAACTCGCATCTGACAGTGTTGATGTCTCAATCTATGCTGTCTACATAGTTATAGAATGAAAGGATGATTACTAAGAATCACACCCTCATCTGACAGCGTGTGTTCCCATCCTTGGGTTCACTCGGTGCTAATTCCTACTTCCATCTGAATCGACACTGATCATGGATTACTGAACTGAACTAGACTGTATTAACTGAGTTTCGTTGACTGACAAAATAGTACTGAGATTACTGTATTACTGAGGTTTCCTGAGTCACATGACTGACTGAGTTTTATGGATCATGGCTTGACTGAGGATATCTTGAAAACATGACACGGACTCTAGGCACACAACTATATCTTTCAGGTACAAGTACCCCGAGGACATGATAGAAGAAAACTGACAAAGCATGACTTTCTTGAGTTCATGACCAACATCAACAATACATAATTCATTGGCTAAGATATTTCATTAAACACTTGACATACATAACTTGTACATGAATGGAGATTTCATATTATCATACTAGTATGGCACTTTTCCTTCACATAGGCATTTAATCAAACATGGGGGAGGGGAGCATGCTATGGTTATACAATCATCAACATATCTAATAATCAATGATACATCAATCAACTTGTGAATTAAAGATTTTATCATGAATACCGCGTAATTCCTCACATACTAGAGTCAATTCTTGTAATTAATAGTCTATAACATGGAGTGAAACCAAACAACAACATGAACATCACTTTTCAATTTAATCAAATCATGAACATTTGTAAATATACAAATCTTTGATTTTGAAAAGAGATTCTAAAGCTTGATGGGTGAAAGAGACCCATTAATCAACATATGACATACCTTAGTTCTTGATTTAGCGAAGATTGAAGGAGGGACTTTTTTGAAATTGAATCTCCAATTGAAACCCTAGCTTGTTCTTGAGAGAAAATTGAGAGAAACTAGTATATTTTGGGTTCCAAATAGCTGAATCTCATGTTAAAGGGATTAAATAGGGGTGGGAAATTGACCCTTTTAACCCTAGTCGCATCTTTTAAATTGGTGAAAATTTCCTGACCTGGACCCCTGGTGCGACGCGGCGCTATCGTGCCATGACACTGGAATTTGACAATTGGAAAATAGGGAAATGGCGCGACGCGGAGCCATCGCATTGACACTTTGTTTGAAACTTAAAAGTTTGGTACGACGCGGAAAAATTATGCTAGGACACTGGAAAAAGGAAAATTGCCATTTTATCTTGTGGCGCGGTGTACTACCGACCAATATGGCGCTGATTTATGATGGGGACTTTAAATAGTCATAACTTCTTACTTTATCGGATTTAGGAGAATTTTATATTGATGGAAAGTTCATCGAATTTCCCACATGACAAAAGTGAAAATCTTGAAAAATTCCCATGGAATTAACAGCATTCAATTTAGAAGCTAATACTTGACATTCTTAAGACAAAATTAGTTAGAAAATTTTGGGGTATTATATGTCAGGAGCTCACTCAAAGTCTCTGAACAATGGTTGCTCCACACGATGCGCATATCAACGATAATACACGTACTATGATCTGCAGGATATAGAAGTGTAGTATGAGTACCAAATGAATGGTACTTAGTAAGAAGCTGCCAACTAAGATCCTACGATAAAGTAGATATATACATCATATAAACACAATGGAAACTACCCCCAAGAGTACATAAATCATATAAAAATCAATGAGGTAATAAGGAATAACCATCAGGTTCATGTCCAATAGACCAATAAAATAAGGCTAAGTGAGTAATAAGGGTGGACTATCTTATTCTATCCATACTTGGGAATTTAAACACTATACCATATATCCTTGTCCAATATACAAATAAATATCGAAAGAAGAATGTATAATAATATACAAGGCCAAGGAATGAATATACAATCTTAACAAATAAAAAAAGAGATATACAGTAGTACCATATCTACATATAGCTAAATATATATATGTGTGTATATATATAAATATGAGGTCAACTCTAGGAATAACCTAAGTTATCATGTTCTCATTTTAAGACCTCATTATAATCCTATCAGGATCTAATACTATCATACTTGGGGTTTCTAATCTATATGGCTAGTCATAAAATAAGCATGCATGATGATGCAATTGTAAGATAGAAGAGGCAGAAAACATACTACAAGTCTCGATACTGAATCAATGACCAATCTATCATAAAATTAGCCATAATAATTATCATAATAATGATAATAACAATATCAATTACAACACGGTTAATCGACAATTTTGAACAACCAAATACCTAGACGAACCTATGTGTACCCCCATCGTCCCAGGCTTATAAGGTTCAATCAGCATACAAAAATATAAGGCATGGTCATTACCTATATCTATGCAACTATCTCATATCGGCTAATAGACATAGGCACATACGGGTGATAGACAATGTGTATGCAAAAATGAATGCAAGTTACACAGTCAATATAACAATCTCATCATCATAACCATCTACATTATCATCATCATAATCAACCTCTTGCCTGGTCGAGTATCAATATCATTATCACAACATCCTTCAGCCTTGTTGGATATCAACATCATCACCACAGTATCCTTTGGCCTTGCCGGGCCTTACTGGGTATCAATATCATTATTACAGTATCCTCCGTCCTTATGGGGTATCAATATCATCACAATCATAAATACATACATATATATGTATGTATATATATTTGTGGCTAAAAAGTGTAAAATCACAAGTCTGTTGCTCGGAGAGATCTTTGGGACTAAATCATTATGAAGATGTATAAAATGTCAGAATATCTCATGACTGGAGTAAGTAATAGTGTCAAATCATCAACCGAAATCCCCCTCGGTCAAGTCTTTAAAACATCATTATTAACCACTTTAATTTATATAAGTTATCTATTAAGTTAGGCAATTATTATTGTAGAGAAATCCATTTTTAAAGTTGAAAAGTGGGTTTTAACCCTTATTTAAGAAAATAGTAATAGGATCGTATTTAAGCTAGAATCACAACAATTATTGATATAATAATCATGAACGTACCGAATCTATATATGCCATCACCAAAATTCAATCAATGAAATCGTAAGCAATATATCACATCTTTCTCCATCCCATACCAGAGAGATGTGTATGTAAAAACATATAAATATATTCATAAACTATAACCATATTGTTTATAAGGATAATTACTTTCTGGATGTCGAACTCATATCATAACACGATCTTTGGCCCAATAATATGTATGGAATAATCACAACATAATAATCATGGCCTTAGTCCCATATGCATATCTGGAACTCATCGATAATCATATTTATAAGCCATAGCATATTTATAATTATCTCAAATATAAGAGGCATCTCAAACATATAAGGCATCTCACATCTAGGAGGCATAATATAAAAAAGAATTTCACATCTATAAGACATATCATATATATAGGTCATACATCATGACTATGAGGAATATCACCTCTCTAGGCAAATTATCATATCTAAGAAGAATATCATCTCTATAGGCCTAATAATCATAACTAAGAGAAAAAGAATCTCTATGGGCCCAATAATCATAACTAAGAGGAAAATCATCTCTATAGGCTGAATAATCATAACTAAGATGAAAATCATATCTATAGGCCTTGGAATATCACCTCTATAGGCCCAATAATCATAACTAAGAGGAAAATCATCTCTATAGACCCAATAATCATAACTAAGAGAAAAATCATATCTATAGGCCTAATAATCATCTCTATAGGCCCAATAATCATAACTAAGAGAAAAATTATCTCTATACGCCCAATAATCATATCTAAGAGGAAACTCATCTCTACAGGCCCAACAATCATATCTAAGAGGAAATAACATCTCTATGGGCCAAATGTCACTACTAAGAGGAACATCAACTTTATAAGCCAAATATCACATCTTTGAGGAATAATACCTCTAAATTCCCAATATCATAAATATAAAGGAAATCATGGCCATAAGTAATTAATAATTATTCGGGGAAAAATACATCATTTTCCATCAATTTACCAAGATAATCTCTTAAATATGTCCCATTAGTCTCAACTAAGCCGAACATCCACAACTACGTTTGCAAATCTTGGCCTAAGTGGGTCAAATAAATCAACTTGTAATCCTCAATTTCTCTATTTAGGAAATCTATGCCACAAACCAGGCTATGGTATCTAGGTCAACTTCTTGATGTCAAGTAAGCCATAACCAATCCTGAGATAGGAACCTCGTCTTAAAACATGGGCATTCAAGTCAACTCTACCCAAATTATGATTTTAATATCACTAGACTAGCCCAACCAAGGTTAGTCATACTAACCATGATTCCAATGCTTAAATCACATCCCAAACCAAGAATTATATCATATCCATGCTACAAATTAGTCCAATCTAGGGAGAAAGTAATAGGATTCAAAAAAGGGTCATAAACATACCACCGTACGTGTCTAAAATCCTCATATAATCCCCAAACATCAATAATCAAGGTTAAGTTATTCTACCCATACTAAATCCTAACATTCATAGTCACATGCCATATATAACACACATCATCTTCGAAGAAGAGTAGGTAGAAGCCTACCTCAAAACCTCATATAATTCACTAATATCCATTTTAAATTCACAATCCTAAAATGACATCACACTATCAAAATCATGATCTACTCATCAATACGAGTCTAATGATACCCATATTAAACTATGGTGCTTTGGGTCCAAAAATGAAACCACAAACCCCAAGTGGGTTCCACTTATGGAAAATACATTTTTGAGGTCAACCCATTATGATATCAAGCTCATAGAATGAAAACCATAAAAAATGGGTGCAAACCAAGAAAACTTTGGGCTAAAATCAAGCCCTAAGTGAATTGGGTGTTTTGGGTTAAAAAATAAGAAATTTATCAATAACGTGATGAAATATTACCTTAATCTGGTTGAAAATCATGATAATAGATGTTTACAAGTTTTCAAGTCACCCACAATGATCAAGTTTAAGTTATTACACTCATTTAGGTGTTCTAGATCTAAAAAATGGGTCAAAATGGCCAAAACGCTGCCCTACGGGTCCTTATATACCCATACAAGGTATGGATATGTCATTATCATAACCCTAGGGACCATGATCGCACTATCGTGGTCATAATATTCACTATGCGATCGCGATGGACCAACCCAACCAAAGTCAAAACTTCTTTTTGACCCTTAGAATTCATTCAAACTCTGGTTTTCAAAAATGAACTATATAACCCCACTAAATTTGATGTTTGAATTTCTAAATGTAGTATTAAATTTTTTAATAATCACAATTGAACTTCTTTATTTTAATAACTACTCTAGCTAGTTGGTGAGTTAGTTTTAAAAATTATATGATTAATTAATTATTATCTTCATTATGAATAGAGTACCATCATATACTATACTATACTATTATTTACTTAAGACAAGAAATCTTTTTTTTTAGTATAATCCATCATGAACTTGTGAATCCTCTTTGACTCAGTAGAAATGTTGGCGGTTGAATACTTGGATAGAGCATGGAAACATGGTTCATACTCAATAATAGTCATGGAGACCTAATCCAAGTGATCAAACTCGACGCATTGGTGAAGTTAGATTTTGCATACAAAGTTGTTAAGACTAATTGTGGTCCCTACACCCATATCTACCAATTTTAACACTTTTCCACCAATTGGTCAAAATGAGTTTGAGTGCATTGGGACCCAAACCAAAGGTCTACCTAGGATAAAATTAATATTCCAGATCGGCTGGTGCAGTTAGAATTTCCATCCGAGATCATCTTACTTATGGTTTTGCCTAGTGACCATTCCAAACCAATAAAGACTTCTAAATAGGGAATAGGTTCTAACAACCAAAAGAACTACCCAGTAACCAAACTATCAGTCATAGAAAGTCATAAATGACTTGGGGAAGTTATGGAGAATCCCAACGGTAAAGATAAGAGGAAATCTGAAAAATGATCGAAAGGGTCATTACGCTTAGGCAAAAACATAATAAACAAAACAATGACACTTAACTAGGACAAACCTAAGCTATCTATGATAGTAAGTCATCAACTTCAAGCTCAAAAAATTACCCCACTCCTATTTCAACACTTCAAAACCAACTGTGTGTATCAATGAAGCACAACAATGTGACACTAGGAAATCAAGATATGACATCACATTGGCAACAAACAACCATGCATATGTATAAGTTACACTACCCAACAAGTAAGCTGCTAGCAACACAACCCTAATTCCCTCACATCAACGAAGTCCCAATCACTCATATAAAATCATGTATGTCAATACAGGTACGATCAAGAGAAACTCACACTTGTAAGAAAGTTTCAACCAATAAGCATAAAATACCACAGGCTTGCCTTTATTTTCTTTACCTTAGCTTTCAGACTGTATAATTAGGATCACTATAGGACTTTACTCGACTTGTAATGTAGGCTTGGGGGTTGGTAGGGTACATAAGGGAAGTTTTACTGACTAAGTCTCCTTGGCACTACACATACTTTAGGGATTAACTACTCTCCTTGGCACTACACATACTTTGGGGATTAACTACTCAACAATTTTTTTTATTCCACCCTTATTTCTTTCTTTTTATTCTTTTATAACATATTCATGTTGGGTGTCATTTTTTTTATTCTTTTTTTCTTTTTACTTTGTTTTCAAACTTCTTCTCTTCTCTTAATTACCCTTCTTCATACCCAATTCATATTACGTACCCCTATGATAGCCACCCTCAACTTAGGTGATTAGCCTGAGTTGAGGTGCACAATGTCCAAAGAGGGCCAAGGCCAAAATAGGTTCATTGTAATACAAATGAGAAGATAAAAGATGAAATCAGAAAAAGTCTATAAGGCTCAAAATACGGATCAAGGGACACTCATTTATTTTTGGAAGGTCGTTTAGGCTAAAAGTGGATGAATTTCAAGAATGACCTATGATCCTCTCCTAACCGACTATCTTATAACCTATACAAGACTAACCAACCAAGTTTTGGATTCAACACACAACAAAAACTAAGTAGTATCTCACATAGGCATGGCACAGGCTTGCATCACACACTACTACCTGTCTAGTTCATTCAAATATTAGTAATTATTATGTCTCTAATTCTAATGCCATAATGAGATTCATATTGGTCACACATATATCCGCATCACACATTCCAATAATAAATTTTTGTAGCGGTATCATTTTTCTCAAAAACCAAAATCAAAGTACATCTACTACCCTAGATACTCAAAAATATTCTTATTACACAAAAACACAATGCCATAAAAACAAATCACAATACGATATAAAATTACCCTAAACATGTCGGTTCTATAGCCATACCACGATCAGTAGAAAAAAATCATGAAAACAAAAAATCACGATAGATATGGTATACCCTAACCCCAACTAAAAGACAATGCACTATCCCCAATGCATGTAAATAATGTAAAGTAAGGGAATAAGGACATACTTGGTACATACTAGGTGTCAGTGTCATACTCGACCCCCTTATGGGTATCTTAACTTGAGGAGTTAGTGGTGGTGAAGGTGCACTACTAGAAGATGTACCTATAGTTATCTTTGCATGCTTCTGTCTATAAGCAGCTGTAGACTCCATTGACTCATGGGTAGCCCTTTTTAGGGCCTGATCATATAACATGTCAAGGTTTTATAGGTCATCCTCTCCTACTCTCTTAGTCCCAACTCTGGGGACCGACTTCTCATCAAACAAATACTAACACCTAGGTCGGCTGGCGGAATATGACTCAGTAAAAAAGAGTACCTCAGTGTGCAATGTATACAAGCCAAATTGCTCCGAACCTTTGGATAATATACATATGATGCTCGAGGTGCTTGACGACTCCTTAGTGCTATTAAAAGAGGCCATATGGATGAATATTACCATTATGAAGGTTCAAAGAACCTTGAATAGTTCAAAGGTGTGTACAATGGGGATTGAAATCCCCTTGAAAAGTTGATGTGTGAGCTAATGCTAACATATTTTAGGCTTTTAACTAAGAATAATTGTGAAGTCTTAAGAAACTTTTGTCATTTTTGATTAGTTTATGTTTTATTTTACAATAGAATCTAATATGATAGAGAACTAATAAGAATGGAAGCAAAAGAGTTGTAATCAAAATTAGATAGAGGCAAAAGTATGGATGACAATATTTCTGATAAGTCGTCAGCCTTGTGATAAGCTATTAGATTTACCGTCAGCCCTAGACAGAGAATTGGCCTAAGATTGAAAGCTGTGATGACATTTTGTGATAGTTCTTCAAGGATCTAATAAGCTTTCAACCTAAGGATATAAATGAGAACTGAAGAAGAAACTTGACGACATTTTGTGAAAGGTCATCAAGGAGCTGATCGGGCACCACTTTTTATTGTCAGCGGTAGGAAGCAAGCACCAAAATCATTAAGGAACCTGATGATATTTATGATAAGTTGTCAGCCTCCTGATAGGCTATCATAAATAACGTCACCTAAGCTGAGGAATTTTTGAATTTTATTATTTTGTTTCCATAATTAGGGTGAACTATTTAAAGCCTTGTTTAGGGTTTTCTGAGGAGTCTTGAACCTTGAGTTTTGAGACACGATACTTTTATATTTTCTCTCTCTAACTTCTTGGCTTGAAAAAGCAATTACTTTGAAGAGAATTTAATCATTATTTTAGGATTTTTTGTTATGATTTAAGCTAAGATTCACTAGTTATTATTCATCTTATGGTAAGTTTATCTTTCAAAGAATGAATTCATCTAGTTGCTTCAATTATTACATCATGCATGGCTAAATTTCTTTACCCTAAATTATGGGATCTAGGGTTAGGTCTTGACAAGGTGCTAAGTGTTCAAGATTTGAAAGGTGGTACAATTTCTTGATAAGTCAGATGTTTTAATTATTGTCTGTTGGTTGCAAACAATAGATAAAATTTGTTTTGATTTTCTTGAGAAATAAATCAAATATAGTGGGAAGTGAATTATCAATAGGGACTTGGAAATACTAAACTTCCATTTAATAATCAGTGCTGTAACAAGGTTGGTTAACCTGAGGTAAAATCTGGGTAGTGAATATAAATTCCCTAAGTCCGAGAGGATTAGGTAATTAAATGCTTAAGTAGGTTGAGATACATTTAAGAATAACTTCAATAAAGATAACTTGTTGTCCTACCTACCATGAGAATCTTAAACCACTAGTAGCATTTGTCAAGTACCAAAAATCCCTAGTGAACATAATTCTTGTTTTTCCATAAATTATTGATTACAAACTGAAACTAAGGTGACTAAAAATTATTTTCTAATATCCAAAACTACCATTTTATATTTTCATGCCAGTTGTTTGAATTTAACTTGTAGCTGTAGTTTCAAATTAGTTTAATTGTCACTCACATTATTCCCTATGGATTCGACCCTGACTCCAAAAGTTGGTAAATATATTGATGATGACTGCCTTGCACTAAATTAACGTGTAAGTTGAGCGTTATCAAAGTTCATGCATCCAAGGTTCTTTGGATCCATTTTTGATTTGCTCTAACATTTTAAGAGCGGGTCAAAAGAGCCCCTAGTGGGCCTTTTCTTGCATTTGGGTCACTTTTGGGACCTAATTATGTAATATTTATCCAAACTAAAAATAATTTTTATCTATGTTTATATGGTTAGTTTTTTTTAATGATGAAGATGAATTCATGTAAACTTTATTGGGAGTGTTGAGTGCTCGAAAAAGCTAATGTTGAAACTGTTTAGAAATGATGGTTGTAAGGTAGATCCAATCCCTTTGTTGGTCAACATAAAAGCTAGGTGCTCGTAGATAATCAATAAGGGACATCTTTGGGTTTGATAAACCATTTGGTTGCCCTTTTGTTATCTTCTTGTGTCATCTTTCTATCATCTATCCTATTTATCCTATTACTTTCTAGTAGTCAAAGTCATTTTTTCTTTAATGTTTGTGGTTATTCTCATTGTTGAAGATTAATCTCGTACCAATGTATCACCAATAACCTCTCAACACACTTTGGTAAATCTTACTCATCTTCTCTCAGTCTCAGACCATCTCTTTACTTATCCTTTCCCTGGACCCTAGTTTCAACTATCTCCTCTCGGTCTTAAGTTGATAAGATGAAGATAATTATCTTAAGTAGATAGTGAGTTTTAGCTTATTTCAACAATTAACTTCAAATCACTATTATGATCTCCTTTCCCAATATCTACCTCCCTCTTAGGTTTGTAGTAAATACATGGGGGATCCTAATATTTTCAATTGTTAAGAAATTAATATATATGAAGGAAACCACAATGCATGTAATAACAATAATCAAGAAGGATTAAATACTTTCCCTACTTTTTTAATCCTCCAGGGTTTCCATAACCCTAGCTAAGAGAATTAATGACTTATTAGTGTGAAACAATCAATGGAATTAATATTTGAAAACATTAGATCAATATCACAATAATCAATGAATAAAAACCAAAGTATCAAATTAAATAATCAACCAAAGTCAAGAACAAGCAATCCCAAGATCAAAATTGAATCTTGGAATCAAATCTATGTTTATAAGTAGAAATAGTGCGTAATCTAACTAAAAACATAATAAGGGTATTTATAGAAATAATGAAATCCTAGGAATCAAGTCCTAAACAAAAGAGAAAAATCAGTGTGACCACCTATGAGATATAGGTGGCACCTACAGAGTGTAGGTAATCCCGCATAGGTTACGAGAACCTAAAATTTCTCTAAAACTCTCTAAATCTCCAAATTTCTATCACCTACAAGCATAGGTACTACCTACATCCCATAGGAGACCCGACATATATGATATTGAAATTTTTTCTGCTTTTGAATCTCTGATCTTCAAATTTCTGGTATGTATTCTGATACCTACACCACATAGGTAGTACCTACTGGGCATAGGTACCCACATAGGTAGTTCAAAATCATTAATTTTCTCATATTTTCTCCTTTTAAGCTCCAAAACTTGGTTTTCAACAAAACACAACACAAGACACATCATATCTAATAAAAATACCTAAGTAACTTAGATATTTTTATTATTTTAAGCATCGAAAGTGCTATGAAACCATAAAACATCATTGTCCAATGCCATAGCCACATTCATAGAGGTGACAAACCTAATGTTTTTACCATATTTGACTCTTTTGTCATTATATTTATATATGATATATTGTTCTACTCCAAGAGTAAGGTTGAACATGAGGAGCATTTGTTAATTGTGCTTTAGAGGTTGAGGGATGAGAATTTTTATGGTAAGTTCTCCACGTGTGAGTTTTGGTTGGGTTCTGTCTCTTTCTTGGATCATATGGTGACCAAGAATGGTATCATGGTTGATCCAACCAAGTTTGTGATAATTTATGATAGGGTTTAGACCTATTTTTCCTACTATGATTTGAAGTTTTATTTGTTTAGCAAGCTACTATCGATGCTTTATTGAGGGATTTTCATCTATTGCATCTTTTTTGACTAATTTTACACAAAATAAGATCTCATTTTAGTAGTCTGATGCTTGTGAGTAAATCTTTCAAAAGGTCAAAGATATATTGACCTCAGCAACTATTTTGACTTGGACTATGAAGGGTGTGGGTTTTACCATATTTTATATTAGGTTGGGTGTTGTGTTATTGTAGGAGGGTAAGTTGATTGCATATGCTTCACATTAGTTAAATCCCCATGAGAAGAATTACCCAACCCGTGATTTGGAGTTATGCGCTATTGTTTTTGCTTTAAAGTTGTGGAGGCACTACTTGTATGGAGTCTATTATGAGATCTTCTCAAATCATCATAACCTTCAATATTTCTTCACTCAGTAATATCTTAATATAAGGCAGCGTCTTTATCTTGAATTGCTTAATGATCATGGCCTCACTATTCTCTATCATCTGGGCAAGGTTAATGTAGTTAAATAGGCCTTGAATTGAAAGTTGACCAGTATGGGTATCTTGGCATATATTTTGACCTAGGAGAGACCATTGTCCTTGGGGTTTTATTCATCGGATAACCAGATGGTTAGACTTGATATTTTGACATCGGGGTGTGTTCTGGTATTCTTGGAGGCTAGATTTTCTTTAAAGGAGCATATTTGGGCTCATTAGTTTGATGATATTGGATTGGGAGTGATTTAAGACAAGGTGTTGAGTGGTGAGAAAAGGAGGTCTCACTTGATTTTGATAGTATTTTGAGGATTAGAGGCCAAGTCTGTGTATTGAGAGTGGGTAATTGGGTGAGACTGATATTAGAGGATGCCCAATGTTCTAGGTATTCTATTCATCTAGGAGTGACCAAGATTTATCATGATTTGATAAAACACTACTGGTGGGGTAGTATGAGGAAGGATGTAGAAAATTTTTTAACTCATTGCCTATGTTGTCAGTAGGTGAAGTCGAGAACTTGAGACCGAGTAGTTTTCTATAGAGGTTAACCAACCCATTCCTAAATGTAAATAAGAACGGATCACTATATACTCCATGACTAGGTTGCCTCACACTTCTCATAGTTTTGACAGTGTTTAGGTCACTGTGGATTGATTGACCAAATTTACTTATTTCATTCTTGTTCAGGTTTTTATTAGTGTTGAGAGCTTATCCCATGTATATATTTATGAGATAGTTTGTTTCCATGGTATACCAGTGTCTATCATCTCAAATAGAGGTTCTATTTTTATATCTTACTTTTGAAAGGCATTTCAGGAGGATTTGGATACCAAGTTGATCTTACTAAATTTTTTCATTGATGGTCAATTAGAGCAAACTATTCAGGTTTTGGAGGATATGCTCCATGCTTGTGTTATGGGCTTTGGAGCTCAGTGGGAGAAACATCTAGCTTTGGATAAGTTTGCATATAATAATAACTCCTATTCCAGAATTGAGATGGATCTCTTTGAGTTTTTTTTGTATGGTAGGTATTATTGCTCTTTAGTTGGTTGATTTTAGGTTTCTAAGGTTATATCTTGAGGTACACACTTGCTCCATGAATATTTGGATAAAGTTTAGGTCATTCAGGATAGACTTTAAGTGGCTTGGAGTAAGTAAAAGTGCTTTACGGATTGTAGACCTTGTGCCTTGCGATTTACTGTTGGTGATCGAATCTTCCTTCGTGTTATGGTAATAAAGAGCGTGATGAGGTTTATGAAGTGGGGAAAGCTTACAAACAGATAGATTGGACCATTTGACATTTGTTAGACTATTGGGGATATATTCATGAGTTAGATTGCCTCGATATTTATCAGTTGTTCATCTAGTTATTCATATATCCATTCTACGGTGCTATATTTCGGATGAGTCTCATGTTATTTGTTAGAATTCAATGTAGTTAGATGAGTGGTTATCCTTTGTAGAAGAGGAAGTTTCTATTTTAGCCAGGGATATTAGGCAGTTACGTCCTAGAGATATTTTGGTAGTTAAGGTTTAGTGGAGACATCGACCTATAGATGAGGCTACATGGGAGGTCGAGTTTGATATGCATAGTAGTCATCCCTAACTTTTTGTTGATTCAAGTATTTCCTTTGCCTTTAGTTCAAGGATAAATTAGATTTATAGTGGTGGATATTGTAAAGGCTTGATTTTGTGAATTATTTATTTTTATGTGATATGACCATTTTACTCTTCCCCGTGGTTGCTATGTGATGTTTTTGGAGTGTGGGGATTATTGGCCTTGTTTCTAATGCATTATAGTATGTTTTGTGTGAGTTTGTGGTTTTTGGGAGTTTGAAAAGGCTTTATAGTTAACTTCAATCAGCATTTATTATTTTATGTATCGAATGGCAAAACAGACTATGCTAATAGTTTTGGAACGTTGATTTTGGGTTAGTAGTGTGTTCAGTTCAATTTTATTGCTTTTATATCTCATTTTAACCCTCAGTTTAGGAAATTGTGAACTGGGGTTTCGGGGGTCAATTTTTTGAAAATGATCCTTTTTCAAAAATTTGATATACCCGTTGAGTCCGAATGTTGGATTTAGTCTAGTAGAATATCTTGTTTGCATTATTTAGATTCCAGATGAATACCGAGGGTCCCATCATAAACTCTGAAAAAACTCCAAGTTAACTGGTGCAGAACCTACTTAAGCAGTTGCTTAAGTGACTACCTAGTGTCTTAGGCAATCATAGGAGGGCACCCATATAAATATCAATGTCGTCAATTATCCATAATTTTAGAGACTTCGAGCTTTGGGTTTTAGTGTTTTAGGTGATTTCTTAAATTTTCAAGCTTGGGTACGATCCAAATCCCAAATTCAATTATTTTCCTTCGATTCTTGACATCTAAATCTTGTTAAAATAGGATATCAAAAGTGAAATTTTGAAATTTTGGCCCAAAAGGCCTAAAATGGCTTTCTTGAAATTTAAACCTCATTTTAAATTGGGGTTTCTTCTACCACTTCTTTAAATCATGGGTTATATATTTATGAACAAAAAAATTGATTTTATCCTTCCTTTTTGAAAATCCATTTCGAGGGTCCGTTTTGACCTTGACTAAAAAATAGGCAATATGGGTATCATTGGCTTCTAATTGACACGTAGATTCTATATTTTTATGTTTTATTTGGTTTTAAGCCCATTCAAGAGGGCAAGGCTCAATGTTGAAGGTTTTTAGATTGGGTTATCTTCGTATGAGGTAGGTTGTGGCTTAACTTTCTTTGAACTGGGATAGGTAGTTAATACTGATCTAAAAGCATTCTATGGGTATGGGCATTAATCATAAAAATGGTGTTATTATTGTTATGTTCTTACGTGGGATCCTAGCTGTTATTGGTAGTTTGGGACATTAGTTGCTATGTGTGACCTGTGTGAGGTCTTATATTATGTGTTTGGCCTTATGTATATATATTTTGTTGATTTCTTCTATGTGGAAATGCATAAGTTGGGGTTTATGTGGTATCAATGAAATATTTCTTGCATATCTAATTCTAATAGTGCATGGATTGTGTTGGACCATGGATGGTTGGCTTATTAAATGGATTTTAGCTTACATGCTTGTGTATTGGTTGGATTTAAAATTCTCATTCTAGTTTAGTTGTGAGAATTACATATGTGTATCATATATACATTTATAAAGAATTGGTATCGCTGTGGAGATCCTAGTTTTCTGATCAAAATTAGACACCTTTAAAACTCTCTATCGAAGATCACATGTCGGAGAGGAGTCATAGATATTAGATCGGTTTTGGTATTGGTTATTGGATTGTATATGGGTTGCAAACCACCCATAGGTCTAATCTCAGAAAAAGTGCTTGGTAGGTCTATATGGAGGTTGTGCGACAACCTCAGATTATCACATTATCATTATGACCATTATCATTCTCATTGTATTTCATACATGATACACCTTTTGTGTGGTATTTTATTGTTTGATTTGATGTCTATTAATTTTGTTCTTTTTTATCTACTTGTACTTTCTATATATGTTATATCTAGAACTATCAGTAGAGATAATGTGGGCTACCATTTGGGACATTATTTAATTATAAGTGATGTGCCTATAATGTATATTTGATATACTTTATTTTCTACTTTGATCGGTCAACCTACGATACCTTCTGAGTACAGGTGGACTGAACTCATCCCTATTTCTCCCTTTTGGTGCAGATCTAGGTACGAGTACACTGCACAATAGTTTAGTTTGGGCGGAAACTTGTCATATATATGGTAGTGGCCAATCTATGTTTGTAGAGTCAACCTCCTACCCTATCCGATCTAGTTTTATTTTTGGTTTTATATTCACTGATAGATTTATGTACCTTTTGGATTATTAGCTGTATTTCTAGTCATTGAGATGTGTTTATATTGTTCTTATACCATGACACCAAATTTTGGGGATGGTTTATGGTATTATTGATATTTAGACTTCCTCTATCTCCATACATGTATGTCTTGACTTTGTTTTAGGAGTCTCATCTTGGGTTTATATTGTAATCTTCTTTAACATATCAGTTTGGGTGATTGGCCTACTTGTCAAGGCTTAGCTGTGATAAGTACCATCATGAACCTTATTTTTGGGTCGTGACAAACTAGGACGTGAGCCACTTCACATATCCAAGTCATAAGACATAAAAATAACAATAAAAGCTTTTGTGCCCAAACTCATATCTCATTTTGTATAATAATCTCAAAATTCAACTTGAAATCAAACATCAGACTGGATACCAAGACTGCTCTCTCCTCATTCAATTGATTGTCCCCTATAGTAGGATCCAAGAAAAGTCACAGTACTGCAGACCACAACGTTTCTATGAAGTTCAATGTTTCCTTATAGGTTTTTTACTTTCTTATTTGTTAACCACAATGAATGACCATCAGTCAAAAATTATGTAAATCACTAATGTTGATTGTACCTGTCACACATCAGTGATCATAATCTAAGGTACTAGCGGGCATCATAAGTGGGCCCATACAAAACTGGTAGACCATGTAATTAGATATGTCAAATGTAACCCCACAAACCTTCACAGTATTAATAGTTGGCATATCTATTCATTTTTGACCTATTTTGAATTTATTGTCAAGAGTGGCAACATAATTTGTATGAAACACCAAATAATACCAGGGTAATAGTTCCTAGATGCTATGCTCATCCACCCCAAGCATAGTGATTGAAGTATCATTCAATATCGGGTACTCTACAAAATCTGAAGTGACAATTCTGGCTTTTATAGCAGTACTCCTCTTTATGTTACTCTTGCCCATTATCGAGAGGCACTATTGAAAATATTTATTTAGTCCCTTCACTTGTCAGTGAATTTTGTCTCAGAACCCTAGAGTTTTTTTCTATTAATCAAATCTCTCCTTATGGGCTTGGGATCCTATTTTGGGCTCTTGGTAGCATCATTGGCACTCTCCTAACCTGATTTTGAACTTGAGTCTCCTATACTTGACTTATTATTTAAAGAATCACCTCCCCTATAAATATGGGGAGCCTTTTCTCGGTGTCTAGTATTGTAAGCTGGGTTCTCCTCAACCTTATTCTCAGATTCCAAATTTTGATCCTTGAGTTGATGGGTTGAGGAACCTCTTTTAGATCTCTTTTGACATCTACCTCGAGTGGAATATAACTTATCCATAAGCACCAAACGAGACTATCCATCTCATGTAAGAAATAATATTACATGTATGAAACAAAATCAAAAAGAAAAAGATATATGTACACCATGGGGCATCACAATCCTAATCATTTGCCCGTTGGACCTTTATTATTAAATATAATATTAGTGACCATTTAATTGATGAGGTGACAATCCATCACCCAAGCTATTTCTCTTAACCAAAATATAACTTTATGGGTGACATATGTCTTGACGGTTCGTCAAGTAAGTGATGGTCCATCATCCAACCCATCATTGTAAAGTAGTTTCACTCTAAGTTCATGGATGAATGAAAACACAAAACCTGTTTAAATTTTCACCAAACATAATGGTAGCTAGCTCATACGAGGAATAAAACTCATTGTGTGATGAAACGTTCACAAGTATACAATACAAGGCAAAGTTACTCAAATTCCATTCTTGTGTTAGTCATCTATAACTTCAATCAAAGTTGGCGGGCAACACAATTTTCACAAGAATTTTATTTTTGAAATTTGAAAAATTGTGATTCCCTTCAATTCATTAAGTGAAATCACTTATAATCAATACTCAATAATCACTAACTATGACATACATAATTTAGACAATATACAAGAGAAATAATAACTTGTTGGAGAAATATTGTGAAAAAAATACAATTTTTGATCTAACACTAGATTTGGAAAGAACATAGGGAGAGAAAATGGTGATAAGGGAAACTGAATTAATAAATGGAGTTCTCTTGAGTACAATATGGGCATAATGAAAGAAGAACATAGATGATGGTATTTAGAGAAGTAGCTGAGTTATTTGAAATGGTTCCTTTTAATTATGTAGGATTTGATTGGGTAAATTAATTGATTAGCTTGGATCGTGGATTAGGTTTGGGTTGGAATATTATTGGGTTGGTCAATAAAGGGTGGGAAGGTGATTGGGAAAAGGTTGAGTCAGTTTACTTATAGAAAATAGAAATCTTACCTGGGCCTATTAGGGTCACACATGTTATCACTAGATTGATGGTCTGTCCTGTGAACTATCTTTCCTATCCAGAATTTAATACATTTAGTTACATAAGGGATGGTAAAATTGAAGTTCCATCACTTGCTTAATGGTCCGTGGCTTTTCCCATCATTCCAATCCAAAATGATATCCATTTTTATCAACAAGTGATGATGAAGGTGATAGACCGTCGATTGCCTAAAAATTTGGGACTTTACCCATCGACCTTACCTATAATCAAAACTTTTTAGTGGTTAGTAGTAATGGTTGGCTTTATATGTAGGCAGATAACTGATGGACAATCATATGAGCTATTTCTCCTATCCAGTGAGTGACGATTGTTTCCTCCCTTTTAAGTATTATACCTATACACTTCAACACACACATCAACCATATCCAAAATATAAATCTTACTGCAAAACCAAATTTACAAACAACAATAATGGGTTGCCTCTTGATTTAACTACGACATGACTCAAATATCTTGATTACTCAGTTTTTATCAATGTACACCATTCCATCAATTTTACCTCCTCAAGTACTCCAAATTACTATTTCACACGTTGCCCATGCACTTTGAAATGTTCCTCATTTTGATTTTTAAGTTCTACAACTCTAGAAGGTAACACTTGTGTCACTGTAGGTAAATTGGACCATTTGGACCCGAGTTTTCCCAAAAACAACTAAAGATTTGAATGTAACAATAATACCAGGTCCCCTAGACTAAATTCTCCTTTTTCAATCCTTAATCATGATACATCTTCATTTTTTCTTTATAGAGTGTTGCCCCTCTCATATACTCACAGCGGAAACTCTTTCATTACATTAATTTGCTCAAGCCTTAAGTTTGTGGCATCACTCCAACTCAGGTTAATATTCTTGAGCATCCATAAGGATTTATGGTCATGCTCGAATAACAAGTGACATGCCTTTCCAAAAAATAGTTGGTAAGGTGACATCTCGATTAGTATCTTGAATGTAGTCTTACATGCTGGTCAGATGACCGGTGGACAAGTGTATGAGCTATTGCTCCTATCTAATGAGTGATAAGTATTTCACCCCTTTTAATTACTATACCTTTACACTTCAACACATACATCAACCACATCGAATATATAAATCTTAATGAAAATACAAATTTACTAACAACAATAATGGGTTGCCTCTTAATAGTGCTTGATTTAACTACAACACGACTCAAATATCTTAATTACATTGATTTTATCAATATACACCATTTCCATAAGTTTTATCTCCTCAAGTACTCCAAAGTACTATTCACACGTTGCCCATGCACTTTGAAATATTCCTCATTTTGATTTTCAAGTTGAACAACTCCAAAAGTGAACACTTGTGTTAATGTAAATAGACTTGACCATTTGGACCTGAGTTTTCCTAAAAACAATTTAAGCTTTGAATGGAACAATAATACCAGGTCCCCTAAATTGAACTCTCTATTTTAAATCCATGATCATGGTACATTTTAGTCAATCATGGCACATTTTTATCTTTTCTTTATAGGGTTGCCCCTCTCATATGCTCACAACAGAAACTCTTCTATTACATTAATTTTCTCAAGCTTCATGTTTTTAGCGTTACTCCAACTCACTTTAAGATTCTTGAGAATCCATAAGGCTTTATGCTGATGGTTTCCTGGAAAGACATACCTTTCCAAAAGATAGTTGGTAAGGTGACATCCCGATTAGTGTCTTAAATGCAGTCCTATATACCTATCTGACATTATTAAGCTTTCGAGCCTAGTCATTTTTGTTGGCATTCACCATATTGGTAAGAATTAATTTTATCTTCTAGTTTTATACCTCTACTTTACCACCAATTTGAGGATGATAAGGAGTATCCACTTAGTGTTTCTTGACTCTATGCTTTGCTTACAAAGCATGGAAACTTTGTGGAAAAAGTGCAAACCCCATTGTTGATATTGCCCGAGGAATACCAAACCTTGAGAAGATGTTCATTTTTAGGAATACAATCACATTCTTAACCTTATTGTTCGAAAGTACTACAGCCTCCACCAACTTTAATACATAGACTACTACAACCAATATGTACCTTTATCCATAGGAGATCACAAAAGAGCCCATGAAATCTATGCCCTTGACGTCAAAAAATTTGACTTTCAGGACTGGTGTCATAGGTAATTCATTCCTTTGAGAGATATCTCCTTTTGTTTGGCATTGGTCTCATGCCTTCACAAAACTATTAGAATCTTTATGGTTATGGGCCAATAGTGCCCAAACTGTAAAATCTATTGTACTATATGTGAACCCCTATGATATTATCCCATGGGAAATGAATAACACGCCTCAAGTATACTAAACACCTTAACTTCCGGAAAACACCTTCTAATCAAGTTGTCCACACAAAGCCTGAATAAGTATGACTCATCCCAAAAGTAGTTATTCACATCATGTAGAAATTTCTTTCTTTGATGAAAGTTCAAATTGTCTGACATCATATTACTTACCAGGTAGTTGGAAAAATCAACAAACCATGGAATCAAATCATAAGAATTAGCTAATACCATTTCTTTCGAAAAGATTTATCCATTTCCACCTCATTCTTTAGCCTTCCTTCTTCATCAAGCCTAGACAAATTGTCTGCAACTTGATTTTTACAATCCTTTTGATACGTGAACTCAAACTAAAACTCTTGGAGTGAGAGAACCCATCTTATCAATCTTGGTTAAGAATCATTCTTGGACATAAGGTATTCCAAAGCTGCATGATCAATATGCATGATAACCTTTGTGCTAAGAAATTGGGCTTTGAATTTGTCTAAGGCATAGACAACTGCAACCAATTCCTGCTCAGTCACAGTGTATTTATTTTGAGCCCCATCTAGAGCCTTACTAGCATAATAAATTAGCTGAAATATCTTCCCCCTCTTTTAGCCTAATATATCCACATGTGTAACCCCACATACATTGTACATCACCTAAAATAGTTTGGACTAATCTAGAGCAACAATGTTTGGACAAGAAGTTAACTTTTCTTATGGCATTCAAATGCCTTCAAACAAGCCTCATCAAATAAGAACTTTTCGTCCTTCTCCAACAACTTACAAAGAGCATAGGAAATTTTGGATAAATCTTTGATAAATCTCCGATAAAACCCTACATGTCCCAAGAAACTACAAATTCTCATCACCAATATTGGTGGAGGTAACTTCTCAATGACTTTAATTTTTGCTCAATCAACCTCAATACCCTTCTGGGATATTTTATGGCCCAGAACAATGCCTTCCTTCACCATGAAATGACACTTCTCTTAGTTCAATACTAGAATCATTTCCTCACATCATTATTAAACTTTGTTAAGATTGGTCAAACAATCTTAGTGCAAACAATCTTTAGAAGCATCACTTGTCATAAAAAAAATCATCCATGAATACTTTCATGGTATTGTTGCACCATATGATAAAATATAAACATAATAAACCTCTTGAAAGTGGTAGGTGCATTCACAACCCAGATGTAATGCGCTTGAACATAAATGTCCTATAAGGAAAATAAGCATAGTCTTTTCCCAATCTTTAGGTGCATTGGAAATATAGTTTTACCTAAAGAATTATATAAGAAATAGTACATACCTTTGCCTACAAACCTATCTAACATGTGACCGATGAAACTCATTGGAAAATGATATCTAAGTATCGAAAGTGGGATTAACTTATTTCACTCAATTTCCTGTAATCCATACATACATACAAGTCTGTGACTTGCCAAAGTGTGATTAACTTATTTCACTAATTTGGCATAATAGTCATAGCTCCCTTCTTGGGAACATACTAAACTAGACTTACCCATTTTCTATCTAAAAGAGGATACACTACTCCAACATTCAACCAATTAATAGTTTTTTTCCTTACCAAGTGTTGCATTAGTGGGTTGAGTTTATGTTGATGCACTATATTTGGAATGAAGTCTTTATCCAATGAAATTTTATGAGTACATAGACCCTGAGGGATCCTCATAATGTCAGCAATAGTCCACCCAATTCCCTTATTAAATGACTTCACTACTTACATAAGTTCTTTAGCCCACTATTCAACTATGTTAGCAACCATAATGATGGGAAATATGTTATTTTCTCCTAGGAACTCATAGAGAAGGTAAATAGGAATTTCTTTCAGCATCAACACCAGTGTTTCTTTAATTAAAGGCTTAGACAATGGATTTGGTCAATTCTTCAAGTCTAATTCCAACTTCTTAAGGGCATAAGAACAAAATACTATCCCAATCAAAGCCTTAACTCGTAATGATCCTCTGGGCCATTAGTTGCATTTTTGCTAATTTTTATTATCAAGAGCTTTCATATAGCCGCCCTAAGTCATTTTTTACTAGCTGGAACTGATAGTTCAGTTATCGTGTAATTCTTTTTGTTTTTAAGGCCAATTCCCTATTTTGAAGTCTTAGTCGGTTCAAATTGGCTTCTGGGTTAAAACTTCAGCAAATGATCTTGTATGCCTATTTTGACAACTAAAGCTGCTCTAGAGCATTGATTTTATGTTATGTGGACCCTAGGTCTGGGTGTTCAGTCTCCCAAACACATTAGGAGCTATTGACTGGAAGTTAAGAAAATAGCACATGTAAAAATGACCTTAGATTGAAATTTTGACTGCGTTGTTGATTCCAAAACATTGAATAGTTCTTTTGCATATATGCATACCCAAATGAACCTCAAGATATTAGCAGAATCCTGAAGTAATTTTAAGTATTTGGTGCACAACTTAAGCACCCTTTTGGGCCACTTAAGAACAGGGGGCTGTCACAGACTAATTTATGAGTCATGATCGCACCTAATTTATCCATCTAGTTAGTAAGACAATGACACGAACCGACCCTGGGGCTTGTCGTAATGGGAATCCCAAGTCAAACTAGGATCAGGACCGACCCGTATTACCCAGTCAAACTACCTACATCTAACCATAGATAGGATGACTTTCAAACATATAACAAGAAAGCATTATTGTTCTCATTAAGACTATGGGATAAGGTCACAATCGTGACCGATCCAACCAAGTCCAACCGTACCTCACCAACCACCGAACCATACCAAACCAAACCATAGACCATAAACCAAGGGAATACCTAAACATAATATAAAAATCAATCCCAAAATGTAATATGATGGAACAATAAGAAATTATGTCCGATGATGCCATCCTCTCAAATTATTTTAATGTCATGGTAGAAATCAATACCGATCCCACCCATACCAACCCCCAAAGGTGCCACAAAGACTCTATCCAAAAGAGTAAACAAATTCGGTTGGGACATGCCCCCAACTATGGCCAAAACTAATATCTAAAATAAAAATAAGCGTCTATAGAAAACCCATAACATGAAATGATGCCTTCCAAAAGTATGGTAGCTCACCACTTAAGTCCAAATGCTGATACAGAATCCGCATGCTAAATAGGAGGAGTAGAATGACTGGTTCCTACATAGCATGGGTATACAACCTCTAGTTGACGAGGTTAGCGAATAACTGCTATCATGAAACTAAGGGTAAGGATAATATAATTTCAGTTATAAAACAAAGTAACACCATCCATAATGCATACAAACAAACATATATATATATATATATATATAAGTTTCGGGAAAAGGGATTTGGTTTAACATGCACTTAAAACCTTTACCTAGGCTGTGTAGATTGGTCATCTTAACTACCCACGGGCAATATAGGTTCTGCTCCCTCTGCTGAAAGGGACCCAGTGCGTGTAGCTTTACAAACATGGAATATCTTATGGGATGACTAGTACATCCCTCCAATATAAAACATAAAACTCACACGTGGTCATCAAAACCCCTTATATTAGCAAATATGAGTTTCCAATTATGGTCCCCCTGGGACCGCCACCTTCCATGACTTAGCTACACACCTCACCATTAATGCTCAATTTGAACCATGTCTAAACAAATCCATTTACCATTTATTAACCAAGGCCAATATTAGTGGTATCATCATACCACCCCTTACTTGTAAGTAATATCTATAGCCAAACCATTTAGGTTAAGGGGACCTTAGGTGGCCTTCCAATTACCATATTAAATCTACTTGGGAGACTTCCATGTTCTCCACAAGAATAACCATTTAGACATTAGCCTTTCCAAACCATTTAAATCATGCATAAATTCTTTGTCCTATTTAAAACATGAAAGAGTTCCATTAAAAGAAGTCAATGCAATGAACATATCTTTATAAGCATTTTATCAAACACCTTGGGGGCATAATACAACCAAACCAAATTACAAGGACCATTAAACCATTACCATGCAATCCAATTATCCAAAACCACCATTAATGCATATAAAAGCATAATTAAAGCTATAGGAAACCATAACCAAACATTCAATATCAAAACCCCCAATAATAGTTGAAAACCATAATCGTGAAATAGTAAAACCATTAAATCAATCATATAAACCATGAATTTAGTTGAAATTACAATGAGGGAAGAGAATCATTCCTTATACAAAATAATTGACGGAAAGAAATCACCAAGACAAGCCTCAAAGCAATCTGTAAGATGAAACCCTAGCTTTCTTGCCCTAAAATCTCTTGAGAGAATTACGAGATGTTTTGGAATAGTTTCTAAGTGTCAATGAATAGAATAATAGAGTAAATAACCTCCTAAGTGCATTAGAAGTCATAGGTCCTAAATAGGATAAGTAGGGAAAAGTCCAGAATACCCTTACTTAAATCCCTTAAAACCTATCACTGGGATACGATTGAACCATATGAGTCGTAACCTTCTGTTCGATCGACATCTAACACTCGTATTCAAGACTCAACCATTGTATCAAACACTATCCAGTATACGACTTCTCCAACCAAGTCATAACCACAGTATATGATCCTACCAAAAACCCGTATCCCTGGCAGAATAAAATACCAGGAGGATCAAACACTACCTACCACATGAGTCCCTGATACGGCTCGTACCAATCCCTTATGACTCACACATCTAATTCATACCCATTCGAGTAACCAAAACCATACACTTAACTAACACTGGTCAGCATACGACAGGACCATATGAATCGTACCCCAGTATACGGCTCATAACCATGAGTCGTATTGGGTCCGGAGAACAAATTTCAAAGAAATTTTTTACGGGTCAAAACCTGGGATATTTCAGTCTCCCCCACTAGGAACATTCATTACTGAATGATGGACAAGCAGGGGTAACCACACACAGAGTTATTTATATTATCAAATATCCCTTTAATAAAGTTGGAAAACAAATAGGCAAAGATGTTATTATTTTCTTTAACAAACTCAAAACTTAAAGATGTTCTAAAGACACATACCTTCTGCACGAATCCTAGGAGCAGAAAACAAAAACGGATACTTGAACTTCATGTCCTCTTCTTCTTCTCAAGTAGCTTCTTCCACCATATGGTTCCACCATAGAACCTTAAATGAAGCCACAACCTTGGTCCGTAAATGACGAACTTGCCTATCTAATAGCTCAACCAGGACCTCTTCATATGACAAAGAATCCAAAATACCCAATCCTTTCAATGGAACAACCGAAGAAGGATCACCAAGACACTTTCTTAAGATAGAAACATGAAAGACCATATGAACTAAACTTAAGATAGATGGAAACTCCAACTCATAAGCAACATTTCCATCTCTCAGCAAAGTCATATATGGACCAATAAACTGAGGACTGAGTTTCCCCTTTTTGCAAAACCATACCACTCTCTTCATGGGAGACACCTTAAGGAATATTTTATCCCCGACCTCAAAATCCAAGTCTTTATGCTTAATCCATATAAGACTTTTGGCGACTCTAGAAAGCTTTAAGCCCATCTCAAATCACCTTTAACTTCTCCATAGCATGATACACCAAATCAGAACCAAACATATCTGCCTCACCAAGATCAAACCACCCAATAAGAGATCTATGCCTCTTACCATACAATGTCTCAAAAGGAGCCATACCAATACTCGATTGATAACTATTGTTGTAAGAGAACTCTACCAAAGGTAGATGCTTAACTCAATTGCCACCATAGTCAATCATATAGGCCCAAATCATATCTTTTAATGTTTGAATATTTCTCTCCACTTGCCAATCCAACTGTGGATTAAAAACAGTACTCAAACTAACATTAGTCCCCAACCCCTTCTAAAAAAACCACCAGAAATACGACATAAACTATATACCACGATCAGAGATAATCAAAACAGGTACCCGATACAGCTTCACAATCTTCTAAAGATACAACCGTACGCAATCCTCTACCAAAAAGGTAGTCTATTTTAGCAAAAAATGTGTAGAATTGGTCATCCAATTCATGATGACCCAAATTAAATCATACTAATTCTGACACCGAGGAAAACCGATAATGATGTCCATATTGATTATTTCCCACTTATATTCTGGCAAATCAATTTCTTGATACAACCCTCCTGGACTTACATGCTCAACCTTAACTTGTTTGCACACCATGCAGTTGGCTATGAAATCAACCACCTCCTTCTCTATGCCATTCCATTAGTAGATCTCCTTGAGATTATGATACATCTTAGTCGAGCTGGGATGAATGACATAAAGCAACTCATGCGCCTCAGCAACAACCCTTTGCTAAAACTCGTGGACATCAGAAATACATAACCTCCCTTGGTACCATAAAGTACGATCACTACTAATCTCAAACTCTACTTCCTTTTGCCCACCAATATCACCCTTGATTTTAATCAACACTTGTTTCTCTTTAATATCTGCACTAAGAGACGACCGTACCACTTTTTGCACAATCACACCACCATCTTTAGAGTCTAAAAAATAAACTTCAAGATTAGCTAAGCGGTGAATATCCTTCACTAATTCTCACTTTCCTGACTCCACATGAGCCAACTTCCCATGGATAACCTGCTAAGAGAATCAACAACCATATTAGCCTTACCTGGGTGGTAGTGAAGACTCATTATCATAATCCTTGAGAAGCTCAAGACACCTCATCTACCTAAGATTAAGCTTTTTCAGAGTGAACAAATATTGGAGACTCTTATGATTAGAAAAGATATCCACATGAACACTATACAAATAATGCCGCCATATTTTAAATATAAACACAACCATCAAAACCTCCAAATCATGAGTAGGATAATTCCTCTTATGTACCATTAACTGCCTAGAAACATAGCCAATCACCGTCCTATGCGGTATCAAAGCACAACCAAGCCCTACCCAAGATGCATCACAATAAACTGCAAACCAATCATTGCCTTCTAGTAAGGTCAAAATGGAGGCCGATGTTAACTTATTCATCAACTTCTAAAAATCCCTTCATAAGCATCAGACCATGAAAAATTAACCTTCTTCTGAGTCAACTTAGTCAAAGGAGAAGCTATCAAAGAAAGTATTTCCACAAACCGCCTATAATACCCGGCCAAACCCAAGAAGCTCCAGATATTGGATGGAGTCATAGGCCTAAGACAACTTTTCACCACAACAACTTTCTGCGGATCTACCATGGTCTCTTTACTAGAAATAACATGACCCAAAAAAGTCATAATGTTCAATCAAAACTCACACTTAGAGAACTTGACATACAACTATTGTTCTTTAAGGGTCTACAACACCACACGGAGGTAATTAACATGATCAACCTCACTCTTCAAATAAACTAGAATGTTATTAATAAACATAATGATGAAGAGATCCAAATACTGCCTGAACACACTGTTCATCAAGTTCATAAATGATGTCAGAGCATTAGTCCAACCAAATAATATCACCAAGAAATCAAAATTCCCATATCAAATACGAAAAGTCATCTTTGGGATATCCACCTACCTAATCTTAAGCTGATGGTACCTAGACCGAAGACTTATCTTAAAAGAACTTGGCACCCTATAACTGGTCAAACAAATCATCTATCCTTGGGAGTGGATACTTATTATTAAGTCTTACCTCATTCAACTGCCTGTAGTCAATGCACATTCGAAGGGAACCATCCTTCTTGCGTACAAACAACACTGGTACACCCTACAGAGAAACACTAGGATGAATAAACCCTTTATCCAGAAGATCCTTAAGTTGCTCCTTGAGTTTCCTCAACTCAGTTGGAGCCATTATATAGGGAGGAATAGAAATTGGATGATTTTTAGTAAGAAAATCAATACAAAACTCTATTTTCCTATCCAGAGGAACACTATGAAGATTATCTGAAAAAACATCTAGAAACTTAGTAACTATAGGGACCAAAGTAAAGAAAAGACCTTCAGAGTTAGAATCTTTAACCTGGACTAAGTGATAAAGACATCCCTTAGAGATTAACCTCTAAGCTCTAAGATAAAAAAATCAACCTCCCTCTAGGAACAACCTTCCCATTCTATAACCAGTTCACCAGGGAACTTAAAGATAACCTTATGGGTCTAACAATCCACAGACACATAACAAGAATGCAATAAATCCATACCTATGATTACAATAAAATTTCCCATACCTAACTCAAAAAGATCCATCAAGGTCTACTTTCCACCAACAGCTATAACACAACCCCTATAGATTATCTTAGCAATAATCAAGTCACCTACCATAGTAAAAACTAAAATAGGATCTGATAAAACTTTTGGATCGAAACCATAAGAAAGAGTGGACCCTGGTTGAAGTAAATAATATACGTTAATAATAACAACAAAAACAACGAAAAACCTTATGTATTCCCACAAAATGGGGTTTGGGGAGTAAATAATATACGTCATGAGAGCAAAGCTATAACGTACCAGTATTGACATCAAGCGATGCCTCGGATTCTTGTAGGGATGCCAAAGAATACAACCTATTCTAACCAACACTAGAACCAAAAACATAAACAATAGCAGATGCCACACCACCTGGTGCAGGAGCCGAAGATGAAGCCACAAGAATTTTATTCGCCCCTGAAGCATCCATATTGACTAAACAATCCCTGAGTCGATCGCTTATCTAGTCATACTTAAAGCACTTATCCCACCCTTTCTCGAAATAGCCTCGATGAGGATGACCATAGAATTGACAAGAAGGATACTAAGAAATTGACTAACCTCCGCTCGCCTGAGATTAGGCAACCTGTGCCCGAGAATTTTCACCACCCTGATGATGTATGTATCCTGGCTAATAAGGAGCGTTAGCAGAAAATGATCCCAAACTCCCCCAATTTCTTTTCTGGCACTACCCACTGTCTCTACCTCTTTAAGACTGCGCATCTCCCTTATAAAAGAACCTGCTCCACTTTCCCTACCTATCCCTAAACTCTACGTGCTTCCTCTTCTCATCCATAATCTACTTCATATGAGCAGTAAACCTTGAGATGTCCATATCTTTAATCAACAAGGCAGTCTTGCTCTCCAAAAAGAAATCTCTATTCAGCTTAAAAGAGAACTTCCTTATTCTTGACCTCATATCAGCCACCAAATTAGGAGTATACCTTGATAGCTGATGGAACTTCAAAGCATCCTCTTTTATAGATATACTCCCCTGGCTGAGGTTGAAAAACTCCTCCATCTTTACTTCCCTCAACTCTTGAGGAAAGAAACGATCCATAAAGGCATTAGAAAAAGTCCCCCACAACCTTTCCACTTCTATATTACATCTATTCATATCCCACTCCTCATACCACTGATAAGCAATATACTTGAGGTGATAATCTACAAAGTTAACCCCCTCAACATTAGTACCCTGCATTATAAGAAAGGTCTTTTCCATCTTATCCAAGAATCCCTATGGATCCTCCTCTACCTTCACCCCAGTAAAAATTAGAGGACCCATCTTTATAAATTGACCAACCTTTATGGCCTCAATACACAAAGAACCAGTCTACCCCGCTCAGCCTGAGGAGTAATAAATTGGGCAATAACATGAATAGACTAACAAAATTCTGCTTTTATCATGCTACTCTGAGGGACCAAAGGAGAACTATTCGATATAAGAGGAACTCCAGTACCATTAGGAATAGGACCATGAGATCGAAGATGTACTCTAGATATAGGACGTACCCCTTTAGCATTATCCTTAGAAGGGAGGGAAGAATTTTCTTGTGTTCCAGATCTAGGAGGCATGATCTGAAAGATGAAGAAACAAGGATTAGAGGAGATTCAAGGATTGAGAACTCAGGATTGAATACAGAATACCAAGAAAGTGAAAATTCCAAAATGTCTTACATCCTCTCTTTATTAAGTGTGGCACGCTTTACACCCCCAAAGGAGACTCTACTCGACATGGGTTTGTGGACTCCCCAGTTGACCATAAACCTAAAGCTTTGATACCAACTTCCCATGACCTCATCTCGAGCCTTATTTAATGGGCACCCCAAATCTAATAAGGACCTAGGATCGCCTCTTATTACCCAATCGAACAACCTATATCCAGCATCAGATAGGCTAAATTTTAAACATATAACAAGACAGTGTTATTAGTCTCATTAAGACTCTAGGATAAGGTCACAACCATGATGAGCCCAACTGAATCCAACCGTACCTCACCAACCGCCCAACTCTACCAAACCAAACCATAGACCATAAACCAAGGGAATACCAAAATATATTACGAAAATCAATCCTAAAATGCAATATAATGGAATAGTGAGAAATTATGTTCGATGATGCCAGCCTCTCAGCTTATTTTAATGTTAAGGCCGACACCACTACTGATCCCGCCCATACCAACCCCTTGAAGTACCACATTGCCTTTATCCAAAAGAGTAAATCAATTTGATTGGGACATGCCCCCAACTATGGCCAAAACCAGTATAAAAATAAAATAAAAGTGTCTAAAGAAAATCCATAACATGAAATGATGCCTTCAAAAAGGATGGAAGCTCACCACTTCAATCCAAATGCATAAAAAAGGTATAGAAGTACAATATGAGTATAAAAAATACAAGTAATTAGTAGGTAACATCGCCAGACTGAGCTAAATCAAGATATAAATATGATAATATACAAGATAAAATAACTAAGTCAAGGTAAAATGGCAAATATGGACATAAGCTTCAACATAACTGTGCATAGGTAAATAAATAAATAAGGAAAGTAATGCAAAGATCACACCATAAAACTACTAAATTGGCCGCCATAAGCCAATATATGAGGAAAAGTAAATAACTCAACTCAGGCCCTCATAAGCCTGGAGGATATAATCAAGGAGAGTAAATAACCCAATAACCATAAATTACCAATTATCATGCCATAATTGAGAATCCATCCAAACAATATTATATCATAAATAACTCCCAAAATGTCGGACTTGAATTAGAACTCAAAATTATCTTTATCATTACCATCATTTGCCGAACTTGAATCAAAATTCATATTATTAACATCATCATCAAATGTTGGACTTAAACTGGAACTCATATATATTAAAATAATCATCAAATGTTGAATTAGAACTCATATATATCATTATCATCATCAATTGTTAGATCCAAATTGGATTTCATATTTCATAAGACCATACTAATAGACCATGTGAATAAACCATAATCATAAGCTATAGCACTAAATCCCAACCATTCTCAACTAAAATATACCTGGAATTAGAACTAACTCTCAAATACAAAAATAACATGATCAATAAGCATCTAATCTCTTCAAAGTCCCAAAATAGGCCTTAATAAGGGTATATGCATAAATGAGCCTACAAAAGCTAACACAAGTCTTGGCTTAATGTGGGTTAGAGAGGTCCACTTCTAATCCCTAAAATCTATTTTAGGAAAATTCTATCCCAGACTAGGATAAAGTATCTAAATTCATTCCAAGATTTTAAATAAGCCCTAATTAGCCCGAAGATTGAAATTTATCCTAAAACATGAGTGACTAAGTCAATTATGCCTAAATTATGATTTCAAGATTGCCTAAATAGTCCAACTAACTAAAATATTCTCAATCATACCTCCAACACCTAAATCCCACCCCATAACTAGAATAATATCCTAATCATACCATGAAATAACTCAATCTACGAAATAGGTAGACCTAGCCTACCTGATCCCCAAAGAAAAACTTAAAGAATTTTCTAAATCAATGATTTCCCTTTTAGAGAAGTTTTCGAGGGATCCCATGATATCAAAATTACAATCTACTCATCAAAACAAGAACAATGATACCCATATTGTTCTATTGTGATTCAAGCCCAAAATTATGTAAAAATCCCATGTGGGGCCCATTTATGTAATTGTGCTTTCAAAACTAACACAACGTACCTCTATGCTGAAGGAATATTTATCCTAAAAATAGGTGAATTCCAATCTTTAATGGTTCTATAATCAAGCCACCAAGATTCTAGGGACCTAAAGGTTCTATGCGCAAGTAGAGTTCATAAGTATCAGACTTGGTAACTTCAGAGGACCTAAAGGATGATGTATTTGATTGATAGTGACAAAGGGGCACTTACAGACCGTAAGTACTACTCATAATACCGTAGGTGCCATCGTAAGATGCAGAGAATTAAAGTTCAGAGAAGCTAATTATGGAGTCGTTTGTTGACACTTACGAGGAGGCAACCTATGGGAAATAAGTACCATAGTTCAATAAGAGTTACTATAGACTGAATTTTCTCGTTACCTACGGTGGCCATTCTTATGTGGCTTAGGTGCCACTTACATCCCGTAAGTGGCCACCGACTTAGTTTTTCCTATATGTTTTAGCTTAGATTTCTTGGGTTTTTTATATAGTTTTTAAAAACTCTTTTGATTTTTTTTAGTTAGTTGACACACTCATACTATTCACAAACATATATTGATTTCAAGATTGACTTTTGATTTTGGAATTCTTGTGTTCTTGGTTTTTGGTTGATTAATTAATTTGAGACTTTGGATTTTACTCTTCCATTGTTGTGGGATTACTTTTATGCTTTATTTAATGAATTCCAAGGCGTTTCTTGGAACTATGAGCGGCTAAATCCCTTAGTCAGGGTTTTGGGAACCCTTATAGAATAACAATGTAGGAGAAGTGTGAGAATTTTCTAAATCATTGTTTACACAGGCATTGTGATCTTCTTCAGTTTAATTCTTTTCTTAGCGATGGAAAATGTTGAGAACTTACCTATAAACTAGATTGTCACCATATGAGAGATTGAGATCAAGAAAAAAAATTACAACAGTGATTCGAGGCTATCAATCCTCGTCTAATAATTTGATACTCAAAAGGTGATACTTAAACTGGGATCAAAGACAAGGGTTAGTAAGTAGACACCCTGAGACTCACAAGGTGATGGGTGATATTTATCAAAGCATTCAGAAGACGATTAGTAATACCTAGCTTGTTAGATTCTGCATGTGAGGAAGTAAGATAGTCTGATGGAGCAGGATAAACCTATGGAGTTAGGAAGCAATGGGTAACACATTCCTAGTGTTCATCTCTGATTGATTACAACCGAAGGCATTCAAGACTTGTTATGTTTAGTGTTTACTACAAACCCCGACCATTTACTTTTCTGCACTTCTGACTACTTCAACAATTTTGAGAGATAGATTTGACCTATTCCTGGTGGTATCAAACCCAACCTGGTTGGGTTTCAATAATTTAATAGAAACCACATTGTATCTTCTTAGAGGGTATAGTTCGGTCGATATCATACGCAAATGTTGCTTAAGCAAACACTAGGCTGCTTTAGCAGAAGGCGCTAAAGCAGCTAGCTGACTGCTAAAGAGGTACCTTCCTAACTTGGCAGACTACTAAAGCATTATGGAATCTCTCTTGGACTTACCTCTCAACACTTGATCACAAATGTTGCAAAGCATCTTATCCTCATACTAACAACTATGAATCTTCTCAAATAGTGAAGACCTCGCCTTAACACTAGTAAGAATCCTCCTAGGTTCTGAAATATCAAGTCACACCATCAAGTTGTCTTAGGACTGAATGCTTGATACCAACGGCCTCGGAGAAACTAAAATTAAAGATAAGCTACCCATACTTACCTCATTTTTGACTAAAGGCATCTGCTACTATATTTTCCTTGCGTAGATTATACAAGATAGAGATGTCATAATCCTTAAACAACTCAATCCATCTATACTGCCTTGAATTAAGATCCTTCTGGGTTATAAGATATTGAAAACTTTGATGATCCATGAAGATCTAACAATAAATTCCATAAAGATAATGCCTCCAAATCTGAAGCACAAAAACTAATGGTGCTAACTCCAACTCATGAGTGGGGTAGTTCCACTCGTGCACCTTCAATTGTCATGACACATAATCAATAGCATGGCCCTGCGACATCAATACATAACATAAACTAACACCAAAAGCATGACAATGCATGGTGAATCCCTCACCCTCAACAAAAAGAGCTAAAATCAAAGTTGAAGTGAGAACCCCCTTGAGATTTACAAAGCTTGACTTACACTCCTCGGACCATCCAAAAGGAACCTTCTTTAAAGTCAATTTGGTCATCGACATTATGATAGTAGCAAAGCTCTCAATAAACTCTCAATTATAATCATCCATACCAATGAGCTACGTACTTAACCAGAGAAGTATGCTTTGATTAATATGCATGATAACCTTCATCCTAAGAAAGTATGCTTTGAATTTATCTAAGGAATAAACAACTACAACAAATTCCTGCTCAGTAACGGTGTATTTATTTTGATCTCCATCTAGAGACTTACTAGCATAATAGATTAGGTTAAAGATCTTCTCCATCTTTTATCCTAAGATAGTCACACGTGTAACCCCACTTACATTGTACATCACCTAAAATAGTTTGGAGTGATCTAGAGCAACGATGTTGGGAGCGGAAGTTAACTTTTCTTATGGCATTCAAATGCCTTTAAACAAGCCTCATCAAATAAGAACTTATCTTTCTTCTCCAACAACTTACTAAGAGGATTTGAAATTTTGGAGAAATCTTTGATAAATCTCTGATAAAACCCTGCATATCCCAAGAAACTACAAATCCCTATCACCAATATTGGTAAAGGTAACTAATCAATGACTTTAAGTTTTGCTCAATCAACCTTAATACCCTACTCAGATATTTTATGGCCCAGAAAAATGTCTTCCTTAACCATGAAATGGCACTTCTCTTAGTTCAACACTAGAATAGTTTCCTCACATCATTATAAGATTTTGTTAAGATTGGTCAAACAAGCTTCAACATAAACAATCTTTAGAAGCATCACTCGTCATAAAAAAATCATCCATGAATACTTTCATGGTATTGTTGCAACATATGATAAAATATCAACATATTAAACCTCTTGGAAGTGGTCGGTGCATTCACAACCCAAATGGAATGCGCTTGAACATAAATATCCTATAAGGAAAAATAAACATAGTCTTTTCCCAATCTTTAGGTGCATTGGAAATATAGTTCTACCTAAAAAATCATCTAAGAAATAGTACAAACCTCTTCCTACAAACCTATCGAACATGTGATTTATGAAATGCATTAGAAAATGATATCTAAGTATCGAAAGTGGGATTAACTTATTTCACTCAATTTCCTGTAATCCATGCATACATGCAAGCCTGTGACTTGCCAAACTGTGATTAACGTATTTCACTCATTTGGCACAATATTCAAACCTCCGTTCTTGGAACATACTAAACTAGACTTACCCATTTTCTTTCTAAAAGAGGATACACTACCCCCAATATTTAACCAATTAATAATTTCTTTCTTTACCATGTCTTGTATTGGTGGATTGAGCCTATGTTGATGCTCTATATTTGGAATGAAGTCATCTCTAATGAAATTCTATGAGTACATAGACCTTGAGGGATCTTAATAATGTCAAGAATAGTCCACCCAAGTCCCTTATTGAGCGACTTCACTGCTTACATAAGTTCTTTAACCTGCCATTCAACTATGTTAGCAGCCACAATAATGAGAAATGTGCTATTTTGTCCTAGGAACACATAGAAAAGGTAACTATGAATTTATTTAAGCATCAACACCAGTGTTTCTTTAATTGAAGTCTTAGCCAAAGGATTTGTTCAATTCTTCAAGTCCAAATCCAACTTCTTTAGGTCATAAGAACAAAATCCTATCCCAATCAAAGCCTTTACTTGTAATGATCCTCCAGGCCATTATTTGTAGTTTTGATAATTTTCACTATCTAGAGCTTTCCTATAGCCGCCCTAAGCCATTCTCACTTGTTGGAACTGATAGTTCAGTTATCGTGTAATTCGTTTTGTTTTTAGGGCTAATTCCCTATTTTGGAGTCTTAGTTGGTTCAAATTGTCTTTTGGGTGAAAACTTCAGTCAAATGATCTTGTATGCCTATTTTGACAACTACAACTACCCTGGAGCATCGATTTTATGCTATGGGGACCCTAGGTCTAGGTGTTGAGGATCCCAAACTTATTAGGAGCTATTGACTGGAAGTTAAAAAAATAGCACATATAAAAACAACCTCGGATTGAAAGTTTGACTGCGTTGTTGATTCCAGAACATTGAATTTGATAGGGTAGCATAGTTGTTTCGCATATATGTGGTCTCGAATGAACCTCAAGATAGTGGTGGAAACCCAAAGTAATTTTAAGTAGCTGGTGCACCGCTTAAGCACCCTTTTGAGCCGCTTAAGCAAATAGGGCTATCACAGACCAATTTATGAGTCATGATCGCACCTAATTTATCTGTCCAGTTGGAAATACGATGACACAAACCAACCTTGTTCCTTGTTGTAGTGGGCATTCCAAGTCTAACCAGGACCAGGGACCACTCCCTATTACCCAATCAAACCACCTATGTCTAGCCTTAGATGGGCTAAATTTCAAACATATAACAAGATAGCGTTATTGTTCTCATTAATACTCTAGGATAGGGTCACAACCATGACCGACCCAACTGAGTCCAACCGTACCTCACCAACCACCCAACCATACGAAACCAAACCTTAGAACCTAAAATAAGAAAATACCAAAACATAATATAAAAATCAATTCCAAAATGTAATATGATGAACAGTGAGAAATTATGTCTGATAATGCAATCCTCTCAGCTTATTTTAATGCCTAGGACAACACCAATACCGATCCCACCCATACCAACCCCTAGAAGTTCCACAAAGACTATCCAAAATAGTAAACAAATTTGGTTGGAAGATGTCCCCAACTATGGTCAAAACCAATATCTAAAATAGAAGAAAACCCATAACATGAAATGATGCCTTCCAAAAGGATGGAAGCTCACCACTTCAGTCCAAATGCTGATACCAAATCAGCGTGCAAAATAGAAGGAGTAGAATGATCAGTTCCTACAGCCACCAGTTGATGGGATTAGCAAATGACTGCTAATATGAAACTCAAGGTAAGGATAAAATAATTCCAGTTATAAAACAAAGTAAAACCATCTATAATGCATACAAACATACATATATATAGGTATTGGAAAAAAGGACTTGGTTTAACATGCACTTAAAACCTCTACTTGGGTTGTGTAGCTTGGCTGTCCTAACTATTCACGGGCGATATGGGTTCAGCTCCCCTTGATGAAAGTACCCCAGTGCGTATGGCTGCACAACCAAGGTATTCCATAGGATGACTAGTACATGCCTCCAATATAAAACATGACACTCACACGTGGTCATCAAGACCCCTAATATCGGCAAATATGATTTTTCGATTTTGGTCCCCACGGGACCACCACCTTCCATAACTTAGCTACAAACCCCACCATTAATGCCCAATTTGAAACATGTCTAAACAATCCATTTACCATTTATTAACCAAGGCCAATATTAGTGGTATAATCATACCACCCCTTACTTGCAAGTAATATTCATAGCCAAACCATTTAGGTTAAGGGGACCTTAGGTGGCCTTCCAATTACAATATTAAATCTATTTGGGAAACTTCCATGTTATCCACAAGCATAACCATTTAGCCTTTATCCTTTCCAAACCATTTAAACCATGCATAAATCCTTTGTCCTAATTAAAATATGGAAGAGTTCTATTAAAAGAAGTCAATGCAATGAACATATCTTTATAAGCATTTTATCAAACACCTTAGGGGCATAATATAACCAAAACCAATTCCAAGGACCACTAAACCATTACCATGCAATTCAATTGTCCAAAACCACCATTAATGCATATAAAAGCATAATAAGAACCATAGGAAACCAAAACCAAGCATTCACTATCAAAACCCCCAATAATAGTTGAAAACCATAATCATGAAATAATAAAACCATTAAATAAATCATATAAACCATGCATTTAGGTGAAATTACAATGAGGAAAGAGAATCATGACTTATACCAAAGAATTGATCAAAAGAAATAACGAATACAAGCCTCAAAGCAATACGTAAGATGAAACCTTAGCCTTCTTGCCCTTAAAGCTCTTGAGAGAATTATGAGATATTTTGGAATAGTTTCTAAGTGTCAATGAATAGAATAATAGGGTAAATAACCTTCTAAGTATATTAGAAGTTGTGGTTCCTAATTAGGATAAGTAGGTAAATGTCCAAAATACCCTCACTTAATCACTTAAAATCCATCACGAGGATACGACTGACTCATATGAGTCGTACCCTCCTATAAGATCGGTATCCACCACTCGTATACAAGCCTTAACCTTTGTATCAAATGCTATCCAGTATACGAATCATCAAAAAAAGTCATAACCACAGTATACGTTCCATATACATAACCCGTATCCCTGGCAGAATAAAATACAAAGAGGATCAAACACTACCCACCATACGAGTACCCGATATGACTCATACCAATCTCCTATGACCCATACCTCTAAATCATACCTATTCTAGTGACCAAACCTATACCACCAACTAACACTGGTCAGCATATGATAGGACCATATGACTCATACCCCAGTATACGGCTCATACCCGTGAATTGTATTGGGTTTGGAGAATGGATTTCAAAGAAATTTTTTGAGGGTCAAAACCTAGGATGTTTCAGTTATCCCCACTAGGAACATTCATCTCTAAATAACGGACAAGTAAGGGCAACCATACATAGAGTCATTTGCATTATCAAACATCTCTTTAACAAAGTTTGAAAACAAAGAGGCAAAGATGTTAATCATTTCTTTAACAAACTCAAAAAATAAAGATGTGTTTAAGACGCATACCTTCTGCACGAATCCCAGAAGCAGAAAACAAAAGCAGATACTTGGACTTTATGTCCTCTTCCACTTTTCAGGTAGCTTCTTCCATCTTATGGTTCTGCCATAGAAACTTAACCGAATCTACAACCTTGGTCCACAAATGATGAATTTGCCTATCTAATATCTCAATCGGGACCTTTTCATAAGATAGAGAATAAAAATACCCAATCATTTCAATGGAACAACCGAAGAAGGATCACCAAGACATTTTCTTAAGATAAAAACATGAAAAACCAGATGAACAAAACATAAGCTAGATAGAAACTCAAACTCATAAGAAACATTTCCAACTCTCTACAAAATCACATAAGTATAAATGAATCAAGGACTGAGTTTCCCTTTTTTTCCAAATCACACCATTCCCTTCATGGGAGACACCTTGAGAAATATTCTATCCCCAACCTCAAACTCCAAGTATCTATGCCTACTATCCACATAAAACTTTTGGTGACTCTGAGCAGCTTTAAGACTATCTCAAATCACCTTCACCTTATTCATAGCTTGATAGACCAAATTAGGAACAAACATATCTGCCTCACCAAGCTCAAACCACCTAATAAGAGATCTATACCTCCTACTATATAATGTCTCGAAAGGAGCCATACCAATACGAATGATAGATATTATTGTAAGCAAACTCTACCAAAGGTAGATTCTCAATCCAATTGCCATTATAATCAATCACATAGGACCGAAGCATATCTTTCAATGTCTAAATAGTTCTCTCCATTTTCCCATTCAACTATTGATGAAAAATAGTACTTAAATTAACCTTAGTCCCCAACCTTTTCTAAAAAAACCACCAGAAATGAGACATAAACTACGTACCATGATCAGAGATAATCAAAACAGGTACCCCATGCAGCTTCAGAATCTACTAAAGATACAACCACGTATAATCCTCCATCAAAAAGGTATTATGTACAAGGAAGAAATACAAAGACTTGGTCATCCTATACATGATGACCCAAATTGAATCATACTGATGACCCATGATTCCTGGCCTTATGTGCTTAACCTTAACCTTTTGATACACCATGCACTTGGCCACAAAATCAGCAACATCTCTCTTCATTCTATTCCACTAGTAGATCTCCTTAAGATCATAATACATCTTAGTAGAGCCAAGATGAACAACATAAAGTCACTCATGCACCTTAGCCAAAACCCTTTGCCATAACCCATCGATATCAGGAACATATAACCTCCCTTGGTACCGTAAAGTACCATCACTACTAATCTCAAATACTAATATCTTTTGCTCACCAACATCACCCTTGATTTTAATTAAGAAAAGATCCAACACTTGTTTCTCTTTAATATCTGCACCAAGAGATGGCCGAACCAATTCTTGCATAATCACACCACCATTCTTAGAGTCCAAAAGATGAATTCTTATATTAGCCAAGTAGTGAATATCCCTAAGTAATTCCCACTTGCCTTCCTCCACGTGAGCCAAACTCCCCATGGATAACATGCTAAGAGCATCAACAACCACATTATCCTTACCTGGGTGGTAGTAAACACTTATATCATAATCCTTGAGAAGCTTAAGCCACCTCCTCTACTTGAGATTAAGCTTTTTTTGAGTGAATATGTATTGAAGACTCTTATGATCAAAAAATATATCCATGCGAACACCATACAAATAATTTTGCTATATTTTTAACCTAAACACAACCATAAATAAGTCCAAATCATAAGTAGGATAATTGTCTCATGAATCTTCAACTGCCTACAAGCATAGGTAATAAACCAAGATCTACCAGAGATGCATCACAATAAACCACAAACCCATCATTGCCTTCTAGAAAGGTCAGGAATGAATCCAAAGACAATTTATCCTTCAACTTCTAAAAACTCCCTTCACAAACATGCGGCAAAGAAAACTTAACCTTCTTTCGATTTAACCTAGTCAAAAGAGTATCCATTGAAGAAAAGCTTTCCACAAACCACCTATAATATCCAACCAAACCCAAGAAGCTATAGATATTTGATGGAGTCGTAGTCCTAAGCCAACTTTTCACCTCAGCAACCTTCTGTGGATCTACCATGATCCCTTTACTAGAAATAACATGACCTAAGAAAGTCACAACCTTCAACCAAAACTCACACTTAAAGAACTTGAGATATAATTATATTTTTTTCGGTTTTGTAACACCACACAAAGGTGATTAGAATGATCCACCTCACTCTTTCAATAAACTAGAATGTCATTAATAAACACAATTATGAAGAGATCTAAATACTACCTAAACAGCCTATTCATTAATTCCATAAATGATGTCGGAGCATTAGTTAACCCAAATAACATCACCAAGAAATCAAAATCTTCATACCAAGTTCAACAATCCATCTTAAGGATATCCACCTACCTAATCTTAAGCTTATGGTACCTATAACAAATATCTATCTTAGAGAAGAACTTGGGACCTATAACTGGTCAAACAGATTATCTATTCTTGGGAGAGCATAGTTATTCTTGACTGTTACCTTGTTCAACTTCCTGTAATAAATGCACATTTGAAGGAAACCATCCTTATAATGCACAAATGATGGGTGTTTTTATGAATTCTAAGTGATTCGATACTTCAAAGAGTCAATTAGAGTTCAATAGAGAATACTAGACTTTATAGCTTTAGCTAGTTACTTGTCTTGTCTATCTTGTTGTATTAAATTGTGTTCTATGTGTTCCTTATTGTTTTAAGTATGTTATTATATGTGGAACAACTTTATAGAAGTATACAAAGTTCAATTGATTTAAGGAAAGAGTCAAAACATTGAGTGGAAGATCATGGAAATTTGCCTAGTCTAAGCTCTTGTTTTTATTCATAGCAATGGATGTTGCGTTATTTGTGCCTCATATCGAATGGTGTATTATTATAGGATTATTCATGAGATTAATATAATAATATATGGATGATATAGAGTCTTGAAACTCATTGGAAAGACACCACAAGACAAGGGATTAAAGGAGGAAGGACCAACACTTAACTAAAATTTGGAGGACAAATTTCAGTAGCATCATGCTATTAGCATGCATTACATTATCTAGTCTAGTGAAATAAGGGGTGATACGCATGTTCCATTCCATTTTAATAGAGGGTGCGATGCACGCTCCCCGCCACACTTGGGCGTTTAAAGCTAATTTGACTCCTACACGGACTTGGCTTACCCTTATGCTATATATACTTGTTGTATCATATTTTTACACAAATTTTGACATATTTTGGAGATAAAGGGGATGATACAACTTCATAATTAGGTTTTTATTAATTTTACTTAGTTTATACATGCTTTTAATCATTAATTACAACCTTGTGATTGCGATTATGATTATGCGTGGCTAAACACCCTTTTTCCGGGGTTGAAGCCAAGAACATGATTATTATTGCTATGGATTAAGTTTGTTTTCTTTGATTATCAATATTGGTTGTTTGATTATTCTTGTTTTAATTATTTTAAGGATTTGTTACCCTTAGAATACATTCATTATCAACCTTGTGAACTTGGGAGAGGGAATAGGGTGATAGTATATGGTAATAAGCAGAGTATAGTTCTTGGTTCTTTACAAAGTAAGAAACTTGAATTAGTATCTAGGACAGGGATGTACTTCGATACCTTACTTGATTCATATGTAGGATGATATTTGTTAAGAACTTAAGTGAACTATTACATCCCCGCTCAACTATATAGGTGTAAGGTTCAACTTAGGTAATAGATTAGATGTTAGGAAACCATAATCACACAATTAACCCTATGAATCAACAACCAAGATAAGTAAGTTAACGAAGGAAATTTAAAGGCATAATATGATTGTTCAGAGTGCTTCAACCCTTGGTTTTCTCTTATTGATTGTCTCAAGACCTTTACTTTCTGCATTGTTTTGATTTAATTTACAATTTCCATACTCTTTATTTGGTTATTCTCGCATCAAGTGAATTTAAATTGTAGACTGAAATCAAATCATTGACATATCAGGTCTTTGTGGGATTGATAACTCAGCTTTCTTAAAGGCCACTATATTACTTGGTAGACCACGTAGACTTACGTGTGTGCTTGGGCGATGTCAAGTTTTTGGTGCCATTGTCGTGGACTTGTATTTTGGCAATTGTTTATATTAGTTTTAATTTTAGATTTATTAGGTGTTTCTATGCATGGTCTTGGTTTTGTTATTACAGGAAACAAGTTTTTAGGTTGATAAGCTGGCAAGGGATTGGGAGTTCGTAGAACCAAGCTCTGAACCCATGCAAGACTTTCACCAACATAGGAGAGAATAAATCCTTCTCCTCAAAATTCCTTAAATCTAAGAAGACGAAGAGAATACTGCTCCAATGGTTGAAGAACAAGTATACCAAAGGATAATTAGGGAAGTGGCAGTCCCACTTCCGATGAACTTGACTTTCCTCATTCAAAGATCAGCAGTTGGGGGGGGGGGGAATTTTGAGTTGCAACACAATATGGTTCAGCTTCTTATCAGCAGTGAATAATTTGCAGGGCTTTCACATGAGGATCCACAAGTCCACTTGCAGACTTTCGTTGAGCTTACTAATATATTCTCTCCTATTGGGGTGACTCCAGATTATGTGAGGCTAACATTATTTCCCCATTTACTTTTGGGGGAACCTAAAAGTTGGTTAATGCGAAACCAACCAATTCAATTACTTCATGGGATGACTTAGCTAGAAAGTTCCTCATCAGATTTTTTCCATCAGGAAAGACTGTGAGACTTCACAGTGAGATAGTGAGATTCAAATAGAAGCTTGACGAAAACATTTATCATGCTTGGGAAAGCTTCAAGGATCTTCTTCGGGAGTGTCCACACCACCAACAGTCCAATGAGGTACTTGCTCATACTTTTATAGAAGCTCTTGATCATAATACAAAGATTTAGCTAGATTCAACCACAGGTGGTCAAGCGCTAGAATTGACTTATGATGAGATGTACACATTACTGAGTCACAGAGCACAAGGAAATCCAAAATGGCATTCAGATTCTAGAAGTGCCACAGAAAACAATTACGGGCGTACTAGAGGTGAACTATTTCATAGCCTTATTAACACAGGTTTTTACCTTAAAAAATTTGATGAACACTTATTTCAACAAAATAAAGTAGGGAGCAGCATAACCTGTAGCCACAGTCAATGCCATCCAACAATCTGTAGGTTGGTGTGAAGTATGTGGAAATAGTAGTCATGTGGCTACCATATGTGCTTCAAATTTGGAATCTGTGATGTATGTAGGCAATGTTGAAAGGCCAAATTACGGTAGTGCCTACAACATAAAGTGGCAAACTAAGCCACCAAATTAGCAATAGAATGCCTCACAACCATATCCCCAAATAAATCAGTCAACGAGCAACACAGAAGAGATATTGAAACAACTCTTAGCTGGCAAGCATAATTGGTTGCAGATATGAAAAGTCAAAAGATAGATTTACAAAATCAACAAGCAGCGACAAGAATTTTAGAGTTTCCAATGGGTCAATTATCATAGGTACTGAATATAAGACAATAAGGTAGTTTGCCAGGTGATACAGAAAATCCAAAGCAGGTTATGGAAATCACCTTAAGAAGTGGTAAAGAGCTATAAGGAGAACCTACTAAGGCAACCAAGGAGGTAGATACTTATATGGTGACCCAACAGGTAAATTAAAGAGTTGCTGAAAATTTAAGAAAGTCTGAGTACTTGACAAAAAAAGTTGTTGAATCAAAAGTGAAGAAGATACTGTCATTACCCTTCCCTCAGAGGTAAATAAAAGGAAAGGATGATGCAATATTCAAAAAGTTCTGTGACACATTCAGAGAGCTTCATATTAATATACCTATTGTAGAGTATGCCTAATTATGAAAAGTACTTGAGGGATGTGGTGGCTGAAAAGATGAAATTACAGGATATGGGAGCTATAACACTCACTGAAGAGTGTAGTGTTGTGATGACACAAAAAATCCTCAAGTAATTTAAAGATCAGGGAAAGTTTTCTATCCTTATTAAAATTGAGAGTACAGAGGTCCATGCACTAAGTGACTTAGGGGCAATAATAAATTTGATTCCCCTATCGTTGTTTAAAACATTGGGCTTGGGATAATCGAGACTAAACACCGTGGTGTTGCAGCTGGAAGATGGGATGTTTACATACCTGGATGGAATAATTGAGGACGTCCTCATTAAGGTTGGTAAATTCATTATACCTATTGACTTTATTGTTCTTAATTTTAAGGTAGATGAAGAGGCAATAATCATCTTGAGGCATCCATTCTTAGACACTAGTGGAGCCTTGATTGATGTTAGAAAAGGCATGCTCAAAATGAGGGTAGATCAAGAAGAGGTGGTATTTGATGTTTACAAAGAACCCAATATAATGTCCCAAGTTAAATATTTATGTATGATTAATGTTACTAAAGAGGACAAGTGTAGGGTGGTTGATCCATAAAAGACCTCTTCAGATTACCTGATTGAGTAGCCCAAGTGGAATCCAATGTTTTCCTAATATGATAAAGGTTAAAGAAAAGAGAGATGTTGACCTGGAGAGTGAAACTCAAGAGGTCAGCAACAAATAAAAAAATGGCTCCCAAAAGGGAGTAAAAGGGTGAACGAATATGGTTAAGTTGAGTTGGGTCGTGCTGTAACACTAAATCAGGCACTTCTTAGGAGGTAACCCAAGCTAATTAGGCATGTTTCCTTTTATATTTTAGTTTTTATTTCACGTATTTTTTATATTTGGTTAAGTCATAGGTTGAGGGAAAGTCTGAGTACCATAAACTTGAGCTAAGAAGCATGGCAAAAACTGAGTGTGGGGTCCCATTGATCTTCCTTATGTGTAAAGATGCTACTAGCTAGTCCTAGAGGCCTTAGGGAGTATTGATATATCTTACTTTAAATTCACTTTTGGGGACAAAATAGACTTTTAAGTGTGGGGTAGGGAAATTCCCAAAATGTGGCTCAATTTAAAAAATTTTGTGTGACATATTCTTGTTGGTGCTAATCTTGATTACATGATGCAAGTGGTTTTGTTTGAAATAGCATATTGATTCATGTGAATTACTATTTTTTAGACTCTTAGGCTCATGTTTATGACTCTTGTACTAGTTGGCTTAATTTAGAATTTGTGCTATTGTTTGGTTAGGATTCCATGATGATCCTGAGTATGTGCCATGTGTGACGTAAGATTTTTGTATATTCCTTGTTATGTGTGATGTCTAGAACTTTCCCGGTATGTGTGAAAAGAGAAATAAAGAATGTGGGTTTAGGAGATGATTTAGGCATTTCTTTGATAGCCTTGTTTTATACCTTCTAGTTGTCCTACCTGTGTGCATTATCCTAGTTAATCCCTATTGAGCCTTTAGTTTTTTCTTTGGAAACCTCATAAGTAGCCTAACCCCTTCTTTGATAGACCATATTTTGATCCAAAGAGATCCTAAGTGCTTTAATAATAAATTAAATTAGTAAGGAGTTTGAGAAATTGAAGAAGAAAAAGTTGAAATTGATACCCTAAGATAATTGTTATTGGTGTTTATAATTGATTTTTGGTGCATGGATGTAATATAATTTTTTCTACAAATATTGCCATAATTGTGAAAAAGAACAAAAAATTAATTGTTATGGTAGTAAACTATACATCCACCAAGTATTTGTGAAAATGCTTAAAATAGATGGGGCAAAAATGAAAGATTTGGGTAGACAAAAATAGTGTAATTTGGTTGTTGGAGGGTGTTTTTAAATGTTTAATATAGTGTATTAAAGCACTTACAGAGGTTAGTCACTATTCCCAAATAGTTCCTACCCATCCCTTAGCCTACATTACAACCCGAAAAAGTCCTATTTGATCCTCAACTTTATATTTTGATATTAGTGGAGCATTACACTAAGGGAAAGCCTATGTTTCATTGTGTTTACTTGTGAATTCTTTTTGAGAGTGAGCGTAATTTGATTCTTTTACCCATCAAGTTATGAATTACTTAATTGTGAGTGATTATGGATAACTCTCTTGTTGTGAGGATAACATGTTTGATGAATGCAGGTTACTTGTATAATGTCCTCGATAGACAAATATGTTTGAGTTTTCCACTAGGTGAGTAAATTCTTGAGGCTAGGAGATTTTGGAGTAGTGTTCATGAGCTTTCAATTGTGTAAATAACATACTTAGTGTAGTAACTTGTATTCTGTGTAGTCATTGTACTGATAGCTTGAGTGCCTTCCATTTAGTAGAAGTGCAGAGTCTCTGTAGTTGATGATGATTATACTTAAGAGTTGTTCAAGGAAGAAAAAGTCTTTAAGTGTGGGGTGGTGATGTTGGGTGTATTTATGCATTCTAGTGTCACTATTCAAGTTGTTTATGCCTTAGTTTGAGGATGATTCTAAGCTATATGGGTTGATAATGAGATAAATGTGTAATAAAGTGTTAAATCATGTATTTATAAGGTTAAAAATGAATTCCAAGTGATTTAGTACTTCAAAGCGTGAATTGGAGTGCAATATAGAAAACTAGTCTTTCTAGCTTGAGCTAGTTCCTTGTCTAGTGTATCTTGTTAGGTTTGATTGTGTGCTAAGTGTTCATTATGGTTTTAAATGTGTTATTATATGTGTAACAATTTGTTAGAAGTGTAAAAAGTACAATTGAGTCAAGGAAAGAGTCAAACCATTGAGTGGAAGATCATGGAAATTTGCCTAGTCCAAGCTCTTGTTTTTTATTCATAGTGATGGATGTATGTTGTTTGGACCTCTAATTCATGTGGTGTGTTCCTGTAGGATCATTTGTGAGTTTAATATGATGATATATGGATGATATATAGGCTTGAAAATAATTAGAAAGACCCCAAAATACAAGGGATGAAAGGAGAAAGGACCAACACTTAACCAAAATTCGGAGGACAAATGAATAGAGAGTGTGACTCACGCTCGACTCCACACTTAGGCGTTTCAAGCTAATTTGACTCCTACACAGACTTGGCTTACCCTTATGCTATATATACATGTTTTATCACATTTTTACACATCTTTGGACATATTTTGGAGATCAAGGGGTTGATACAACTTCATAATTAGGTTTTTATTAATTTTACTTATTTCATACATGTTTTTAATCGTTAATTACAACCTTATGATTGTGATTATGACTATGCGTGGCTAAACGCTCTCTTTCCAGGATTTAATCCAAAAACATGATTATTATTGTTATGGATTAAGTTTGTTTGCTTTGCTCATCAATATTGGTTTTTTTCTTATTCTTATTTTAACTATTTTAAGGATTCGCGACCCTTAGAATACATCCATTGTTAACCTTGTGAACTTGTGAGAGGGAATAGGGCCATAGAATATGGGAATAAGCAGAGTATTGTTCTTGGTTCTTTACAAAATAAGAAACTTAAATTAGTATCTAGGATAGGGATATACTTAGATACCTTGATTCATATGTAGGATGATATTTGTTAAGAACTTAACTATTACATCCCCGCTCAATGTTGTAGGTATAAGGTTCAACTTAGGTAATAGTTTAGAGGTTGGGAAACCATAATCGCACAATTAAACCAATGAATCAACAACCAAGATAAGCAAGTTAACGAATGAAATCCAAAAGCATATTATGATTGTTCAGAGTGCTTCAACCCTGGGTTTTCTCTTATTGGCTATCACAAGATCTTTACTTTCTGCATTGTTTAGATTTAATTTACAATTTCCAAACTATTTATTTGGTTTCTCTAGAATCAAGTTAATTTAAATTGTGAACTGAAATTAAATCGTTGCCATATCAAGTCTCTATGGGATAGATAATGTAATACCCCATACTTTTTTCTAGCTTGAAATCATCTCAAGAATGTTAGAAACTTACTTTGAAAGATGAATCCACTTTTATACATGTGGTATTTTTAAATTTTTTACTTTTTATCATGTGGAAAAATGAATTGCTTTCCAATGATACCAATTTCATCAAAATCCAATGTCGGAGGAGAAAGTTATGGCTAAAATACAGAAGGCAGTAAAACCTCCCAGGTGTGACGGTGAGGCCGACAGACCATCGAACTAGCAACGAACCATCGCTCAGGCCATTGTAAGGACAGTGATGACACTTTCTAGATAATGTCCGATGGCCAGATTGATGGACCGTCGAACTTACAATAGACCATCATCCAAGCCATCACTACCTAGGCAGTGAGACACTATTCTGGTCCACGTGCGACGGTCGAACTGACGGACCATCGAGCCAGAGGTGGACCATCGCACGAGCTATCGTATATCTCGCTCAGTTATTTTACGTCATTTTAATAGGGGTATTTTGGTCTTTTACTGCCCGTTTATATATATCCAGTTATATTCGACCTCAACTCATTTGTTCATTATTTCACAACAACAAAATTAGGGTTTTCTCTCTAAGATTAATCCCCAAGGATAAAATCCAAATCTTCTTCAAGAACTAAGAGATTCCAATTCTTCAAGTTCAAGAACTTCCAGAAAACTCATTACCAGGTATGTATAGTGTTCATTCATGGACTCCTTTCATCCATGAAGCCCAAAAATCTCTTTTCAAAGTTCAGTTGTATGGATTTCTTTATGAATTTCATATTGGGTTAATTTTGTTCATGTTGATAATGAACAATTGAATTCTAATCCATGTTGGGTGATAAATTTTATGTGGAATTGATTAGTATAAAGATAGATTCATGTGGACCTATGATTAAAGCCTTGGATGATGAAATTAGAGATGAATCATGATGTTTATTTATTATATAATGTTGTCTACATATATTATGCCTACCATGTGTTTGATTAAATGCCTATGTGAAGGAAAGGAATTCCCAACTAGTATGATCTTATGAAATCCCCATTTATGTACAAGCTTATGCATATCACATGTTTGATGAATTGCTTCAATAAATGAATTATGGATGGCGATGTTGGTCATGTATTCAAGAATGTCATGCTTTGTCAGTTTTTTTCCATAAAGTCCTGGGGGTACTTGTACCCGGTAATTTAGTTGTATGCCTAGAGACAGTGTCATCTTTTCATGATATCTTTAGTCAATACATGATCTATAGAACTCGGTCAGTCATATGACTCAGAAAAGCTCAGTAATTCAGTAACCTCAGTAATCTTACGAACTCAGTGAGTTTTCAAATATCAGGAGTATTTTGTCAGTTAACAAAATCTAGTTAACTTAGTACACGGTCAGATCAGTTAATCATGTTTATTGTCTATTCAGATGGGAGTAGAAATTAGCACTGAGTGAATCCGAGGATGGGAACTCACCTGTTATATGAGGGTGTGATTCTTAGAAGCATTCCTTGCATTCCAGAACTATATAGCCAGCATAGGTTGAGACATCATAGCCTGCTATATAAGGGTAGATGAGGTGGCTTAACCTACCATATGAGGGTTCCCACTATTTTTACTAGAGTTACCTGATATATTAGGGTCACTCATATGTTGTCCTTACCAGTGGTGTGGTATTAACACCCTTCCAATCAGGGCATAGATTAGACCCCAATTCAGCTATAATGAATTATTTGGGGCATGTCGGTTAGATGACTACCTCCCACAGTCTCAGTAAAAGAACTCAGATAGTTCTTTAGAATTCAGGACTGTCAGATACAGTCAACTCAGATACAGTATGGAACTCAGCTAGTTCCATTAGATTCAGGACTGTCAGATATAGTCACTCATGTTATCAGTTATCAGAATTCAATCATTAGACATGCTAGTCATCAACATACTCATGTTATCATGATTTCATATATAGTTACTCCGTATGCATGCATGTATTCTCATATTAATATTAATTAGTTAGCCAGTATTGTTCATACTTATGAACCCTATACATTTAGCCTACCTCACATACATAATAGTACATTAAAAGTACTAACACATTTGTGCTATGGTGTCTTATGCCATAGGTTCAGAGACACGAGTTCAAGAGCATCAGTAGATTCCAAATATCAGCAATTAGAGTTAGCAGTTAGTCCTCATCCGTCGAAGACATGATTATTTCTTTATTATCTCATTAATTGGTTTATTAGTTGGAGTTAGTTGGGGACATGTCACATCAACTCCTTACTCAGACAGTTCTGTCCAAACTATTATGTTCAGACAGTTATTTTAGTTGTTTTGGGTATTTCCTACCCCATTTAGATGTTATGTTTTACTTCATTTATGTGAACTTTATGGCCTTTCAGTTCATGCTTTCTGCATTATTCAGTATATTATGCAGTACACAGGTACAAATATCAATCAAGGGTTAGCTTGTGGCCCTTCGGGGTCATAAACACCATGTCTTATTTTGGGTACCAGATTCGGGGCGTTACAAACTTGGTATCAGAGCCTAAGGTTCAATAAAGTCCTAGGAAGTCTAAATGCCGCATCTAGTCGATTCTCGTACATGGGTGTGTTGTGCACCACATTTATGTGTAGGAGGCTATAAGATGTTTAAGGAATAGTTTCACTTCTTTCATATTCATGTCGTGCCAGTGACATAATCTCAAGTCAATCTCTCAGTATAACCTGTTTCTTCTCTTTATTTCAGAACATGCCTTCCAAGAGAAAAACTCAGCCGGTCCAAGAAGATCCCTTGGATGAACATGCTTCTCATGTAGAGTTCAGAGCTGCATTCACTACTCTTGCTCAGTCAATTGCTGCTCAGAATGAACGACCAACTGTTGTTCCGGCCAACCCTGTGGCCAATTCAACTGCAGCCAGGATTCGGGACTTTACCCAAATGAATCCTTCATCCTCTCTTTAGTGTAAGACAGACTAGGACCCTCAGGAATTCCTAGATCAGGTGCAGAATGTTACATACATAACGGGGGTTAGGTCTAGTGAGAGTGCTAAGATAGCTACATATCAATTGCAGGATGTGGCTCATAATTGGTTCAGGTAGTGGAAGTCAGAGATGGTTGACGTTGTAGGGTCAGTTGAGTAGGAGAAGTTTCCTTCAGCATTCCTTGATAGATTTTCCCCCCTAGATCTTAGAGAAGCTAAGGTGCTAGAATTCATCAACCTTAGGTAGGGAAATATGATAGTGAAACAGTATTCTCTTAAGTTTACTCAATTATCTAGATATGCCCCTTATGTGGTTGCAGATAGCAGGGCAAGGATGAGTAAGTTCATTTCAGGGGTGAATGATAGCGTGGTTAATGAGTGTAGATCCGCCATGCTGAATAGTGACATAAATTTAGCCAGGTTCACAACTCATGCTCGGCAGATAGAGAATTAGAAGATTAAGATGAGGGAGAAGCAGAATAAGAGAGCAAAGATAGGTAGTTTCAACGTTGCTCAGCCTAAGTCAAAAGGAGGAAGCCATTCTTACTTTCATCCTAAGTCATCAGTTCTAGCTCCTTCTTCAGCCAGTGCTCCAGTTCCTAAGTTCAGAGAGGGTAACAAAGATAGAGCGCCAGGCTCTAACTCCCAGGGTTGTGTTAGCAGTGCCCAAACCTATCCTCTTTGTTAGACTTGTGGTAAGATCCATCAAGGTATTTGTAGAGTTTGCATTAGTATTTGCTTCAGATATGGCATGCTAGGCCACAAAGTCAGAGACTGTCCTCAACCAGGTCCTCAAGGTCAACAGAGTTACTCCTCCACTCAGTCCGGTCTCCCAAATTAGTAGGGTGCCACCTCCAGTGCTACTAGTGGGAAATGCCCAAATTGTCTTTATGCTCTTCAATCCCGACAAGATCAGGAAAATTCTCCTGATCTGGTTACTGGTATGTTATAGATATTTTATGTGCATGTTTACGCTTTGCTAGATCCAAGTGCATCTTTGTCTTTTGTTACTCCCTACATAGCAGTTGATTTCAGAGTCAGTCCCAAAATTCCAGCAGAGCCCTTTTCAGTTTTTACCCTAGTCGGTAAAACCATCATAGCTTGGCTGGTATACAGAAATTGCCCGGTTATGATATCTCAGAAAGTCACTTTAGTAGACTTAGTTGAATTAAAGATGACTGATTTTGATGTCATTCTCGGCATGGATTGGCTTTATTCCTGCTATGCCCAAACGACTGCAGACACAGTATAGTTCAATTTTAGTTTCTGAATGAACCCATCCTATAGTAAAAGGGTAGTGTATCTATTTTCACAGATCAGGTTATTTCCTACCTTCGGGCACAAAAAATAATATCTAAAGGATGTGTCTATCATCTTGTTTGAGTTAATAACACTAGTTCCAAAACTCCCAGTCTTGAATCAGTCCCAGTCGTGAACAAATATTCAGATGTCTTTCTAGAAGATCTTCCTAGAATTCCTCCCAAAGGGAAATAGACTTTGGTATTAATCTTCTTCCAGACACTCAGACTATATCTATTCTGCCATACTGAATAGCACCAGCAGAACTCAGAGAACTAAAAGAACAGTTGAAGGAACTTTTAGATAAGGGATTCATCAGGCCCAGTCTATCCCCGTGGCGAGCTCCAGTATTATTAGTGTGCAAAAAAGATGGTTCCCTCAGAATGAGTATAGACTACCATCAACTTAATAAGGTCATGGTCAAGAAAAAGTATCCTCTTCCCAGAATCGATGACTTTTTTGACCACTTTAGGGTGCTATCTATTTCTCTAAGATAGACCTCAGATCCGTTTATCATCAGCTCAGAGTCAGAGAACGTGACATTTTAAAAATAGATTTTCGTACTCAGTATGGTCACTTTGAATTCCTAGTCATGTCCTTTGGTCTCACCAATGCCCCAGTAGCTTTCATAGACTTGATGAACCATATATTCAAGAAGTACTTGGACATGTTCATCAGTCTTCATAGATGATATTCTTGTCTATTTTCGCAGTGAGAGACATCATGCAAACCATCTCAGAACAGTACTTCAAACTCTCAGAGATCAAAAGCTATTCACAAAATTCAGTAAGTGCTAATTTTGGCTAAGGTCAGTAGCATTCCTTGTCCATATCATTTCCAGTGATGGCGTTAGAGTAGATCCTCAAAATATCAAAAAAGTAAGTAACTGACCTCGTCTTTTCTCTCCATTAGATATTGATAACGCTCAATCTACAACTCTCGTGGGAGTGTAAAGCGGTCGTTAGCAAATATAGAACCCAACCTGGGTTGGGTGTCGATCCCACAGGGAATAGCTTGGTCAACAAGTAAGCAAAATTAATAGACTTTTGGTGCAAGTCTCGTAAGAAGGGGGGATTGTAATAAGTAACCAAAATAATGAAATAAAAGCTGAAAATAGCAAAGTAAAAGAGAAAGATTGTCACATAAGTTGTAAACAATGGGAATTGAAGCGTTGGGGTTATGTCCACCTTCTGAGGTATACGTCTTTATTGGCTATGAGTGTGTAGAGTCTTGACATGCAATTGCTTATAGAGAATTGTAGTCGATGGTAAATCCAGGCGTCTCGTGACCTAAACAAGGACTATTTCACTTTAACTCTCGCGAGCTTAAAGCGTGTCTAACGGTACGAATTCTCCAAGAGGTTAGTCCAGTTACGGCACTAGCTTTTTAATAGGAAAGGGTGTCCTACTACCTTGACATTATCTCTTTTCCAGACAAATAACCTTTCTCGCGAACAAGTTAAATGTTAGACTGGCGTATTCTTGCGTTTGCAACCGCAAAGAATGTAGATTAAGATGAAGAGAATAATGATATAAGCAATATACGTGTCTTGAACTCACAAACTCACAGCAATAGATAGTAACTCATTCAGCTTCCATAACCCCAACTAAGAGGTTTAGTTACCCATGAATGCGAAGGATATCACGATTTGCATGGTTTATGGCGTGAGAAGTAGGTGATAGGCGTGTGGTTTTGGTGATTCCCTGGAAAGTAACGATTCTCTTGTTGTGGAATTTAAGAATAGAAGAGTAGATTAGAAGTGTTTGTGGTGGAAGATGAGAGGGATGGAAGAAAATTAATTGTTGAATTAAGTGAAGAATGAATAAAAATCTCTAACATGATAGGGTATTTATAATACTCCTATCCTACTCCTACTAAGCTAATGAAATAAATAGCCAAATCCTACTATACTAATGAAATCCGTGACCCAAATGTACTAGGGTAAGGTTACAATATCATAATCCAAATAGAATAGTGAAATACATAACCTAATTGTATTAGGTTAATGTATCTTTGTAAAAATCCAGCTTTGTGTCTGTAAGTCCCCAAAGTCTTCAGAAATGTTGTTTTAGCCCGGGACAGATTTTCCATGCAGCAGATTTGGTCCTTAGGCGTCCAGCTCCCTTCTACTTCGTTTGTGAGCTTTCTTTTGCGTCAAGTAAGCCATAAAATGCTGTATTTTGCATCATTTATACCTGAAACTTTCCTAATCATGTTTGTTAGCTCATTTACAGGAAAAAGGACTAAAAGTGCATGAAATATATAATTTGTTCTCAAAACTAGGCTAAAATATGGGCAAAATATATTGATATAGGCGTGTAAATTCGCCTATCATCAACACCCCACACTTGCAGCTTTGTTCGTCCTCGAACAAAATATCATGTCCTTCTAAGCATCGACTTAAGGTTTTTACAGCAGCAACACAAAACATTTATCAAGACAAGCACAACGATTATCAACCAAGAGTAGCTTTCCGATTATAAATAGAAACCATTTACTCTCAAGCATAGACTCGTGATGGTGATCAACTCACATGCAAACGTTCAAGTGCCTAGAATCATTTACAACTATCCAAACTCATCAACCATGTGTGTCTCAACATTTAGTACCCATAATCACGCACAAATATAACATATTTTCAAACATGGGTATCAAAGTGTCCTTGCTCTCACTCTCACAAAGAATTCATATGTAGCAACTGATGACCATAGGCTTGCCTTTAATGTAGTACTCTACTAAATGTCGGAATGTTAAGATTAGGATCAAGTAGGTCTTTTGATGGTTGTAATGTAGGCTAAGGTACGGGTAGGATCAGCTATTTTGGTCAGAAATAGTGACTAAGTTCCTAAGCACTTTAATACATCACATTGTATCATTGACACTTTTTTCTTTCAACCTTTCTTTATTTTATTCTTCCACCCTTGTTCTCATCTTTTGTTTTTCAATTTTAAGCACAACTCACTTTTCAGCTTTCTTTTCCTTTTTCTTTTCACAACATACCTCTTATGATAGCACTTTCTTTTTCATCACACATTCAAGCACCATTACAATTTAAAGCATCATACTCACCCAATTTCCTCTTATGTTGTCACATGACTTTTTCACTTTAAAGCACGTAGGAATTTGGATCAAATTACGGTCTTGAAAAAAAATGGATTAGGCTTACATACAAGGTTGTCAAAGAAATAGGCTAAAGGCTCAAAAGGGTTTAACTAGGATGATGTCCATGGGTAGGTAAAACAAAGGTAAACATGTATATGTTGCCAAAGAAATGCCTAAATCATCTCCTAAACTTACACTCCTTATTTTCGCTTTGCATACATACCAGGCAAGTTCTAGCATCAGCCACAAACATAGAATATACTATTACCTCACACACACAAGGCACATGGTTGACTTGATTGGAAGTAATATAGACTCTCGACCCAACAAGTGAAAGAATTGAACCACTCAATATCACATAATGAGTCACAACTAGAGCCTAAACGTCTCAATAGTCATAATTGTAGCACATACTCTTGTTATAATCTCATGCTGCCTATTAGAATTATTTCATGCGAAGCTAAAAAAAAATTTACTCCTACAAAACTTAACTTAAAAAAAAAAAGTAAACAAACATAGATGCAAATAGAGAAGTATAGCATGCGATACCGCCACCCCACACTTAAACGGGACACTGCCCTTAGTGGAAAATAAATTCGAAGAACTTGGTTAGTCGGACCCTTCATCAATGTCGGGGGTCATACCCCCTTCGTCGGAATCATCATAAGAGTCGTCGTCAGAGTTCTCCTCATCATCAGAATCAGGCAAGCGTCGATCATCATCAGTCGGCACGTCATCGTCTAGAGGTTCCTCAAAATATACGCCCACTCCACACATCTCCCGGGCATGCATGTTCATTGGGTAGTCGTGGTCCAGCTGTTGGAGCTCTTCAGCGGTTGGAATACGTCCACCACTCATCATAGTAAATCGTGTCATGCCATAGAGATGACGGAAGAAACTCTCATCACAAGCATGTCTCTCCGCAGTAGTAAGGTTGACTCCATGAGTTGTTTCATCATCTTTGACCTTGGTGAGGTCAAACTTCTTTGGGTTATGTGGGAGTTTGTGGTCAGCTGGTTCCTCTTCGACATCCTCCTTCCGCAACATTGCTGTCAACAAATTGCCGAATGTGAAATGGGACCTTTTGTGGAGTCTGGCCTTCCTCATGGTAGATCGAATGATTGCCCCAAAGTTGATAGGGACATTTGTCATCAAAGCATAGACCAAACACACTCTATCTCTCGATATCTTGGTGTATTGAGTTCCAGGAATAAGGCATGAGTTGACAATGCGCATCCAGATTCTTGCTTCCCTATTTAGTGGAGCATAGGGGAAGGTATTGTGATGGTCTGTTTTCTTATGTCTGCCCCATCTTGCAATCGATCTACTTCCACAAAGCGTGTGTCGTATTGCTCTGTAAGGAGGCCTGCTGTACAGCTCTTTGAATGGTGCAATGTCGACCGAAGGTAAGCCAAGAAAAGAGTTGATCCAATCCGCTGTAAGATGTAACACTTGGCCCCGAATTTTGACTTCATTGCCTGTTGTGTTCGGCGACCAATTGGCATAAAACTCTCTTGTTAAGTCAAGATTGCACTCTCCCATGTCGCGGAAGATGAAATCCAGCTTCAAAGCCATTATTTTTTCCAACATTCGCGGCTCCTTCTTTGCTAAGGTCTCCTTGTTGATCAAGTCGACGTGCACATATTTTCTTTCTTTGTTGCTGCTGTACCATGCTTTGGCTTCTTCCTCAAGAACCCATTTTATTCCAAACATTCTGCGTGGTAGGTGTGCTGAGGATGATTCTCCTTGGTCTTTTCGACTTCTCTTCTTGCCCTTTTGGGACGTGGTAACCTTCTCCTTGCCTTGCCTCGCTTTAGGTGCCATTGTACCTGAGACTAGAAATAATGTTAGTTGCAGCACAATCTCAGCTGATATAATCTATATTCAAGCACTAGGGGTACCACCCCACACTTAGTTTTGATGCACAAATCAGCGAGGTGAACGTAGTCGATTTACTCAGATTTCGTCGACATACGTTTTAGGATGGTGTTCCGACAAGAAAATCAGCATTGCATCACTTATTTGTAGTCATTGGTCTACTTTCATGGTAGATATAGCAACACTGCGACATAGGGGTTGTTACATAGAATCGTTATTCTTACAACAAGCACAACCTCCTAAGACGATAGGCACTATAATCTTATCCCGATGGCCGGGATAGTCTATCATGTAAGCATCCAAACAACACTCTTAAGCAATATTCATAGCCATATCAATTCAGCAAATATCATAACAATGCGTTTGAAACAAAATTCAAGTCGGAAACAAGTCAAGAATTCCCTACGTATATATTCACTCACATGATTTTGCAACAACAATCCAAACACATGAACATCACCTACCAATCCCACATGATTTAGCATAGCAACATAGTACTTACGATAATTAGATGAAGAATAAGAGAGTACTTACTTGCTTGAAGCTTGTGGATAAGTTGTTGTGAATTGGAAGAGCAAAAGAAGAAAATTTTGAGAAGATTTGGAGGGTTATGCGGCGCCTTTAGGGTTGTTTCTAATGTGGTTGTGTTATAAAACTAAGTACCCTTTATATAGGAAGAGTATGGGTCGGTTTATGACCCATTTACAATCGGATTTGGGGACAAGAACACCACATATGCGGCGCATATCACTCGGCATATCAATGACATATGCGGCGCATTGTCTATGGCATAATGGGACATATGCGCCGCATAGTCTATGGCATTTGTAGACATATGCGCCGCATAGCCTATGGCACATGAGATACTGAGACCAAATGCCATAGCATAGGCGGCGCATAGTCAAAAGCATACCTAGGTATAGGCGGCGCATAGTGTATAGCACACTAGATTCCGAGTCCTTAGGCTATAGAATAGGTTGTGCATCGTTTATGGCCTATTTTTACCAAGGCCTAGCCTTCCTCGAAGCCTATTTTGACGTGAGAAAGGCTCAATTCATCGCCTTATGCATCACCATGCCTAACTTACCGACTTTAGCACACAATGCGTCCAAATTGTCGATGGAGATCAATCTCCTCGTCGCATACTTCTTGCACCTATATTTGCTCAAAATGAAAACGATTAGTATGATGGGTTGCCTCCCACCAAGCGCCTTAGTTTTGGTCGTGGCACGACTCTTATTTTTGGATTTTCATTAATTAAAAACAAGACAAGTACTAGAATGAAAGAAAATGATAAACGATAAATGAAAAATGATAAACAATGGGTTGCCTCCCATCTAGCGCCTTATTTATTGTCGTGGCTTGACGTAGTAATCTCGAGTACTTAGACTTCGTCGAGATAAGTGATGGCCTTGTCATTCATCGAGTCAAGAGGACCGATATATGGCTTAACACGTTGGCCATTCACTTTGAAGACAACACCATCATTGTCTTCCAATTCGACTACTCCAGACGAGTAGACTTGGATGACTTTAAATGGACCAGACCACTTTGATTTTAACTTACCTGGGAAGAGCTTGAGTCTGGAGTTAAAGAGTAGTACCACGTCACCTTTTTGGAAGTTTCGTCGAACAATCTGCTGATCATGATACTTCTTCATCCGCTCCTTGTATAAATCTGATCTTTCATATGCATGGAGACGAAATTCATCTAGTTCGTTCAGCTGCTCCAACCTCAGGTTCTTCACATTATCCCAATTCAGATTCAAGTTCTTCAATGCCCACAATGCCTTGTATTCAAGTTCGATGGGTAGGTGACAAGCCTTCCCATAAACTAGCTGATAAGGTGACATGCCAATGGGTGTCTTGAATGCAGTCCTATATGCCCATAGTGCATCATCTAGCTTTCGAGACCAGTCCTTCCTATTCGCATTAACCGTCTTGGCAAGGATTTGCTTGATCTCGCGGTTGGAAACCTCAACTTGTCCACTGGTTTGGGGATGATAAGGCGTAGCTACCTTGTGTTGCTTGACTCCATACTTGGCCAACACAGATTTGAATAGCTTGTTGCAAAAGTGAGATCCTCCATCACTTATGATAGTACGAGGTACTCCAAAGCGAGAGAAGATATTCTTCTTTAAAAACGCTACAATACGCTTTCCTTCGTTGTCGGCCAATGCTACAGCTTCAACCCATTTTGACACATAATCCACAGCAACCAAGATGTACTTCATTCCAAACGAATTCACGAATGGTCCCATGAAATCAATACCCCACACATCGAAGAGTTCTACCTCCAGAATTTTGGACATGGGCATTTCATGGTGTTTTGAAATAGCACCTTGACGTTGGCATTGGTTACACCTTCTCACATAGTCGTGTGCATCTCTGAATATTGTAGGCCAATAATAACCACTTTGCAAGACTTTCCTTGCTGTTCGATTTCCTGCATGATGTCCTCCAACTTGCGAAGTGTGGCATGCTTCCAATATAGTAGGCATTTCTTCATGGGTTATGCATCGTCGAATGATACCATCCGCGCATCTTCGAAACAAATATGGCTCATCCCAATAGTAGTGCTGAACGTCATGCATAAACTTCCTCCTTTGGTGGTAAGATAAATTGGAAGGTAACACACTACTCACCACGAAATTTGCAAAGTCGGCATACCATGGTAATTGCTCCATTGTGGTCGTTAGTATCTCCTCGTCAGGGAATGCATCATCAATCTAATTTTCTGGTTGCACCACATACTTATTCTCAAGTCTAGATAGGTGATCAGCCACTTGATTCTCGCAACCTCTTCTATCTTTGACTTCGAAATCAAACTCTTGCAGCAGCAATACCCATCGAATCAGCCTTGGTTTTGCATCCTTCTTCGTCATTAGATACCTAAGAGCTGCATGGTCTGTATGAACGATCACCTTAGTACCCAATAGATAGGCACGAAACTTCTCAAACGCATACACAACTGCTAGGAGCTCTTGTTCAGTAACGGTGTAGTTCCTTTGGGCTTCATTTAGGACCTTACTTGCATAATAGATAGGATGAAACAATTTCTCCTTTCTTTGTCCAAGAACAGCACCAACGGCTACACCACTAGCATCACACATGACTTCGAACGGGAGCGTCCAATCTGGTGCTACCATGATAGGGGCTTCAATGAGTTTTCCTTTAAGGCATTCGAATGCCTTTAAGCAATCTTCATTAAAGTCAAACTTCGCATCTTTCTCCAGTAGTTTGCACAATGGACTAGAAATTTTGGAGAAGTCTTTGATGAATCTACGATAAAATCCAGCATGGCCAAGAAAACTACGAACTCCCTTCACCGAAATTGGAGGTGGTAGCTTCTCGATTACCTCTATTTTTGCACGATCAACCTCTATTCCTCTTTCGGAGATCTTGTGCCCAAGAACGATTCCTTCTTTTACCATGAAGTGGCACTTCTCCCAATTCAGCACAAGGTTGAACTCTACACATCTTTGTAATGCCATGCTCAAGTTCGCTAAACATGCTTCAAAGGACTCACCAACAACTGAAAAGTCATCCATAAATACCTCCAAAGTGTCTTCTACCATATCAAAGAAAATAGACATCATACAACGTTGAAAGGTGGCTGGTGCGTTACATAACACGAATGGCATGCGTTTGAAGGCAAACGTACCATGTGGGCATGTGAACGTTGTCTTCTCTTGGTCTTCGGGAGCAATACAAATCTGATTATAACCTGAATAACCATCCAAGAAGCAAAACCATCCTTTCCCCGCTAATCGATCTAGCATTTGGTCCATAAATGGCATGGAGAAGTGATCCTTGAGTGTCCAAGAATTCAGCTTGCGATAGTCCATGCATACTCTCCATCCAGTAACGGGCCTGAGTGGAATAAGTTCATTTTTTGCATTCGCGACCACCGTCATGCCTCCTTTCTTGGGAACACATTGTACTGGGCTTACCCATGTACTATCAGAAATAGGATACACGACTCCTGCGTCTAACCACTTGATAATCTCCTTCTTCACCACTTCTTGCATAGGTGGGTTTAGACGTCTTTGATGTTCAATGGTGGGTGTGCACTTTTCTTGAAGCTGAATTTTATGAGTACAAATCCCAGGTGGAATACCAATAATGTCCGCAATGGTCCATCCAATAGCTCTAATATACTTGCGTAGGATCGCAATAAGAGCTGCAACTTGTTGACCACCCAAATCGGCTGCCACTATGACTGGAAGAGTATTTCCGCTTCCTAAGAATGCGTACTTCAAATGGCTTGGCAGCTCCTTCAATTCTAACGTGGGTGGCTCTTCAATAGATGGCTTAGCTGGTGGTGTGGGTCGATTCTTGAGATCAAGATCCAGCTTCTTAGGAGTATAACGATATGTTCCTAATCCCCATAGAGCACAAATAGCTTCTTCAGAAATTTCAGCATCCTCATTCTCTCCTTTCATGAGCGAAACCTCCAAAGGATCATCAAGAATTTGTTCTTCTTCAAGTCGTTCTTCCTCGTCATCAACGACAACATCAGCCACAGAAAATACACTCAGATCTTTGGGTTGCTTCATTGATTTGCAAACATCAAAGCGAACCACTTCGTCATTTATTCGGAATGAAAGCTCATTAGCTCTCAAATCTATGAGCACACTTCCCGTAGCAAGGAAAGGGCGTCCCAAGATTATGGGAACCTCTGAATCAGCTTCACAATCCAAGATGACAAAGTCTGCTGGAAATATGAATGAAGATACCTTCACCAAGACATCGCATAGAATACCAACCGGTCGTTTTACCGACCTATCCGCCATCACAAGCCTCATATTAGTTGGTGTAGGATCTCCTAACCCCAACTTCTTGTAGATCGATAATGGCATCAAGTTGATGCTGGCTCCTAAGTCACACAATGCTTTAGCAAAGTCCAAAGATCCGACGGTGCAAGGAATCGTGAAAGCTCCGGGGTCGGCCTTCTTCTGAACTATCGATCGGGTAGCAATTGCACTACAATGATGCACATCATCCTTCAGCTCATAACTTGCTGCCCTCTTTTTAGTCAAAAGATCTTTCATAAACTTCGCATACCCAGGCATTTGTTCAAGTGCCTCCACTAATGGAACATTGATGGTCAGCTGCTTCAACATAGTCATGAATTTGCTGAACTTAGTGTCATCGGCCACCTTCTTCAATCTTTGTGGAAAAGGTGGTGGTGGGTATGGAAGTGTTCTCTCCATGGATTTCTTCTCCTCTTGCTTCCGTTTATTATTTTTTTCAGGCTGCACGCCACTAGGTAAAACATTCTTGACGTTTGAAGTAGTTGTTGCGGCTTCTTCTCTTGTAACGTCACTAGGTGTGGAGTCAATGTCTGCTGCAACGTCAACCACTTGCTTGCCTTTTGCTGAAGTTTCCAGCACCTTACCACTTCTGGTAGTGATGGCCATGCATGACCCATCATTCCTTGGGTTTTGCACAGTATCGCTCGGTAAGGTGCCAGCCTTTCTTTGATTGAATGCTGCTGAAAGTTGGCTCAATTGCTGCTCTATTTGCTTGATAGAAGTGGAATGAGAATCAACTAGTTGCTTCATGGAGGACAAATCATTAATCACCTCCTTCACTCCCGCGCTCGTTGCTTCCACTCCTTTCAATAACTTAGCCATCATGTCTTCCATAGAATTAGATGTGGTGGTATCACGTTTACCAGGGAGAACGTACAAACCACTCTTTTCATTATTTTTCTTCCAACTACCTTGGTCTTTGCTTCCAGATTTATCATAATAGTTCCGACCTTGGTTTCCTTGGGCACTCCTACGGAAACCCCCCTGATTGTTCAAGTAGTTGGCCTCCTCTTCAGAATCAGATTCGTCTCTTCCTTTTAGCGCTACAGCTTTCACTTTTTCGGTCTTCCCTGATAATAAGTGCTTTGTCAGAAGATCCAATTGTGTTTTCATGTGCGCCATGTCTTGCTCACGTTCTTCTTCTCTTCTTCTTTGGTCTACAGACATGCCAATAGATAAAGTGGGGCTTGCTACCTCAGAATCCCTGGTATGCCAAGCTCTACTTTGCTTTGTCATGCGATCTAGCATATTGCTTGCTTGACCAAAGGTGAGGTCCATGAAAGAACCTCCAGCTGCGTTGTCCACCACTGGTTTAGTTATTGAATTCAAGGCTTTATACAAGATCTCCATGAGGTGAACATTAGTCATGTGATGGTTTGGGCATCTCGCTAGCTTTGTCTTGAACCTCTCCCATGTTTCATGAAGAGCTTCAGAGGGAAGCTGACGAAAGTTGCTGATTTCATCTCTCAATTGTGCTCTTTTGGATGGCAGAAAGAATCTTTCTAGGAAAGCGTCTCTCAATTGCCTCCAATTTGTAATTGAATCAGGAGTCAGCCCATTCAACCATAGTGTTGCCTCCCCAGACAGAGACAATGGAAATAGACGTAATCGAATAGCATTCTGACCAACACCAGGATTGTCAAAAGACTTGCATCTAGAAATAAAGTTGATGAGATGCATATTCGGATCATCGCCTGCTAGTCCACCAAATAACCCCTTGAGTTGCAATAACTGAATCATGGTGCTAGTGATGTTGAATTTGGCTCCGGGCGCTAATGGTGGTGGAATTATAGCTCCAGTGGCTTCAGCACCATCAAGATCATCATCATCATCGTCGAAAGCTGGTTGCAAAGGTTGGCGATCATACCTATACCGAGCTTGTCGACCTCTTCGATTGGCAGGTGTTATAATTTCAGCATCACGCCTAGGGTTTAGTAACTCGCCATCACCTAAATCTTCATCGTCAGGATTTGTTGCTCGCCCAGGATTATCAATGTTTTATTGTTGGACTTGAGCAACGGCAAGAGCAGCTAATCTTGCTTGCTCGTGTTGAGCAGCCATCCTGTCGATTTCAGCTTGTGCTTCCATTCTTCTAATTCGTTGTGGTTCAGGATTGATTGGTAATAACGGTTGACCAGAACTTCTAGTATGGGGCATGCACTAAAGTAGAAACCTGCAAGAAACAAAAACAAAAACTAAAAGTAAAAGTACGAGAATCTTTGACCAAAGGGTCTAGTAATTATCACAAACATGATTGACACTCGTATTCCCCGGCAACGGCGCCAATTTTTGATAACGCTCAATCTATAACTCTCGTGGGAGTGTAAAGCGGTCGTTAGCAAATATAGAACCCAACCTGGGTTGGGTGTCGATCCCACAGGGAATAGCTTGGTCAACAAGTAAGCAAAATTAGTAGACTTTTGGTGCAAGTCTCGTAAGAAGGGGGATTGTAATAAGTAACCAAAATAATGAAATAAAAGCTGAAAATAGCAAAGTAAAAGAGAAAGATTGTCACGTAAGTTGTAAACAATGGGAATTGAAGCGTTTGGGTTATGTCCACCTTCTGAGGTATACGTCTCTATTGGCTATGAGTGTGTAGAGTCTTGACATGCAATTGCTTATAGAGAATTGTAGTCGATGGTAAATCCAGGCGTCTCGCGACCTAAACAAGGACTATTTCACTTTAACTCTCACGAGCTTAAAGCGTGTCTAATGCTACGAGTTCTCCAAGAGGTTAGTCCAGTTACGGCACTAGCTTTTTAATAGGAAAGGGTGTCCTACTATCTTGACATTATCTCTTTTCCAGACAAATAACCTTTCTCGCGAACAAGTTAAATGTTAGACTGGCGTATTCTTGCGTTTGCAACCGCAAAGAATGTAGATTAAGATGAAGAGAATAATGATATAAGCAATATACGTGTCTTGAACTCACAAACTCACAGCAATAGATAGTAACTCATTCGGCTTCCATAACCCCAACTAAGAGATTTAGTTACCCATGAATGCGAAGGATATCACGATTTGCATCGTTGATGGCGTGAGAAGTAGGTGATAGGCGTGCGGTTTTGGTGATTCCCTAGCAAGTAACGATTCTCTTGTTGTGGAATTTAAGAATAGAAGAGTAGATTAGAAGTGTTTGTGGTGGAAGATGAGAGGGATGGAAGAAAATTAATTGTTGAATTAAGTGAAGAATGAATAAAAATCTCTAACATGATAGGGTATTTATAATACTCCTATCCTACTCCTACTAAGCTAATGAAATAAATAGCCAAATCCTACTATACTAATGAAATCCTTGACCTAAATGTACTAGGGTAAGGTTACAATATCATAATCCAAATAGAATAGTGAAATACATAACGTAATTGTATTAGGTTAATGTATCTTTGTAAAAATCCAGCATTGTGTCTGTAAGTCCCCAAAGTCTTCAGAAATGTTGTTTTAGCTCGGGACAGATTTTCCATGCAGCAAATTTGGTCCTTAGGCGTCCAGCTCCCTTCTACTTTGTTTGTGAGCTTTCTTTTGCGTCAAGTAAGCCATAAAATGCTGTATTTTGCATCATTTATACCTGAAACTTTCCTAATCATGTTTGTTAGCTCATTTACAGGAAAAAGGACTAAAAGTGCATGAAATATATAATTTGTTCTCAAAACTAGGCTAAAATATGGGCAAAATATATTGATATAGGCGTGTAAATTCGCCTATCATCAGATATCAAGAGTTTCTTGCATTTGGCTAGCTATAATAGATGGTTTGTTAAGGGATTTTCTTATATTTCATCCCTTATGTCCATATTGAGTCAAAAGAAAGTCAAGTTTCAGTAGTCAAATCCTTGTGAGAAGAGTTTTCAGGAGTTGAAGACTCGGCTCACCTCAACTCTAGTTCTATCTTTTCTAGATAGTTCAGATGGGTTTTGTAGTGTATTATGATACATCGAGAGTAGGTTTGGGTTATGTCCTCATGCATCATGGTAGGGTCATAGCCAATTCCTCTAGATAACTTAAGCCCCATGTGAAGAATTACCCTACTCATGATCTTGAGTTAGTAGCCATAGTATTTGCCTTAAAGATTTGGTGGAATTACCTATCCGGTGTTTATGTAGATGTGTTCACAGATCATAAGAGTCTTCAGTATGTCTTTTCTCATAAAGACCTCAATCTTTATCAGAGAAGGTTGTTAGAGCTCTTGAAAGATTACGATATGAGTGTCCTTTATCATCCGGGCAAGGCCAATATAGTGGAAAAAGCTCTCAGTAGACCGTCTATAGGTAGTGTTTCTCATGTCTAAGGCAGTAAGAAAAAGTTAGCTCAGAAATTCCATCAGTTTTCCAGAATAGGCATTCTCTTAGTCGATATAGAGGAGGGTGATATATGGGTTCATAATAGTTCCGAATCATCTCTAGTTTTTGAGGTGAAAGAAAAAACAGATAGGGATCCTAGCCTTGTCAAGTTAAAAGAGTTAGTCAAGGATCAGAAGGTAGAGGTTTTCTCCCAAGGGGGAGATAGTGTTCTGTGTTGTCAGGGTCGTCTGTGTGTTCTAGCTATAGATGACTTAAGGTATCAAATTCTTGCAGAAGCGCATGGTGCGCGCTAATCTATTGGTAGAGTGGGATAAAGATAGATTTTGCTGAGTTTGTGGCTAAGTGCTCTATATATCAGCAGGTTAAGATAGAGCATCAGAAACCTAGTAGTCCTATGTAGGAGTTCATTATTCCTACTTGGAAGTGGGAAGAAGTGAACATGGACTTCGTGATAGGTTTGTCTCAAACTCATCATCAGTATGATTCAGTCTCGGTCATTGTGGACAAAATGACCAAATCATCCCATTTCCTTCTAGCCCATACCTCTTATTTAGCTGAGGATTATGCCAAACTCTACATTAGGGAGTTGGTCAGATTGCACTGTGTTCTGCTAGCTATTATCTCAGATAGAGGTACCCAATTCACCTCTCATTTCTGGAAAGCATTCTAAAAGGTTCTTGATACCCAAGTTTATCTCAGTTAAACCATTCATCCTCAGACAGATGCTCAAGAAGAAAGGACCATTCAAACTTTATAAATATGTTGCGTGTGTGTTCAATTGATGTCAAGGGAGGTTGGGATGACCACTTGCCTTATATTGAATTTGCATACAACTACAGCTATCATTCCAGTATTCATATGGCTCCATTCGAAGCTCTCTATGGTAGGAGATATAGATCTCTAATTGGTTTGTTTGAAGTTAGTGAGGCCTTAGTCATAGGGCCTGACTAGGTATTTGACGCCTTAGAGAAAGTCCAGTTGATCAGAGAAAGACTCTGGGCTGCTCAGAGCCAACAGAAGTCTTATGCAGATGTTCATAGAAAAGATCTCAAGTTTGAGATTAGTGACAATGTCTATCTAAATATATCTCCCATGAAGGGAGTGAAGAGGTTCAGCAAGAAGGAAAAGCTCAGTCCCCGATATGTCGGTCCCTTCAAGATTCTCAGTCGTTTTGGCAAGGTTGCTTATGAACTTGATTTTCCTTCAGATCTAGCCTCAGTTCATCCAGTATTCCATGTTTCCTTGCTCAAGAAATGTATAGGTAACCCAACAATTGTAGTCCCTATTCAGAGCATTGACGTTCAGAACATCCTCTCTTATGAAGAGATTCTAGTTGAAATCGTAGACTATCAGACTCGTAGATTGAGGAACAAAGAAGTCCCTCTAGTTAAGGCTCTTTGGTGAAATCAGTCCGTTGAGGGAGCTACTTGGGAAGCAGAAGTAGACATGCGTACCAAGTATCCTCACCTCTTCTATGCCAACTCAGATCAAGATGAAGGTAACAGTTCTCCGTAAGCTTACTCAGTTTCACATTCAGTGTTCATCAAAAACTTCATATTAAATACCATTGCATATTCAGTCATGCATTAGGGCGCTTCCGGTTCTGTCGGTGCTTGAAACAATTTTGTCTTATCCATAATCAGCTTAGATATATAATTATTCATCATACATCCATTCTCATTGTGAGAAACGTAGTTCATCAGAATACCTAGCCATCGATTCATGAATCAGTTGCACATGCATCAAATATGCATGTTCAATATTTTATGTTCAGTTATAAGTCATGTCAGTTATGAGATCATGTTCCAGTTGTTCATGTTCAGTGTGTACATTGGTTATCTTTTTCCCTCACTCTCAGTCTCATTCGAGGATGAACGTTCTCAAGGGGGAGATATTGTAATACCCCGTACTTTTTTCTAGCTTGAAATTGTCTCAAGAATATTAGAAACTTACTTTGAAAGATGAATCCACTTTTGTACATATGGTATTTTTAATATTTTCACTTTTTTTCATGTGGTAAATTGAATTAGCTTTCCAACGATACCAATTTCATCAAAATCCGACATCGGAGGAGAAAGTTATGGCCAAAATACAAGAGGAAGTAATACTACCCAGGTGCGACGGTGAGGCCGACGGACCGTCGGACTAGCGACGGACCGTCGCTCAGGCCATCGCAAGTACAGTAATGCCACCTTCTATATAAGATGCAATGGGTAGGTTGAGGACCTTTGAACTTGTGATGGACCATCGCCCAAGCCTTCGCTACCTAAGCAATGAGACCCTATTCTGGTCCACGTACAGCGGTTGGAACAACGGACCATCAAGCCAGAGATGGACCATCGCATGAAACATCGTATGTCCCACTCAGTTATTTTAATTCATTTTAATTGGGGTATTTTGGTCATGTACCACCCGCTTATATATCCCAAGTTATATCCGACCTCAACTTCTTTGTTCATTATTATTTTACAATAACAAAATTAGGGTTTTTTCTCTAAGATTAATCCCCAAGGATAAAATCCAAATCTTCTTCAAGAACTAAGAGATTCCAATTTTTCAAGTTCAAGAAATTCAATAAAACTCATTACCAGGTATGCATAGTATTCATTCATGGACTCCTTTCATCCATGAAGCCCAAGAATCTCTTTTCATAGTCCATTTGTATGGATTTCTTTATGAATTTCATGTTGGATTGATTTTGTTCATGTTGATAATGACCAATTGAATTCTAATCCATGTTGGGTGATAAATTTATGTGGAATTGATTAGTATAAAGATAGATTCATGTGGACCTATAATTAAACCCTTGGATGATGAAATTAGAGTTGAATCATGATGTTTATTTGTTATATAATGTTGTCTACATATATTATGCCTACCATGTGTTTGATTAAATGCCTATGTGAAGGAAAAAACTGGCCAACTAGTATGATCTTATGAAATCCCCATTTATGTACAAGCTTATGCATATCGCATGTTTGATGAATTGCCTCAATAAATGAATTATGGATTGTGATGTTGGTCATGTATTCAAGAAAGTCATGCTTTATCAGTGTATTTCCATTGATTCCTGGTGGTACTTGTACCTGATAATTTAGCTGTATGCCTAGAGCCAGTGTCATGTTTCAACGATATCCTCAGTCAAGCCATGATCAATACAAATTAGTCAGTCATGTGACTCAGGAAAGCTCAGTAATTTAGTAACCTCTGTATTCTCACAAACTTTGTCAGTTGTCAGATATCAGTAGTATTCCATCAGTTAATAGAATTTAGTAAACTCAGTCCATGTTCAGATCAGTTAATCATGTTCAGTATTTATTCAGATGGGAGTAGAAATTAGCACTGAATGAATCCAAGGATGGGAACTCACCTGTTATATGAGGGTGTGATTCTTAGAAGCAATCCTTGCGTTTCAGAACTATGTAGCTAGCATAGGTTAAGACATCATAGCCTGCTATATGAGGGTAGATGAGGTGTATTAACCTGCCATACAAGGGTTCCCACCATTATCACTAGAGTTAGCTGATATATTTGGGTCACTCACATGTTTTCCTTACCAGTGTTTTGGTATTGACACCCTCCCAATTAGAGCATATATTAGAACCCAATTCAGCTATAATATGTCATTTAGGGCATGTCAGTTAGATGACTACCTCCCACAATGTAAGTATCAGTCTTAGTAGAATAACTTAGATAGTTTTTTAGAATTCAGGATTGTTAGATACAGTCAACTCAGCTACAATATGGAACTCAGCTAGTTCCATCGGATTCAGGACTGTCAGATATAGTCACTCCTATTATCAGTTATCAGCATTCATTCATGAGACATGTTAGTCATCAGCATACTCATGTTATCACGATTTCAGATATAGTTACTATGTATGTATGCATGTATTCTCATGTTCATTTTGTTAGTTATCTAGTATTGTTCATGCATATGAACCCCATGCATTCAGCCTACCTCATATGCATACCGATACATTCAAAGTACTAACATATTTGCGCTATGGTGTCTTATACCATAGCTTTAGAGACACGAGTTCCAGAGCATTAGTAGATTACAGATATTAGCTATCAGGGTTAGCAGTGAGTCCTCATCCTTCGAGAACATGATTATTTCTTTATTATCTTTTTAATTAGTTCGTTATTTGGAGTTAGTTGGGGATATATCCCATCAACTCCTTACTCAAACAATTCTGTCAGTTAGAGGCTTTCCAGACTATTATGTTCAGACAATTATTTCAGTTGTTTTGGGTATTTCATACCCCGTTTAGATGTTATGTTTTACTTCAATTATGTGAACCTTATGGCCTTTCAATTCATGTTTTCCATATTATTCAGTATATTATGCAGTATACAGGTATAGATATTAGTCACGGGTTAGATTGTGGTCCTTCAGGGTCATGAGCACCATGTAGTGCTCTGGGTACCAGATTTGGGGCGTTAAAAATTTGGCATCAAAGCCTAAGGTTAAATAGAGTCCTAGGAAGTCTGAAAGCCGCATCTAGCAGAGTCTTGTGCATGGGTGTGTTATGCGCCACATTTATGTGCCGGAGTCTATAAGATGTTTTAGGAACAATTTCTATTCTTTCAGTATTCATGTCGTGCCAATGAGCATAATCTCAAGTCAATCTCTTTGTCTAATCTGTTTCTTCTCTTTATTTCAAAACATGCCTCCCAAGAGAAGAACTCAGCTTGTCCAAGAAGATCCCTTGGACGAATATGTTTCTCATGCATAGTTCAGAGTTGCATTCACTACTCTTGCTCAGTCAGCTGCTGCTTAGAATAAATGACCAACTGTCGTTTCGACCAACCCAGTGGCCAATTTAACTGTAGCCAAGATTTGGGACTTTACCCGAATGAATACTCCATCCTTTCTTCGATCGAAGACAGACAAAGACCCTCAGGAATTCCTAGATCAGGTTCAGAAGGTTACAGACATAATGGTGGTTACGTCTAGTGAGAGTGCTGAGCAAGCTGCATGTCAGTTGCAGGACGTGTCTTATACTTGGTTCAAGCAGTGAAAGTCAGAGAGGGAAGACGTTGTAGGGTTAGTTGAGTGGGAGGAGTTTGCTTCAGCGTTTCTTGATAGATTCTTTCCTCTAGATATTAGAGAGGCTAAGGTTCTAGAATTCATCAATCTTAGGTAGGGAAATATGACAGTGAAAGAGTATTTCTCTTAATTTTACTCAATTAGCCATATATGCCCCTTATATGGTTACAGATAGCGGGGCAAGGATGAGTAAGTTCATTTCAGTGGTGAATGATAGTGTGGTTAATGAGTGTAGATCCGCCATGCTAAATAGTGAATTGACTTTAGCCAGTCTCATGACTCATGCTCAACAGATAGAGGAGTAGAAGATTAAGATGAGGGAGAAGCAGAATAAGAGAGCGAATACCGGTAGTTTCAACTTTGCTCAGCCTAAGTCCGAAAGAGAAAACCATTCTCAGTTTGATCCTAAGTCATCAGTTCCAGCTCTTTCTTTAACCAGTGCTCTAGTTCCTAAGTTCAGAGAGGGTAACAAAGATAGTGCGCTAGGCTCTAAGTCCCAGGTCAGTGTTAGCAGTGGCCGAACCTATCCTCTTTGCCAGACTTGTGGCAAGCACCATCAGGGTATTTGCATAGATGGCAGTGGTATTTGTTTTGGATGTGGCAAGCCAGGAAACAGAGTTAGAGACTATCCTCAGCCAGTTCCTCAGGGTTAACAGAGTCTCTCCTTAGCTCAGTTCGATCGCCCAAATCAGCAGGGTGCCACTTCCAGTGCTACTAGTGGGGAATGCCCAAATTGCCTCTATGCTCTTTAATCCCGACAAGATCTGGAAAATTCTCCTGATATGGTTACTTGTATGCTACTGATCTTTTATGTGCATGTTTACACTTTGCTAGATCCAGGTGTTTTTTTGTCTTTTGTTACTCCCTACATAGCAGTTGATTTCGGAGTTAGTCCCGAAATTCTAGCAGAGATTTTTTTAGTTTCTACCCTAGTGGTTAAAACCATCATAGCTCAGTGGGTATACAGGAACTGATCGGTTATGATATCAAAGAAAGTCACTTCAGCATACTTAGTCGAATTAGAGATGACTAATTTTGATGCCATTCTCGGCATGGATTGGCTTTATTCCTTCTATGCCACAGTCGATTGCAGAAACAGAATAGTTCAGATTTAGTTTACGAACGAACCCATCCTAGAGTAGAAGGGTAGTGTATCCATTTTCAGAGGTCAGGTTGTTTCCTACCTTTCGACACAGAAAATAATATCTAAAGGATGTGTCTATCATCTTTTTTGAGTTAAGGACACTAGTTTGAAACTCCCAGTCTTGAATCAGTCCAGTTGTGAACAAATATTCAGATGTCTTTTTCCCAAGATCTTCCAGGAATTCCTCCCTAAAGGATAATAGACTTCGGCATTGATCTTCATCCAGACACTCAGCCTATATCCATTCCGCCATATAGAATGGCACCAGCAGAACTCAGAGTACTAAAAGAACAGTTAAAGGAACTCTTAGATAAGGGATTCATCAAGCCCAGTGTGTCTCCATGGGGCGCTCTAATATTATTCATACGCAAGAAAAATGGTTCTCTCAGAATGTGTATAGACTACCATCAACTTAATAAGGTCATGATCAAGAACAAGTATCCTCTTCCCAGAATCGATAACTTGTTTGACCAACTTTAGGGTGCTAGCTATTTCTCTAAGATAGACCTTAGATCTGGCTATCATCAGCTCAGAGCCAGAGAATGTGACATTTCAAAAACCGTTTTCTGTACTCGCTATGGTCACTTCGAATTCATAGTCATGTCCTTTGGTCTCACCAATGCCCCAGCAGCTTTCATGGACTTGATGAACCGTGTGTTCAAGCAGTACTTGGACATATTTGTTATAGTCTTCATAGATGATATTCTGGTCTATTCCCGCATTGAGTGAGATCATGCAAACCATCTCGAAATAGTACTTCAAACTCTCAGAGATCAATAGCTATTGTCCAAATTCAGTAAGTGCAAATTTTTGCAAAGGTCAGTAGCATTCCTTGGCCAAATCATTTCTGTTGATAGCGTTAGAGTATATTCTCAATAGATCAAAGCAGTAAGAAACTGGCCTTTCCCTATCTCTCCATCAAATATCAAGAGTTTCCTGGGTTTGGCTGGCTATTATAAATGATTTATTGAGGGATTTTCTTCTATTGCATCCCCTATGTCCATATTTACATAGAAAAACTACCCAGGTGCGATAGTGAGGCTGATAGACCATTGGACTAGCGATGAACCATCACTCAGGACGTCGCAAGGACAGTGAGTCCACTTTTTGGATACGGTACGACGGGCAGGTTGATGGACTGTCAAATTTGTGATGGACCATCGCCCAAGCCGTCACTACCTAGGCAGTGAGACCCTATTTTGGTCCACGTACGACGATCGTAACGACGGACCATTAAGCTAGTGATGGATCTTCCAACAAGCTGTTGCATGTCCTGATCAGTTATTTTAAGTGATTTTAATAGGGGCATTTTGGTCATTTACCACACTCTTATATATACCAAGTTATATCTGACCTAAGCTCATTTGTTCATTATTATTTCACAACAACAAAATTAGGATTTTCTCTCTAAGATTAATCCCCAAGGATAAAATCTAAATCTTCTTCAAGAACTAAGATATTCCAATTATTTAAGTTCAAAAACATCAAGAAAACTCATTACCAGGTATGCATAGTGTTCATTCATGTAATCCTTTCATCTATGAAGCCCAACAATCTCTTTTCAAAGTTCAGTTGTATGAATTTCTTTATGAATTTTATCTTGGGTTGCTTTTGTTCATGTTGATAATTACCAATTTAATTCTAATCTATGTTGGGTGATAAATTTTATATGGAATTGATTAGTATAAAGATAGATTCATGCGGACCTATGATTAAACCCTTAGATAATGAAATTAGAGTTGAATCATGGTGTTTATTTGTTATATAATGTTGTCTACATATATTATGCCTAACATGTGTTTGATTAAATGCCTATGTGAAGGAAAAGAATGCCCAACTAGTATGATCCTATGAAATCCCCATTTATGTACAAGCTTATGCATATCACATGTTTGATGAATTTCCTCAATAAATAAATTATGGATTGTGATGTTGGTCACGTATTCAAGAAAGTCACGCTTTGTCAGTTTGTTTCCATCGAGTCCTGGGGGTACTTGTACCCAATAATTAAGCTATATGCCTAGATCTAGTGTCATGTTGTCATGATATCCTCAGCCAAGCCATGATCCATAGAACTCAGTCAGTCATGTGACTCAGGAAAGCTCAGTAATTCAGTAACCTCAGTAATCTCACGAACTCAGTTAGTTGTTAGATATCAGTAGTATTCCATCAGTTAATGGAATTCGATAAAATTCGTCCATGTTCAGATCAGTTTATCATGTTTAGTGTCTATTCAGCTGGGAGTAGAAATTAGCACCGAGTGAATCCAAGGATGGGAACTCACCTATTATATGAGGGTGTGATTCTTAGAAGCAATCCTTGCATTCCAAAACTATGTAGCTAGCATAGGTTGACACATCATAGCCTACTATATGAGGGTAGATGAGGTGGATTAACCTGCCATATGAGGGTTCCCACCATTCTCCCTATAGTGACCTGATATATTAGCGTCACTCACATGTTTTCCTTACCAGTGGCGCGATATTAATACCCTTCCAATCAGGGCACAGATTGGACCCAATACCCTTCCTTACCATGAGGTGCTCTAGTCTTGTTTTTGAATAACAAAGATAGTTCTCTTAGAATGTACATTGACTATCGTTAGTTGAATAAAATCACCATAAAAAATAAGTATCCTCTCCCCAGAATTGATGACTTGTTTAACCAACTTAAGGGTGCCAGTTATTTCTCTAAAATAAACCTCAGATCCGACTATCATCAGCTCTAAGTTAGAGAATGTAACATTTATAAGAAAACCTTCAGGAATCGGTATGGTCACTTTGAATTCCTAGTTATGTCTTTTAGACTAAAAAATGCCTCTATATCTTTCATGCACTTGATGAATAGGGTATTCAAGAAGCATTTGGATATGTTTTTCATAGTCTTCATTGATGACATCCTTATCTATTCCCATAGTGAGAATGATTATGCAGACTATCTGAGAATTATGTTGCAGACCCTTAAGATCTAAGTTATTCGCTAAGTTTAGTAAGTGAAAATTTTGGTTGAAATTAGTATCTTTCCTTGGTCACATTTTTTTTAATTATGTCATTCCAATTGATCCTTAAATGGTTGAAGTAGTGAAAAACTGGCCTAGACCCATCTCTCCGTTAGATATTAGGAGTTCCTTGGGTTTAGCTGGCTATTACAGATGGTTTGTTGAGGGGTTTTCTTATATTGCTTCCCCCATGTCAAGTCTACCTAGAAAAAGGTTAAATTTTAGTAGTCATATTCTTGCAAGAAGAGTTTTTAGGAGTTGATGACTCGACTTACTTCTGCCTCAGTCTTAACTTTGCCAGATAGCACAGATGGGTTTGTAGTTTATTGTGATGCTTCTAGAGTTGGTCTGGGTTGTGTGTTAATTTATAGAGGTAAGATTATAACCTATGCCTCTAGACAACTTAAGACCCATGAGGAGAATTATCGACCCATGATCTTGAGTTGCAACAGTTGTTTTTTCCTTGAAAATTTGGAGGCACTATCTTTATGGGGTTCATGTTGATATGTTCATGGATCACAAAAGTTTATAGTACGTTTTCATATATAAAAACTAAAATCTTCACATATAATATGGCTTGAGCTATTGAAAGATTATGATATGAGTATGTTGTATCATTCGGGCCAGGCCAATATAGTGGCACATACCCTTAGTAGATTGTCTATGGGCAGTGTTGCCTATGTCGAAGGTGATAAAAATATGTTAGTCTGTAAGGTTCATCATATTCCTAGGTTTGGAGTTCAGTTGGTTGATTCGGCCGAAGGTAGTATATGGGTCTAGAATGGATCAGAATCTTCATTGATTGCTGAAGTAAAAGAAACACAAGATAGGGATCCTATTTTGGTTAAATTGAAAGAGGCGGTTAAAGATTAAAAGGTGGAGGTTTTCTCCCAAGGGGTACATGGTATGCTTCATTATCAGAACATGTTATGTGTTCCGTGTGTTGAAGGTTTTAGACAACAATATTTGCAGAAACGCATGGTGTGTGATATTCTATTCACCCTAGAGCCACTAAAATGTACCCTGACTTGCAGAAAATCTATTGGTGGAGTGGTATGAAGAAATATATTGTAGAGTTTGTGGCTAAGTCTTTGAACTATCAGCAGGTTAAGGTTGAGCACTAAAGTCCTAGTGGTACATTTAAGAAGTTTAGCATCCCCACTTGGAAGTGGGAGGTAGTGAATATTGATTTTGTGATAGGATTTCCTCGTACATGTTGTCAGCATGACTTGATTTAGGCCATTGTAGATAGAATAATCAAGTTAGACCATTTCTTTCTAGTTCATACTTCGTAATCAGTTGAGGATTAAGCCTGGATTTATCTTAGGGAGTTGGTGAAATTGCATCGGGTTCTATTATCTATCATCTCAGCTAGAGGTACTCAATTTACCTCTCACTTTTGGAAATCTTTTTAGAAGGGTTTTGGTACCCAAGTTATCCTCAGTAAAACATTTCATCCTTAAACAGATGTCCAGTCAAAGAGGACCATTCAAACTTTAGAGGACATCTTGAGAGCGTGTGTTATTGACTTTAAGGGTAGTTGGGATGACCACTTACTCTTTGATTGAGTTTGCGTACAACAATAATTATCACTACAGTATTCAGATGGCTCTATTCGAGGCTCTCTATAAGAGGAGATATAGATCTACTATTATTTGGTTTGAGGTAGGTGGGGCTGCTTTTATAGGGCCAGATTTGGTGTTTGAGGCTATGGAGAAAGTTCAGTTAATTCGAGAAAGGCTGAGGATAGCTCAAAGTAGTCAAAAATCTTATGCGGATGTGGGAAAAAGAGATATTGAGATTGATGTTCGTGATTTAGTCTATTTGAAAATTTCACCTATAAAAGGAGTGAAGACATTTGGCAAGAAGGAGAAGCTCAATAACCGCTATATTGGCCCTTATAGAATTTTTTACTAGTTCGGGAAGGTAGCTTTTGAGTTAGATTTACCTACAAATTTGGCATCAGTACATTTGGTGTTCCATGTTTCTTTGTTAAGGAAATGCATTGGTGATTCAGCTTCTATTGTTCCTTTAGATGATGTGGATGCTAAGGACAGCCTTTCGTACGAAGAATTCCCAGTTGAGATCCTTGATTGTTAGATTCGTAGGCTAAGGAAAAAAGAACTTTCCTTGGTTAAAGTTCTATGGAGAAATCAGTGTGTTAAGGGAGATACTCAGGAAAAGAAGCAGATATGAGATCCCGGTATACTCATATTTTCTCCACGACTACAGACTCAACTTGAGGTAATAGTTTTCTTTAGGTTGACTCTTTTCATTCTCTATTCCATCTATACACCTATTCTCTTGTCACGACATACATTCATGAAATCAGTTCAAACCATGTAGCATGTAGCATGTTTTAGGCCTAGTTATTTAATCATGTTTTAGCCAATCAGTATTCAGTATAGACTCTTAGACTCCTTAGTATCTCATCTTAATCAGTTTCATTATAGGATGAATGATTCCAAGGGGTTGATAATGTAACACCCCGCATTTTTGAGATAGACTTTGACCTATCATTCCTATGTGCTTAAACTCTAATCCAATGATTTACATTTGAATGAATGTGTCATGATCATTATACTACTAAGAAGAGTGCTTATGTGGTGAAAAATATTCATAGGAATCTCTTAGAGAAAAGTTGGGCTAAGAGACTTTGCTTCGGCAAAATTTTTGTATTTGATTCTACTAAGGCCAACTTTGAACATGTATAACTTTTAATATATTTCATACTTTTCAGCTAAATACCCACCAAATGATATATAATTTAGTTAGCTTTCTAACAATACCAATTTCGCCTTAATCCTATACCCAAGCGAAAAGTTATGACCATTTTTGTGAGAAATAGTAAGGGGTCGTGATAGCCTCGCGCCGCGAGGGCTATTCCTCCTTTCTGGGGGTTGTATCATAAGGGATATTACCTGGTGCTAGGGGTCTCGCCATAAGGTTTATTTACAAGGGAAAAAGAGTCCAAAGGCAATTGGGTCCTTTTACCTCAACCCAAGTCGTCGAAAACACAATTCGGGATATTCAAGAGGTCATTATTTGCTTATTTTCCTCAAAATTACTTACTAGAAACCCTTCCCCTTTCCCCAGAAACAAATTTCAAGATTTTCCTCTCTAGAACACAAGGATTTAAGGTTCGATTTCAAGATTTCCTCAAGAATCCAATCAATTAAGGTATGTGGGGTACTCATATATGGACTCCTTTCACCCATTGAGCCCAACCCCCCCCCCCCCTTTTGATTAAAGAATTAAGTTTTCCTTCAATATTTAATTTAACATGTTCAAGATGAGTTTAATCCATGCTTTTCCTTAGCAATTTGAATTCAATCCATTCCCACTTATGATCACATGTACATTAGGTTATGTAATGCTTCGAATTTCTAGTTCTTATGAATATTTAAATTGATTTCATGTTAACTTATCCAATTTATGCATTAATTCAAGTGTGTATATGTTCTTGCCAAGTTTAACTCATTCCCATGTTCCAAGTTATGAAATTAACCAACTTAATGAAATGTCTCATGTTTTGGGTCTTTCAACTATGATTTGTATACCACTGTTTTAAGCATTGTTTACGTATTTTGTGATCATTCAGTGTTGGAGAGTTATGAACACCCAATACCTATCTGTTTATATATGTATTTATTTTCAAGTTACAAGTCAGACAAGTCGTGATTTTTATTTCTATATTCAAACTACCATGTTCATGCTAAGCACTTATCAATATAGTACCATGTCATGTTAAACCATTAATAACACCAGTGTCATTCAGTAGGGAGTAGGATTTTGCACCGAACGAACCTAGGGATGGGGCTTACCCACTAGTTAGGACTGGGTCTTTAGTAGTAGTCCCTAAGTTCCAGAGCTACACAGCTAATGTAGGACTATGAGATATCATCCGCTAGTTTAGGAATGACGCTCTCTTAGGGGTCACCCGCCAGTTTAGGACTGACTCCCTAGTCCTTTGGGACATCAGATTAGTAGACCCACATAGCCATGTGTTAGTACTCGTAGCAAGGTACTGACACCCTTAAAACTGGTATTACAGGTTGGGACCCAATTAGCTCTGATTGAAGCATGTCGGTTACATAATAGCTCCCACAATTTCAGTCAGTACTCAGTTTTTCTTAGTTCAGGCTTGCTTGAACAAATAGATAGATTTAAGTATTTTATTCATTTGTTCAGTTACTCAGATCATTTCAGTACATGATTTACTTGGTCTTCCATTCTTAGTTTTTCATGATTCATGCATCCATGTTCAGTCTCCATATGTATTTTAGTTAGTCCATACCTCACATACCAGTACATTCAAAGTAATGATCACATGCATTTTTCTTGCGCTATGTTGTCTTATAACATAGGTTCGGACACACAGTTTCTCAACCATCTCTAAACAGCTCAGTAGGTTCCCACCGTAGTAGTGGTGAGTCATTATCCATTGAGGACGTGCTATGTTATTTCAGTTGTTTCTACATTTCATGATGATTTAGTTAGTAGGGGATTTCCCCATCAACTCTGTATGTCTTAGAGGCTTTCACACAGCCAATCTAGTTTTCCAGTGTTTATCAGATACTTCAAACATGTTACTTTTCATATTTTAGTATTCAGATTGACAATACTTTGTTGGTTTATTTTCCACACATTTTATGTTATTATCATTTTATTCAGTTCTCACAGTAGGTACAAGACCATATGTTATCTTGGGGTAACTTGTCTCCTAAAGCACCGTGTTGTGACTATGGGGTATCCTCGGGTTGTGAAAAACTCACACTTGGAGCACAATCCTCAAATGTTACATGTGCTCCTGTATCCTCTTTTAATACACAAGGACGGAGATGATGAGAATAATCACAAAGGAATCCAAATAAGGCATGAACACATGGTTCGTCAAATCCATAAATGTGGTTGGGGCATTATTCAACCCAAAAGACACCACTAAGAACTGATAATGACCGCAACGGGTCCTAAAGGTTGTCTTTAGGATATCCTTATCCTGAATCCTCAACTAATGGTGACCAGATCTCAAATCAATCTTTGAGTACACTACTGCTTTCTTAAGATGGTCAAATAAATCATCAATGTGAGGCATAGGTTACTGGTTCTTCATCTTAAACTTATTAAGCTTTCTATAATCAATACACATACGCATAGAACCATCCTTCTTCTTAATAAAAACATAGGATCTCCCCAAGGAGACACAGTCGGTCTAGTGAAACCCTTACTAAGAAGATCCTAAAGCTGAGAATTTACCTCTTTAAACTCAGTATGAGCCATACGGTAAGGTAACATAGAAATATGTTGGGGTTCCCATCTCAATATAAATAACAAACTCAATATCATGCTTAGGAGGAATACTAGGTAGATCAATAAGGAAAACATCAGGAAACTCATGAACGATAGGAATAGAGTCAAGCTGCAGACTCTCCACACTAACATCATAAATATAAGAGAGATAAGACTAGAAACCATTTGAAATAAGTTTCCTAGATCAAATATAAGAAATAATCCCCATCATCTCACGGCTAATCAGTCCCTGTCAAATGACTAAGGTTACACTGGGCATGATAAAGGAAATGGTCTTGGCAAAACAATTTAGTACCTCATGATAGTGGGATAACTATTCCATGCCCAGAATTATTTCAAAATCCACCATGTCTAATATAATAAGATCAACATAAGTATCAAGCTCTAAAATAGTTACAACACATAATCTAAAAACCTGATCCACTATTAGAAAATCACCTATTTGAGTAGATACACATAATGGCATAGATAATGAATTCCAAGATAACTCTAATTGTGAGGCATAATAAGTAAACACATAAGAATAAGTTGATCCCAGATTGAATAAGGCAAAACCCTACTGATGGTACACAAATATTGTACCTATAATTATAATATACAAGGAATTAGCCTCGCTCTTGTAGGTACTGTATACAAATGGCAACTCCCGCCACTTGGCTGGGCTCCTAACTAATCTTCTATTCTACATGCCTGATAACCTCTAGGAGCACCCTGGGTACTACATCTACGACCATGCATACCACTTCTAGTTGGGGGCAGTACTACCTAAATTAGTGGAACACTCTGAATTAAAGGAACCATTGCTCCACTACTAGGGCACTCTCTTAAGAAATAACCAAAAACTCCATAACCATAATAGGCACCAGGCAATGTTCTAAAACCATATGACCTGGCTGACCCCAAAAAGGCACTACAACTAAAATAACTAGTAAATGAACCTCTCAATGATTGACCACTACTACCCTAATAATGCAACTTCTTATTTCGACCGCCTTGGTACTCATGATCTATCTCTTCTATAACTTGATCATGATCAAAAACCTTAGCAAAAGACCTACCCAAAGCAACCAAACTCTGGGTATACATACAAAATGGAAGTATCAGCCCTGGATAATGAAACAAACCCTCTTATACACTGTAGTTAGAATCAATGTAGCATGCCTAGACAACTCATAAAATTGAGTCCCATACTCTAAAACAGTCATAGAGCTTTGCTCCAACCCCGAGAAATGATCACTCAGGCAATTTCTAAGACTGTGAGGCAAATATTTCACTAAGAAGATCTTAAAGAACTAGGTCCAAATAAAAGATGGAGTTCCAGTTGGCCCAAAAACAAGATGACCTTTCTACAAATGTAACCTTCCAAGTGCAACTGAAAGGTAGTATAATTCATACCACGAGTCTCAACTAGGCCTAAATTACAAAGCCTATCCTCACAATTAATCAAAAAATCATACATATCCTCCCCCAGTGCAATAGAAAACCTTGGCAGAGCTAATATCAAGAACCTACCCAACATATTTTTCTCCTCAATAAACATATCAGGCTTGGAAACTACTGGTTAAGAAATTACCAGTTGGACAACTATCAGATGGACAATCACCGGCATAGGAGGGAACTAAACTCTGAGAGCCACAGCTATAGATTGCACTCCTAAATCAGTACCAGTCTAATTTGTATATTGTGTACCACCAGATCATGCCCTATCAACCAATTCAAAAAATTAAAACAAAGAATCCTTGAGCATTGAAGAATAAATGGTAATGACCCTTCAAGTTATTTTCAATATTTCTACTTTTTTTTATAGTTAAAGTTTCTCTATAGCTGCCCCAAGTCATTTATCACTTGCTAGAACTGACAATTTATTTACCAGGAAGTTCATTTATTTTTAAAGCCGTTTAATTATTTTGAAGTCTTTGTTGGTTATAAATGGTCACTGAGCAAAAACTTTAGTCAAAGTACCTTGAATGCAAATTTTGACTATTTCAGCAACTCCAGAATGTCAATTATAGGCTAGGAGGACTCTTAGTTTGGGTCCCGAGGTACCTTGGCTCATTTTGACTTATTCATTAAAAATTTAAGAAAAAGGAATACGGGTGTGGGACCCATATTTTGTTAAAACAAACTCGGATAGAGATTTCAACAGCGCTATTGAGTCTGAAATATTAATTTAGTATGGTTACATAGTTATTTTGCATATGCAGGATTCTAGATGAATCTCGAGAGATTTTTAGTAACTTGGAAAATTCTAAGTTTCAATATGATATGGTGCACCTGTGATCACCGGCCTTGTATTGCACTCATAATCTGGCAGCACCAGCAAGTGACATGATCATGAAACTTCCAGTCACGAAGGTTACTCCCTTGCCAGTCAACCAATTCTGCAATCTCCAAAGGAAAATATTGCAATTGCCACTTTTCTATCTGATGCTCTGTACCGCAATCGTGATGGTCGAGTCATGATCACAAGACCTGAGTACCTAGGACAAACATAAATAATCTATTTAAGCTTGATTTTTCTCATTCTTTAATGAATATCTTAAGACTAAAACCCTAACTAGATAGATAGATTAAAATTGGTACTTGTGGGTGATATTGGAGCTTGGCTAACATCTATTTTTGTGATTTTCCTTTGATTTGTGGTAAGAATTTACCCTTTTATTAGTAGATTTTATTGATTACTTATTTAACACCACCAAAACCTTGAGGGATTAATTTTATCCCCAATTTAACTTGGATTTCACCCATTTTTAGGGTAATGATTCCTTGAGCATGTGAGAAGATTGGGTTGGTTTGGTTTTTGGAATGTGATTTCTATGATTGGGACCCACATAGATTTTTAATGTGATTTTTGTATGATAAGAATAATAGTTCAATATGGGTATAATTAATCTCGTACGAATGAGTATAATATGATTTTGATAGCTTGGCATCTTGTGGAAGCTTCGTAGAAGGGAACGACGGTGATTTAGCATATCTTGTGAGTTTTTTTAATGTCCAGGTAGGATAGGTTTTACCCCTTGTTAGATTAAGCTACTTCATAGTATGTTTATGATATTATATTAGATTTGGGATGAGTTTTAGATGTTGATGTGATAAATTTAAATACTTGGGATTAGTTGGATCATTTAGGCTATTTCGACTATTGTTTTGGACATGATTAGCCTAGTTAATCATACCTTAGGTAACATTGACCTTTTAGACTCTTGTTAGGGTGGAATTACCTTATTTACTCCATTAATGAGGATATTTTCTTAGTTACTAGAGTTTAGGATGAAACTTAGTCAAGTTGCCTTACTATAGGTGAAATTGATCTAGTTGCGCTATATTGGAAGGAATGGTTATCCTAGGAGTAGTCGTGTCTTGTTTAGCATATAAAAGTGGATTTAGATGTCTTAGCCTAGTCTTGGGTTGATATTCATTGATAAATTATTTTGGGGACTTAGAAATGGGAACTTCAACCTACCTTAGGCCAAGTATTGCGATAGTGACTAAAGACCCTTGATAAACTTGTGTAAATCTTGGATGATGGTTATTTCATTGATATTTAGACACCTTAGTACTTGTTGGTTATGATGAATAATTTTAAAAGTAATTTTTTATTATTAGGATATAAATGACATATTGATTAAGCTTATGTTATTGATGAGCCATTGAGTAAGCTATTGATTTGGCTATTGATCGGGCTACCAAATATACTATTGAATGAGACCTTGAGTATGATATTGACTAAGCCATAAATTAAGCTAGTGATTATGCTATTAATAATATATAGATTATATCATGGATAACATATTGACAAAGCTAATGATAAGCTATATTTTATGATATGATAAGCCATTAATTAGGCTATTAACAAGTTATTGCCTACATATGATAGTACATATTGATTACGTTAGAGGTTATGTTTAATGACTATATTGGAAAATAAATTATGGATTATGCTAAGAGAATTCTTATTGATTATACTATTGAATATGCTACTGATTATGCCAAATATTGTGTTTATTTACTATGTTAGTAATCATACCATTAGTTATGCTAGAATTCCATATTTTGATTATGATTATTGATCATGTTAATATATTATTTTCATGGTTATGTTGTTAGATACTTTAATAATTATGCTATTATCCATATTAATGATGATGTTTATTACATATACCTGATAAGATCAGAGGATAATTATGATTATATATACCCAGCAAGGCCGGAGAATGATTATAATGATATATACCTGGCAAGATCGGAGGATGATTATGATGATATATACCCAACAAGTATTGAGGATGATTACTATGAAATATATCCTGCAACGTTAGAGGATGGTTACGATGATATATACCCAGTAAGGTCAGAGGATGATTATGATGATTTTTACATGCCCGAGAAGATCGAAAAATGATTTTGATTATACTATGAGGACTTTATTGAATATCTATTCTAGTTCGAGTTCGGCTATACATATTATACTATGATGCCATACTATTTATGATATGATGAAATTGGGGTGTGAGATTTACAAACTAGTTAAGTCAAAAATGAAGAAATAGTTATAATGTAGTATGATATGAATAGACTCTAGTGATATATTGACTAGTTGCTAAATATTGGTTAGTTCATAAATGTTGGCTAGTTGCTAAATATTGATTAGTTGACATATGTTATCTAGTTGCTAAATATTAGTTAGTTGATAAATGTTGGCTAGTTGCTAAATATTGGTTAGTTGATAAATATTGGCTACTTGCTAAACATTGATTAGTTGATAATTAATGATTAGTGGATAAATAATGTTTAGTTTATCAAGGATGATTTATTGATATATAAGGATTAGTTGATACATGATGGATAGTTGGTAAGTGTTGACTTATTTATAAATGATGAATATGGAACCGGTGGTTATAGTGTGTCATGACTTGGATGAATTCCAATTGTATTATGAGAGTTGATAAATGATGGTGATGGATTATTCTGTCTTGTTTATACCTTCTAGGCTTATGGTGGCTTGCAATGGGCTATTTACTTTTCTGTACCAAATGGTGTATGGGAGCCAATTTTGTAGTTATGATTGCATGTGTTGATGCTTTATGTTATGTTATAATTATATTCCAGCTATCTATTTATTCATGTACATCAATGTTGGAGATGTTTCAGGTTCGTTTTCTAACCTTGACTTATTTGTGTTGTCTTGCATTCTATTATTCTTATATCATGATTTACCTAAATCTGCCAGTGATGCCTACTGAGTACCTATTGTTTTGGTACTTATGCTACACTTTTGTATCTTTTCGGTGCAGATACGAGCACAAGTTTTTGTAGTTGATTCGTGTTCATGCGGTGTTGATATCTGCAGATAGGGGGATCTCTTGAAGTCTAAGTCTCCCATTTTCTTCTATCTTTCTATTTTCAATCTTTTGTTTCAAAACAAATGTATTGACTATTCTAGATTCGTGGGTTGTATTTTTTTTTGTGATGCTTTTGTACTGGATCTACCAGGTCGTGGGATGGTATTTATATAGTGACTACATTTAAACTATTTCTTTTTCCTTGCTTATTTATTGTGTTGGATTGCCTATTAGGCCTTTTGGGGAATTTTCACCAAGTTAACCCATTGTATTTAACACTAGGTTATGGTTTGGCTTACCTACTAGCGGGATAGAGTAAGTTCCATTATGAATCATAATTTTGGTTGTAACAGAAATAAACCTCGATATAGCCTGAGATGGTACCTGGCCCACTATTGGCTGGGGCGGAAGAATCTATTGCTCGAGAGCAGGAATAGGGTCTGGTGTAGCCTCCTTATCTTGGACCCTAGTTGTGGACACATCCGTAGGCTGTCCATGACCTATAGGTCGTCCAAAGGTATACTTTAGAAACCAACTTATATTCGTAGAATGAAATGAGTGAAAGAAGTGAAAAACTCCTAAGAATATCTTTTAGACTCTCGAAGATAAGAAACTAACGTCAACGTTTTGATCTACGGGGACTCTAGATAGACACTCATTATTATACCAACAATACCGGTGAAACCTAGGCTCTGATATAAATTTTTCATGATCGATTTATATGTCTTGATGGTACCTACTTTATCCTACCAGTAGGTATGCCAAACCATATCCCAAAGCTACACGCAATGGGCTATCTTGGTGGAAAATGGCCTAAAATTTGGAAATCAACATTTAAAGAGTTAAAAAAACAATAAAACAGTCATAAATGTCTAATAGATAGATAAAGGGGCACCAATCATCCCAAGACTCAATAATGTCGGTACAAGAGCTACCACAAAATGAACCATAAGTAATGGATAGTCAAATATAATCATTCTCAAAAATGAAAGACTAGACATCGATAAGAAAAAGAAAAAAAGGTAACTCCGACTCCAAGAACTCACCTAATCTCTAAAATCTATAGATTGAGGTAATTCGTAGTATGATTATGATATTATGCTATATATGGGATAGGATTTAAGTATTAGAGGTTAGATTGAAAATATTAGGATTATTTGGATTGTTTAGGCATCTTGAAATCATAAATTCATTGGAGTTGACTTAATTAGCAAATGTTTAAGGTAGAATTGCTTTTCTAGGTCTAACTATGGCTTATTTAACATCTAGAAGTGAATTTCGATATCATAGCCTAGACCAAGATAGAATTTACCTTAGAATAGATTTCGAGGAGTAAAAGTGGGTGCCTATGGCCCACGTTAGGCCAAGATTTGTATTAGCTCTTGTAAAATTCTATTTGTTTGTTATACCCCTATTTGAAATTCTTATTTTGGGACTTTGAGGAGATTAATACTTAATTATTATGATAGTTTGGCATTTGGGAGTTGGTGCTAATTTCAAAAAAAAAACCAATGTTTATTGCTATTAATTTTTTGTTCAAGTTCGATTAATTGATGATGATATGAGTTTTGGTTAAGTTAGGTAAATGATGATGATGACGATGATGATGATGTTATTGAGTTCCAATTTGAGTCCGGCATTGAGAGTTTATTTAAGATATGATCTGTTATGAATGGTTTCATGGTTATAGTTGATATTCGTTAAAGCTATGGATCTTTTGTTATTTATTTTCCTTTGATTGCACCTTATGATGTTATGGGGGGGCCATATTGGGTTATTTACCTTTCCATACTTTCTGGCTTATGAGGTCCAGCCTTTTAGTATTAATTATGCTTTCTTTCATATTATATCTGTTTTAAAAATTTATTTACAGTGTTGGAGCTTATTTCTAGGTTTGGTTTTTTAACTTGACTCAGTTTATTTATCTTGCATATTTATCATATTTATATCATAATTTTGCTCAGTTGGTCGATGATGTCTGTTGAGTACCCGTGGTTTTGATACTCATACTAGACTTCTATAACTTTTTGGTATAAATGTACTACTAGTAGCCGCCGCTGACATGACAATCATGCTGAGTTGATTTCAGAGATAGAGTGAGCTCTCGAAGTTGGAGTTGCCTCCTTTTCCTTTCATTATCTATGTATAGTCTTTCATTTTCCAAGACAGATTGTATTTGACTAATTTAGTACTTATGTTCCTTTTTGTAGTAGGTCTAGTATTGATACTACTAGGTCGTTGGATGGTTGTCGATGCTTTATCTATATTTCAGATTATCAATATTGTCTTATTTATATTATAAGTCTTTAATTGTTGATTTCCAGCTTTTAGGCCATTTTTCATCAAATTAGCCCATTGCTTATAGCCCAGGATACGGTTTGGCTTACTTACTAGTGAGGTAAAGTAGATGCTATCATCATGGCTTGTAAATTGGGTTATGATATTACTATTTCATCATAATCCTCAATGTCATCACCATTGAAGTTAATCATAACTAAGTTTGAATCTCAACTTAAAATCTTTCTTTAATAGGTACTTCTAGCACCTCATCATCAACTATATCAATCACCAATTCCATACTTATGTTTTTTGGCTTCTTTATGTACTTGCATACATTGAATACGACCTCTTTATTATACAACCTGATCTGAATGTTAGTGCTGTCTATATTAACCAAAGCTCGACTTATTGTTAATAAAGATTGTCCCAAGATTATGCAAAATTTAAAAGCCACTTTGCGATCTAAGATCATGAAGGTGGCAGGGAAAATAAAGTTATCCATCTTCATAACACATCATTTAATATATCCACGGACCTTTTAACCAATCTATCAACCATTAACAGCTTATTTATTGTTGGTTTGGTGGATTCCAAGCCGAAATCTTATATATAGAAAGAACATCAAATTGATGCTAGCACTAAGATCACAAAATGCCTTGGAAAAATTTAATGCTTCAATGGTACATGGAATGATAAAAGCACTTGGATCTTTCTTCTTCTAAAAAAATACTGCAAAGTAATCACTCTATAATGGTGTAAGCTATCAGTTGGCTCAAAGATGATAGTCATCTTCTTGATGAACAAATTCTTCAAAAACTTTATGCATCCTAGAATTTGCTCAAGTGACTCTACCATCTCAATATTAACCAAAAATTACTTCAATATATAAATAAACTTGTGAAACTTGTTAACTTCCACTTTTTTTAAGCCGCTGAGGAAATGGAGGTAGAGGTCTAAAAATTAGAGTGTGAGTCATCTAATTGAATAATATTGGAGATGACGTTCTTCATCTTTCTAATATAGAAGTTGGTAGATTTGACCTTATCCAAAACCTTGGAAAACATATCACCCATCTTCGAATATCCCACATCATTACTTTCTTGATCATAACCTCTATGAGGCACATATAAGCCACTTCAATCCTTCTTGTAACCATCTTTGTTCTTTCAATTACCTTAATCTCTCTATATATAACCAACCTTGTCATAATAGTTATTTTTTTTTTACAGTTCCAACCATTGTTTCCTTAGGCATTGGCCCAAAAAACACTCTGGTTATTCAAATAACTTGCCTCTTTCTTAGAAACAGAATTAAGACCATGATGTTTCACTTCTTTACTTTGTAAACCCATGGTGTTCCCTTTTTAGAACCACATGCAAGCAAATGTTTTGTGAGAAAGTCCATATTTTAATGGGTTCCATGTACTAATCTCACTCTTGCCTCTTAAGGTGTTTCTTAGCTGTCAAGACTATAAAATAAGTACCATTTAAGACTTCAGATTCCCTAATGTTCCATGCCCTATTAGTTTAGTAACTCTATCCACTATTATTGCCATAACAATATAAGACTTGACATGAATGATTCTCCAATGATAATATTAGATATCGATTTGGTAATAGAGTTCAAAGACCTATACATTATTGATAACGCACAACTTACTCATCAATTTAAGTGCAAGGTGGTCATTGTCAATATATACCCAACAAGAGTCGGGGTCGAATTCACGATGAACAATATAAGTGGTGAATGATGGAAGTTCGAAATAATAGTACTCACTAAATTCATACCTAAGATACAACTATTTGTGGGTTTTTGAAATATTTTCTAATGGATAATAAGTTAGGACTTCTAAAGAACTAATTTGAGGCTAAGAATAACTAGAGCGTAACCAATTTTGAACGGATCTTGGGGATATGCTTCACTAAAGACAACTAGTATGTGGGTTCATAAAAATCAACTTCAAATCTTAGCTAAGGCATGCTTGGGTAGGCTTGGTTAGGGATTTAGATACTAGTCTTTCAACAAAGTATCAAACTATCGCCCACAAATTCTTTTGAATACCTCATGGGTGTGGTCAATTAATCATCACAAGCCTCAATTGGTAATCCCTATTTCTAGTATGATGCCAAACATATATCATTCCCATAATTTATCCTTATTTCTAAGACAATAAAAAGGGAATAACTATTATCTATCTTATTGTTCACAAATTCTCATGTCACCTACATCTCTCGTTCAAGGATGATGTAGGATCTAAACTACCCACATCTCTCTTTCAAGGATTATGTGGATTTAGGGAAATTTAGGCTTTCACCAATATATTCCATTTTATACTTAAACATTTTTGAAATCCAACAACAATAGCTAAGAATTAAAGATAGCAATCACAACCCACACACACTTGCACTCTACTTAAACATAACCCTAGGGGTAGATTTAGAAAATCATAAGGTAAATGAACATATATAGACCAAGATTTCGAACAAAGTTATTCATGAAAAATAAAGAGACGGCAAACCACACTTTACACTCTAATGAATCTTCAATGGATGATGTCAAATCTACACTTTAGAGATCCTTTAATTAATTCTTTATTCAAATTAGTGTAAAATTAAGCTCCAAGCTCCATGTGATAAACCCTAATTTAAGGATAGGAAAATAATGTAAGATAAAAGTTGGTGTGAAAAATGAAATAAAACTCCTATTAAAGCCCCAATTCCACATTTGCCAAATATTACAAAAATTCCCTTGAACTGTTCCGCTCTACCGTGATAGCCATCCTTGGACCGCGATCACGACACCGTGATCATAGTATTCATATCGCGATCGCACTCCTCTTGACTTATTGACTGATCGCAATCGCGGCCCTCAGACTGCGATAGTGGTAATTGAGGGTCGACTTCTTGGCTTGCAATTTCAGTTTTTGTTCGTTTTGCTCACATTTCTTCTCTTTCACCTTCGCCTTAGCATATTTTTATCAAGTTTCCTTGCTCATCTTCTCATTTAACTTTTACCTACACAAATGAGCATTAAGTAAGAAAGTAGCAACAAATTAATTCAAAAGCATGATAATTTGACTTAAAAAATGCTAGTAAGTTGTCAAATTGACAACTTATAAACACCCCAAAACTTAAATAATTTCTTGTACTCAAGAAACCAAGAACAATTCAACAAGACAGGGTATTTAACTCAATTCCACCCAAAAGAAAACTATACTAAAGGACTATGCTAACAAAGCTCTACAAAGACATTCCAAACATGTCATGCCAACAAGTGAACCAAAAATTACCAATAAGCACATATTTTGAAGCAAGGATGTAAAGTTGTATCAAATGATCTTCCAAAACAACAAAGCATCTTAAGAGGAAACACAAAATATTCAAAAAAAATTCTCAATCTTCATAATGCAACTTACTTCACCTATTTACCCAAATCGAGAGTAAGAATTCACCTTCTACTCCAAAGTATCAATGCCGCTTAAAAGCAAGAGTTAGCTCCAAACACACAAAAGACATTGAAAATTCAAAAGTTACTCAAATAATGAAATAATTCACACTCACTCTCATAAAGAAATTCAAGTACAATGAGTAGAACTATACGCTTTTCCATTGTGTTTTTGCCACTAATGTAGACATACCTAGTTTGGAATCACCAAGTTATTGTGGGTCAAGATGAACATTTAAAGTGTGGGAAGGAATATCTATGTATCAATACTAAAATACCTCCTTCAATGCAATTTCTCGACCCCTTCTACCCCAAGATTTTAAAACTATCTACCTTATCCTCCTTCAAATCATTTCCAATATTTCCCTATTTTTTTAGCATTTACAAAACAATTCAAAGCAACCATTTTCTTTCTTTATTTCTTTGGATTTTTGAAGAGACTTCCTAACCTTAAGCGCTTCTTAGCCCCCTCATTTGCCTCATTTCTCATCACATTGTATGGGCTAGGCTAAACAATGTTACCATCAAGTATGTCTCTTGTCCCTTAAGCACATGATTTGACCACCTTACATAAACCTTTCTTGGCTCATCTTAGCACATCACATTAATCCTCCCCAAACTTAGGCTTTCACCTATATTCCATTACTTTGAATCATTCAATGCATAAAAAGAGGTTAAGTGCCAAAAAGAATATTTTAAAATGGCTTAGGTGTTTTAGTAAGGTTATTATTTCTAAAAGAAAGAAAAATGGGCAAAAAGGATCAAAGGGGTTAACTAGGGAAAAACAGTAAAATGGAATTTTTTCTATGTGAAGGGTCAAAATGGCCTCGAGCCATTCTCCAAACCAAGCTTGTCTAGGATTTCGCTTCGAACACACCCGAGGTAAGTTCTAGACTACACATATATACGAGAATTATTCAAAAATCTCACCACGCTTAGCATCGTACTCATAGAGAAAAAATTTTATCTCCCAACCAATTTGAGCAATTTGAGCTTAATAAGTAACTCCGAGTCAAGGACTCATCCTTGTAAAGAGAGCCAAAAATAAAATTTAATGGTATCACTCAAAAGAAAGCTCAAAAACATCCTTGATCTTTTTTACAAAGAAAACTATATTTTTGATTTTTTTCTCAAAATCATTTATTTCTTGCCAATGACATTTGGAAAGTATTTTTGAACTTTTGACTCTTCCTAAATAGTTAAAGAAAAACTAGGTGAATGCAAGGCAACATTGTCATTACACTTCATGAGATTCTTTTCTCGCAATTTCATATATTATCCATTTATCTCATAAAACACTCATGGCACCAATAGGAATACAAAAGACCTTATACCCTTAAGAATAGAGTCACCCAATCTATAATAGGGCAAGGCAAGTATTCATGTCTCTCGAGTAACCTAGACTTCACCTGGACACTAATTGATCACACTATGGACTCAACATTAATGAACAACTTCAACCAAATACCACCGGTTATTTTACTTTTAAGACCAATTGGACTTAAAACTGTACTCTAAAAATGATCACGCAATGCCCCAAGAAAGTTCACATTAACCTTTACAAGTATATAAGGCATTTCTTTCTTATTGACATTTTAACAAATATGTGGTGTGCATGAAAAGTAAGAGCTTGAATAGATAAAAAAACAACACATGTGAACAAGTCCAATGCACCAATTCATCACCAACTACACCACTTTTAATCATACTAATAAATCACCCACCACTCAATTAAGAAAACAAACCTCAAGTGGGTGTTTCATCAAACACATGGTGTGCACTAGTGTATAGAAATAAGAATTTTATAATTTAGCATTTGAGACGAGGCACACATTCAAAAATCTTCATTTCAACAACCACATTCTACCAAATTAAGCTCAAATATATTAAATTCAAACCAAAAGAAATCGTGAGATATGATCATTATTTGTATTTTAAAGATCATACCTTGTAAGCTTACTTAAGAAAGAAAAGTGATAAAGTGAAAGTCCAATATACTAATCAGGGATTTGATTCTTAAGATACCCATTTCAACTTGTGATATCACCTAAAAACACCTAAAAACAAGATAAAAATAAAACCTATAGCATTAGAAAACATTAAGAAAAATTTCTTGGGTTGCTTCCCAAGAAGCGTCTTAGTTAAAGTCGCGACACTACATGATTTATATCACCATTTAAAAGACTCGAACCGGTGGCCCAACTTTAGATCAATACATCTTCGAGATAATTTGGGTAAAGGCGGGGACATAATAAAATATTTTCTATCTCACCACTTTGAAGATTTAAATCTTTTATCCAATTTCACATCAAACTTTCTAATAGGATCATTGGCTATTGGTGAGAGCATAAAAAATTTACACACTGAATTTTGCATTTATTGACCTTCGAGTAAGGGAATTCATTTTGTCCTTTGCCCTTTTGGAATGGCAAATGATATAGGTTCGAAATAAAAGTACTCACTAAATTCAAACCTAAGATACAACAATTTGGGGTGTTCTAAAATATTTTGAATGGATAATAAGTTAAGGATTATAAAGAACTAATTTGAGGCTAAGAATAATTAGAGTGTAATCAATTTGGAATAGATCTTGGAGCTATGCATTACTAGAGGAAACTAGTATGTGGGTTCATAAAAATCAACTTCAAATCTTAGCTAACGCATGCTTGGTAGGGGTTGTTAGGGATTTTGATAGTAGTCTTTCAACAAAGTATCAAACTATCACCTACGGATTCTTTCGAATACCTCGTGGTTATGGTCAATTAATCATCACAAGCCTTAATTGGGAATCCCTATTTATAGGATGATGCCCAAAATATATCAATCCCACAATTTATCCTTATTTCTAAGACAATAAAAAGGGAATAACTATTATCTCTCTTATTGTTCATAAATGCTAATGTCACCTACATCCGTCTTTCAAGGATTATATAGGAGGATCTAGACTACCCACATCCCTCTTTCAAGGATGATGTGGGGTTTAGGGAACTTGAGGCTTTCACCAACATCTTCCATTTGTACTCAAGTATTTGTGAAACCCAAAAACAATATCTAAGACTTAAAGCTAACAATTACAATCCCCACACATTTGCACTCTACTCAAATATAACACCAAGAGGTATATTTAGAAAATAATAAAGGAAATGAACATATTTAGATCAAGATTTACAACAAAGTTATGTATGAAAAATAAAGAGAAGGCAAGGCACAGAGTACACTCTAATAAATCTTCAATCGAAAATGTCAAATCTACACTTTGGAGTTCATTTAATTAATTCTTACTTCAATTTTGTGTAAATTTAAGCTCCAAGCTCCAAGTGATAAACCCTAAACTAAGGATAAGAAAATAATGTAGGATAAAAGAATGTGTGAAAATGAACTAAAACCCCTATTTAAGCCTCAATTCCATATTTGTCAAATATTACAAAAATGCCCTTGAAACTTTTTTGCTCTACTACGATAGCCATCTTTGGACCACGATCATAACACCGCAATAGCAGTAGTCATATTTCGATCGCACTCCTCTTGACTTGTTGACTAATTGCGATCGCGATCCTCAGACCGCGATCGCGGTAACTGAGGGTCGACTCCTGGGCCTGCAATTTCAGCTTTTGTTCTTTTTGCTCACATTTTTTCTCTTTTACCTTCTCCTTAGCTTATTTTTATCATGTTTCCTTGCTCATCTTCTCATTTCACTTTTACCTACTCAAATGAGTATTAAGGACGAAAGAAACAATAAATCAATGAAAAAGAATGATAATATAGGCTTAAAAATGCTAGTAATTGTCAAATTGACGACTTATTAATTATTTCCATCAAATATTCATACGTTAGCTTGTAGTTGGGACATCGTTTCAGCTTTTTGTTGAGCTAAAACTGTACTTCATGCAATGCTTCTCTAGGTAGTTGCCTAAAGTTGTTAATCTCATACCTTTGTGATAACATTTTGGAGAATGGAAAGAACCTTTTTGGAAAGTTTTTTTTAATTCCTTCTAATTATTGATGAAGTCATGTGAAAGCTTATTTAACCACTAGGTTGTTTCCCTATATAATGAGAGGAAGAACAACCACAACTAGATAGCATTCTGTCTGGCTCTAGGTAGTTTATATGATTTATATATCTAGTAAAGTTCATTAAATTAATGTTTGGATCATCTCTAGCCGTAAATCAGAATAATCCTTTTACATTCAGTAGCTGAAACATGGTGTTTTTGATATTAATCTTAGCTCCTGGAGCTAGTGGTGGAGGGATAATGGCCATATTGGCTCCAATTTCATCCAAGTCAGCATCATCTTTGTCATCAGCATCATCAGGAATAACTAGTCTTTATTGTTGACCTCTGTGTCTTTGGGGCTGAAGATGATAGTTTACAACTGCAACATTGTAAACATTCTCCATTTTTTCTTCACCACTATATATTCCTGCATTTTTATTATTGCTTGCATTTCTAATTTTTAGATTGTTGGCTTTAGCCTAAGCCTCAGTAAGTTATTATAGCCTTGTTGTTTCAATCTCTTTTGTGTTCATCTTCCTAAGAGTAATTTCAAGCTCGAGGTAATAGGAAATCAAAGGTTTACTTTGAATTTGGGTATTAGGCATTCATTGACCTATACCTTATAGAATACAAAAACAATAAAAGTAAAATAGGAAATAAGACTAAGAGCTAAATAAACACACTTGACTTAATCAACAGCTGTATTTCCAACAATGACGTCAAAATTTGATACACCCAAATTACACCTCTAAATTGAAGTATAAAGTAAAAGTGTAAAAACTGGAACTTTAGTATACAAATGGATAATAGACTATAAGAAAGTTTAATTATATCAAAAAATCAATGGAAAACAGTAATAAACTCGGTGAGATAAAGACCAACCTTTAATCATGCTAATTTCCAAATCTAAGCTTCAATGAGTCGGTTGAAGATGTTTCATTAAATACCAACCTTTAATCATGCCAATTCCTAGATCTAAGCTTCAATGAGTGGGTTGAAGATGTTTCATTTAGATCTTGCTCCTTTTCAGTGGTATTATCCTCATGCAGGCTCATTCTGTTGGGATAAAGAAATAAATGAAGCTCTATAAACTCACATTATTGACTTAATGATTTTATTGAAAAGGAGATGAAGGGGTGTTATTACCACTTGTGAAGATACACGAATACATTAACGGATAATGAAGAAGTCTTCTATGAATATAATTTCATGGCACTTTTGATAATTTTAAGAGTCGAGGTGATATATACCCAATCTATATAGTGTATAGGTTGATAAAAATTTCAATAGGAGGAAGAATTACTCTATTTTTGCTCAAATGATGTTCATTAAAGTTGATGAACAACTTGAGCCAGAGAAGATATGCTAAAGATGAAGAAGATGAACCATCACTTTCCTTTGTGAGGTTCTAGATTTTTTCAGAATTCTTTGTTCTTGTTTTCTTGTGCTTATATGATTTTGTTTTCTTTGTTTTTTGTAGCGATGTGGACTTGGGAATCTGGGGCTTAAGTCAATTGCCCACTTTTCATTGTAATAAATAGGCCACTGTCCCTCTTTAACTTACAAAAATTGCTAAATGAGAAGTTTTCATACAAGTTATTTATCATATCTCATATATTATAAATAATTTGATAGTGACATTTATAATTTTGTACAAATTAATTTAATCATTGCATTTTGTTACAAGAAATTGATTCGACATTCTAATTCATAAGGACTAATAAATATTATTAATTTAAGATTATTTTTATCTATGCTTTATATTTATTAATTGGTAATTGATATGCCAAGTTTATTTGATAGACATTTTCTAAAATTTAATTTGTTCTTGAAGTTTACAATTATAAATTATTATGTATTCTTGAAAATAATTGCTAACTGAGAAATTTTCTTTGTAATTTTTACATTATTATATCTTATATACAATCAATAAGTTGAAGTTGACTTATATATTTCGGTTGGACATTCTAATTCATATACGTTAATAATATTATTTATTTAACATTAATTTTACCTATGCCTTAAGTTATAATTATTAAAAGTTAATTAAACATATTACATATTGTTTTAAAATTGGGCACAACATGAATAATAGAATATGGAAGGGAAATACACTCACTATATGTATAAAATGGAAAATCCATGTAATATGGGTTCATTCAATGTAAAGAAGTAAAACCCAAGACATATATTTTGAGCCTACTTAAAATCCGTCGAGCTCATTAGTAAAAGCAAAATTCGAACCTCGAGCTCCTCAATAGAAAAGTAAATGGAGTAATGGGTTGGAACATCCCTCAACCTGAATTTACAGATCACACATCCTTTTTAAGTAAGAAACCAGTGATAAGATGTTTCAAGCCTTTCAAAGCTCATGATTCATAGAAAAGTGGTATAATTTCCTCTTTAAAATCCAATAACCAGTTATATTAGTGATGCAATTTTTTTTCTAAAATAAAAATAAGTATTTTTCCTCCAAATGGACCCATAGTCCATGTATATGTGTATATAAGTGCGTGTGTGCCAATATAGGTATATATCATATAGACATGCACATGCAGGGCTCTCTCTCTTCCTACCTTCTAATGGCTCTCTCCCTACCTTCTCTCTCTCTCCACGGCCCCCAGCCACGTCGTCGTCGCTGACCGTCAGCCCCGTCGCCATCGCCGACCTTCGGCACTGACCCCCGGCCCCATCGCCGCCGCCGACCTTCGGCGCCGACCCGACCCGACCTCGGGCCCCGACCTCCGGCTCTCGGCGCCGACCCCAGTCGCCGCTTCCCGCTGCCCTCCGTCGCCGACCTCCGGCAGCCCCCCTCGCTCTCCAGCTCCGGCGAGATCCCCACCCGCCGGCTCCAGCTCCTGCCCCCTTTCTGTCTCTAGCTCCGACGAAACCCCCACCCGCCGGCTCCGGCGAGATCCAGCAGCCCCTCCTTCGGTCTCCAGCTCCGGTGAGAACCCCACCCGCCGACTCCGACGAGATCTAGCAGCCCCCCCTCGGTCTCCAGCCCCAGCGAGATCCAACATACCCCCACCCTCCAGCTCCGGCGAGATCTAGCAGCCGGTGCCCGGTCTCCAGCAGCCGCAGCTCGATCCCCGACCAGTCGTCGCTTAGTCTCCAGCCGCCGATCGGCCTCTAACAGCCGCAGATCGGTCCCCAGCCGCAGTGCCGCCTACACCCGCCGCTCGGTTGCCAGCAGCCGCAACACTCAAACGATGACCAGTCCCCTCGGTCTACACAGCTGCAGCTCCATCTCTGCACCGGAACTGCCCGGAACTCGGTCTACACTGGGTTTTGGGCTCCGGCTTGGTCTACAAGCGTACCCCGGTGACTTCTAATCTTTGTTATTTCATTCTTTGTATTATGCTAGTATTATCCCCTGTACCTTGACTTGCATGTGATTTGTTGATATTGTCTGTTTTCTGTTGTTGTTGTTGTTGTAGTCGTTTCTTGCACTGCTTTTGATTGGGTTATCGGCTTGGGGCTTTGTTTTTGGGGTTGTGGGTGTCGAGCCCAGTGGTGTTTGCTCCCTATTTGAGTTTAGTTTGGTTTCTTGATTATTTCTTTGATTTTGTGTGAGCCTTGTATTTCTTGCTGCTGCTTTGCTACTACCATCGTTTATATTTTCATATTTTTTTATATCTCTTGTAGTAATGGATATGGGCGGTAATGGTTGGATAGGGTCATGTTCGAGGGGGTTGGGGCGTGGGGCTGTTGTGGGGCGGGGGATAAGGAAAGGGTGGGAGTGGGAGGGAGGCCAAGGTTTGGCCGCGGGGGTGGTACAGGAAGGCGTATGGATAGTGATGGTAGGCTGAGGGTTGGGTCTTGGAATATAGGGACCCTTCAGAGTAAGTCCATAGAGCTTGTAAAGATCCTTAGGAAGAGGAGGATCAATATTGCGTGTGTTCAAGAGACCAAGTGGGTAGGGTCTAAGGCTAGGGATATGGATGGTTACAAGCTGTGGTACTCTGGGAGCGAGAGGCGTAGGAATGGAGTTGGCATCTTAGTAGATGAAGAGCTTAGAGGTCAGGTCGTAGAGGTAAAGAGGATCAACGATAGGTTGATGACTATTAAGTTGGTCATCCGGGGGTTTACCCTGAACGTGTGTAGTGCTTATGCGCCGCAAGTGGGCTCGGAGGGGGAGGAGAATATGCAGTTTTGGGAGGCTTTGGCGGAGGTGGTGAGAGGCGTGCCTAGCTCGGAGAAGATTATTATAGCAAGATATTTCAACGGGCACATCAAGGCGTTACCGGGAGGCTTTGGTGATGTGTATGGCGGTTTTGGTTTTGGGGACAGAAATGAAGAGGGGACTACTCTATTAGAGTTTGCAAGGTCCTTTAGGGTGGTGGTGGTGAACTCGGGCTTCCCGAAGAAGGACGATCACCTGATCACCTTTCGAAGTGCGATAGCCAGGACCCAGATTGACTTTTTGTTGCTTCAAAAAAGGGATAGGGTGTTGTGTAAGGACTGTAAGGTCATCTCGAGTGAGAATCTTTCGACCCAGCATAGGCTCTTGGTTATGGATTTAGGTATAAAGAAGAATAGAAAGAGGAGGAGTAAGGAGGGTATACCTAGAATTAAGTGGGGCGGCTTGACGCCAGTGAAGGCGTGGGAGATAGGGGAGAATTTGGCGGTAATGGGGGTGTGGGAGTGTAGGGGGGACGTAGATAGTATGTGGGATAGGGCGGCTAGGTGCAGCAGGGAGAATGTAAGTGAGGTGTTAGGTGTTTCTAGGGGTCGAGCCGGGCATCATCGGGGGGATTGGTGGTGGAATGAAGAGGTGGAGAAGAAAGTGAGGACCAAGAAAGGGGCGTATGCTAAGTTGGTTGAGAGTAAGGACGAAGAAGAGAAGTGGGTAAACAGGAAAGAGTACAAGCTAGCTAGGAAAGAGGCTAAGTCAGTTGTCACGGCAGCTAAGACGGCCACTTTTGAGAGCTTGTATGCAGGGTTACAGGGGAAAAGAGGGGAGAAAAAGTTGTTTATACTTGCTAAGGCTAGGGAGAGGAAGGGTCGTGACCTCGACCAGGTAAGTTGCATTAAGGGGGAGGACGGTAGAGTGTTGGTGGAGGACGGCCACATTAAGGATAGATGGAAGTCGTACTTTCATAGGCTCTTGAATGACGAAGGGGATAGAGCTATTGTGTTAGGGGAACTGGAGCACTCAGAGGAGTGTCGGGATTTTAGTTATTGTAGACGTTTTAAGGTAGAAGAGGTTAGAGAGGCTGGTCGCAGGATGCGAAGGGGTAGGGCGACGGGGCCGGATGAGATACCAGTGGAGTTTTGGAAGTTTGTTGGAGAGGTTGGTGTAAGGTGGTTGACTGGATTGTTCAACAAAATCTTCAAGACGGCAAAAATGCCTGAGGCTTAGAGGTGGAGTACCATGATCCCTCTCTATAAGAATAAGGGGGACATCCAGAGTTGCAATAACTATAGGGGGATTAAGTTATTGAGTCACTCTCTGAAGATTTGGGAGAGAGTGGTCGAGGTAAGGCTGAGATGGATAGTGTCTATTTCGGAAAACCAGTTTGGTTTTATGCCTGGCCGCTCGACGACGGAGGTAATTCACCTGGTACGGAGGCTGGTGGAACAGTATAGGGAAAGGAAGAAGGACCTACACATGGTGTTTATCGACCTTGAGAAGGCATACAACAAAGTCCCCAGGGAGGTTCTTTGGAGGTGCTTGGAGGTGAGTGGAGCCCCGCAGGCATATATTAGAGCAATTAAAGACATGTGTGAGGGAGCAAAAACCCAGGTGAGGACGGTGGGAGGAGACTCAGAGCATTTCACCGTCTTGACAGGATTACATCAGGGATCTACTCTTAGTCCCTTTTTGTTTGCTTTGGTGATGGATGTGTTGACGCGGCATATTCAAAGGGAGGTGTCGTGGTGTATGCTTTTTGCAGACGATATAGTTCTGATTGATGAGACTCGAGGGGGTGTGAATGACAAATTAGAGGTGTGGAGACAAACTCTTGAGGATAAAGGGTTCAGGTTGAGCAGAAGCAAGACAGAGTATTTGGAATGCAAGTTTAATGACGTGAGGCTGGAGGATGAGGTGGTAGTGAAGCTGAAATCACAGGAGGTATGTAAGAGGGATAGTTTTAAGTATCTCGGGTCCGTTATCCAGGGTAATGGTGAGATTGACGAGGATGTCTCGCACCGTATTGGGGCGGGATGGATGAAGTGGAAGCTCGCGTCGGGGGTGTTGTGTGATAAGAAGGTGCCGCCCAAGCTTAAAGGCGAATTCTACAGCGTGGTAGTCCGTCCGGCCATGTTGTATGGATCGGAGTGTTGGCCAGTTAAGAATTCCCACATCCAAAAAATGAAGGTAGCAGAAATGCGGATGTTGCGCTGGATGTGTGGGCTGACTAGAGGGGATAGAGTTCGGAATGAGACTATCACGGAGAAGGTTGGTGTGACTCCAGTGGAGTGCAAGATGCGGGAAGTCCGATTGAGATAGTTCGGACACGTGAAGAGGAGGGGCACGGATGCCCCGGTTCGTAGGTGTGAGAGGCTAGCGTTGGATGGTTTTAGGCGGGGTAGGGGTAGGCCGAAGAAGTACTGGGGTGAGGTGATTAGGCGGGACATGGAGCAGTTACAGCTCACCGAGGACATGACCCTAGATAGGAAGGTCTGGAGGACGCGAATTAGGGCAGAAGACTAGGGCCAGTTTGGGTCGCTAGTGTAGGGAATTACTTGGTGGGGGTAGTATCCTTGTTATGATTCTGTGTTCCTTGTTTTAGTACGAGTCTGGGTGCTTTCCTCTGTTTTCTTTTACTTATGGGTGCCGTATTTATGTTATTTATGTTATGTAATCTTGTAATCTTGTTCTGTGTTTTACTATGTATTTGTGTGGTATCTCGTGTCTTGAGCCGGGGGTCTATCGGAAACAGCCTTTCTACTTCTTTAGATGTAGAGGTATGGACTGTGTACATCTTACCCCCCCCCCAGACCCCACCAGGTGGGAATACACTAGGTTTGTTGTTGTTGTTGTTGTTGCTACATGCACATGCAAAATAGGACAAAACCACTCTCTAAGCAATAATTACAACTAACCTAAATTCTATCCAATGCAAATTTCATGGTCTTAAGCCTAAAGTCTCATAACTAAAGAAAATATGAAATAAAATTGATATGACAGAAAAAAAATATGAGGAAAATCCATTATACCATGAAATCCTATCCCAACCTAAACTAAGGATTCTTGATCTGAGGTTCAAACAAATATCCTACTCTAAGATCCTTGATTTATAGTACTAATGGATCTATTTGTGCGTGGATATTTCTTAACTTCTCTAAATATTTTTATTTTTAGTGTATTTATTTTAATTTTATTAATGTTCATATCTTGGGGGTTGATTCAATGGTATTTGATTAAATGCTTTACTTAATATTCTTTAGTTTTTTCTCTTAGTTTTTGTAATTCTTGTATATTATTTTGGAGGTATTCTAAATATTCTATATCTTTTGTTCTAAACTATTCAATTAAATTCTCTTTCATAAGTATTTCTGTCAATCTTATTTCTTCCATATCTTGTCTCCAATATTTTAAATACTCATAGTCTATCATTTTATCCTAAAGTAGTTGTGATACTGCAAATTTCTTTGTAATAATTTATTCTAATTGTACTATATATGATATTACATTCTAGGTTATCTATTTCGTTAATTATCATGTCTTTTTCATCTATGAATAATTCTATGTCTAAATCATATTCTAAACTGTCTTTTAATTCTAGTTGTTTTATGGTTTTGTTTAACCAAACTAATCTTTCTTTTAATTGTTCTCTTCCTTTTCTAAGTTGGTTTCTATAATTAATTTCTTCGTATAGCCAACTTAGTTTTTCTCTAACTCTTTGAATATATTCTAGCATTTCTTAATCTGTATAATATCCATCTGAATAATTATCTAGGTAGTAATAGTGATTGTCATCACTTAAGTATATTTCTCCTAACTCGTCTTCTATCTGATTTATATCTAACTCTTCATCTTCAATGTTAGATATTTTTTTCATATTATTTTTTTTACGTCTATAATTTCTATATCTCTAAGTATGTATAAAAATAGTACTTCAAAATTATCTGTCATTTAGGTGGGTTAATTAAATACTTTTTCATAATTTTCTTTAGTTGTTTGTTTTAATCTTATTAATTCCTCTATATTTTCATTAAGGTATTCTATATATTTTATATCTTTGGTTCTCATATATTCTTCTAAATTTGTTTTCATTAGTTTTTCTATTAATTATATATTTTTCATATCCATTTTCCAATATTCGTAATTTATCATGATTGATGTGTAGGTTTGGTATGTAAGTATTTATAAGAGTAGTAGGTAGATAAGATATGTAATTTATTCTAGTCATAAAATATTTATCAAATATTTTTTTCAATATGATTTTTCTTATATCTACAATTCTATATCCTTAAGTACATACAAAATAAGTATTTTAAATCTATCTACCATTTCGTCAGATAAATAAGTATTCATTTTTCATATGATGCTTTTTCAAAATCTTCCCTTCAATCATACACATAACAAAATATGATCATTTTAGATTACTATATACTAGATTATTATTAAATAACATATTCTTCGGTCACTATTAGCATGGTAATCTGAATACTTTTCCCTTAAACAGCGCCTCTACTCTGGCTACTCCCCTATCATGGCTTTCTTGTCTCACCTGTTTCTCCTTTAGGATGGCATAGTTCTTAAGGATTTTTCTCCTTTTCTACTTTGCTAATAAACTTCTTAACATGCTATTTTTCAAATAATTCTACTATAAAGTAACTAACATGAACCTATCTTATCATATCCTGATTGTTAGGAATTTATAAATTTAGCTATTCATAATCATAAATAAATATACCTGATCTGGTAGGTTTGATAATTCTGGGTTTTGTTCATCCATAGCTTTTGCTTAGAAATATATCTGCTTTTTATTAAATATTCAAAAGTTTTTTATTTACAAAGAAGGAGGTTTGCTTCAACATATGAAGACTTGCCTCTAACTGGGCAAAATGCTCATCTATTTATAACCTAAGAATGAAAGTGTGTATACTATTTTACTTTACACCTGTCCTAATATATCTTTACACGTCTCCTACTTAATAATTACATCTTTTACAAAAAGTCTTACAAAGACAAAAAAGCAATTATAGCAAGTGTCAAAAAGTCAACAAAATTAAAAAGTCAATAGTTCCTATACATTATTTATGTAAAGGAAATCAAGAAAGCTATCTACATGTCGCTTCCATGATTTGATATCTTGTATTTTATTTTTTCCATTATTGCTCTGTAGTTATCTTCTAGCTGGCGTCCTTATCTTCTTGGTTGATTTTTTATTTTATTCTAACTAGACTTCTGGGATAATATTATCTCCTCCATTACATCTCAAACATTGATGGTCTGGATATTTGTGTCTAATTATCTTGTAATATCTTGTTAATAATCTGTCTAAAATAAATCCTTTCCTAATTGCTCTTGCAGTAGATTATTTTTCTAGGTTAAGTAACGTCATTATCTATTGTCTAACATCTTCCATATCTATTTGTCATAGTCTCTTGAATTTGAATAAATCATTTGATGGTCTCTTGAATAATAGCTCCATATTGGGTTTCCATTGATGTAATTATTTGCTAATTCTTGAATAATTGTAGTTAATCCAATAAGTCATTTATTTGTATAAAATCAGGTATCTCGATTTTAGGTATCTCTGGCTTCTATACAATATCTTCCGGTATAATCATATCTCTAGTTAATCCTATTTTTACAATTTGTATAACTGGTTTGATCTCGTCGTATAACATCTCTGTTGGTGCAGTATAAAACTTTATATAAAATAGATTTCCTTTGTTTACTCTTTTATAGGTGGTGAATACTTTATGTAATTCTTCTATAGCTATTAGTTTTTCTCCATCTTGGGTATATACAGTATTTAATAATCCCTAGTTGAAACATGTTTTTATTAAGCTTGGATTGGTTTTGGGTAGTGCGATTAGCTTGTTGTAACCTTGTAATTTTTGGGTTATATAGTTTGTGTTTGGTTCTTGGATATTTGTAACTCTGGAGTTGAGGTTTAGAAAAGTTTGTACTTTGTAGATATTTTCTATATATCCTCGGGCTATATGGTTATAAGCCTTTTTATCTTGATTCAAACTATCTCGATATGTGGTAATTTGTGGGGGTATGTACAAGAGGTCTTTTTGTATTTTTGGTATAAATGGTTTTTCAAATATCTTATTCATGTTCATGTTCTGATATCTAACTTCTTTGCTTGTACCTGCAATTGTAGATTGATAAACGTTATGGGTTTTATGGAGTGTTCCAGCGTCTCCTTTTAGCTCTGAATTTTTAATGTCTTCCGATCGACATAGCTCTGCACACTACTGAGTTAGTTGATTTGTAGCTTTAGACTTCCATTTAACTTCATTAGTCTTTAACTTTTCTATTTCATTACTCATACTGTCCACTTTCATTGAAAACGTAGTTAGGGTTTTGAGTATCTTTTCTAAAGCATCATCTTCTATTATATCAGTTTGTGTAGCTTTGTCTTGATATGTAATCTGCAATAACATTTTTGTTAGTACTAATTACTTCAATTGTAAATGTAAAATTTAATATATTTAATACTAGTCTTCGAATCTCATTCGTTGTAACTGAATTTTGTATTTTCTTTGTTAACCACCAACGTACCTGTGTATTATCTGTCCGTACAATAAATTTGTTATATACAATATATGACTCAAATGCTAATAAACATTTATATAATAAACATAATTTTTTTCTATTTATTTCCCATTTTATTTCTGTTTCATTAAATGTACCTGAGTAGTATCTGCAATGATGTTCTAATTTTTTATTTTCGTACCTATATTTAAGTACTCCTCCATAACTATATTCACTTGCATCTGCTTCTACTATATATATAAATTTTTTATCTTCGTCTGGGAATTGTAATTTTGGAAATTCTTTACAAAGTATTTTTATTTTCTGGACTTGTTTTTTATCTTCTCCGTTGTAATTATATTCTACGTCCTTTTTAAATTTTTTCTGTAAGGCTTTAGGTTTTCTTCTAGTTTTGGTATATATTCTCTTACTTGGTTTACTAATCCTAAAAATGATTGTAATTTCTTTTTTGTATCTAATTCTTCTTTTGAATTTATTATTTTTTGTGCTATATCTTGTTGCATTTTTACTCCACTTTTATCTATTTGTATTCGTAGAAACTCTATCTAGTTTTTCATAATTTCGGCTTTCTTTTCACTTAAACTTATTTCCATTTTTTCTATTATATCTGTAAATTGTTCTAATAATTTTAAATGTTTCTCTTTAGTTTTTATATATAGTAGTATATCATCTATATATAATATACAATTAGGTAATTGTTTAAAATAACTATCCATAAAATATTGATATCTACCTGCTGCATTTTTATATCCAAATGGTAATATGTTCCATTTATAAAATCCTTGTGGTGTCGTAAATGCAGTTAATTCTTTAGAATTTTCATCTATTTTAAGTGGTAAAATCCTGATTTACAATCAAATTTACTAAAATAATTTTATCCTTGTATTTGTCTTATTTTTAATATCTTTTTTGGTATTGGATAATTATATGTTAAATTTTTTGCATTTAGGTTTCTATAATCAATAACCATTCTACTTTTTCCTCTTTTTTGTTCACTATGTTTATTTACTATAAATGCTGGATTATTGTGTTTACTATTGCTTTTTTGTATATACTGTTTTTCTAATAATTCATCTATATGCATTCTAAATTTTTTTAAATCGTCAAAATTATATGTTAATGGTTTTTGAGTTATTATGCTATTTTTATCTATTAATTCAATTTTTATAGTAGTTTTATGTTTTTCCCCTCCTCCTAATGGATCTTCACTATATAATTGTCTTAATTTTTTCTTATTATTTCTACCTTATCTATATAAAATATAGTTATTTCTTTTTTATTTATCGAAACTACAACTAGTTCTACTGTGTCTTCTGTATTTTTTATATTTTCTAACTTTTGTGTAATTTTTTCACTTCCTTCTATCCAATCAATTTTCTTTCTTATTTTATTAGTAACTCTTTTTGCTCTTACTTTCCGTTTAATGGTGTTGTAAACCACCAATCTGTTTTAGTTATTATATGTGGGTATAATTTATCTAAAAATGATATTCCTAAAAGCATATCTTTTAATGTTAGTTTATAATTATAGATTTCTTCTATTGTTATTATTTTATCCTATATTTGTATTTTTATATTTTTAGCTTTATATTTAATTAAGCTTCCTTCATTATTAAATCTTTTGACTACTATTGGTGTTTTTAATTTATCTCATTTACTTTCTGGTAAATAGTTGTATCTATATAAGTTTGCTTCTACTCCTGTATCTATCATAGATGTATAATACCTATTATAATATCCTTCTACTATTATTTTTACAAGTACATATATTTTCATATCATGTTAAAGTTCTTTTTCTGAATAATCTTTCTTTATTACATGTTATAGATAATTGTGTATGTTCTATATTATATGGTTTTACTTGTTCTAACCATTTTATTCCTAATATTTTGTCTTCTTTTTGCATTTCTTCTTTTATTTTAAATTCTATTTTTATTTTTCCGACTCTTATTATTATTTCTTTTTCTGTCATATCTTTAATGTTTATTAGACTCTTTGGTAGATCTGGGCATATATCACTATTAGATTTTATTTCTTCACTTTTTACTAGATATTTTGCTATATAATTTTTTTCTTGTCCTTTGTTTAAGAGTATTAAATATTCTTTTTCATTTATTGTTCCTGTTATGTAATATTGATTTAAATTAACTCTTGAAGTTGTTTCATAACTTGTTCTTTTTTATGAGCTTGATCTATTCTTTTTGTTGTACTTATTCTATCATTTATTATTTCTAAATCTTCTTCTATATTTATGTCTTTGTAACTATAATCATTACTATCAATTTTTTTTACAAATTGTTCAAAAAGACTTTCTATTTGTATTTTATTAATTTTATTTTTTCCTATTATTTTGTTTTTTGTTATTAATACATATAGATTTTTACATCCTGCTGTAAATATTTTACTTCCTGGGGATAGTTCTATTCCTGATATTTTCCAATATAATACTAATGATTTATCTATATTTTTATCTGTTATTGCTATTGAATAATTCACACTTATTATAAATTTAAATTTTTGGTATATTAAATTTCCTTTTATGGCTGTTATTTTACTTTTTTCTATAGGTTTTATAATTCTATCATCTGCTAAATATAATTCTATTGGTGTATCTAATCCTTCTCTAAAACATGTTTTTATTAATATCTCTGTCCCTCTAAGGTGTATATATTTTATTGAGTTCTTACTTTTTATATCGTTTATTTCTTTATTAATTATTTTTTTTGTTACTAGATATACTAGCTCTTCCTTTTCCATATCTACAGTCTATTATATGTTCTTTTTGGCTTACTACATAGTAATCTTTCTTTTTTCTACTAAATATATTTTTTTACTGTTGGTATTTTAAATATTTTTTCTACACTTAAGTCCAACTCTTTTCCTTTTATTTCGTCAAATATATTACTGTCAAATATTATTTTTTTGATCTATTCCTTCTTCATTTAAATATTTTTCCTTTGTTATTATTTTTATATCTTCTTCAGTCATTTGATTCATCTAATTCACTATCTATTTCATTATCTGTTTCATTTTCCGAAATTTCATATATACTATCTTCACGTTGCTTCATCCCAACTTTTTATTATTTTTGAACTAAATGGTTCAGGTAATTTACTAAAATATAATCTTCTTATTTCTTTACTTTCTTCTACATTATATGTTTCTTTATAATGATATTCTTTAAATACGCACGTATACTCATCTATATAGCACATATTACATAATGCTAATTTTAACATTAAATTCCTATTCGTAGCTCTCTTTATTTTACTCTTCTTCTTCTATTGTTATACTACTAAATTCTTCTCTTATAGCTATTTCATATTTTTTCAATATTTCTGTTGGTAGTATTTTAGTAGGTATTGATGTTCCTTCTGTTTTATTATCAGATCGTAGTACTTTTTTACTTGCTTCGGCTAGGTTTAAAAACCATAATTTTATTGTTCCTATTAATGTCTTTTTTATATATTCTGGTGTATTTGTTGTATCTATTTTATTATCTAATAATTGTTTTGACATGTATTCTACCCATAGTTGTATTATTTTATTTGTGTCTATTACACGGTCTAAATCTAAAAAGTTGTAATTAATTATTTGTTTTGGTGTCCATTTATTATATTCATCCTTTGAATTATATCGTTTAAACTTATTTTTGTAATTATAGGTTGGTTTTGATGTACTAGGCATTATGTTTTTATCTAGAGTATTTACTTCTGTATTTATTAGTTCTACGTTTTCTTTATTAATTACTTCTTGTTTTTTCATTAATTTCTAGTTTTCCTATGTTTTCTAGAATTTTTGTATATGTTTCACTATCTTCCGAATCATAATTATCTGTTTCTTCAGCATCTATTGTATTTATTTCTAATTCACTGGTTTTTGGTTCTTTATTTTTTATTTCTAATTTTTCTTTAAATTGATTTATCTCGTTTAATAATTTTTGTTCTTTATCTTTTTCTTATTTTTCTTTCTGTATATTTTCATATAAATCTTTTAGCAGTTGTAGTTCTTTTTCTACTTCAGCAATCCTACTATTTTTAGTTTCTTCTATTTTTCGTATTTCTTATGTGGTTTGTTGTTTTATTTTATCTATTTTCTTTTTTCTGTTTATCTCTTCATTTTCTCTTTCTATTCTTATCATGGCTGCCAACTTATCTTCTAATTTTAATTCTTTTTTTTCTAACATTAAATATAAATGTTCACCTATTTTCTTATATCTTCTTCCTAAATTAGAGAATACTATTTTTATTTTTAATCCTTCATGATTTTCTTATATTTTTTCATCTATTATAAATTCTTCTTTGTTCATTTTATTTAAATGTATATAGGTTATGTTGATATATATATTCTAAACTATCTATTGTTGATTCTAAATTTGATATTTCTTCTTTTTGTGCATTTATTGAATTTTTACTAACTCCGGCAATTATGTTATACTGTAGTCTTTCTATCCTTATTTTTAATTCTTTATGTTTTTTCAGATATTATTTGTTTTAATTCTTTATATTTTTGTAATTTCTGTACGCTATTCATCTAAATAATATTTATAATATTTTTGTGGATATCTAAATCTAATTTCATCATAATTAATAAATTAATCAAATAAATCTAAATATATACTACTTCCGTAACTTTAATTAGCATAGGCTTTGATACCATTTAATTAGTCTTTTCCCTGCTTTTAAGTCTGGTACTATGTCATTTTAAGACCCAAATAGGGGGTTTTATGGGATTAATTGATCTCCACTCATTCTTCCGATTAATCTTCCGAAAACTAGAAAAGTTCTCTCAAAGAAAGAAAGCCTAGGGTCTCTTCAAGTACCTATCTGAAGTTCTTGTCTAGACAAAATTAGTAACGAGGTATGTGGGATCTTCAATGAGAGTTTCATTTTGCTCTCATAGTCCTAATTATTGTGAATATAGTTTTAGTAAGGCATTCTATTGATTAAGTTCTATTTTTAGAATGTATGCATGATTTTAATAGTATTATTTTAGTTTGTATGCTCGAACCATGATTTCACATGATTTATTATTGTTTAGCTTCATCGACTCAAAATTTAGCATGAATAGTTCCATGATATCAAAATTTAGTAATATTTTTTTATGAAATAAGTATCATTCTTTATTTTCAGCCATTAATTTTATCTGTTTATGACCAAAGAGTAAATATAATTTGTTTTGGAGTAGTATTTAGCACTATGAGGACAAAAGCTTAGATAATCCAAGTTCCAGGACTACGTTTCCATTGTAGGACTAGAGTTGCTCCACTAATAAGGTCAACTATTTGGCATAAAGGGCCCAGTCGTAGATCGACATCAGACAGATTCTATACCTATTGAAAGGTGTAGGGCACCCTCTAAACCGAAGTTATATGTTGGACTTTATGATTCTTACATAGTTTGTGTTATTTGTAAGAAACTCCCTGTATCAACTTTTATTTATATTAAATAACTTACGATTTCACAAATTTACAACTTAGATATGGTTTATCTCTCATCACAGAAAATGATTTAAGCATTATAGTTTGGACATGCATTTTTAAAGGATTATAACTCTTTCAGGTTTCAATCTTATTTTCATGATATCGCTCACTGCATGATTTAATGTTATTAGCATGATCTTACAAACTTAATAAATTCAATAGTACTAATAACATACCTTTCTCATGTACTTTATCCTATCATAATATAGATTTAGGTTCTCGCTCCCAGACTTGTATCTTGTTAGCTCAGCAAAAATGTTCCACATACCAACTTTGTGTTACTTTCATAAGATAGAATAATGTACTTGACAAGTTTGCACTTTATCCAATCATAAAATAGATTCAGGTGATCCCTCGTAGACTTGTGTCTTGTTAGCTCAGTAAGAAATGTTCAACATACCAACTTTGTGTTACCTTCATAAGGTAGAATAATGTACTTGACAAGTTTCGTGATTTAACTCATATTCAGTAACAGCAAATTGAACTAGTTCAAGAGTTTTCCTCATATTTCAATATAATTATAAGCATATTTGTATGATTATAAGAGTATTACTTAGAACAAATAAGACACGGGTTCAGTCAACCTAAGTCCCAAACTATGTGCTACCATAGGTTAAGGGGTCCTTACCAGTTGATAGTGTCTCCCTTTGTCCAAATGGGCTCATGAGTGAATTCATGCCATTCATGGTTCTACCCTTGGAAAGGTATAGAACAACCTCCCAACAAGCGTTACATGTTTGATACCATGATGCTTATATGGACTATATTGGTTACGAGAATCTCCTACATTGTCAGACTCGGTATTTGTACATAGCCCTCTATTTAGTTTTACTTGTTTCTAACTTTGATTTTTCAAATTACCATTTCATATCAGTATATATGCATCTTTTATAGGGTCATTGTACTATAGTACAATATTCACTTCTTACATTCAGTATATTACATTAGCATTTCCAACATGTTTGTTATTTTATAGTTTCATATCTCACATACTTAATATATCCAATGTTCTAATTGCATACTTTCTATTTGCACTGTATCATTTTATAATATAGTTTTGGATGATCAGCATTAGTCTCACAGTTAGTACTCTCCAATGCCACCTCAACATTTGTTAGTGGTAAGTCCTCATCATCTGAGGTCTAGATATTATGGTTTATTTTCTTTTCATTATTAATTATCATTTAGATAATTAGAGTTAGCTTGGTGCTTATCCTTACATCTCATATATTAGTAGAGGCTATAGATAAACAATTAGAAATTTCAACTTTAAAGTTTGCGACAGACATAAAGGGTGTTTGAATTGGCTTATTTTAAAGTGCTTTTGGCTTTTAGACACTTTTTTTTTAATTTTTGGGGGTGTTTGGCCAAGGCAAAATTTAATTTTAAGCATTTCACTTTAGGCTTAAAAATTATAAATAAAATCCAAAAGTAGTTTACTACCTACTTTTGGCTTTTAGCTCTTAAGTCACATAAAAATATCCCATCTAATCACCCCCTTAGTATTTATTTCATGATTCTATTCAAACCTATATTTATTTTAGGTATTCATTCTTAAATTAAGTTAGCTTCTATATCAGTTATTCGATTGCCCTTCAGTGGTATTAGTTTTATGTTATGCCATGGGTTATCTTGGGTTAGTTTTGGCTATAACCATCATGTGACATCCATGGTGTAGATACGGGTCATGAAGAACTTAGTGTCAAAGCATCCTATTTATAGTGTCTTGGGGTGTCTGAAATCTACATTAAGTAGAGGTTCATTAATGGGTGTAAAGCGCACCACACTTATAAGAAGAGACTACAAAATATTTTATAAAAGTCTTACTTCTTTTATAATCATGTTATGTGATAGATTTTAAACTCTATTCATCCTTCTAACTCACGCTCTATGTATTAATAGAAAATACCTCCTAAAAAAGCTAAAGAATGAATGAACAAAAATGGTAACCAACAAGCTCCACCAACTCCTACAGATCTCTTGAATAAGCAAGTCACTTATGTCGAGTTTAGGGATACTTTTCAAGTGCTTTAGACATAACCAAAAAGGTCAATCGCAAGATATTATACCTGTTAATCCTGATTGGAATGTATCTACAATGCTAGTCTAGAACTTAACTTGGATAAATATTCAAGAGTTCTATTGCTTGAAGTTGGATGAGGATCCATAGATTTTATAGAGAATTTTCAGAAGACCAATAAAATTATGGGCATTACTTCAATTAAGAGTGTAGATTTGGCTACTTATCACTTACAAGGGGTGATACAAACTTGTTCATATAGAGGAAAAAAGGTAGACATATGTACTTAGGCCTAATTAATAGGGTGTAATGACCTAATTTTTTATGATTGATATGGATTATTCATTTCTACACAATTTGACCATTTTATCCATCCCTAAGGTTGTATTATGGTATTTTTGAGTATGGGGATATGACCCAACCCGACCCAGGGCCTTGTCGCAATGGGCATCCCAAGTCTAACCAAAACTAGAGACTACCCACATTATCCAACCCAACCTCCAGCCGTCTGCCTTGGCTTGGCTGAATTTGGAGTATATATTAAGATAACATAACTGTCCAATTTATAAACTCTATGATAGGACTATTAACGAGACCGACCCAACTGAGTCCAACCATACGAACCTAACAAAAAGCCAAACCAACCAAACCATAACCAAATAAGTTCCATAATAATTATATATGATCCCATAATAAAAGAGGATGGAATAGTAAGAAATTTAGTCCTACAGTATCAGCTCCAATACTAACACTAATACCAATTATAAGGCTGATACAATTACCGATCCCGCCCATACAAACCCATAGTAGTTCCACAAAATCCTCTAACAAAAAGAATACCAAAATCCATTTGGGACACGTCCCAAGTGATTTCACAAAAAACTATATCTCAATCAGAAGTATAATGCGGTCGACTGGTTGGGGTCGTTCCCACAAGGAAAATATGAGCAGTTTCTTGTTTTGATTTAATCCTTGAGCAGTGGATAAAAGTAAATTCGGGGATTTTGTTATCAATATAAAAGAGTAACCAATTCTTGAGTGCTTTTGAGTTGTAATCAATCAGAGACAAACATTAGGTCTGTGTTCCCCCTGACATCTCAACTCAGTAGTTTTGTCGTGATCAACCCACTATTCTATTGCTAGGTATGCAAAGCCTACAAGCTATGTATTATCAACCACCTTTTGAGTGCAAAGATAAATCTCACCCTTTGACTAGGTTATCATCGTCGGATGTCACCTAGTTGCCCCTTGCTATGGGCCCAGTTCACTTGATCCTTGGTTATCAGACAAAGTGATAAGATGGAATGTCGGGACTATAAAATAGAGGTAGAAATCCCAAATTACAGTCCTAATCTTTTTTTCCTAATCACAAGCTTTCTTGGTTATCAAAAGACTGCAAATATAGGCTTTTATCTCAATATGGTATAGGTACTTGAAATCAGTTGTAATGAAGAAGAATTAGAATACATGCATCACCTTAGAACAGATATGCCTCACACTTCCACTACGTTGCTAATCTGCTAGGGTTCCCACAACCCTTGATAAGTGAAATTATCCACTCATGTTTGGGAAAGGAACCATGATTATCAATAAAGAATACATAAAATCAATCACACAATAATGAGATGAATAAACTCCAAAGTCTTGAATTGAATAAAACCCTAAAATCTCAATAACAATTGTAAAGTATGTCAAAGTATGTTGTACAATGTAATAGAATTTAACCTAATAAAAGATAAACCATAGGGTTTTTATAGTATCTCAAAAAAATAATAAATTCCTATTAAAAATGAGATAGGTAAAGTTAAGTTGGCAGTCGGTATGACTCGGTCGTCACTCGTATCCTCAGCTTATGATTCGTACCCTACCTTGTCATAACTATTCCAGTATCTAGTCTACCCACGACTTTAACTCTCTGCTCATCTTATGATTATAGCTTACACATTATAACCATGTGTACGACTTGAATTTTTTATCCATATCCACCTGGGACTTTGGTCTTTTCAGATCTTGATCACTGGTTTGCATAAGACCTCTCAATATGAGTCGTACTCTGACATCCGACTCGTATAATTCTGAAACTTCAATTTGTGGATAGTAGCTTGGATTTTGTTATACATACGACTTCAGCTTATGACCTATATCCTGCCTTACGGCTGAGATACTTGAGTTGTATCCTTCTCAGATTTGGTTTTATTGTACTTAAGATTCAACATACGAGTCGTATTAGTTTGTTACGACTTAGGTTCTGAGTCGTATACTAATCAATGTTGGTATTTTAGATATTTTTCTCTTTTTTTGTTCAAGTGCTATTACTGACCTGTTTTACCTGTAATTCATACCAAAGTGCATCATATCAAACAAAATACCCTAAGTTCACACATAAATTCTTGGTTTGAAGCATCGCAATTGTCGTGTTTCCACACCATATCAACACCTTCAACTTATACTTTCGCGTGTCCTCAGGCAAACAAAACCAAATACTATTTTGTACCCTTGAGGAAATGCTCAAAACAGGAAGATCTCAAACAACAACCCATGGCAGTGATTTTGAATGTAATTTCAAATTTGTTGTTCCCCCTTTTTTTTCAACTCGAACTTGCGTATAGCAATCTCAACACATGTAGAAACACGAAGGGATCCGATGATGGCATTACATTAGCAATAGACAATTTGGCACAGATATATTTTACAGATGTCAAACAATCTAGCAACCTAACAACATAACCCATGTGCACTCATAGTCAAAGAAATTACACTCTCTCTTCATACATCAACTTATTTTGGGATCTAACAAGTAACTCTCGCTTTCACAAAGAAGTTTCACCAGTATGTATAAAATGCCATAGGCTTGCCCTTATGATCTTTTCCTAAGTTTTCAGACAGTCATGGTAAAATCACTATAGGGCTTTCTTTGGCTTGTAATGTAGGCTAGGATTCTTTTAGTGACTACGCCTCCTAGACACTACGCTTTTCTTGGGGTACTTTCCATTTTTTCATTTATTTTCACCATTATATCTCCTTTTTAAGCATATTCTAATCGGTTCAGGTTTAGCATTTTCTAGTGATTAAATTTTCTTTTTCTTTTACAATACTTGGACATATTTTTTTCTTTTCATACCTACCCATATTTCAGCTATTTTTCTTCTACCCCTTTTTTTCATACGGGTTTTATCTTACGCATGCCCATAATAGCCACCCTCAACTTAAGCTATTTGCCTGAGTTGAGGTGTACAATATCCACAGGACGATCAGGGTTAAAAATAGATTTATTTCAGCTAAATAGGAATGTAATAGGTGTAAGAAGAAAATTTGGTCTATTAAGGCTCAAACATTTGGAATAAGGGGATTTACTCATCTGGTAGGCATTTTAGGCTGAAGTGGACTCTTGGAAAAAGGACCTATGATCACTTCTTACCTAACTATCCTAGAACTCGGTAAAAGAACCCATTCAAGTTTTAGATTCTAACATAATTGAGAACTCAGTAAACCTTACGCACGCTTGCACAGGGATATATTACTAAGTACCAGATATCCAACTCTGCACTTGTTTTGTCCCTACTTGTACTATCCCTAATCCTAATGTCATTATACAATAACCAACAGTTTCAACACAAATATAAAAATCATGTGATTATTTAAACAATAAAATTTTGAGGGGGATTAACATTTTCAACTCTTCAGCACAGTTAACACTACTTTTAACAAAATCAGATAAAAAATTCACAACAACCAGTAGTGTCAAACTCGATCACCAAAATAAAAATCAGTATCAAAATCATTAAATGCAACCTACACTTTTAAAATCCATAAAAATCATAGTTAAAAATTCAAAATATCTGCAACCATAGGTGCGCTGATCTACTCCCTATCTCAACTGCCTGCATCACAGCTGTAAGTCATAACAAATTTTTCATTTTAGCTATATCTCAAAATTTTCAAACTGGTCCTAAATTTTTGGTACCCCACTCCATCTTAAGAATATTGCACTGTCCTTAGTAAGTCAAAAATAAGATAGAGTAGGGAAAAAAGTCATACCTAGGAGCTTAAGGCACTGGAGCATCAACATTCATAAGTGGGCCCTCGGATCGGGTCCTACTCTCATCAACAACTATCCCAACTAGGACTGGATCAACAATAAGTAGGGGCACAACATCGACCCCATCAGCTTCAGGATCTGGATCTCTCAATCTGCTAGAATCCACTAGCTATCTCCTGGTCCTTCCTATCCTGGTTTCCATGACGTCTGGCCTTCTTAGCATCTCTTGCCTCTTTCTTGTTTTCTTTCTCTTCTTTCTTATTTCACTTCTTTTATGATCTTTTTGCCTCGATCTACACAGTCTGCTCATCCACCGGTATGGCCTAAATATTCGACACCACATCTATGGGAATCATAGTCTTTATAATGGGCTCAATAATCACCAATCTCTCAGATAACTCAACAACCATAACCTTTATATCAGAAATCTCTGTTCGAATAGCAGTAAAATTGGGCGTCTGCCTACTACCTAACTATCTAATGATCCTTGACTCAAATGTATCTAGGCGGTCATGAACGCGCCCATCATGTACTTCCAGCTGCTGTTTTATCTAACTCTATACTCCATCTCCCATATTGTTAACTTTCGCAACAAGTGTAAACAACTGAGTCACTACCTGTGTCCACTTAGCCTGCGAAATCATAATAACACCAGGGGGCATACCTCATGGCCTAGGTGGCACGGACTGAACTGGCGGTGGATCACTAGAAGTACTCGCTCTATCTTTAGATGCAGTGTCAGTCCGCGAACCTATCTCAATAGCCTCGACAGTAAAAATAAAATCTATATGATCATCTTATGGGAAAGCTCCCACCATAACCTCTGTTTCCTACCTCATAGGTTGGGCTAGTGGGCTGGCTGCATCACAAATAAGCCTGATACCAAAAGCCCGATGGGCCTGTATCATCTCATCAATGCCAAGAATCTCCTATACCTCCGTAATTAAATATATTTGTGTGATCATGCAGGTGTATACTAGCAACACCTTTTTCTCTGCAATAAAATTGTCTTTCAACTCTCGAGCCAAGAACTGACCAAAAAAAATGCAACTCCACGTGTAAATCTAGCTATCATCGTAGCCAAAAATAGGCTTAGGATATCATCACCTGTAGTTGGACATAGTCTGTGATGGGATATAGTCCACCATGCCTTACCCTCAAAAGTTAGGGAACTTTTTTTGATTTGTTGCGAATCCCTAATACCACCTATAACCAAGTGGCATGCTCGCCATATGCATCAATTCTCTCAGCTATCCATCAGAACATCACCATCTTGTCATCTGTACCTAAATTTTGGTTGGTGATCTTTCTCATCTACGCTATTTTGTAGTCCATCTCGGCTGTGTTAGCCGGAGCCTGATATGCTGGCCCATATAAAAATCTCCTCATCAGTTGTACCGGTTGGTTATGGCTTGTGACCAATAGTTATAAGATGGTTAGAAACTTTTGTTCAATCAATTTTCTTCCCAGGTGGGTACGATATATATGTACGTGTCGTAAGGTCTATATATGACAAGTAACGTTGAGTCGTATCTATTCCAAAACTATGAATTTGTTAGATTTCCATGTTTTTAGTATGTATGAGTCTCATTAAGACTACTATACCGGTGGGTACGAGTCGTAAGGAGTCCCATATGCACTGCAACATAGAAGTCCAACTTACTAAGTTTGACTCCAATGAAATTCCCAATCTACTCATTACTTTATCAAGCTATATCCAGCATTTCAAAACACATAGGCACACAAAAGTCTAAGTATAAACCCTAGTTCATCCCCATTCTCCATTTTCAAAATCAAAATCAAAATATAAGGTACCAACAATCAACATTTGAAGAAATTTCACTTAAACCAAGTTATCAATAACTCATACAATACTTTTAAACTTACCACACAACAAAAATATAATCGAGAACTTACTTGCTATGTGTATAGTAGAGGATTCCGATTTTGGATATAAAAAGCTACAAATTCAAGTTAATAATCGCACCAAATCGAGAAATTAAAGTTGTTGGAAGTTAGATTCAGTCAAAAACAAGTTAATCTTAAGGATTTGAGTTTTATATTTAGAAGAAAATTATACGGGTATGAGTGAGAAGCCTCGGGTGTCCTATCTGGTCAACACTTTTTTATTATTTAAATTTTAGATCGGGTGAACACGAGGAGTGACCTAGTAAGTTGGGGTATGAATTATAGATACGATCCGTGCCTAGGCTTATGGGTTATTTCCTTGACTTGTATGGTCTGGGATTCTTACCTGGGTTCTGGAGTGGGTACGACTCTTAGTCACGATAACCAGAGACTACAACTCGTACTAAAAGTCATAAGCATTCCAGAAATTAATTTCTGATTTTGATTTATCTTCCATGTCATTGCAACTCCTACCCACAAGTCATACCATATAGATACGACTCATGAAGAGTACATATGAGACCTTTATAACTCTTTAGTATTTGTGTATGCACTCTTTTAGTCGTTCACATTGAACCAATACATTACCCTATAAAAGAAATAAGTACAAAAACATGGGTTTCCTTTTATGCAACACTTGATTTAACATCACAGAACGATGTGGCTAAGTTGGATACTTATCTTTCACCAACTAGCCTCATGGATTGCCTCTCATGTAGCACTGTATTTAACATCGTGGCACAATGGAGCTACCTTTATTACTCAGACTTCATCAAGGTTAACATCAGTTATTTCATTCATCTCTTTTATATTTCCCACATAGTGTTTTACTCTATGACCATTTACCTTGAATGGTTGCACACCATCCTTATGTAGTTCTAAACACCATAGGGATAAACTTTTGAAATTATGAATGGACCATGCCATCTAGACCTCAACTTTCCAGGAAACAAGTGGAGCCTGGAGTTATATAGTAGAATTTGATCACCTTTCTCAAATACCTTCTTCTTAATTTTTCTACCTTGATACAAATTCATCTTTTTCTTTTAAATTGCTGAACTTTTATATGCCCGGAGTCAGAATTCATCCAACTCATTGATGTTATTCACTCTTGACTTAGTTGATACTTTCATTCTAAATTCAGCTTCTTCAATTCCCATAGTGCCTTATGTTCAAGCTTAATCGGTAAATCTAAAGCCTTGCCATACACAAGCTGATAAGGTGAAGCACCTATAGGGTTTTGTAAGCTGTAAGGTAAGCCCATAATACATTATCTAACTTTTTGGACCAATCAGTCCTTTTGGCATTAATAGTCTTTTCCAATATGGACTTGATTTCTCTATTGGATACTTCGACTTGCCTACTATTCTACAGATTATAAGGTATTTCCACTTTGTGATTCACTCCATATTTGTCAAGAAGACTCTTGAATAGATAATACAAAAATGTGACCCTCTGTCACTAATAATAACACTTGGCATACCAAATTGTGAAATGATATTCTTTCTCAAAAATATTGTGACACTCCTTGCTTCATTATTAGGAAGATCAATTGCTTCCACCCACTTCGAAACATAGTCAACAACCACAAGTATGTACTTCATGACACCCAAACTCACAAAAGGTCCCATGAAATCTATGCCCTATACATCAAATACTTCTTATTTAAGATTGGGAGTCGTAGGTAATTCATGTCTTTTAGAAATAAAACCTTATCATTGGCATTGATCATAAGCAGATGCATAGTTATGAGCATCTTTGTATATTATCAGCCAATAATAGCCGTATCAAAGGATATTGTGAGCTATGCGGGCCCCTCTATGATGACCCTTAACTGGCGATGAATGACAAGCCTCAAGTATGCTCATCATCTTCTCCTCAGGTATGCACCTACGAATGATTCCATCTACATAAATTTTGAAAAGATAAGGTTTATCCCAGAAAAGCTTTCTCACCTCATGCATGAATTTCAGTCTTTGCTGATATAAATGATCATCTGGAACTAAACCACTGGATAGGTAGTTTACAAAGTCTACAAACCATGGAGTAAGATCTTGGGAGGCTTCTAATATGTAATACCCCATAATAAACTTAATTCATCTCCTAGAATTTGCATATAAGACTTATAACATGGAAATTTTACTAAGTGTTGAGGGACTTAGTGTTATTTTGACTTCCTTTACTTTGAGGATTCTTAAAGTTTCCTTTCTAACCCCGATACGTAAGTTTTTGAGTTGAATCATGTTTACAGGAGTAAGTAGCATATCTCGGGTGAGTTTTAGATTTTTCGGACGAGGATTGAACCCCCTTAGATTTTCCCAAAAAGAGTAGCCTACCATGATTCCATCGCGTCACGATGGCTATAATGATGATTGCCTTGGTGTGTCACGGTGAAGTGCAAAACCAAAATTGTCACTTTATAGTAACACACCACGATTGTATTGCGTCACGGTGAGTGTAGCATAGGGGAGTCACCGCATTGCGGTGAGGCCTTAAACAACACTCCTGCTAAGAAATTTAATTTCCAGGGGCAATTTATTACTTTTTTTCATGCGCCCACATCGTTAAAATAGAAGATTTAACCCTATTCTAAGAAGAATATACTCTTTATTCACAAAATTCCTCTCCAAGAAACCCTAAGGCTTCAACTTTAACTCCAAAAAAATCTAAGGTTTCACCATTTCTTTTTCAAGATAACCATGAATTCGAGTTTGTGCATTCAAGAACTTTAAGAAAAAGCTTTAAAACATCATTAGGAATTAACAGTTCAAGCTTCTATATTTAATTAATCAAATAAGGTATGTGGGGTTATAAACAAGGATACTCCTTTTATCCTTATGCCTAAAACTAGCTTTTAAAGATGAATTGTAATTAGGGTTCACACCTAAAGTATCTTGTTTTGAGTTATGGATTTATAAAGTGATTGAAGTATGAAATTCCATATTTGATTGATTTAAAGAATTCCTTTTTATGATTTGAATGCCATGATTATGACTTAAGGCATTGATTACAGATTTCCAGTTGAGTTTAAGCATGATATTATGATTTTAATTACATTATATTGATATCGTTGATGTATTTCAAGAAGTATATTGAGAATGATGTTTTGCTAACAATTTACATAAGTTTAAAGCATTTTTTTTTTGCCTTATGTTTTAGTATTGATATTTCAAGAAGATTATATTTTTGTAAGCACCCTATGATTTGTCTATATTCAGATTTAAGAAAGACTTGATCTTTCGATCCTCAGCTAAGATATGGAATCCACTTTATAGTTTTGATTTCAGTTATGATTATAGTTTAAAGTAAATAGATGCATAACTGGTTTTTATTGTAAACCCTTATGCTAGTTTTACAGTAGATATCCTACAGAATGAGTATATATATTAAAGGGAGTAGTATTTAGCATCTAGTTGGGTATGTGTCCTAGTTCACATTTCCCAGATCTACGAGCCAGCATAGGTATAGATTTAGATTATTCCCCTTTATATGGATGAAAATACAAATTGTAATCACTCTGCTCAGGTTATATTCCTTGGCAAGAATATGGCACCTTTTCCCAACATGAGGTTTTTCCTTAAGGGAACTAGGCATTAGTCACTATGACAGCTCTCATAGAATATGTCAGGTAAAAGAAGCTCCATAATAGAAAATATTAACAAAAAAGGATAAAAGAACAAATTTTAGAAACTAAGTGTAAAGGCTCACATACTTACTCAGATGTTGCCTTACACGAGACATCAATTATCAGATTTTAGTTTTTAGTTTTCATATGATAAAGGTGATTCCTTCTTACTTAGCCAGCATGATTTGAAAATAGAATAAGAGCACACTATTTTAAACTAAGTGTGGTGGATCACAAGACTACTTTTATGCTTTATTACTTATGATTTACGATTTGACAATTTTGATTAATCAAGCAAAGATTAGTCACTCACACCTAGCATGTAGTTTCCTTTTTGAAAGATTATTTAAGTATTACAGTATTGTTTAACTTATGCATTCACCCCCATGCTCAGTATATTACAAAAGTACTGATCCATATATGTGTTTAATAATATAGGTCCAGGTGCTCAGTTCTATCAATGTGATTGATCGCGAGCATCTCCATCTACATCCTGATAATTGGTGAGTCCTCATGGTTTGGGGACCCAATTATTCAAATTTCCATCTTTATAGAGTATTTCATTTAGTAATTTTTAGTCAGTACGAGTCAGTAGCGGGTCTTTCCCAGCGACTCTCTAGCTAGTAGTGTTAGAGGCTGATCCGACTATTAGATACATTTCAGACTTAAAGTGTTGGTTGTGCAGATTTCCTAGTTAAATACTTTTAGATGCTATTTTTACTTTAAATCGGTGTATTTCAAATAGTATTTCAGTATTTCACATGCTTATATCTCCTCTAATTTGAGTTCAGAATGAGTAACAGACTTACAAGGTAAGCTCAGGACTACTCATCGTTCAGAGAACCGTGTGACATCTCGTGACCCATTTTTTGGGCATTAGATACCTGGTATCAGAGCCTAAGGTTTAAAGTGTCCTAAGGAGTCAGACAATCCGCGTTACATAGAGTCTTGATCATGAGTGTGAATCGCGCCACATTTATGAGCAAGATGCTATGAAATGGTTTAGGAACTCATCCTTTTCTTTCATGTTCTATCATGATTACAGTTGACTCTATCTGCTTTTAACTTATTCTCTTACGCAACAGAATATGCCTCCTCTCTAAGCTAATACACCTAAAAACGATAACTAGCTACCCCAGCCTGCTAACCCTATGAATGATAATGTATCCCATGCTAAATTTTAGGCAGCCTTTCAGGCATTGGACCAAGCAGTGATTGTCAATGCTTAAGGAAATGACCAGGTTACAGTTCTACTTCAGCATAATGGTGATTTAGCTGTAGGCAGGATTTATAACTTTATGAGAATGAATCCTCCTGAATTCTTTTGGTAAAAAGTAGGCGAGGACCCATGCTATACCTAGATAAGGTGAAAAATATCACCCAAATTATGCATATTACTAAGGAGAAAGGTGTAGAATTAGCATCCTACAGGTTGAAGGATGTTTATGATTAGGTGGTTATATGGAAGAATAATAGAGGTGAAAATGAATCCCCCATGAGTTGGTAGGTATTTTAGGATGCGTTTCTAGATAGTTTCTTTACGCACAAGCTGAGAGAAGATGAGATAAAGGAGTCCATGAACCTAAGGCAGGGCTCGATGATAGTGTAGGAGTACTTCCTTAAGTTCAACCAGTAGTCTAAGTATGCTCCTGACTTGATAGTTGATCCTAGATCTAGTATGAGTAAGTTTGTTACTGGAGTGTCTGGTCTGGTAGTCCAGAAGTGTAGGACTGCCATATTTATTGGGGATATGGATCTTGCTAGACTGATGACTCATACTCAATAGATTGAGGTAGAAAATTTGAAAGAGAGAGAAGGGAATTAACAAGGCTAGAACAAGAAAGTTTGAGTATGGCCAATAATGGTTTGGAGGGGGAAATTATTTAAAGTCTCAGGGTCGCTCATCTATGCTAGTGCCATCTTCAGCCAGTGCTACTCCACCCAGAAATTAGCAAAGTCCATGAGGTAAAAGTCTTATGTCCAAGTCTCAAAGTAGTGTGGGTGGAAGTCCCAATTATTTAACATATGCTAAGTGTGGTAAGAATTATCCTAGAGAGTGTTTGTTGGGTCAGAAAGGTTGTTATGGATTTGTTAAGTTAGGTCACGAATTCAAAGTTTGTCTGTATACTAAGCAGAGAGGCTGAGATGTTCTTCCTCAGACTCAGGATACTAGTGCACCAGCCCTCCAGGTCACTCCACCCCTCCTTAAGGTACATCATCCAATACTAGTGGCAGTCAACGCGAGAATCAGTTTTATGCTTTGCCATCCCATCAGGAGAAGGAGAGTTCAACAAATGTTGTTACTAGTATTCTTTGTGTCTTTCATCTTGATGTTTATGTGTTGTTAGACCTAGGTAAAAATTTCTTTTATGTGACTCAATTAGTTTTAGTGAATTTTGAAGTAGGTCCTGAAAAACTTTCTAAACCCTTCCTAGTTTCCACCCCAGTGGGTGAGTCAATTATTACTAGACAAATCTATAGAAAGTATTTTATCACTTTTCATCTTAAGATCATATTAGCAGAGTTAATAGAGTTATACATGATTGATTTTGACATTATTTTGGGTATATATTGGCTCTATTCTTGTTATACATCTATAGATTGTTGCACTCGGGGAGTGAAGTTTCAGTTTCCTGATGAGCCACTCTTTGAGTATGTAGTTAATTCAGTGTCTCCCAAGAGTCATTTCATATCCTATCTTAAGGCCACAAAGTTGATATCAGAGGGGTGCATTTACCACTTAGTTTGAGTCAAGTACACTAAGTTTGAGACTCGAATAGTTCAGTCAGTCCATATGGTTAATGAGTTTCCTAAGGTATTTCTCGAAGATCTTTCAGGGGTACTTCCTGATAGAGAAATAGAATTCAGTATTGACCTTCTTCTCAATTCTCAGCCTATCTCTATTCCTCCATATCATATGGCTCTAGCCGAACTTAAAGATTTAAAAGTGCAGCTTAAAGACTTCTTAGATAAAGGTTTCATAAGGACAAGTGTCTCTCCATGGGGTGATCCTATCCTATTTGTGCACAAGAAAAATGGTTCTCTACAATTGTGCATTGACTATCGTTATTTTAATAAAGTTGAAATAAAAAAAATATCCTCTTCCTAGGATTGATGACTTATTTGACCAGCTCCAGGGTGCAAGTTACATCTCTAAGATAGGCCTTAGATCTGGCTACCACCAGCTTAGAGTAAGGGAATGTGATATTCAAAAGACCACTTTCAAAACTTGTTATGACTATTTTGAATTCCTAGTCATGAATTTTTGGCTAACAAATGCCCCAGCAGCTTTCATGGACTTTATGAATAGAGTGTTCAAGAAGTACTTAGACATGTTTGTCATAGTATTCATAGATGACATCTTTTTCTATTCCTGTAGTGTAAATGATCATGCAGACTACCTCAGAACAGTATTGCAAGCTTTTAGAGATCATCAGTTATTAGCCAAATACAGTAAGTGTGAATTTTTGCTAAGATCAGTAGCTTTCCTCGATCATATTGTTTTTGGTAATGTCATTAGAGTTGACCCTAAAAAACTAAATCAGTGAGAAACTATCCTAGACCCATTTCTCCATCAGACATCAGGAGCTTCTTAGGTTTAGCTGGCTATTACAGATGGTTTGTTGAGGGGTTTTTGTCTATTAAGTCTCTCATGTCTATATTGACTCAAAAGAAAGTTAAGTTTCAGCAGTTAGATTCTTGTGAGAAGAGTTTTTAGGAGTTGAAGACTCGACTCACTTCAGCCCTAGTTTTGACCTTGACAGATAGTACAGATGGATTCATTGTCTATTATGTTGCTTCTAGAGTTGGTCTGGATTGTGTTTTGATGCAGATAGATAAGGTCATAACCTATGCCTCTAGACAACTTTAGCCTTATGAAAAGAACTACCCTACCCATGATCTTGAGTTAGTAGTTATTGTATTTACCTTGAAAATTTAGAGGCACTATCTGTATGAGGTGCATGTTGATATGTTCACAGACCATAAGAGTTTGCAATATGTGTTTTTGATGAGAAAGTTAAATCTCTATCAAAGAAGGTGGTTGGAGTTGTTAAAAGACTATGATATAAGTATTTTGTATCATCCAGGCAAAGCTAATGTAGTGGCATTTGCCGTTAGTAGATTGTCTACGGGTTGTATGGCTCATGTTGATAATGATAAGACGAAGTTGATTCAGGAGGTTCATCAGTTGGCTAGATGAGGTATTCGTTTGGTTGATTCAGTTGAGGGTAGTGTATAGGTTTAGAATGGTTCAGAATCTTCTTAGGTTGCTGAAGTAAAAGAAAAGTATGATAGGAATCCCAGTCTAGTTTAGTTGAAGGAGTAAGTCAGAGATCAGAAGATAGAGGTTTTCTCCCAAAGGGAAGATGTGTGTTGAGATACCAGAATAGACTATGAATGCTATGTGTTGATGGTTTGAGGTACCAAATTATGGAAGAAGCGTATGATGCGTGTTATTCCATTGACCCAGGAGCCACTAAGATGTATCACGATTTGCAGGAGTTCTATTGGTGGAATGGTGTGAAGAAAGATATTGCAGAATTTATGGCTGAGTGTGATACTTTTCAATAGATTAAGGTAGAGAACTAATGACCTGGTGGAACCTTGTAGGAGTTTGGTATTCTTACTTAGAAGTGGGAGGAGGTTAACATAAACTTTGTGATAGGGTTACCCCATTCGCATCGTTAGCATGATTTGATTTGGGTTGTTGTAGAAAGATTGACCAAATTAGCTTATTTCTTGCTAGTTCACATGTCCTACTGAGACAAAGATTATGCTAAGCTGTATATTAAAGAGTTGGTAAGATTGCATGGAGTTTCTTTATCTATCATTTTGGATAGAGGTACTCAATTTACCTCTCACTTTTGGAAAGCCTTTCAGAAGAGTCTTGGTACCCAGGTTCATCTTAGTTTAGTTTTTCACCTTCAGATAGATGGTCAGGTAGAGAGGACCATTTAGACCATACAGTCTATGTTGATGGCATGTGTTCTTTACTTGAAGGGTAGTTGGGATGAGCACTTACCATCGATCGAGTTTTCCTACAATAACTATTACCATGCTAGTATTTAGATGACCCTATTTGAGTCTCTTTTTGGGATGAGATATAGGTCACATATTGGTTGGTTTGAAGTGGATGAAGCCACTTTTATTGGGGCAGATGTGGTGTTTGAAGACAAGAAGAAAGTTTAGTTGATTCGAGAAAGGTTGAGGACAGCTCAGAGTCGTCAGAAATCTTATGCAGATATGAGAAGAACGAATCTTGAGTTTGAAGTTGATGATTTAGTCTATTTGAAAGTTTAATGCATGAAAGGGGTGAAGATATTTGGCAAAAAAGGAAAGCTTAGTCCTCGATATGTTGGGCCTTACAAAATATTAAGTTATATGGGAAGGTTGCGTATGAACTGGAATTTCCTGTAGATTTATTATACGTTCATCCAGTGTTCCATGGATCCTTATTGAAGAAAAATATGGGTGACCCTGCTGTTGTAGTCCCTCTAGAAAGAATGGATATTCAGGATAGCCTCTCTTATTTATAGATTCCAATTAAGATTCTTGATCACCAGTTCTATAGACTAAGGAAAAAGAAGTTCCCTTGGTCAAAGTTCTTAGGCGGAATCAGTCCGTTGAGGGCACCACTTGGGAAGTGGAAGCATACATGCGAACCAAGTACCCTCAACTTTTCTCTGCAAACTTAGACTCAGCTCAAGGTAACAGTTTTCCATATATTGTCTCCTTCCAATCTCAGTCCAACTATATAATTATCTTCATGTCATTTCATGCATTCTTAGACTAGTTCAGTCATTCATTATGCTTTATATTAAGTCCTGAAGATATGTTCTCAGTTGTGAATGCAAGTATATAGTCTCAGTTCTTTGGTATCCTCAGCTTAACTAGTCTTATTCGAGGGCAAATTTTCCCAAGGGGGAGATATTATAATACCCTGTATTAAGCTTCGCATAATTCAGCTCCTAGCATTTGCACATAAGACTTATAGAATGGAAATTTAACTAAGTGTTGAGGGACTTAGTTTCATTTTTACTCCCTTTAACTTCGAGGATTTTTAAAGTGGCTTTCCTTACCCCAAGACATAAGTTTTTGAGTTGATTCATGTTCAGGGGTGTAAGTAGCATGTATCGAGTTAGTTTTAGATTTTTTGGATGAGGAATGGATCCTATTAGATTTCCTCAAAATAGTAGCCCACCACAATTCCTCTACGTTGTGGTGGCTATAGAGATGGTTTCTTTGGCACATCACGGTGAAGTGCAAAACAACAATTGTCACTTTCCAGTGACTCACTGTCATTGAACCACGTCATAGTTAGTGATGAGGGAGACACCACGTCGCGGTGAGGCCTTAAATGGCATTCCATTTATGAAATTTAATTTCCAGGGGTAGTTTAGCCTTTTTTTCCCCATGCCCCCACATCATAAAAATAGAATATTTAACCCTATTCTAAGAAGACTATACTCTTTATTCAGAAAATTCCTCTCCAAGAAACCCTAAGGCTTCAACTTTAACTCCAAGAAAATCCAAGATTTCACCGTTTTTTTCAAGATAACCAAGAATTTGAGTTTCTGGGTTCGAAAACTTCAAGAAGAAGCTTTAAAACATCATTAGGAATTCACAGTTCAAGATTCTACATTGAATTAATCAAATAAGGTATGTGGAGTTATGAACAAGGATACTCCTTTCATCCTTGTGCCAAAAACTAGATTTTAACGATGAATTTACAGGACTTGCAATTAGGGTTCATACCCAAAGTATCTTGTTTTGAGTTATGGATTTATAGTTATTGAAGTATGAAATTCAGTATTTATTTGATTCAAAGAATTCTCTTGTATAATTTCAATACCATCATTATGACTTAAGACATTGATTGCAGATTTCCAGTTGAGTTTAAGCATGATATTGTGATTTTGATATCATTATCTTGATATTGTTGAAGTATTTTAAGAAGTATATTCAGCATGATATTTTTCTATGAAATTACATAAGTTTAAAGTATGTGTTTTACGCCATAAGTTTGTGTATTGATATTTCAAGAAGGTTATATTTTTTTAAGCACCCCATGATTAGTCTATATTCAGATTTTAAGCAAGATTTGATCTTTTGATCCTCATCTAAGACATGGAATCCACTTTACAATTTTGATTTTAGTTTTGATTACAGTTTAAAGAAAACAGATGTATAACTGGTTTTCATTGTAAACCCTTATGCTAGTTTTAAAATGGATTTCCTACAGAATGAGCATACAGATTAAAGGGAGTAGTATTTAGCACCGCGTTGGGTATGTGTCCTAACTCACATTCCTCAGAACTACGAGCAAACATAGGTACAGATTCAGATTATTCCCATTTATATGGATGCAAATATAGATTATGATCACTCAGCTCATGTTATACTCCTTAGCAAGAGTATGACACCTCTCCCTAACGTGAGGTTTTTCCCTTAGGGGAACTAGAAGTTGGACACTATGACAGCTCACACGGTGTATGTTGGTTAGAAGAACTTACCTAATAGGAAAAACTAACAGAAATGGGTAACAAAACAATTTTTAGAAACTATGTATAAAGTCTCACAAATTTACTCAGATGTTACCTTACATGAGACATCAGTTATCAGATTTTAGTTTTCATTTTTAATATGATAAATGTGAGTCCTTCTCTCTTAACCTGTATAATTTGAAAACATAACAAGAGTACAACTTTTTTGAACTAAGTGTGGTGGATCTCGAGATGACTTTTATGCTTTACCTCTCATGATTTACGATTTGACTGTTTTGATTAATCAAGCCAGGATGAGTCACTCACACTTAGCATAAGGTTTAATTTTTGAAAGTTTGTTTGAATATTGCAGTATTATTTAACTTATGCATTCACCCCCATATGCTCAGTACATTCTAAGAGTACTGATTCATATATATGTTTGTGTGCTACATTGTTTAATAATGAAGGTCCAGGTGCTCAGTTCCAACAACGTAATTGACCGTGAGGATCTCTATCTACATCATGATAGTTGGTAAGTCCTCATGGTTCAGGGACCCAGTTATTCTGATTTTGAGTTTTATCGAGTAGTTCATTCAGTCAGCTGAGGTTTGTCCCAGCGACTCTCTAGTTAGTAGTGTTAGAGGCTTGTCCGACTATTAGATACATTTCAGACTTACAATGTTGGTTATTTAGATTTCCTAGTTAAATACTTTCAGATGCTATATTCACTTAAAATCAGTCCAGTTCAGACAATATTGCAGTATTTTAGTATTTTGCATGTTTATATCTCTTCTACTTTGAATTCAGAATGAGTAACAGGATTACAGGGTTAGCTCGAGATTACATGTGGTTCAGAGCATCGTATGATGTCTCGAGACCCATTTTCAAGGCGTTAATATCTTCTCATCCAAGAAACTATCATCAATCTCTACTCCAGTAGCAACCTTCTGCATAGCTTCCTCCTCTAGTATAGATAAGTGATTTGTAACTTGATTATCACTGCCCTTTCTATCCTTCACTTGGAAGTCAAATTCTTGCAATAATAGCACCCATCGAATTAGCCTCAGCTTTGGATCCTTCTTAGCTATTAGATACCACAATGTTGCATGATCAGTGTGTACTATCACCTTGGTCCCAATCAAGTAAGATCTAAGCTTTTCAAAGGCAAAAACCACAGTGAATAACTCTTGCTCCATGATAGTATAATTCTTTTGAGCGGGATTTAGTGCCTTACTAGCATAGTAGATGGGATGAAGGATCATTTCTTTTCATGGGCCTAGTACAAACCCTAAGGCCAAATCTACTAGCATCACACATAATCTCAAACGATACGGACAAATCAAGTGACATAATGATTGGAGCAGTTAACAATTTCCCTTTAAGTCTTTCAAAAGCCTTCATGCATGCATCATCAAAATTAAATCTTACCTCCTTATCAAGAAGCTTGCAAAGATGACTGGGAATCTTTGAGAAATCCTTGATAAATCTTCTATAAAAATATGCATGACCAAGAAAACTTCTAATCCCTTTCACAGAAATTGGATAAGGTAATTTCTCAATCATATCAATCTTTGCTTAATCAACCTTTATGCCTCTCTACAAAATCTTGTGCCTAAGTACAATTCCTTCTTTAACTATGAAATGGAACTTCTCCATATTGAGTACCAAGTTGCAATATTCATATCTTTGTAGAGCCTTCACCAAGTGAATGAGACAATCATCAAATAATTCACCCACCATAAAAAAAGATCCATAAAAACTTTAATATTGTCTTGTATGATGTTGGAGAAAATAAACAGCATACATCTCTAAAACATGGTTGGGGCATTCCATAGCCCAAATGGCATTGGTTTGAATACATAGGTCCCATAAGAACATGTAAAAGTGGTCTTCTATTGATCCTCTAGTTCAATAGAAATTTTATTATAAACCAAGTACCCATCAAGAAAACAATACCAGCATCTGCCTACTAACCTATATAACATTTGATCCATGAATGGCATGGGAAAATGGTCCTTTTGAGTCCATGTATTCATCTTCCTATAGTCCATGTAAAATTTCCATCCAGTGGCTGGTCTCATAGGCACCATCTCATTCTTCTCATTAGGTACAACAGTTATTCCACCCTTCTTTGGATTAAATCGGGCTAACCCACTTGCTATCAGTAATGGAAAAAACCACACCAATACCTAACCACTTGATTATATTCTTCTTAACCACCTCTTACATAGGAGAATTAAGTCATACTGGTGCTTAATAGATAGAACACAATCCAAATCAAGATAAATTTTGTGATTACATAAATTTGGTGGAATTCCCATAATATTTGCAATAGACCATCTAATGGCCCTTTTAAAATTCTGTATAATTGATAACAATGCTTCCACTTTTGACTGTTTCAGATCTGCTACAATAATGACTGGTAGAGTGTTGTTGGCCCCCAAGAATTCATACTGAAAGTGAGATACGAGATCGTTCAACTCTAACACCGGTGGTTTCTTAATAGATGGGCGAGGGGGTGAAATTGTTCATGTCTATAAATCTAGATCAAGCTTCTTTGGTGAAAAATTGTAACCAGTACCATGAGTTGTTTCATCATTATTCTACTTCTTCTCACCAACAGTAGGTGCAGGAGGATATATAATAACCTTAACACTCTGAGTAGTAATGTCATGACATTGACTATCATTTTTAGGATTTACCATTCTATTACTTGGAAGAGTGCTAGGATGCCTTTGATTTACTTTGGCCAACATCTGCCCAAGTTGTTGCTCTAATTTATTGATTGCTATGTCATGTGATTCAACTTTTTGATTGAGTACAGATAGATCTAATTTGATATCTTTCAGAGAATTTTCTTAACTTTCTTGCCCTTTCACTAGCTTAGACAAGAGAGCCTCAACTCTAGATTCTGTATCTCGGCTACCTGGTGGAATATATTTTCACTCATCTCCTTATAATCATCCTTGTGTTGCCAACCACCATCTCTATATTTTCTCTTATCTTTATATCTATCATTATAATAGTTCCAACCTTGATTCCCTTGCCTGTGGGCTTAGAAATCCGCCAATCTACGATCAAGATAGTTTGCCTCTTCTTCAGATACAATCTCCAATGCTTTGGGTGTGGCTCCTTATGCTGCTATTGTGTTCACTTTCTAAGCATTTAATGAAGCAAACTGTTTTGTGAGAATACCAATATTAGTTCAAAGTTGTGCTACCTCTTGTACAACCATATCATTACCTACTCCATATGTGTTTGTCGCTCCAATAGCATATGTGTCAATAACACAATCAAAATCTCTGGTATGCCATCCTCTATTGGTGACTGCAATATCATCAAGCAAATTCTGTGCAGTATCCCAATGAAGAAGTATAAATGAATCTCCAGAGATTGAATCTATCATGGCTCTTAAACTATTACTTAGTGATCTATAAAAGATTTCTGACAGATTATATCCTCTAATTTTATGGTTTGGCACTAAGATCAACTTTAAATCTAAACCTTGCCTCATATATTGATTCTGTAGGTAATTTTTTGAAATTATAAATTTTATTCTTCAGCTATAATATCCGTGCAGGAGGGAAAAATTCACTCAAAAACTATTTCTTCAACTCATTCTACATCGTGATTGATTCTTTTGGTAGTTTCCCTAGCCATAGAGATGCTTCTCCAGTTAGAAAAATAGGAACAACCTCAATCTCAATGCTTCCTGATCAACCCCTAGGAGGTTATAATTTGTGCAGATCCCAAGAAAATTAGTAAGGTGTATGTTCGCGTCATCCTTAGTTGCTTCCATAAAAACACCTTTCATATTCAACAATTGGATCATAACACTTGTAATATCGAACAACACATTAGGGGATAATATAGGAGGAACAATAGCTCCTGTCTAAGCAAGGTTAACATAGCCAATGTCTTCATCATTCTCATCATATGGATCTAAATGATGACATGCTGGAATATATGTAACTCTGCCCCTTTGAACTAGACGATCAACAACCTGTGTCAGCCTGGCTAGTCCACCTCACTATGCTGCTTCAACTTTAGTAGCCATTCTACCTTTTTCAACTTCTCTCTATTCTTGCACCAATATTTGTTGTGTCTAAATGCTTGCAAGATTCTGTGTGTCTAATGGATCACATGAGATTTTTATATTTGGTTCCATAGGTGGGGGATCTTATACCCCTTCACGAACTTGTCCTGCCATCCTTCTCGATATTTGAAGGATCCTTTCTGGCTCTGGATTAAAAGGGAGAAAGGGATTGCCTCTACTCCTAGTTCTTAGCATAAACTGCCGTATGCCAAATAAAAAATAGAAAATTAAAATTCTCAAGAACTTCACCTGTTCCATGTACTTCTCAAATCGTAGTTCCCCAACAACGGCTCCAAAATTTGATATCTCCCAAAACTATACCTCAATCAGAAGTATAATGCGGTCAATGCAAATAAAATAACCCAACTAGGTTGGGGTCGATCCCACAGGGAATACGTTAGAATTTGCTTGTTTTGATTTAATCCTTAAGCAGTGTAGAAAAGTAAATGGGGGGGATTTTGTTGTCAATATCAAAGAGTAACCAATTCTTAAGCGCTTTTGAGTTGTAATCATTCCGACACGAATGGTAGGTCTGTGTTCCCCCTGATGTCTCAACTCTATTGTTATCTTGTGATCAACCCACTATTCTGTTGCTAGGCATCCAAAGCCTACAAGTTATATATTATCAGCCACCTTTTGAGTGCAAAGATAAATCTAACACTCTGACTTTGTTATTGTCGCTTGATGTCACCTAGTTTTCCCTTGCTACAGACCCAGTTCACTAGATCCTTAGTTATCAAACGAAGTGATAACATGGAATGTGGGGACTATAAGATGGAGGTAGAAATCCCAAATTACTGTCCTAATCTTCTTTTCCCAATCATAAGCTTTCTTAGTTATCAAAAAATTGTGAATACAGGCTTTTATCTCATGATGCTGCAGGTACTTGAAATCAGTTGTAATGAAAAAGAATTTGAATACATGCATAACCCTAGAACAGATATGTCTCACACTTTCTCTATGTTGCTAATCTGATAGGGTTCCCACAAACCTAGATAAGGAGATTATCTACTCATGTTTGTGCAAGGAACCATGATTATCAAAGAATAATGCATAAAATCAGTTGCACAATAATAAGATGAATAAACTCCAAAGACTTGAATTGAATAAAACCCTAAAATCTCAAGAACTATTGTACAGTATGTTGTAGAATGTAATAGAAGCTACCCTAATAAAAGGTAAAGCCTAGGGTTTTTATAGTATCTAAGAATAAAAATAAATTTCTATTAAAAATGGGAAAGGTAAAGTAAAGTCGGCAGTCGGTATGACTCGGTCATCACTCGTATCCTCATCTAATGAGTTGTACCCTTCCTTGTCTTAACTAGTCCAACATCTACTCTGCCTATGGCTTCAACTCTCTGCTCAGCTTATGATTCTAACTCATGAGTTGTAACCATGTGTACGACTCAGATTCTTTATCCGTATCCACCTGGGACTTTGGTCTTTTTAGATCTTGATCACTAGTTTGCATATGACCTCTCGATACGTGTTATGCTCAAACTTTCGTCTTATATACTTATGATTCTTCAATTTCTAGATAGTAGCTTGTATTCTGTTATACTTATGGCTTCAGCTTACGACCCCTATCCTTCCTTACGACTGAGATACATGAGTCATATCTTCCTCAAATTTAGTTCTTCAATTTCTGTTTTGGTTCTGTTGCACTTATGATTTAGCATACAAGTCGTATTGGTTTGTTACGACTTAGGTGCTGACTCATATACTAATCAAAGTTGGTCTTTTACAGGTCTTTTTCTTCTCTTTTCATTAAAGTACTATTGTTGACCATTAATACCTACATTTCACACTAAAGTGCATCATATCTCAAAAAACACCCTAAGTTCACGCATAAATTCTCAATTTTAACCATCGAAAGGGTCATTTTTCCATGCCACATGACAGCGCCCAAGCGCACACGCAAGTGTACGTGGTCTATCAAGTAGTAAAGTGGCCTTCAATAAATCCAAATATCTATCCCATAGGTACTTGTGTTAAACAACTATCCAATTCTAGTTTAACGATTGAGAAAAAGTAAACAAGAAAGATTTAGAATTGTAAACTAGAAAGAAACTAAACTAATGCTGAAAAGTAATAACTTATGACAATCGATGGGTAGAAAACCAGGGTTAACTCTTATGAAAAATCATACTACGTTACTGAACTTCATTCATTAGATTGCTTATCTTGGTTGTTGATTTATAGGTTTAATCACATGATCATGGTCAACCGACCTCTAACTGTTTACCTAACTTGGACATTAGAACTACATCGTTGAGAGGGGATGCAATAATCCAATTAAGTGTATTAAGCTATCATCCTACATGTTAATCAAGTAAGGAATCTAAGTACATTTTTGTCCTAGATGCTACTTTGAATTCCTTATTTTATAAAAGAATACAAACCCTACTTTGTCTATCCCCAAGTTGTATCTCCCTATTCCCTCTCCCGAGATCAAAAGGTTGACAATTGATATATTCTAAGGGTGATAAATCCTCAAAAAAATTAAAACAAATATAAAAAAAAAAACAACAATGATAAGCAATTTAAACAAAATTAATCCAAAACAATAGTACTCATGTTCTTGGCTTTATCCCCGGAAAGAGGGAATTTAGCAAATAATATTCATAATCACGATCCAAATAATTTAATACATGTTATGATATAATTAAAATCTAAATAAATAATATTAAAACCTAACAAAGTGTAGAAGCCTCCATAAAATTAATCCACTACATCCAAACTGACTCAAAATTATCCAAGATTACGTGTGCAAAGTGTGTATATAAAATAGTTTAATCCTAATCCTTGTGTTATTAAGGGATGTCAAGATGATCCAAAATATTCCTCAAAAACCTAACCACGTTCACAGTGTAGTATATTTATTTTATAGGCCCGTGTATAAGTGGGAACTTTTCCAACAGCGGAGCAGTGAAATACACCCCGCGTGGCATGCATGGATATGCCAAAATGAAGCCCGCGTCACGGGCATATCATGGGAACCTAATGGAATTGAATTTCTTAAATTATTCTAATGAAAATTAGCATTTAAATGGATAAGGCATCGCGTGGTAATCGCGGGCAGCCACTAGCAATTGAATACATGTATTTGGTTAACTATTTTAGCATCGTTCCTTCTATCTATGCCTTTGGTGTTGTTTTGCCTTTAATTTACAGCTTATTTAATATTCGGTTTTCACCATAATTAAATAAACAAGAATACTAAAACATCAAACACCATGGATTATAGTTCAACATAAAAATACGTCAAAAACAACACGCTAGAAACTCAAGTAAATTACTAGTCTCGAACACTTTACGCTTAAACTTATTGTTGACTCTTTGCTTATTCTAATCGACGTTGCACATGTCATGTAAGTTATTCCACACATAATTACTCCTTAAAAACATATAGAACTTATTTAACACACTAGAATCCATCGAGATCACCTAGAACGACACCTAGTTCCTGCTAGTAACAGTACTTTTCTCGATTAAACTTTAAATGACTCATTTAAGTACAAACTTGTTTGGAAAACAATTTAAAAATTGTAATCAAATACTTTGACACTTATATGCTTATTTATATCAATATTAACACGTTAAGCACTTGAACTGCTCTCAAAACAAGGCTAAATAAGCTAGAACCATAAAGCTAAAGTGTATAAATACACCCAAAATCTCCGCCCCACACTTAAAGCCTTGTTCGTCCTCGAACAACCCTTTACTATAAGCATCATAAGTTGAGGAGACTCTACAATACTACCACTATAAATAAACTCAATCTAGTACTACAATGACTACATTGAATGCAATTTTCTACACAAATCATGTTATACACAGTTGAACGGGTAAGAATACTACTTTAAAATATCGTGCCCTCAAGAATTGACTCATAAAGTGGAAAACTCATGCATATTTATCAATAAAGGACATCATACATATCCCCCACATTCATCAAACATGTGCCCCTCACAAAAAGAGAGTTATCCATGATCACTCACCTAAAAGCATTTTATAATATGATGGGTACAAGAATAAAATTATGCTCACTTTTACAAGCAATTCACAAGTTACACATCATGAACCATAGGCTTGCCCTTAGTGTAGTGATCCACCAATATCAGAATGTCAAGTATAAGATTAATTAGATCTTTTCTGGGTTGTAGTGTAGGCTAAGGGACGAGTAGGAATTATTTTGGAATAATAGTGACTATCTTCCCTAGGCGCTTTAATGCAACATATTATGGAATTAAGACCACTCTTCAACAACCAATTTACACCACTTTTTTCTACCCATAGCTTTTCTTTTCACCCCATCTCATTAAGTTCAATTAACAACACTATGGCTGGATTATGCAATTCATTCAATTTTTCTCCTTTTCACACCCAATTCATATTACGCATCCCTATGATATCCACCCTCAACTTAATCTATTTGCCTTAGTTGAGGTGCACGATGTCCAAGAAGGACCAAGGCCAAAACAAGTTCATTGTAACACACATGAGCTAGACATGGGAACATTTTTAAATAATTTTCACTACTCCCTACCTCAACAATTGCACACACTAATACAATACTTTGGGGCATCAATTTCACATTTTCTCCTCTTATTTATCAAACTCCTTATTTACTAAATTTTACATTAAAGTGCTTAGGAGCTTTTGGATCAAATTCCGGTCAACCAAAGAAGGGATTAGGCTACTTATGAGGCTATCAATGAAAAAGCTATGGCACAATGGGGTTGACTAGGATTAAGCACAAGGGGTAGTTCAAAAAGAAGGTCTAAAACAAGGTTATCAAACAATAGCATGAATTTAATTATAAGCTACAAGTACAAGAGTCCCAAACATAATCCTAGGAATCTCAACGTTAATAATTCACACAATTAACATGCTTATACAATTAAAACATTTGCACCATGTAATAAAAAATATCACCAACAAGAATATCTTACACAAAATTTTGTAAATTAAGCCAAAAATTGGGAACTTCCCTACACCATACTTAAAAATCTACTTTGTCCCTAAGGTGACTTTAAAAGTAAGAGATAGAAATACTCCCTGAGGCCTTTAGGCCTAGCTAGCAGCATCTTTTTTCACATAAAGAAGAACCGAGGACCCTACACTCAGTCTTCGCCATAATTCTTAGCTCAAGTTTTTGTTACTCAGACTTTCCATCAACCTGTGAATCAACAAAAATAATAACTACATGAAGTAAAAACTAAAAACTAAAAAAAAATACCTACTTAACTTGGGTTGCTTCCTAAGCAGCACCTAATTTAGTGTCACGGCATACCAATCAACTTTTTCCTCTGCCTTGCGGATATAAATTTCACCCCAACTTCTCATCCATCTTTTTGCCTCCCTCATAGGATGGTGCTACAAAGATTAATGAACTAGGTAATAGATGATGCATGGTAAACCACTTGGCCTTGAAGTAAGGTGTGTTTTTATGTTGCTTATCCAGTGTAAAATCAAGAATATAGGATTCATGTTCCTCATTTTTACACTCTTTCACTATTTTAAATGATTCCATAGATAAGATATCATCTAAACATAATGTAGAAAAGTGATTTTAGTATGATCTAACCAATCCCACTTCTAAATTTACACGATCAATAACACACTCACTCTTATTCACTTTCTCAATTTTAGTCTCAAGAAAAAATGACAATTGAATGGTTGTGATTCTTGTAGTGGTGGTGGTATCTCCTCAATTGTCTTTTGAGCATTTTTAACAAACATGACTGAATTAGGATTAAAACCACATATGTCTGTAGAAAGATACATAGTTCCAAAAACCACACACTAGCTTATGGTCTGCTACTTAGGTTAGCAACAAGAAGGTCCCCTCCAAATGCTTGGATCAAAGTTTGGACAAAAAGCCTTATGGTGGGATCCTCCACAAAAATGATAAGAATTGTCATTCCTCAAAAACCAACTATCCCAAACTGACATATCAAGAAATGTTATAAAAATAGAAATAAAAGAAAATAAAAAGAAGGAAAATAAAAACTATTTACAACTCAATATAGCTAAACTAATAATAAGAAAGTTGCCAATTTACAAGTCACTGACAACGTCACCTAAAACATGACAGTTCCCAATCGCACATGCAAGAGTACGTGGTTTACCAAGTAGTAAAGAGGCCTTCAAAAATCTGAATATCGATCCCATAGGAACTTGTGTTTAAAAACTATTCAATTTTAATTTAATGATTGAGAAAAAGTAAACAAGAAGGTTTTAGAATTATAACCTATAAAGAAACAAAACTAATGCTGAAAAGTAATAACTTAGGACAATCAACGGGTAGAAGCCTAGGATTAACGCTTACGAACAATCATACTACAGTATTGAACTTCATTCATTAGATTTCTTATCTTGGTTGTTGATTCGTAGGGCTAATAGCATGATCATGGTCTGCCTACCTCTAACGGTTTACCTAACTTGGACACTACAACTACATCGTTGAGTGGGGATGAAATAATCCAATTAAGTGTATTGAGCTATCATCCTACGTGTGAATCAAGTAAGGAATCTAAGTACATCTCTATCCTAGCGCTAATTTGAATTCCTTATGTTATAAAAGAATATAAACCCTACTTTGTCTATCCCAAAATTCTATCTCCCTATTCCCCGAGATCAAAAGGACGACAATTGATATATTCTAAGGGTGATAATTCCTCAAAATAATTAAAACAAATATAAATAGCCAACCAACAATGATAAGCACTTTAAACGAAATTAATCCAAAACAATAGTACTCATATTCTTGGCTTTATCCCTGGAAAGAGGGCGTTTAGCCAATACTATTCATAATCACGATCCAAATAATTTGATAAATTTTTTGATATAATTAAAAGATAAATAAAGAATATTAAAACATAACAAAGTGCAGCAGCCTCCACAAAATTAATCCACTATGTCCAAAGTGATTCAAAATTGTCCAAGATTACGTGTGCAAAGTGTGTATATATAATAGTTTAATCATAATCCTTGTGTGATTAAGGGATTTCAAGATGATCCAAAAGATTCCCCATAAACCTAAACACGTGTAAAGTGTATTATATTTATAGTATAGGTTAATCCTTATCCGTGTATAAGTGGAAACTTTTCCAATAGTGGAGCAGTGAAATACACCCCGCATTGCATGCATGGATGTGCCAAAATAAAGCCCGCATCGCGGGCATATAGTAGGCACCTACTAAAATTGAATTTCTTCAATTATTATAAGGCAAAGAAGTATTGAAATAGACCAGGAATGGCGTGGTAATCGTGGGCGGCCATTGAAAATTGCATCAAAATATTTGGTTAAGTGTTTTAGCGTCGTTCCTTCCATCCATGTCGTTGGTGTTGTTTTCCCTTTAATTTTCAGCTTGTTTGACATCCGTTTTCTCCATAATTAACTCAACAAGCATCCTAAAATATCAAACACCATGGATTAGAGTTTAACATAACAATAAGTTAGAAACAACAAGCTAGAAACTCAAGCCAATTACTAATCTCGAACACTTTACACTTAAACTTATTGTTGACTCTTGGCTTATTCTAATCGACGTTGAAAACATTATATTAGTTGTTCCACTTATAATTACACCTTAAAAACAAATGGAAATAATTTAACATACTAGAATCCACCAAGACCAACTAGAACGACAACTAGCTCAAGGTAGTAACACTAGTTTTCTCGATTAAACTCTAAATGACTAGTTTATGTACAAACTTGTTTGAAAAACACTTTGAACATTGTAATCATGTCCTTTGACACTTAAATTATTATTTATATTAATATTAACATGTTAAGCACATAAATTGATATCAAAACAAGGCTAAATAAGCTAGAATCGTAATGCTAAAGTGTATAAATACACCCAACATCACCACCCCACACTTAGAGCTTTGTTCGTCCTCGAACAACCCTTTACTATAAGCATCATGAGTTGAGGAAACTCTACACTACTACCACTATAAATACATTTAAGCTAGTATTACAACGACTACACAGAATGTAAGTTTCTACAGTAAGCATGTTATACACAGTTGAACGCTTAAGAATACTACTTTAAAACATGTTGTCCTTAAGAATTGAATCACAAAGTGGAAAAATCATGCATATTGATCAATAAAGGACATCATACAAATCCCCCACATTCATCAAACATGTGCCCCTCACAACAAGTGAGTTACCCATAATCATTCACCTAAATGCATTTTATAACATGATGGGTACAAGAATCACATTACGCTCACTCTTACAAGGAATTCACAAGTTACACATAATGAGCCATAGGCTTGAGCTTAGTGTAGTGCTCCACTAATATTAGGATGTTAGGTATAGGATCAATTAGCTATTTTCAGGGTTGTCATGTAGGCTAAGGGACAAGTAGGAACTATTTAGGAATAATAGTGAATATCTTCCATAGGCGCTTTAATGCAACACATTATGCAATTAAGACTACTCTTCAACAACCAATTTACACCAAATTTATCTACCCATATCTTTTCTTTTAACCCTAGTTCATTATGTTCAATTAACAACACTATGGCGGGAGTATGCAATTCTTTTAATGTTTCCCTTTTTTGCACCCAATTCACCTTACACACCCCAATGATATCCACTCTCAACTTAAGAGATTTGCCTTAGTTGAGGTGCACGATGTCCAAGAAGGACTAGGGCCAAAATAGGTTTATTGTAAATACGTGAGCTAAACATGGGAACTTTTTTAAACAATTTTTTCTACCCCCTACCACAACAATTACACATGCCAATACTAGACTTTTGGGAATCAATTTAACTTTTTTCTCCTCTTATTTCTCAAACGCCTTAACTACTCAATTTTACATTAAAGTGCTTAGGATCTTTTGGATCAAATTTTGTTCAATCAAATATGGGATTAGGCTACTTATGAGGCTATCAAACAAAAATCTATGGCTCAATGGGGTTGACTAAGATTAAGTAGAAGGGGTAGGTCAAAAAGAAGGTCTAAAACAAGGCTATCAAAGAAATGCCTATATCATCCCCTAAACTCACATTCTTTATTTCACTTTGCACACACACGGGGAAAGTTCTAGACATTACATGCAACAAGGAATATACAAAACCTCACATGCTCATGGCACATTCTTAACTCACATAGGATCATCATAGACTCTCAACCAAACAATAGCATGAATTCAATTTTAAGCCACATGTACAAGAGTCCCAAACATGAGGCTAGGAGTCTCAACAGTAATAATTCTCACAATTAACATGCTTATAAAACTAAAACACTTGCACCATGTAATTAAAAATAGAACCAACAAGAATATCTTCCATAAAAAATTTTAAATTAGGCCAAAAATTGGGAATTTCCCCACCTCACACATAAAAATCTACTTTGTGCCCAAAGTCATTTTAAAAGTAAGTGCTAGAAATACTCCCAAAGGCCTTTAGGCCAATCTAGCAGCATCTTTTTGCATATAAAGAAATTCTGAGGACCCCACACTTAGTCTTTGCCATGCTCCTTAGCTCAGGTTTCTGGTACTCAGACTTTCCATCAACCTGCGACTCAACAAAAACAAAAAACTATGTGAAGTAAAAACTAAAAATATTTAAAAGAGAACATACCTACTTAACTTGGGTTGCCTCCCAAGCAATGCCTATTTTCGTGTCACGGCACGACCCAATCAACTTTTTCCTCCAACTTGAGAATATGAATTTCACCCCTTACTTTGCATCCATTTTTTTCCTTGCTCATAGGGTGGTGTTACAAAGATTAATGATCTAAGTAATGGATGATGCATGGTAAACCACTTGGCCTTGAAGTAAGGTATGTTTTTATGTTGCTTATCTTGTGTAAAATCAAGAATATAGGATTTTTGTTCCTCATCTTTACACTTTTTCACTAGTTTAAATGATTCCACAAACAAGACATCATCTAAACATAATGTAGAAAAGTTCTTTGATTGAGATCCAACCAATCCCAGTTCTAAATTTACATTATCAATAACACACTCACTCTTATTCACTTCCTTAATTTCAATCTTAAGAATAAGATAAAAACTAAATGGGTGCGATTCTTATGGTAGTGGTGGTATCTGCTCAAATGTCTTTTGAGCATTGCCCACAAACATGACTGAATCAGGATTAAAACCACACATGTCTGTAGAATAATACATACGTCCATAAACCATACACCAATTTGTAGTCTGTTTTTCAGGTAGGCAACAAGCAGGTCCACTTAAAATGCTTGGATTAAAGTTTGGACAAAAAGCCTCATGGTGGGGTCCTCCACAAAAATGACAAGAATATCTTCCCTAAAAAACCATCTATCCCAAATTGACATTTCACGAAATGTGATAAAAATAGAAATAAAGGAATATAAAATAAAAGAAAATAAAAATAATTTACAACTCAATTTATCCAAACAAAAATAAGATAGTTGCCAATTTACAATTCTTTGACAACAACGCCAAAAGCATGACAACGCCCAAGCACGCATACAAGTATACGTGGTCTACCAAGTAGTAAAGTGACCTTAAAGATAGCCGAATATTGATCCCACAGGGACGTGTGTTAAACAACTATCTAATTCTAGTTTAACAATTGAGAAAAAGTAAACAAGAAGGTTTTAGAATTGTAAACTAAAAAGAAACAAAACTAATGTAGAAAAGTAATGACTTAGGAAAATCAATGGGTAGAATCCTAGAGTTAAGGCTTATGAACAATCATACTACGTTAATGAACTTCATTCGTTAGATTGTTTATCTTGGTTATTGATTCGTAGGGTTAATCGCATGATCATAGGCTCCCGACCTCTAACCGTTTATCTAACTTTTACATTACAACTACATCATTGAGCGGGGATGCAATAATCCAATTAAGTGTATTAAGATATAATCCTACGTGTGAATCAAGTAATGCATCTAAGTACATCCCTGTCCTAGACGCTAATTTTAATTCCTAATTTATAAAAGAATACAAACCCTACTTTATCTATCCCCACGTTCTATCTCCCTATTTCCTCTCCCAAGATCAAAAGGTTGACAATTGATGTATTCTAAGGGTGATCAATCTTCAAAATAATTCAAAAAAGATAAACAAACAACCAACAATGATAAGCAATTTAAATGAAATTAATCCAAAATAATAGTACCATGTTTTTGGCTTTATACATGGAAAGAGGGCATTTAGCCAATAATATTCATAATCACGATCCTACTAATTTAACACATTTTATGATATAGTTAAAAGCTAAATACAGAATATTAAAACCTAATAAACTGAAACAACCTCCACAAAATTAATCCACTATGTCCAAACCGAATCATAATTATCCAAGATTACATATGCAATATGTGTATATATAATAGTCTAATCCTAATCCGTGCGTGATTAAGGGATATTAAGATGATACAAAAGATTCCCCCCAAACCTAACCATGTGCACAATGTATTATATTTATAGTATAGGCTAATCCCTATCTGTGTATAAGTGGAAACTTTTTCAAAAGTGTAGTGAAATATACCCTACATCGCATGCACAATGTAACACCCTAAGAGTACACCTTGGGCGTCACACAGTGCTTACAGTCCCGAGGGACCATAAGCTAACCCATGAGATGGTACCTGTGATGAGCACTAAATGACACAATCATAAATTCGGAATTATAACTGATATGCAATAAGGTTATAATAACTAAAATAAATACTGAATTATGAATCTGAAAAAATAACTATCTGAGTGTGAATAAATACTAAAATCCAAGATAAATTGAATAACTAACTATCAAGTCAACTAAAGTCTGAATACTGAATAACTGACTGTAGTGTCTGAAAGCCTCTAAACTGAATAATTGTGAGTTGATGGGATAGGCCCCAACTAACTGCAACTAACTACTAGACTGAAAGCATAAAATAAAATAATCTATCCTCAAAATATGAGGACTCACCACCGCTACTACTGAGAGTCTAAGAAGTCTAAGTACGATCCAAAAACTGAGCGTCAGCACTTATTATATAATACATCATAGCGCAAAAGAAAGGTATGCAATCAATACTTTGAATGTACTGGTATGCTAAATGAGGTAGGCTAATATGCATGGTCTCATGAGTGAAAATAATAACTATATAAAAATACATGTAAAACATAGAGTACTAAATAGAATGCATGAAAGTTAGTAAATAATAAAGGTACGTGAAGTCTGGAGATACTGGGGATGCATGACCAAGCATATAATATGAACTGAATAAAATCTGTAAATTGAAATACTAAAATAAATAATATTTATATGCTTTGGTCAAACAACACTGGGACTGAATGTCTGAACTGATTACTGGACTAAAACTATAACTAAGATGGGGATTGAGACTGTGGGAGGTATCATCTAACCAACATTCCCCAATATGAGCTAATTCTGGTCCAACCTATAATCCCAATTGGAAGAGTGTTAATACCATGCCATATGTACTAATGTTGGCTATGTGAATCCACTAGTCTGGTATACTGTATTGTCCTGAAGGGCGAAGGGTGTCAATCCTAATCTAATGGGTAACCCCTGCGATATAGTCAAGCCTATTCTGATAGGTGACTTCTCATATCCTACACTGGCTACATAGTTATGGAGTTTACGAACTATACTAGCAACTCTTCCTATCTGATGGTGAAGCCACTATCCCTACACTCACTCAATGCTAAATCCTACTCCCAACTAAATCATACTGAGTTACTGACTATTTTTGAGTTTAACTGACTGATCTAGTAATACTCATGATGTATTTTGAAGTTATTCTAAAGATACTGAGATAAGATTAAGTAAAAAGCTATAATTTTTAGGTATTTAATACTCTCAGGACCCGAAAGCAATAATAGTAACATGATACTTAAGCTTAGAGAACATAGCATGAAGGCTTTTATCAAACATGTATTCTTGTAGGCAGTTTATCAAACACTTCTAGTTCATAGTTTGGTCAAATTATAAGAGTGTTACAGAACTTATAGTAATAGCATAAATTCAATAAGAATAGTACTAAATCATAATTAATTCAATAAATGATAATATTAAAACATTGAGAATTGAATAACAATAATAATTTCATCTATACATGGTCTAAACTCATAGTTCAAGGAGATTCATGGGTGAAATCATAATTTAAAATCAAAATAACTTAGAAAGATCACAATTTTGTAATTTAAATCAGATACTAGGACTCCATGGGTGAAAGGAACCCATGGATGGACATTTAACATCCTTGAGTTAATGAATTTGAGAGGATTGAAGGAGAGTTCTTGAGATATGGACTTGAATTTGAGGGCTAGGGTTTTTATGATCTTGAAGAGAATGGATCTCTTTTTATGTAATTTGAGAATAATGGGCACATGATGCCCTATTAGGCTTTAATTTAGTGTTTAGGATGAGTTTAGGGCTTATTAAAATAACCAAACAACCCCTTGGAAATTAAAAGCACGGAACTGGAAAATCTCAAATCCCGATTTGAGGCCTTGACGTGATGCACCAAGATCCTATAACCTCACTGGATATTGATGACTGGGACCTGAAAGATTGGTGCAATATGGGGTTATCGTATTCCCTTACTGGATATTGACAATTGTCATTTAGACTGTGTCTACGATGCGCTACTGACCAAAATGATGGTGTTTAATGATTGAAATTTAAAATCACTATAACTTCTTACCCAGTTATCGAATTTTGGCAAATTTTATTTATGAATACTTATATATTAGGACATAAATTATGATAAGGAAATACGGGGTATTATAATATCTCTACCTTGGGATCATTCATCCTCAAATGAGACTAGTTAAACTAAGAAAAACTGATGGACTGAGATTACACACTAAACATGCATATCTGATGCATGAAATACACTACTGAATAGATTTGTAAATGTATGATTGACATGAACGTGATGTGCAACTTAAACTGAGCATGATAGAGAGAAATCTTATGAAGATTAGTACCTTAAACCAAATCTGAATTCGCGGAGAAAAGATGAGGGTACTTGGTTCACATATCTGCTTTTGCTACCTAAGTGACTCCCTTAATGGAATGATTCCTCCAAAGAAATTTGACTAGTGGAACTTCTTTTTTCCTTAGTGTAATACCCTGCACTTCTATGTAGCTTAAAATCGTCCCAAGAATGTTAGAAACTTATTTGAAATAGGATCCATTTTTTTACACATGGAATTTTTATTATTTTCACTTTTTATCATGTGGGAAATTGAATTAGCTTTCCAACGATACCAATTTTGTTCAAATCTGATATCGGAGTAAAAAGTTATTGGCGTTTTTCTCAGAGCTGTCAAAATCGCCAAGGTGCAACGGCCAGGTTGACGGACCGTCGATCTAGTGATGCACTGTCGCCTAGACCATCACAGCTAAGGCAGTGAGTCAAACTTTTGGATAAGGTGCGACGGACAGGTTGATGGACCGTTGAACTTGCGATGGACCATCACCCAAGTCGTCGCTATAAGGTAGTTAGTTTTTTTTGGTCCATGTATGATGATCAAAAAGATGGACCATCGAGCCAGGGATGGACCATCACACGATCTGTTGTAGGTCCTGTTCAGCAAATTTTAAGTTATTTTTGAAGGGTATTTGGGTTTTTTTCGACCCATTTTAACACCTAATTATATCATACCAGGCTCATAAGTTCATTATTAATTCACAACATCAAATTAGGGTTTCCTATCAAAGATAATCCCCAGAACAAGATCCAAATCCTTCTTCAAGAAACCAAGAAATTCCAGTTCTTTAAGTCCAAGAACTTCAAGAAACTCATAATCAAGGTATGTCAAGTGTTGATTCATGGGCCCCTTTCACCCATGAAGCTCAAGAATCTCTTTTCAAAAATCCAAGATTTGTGTATTGATGAATCTTCATGATTTAAATTGAATTGAAATTTGTGTTCATGATGTTGTGGGGTTTTGATTCATGCTTTAAATTACATATTCCAATAATTAACCCTAGTATATGAAGATTTGCATAATAACCATGATAAACCCCCTTCAATTTACAAGTTGATTAATGTATCCATGATTATTAGATGTGTTGATGATTGTATAACCAAAACATGCTCCCCATGTGTTTGATTAAATGCCTATGCAAAGGAATAGTGCCATACTAGTATAATAATATGTAATCCTCATTCATGTATAAGTTCATGCATGTCAAGTCTTTGATGAAATGTCTTAATCAATTAAATATGGATTAATGATGTTAGTCATGTATTCAAGAAAGTCATGCTTTGTCAGTTTCTTTCCATTGAGTCCTAGGGGTACTTGTACCCGACAATTTAGATGTGTGCCTAGAACGATTGTCATGTTTTCATGATACATTTAGTAAAGCCTTGATCCATAGAACCCGGTCAGTCATGTGACTCAGGAAAACCCAAAAATCTTAGTAATCTCAGTAGTTCAGTAATCTCAATGACCTCAATATTCAGTAATCTCGGTAACCTCAGTATTCCCAGTAAATCTCCTTAACTTCAATACTCTCAGTCAGTCCTCAGATCTCAGCAGCATTCCATCAATTAACAGAACTTAGAGAAATTAGTTTAGCTCCACTAAATAATACCATTAGTATCAATTAAGTTTGGTTAATCAGTTCAGTGTCTTCAGTTAGGAGTTGGATTCAGCACCGAGTGAACCCAAGGATTGGGAATTACCTATTATTTAGTGAAGGGTGTGATCCTTAGAAGTAATCCTTGTGTTCCAAAACTACATAGCTAACGTAGGTTGAGATTCACCCTACGCGTGTAGAGACTTATACATCTCATTTGGGTTACCTATCAGGAGGGGTTGATGGAAGGTCTCCCTGTCAGAGAGGGTATACTTATAGCTAGTCTTTACCCATGGCATAGTATTAACACTCTTTCAGTTGGGGTTATAGGTTGGACCCCACTAGTTCAGTATCGAGGCATGCCAATTAGTTAACTAGCTCCCACAGTTTTAGTTACAGAATCAGAACTATCAGATACAGTCATTCAGTCTTAGTAATAGAACTCAGATAGTTCTACAGAATTTAGGGCTGTCAGATACAGTCAACTTAGAATAGTGTGGAACTCAGCTAGTTCTATCAAAAACTATACTTTCAAGTACAATCACTCAGTATCAGTTATTTTAGTTATATAGTTATTAGTATCTCATGTTATCAGTACTCAGACTCAGTAACCCGTTATCACGACCCTAGTTACAGTTATTATGTATTCATGTATGTATTCTCATGTTCATATTATTCAGTTAGTTAGTATAGATCATGATGTAAACCCTTTGAATTCATCCTACCTCACATGCTTACCAGTACATTCAAAGTACTTACGTATTTGCTCTATGGTGTCTTATACCGTAGGTTCAGAAGCACGAGCTCCAGAGCATCAGTAAAATTCCAGTCTCCGCAGTCAGAGTTAGCAGTGAGTCCTCATCTTTCGAGGACATGATCATTTTTTGATTATCTCATTAATTAGTTTGTTAATTAGAGTTAGTGGGGGATATGTCCCATCATCTCCTTATTCAAACAATATATTTTAGAGGCTTTTCAGACTACAGTATGTTTAGATAGTTTATTTTTGGGCATTTATACCTCATCCTAGATGTTATATTTTATCGGATATTATGTTAGAGTTTGAACATTATGGACTTTCAGTTCATGTTTCAGTATTATACGGTATATCATGCAGTATACAGGAACATATATCAGTCATGGGTTAGCATGTGGTCTTTCGAGGTTATGAGCACCCTGTAGCATTTTGGGTACCATATTCGAGGTGTTACAAATTTGGTATCAGAGCCTAAGTTTTAATAGAGTCCTAGGAAGTTTGAAAGTCGAATCTAGTAGAGTCTTGTGCATGGTTGTGTTATGCACCACACTTATGTGAAAGAGGCTATGATATGTTTTAGGAATAGTTTCCCTTATTTTAGTATTCATGTCGTGCCAGTGAGCATAAGCTCTTGTTAAAATCTCAGTCTAATCTGCCTCTTTCCTTTGTTTACAGATCATGCCTCTCAAAAGGGATAGCGAAGGAGGAAATGGAAATTAGTCAGCACCTCACCCTGTCCAGCAAGATCCTCTGGATGAGCACGTCTCTCATGCAGAATTTAGGACTACATTCACTACTCTATCTCATTCAGTTACAACTCAGAATGAATAGCCAGCCAGTATTCCGGCTAACCCAGGGGCCAATGTTACTACAGCCAGGATTTGGGACTTTACCCGAATAAATCCTTCCCTATTCATTAGTTCTAAGTCTAAAGAGGTTCCACAGAAGTTCCTAGACCAGGTTCAGAAAGTCACAGACATCATGGGAGTGACTTCCAATAAGAGCATAGAGTTAGCCACTTATCGGCTACAAGACGTAGCCCATACATAGTATAAGCAATGAAAGGTAATCAAGGGTACAGATACAGAGCCCATAGAGCGGGAAGAGTTTGCTATGGCCTTCCTAGATAGATTCTTTCCCCTAGAGCAAAAAGAAGCCAAAGTGTTAGAGTTCATAAATATCTGACAAGGCACCATGAGTGTGAAAGAATACTTCCTTAAGTTTACTCAGTTAGCCAGGTATGCTCCCACGTAGTAGCAGATAGCAGATCTAGAATGAGTACGTTTATGTTAGGGGTATCAGGTAGAGTGGTTAAGGAGTGCAAGACTACAATGTTGATTAGTGATATGGAAATATCTAGACTTATGGTCTATGACCAATAGATGGTGGAACAGAAGCTCAAGAAGAAAAACAGAGAAAATAAGAAGGCTACAACAGGTAGTTATAGTTTTTCTCAGCCAAGGTTGCAGGGTGGTAATCGTTCTCAACATATTCAGAAATTTTTAGTCCCAGTTCCCCCTTCAGCTAGTACACTAGGCTCCAAGGCCCAGGGTAGTGAGAGCAGGATATTTACTCATCCGTTTTGCAAGGAGTATGGTAAGTATCATAAAGGGTTGTGTAGATCTGACAGTAATATGTGTTTTGGATTTGGTGATGTAGATTACAAAGTTTGAGATTGTCCTAAACTCGGTCCTCGAAGTCAGCATGGTCATTCTTCAGCTCAGTTCGGTCTCCCAAAATGGAAGGGTGCCAATTCCAGCGCTATTAGTAGGCAACACCAAAATAGACTCTATGCACTTCGGTCCCAGCAGAATCAAGAAAGTCCTCTTGATGCGGTTACTGGTATGTTACATATCCCTCATTTACATGTTCATGCTTCTTCAGATTCATGAGTTTCTTTTCTTTTGAAACCTTGCATAGCAGTTAAACTTTAGGGTCAAAAATTCAAGCCTTCAGATTCTAGTTATAGTTCCAGTATGTGTAGATAATCAGTAAGGGAAGATGATTTCTGACCCATTCCTGTTTTAGTGAAAAGTTTCATACTATAGTCATCACGATATTTACGGATGCTACCCATTTCAGTTTCGAAAATACAACTTGTATCCACATGCTTCTCATATAATAATGTGTATTTCAAGTTCCTAGTATGAGGAATTCCAGTTCACTTAGTGTTACGAATAATGTCCCATGAACACAAAAATTCTAGACTCAGGTCTTGCAGCTCATGACTTATGTACTCATGTCATGTTTTATAGTATGTCCAGTCCACATGACTCATGCTCCTCCCCTAGTGATTAGCCAAACTCAGCTTATGCCATGTATACTCTCAGTTTATACTCCTCGATAAATCTATGACATTGATGTTTTGTCCCTCAGTTCTCAGTTACAAAATCAGTTTAGTAATTGATATTCTATAAAGGACTCAGATATTCATACGGGACCATAGCTATCCATTATAAGTTACATAGCCATTAGGATTCAGTTCTTTAGTATCAGTATCAGCCACAGTTACTAGCATTCGGTACCTGTATGAGTCTCAATTACAGACTTAGTCACAGTCTCTACTATAGTCTTAGTTAAAATGCTAGCTTCAGTTCAGTAATCAGATCAGAAACTCAGTTTAGTTCCAGACTCTCTTGACCAACACTACAACTATTAGTTACTCAGTCAGTAGTATTTTAGTACATCAGTCTATAGAATATATCCAAATCATTCTAGATGCCTAGCCTCACATTCTTGAGGTGATACAGTTTTGCTTATTCATACTCAGTTACCTTATGTTATCTAGTCAATCATTACCTCCTATGCATAATATTCTACATCCTCAGTCCAGTTATCCAGAATACGTACAGACCAGTGTCACATGCCCAGTATTCTGCTATCAGTTATTCAGCTAATCGATAAGTAAGTATGTTTGTGCATTTGTGCTCAGCGCCCATGTGAATTTTTTTTAGTAGTCTCAGTTGCAGTACAAGAATCTTAGTCATTTCATCTTAAATGGTGTTCGTAGGTCTTAACCTATCTTACCAAATTTTAGCCAGGCAATGATTTTTCCTATTCATCTATCTTATTTAGACCACGCCAAGATATCCTTATTCCCTAAAGACATTAGAGATCTATAGAAAAAGTGTTAAGGAAAGGCTCCAATCGACTATAGGTTTTCAGCATGTGTTAGTCTCAGACAGAAAAGTTCATACAGTTTGGTTTCCTATATTTCCATCTATTCTCTCTAGCCGAAATGTCATGACTAAAACTATTCTAAGAATAAATAATCATGTTGATGCAATCTCAGCTCAGTTCATATATCAAGACTTAGTTTCATATCTCAGATAATTAGTCAAGAATCATTTCCTAGGTGCCTTGAGCATCACCTCAGTTTCCCTCAGTAGCTCAGCTAAGTCATTATTCCTAAAGGGACCTAGTTTCCCCAAGGGGGATATACCCTATAATACCCTAAACTTTCATGAATTAAACATCCCACTCCCTTTCCTAAAAATGGATCCAGATTGGAGTAGCGGGTACTTATAAATTGATTCCCAAGTTCCAATCTCAATCGTGAGCCATGTATTTAGGGGCTCAGTTTAGTTCAAGAAATTCAGTTTATATAATATGTTTTAGTCTTAGTCATGTTCTTAGGTTCCCGTTTATGCATACTTCTGGTATAATCATGGGTTTATCAGTACTTTTCATTTTACGTAATAGTTTTCTTGAACTTACTCAGTTCCAATTTCAAATTACCTTTACAAACTTGGTATTTAGTTCATGCTCAGATCTTCATTACAAACTTGGTACTGAGTACTCTTGCATATTCAGTCATGCATTCATATTTCAGTTTAGTCATGTAATTATGCATCAGATATGCATTCTCATTTTGAGTAAAACTCAGTTCATCATAACACTCAGTCATGCATTCATGAATCAGTTACACATGCATTAGATATGCATGTTAGATATGATATATTTAGTTACCAGTCATGATATCATTTTCCATTCATTCATGTTTAGTATGTAAGTTTATTTTCTCCCCTCTCACTCAGTCTCATTCGAGGCGAATGCTCTCAAGGGGGAGATATTGTAATACCCTGTACTTCCACCTAGCTTGAAATCATTCCAATAATATTAGAAACTTACTTTGAAATATGATTCATTTTTGTACATGTGGAATTTTTAATATTTTCACTTTATATCATGTGGGAAATTGAATTAGCTTTCCAAAAACACTAATTTTGTCAAAATCCGGTATCGGAGTAAAAAGTTATGGATGTTTTACTCAAAGTTGTCAAAATTGCCCAGGTGCAACGACCAGGTCGACGGATCATTGATCTAGCGATGGACCCTTGGTTAATGTACTACGATCGAAATGATGGACTATTAAGCCAGTGACGGATCATCGTACGAGCCATCGCAGGTCCCTTTCAGCGAATTTTGAGTCATTGTTAAAGGGTATTTGGGTCTTTTCCACCCGTTTTAACCCCTATTTATATCTGACCAAGGCTCATAAGTTCATTATTCATTCACAACATCAAATTAGTGTTTCCTCTCAAAGATAATCCCCAAGAACAAGATCCAAATCCTTCTTCAAGAAACTAAGTAATGCGAGTTCTTCAAGTCCAAGAACATCAAGAAACTTACAATCAAGGTATGTCATATGTTGGTTCATGGGTCCCTTTCACCTATGAAGCTCAAGAATCTCTTTTCAAAAATCCAAGATTTGTGTATTGGTGAATGTTCATAATTTAAATTGATTTGAAATTCGTGTTCATGATGTTGTGGGGTTTGATTCATACTTTAAATTACATATTCCAATAATTAACCCAAGTAGATGAAGATTTGAATAATAACCATGATAAACACCCTTCAATTTACAAGTTGATTAATGTATCCATGATTATTAGATGTGTTGATGATTGTATAACCACAACATGCTCCCCATGTGTTTGATTAAATGCCTATGCAAAGGAAAAGCTCCATACTAGTACAATAATATGTGATCCCCATTCATGTACAAGTTCATGCATGTCAAGTGTTTGATGAAATATCTCAATCAATAAACTATGGATTGTTGATGTTAGTCATGTATTCAAGAAAGTCATGCTTTGTCAGTTTCCTTCCATCGAATCCTGGGGTTATTTGTAACCGACAATTTAATTGTGTGCCTAAAGACAGTATCATGTTTTCACGATACTCTCAGTCAAGCCATGATCAATAGAACCCAATCAGTCATGTGACTCGGGAAAACCCAGAAATCTCAGTAATGTTAGTAGTTCAGTAATCTTAGTGATCTCAGTACTGAGTAATCTAGGTAACCTCAGTATTCCCAATAAATCTCAGTAACTTCAGTACTCTTAGTCAGTCCTCAGATCTCAGTAGCATTTCGCCAGTCAACGGAAATTAGTGAACTCAGTTTAGCTCTACTAACCAATACCATTAGTACCAGTTCAGTTTGGTTAATCAATTCAGTGTCTATTCAGTTGGGAGTAGGATTCAGCACCGAGTGAACCCAAGGATGGGGACTCACCTGTTATTCAGTGAAGGATGTGATCCTTAGAAGCAATTCTTTTGTTCAAGAACTGCGTATCCAACATTAGTTGATATGCTCCCTATGCGTGTAGGGACTTATATATCTTATTTAGGTTACCTACCAGGTGGGGTTGATGGAAGAGCTCCCTGTCAGAGAGGGTATACTCACAGCTAGTCTTTACCCGTGGCACGGAATTGACACCCTTCCAGCTGGGGTTATAGGTTGGACCCCACCAATTTAGTTTTGGAGCATGTCGGTTAGATAACTACCTCCCACAATTTTAGTTACAGAATCAGGACTGTCAGATGCAGTCATTCAGTCTCAGTAATAGAGCTCAAATAGTTCTACAAAATTCAGGGCTGTCAGATACAATCAACTCACAATAGTGTAAAACTCAGCTAGTTCCATCAGAAACTAGACTGTCAGGTATAGTCGCTCAGTATCAATTATTTCTATTATACAGTTTTCAATATCTCATGTTATCAGTAATCAGACTTAGTCATCCTGTTATCACGACCCTAGTTATAGTTATTATGTATTCATGCATATATTCTAACATTCATATTATTCAGTCAGTTAGTATAGATAATGCATGTAAACCCTTTGCATTAAGCCTACCTCACATGCATACCAGTATATTCAAAGTACTGACACATTTGCGCTATGGTGTCTTATACCATAGGTTCAGAAGCACGAGCTTCAGAGCATGATCGTTAGCAGTGAGTCCTCATCTTTCGAGGACATAATCATTTCTTTATTATCTCATTGATTAGTTTATTAGTGAAAGTTAGTTGGGGATATGACCCATCATCTCCTTATTCAAAAAGTTATGTTTTAAAGGTTTTTCAGACTATAGTATGTTTAGACAGTTTCATTTTGGGCATTTATACCTCATCCCAGATGTTATATTTTATCGGATATTCTGTTACAGTTTGAACATTATGGCCTTTCAGTTCATGTTTCTGCATTATACAGTATATCATGCAGTATACAGGCACAAATATCAGTCATGGGTTAGCTTGTGGTCCTTCGGAGTCATGAGCATTGTGTAGCATTCTAGGTACCAGATTTAGGGCGTTACTCTTAGTTTACGAACATGATAATCAGGAATTTTGACTGGGACTTTATCATAGGAAAGACGGTTCTAATTATTTATGCTTTCTAAGGGAACAACTACAGCTGGATAACCAATACACTTTTTCAACAATGAGACATGGAACACTGGGTGTACTGAAGCTAAATCTAAAGGCAACTCAAGTTCATACGCTACCTTTCCAAAACGACTGAGAATTCCAAAAGGACCGATATAGCGGGGACCTAGTTTCCCTTTCTTGTCGTACCTCTTTACCCCCTTCATGAGAGATATTTTCAAGTACACAAAATCACCAACCTCAAACTCAAGATCCTTACTCCTCACATCTGCATATGACTTCGGTTGGCTTGGGCTGCTCTAAGCTTTTCTCTGGTCAACTGAACCTTCTCCAATGCATCAAACATCAAGTCAGGCCCTACTATCATGAACTCACCTATTTCAAACCAACCAATTAGAGATCAACATCTCCTACCTTAAAGAGCCTCAAACGGAGCCATCTGGATACTGGAATTATAGCTATTATTACATGCAAATTCAATCAAAGGAAAGTGGTCATCCCAACTACCTTTAAAATCAACAACGCATGCTCTTAGCATATCTTCAAGAGTCTGAATGGTCCTTTCTACTTGACTATCTGTCTGAGGATGGAAGGCTATATTGAGATAGACTTGGGTACCAAGACCCTTTTGGAACGCTTTCCAAAAATGAACGGTATATTGGGTACCTCTATCAGAGATGATAGATAAGGGTACACCGTGTAACCTAACCAACTCTCTGAGATAGAGTTTGGCATAGTCCTCAGCTGAATAAGAGGTATGGACTGGTAAGACATGAGCTTCTTTGGCAATCCTTTCTATGATAACCCAAATGGAATCATGTTGATGACGAGTATGAGGAAGACCCGTCACAAAGTCCATTTTCACTTCTTTCCATTTCCATATGGAAATACTAAATTCCGACATAGACCCACTAGGCTTATGGTGTTTAATCTTAACCTGCTGACACGTAGAGCACTTAGCTATGAACTCTGCAATATCACTCTTCATGCTACTCCACCAATAGATCTCCCGCAAATCACGGTACATCTTAGTGGCCCCTAGATAAATAGAGTAGCGCGCACCATGTGCTTCTATAAGAATTCATTGCCTCAAGTCATCTACACTAGGCATACATAGCCAACCCTGATAATGCAGCACACTATTTCCCCCTTGGGATAAAACCTCTAACTTCTGATCTCTGACTGGTTCTTTCAATATAACTAGATTGGGATCTCTATCCTGCTTTTTCTTTACTTTGGAAACTAGAGAGGATTCTGAACTACTCTGCACCCATACACTACCTTCTGCTGAATCGACTAAGAAGAGACCTAGTTGGCAAGCTGATAGACTTCCTGAGCTAACTTCTTCTTACCATCCTTAACATGAGCAACACTACCCATAAATAATCTACTGAGAGCATCAGCTACTACATTGGCCTTTTCAGGATGATATAGAACACTTATGTCATAATCTTTCAATAACTCTAACCATCTTCTATGATGCAAATTCAAATATTTTTAGGAGAACACATACTATAAACTCTTGTGATCTATGAAAACATTAACATGCACCCCATAAAAGTAATGCCTCCAAATCTTTAAGGCAAACACTACAACTGCTAACTCAAGATCATGAGTAGGGTAATTCTTCACATGGGGTTTAAGTTGTCTGGAGGCATAAGCTATGACCTTACCTCTCTGCAAGAGGATCCAACACAAACCTACTCTGTATGCATCATAATACAAAATAAACCCATCTGAACCATCTGGCAAGGTAAGAACTAGGGCTGAGGTGAGTCGTATCTTCAACTTTTGAAAACTCTTCTCGCATAAATCTGACTACTAAAACTTACTTTCTTCTGAGTCAATCAGGACATTAGGGATGCAATATATGAAAACCCTTCAACAAACCAACGGTAATAGCTAGCCAAACCTAAGAAACTCCTAATGTCTATAGGAGAAATAGGTCTAGGCCAGTTTCTCACCGCTTTGGTCTTTAGTGGATCAACTCTAATGCCATCACTTGAAATAATATAGCCAAGGAAAGATACTGATCTTAGCCATAATTCACACTTAGAGAATTTAGCAAATAATTGATGGGCTTTAAGAGTCTGCAATACTATTCTGAGATGGTCTGCATGATCATTTTTGCTACAGGAGTAAACAAGAATACCATCAATGAAGACTATGACGAACTTGTCCAAGTACTTCTTGAACACTCAGTTCATCAAGTCCATGAAGGCTGCTGGGGAATTTGTAAAACCAAAGAACATGACTAGAAATTCAAAGTGACCATACCGAGTTCGGAGAGCTATTTTTAGAATTTCTCATTCTCTGACTCTAAACTGATGATAGCCGGATCTGAGGTCTATCTTGGAAAAGTAGCTCGCACCCTCAAGTTGGTCAAATAAGTCATCGATTCTAGGAAGTAGACATTTATTCTTGACTATAACTTTGTTCAACTGACGGTAATCAATATACATTCTGAGAGAACCATCTTTCTTATGCGTGAATAAAACTGGTGCAACCCACAGAGAGATGCTGGGCATAATGAATCCCTTATTTAGGATATCCTTCAACTATTCTTTCAATTCTTTGAGTTCAGCTAGAGCCATTCAGTATGTCAAAATAGATATAGGTTGAGTACCTGGGAGAAGGTCTATTCCGAAGTCAATTTCCCTTTCGGGAGAAACTTCGAGAAGATCTTCAGGGAACACATCTGAGAATTCATTTACTACTAAAACTAACTCAAGAATTGAAGTTTCTGAGCTAGAGTCTTTAACTTAAACAAGATGGTAAATACACCCCTTGTATATCATATTTCTTGCTCTAAGGTATGAAATCAACTGATCCTTAAGCGTTGTGGTACTACTCCTTCATTCAAGGACTAGTTTATTTGGGAACTAAAAATAAACTATGCTGTTTCTACAATCAATTGAGGCATAGCATAAGTGGAGCCAATCCATGACGAGAATGACATCAAAATCTGTCATCTCTAACTCTGCGAGATCAACTGAGGTAACTTTATAAGATATTATGACCAGACGGTTTCTGTATACTTGCCTGGCTACAATGGAAACATCGACTGGGGTAGACACTAAAAAAAGCTCTGTTAGAGTTTTGCGACTGACTCCAAAGTTGATGGCTATATATGAAGTTACAAAAGAAAGAGAAGCTCAAGGGTCTATTAAAGTATAAACATATAAGTGAAAGACCTATAACATACAATAACTACATCAAGAAAATTTTCCTAATCTTGGCGGGACTAAAGAGCATATAATCTATTTGGACGCTGACCACTGGTAGCACTGGAAGCGGCACCCTGCTGAGTCTGGCGACCGGATGTAACTAATGACTGATTAGACTGGCCCTGTTAGTGTAACTCCCTACCTCTCAGAGCAATTACCTGACACTTTTGAATTTGATGGCCTGTCTTACTATACCTGAAGCACAAATCACTTCCCATTCTACACTCTCTCTGATGGTTTCTGCCACATTTCTAATATTAAGGGTTCATATGAGTAGTGTTAACACTACCTTAGGACTTAGATCCTTGTGCTCTATCTCTATTATCATTTTTGATTTAGGTATGGGGGCACTGGTTGGCGAGGGTACTGGGGCTAAAGACCTTTGATGAAACTGAGGACGGTTACCACCTTCGGACCTTGGTTGGCTAAAATTAAAACTACTAGTCCTAACTATCTTGTTCCCTTTCTTTCTCCTTAATCTTTTTGTAATACCCCATATTTTGGTGCTAGAATTCTAACCATCGTTTCTGTGCATCTAAGCTCTAATCCAAGTGATTCTCATATGAATACAAGTTGCGTGATAATTATCCTAGTCTATGGAGTAGTTTAGAGGTGAAAAATGTTCATTGCAATGACTTAGAAAAAAGTTGAGCTAAGACCAATTGATTCATCCAAAGTTTGACAGTCGATTCTATAAGGGTCAAACTTAAACGTGAATATCTCTTAATATACATGGAATTTTTCATCTCAAGACCTATCAAATTATAGATAATTGAATTACATTTTCAACGATACCAATTTCGTAAAAATCTGATACCCGAGCGAAGAGTTATGACCATTTTTGTGAGAGGCAGTAAGGGTGTGCGATGGGCAATGCGCCGCCAAATAAAATATGTGTGATTGGGAGAGAGAGGCACACTTAAATGTCTTCCATATGGTGTGAGACGCACAACTTAAGGTCTGCCATGGGTTTTACGTCGCATACCTCACTTCCAAGTGCCAAAACACCCCTATATATGTCTATAACACGGGATTAAACTCCCACAACATCAAAATAAGTTACTTTCTCTCAAAATCACCAAGAAAAACCTTTAGGGTTTCAACATAAAAATTCCAATAGCTAGAGATTCAACCGTGGGAATTCTATAATTTTTACATATTCAGAATCCCCGTTACGAAGGCTACGAGTGACACCCAAAAGTTCATGAATACCATTACGTCAATCCGAAAGTCATTCAAAGCTTCAAGTTTAAGGTATGTGGGGTTTTTCAACAAGAACACCCTTTCGTTCTTGTGCCCAAAATTTGTATTATTTTACAAAGATATATGATTTTACATGCTCTACTTATGAATTTGAGATGAAAATTTGAAATCTATATTCTTGTTGAAGAATTTATAATATTTTTGATGTTTTGAAGATTAATTTCATGAGCGTTGATATGAATATTCATAATTAAAGATAAATTTCTAGATTTTCATATGAATCATACATGTTTGATAAATAAAGTGTGAATCTTGTAATGTTTTGATCAAGTATTGATATATGAGTTGTTGAACCCGATTTGAATTTATATTTTGTTCAAGTAATGTGTTATATACACTTTGAGATTGGATTGATTTGACCTTTTGTTCTTGAAGGAGTTATTTTTGAACTCAAATAAGAAAAGAAATCCATATTTTGATTGATTATGATAAAGGAGTAGCATGATGGCTCCCGTTATGAATTGTTGAATTGTGTTGTTGTGGATATTTTTTGCAAAGATCTGAGCTAAGTCTGGGAGAAGTCTTTATCATCGAGTGGGAGGTATAGCTGTGATTGGTACTTCCCTAGAACTACGTTCCCCTATAGGATGTGATCCTAAGGCAAATTGATATAGTGATCACTAGTGAAAAGAATGATTAAGGTCCTACTTCGATGGCAAGGATAGGACAGCTCTCCTGAATGTGGGTTGGACGTTGGACTCCTTGTAGCTCATATGGTTTATGTCATTTGTAAAAGACTCGCAATGTGTGTGTGTGTGTGTATTCTCCTATCTAATATAAAAATTCTTATTCTGCTATCTAAGATGAAAACATATTTATTTGAAAGACTGAGTTTGAGAAAGTCATTATTTTCGAAAGATTTAATGAACATATATTCCAAAGAGAATTTTTATGAGATTTGATTGCTTTGATGATTTGGAATTGAGATGGAAGTGAATTGAGATTTATTATGATGACTCACATGTTTCACCCGATATATTTTAATCTCTTATGAATATGATGATTTTAATTTGAGCTAAGTGAGTCATTTATATCAGCATGCATAATTTTATAAACTATGATGATATTAAGATATTATTTTATATATGCATTGTACCCCCATATGCTCGATACGTTTCCATGGTACTGACCCACATATTCGTATGTGGTCTACATTTTCTCGAAATGTAGGTACAAGGTATAGTGTACATTTTCGGATCCAGTCAGTTCGCGATATCCAGTCAGCAGGTGATGAGTCTTTTTGATTCAAGGGTTTGAGTTAGCTATACAGTTCAAGAAGTGTTGTATTTTCTTTATTTAGTCATATCGAGTTGGGTTAGTTGGGAGTCATGACCCAACTACCTATAGTTAGTACTAGTAGAGGTTTCATAGACAGTCAGTAGAAGTTAATGTATTCCATTTCAAATTTGGTTGTAAAAGTAGCATTGTAATCTTTTAAATTTAGTTTTGTATCTATCATATTTAGAAAAGAGTTATTTTCCACAGATTTGTATAGATTTATACTTTTTGTTTAGTTGCTTATGAGTTATGCTAGTAGAAGGATTAGCTTGGGGTCACTTGTGATCCTAAGCACTGTGTGACGTCTCGGGACCTAATTTTAAGGCATTACAACCTTGGTATCAGAGCACATATTTCAAGTGTCCTAGGGTGTCTATGAAGCTATGTTTAGTAGAGTTTTGCAGAACGGAATAGAGACGTCTGTACTTTTATTCGAGAGGCTACAGGGCATTTAGGAAATGACTCCATTCTTTCAAGTCTAAGATCGTGCTATAAAAAGATTCTCCAAGAAACTTATATTTAAGGTATCAGAAATAGTTAAGCTAAAGTTTCCATAGATAGTTATGGGATTGTAAGAGAGCTAGAAAGTATCCCATCAGTGCTTTTGAGTTTCTAAGATTTAAGTGCTTTATTCATTTTCATAAAAGGCGTGCACTAAGCCCAAGTCAGATATGCTTTTAGATTACTCCTCAGAAACCATAATGTAAATCTATACTTCCTTATCTATGTATTATTTGAGATAGTATGATCAATAAGTTCTAGTTCCTCTCCAGATAATGCTCTTATATTTGCTAGCAAAAAGTTTTAAAAGTTACAACGCGGCTTGAGAGGAGCCTTCTAGTGTGTTATAAGTCCCTCAAATTTAAATTTATGCCCTCGTTCTTACGAGTTATTCAATTAAGATAGAGTAAGGTGTATTTTTAGATCTTTGAATATTGTATTACGTAATTTTGTTATCATTGTGGTTGTGAAAAATCAAAGTCTAGTGAATCCGTGTGGGGCCTATTTCAATTCACTAGCATAGTCGCTTTGTTATTCATTTTCTTATTCAAAACACAAAACCAAAGTCTAGTGAAGACGTGTGAGGCCTATTTCGATTCACTAGCAACTTGTTGTTTATCTTATTGTTCTTGTGTTGGTTTAAAGTTTAAGTTTAGAGGTGTAGTGAAAAGAAAGGTGGTAAGGGTAATTTTTTGAGTGTATGTATAGCCGAATCTTAATTTTGCATATGATCGAGTTAGTAATGAAGTGATATATCCTTGTTTGTTAGTTTGGTGAAGTTAGAGAAGGAGAGTATTAGTTAAGGTGGATTGTTGTTTGCTTGAAGTATGAAAAGAGTTATTGATGGTATTTGTTGTGCTAGGAAAGTATAGGTTTTGATGAAAGTACTTGGTGGTTGAGTATTGTTAATTTAGGCTTTCTTGAGATTGTAAGAGGAAGTTTAGTTGAAATTTATAGAGCTATAAAAGTAATTTAGGTGTGAAAATGGGTAAATAGTAATGATATAAAGAAGGAGGATGTGTTAACAGATTATGAATAAGATAGGCCATATGATTATGATCAATTGTCATTGTGTACTAGTTTTTCTTAATGCTATGTTCCATAGTTTTGAAGTGAAAATTGTGTGTGAAATTGGGTTGTAAATTATGTTTAGCTCTAGACATTAAGTTAGAACAGTTGATGGTTCGGTTGTTGATTCTAGTTATATGGAGGTGATCTAGTAGGCCTGAACAGTGTATGCAAAAGTGTAAGATCATGTGTTCGTAATTAAGTATGGTGTTGAGGTGTACCCAAGGTCCTATGGGGCTGCATTATTTTTTGAGGATTATTGAATATTGTGTGGTTAGTAGTAACGTTGAGTTGCTAGGTAGAGAAAAGCTAGTTAGATAATTTATTTTGTTCTTGATAGCTAAGTTAAGGAGTTATGATTGAAGATGTTGAGTCTTTTTAGTATGATTTTATTCTCATGGTTTGGGAAAAATATAAGTATAGAAGTGTGATCTTGGTAGGCTATGATTATGTGATTAGAGATGTAGATATAGTTGCAAATGAGAGTGTAAGTCTTTGATGATGATTCTTGAAGCTAAGAATTAAGGATGGCATATGGATGGGTTGTTCAAGAATAAAGTCGGTAAGTTCAAAATTAGTTTATTTTTGTGAGTTTAGCATTTATATATATATCATAGAATGATGAAATTATGGCTTAATCTCGAGGATATGGAGTAGACGATCATACTTAGAATACCAGCTTTGACCTAAGGGGGAGATGGTTAGTGAAGAATCAAATCAATTTTTGAGAATTAGATTGTGATACATGTCAATAATGAGTTATGATGAGATAATGATCCCTTCTTACTCTGGAGTATTCCTTGGATTTCAGTCATTACTATGCCAAATTCATAACTTGCTTGACAAACCCATGCCATAGGCCTATGCTTATACCTATCATGTGTGCTCAAGCCCATTCTCAGCTTCTAGCAAGAATGTAACAACTTCACTCTATGATTCGAGTTATCTCTTATGAATCTATGAACTCCAGTCTTATGTTGAATAGCTCATGATAAGTATAAACTCATGTTTCAGAGTATGACCAGTTTTTAAACTCATGATACTAGTGAAGTTCGCATTATATCATACATGTCCTCAGCTTAGATTTCTTTAATGAATCCATGTCTTTGATATTTTATTCCTCAAGACAAAGATAAGTGTTAATGTTATGTATTGTAGTTTTCGTGCTTCTGGTTCATATGTGTTAGCCCTTCGGTGACCTCTTCCTATGTTAAGATAGTGGTGATGATAGTGGATAAGCAATGGTTTAGATGTGAGAGAGTTGATGACCCTCATTAAGAAATATTATTTATGCTTTTCTATCTAAGGCTAAAGTGTGAAGTAATATTAAGGCCAAGTCTTTGATACATGTCATGGTTAGTTAGAAATTGTGTTTATGTTTTTAAGAATAGTGCAAGAAAATTATTGTTGATAAAGGTTTAGAGAATATGCGAAGTATGCCTTTAGGGGTATTTGCCTCAAAGTTATATATGATTTTTAATGATAGGCTTGAATGTCATGTTGGGTGTAAGATGATGAATGCAATATGCACTAGTGAATCCATATCAAGAGTTTTAAATTAGTCATTGAAGTGGTAAGGCATGTTATCCTTAGGGTATGAGCTCTAAGAAGATATAGAATATTGAACCTTGTGGTTTAGACTAGTACTATGGTTTGGCATGTTGTATCTTGTCATTTAGTGTTAGGCTTGATCATGGTGAGAGAACTTAGTTTAGTTTAGACCTTAGTAGAAAGATTTTGCAGTGCCACTATGAGAATTATAAGTTGAATCAAATGAGTATGGTATTTAAGGGGAATAGTATAGTTGAGAGAGCATTTGAGAAGTGATGCTAAGCTTGAAAGTAAGAAGTTGCGTTGCCTACGGCCTAGCAATCCTATCCTAGTTTTTGAGTTATATAATTATATTCCATGCTATAAAGTTATATCAATGTTGTAATTCCTTAGTCAAATGTCTTGTTCAGAGCATGCAAAAAATTCTTTTCTCCCTAATGTCAATAGAATTTTGTAGAAAATTTCTAAAGAAATACTCCATTTGAGTATGGGTAGTCAGTATGATCCAGTCCATATAACCTGTAATCTAGTTTAGCAAGCAAGGAGATAAGCTCCTATAGATTCTTAATTTTCTAGCTAGTCTTACTATCCACAGTCTTATACGTATGTACATTCCAAGAGGCAATGTGTTTGTGTCCAATTAAATTATGAATTCAGCTTAGTTCATGCATCAGTTTCAGTTTCAGATATTAAGTCATGATTCAGTTCGTAAGTATCCTGTGTAGTATCACAGTCTCTTCCTAGTATTTTCATCAAATTATTATCATACGGGGACGAACGATCCTAAGAGGGGGATGTTGTAATACCCCAAGTTTTCATGTCATAAACCTCTCTCATCCTTTCTCATGAGATCAGATCCAGTGCAAAGTAATGGTTACTCAAAAGTTGACACTCTCATTTCTATCTTAGACATATAGTTATTTTTCTTGAGGATTCATGCACTTGAAGACCAGTTCAGTAGCTCATTATTCTTGAGATCCAGTGATTAAGTTCTATCAGTTGCACATAATAGCTTGAAGACTAATATTCCTCTATGTTTCAGGTTAATTATCCACATTCGAGGACGAATGTTCCCAAGGGGGAGATAATGTAATACCCCGTATTTTTGGGATAGATTTCTAATCGTCGTTCTTGTGCGTCTAAGCTCTAATCCAAGTGATTCTCATGTGAATACAATTTGCATAATCATTATCCTAGTCTATGGATTAGTTTAGAGGTGAAAAATGTTCATAGCAATAACCTCGAACAAAGTTGGGCAAAGACCAATTGATTCATCCGAAGTTTGACATTCGATTCTACAAGTGTAAAATTAAAACGTGAATATATATCAATATACATGGAATTTTTCATCTCAATACCTATCAAATCTTAGATAATTGAATTATCTTTTCAACGATACAAATTTTGCAAAAATCCGATACTCGAGCGAAGAGTTATGCCCATTTTTGTGAGAGGCAGTAAAGGTGTTCGATGGGCAATGCGCCGCCCAATCAAATGTGTGCGATTGGGAGTGTGAGGCACACTTAAATGTCTGCCATATGGTGTGCGACGTACACCTTAAGGTCTGCCATGGGTTGTGCACCGCATACCTCACTTTCAAGTGCCAAAAACACCTCTATATATGTCTATAACACAGGATTAAACTCCCATAACATCAAAATAAGTTTACTTTCTCTCAAAATCACCAAGAACAACCTTTAGGGTTTCAACATAAAAACCCCAATAGCTAGAGATTCAACCTTGAGAATTTTATAATTTTTACATATTCAGAATCCCCATTACAAAGGCTACGAGGGACACCCAAAAGTTCGTGAATAGCATTACGTCATTTGAAAAGTCATTCAAAGATCCAAGTTTAAGGTATGTGGGGTTTTTCAACAAGAACACCCTTTCTTTCTTGTGCCCAAAATTTGTATTATTTTACAAAAATATATGATTTTACATGCTCTACTTATGAACTTGAGATGGAAAATTGAAATCTATATTCTTGTTGAAGAAGTTATAATACTTTTGATGTTTTGAAGATGAATTTCATGAGCGTTGATGTGAATATTCATGATTAAAGATAAATTTCCAGATTTTCATATGAATCATACATGTTTGATATATAAAGTGTGAATCTTGAAATGTTTTGATCAAGTATTGATATATTGGTTGTTGAACCCGATTTGAATTTATATTTTGTTGAAGTAATGTGTTATATACACTTTGAGATTGGATTGATTTGACCTTTTGGTCTTGAAGGATTTATTTTAGAACTCGAATGAGAAAAGAAATCCATATTTTGATTGATTATGATAAAGGGGTAGCATGATGGCTCCCATTATGAATTGTTGAATTGTGTTGTTGTGGATTTTTTTTTAAAGATCTGAGCTAAGTTCAGGAGTAGTCTTTAGCACCGAGTGGGAGGTATAGCTGTGATTGGTACTTCCCTAGAAATACGTGCCCCCGTAGGATGTGAGCCTAAGGCTAATTGATATAGTGATCACTAGTGAAAAGAATGATTAAGGTCCTACTCTGATGGCATGGATAGGACAGCTCTCCCCAACGTGGGTTGGACACTGGACTCCATGTAGCTCACATGGTTCGGTTGTAAGAGACTCCCAATGTGTGTGTGTGTGTGTTCTCCTATCTAATATAAAAAGTCTTATTCTTCTATCTGAGATGAAAACATATTTGTTTAAAAGAATGAGTTTGAGAAAGTCATTGTTTTCGAAAGATTTAATGAACATATATTCCAAAGAGAATTGTTATGAGATTTGATTAATTTGATGATTTGGAATCGAGATGAAAGTGAATTGAGATTTATTATGATGACTCACATGTTTCACCCGATATATTTTACTCTCTTATGATTATGACAATTTTAATTCGAGCTAAGTAAGTCATTTATATCAGCATGAATAATTTTATAAATTGTGATAATATTAAGATATTATTTTATATATGTATTGCACCCCTATATGCTTGGTACATTTCCATGGTACTAACCCACATATTCGTATGTGGGCTATATTTTCTCAGAATGTAGGTACAAGGTATAGTGTACATCTTCAGATCCAGTCAGTTCGCGGCATCCAGTCAGCAGGTGATGAGTCCTTTTAATTCAAGGGCTTGAGTTAGTTATACAGTTTGAGAAGTGTTGTATTTTCTTTATTCAGTCGTATCGAGTTGGGTTATTTGTGAGTCATGACCCGGCTACCTATAGTCAGTACTAGTACAGGTTTCATAGACAGTCAGTAGAAGTTGATGTATTCCTTTTCAGTTTTGGTTGTAAAAGCAGAGTTGTAATCTTTTAAATTTAGTTTTGTATCTATCATATTTAGAAAGAGTTATTTTTCGCAGATTTGTATAGATTTATACTTTTTGTTCAGTTACTTATGAGTTATGCCGGTAGAAGGGTTAGGTTGGGGTCACTTGTGATCCTAAGCACCGTGTGACGCCTTAGGACCTGATTTCGAGGCGTTACACTTTTGCTCCTTAATTTGTTGAGCATGTACTATCATCCTAGACAAGTCCATCTCCTAAATCAGCATTGCGGTCCTACACTCCTTGACCACTCTATCAGATATGCCAGACACAAACTTACTCATCTTGGACCTACTGTCAGCTACCATATGAGAAGCATACCTAGATAACTGAGTAAACTTGAGGGAATACTCCTTCACACTCATGCTGCCTTGCCTCATGTTAATAAATTCTAACACTTTGGCCTTCCTCAACTTTAATGGGATAAAGTTATAGCAAACTTTTTCTATTCTGCAGGCCCTACATCTATACCCCTATCTACCTTCCACTGCTTAAATCATGGATGGGCTATATCCTGCAACTAATATGTAGCCAACTCAGCACCTTCGCTGGATGTCACCCCTATAACATCCATTACCTTAAGAACCATATCTAAGAATTCCTATGTATCCTCTTCATACTTGGATCCTGTGAAAGGAGGATTTATACGGGTGAAGTCCTGAATTCTGGTTGTAGTAGCATTGGCCACTGAATTAGCCTGAACATCAGCTGGTCGTTTAATCTAAGATGCTACAGAGTTCGCTAGAGTGGTGAATTCAACTCTGAATTCTACGTGTGAGACATGCTCGCCCAGAGGATCTACCTAGATGGGCAGAGGTGCTGGCTGGTTTCCTGCTCCTCTTTTATAATTCTTTTTAGCAGACATATTCTGTAAATGAAAGGAAGAAATGAATTAGACTGAGAGTTTAACTTTTTCTCATGCTCACTCACACGACATGAATACTGAAAGAAGGCAAAGTTTTCCTAAATGCCTTGTAGCCTCCTGCCCATAAGTGTGGTGTGCTACATACCCATGTATAAGACTCTACTTGACACAACTTTCAGACTTCCTAGGATACTTTAAAACCTTAGGCTCTAATACTATATTTGAAATGCCCTTAGTGTACACCCTAGGCATTACACGATGCTTACAGTCCTGACGGACCACAAGCTAACCCATGAGCTAGTACCTACTATGAGCACTGAATAACACAATCATAAATATGGAAGAATAACTTATATGCCATAAGATTTGAATAACTAAAACAAATACTGAATTATGAATCTGAAGAAATAACTATATGGGTCTAAATAAATACTGAAATCTGAGATAAACTGAATAACTAACTGTCATGTTTATTCAAGTCTGAATACTAAGTAACTGACTGTAGAGTCTGAAACCCTCTAAACTGAATAACTGTGAGTTGATGAGATAGACCTCAACAAAGTCCAACTAACTACTAGACTGAAAGCATGAAATAAAATAATCCAACCTCAAAATATGAGGACTCACCACTACTACTGCTGAGAGTCTGAGAAGTCTAAGCACGATCCAGAAATTGAACGTCAACACCTATAATATAACACATCATAGCGCAAAAGAAAGGAATGCAATCAGTACTTTGAATGTACAGGTACGCTAAATGAGGTAGGCTAATACGCATGTGATCTTGGGTATTTATACGCCTAAGCACCATAATATATCCATGTTTTAGCTAAGTTTAGAGAACAAAACTCCTAGTTTCTTATGTTTTTACTCTACTTCTATGTATTTGAGCTAACCGATGTGATTAGTGTGATTTCAAGTATTAATGAGGTAGATGAAGACATAATGGGATTATGAAATGTGGATGGAATATGACACAAGAGAGAGCAGCAGCTTGGACCAAATGTGGCACCTAAAAACTATGTCCAAAACTAATTTGTCATTTATAATTAGTTCAGGGACTTAGAAGGCAATTATGAGAGAAGAGATTATTAAAAGACTTAATGCTGAATTTTTATTCATAATTGATTCTTCTGTATTAGTTTTTGAAGAGGGAGAGTGGCGTCCTAGCTTGAGGAGAGAGAGAAAAAATGTTTTTCTCTTGTTTTCCCTATTCAAACACCAAGATCTTCTCCTAGTTTTTGGTATGATGAATATTTATATGGTGATTTTCATTTTATTTATGAGTAGCTAAGTTTATTAGTTAGTGTTATGGAAGCCTTGTATCATACAATCTATTACTTTGGGTTTTGATTTCATTATGCATTGATTTGTTTATATCATACTTTCTTCGCTTATCTTGAATTCTCGTAGTTGCAAACATAGAGGATATGCCTTAAAACACAACTTGTTCAAAAGAAAGGTTGATGTTCGAAAAAAAGAGTAGTGACAAGAAAATAGGATTACCAACCCCTATTTCATAAGTTAATGCCTTAGCAGGATTAACTACTTGGAGATTTCGTATTGTTTTGGGTAAATGCTTTTGACTTGAGAGAACTAAAATAAATTAGTCCTTGATGGTTGAGAAACACTAGGATTATGTTATTACATACAATACACTTCTCTATAAGCACGATGCATGTATGAATTCGTAAAGCCCATAGTTAGAAAGTATTGAAAATTACAAGGTGGACATAACCCTAGCTTGCTATTTCTTTGAATACTACTACACATATTTCATCTTGTTAAACTGAAACCATTAATTTGTGAACTGAATCAAATCCCCCTATTTATTTTATGGAAACGAACGATTAAAAGTAAACTAATTTGCACACAACTTAATTAGAACCATATTCCCTGTGGGATTTGACCCCAACCTAGTTGGGTTATATATTTGACAATGACTGCTTACTCTCTCGTAAGAGAGGTATAATTTGGGTGTATCAGTATGGTCTCATAAGCAAAAATAATAACTATCTGAATATACATGTAAAACATGGTGGATTGAATAGAATGCATGAAAGTTTCTAAATACTTAACGTATGTGAAATCTGTAGATACTGGTGATGCATGGCTAAGCATATAACAGAACTAAATAAAATTTGTAAATTGGTATACTGAAATAATTGATATTTGTATGCTTTGGTCAAACAACACTGAGACTAAATGTCTGAACTGATTACTGGACTAAAACTGTAACTGAGATGGTGACTGAGACTGTGGGATTTATTATCTAGCTGATATGCCCCAATCTGAGCTAATTGGGGTCCAAATTGTAACCCCAGTTGGAAGGGTGTTAATACCATGCCAGGGGTACTAATGCTGGCTGTAAGGATCCGCTAGTTTAGTATATTGTATTTCCCCGAAGGGTGAAGGGTGTCAAGCCTAATCTGACGGGTGACCCCTTCGATATAGTCAAGCCTATACTGATGGGTGACTTCTTATATCCTACGTTGGCTACATAGTTCTGGAGTTTACAGACTTCTACTAGTGACTTTGCCTTTATGACGGGGAATCCACCATCCCTACACTCACTCGGTGCTAAATCCTACTCCCAACTGAATTACACTGAGTTACTGACTATTTCTGAGTTTAACTGACTGATCTATTAATGTTCATGATGTATTCTGAAGTTATTCTGAAGATACTGAGATGAGATTAAGTAAAAAACTATGATTTTCGAGAATTCAATACTCGCAGGACCCGAAATCAATAATAGTAACATGATACTTAAGCTTAGAGGACATAGCATGAAGGCTTTTATCAAACATGTATTCTTGTAGGTATTTTATCAAAAACTTGTAGTTCATTGTTTGGTCAAATCATAGGAATGTTAGGGAACTTATAGTAATAGCATGAATTCAACATGAATAGTACTAAATCATGATTAATTCAATGAATGATGACATTAAAACATGGAGAATTGAATAACAACAATAATATCATCAACACATGGTATAAAATCATAGTTCATGGAGATTCATGGGTGGAATCATAATTTAAAATAAAAATTGCTTGAAAAGATCATAATTTGTAATTTAAATCGAATACTTGGACTCCATGGGTGAAAGGAATCCATGGATAAACATTTAACATACCTGGGTTAATGAATTTGAGATAATTGATGGAGAGTTCTTCAGATATGGCTTTGAATTTGAGAGCTAGGGTATTTGCATTCTTGAAGAGAATGGATCTCCTTTTGAGTAATTAGAGAATAATGGGCATATGATGCCCTATTAGGCTTTAATTTTGTGTTTAGGAAGAGTTTAGGGATTATGAAAATGACCAAACAGCCCCTTGGAAATTAAAAATGTGGAACTGGAAAACCTCAAACCCCGATTTAAGGCCCTGGCGGAACGCGCAAGGATCGCGTAGCCTCACTAGAAATCGACGATTGGGACCTGGAAGCTTGGCGCAACGCGGGTCTATCGCAGTCCCTTACTGGAAATTGGCAATTGTTATTTAGTCTGGATCCACAACACGCTAGTAACCAAAATGACGGTGTTTAACTGTTAAAACTTAAAATCGCCATAACTTCTTACCCGATTATCAGATTTGGGAAACTATTACATCATTGGAAACCTAATTGAATTTCCTACGAATTGCAGGCTCTACACTGAAAAATAATGGGGATTTAAAATTTTTTATAGATGAATACTTATGTATTGGGACGTAAATTATGCTAGGGAATACATGGTATTACACATGGCTGCGCCGAAATAAAGCCCGCGTCATGGGCATATCATCGGTACCTACTAGAATTGCATTTATTAAATTATTTTAAGGCAAATCAGCATTGAAATGGAGTAGGCATTGCATGGTAATCACGGGCAGCCACTGGAAATTGCATCCAAATATTTGGTTAAGTGTTTTAGCATCCATCCTTACATCCATTCCTTTGGTCTTGTTTTCCCTTTAATTTCCAACTTGTTTAACATCCGTTTTTCACCATAATTAACTCAAAAAGCATCCTAAAACATAAAAAACCATGGATTAGAGTTCAAAATAACAATACATAATAAATAACGTGCTAGAAACTCAAGCAAATTACTAGTCTCGAAAACTTTACGCTTAAACTTATTGCTGACTGTTGGCTCATTCTAATCGACGTTGCACACGTTAAATAAGTTTTTTCACACATAATTACACCTTCAAAACATACGAAACTCATTTAACACACTAGAATCCACTGATACCAACTAGAACGACACCTAACTCAAGATAGTAACACTAGTTTTCTTAATTAAACTCTAAATGACTCGTATAAGTACAAACTTTATTGGAAAACTCTTTGAACGTTGTAATCACGTATTTTTACTCTTAAATACTTATTTATCTCGATATTAACATGTTAAGAACATGAAATTCTCAAAAAAAAAAAGCTAAATAAGCTAGAATCGTAATGCTAAAGTGTATAAGTACACCCAACATCACCACCCTACCCTTAAAGCCTTGTTCGTCCTCGAACAACCTTTACTATAAGAATCATAATTTGAGGATGCTCTACACTACTACCACTATAAAGACACTTAATCTAGTACTACAATGACTACACAAAATGCAAGTTTCTACACCAAGCATGTTATACACGTATGAACGCTTAAGAATTCTAGTTTAACATCCTATCTTCAAGAATTGACTCACAAAGTGCCAAACTCATGCATATTGCTCAATAAAGGACATCATACAAATCCCCTAAATTCATAAAACATATGCCCCTCATAACAAGAAATTTACCCATAATCACTCACCTAAAAGCATTTTATAACATGATGGGTACAAGAATCAAATTACGCTCACTCTTACAAGGAATTCACAAGTTACACATAATGAACCATAGGCTTGCCTTTAGTGTAGTGCTCGACTAATATCAAAATGTCAATTATAGGATCAATTAGGTCTTTTCCATGTTGTAGTGTAGGCTAAGGGATAAGTAGGAATTATTTTTGAAAATTAGTGACTATCTTTCCTAGGTGATTTAATGCAACAAATTATGCCATTAAAACCACTCTTCAATAACCAATTTACACCACTTTTATCTACCTATATCTTTTCTTTTCACCCCATATCATTAAGTTCAATTAACAACACTATGGCGGTAGTATGCGATTCCTTAAATTTTTCCATTTTCCCCACCCAATTCACACTACGCACCCCTATGATAGCCACTCTCAACTTAAGAAATTTGCCTTAGTTGAGGCGCACAATGTCCATGAAGAACCAGGGCAAAACAAGTTCATTGTAAGCACATGAGCTAAACATGGGAACTTTTTCAAACAATTTTCGCTACTCACTACCACAACAATTGCACATGCCAATACTAGACTTTGGGGCATCAATTTCACCCTTTTCTTGTTTTATTTCTGAAACTCCTTACTTACTCAATTTTACATTAAAGCACTTAGGAGCTTTTGGATCAAATTTTAGTCAATCAAAGAAGGGATTAGGCTACTTATGAGGCTATCAAAGAAAAAGTTATGGCTTAATATAGTTGACTAGGATTAAACACAAGGGGTAGGTCAAAAAGAAGGTCTAAAACAAGGCTATCAAAGAAATGCCTATATCATCTCCTAAACTCATATTCTTTATTTTTCTTTGCACATACATGGGGAAAGTTCTAGACATCAAATGGAACAAAGGAATATACAAAAACTCACACGCTCATGGCACATGCCCAACTCACATAGGATCATCATAGACTCTCAACCAAACAATAATATAAATTCAATTTTAAGCCACAAGTACAAAAGTCCCAAACATAAGCCTAGGAGTCTCTAAAGTAGTAATTTACATAATTAACATGCTTATACAACTAAAACAATTGCACTATGTAATCAAAAATAGAACCAACAAAAATATCTTACATAAAAAAATTTAAATTGAGCCAAAAATTAGGAATTTCCCCTCCCCACACGTAAAAATCTACATTGTCCTCAAAGTGACTTTAAAAGTAAGGGATACAAATACTCCCTGAGGCCTTTAGGCCTAGCTAGCAACATCTTTTTGCACATAAACTTTGCCATGATTCTAAGTTTAGGTTTTTGGTACTCAGACTTCCCATCAACCTGCGACTCAACAAAAACAAAAACTATGTGAAGTAAAAACTAAAAACTAAAAAGAAAACATACCTAATTAACTTGGGTTGCCTCCCAAGCAACTCCTAATTGAGTGTCTCAACACGACCCAATCAATTTTTTCCTCCACCCTGAGAATATAAATTTCACCCCCAAGTTCGCATCCATCTATTTGCCTCTCTCACAGGGTGGTGCTACAAAGATTAATGAACTAAGTAATGAATGATGCATGGTAAACCACTCATCCTTGAAGTGAGGTGTGTTTTTATGTTCCTTATCTTTACACTTTTTTACTATTTTAAATGATTCCACAGACAAGACATCATTTAAACATAATGTACAAAAGTTCTTTGAGTGAGATCCAACCAATCCCACTTCTAAATTAACACTATCAATAACACACTCACTCTTATTCACTTTCTCAATTTTAGTCTCAAGAAAAAAATGTCAATTGAATGGCTATGATTGTTATGGTGGTGGTGGAATTTCCTTAATTATCTTTTAAGTATTACCCATAAACTTGACTGAATCAGGATTAAAACCACACATGTCTGCATAATGATACATATTTGCACAAACCACATACCAACTTGTGGTCTGCTACTCAGGCCGGCAATAAGCAGGTCCCTTCCAAATGCTTAGATCAAAGTTTAGAAAAAAGCCTCATAGTGGGGTCCTCCACAAAACTTACAAGAATCGTCATCCCTCAAAAACCATCAATCCCAGACTGACATTTCAAGAAGTGTGATAAAAATATAAATAAAGAAAAACAAAAAGAAAGAAAACAAAAACTATTTACAACTTAATATAGCCAAACTAAAAAAAAGATAGTTGCCAATTTACAAGTCCTAGACAATGGCGTCAAAAAATTGACAGAGCCCAAGTGTACACGCAAGTGTACGTTGTCTACTAAGTAGTAAAGTGGCCTTCAGGAAAGCAGAATATCGATCTCATAGTGACTTGTGTTAAACAAATATCCAATTCTAGTTTAACGGTTGAGAAAAAATAAACAAGAAGGTTTTAGAATTATTAACTAAAAAGAAACAAAACTAATGCGGAAAATTAATGACTTAGGACAATCAACGGGTAGAAGCCTAGGGTTAAGTCTTATGAACAATCACACTACGTTATTGAAATTAATTTATTAGATTGCTCATCATGGTTGTTGATTCTTAAGGTTAATCAGTACCCAAAGTTCGGTTAGTGATATTTCTCATCTCAGCCATTCTATATCCATTTAAGTTGTGCTAGCCAAAGCCTGATAATCCATCCCATATAAAAATCTCCCAATGGTTCAGAGAGAAATATCAATATGCACACCTAGAATCATCAAGAAGGTAATAGGCTCTTTTCTCATCCATAACATGCCCTGTGGATATAACTGCTATAGCTCACCCTTGTAAGATTCATAAAACTCATAGACGAGATCTTTATTGTATCTACCTAGTGCTCTCATCATCTAGTCAAGCCCATACTACCTGAAGTATTCTACAAACTTAGGTAACTCAGCCATCCCTGTAGTAGTTATTCTCCTTTCTTCATGCAGCACTTTCTTTCTTTTACCACCCTATAAATGAGACAGACTCATGTTAAACATCATCTTCATACCAGGGTAGCCCCATCATTTTACAATGGGCACCGGAGCAGGGGCTAGTGTAAGTGAGGGGTATTGTCTGTCTATCGAGGTATTCTCTACCTCGAGACCTCGAGCCTCATCTACACTCTCCTCGGATAAACTAGACTCAGCCTCATCATCATTATCTTCATCATTGTCCATATTCTATGGTGTATGGGGGGGAGACACTATCACATTGTTTCTCCATGGTCCCTTTGGTGGTGGTGTTTCAGATTCTTGGGGAACTATTTTCTTCCCTTTCGAGTTAGAAGGTGCCTTTTCTTAGTCACAACTTTATTGGATGTAATGACTATATATTCTTATCCACTGCTTTCATATGTGGAGTCAGACCCAGAAATACTAAACTTCACACTTTCAATGGGTGCTTGTTTGTTTCCCTTTTTAGCGATTGTTTTGGACGAGGATACATTCGTTAGAGGCATTTTCCTGTAAGTATACTAATATTAGTAAATAATAATAGAGAACAAAAGAAAAATTAAAAACTAAAGTTCAATATTCCTTTTCTGGAATGGGTATAAGTGGTGGGTACTAGTCGTACCCACTGGGTACGACTCGTATATTTGAGTTGTATCCTAGACAGTATATGATCATTGTTCTCTGATTAACTTATGACTCCTCCTTACCAATTGTACTAGATGGTTATGAATCATGACCAACAGTCGTAAGATGATTATAAAATTTTATTCTATTCTCATTCTTCCCAGGTGGGTACGATTAATGTATACGAGTTGTGAGGTCAGGATACGACTCATATGGTTGGGTCGTATCTATTCTAGAAACTTAAATTTGTTACATTTCCATATTGTTAGTAGGTACGAGTCTTATTACAACTCCCGTTTAGGTAGGTACGAGTCATAAGGAGTCTCGTATCCATTACAACATGGAAGTCCAACTTCAATATTTGACTCCAATGAAATTCCCAAATTACCCATTCCTCTATTCAGTTATATCCAGCATTTTAAACACATAAATACATCAAAAATTCATTTCTAAACCCTATTTCTCCCCTAAGTTCAATTTTTGAAAAAACATATACCACACCATGCTATCTTCTACCCAATATTTGTATAACTTCTACTCAAAACATGTTTACAATGTAAAGCACAACTCGTTTTTACTTTAAAAGCAAATAAAATTAGCAAATCTCAAGTTTGAATTATTTTGCTTCCTAAATTTGAGTTTAAGCATAATAATTGCAAGATTGGAAGATGATGGTAGTGAAATCAAGTTTAAAACACTTATATTTGTGGTTTGGATTTTAAAATTTAAGTGAAAAATGCATCGGGTACGATTTGTAAGTGTCGGGTACCCAATCAAGTTAATTCCCTTTTTTTAATTTAGGTTTTAGGCTGGGTCAACCAGAGAACTGAACTAGTAAATTGGTGTATGAGTGGTTTGTACGAATCATACCTAGTCTTACGGGTCATTTCGTTGACTCATATGGCCTAGAAACTTACCTGGGTTCTGGAGTGGGTAAGACTCTTGGTCACAATCCATAACCCAAGGTTACGACTCATACCGAGAGTCATATTCATTCCAGAACTTACTTTCTGATTCTTATTGATCTCCCAGGTTATTATGACTCCTACTCATGAGTTATACCATATAGATACGACTCATAAAGAGTCCTTATAATACCTTTTCAACTTCTCTGGATTTAATCTTCATTCTTTTAGTCCTGCACACTGAACAAACACATTGCCCTATAATTGAAATAAGTACAAAAAAACAAGGGTTTCCTCGCACATAGCGCTTGATTTAATGTCTCATCATGACGTGGCTAAGTTGGACACTTAGACTTCACCAACTAGACTCATGGGTTTCCTCCCATACAGTTCTTGATTTAACATCATAGCATGACTCAACTGCCTTGATTACTCAGACTTCATCAAGGTCTACATCAGCTAGTTTCTTTACTTTTTCTATATTTCCCATGTAGCTTTTTACTCAGTGTCCGTTTACCTTGAATGGAATTGTGTAATCCATTCATTATTTCTAATGTACCACAGGGATACACTCTTGTCACAATGAATGGACCATGCCACCTAGACTTTAGCTTTCCAGGAATCAAATAAATCCTAGAATTATAAAGCAGAACTTGGTCACCTTTTTCAAATACTCTCTTCCCAATCTTGCGATCATGATGCATCTTCATCTTCACTTTGTAAAGTGATCAACTTCATCAGTTCAAAGATTAAATTTATCCAACTCATTTATTCCATTCAACCTAGATTTAGCAGCCTATTTCCAATCTAAATTAATCTTCTTCAATGCCCATAGTGCCTTATGCTCAAGATAGATTGCTAGATGGAAAGAGTTTCCATACACGAGATGATAGGGTGATGCACCTATGGGGGTCTTGTAAGCTATATGGTAGGCCCATAACGCATCATCTAACTTTCTTTCCCAATCAGTCCTATTTTCATTCACAGTCTTTGCCAATATGTACTTGATTTATCTATTGGACACTTTAATATGTCCACTAGTCTACGAAGGATAAGGTGTTTCCACCTTATGATTCATTCCATATTTTTCTAACAGATTCTTGAATAGATGATTGAAAAAGTGTAACCCTCTATCACTAATAATAGGACATGGCATACCAAATTGAGAAAAGATATTCTTTCTCAAAAGTGTTGTGACACTCGTTGCTTCATTGTTAAGAAGCGCAATTTCTTCCACCCACTTCGACATATAGTCAACAGCTACAAGTATGTACTTCATGCCACACGAACTCATAAAAGTTCCCATGAAATCTATGCCCCATACATCAAACACTTTCAATTCTAAGATAGGGGTCATAGGTAATTCATGTCTTCTAAAAATAGTACCTTGTCACTGACATTGATCACACGTGGCCACATAGTTATGAGTATTTTTGTATATGGTTAGCCAATAGTAGCCACATTGTAGGATCTTTTGAGTTGTTCTATCCTCTCCATGATAACCCCCAACTGGCAATGAATGACACGCCTCAAGTATGCTCATCATCTCTACCTCAAGTATGCGTCTGTGAATGAATCTATCTGCACAAATTTTAAATAAATAAGGTTCATCCTAGAAAATTTTTCTTACCTTATGTATGAACTTCTTTCGTTACTAATATAAAATATCTTCTGGGACTAGATCACTTCCTAAGTAGTTTGTAAAGTCTGCAAACCATGGAATTAAATTTTGGTAAGCTGCCAATATCTGTTCGTCTGGAAAACCATCATCAATCTCTAAACCATTAGTAACCCTTTTCATAGCTTCCTCATCTAGTCTAGACAAGTGATTCGTAACTTGATTTTATGTGCCTTTCCTATCCTTCACCTCGAAATCAAATTCGTGCAACAGCAGCACCCAATGGATAAGTCTCAACTTTGCATTTTTCTTAGTCATTAAGCACCGCAATACCGCATGGTCTGTGTGCACAATCACCTTTGTCCCAATCAAATAAGATCTAAACTTTTCAAAGGAAAAAACAACTGCCAATTACTCTTGCTCCATCACGTTGTAGTTCTTTTTAGCAGGACTTAGTGCCTTACTATCATAGTAGATGGGATGAAGGGTCTTCTTTTCTATTAGCCTAGTATAGCCCCAAGTCCAAACCACTTTCATCACATATAATCTCAAAAGGTGAGGACCAATCTAGAGACACAATGATTGGGGAAGACACCAACTTCTCTTTTACGCTTTCAAAAGCCTTCTTATATTTATCATCAAGATCAAATCTTACCTCCTTCTCAAGAAGTTTGCAAAGTGGACTAGCAATCTTTGAGAAGTACTTGATAATCGCTGATAAAAATCTTGCATGCCATAGAAAACTCTAAATTCCCTGTATAGAAATTAGATAATATATTTTTTTAATCTCCTCAACCCTTGCTTGATCAACCTCTTTGCCCCTTTTTGAAATTTTATGCCTAAGCACAATTCCTTCTTTGACCATGAAATGGCACTTTTTCCAATTAAGTACCAAGTTGCATTCTTCACACAGTTGTAGAGCTTTTACCAAGTGATTTAGACAATCATCAAAAGAGTCCTCCACAACTGAAAAATCATCCAAAAAAACTTCAATGGTGTCTTCCACTATATCAGAGAAAATGGACATCATACATCTCTAAAACATGGCTGGGGCGTTGCATAGCTCGAATGGCACTCATTTGAATGCAAAGGTACCATAAATACATGTCAAGGTAGTCTTATCTTGGTCTTCTAGTGCAATAGTAATTTGATTGTAAATGGAGCACCCATCAAGAAAACCATACCATCCTCTGCTTGCTAACCTATCCAACATCTGATCCATAAATGACGATAAAAAATGGTCCTTTTGAGTCTATGCATTCAACTTTCTATAAGCCATGCACACTCTCTATCCAGTGACTGGACTTATAGGCAATAGCTCATTCTTCTCATTAGGCACCACAGTTATTCTGCGCTTCTTCAATACGTATTAAACCAAACTAATCCACTTACTATCAGCAATGGGAAATACTACACCAGCATCCAACCACTTAATGATCTCCTTATTCACCACCTCTTACATAGAAGGATTAAGTTGACACTGATGTTCAATAGATAGAACATAATTTATCCCAAGCTGAATTTTGTGAGTACATAAACCAAGCGAAATACCCACAATATCTAAAATGAACCATCCAATGGCCCTTTTGAAATTCTGCAATACTGCCAATAATGCTTATACCTCAGACTATTTTAGATCAGATGCAATAATAACCAAAAAAGTGTTCTTGGCCCCCAAAAATTCATATTGCAAGTGAGATGGGAGGGCTTTCAACTTTAACACCGATGGTTCTTTAATAGATGGATGATCAGGTGGAGTTATTTTGTTATTTAAATCTAGACCAATATTCTTTGGTACATAATTATAACCACTCCCTTGAAGTTCACCTACCATCTCCTTATATTCCTCGATACCTTCAGAGTCAAAATTCATAATTACAGTCGCGAGAGCTTTCCCACCTAATCTTTCTTCAATAAGAACAACTACATTAGAACCATTATCCCATAAAGTCACTGCATCAACATCATGGAATGAATCAACCTCTTCATTATCCACATCAATCACAGATACTACTCTCAATTCGTCAGGCTGCTTTATAGATTTGAATACATTGAATGTCACTTGTTCATCATTGAGTGTGAACATTAGATGTCCTTTCTCCAGATCAATCAACATCCTACCTATAGCTAAAAATAGTATCCCCAAAATAATGAAGACTTTAAAGTCCACTTCACAGTCTAATATAATAAAATCAGCAGGAAATATAAAAGAAAACACTTTTACCAAAACATCATAAAAGATACCAACAGGCTTCTTCACAATTTTGTCAGCCATAACTAGTCTCATGGCGGTCGGTTTGGGAGCTCCTAACCCCAACTTCTTAAATACAGACAAGGGAATGATATTAATACTAGCCCCTAAATCATATAATACTGGAGTGAAGTTGAAAGACCAGATAGTACACAGTATTGTGAAAGCTCTAAGGTCCTCCTTCTTCTCTACCAAATATCAAGTAACCATACCACTGGAATGTTGAATATTATCTAATGGCTCTTAGATAACTGACCTTTTCATGATCAAATCCTTTATTAATTTTACATAGCCTGGCTCAGCTTTAATGCCTCTACAAGTGGTATGTTGATAGTTAACTCTTTTATCATAAACAAAAATTTATGAAACTTACCTTCTTCTTGTTTTTTTCTCATTATTTGTGGATAAAGAGGAAGTGGTTTTAGAATAGGCTTTAGCACAGGTCCTATAGACTTTTATTCTCCTTCATTCGCCTTGTTTCTGCTCCTAACATCAACTAGATCATCCTCACTCTTATGCTCATCAGCTATGGGTACTGGTGGATCTATAGTAACCTTACCACTCTGAGTGGTAATGGCATAGCATTGACTATCATTTTTGGAATTCACCACTGTATTACATGGAAGAGTTCCAGGCTGTCTCTGATTCATTGTGGCTAACATCTGACCAAATTATTGCTCCAACTACTCGATTGTCGTGGCATGTGACTTAACTTTCTAGTTCAATCCTAAAAGATCAAATTTGATTTCCTTCAAGCAATTTTCTTGACTACCTTTCCCTTTGACTAGCTTGGCCAGGAATGCCTCCATTCTGGACTTTGTATCTCGACTTCTTGGTGGAATATATTCATCATTCTTCTCCTTATAGTCCTCCTTAGGCCTCTAATTGCCATCTTTATCTCTATATCTATCATTATAATAGTTCCAACCTTGATTTCCTTGCCCTTGGGTTTGGAATCCACCAATCTACGATCAAGGTGCTTTGCCTCTTCTTTAGATTTAATCTCAAATAGTCCGGAGGTAGACCCTTGTGCCACTACTGCATTTACCTTCTCAGCACTTATTGATGTAAATTGTTTTGTAAGCAACCCAATATTTGTACAAAGCTACAAAATCTCCTGTGCTACCATATCATTCACTGCTCCATACGTATTTGATGATCTAATAACACATGTACCACCTTTATATTTTGATTCTCAAGTATGTTATCCTCTGTTTGCAACTGTAATATTATCTGGCATTTCCTGTGCAGCTTACCAGTAAAGATGCATAAATGCTTCTCCTAAATTTGCATCTAGCATAGCTCTTGAATTATAATTCAACAATCTATAAAAGAACTCAGACGAGTGAGATCCTCTAATTCTGTTATTTGGTACCATGCTCAGCTTCTTCTAAAATTGAAACCATGCCTTATACATAGACTCTATAGGTACTTGTCTGAAATTGTAAATTTCATCCTTCAATTGTAACATCCGTACAGGAGGAAAAAATCTACTTAGAAACTATGTCATTAACTCATACCAAGTTGTGATAGATCCTCTTGGATGTTCTCTTAGCTATAAAGATGCTTTTCCAAATAAAGAAAATGGGAACAACCTCAATCTCAATTCCTCTTGATTAACCCCCAAAATATTATAGTTTGTGCAGATCCCAACAAAATCTGTAAGATGTATGTTCGCGTCATCCTTAGCTGCACCAGAAAATACACCATTCAGATACAACAATTGGATCATAGTACTAAAGATATCAAACTTTATATTAGGAGCTAAAGTAGTAGGACCAATGGCTACCAATTTCGTAGACTTAACATAATCCATATCTTCATAATCTTCCTCCTCATATATATGCCCATACAAATGGAGTTATACCTCTCCAAACTCAATGATCAACAACCTGTCTAGGACTAACTAACCCATGTTGTTGAGTTACCCCTGCCCTTGCAGAAGCTCTAGCTTGCAATATGTTGTGGATTAATTAGAACACACGGGAGTGATGCATTTGGATCCATAGGTGGGGGATCTTGGACCCCATCATAAACTCGTTCTTCCATCCTTCTTGGTGTTTGAAGTATTCTCTCAGGTTCTGGATCAAAAGGGTGTAAGGAATTGCCTCTACTCCTAGTGCTTGGCATACACCGACGTATACCCAAATCAAAACTAAAAAATTTAAAACCCATTAACTTTACTAATTCAATTCACTGTTCAAACTGTCGTCCTCGATAATGGCACCAAAATTTAATGTCGCCCAAAACTACACCTCAACTAAAGTATAAAGTTGTTGATTGCAAATATAGTAACCCAACAAGGTTAGGGTCAATCCCATAGGGAAAACGTGACCAATTTATTGCCTTGATGTAATCCATAAGAAATACAAGAAAGTAAATGGGGGGTTTTGATATCAATTGTAAATAGTAACCAATTCTTGAGTGTTTTTGAGTTGAAATCAATATAAGATGAACTCTAGGTATGTGTTCCCCCTAGCTTCTCAACTATGTAGATTTCTCATGCTCAACCCAATTATTTTGTTGTTCTACATGCAAAGCCTACAAGCTAGGCATTATCCAGAAGATAAATTTTACCCTTTGACTTGGCTATCATCTCAGGGTGTTTCCATGTTTCCCTTTGCTACAGCCTCAGTTACACTTAATCAAGTTATAAGATGGGAGACTTGGCTATTGTAACCTAAATCACTGTCTTAAATTTTCTTTTTCCTAATTGCAAGCTTCTTTATTATGAATGGATGTGAATATAGGCAATCTCAAGCATCTGCAGCTACTATGAGTTTAATTATTCCTAATAAGAATTAAGATACCTAAAGAAACCCTATAATAATTGAATCTCACTTTCTCTATGTAGCTAATCTGCCAGGGTTTCTACCACCCCAGCTGAGGAGATTAGCCGCTCATGTCTGTGCAAGAAATCATAATCATCAATGAAGAAAACATAAAATCAATTGCACAATAATAATATGAATAAACTCCAACGTCTTTAATTGAATAAAACCCTAAAATCTCAAGAACAATTGTAAAAGTATGTAATAATATGTAATAGTGCGTAAAAGAATGTCACGATACTTAACCTAATAAATGATAAATCCTAGTGTATTTATATTATCTCAAAATAACATAAAGATCCTACTAAAATTGGTAAAGGTAAAGTTAAGTGTGCAGTCACTACGACTCGGTCTTCATTCGTATCCTCAGCTTACGAGTCATACCCTGCCTTGTCGTAACCGTTCCAGTGTCTAATATTTCTATTGCTTCAATTCTCTATTTAACTTACCACTTTGGCTTATGAGTCATAACTATGTATACGACTCATGTCCTTCATCCGTATCTACCTAGCACTTTATTATTTTCAAGTCTTGAACACTGGTGTGTATACGACATCTCTATACGAGTCGTACTCAAACTTCCAATTCATATAGCTTTGGCACTTCACTCCTAGATAGTAGCTCAGGTTCTGTTACGCTCATGACTTTAGCATATGACTTATACCTTGTCTTACGACTGGAGTCTTTGAGTCATTTCTTTCTCATACTTGTCTCCTCAATTTGGCTTTTGGTTCTTTTATCCATACGAGTCAGTATGCGGGTCGTATAGATTGATTATGACTTAGGTGCTAACTCGTATACTAATAGAAGTTGGTCTTTTTAATATCTTTTTATTCTCTTTTTGTTATGGTACTATTGTAGACTTGTTTTACCTTCCATTCACACCAAAGTGCATCATATACAACAAAATACCCTAAGTTCACGCATAAATTTATGGTTTTAAGCATTAAAATGTCATGTTTCCGCTCTACATCAATCCACGCTACTAGATACTATCTAAGTAAGATGGTTAGCTGTTATCTAATAACTAAAGATCAAAAGGTAATAGTTAAATAGGATCAAGACAAGGGTTAGTAAGGAGACATTCTGAGACTCAAAAAGTAAAGGGTGAATTCCATCAGCTCATCCAAAAGACTATTGATGGTACATAACTTATTAGATTCTGCATACAAGGTACCAGGTTGGTCCAGTAAAGTATGATAAGCCTACGGAGTTGAGAAGCTAGGGGAAACACAATCCTATTTTTCACCTACAACTAATTTCATCCGAAATTGATATTCGCCACTTTTTCGATATTGCTACTCAAAATCCCATATTTGCTTTTCCAATTCTTCCTATTAATTACAATAGTTGAGAGCCATGATTCCACGTATTCTCTTGGGATTTTACCCTAACATTTATTGGGTTACTATATTTGACAGCGACTGTATAATCTTCAAAGTGAAGATGTCTCATAGGCGTTATCAAATTTTGGTGTCGTTGTCGGGCAATACAGTGTTTATTTGTGAATTGAAGTTATTGTTGTTTTTGGATCCTTTTATTTTTGTTATTAGTTGGCTATACGCTGGTGTATTCCTAGCACACGGAGTATAGAAAATCCCTTACTCCCATTGAACAAGAATCCATAGAGGATCCTACAAACACCTAGTAGGATTAACGAACTGACAAAAGATGATATTTCTAAAGGGGTTCATGATGATGTGCCTCCCCGTCCTTCTGGAGGAGTTTAGGATATTGCTGACTAGTAGAAGGGGTGTTTTTAGCATAACACGCTAATGAAAGGGGGCAGTATAAGAATCTCAATGCATAGCTCAGGAGGTAGAGTTAGTTGATCAAAGACAGGTAGCAAACTGCCGAGCAACACTCGATAGAAATCAAAACAGAGTCAGAGGTGGTCGTCCTTAAGTTATCCCAGCGTACCAGTATGTGCAGTCGTACAAGGATGATAAAGAAGATCTAGGATATGTTGATCCAGTAGATACTGGAGCCATTATTCCTCCTATTTTACCCCTAGGTATTAAGTTTGACATAACAAGCGCAATGATCCAAATCTTAAATCTAAAGGGTGTATTTGCGGGTTTGTCTATAGATGAACAAACATGCACCTCTCAAATTTCATAAGATCTATAGTTCATATACAAATCCAGGGGTGAATCGGGAAGCACTTAGACTAAGGTTGTTACCCATCTCACTTACAAGAGAAGAATCTCTATGGCTAAGAAAACTTCCAAGAGAATCTATCACTACATGGAATGAGTTGCGCAGGTAATTCTTGATCCAATTCTTTCCTCCATCCAGGATGTTGTAGCTAAGAATGAGACCTATAATTTTAGGCAGTTATAGTCAGAATTTATGTACGAGGCATGGTTCAGGTTCAAGAAGAGGCTAAGTATAGTGCCCAACCATCGGATGTCAGGGACAAGCCTTTTGAAAATATTCTACAGAGCCATGACTATCAGTTTTAGAGCCATGACAGATACCATATTTGAAGGATCTTTTATGAGACTATGCTAGAAGGCAGATTTGAATATGCTAGATCAGATCTCACTCACTAACCGAGGGTGGAAAACTTGGGAGGCTGAGAAGGGATCTGGTACATATGTTATTGGTGCCTCCTGTGACCAGAAAATAGTTAATGATTCAGTAGTGTAAGAGATTACGCTACTAAGAAATGATCTTGGGTTACTAGAAGAGTAGTTTGCAGCAGCAAGTTCCAAGAAAGTGAACGTAGTAGGAGCATAGGGTTAATCTTCAAAAGCTTATGATTCAGAATTAGAGGAGAAAAAAACTATCTAGATCATTAATTGGCAGGTTTTGGAGCCCTAAGGCAAGGGAACCAAGGTCGAAACGATTATAATAGATACAAAGACCATAGTAGAGAGCAAGATGATGACTAAAAGAAGAAGGATTACTACAGAGAAAAAGGAGATTAGTACATTCCACCTGGTAGAAGAGATCTAGAATCAAGAATGGAAGAGATGCTAACTAAGCTGGTAAAAGGTTAAGAAAATCAGGAGATCAGCCTTAGGGAGATTAAGGCTGACATTTCAGGGTTGACCCAAACGGATGAATCCCATGCCACTACTATCAATCAGTTAGAGTAAAAGTTCGGGTAGATGTTAGCATCACTGAACCAGAGGCAACCATGTAACCCTCTAAGAAACATTGTTCAAAATCTAAAAACTGATGGTCATATTCTTTCCATTACCATAAGTATTGGTATGACTACTGTGGATCCCCCTTACCTGCTATGGAAGTGACAAGATATGATGAAGTTGTTGTTGATAAGAAACTTATCGTGGAGTAAGAAAAGTCAATAGGTTTTGATGACATAGTTACTAAGGACAGAGGTAAGGTTCTGGTTGTTGAGCAAAAAATAAGACAAATTCCAAGACCACTCCCTTCTTTTCCTCAGCGACTAAAGCAAAAAATAGAGGAAGGAAAATTCAAGTGATTCATTGAGATGCTGAAAGAGTTTAGCTTGAATATTCCTCTTCTTGAGGCATTGGATCAGATGCCTGGATATGCCAGGTTAATAAATCAATTGGTCATAAAGAAGAAAAGAGCAATGAATGAGGATGTTGACAGTTTGAACCACTAGATCTCTAGCTCAGTAAAAAGGTGATCCCGAAACAATCACTATACCATGTACTATTAGATTATCTCTATTTTCTAGAGCCTTATGTGACTTAGGAGCCAGCATAATTTTGATGTTGTTGGTTGTATTCAAGAAATTGGGCTTGAACCCTCTTGAACCGAGTGTAATACAGCTATTGATGGCTAAATGCACGATGATGAAACCTATGGACATTTTTTTATGTGATTATGAGAGTTCAAAACTTTATCTTTTTGGCTGACACTATCATTCTACACAGTGAGATTGACATCGAGATGCCCATCATATTGGGAAGACCATTTTTGGCCATAGGTAGAGCGATGGTTGACATAGAAAAGGAAGAGCTAAAGTTTAGAGTCAGTGGTGAGGAGGACATATTCAACATCAGAAAATCAATGAAGAAGCTAATCGACATAAGGGTAATGGCAATGATTGATTCTATTGATGACCCAGGAGGGTACTCTTATGGGTATCTTGATGAATTCTGAGTAATTAAGATACCTACATCATGTTGTAATGTTAAATCAAGCATTACATGGGAGTTAACTAATACAACCACGTCTTGTCGATGTTAAATCAAGAGTTGTGTGGGAGGCAACCCACTATTTTAGTGTTCACTTTTTTTTATTTTATAGGTTTATAGCTTATGGACTTATCAGGAATACGCTAATATTGCTACATGCATAAATTTTCAGGTAAGGGGACTATGTGAACAATCCATCAGGGTCACGAATCCCACACAGGCCAGGTAAAGTGAGCAAAAATTGAAAAGATTAAATTTTGAAGATGAGAATGGAAAGTTGGACTTTGGCACATAATCATACTTTTGGAACCATAAAAACAAGTTATGGGACCAGAAGTAGCTGGGAAAACATTAAAATTCCAAGTCCAAAATGCAGGAACATGGGCAAAACATTTAGGCCCACTACGTTGTGCACATGCAGGTTGCATGTGGCACATACTCCCCATGGCAGGCCGCATGTGGGTGCCTTAGGTACCTAACTTTTGGGCCCAAATCTTAAATAAAATTTCACGCCCACCATGCATATTTAAGACCTATATCGGCCCCCCATCAATATTAAATACATTTAGCCTCATTCTAACTCACTCAAATCCTTAAAATCTCACTTTTATCTATAAATCTAAAATTCCCTCTTAAATCGTAAACTAATTCCGCACTTAAATAAAAGATAAATTGAAACTTGTTTGAGGTACCAACTTGTCCCAACACACTAAAAACAATTTCAAACTTGGATTTTGCTCGATTTCTTCATTGTTCACTTCCGGATTATCATAAAAGAGGTAACTTTCTCGGCTCCTAATGGTTATGTATTGATTTATTTATCAAATAAACAAGTTGATATGTGTATTTCCATGCAAAATATATAGAATCTATCATGCTTGTATGTAGGATCCTTGAAGTAGCCTAAAATCTCAATGTAGGGCCTTGTTTTGAATTAAATTCTAAGGTTAGGCCCCAAACGAAAGTTGAACTTGAACAAGTAGAGTAATACTAAAGGTTAGGAATGTTAATTTGCATTGAAAATTATGATTTTTGATATATGTGTTCACATTGGACTTGTTAAGATTTTAAATAAGTTATAGGACTGTGAAAATTGAGGAAAAATTCAAACTTTTTGAATTTTGTGTTTTTCTTCATCTTTTGCAATCTCTCATTTTTGTTAGAAACTAACGACTACTCTTTTAGGTACACATGACACAAAAAACTGCTAAAAAGGAAAGGAAGGTTGATACCTCAACGAGATGGGATGAGTCCTCCAAGCCTAGTGGTTTAGTGGAGGACTACCCAGTGGCACGATTTAGAAATGTTAGAGGTGGTATGACATGTAGAGTGACTAGAGGACAGAAGCTCCAGGTAGATGAGACTATTTTGATGGGCACTATGGGAGAACCGCTACATAAGCAGTCACAAAGGAGGAGATGGGCAGCTTTCACTAGACCTAGTCCTCGGACCAAGGCCATATAGGTTGTCTAGGTTATTCAGGCTAATCTATAACAATCGAGGATGAAGTTAGCGCAGTGATCACCTCTACATTCTCCTCTATCGACTGATCATGATGATGAGGATGAGATAGATTCTAAGCCAGATCCACAGAGAGTAACTCAGGTGTCACAATTCAAGGCTACCCCCTATTCGTAACATGGTGCTTAGAATTACAACGATCCCAAGCTAGACCCTGTACTAGTATACTGCTTGAGAAACTGATTAAAATTTTATATAAAAGCTAAATTTACTAAGTGGAAACATGATCATGAGGAAATATGAATAAGTATAATACTAATAAAGTTTATACCATTTTAAAACTGAAGAAAATATACTAGAATTATATGTAATGACTCTAACTAAATATCTATGAAGCCTCTGCTATATTAACTATAGATAGCTAGTACATACCTCCAACTACCACTAATCAATACATGTGAATGAAACAATATAGTAAATGAACTACAACTGACTGGAGTCCTTAAAATAAGAGAACTCATCACCTGCTGGCTGGAAGCTGCAAACTGCCTGATTATGATGTGTGGGATACAACTGGTACCTACATCATGAGACAATATAGCACATAGACATATATGTGGATCAGTACATTGGAATGTACTGAGTAAGTGGGGGTGAATCCAATAAGTAAAACTTATTAGATACATAATCTTAAAATATGTATGCTAAGTGCAAGTAGACTCATCAAGAAACTGAAATCAACTGAAAGATGAAGTATCTTGAAACATGAGTAATAAACATAATCTGATAAGCTAGTGAATCACTACACTTAGATTCTTAAATATTTACTTTTGTAGAACAAGTAGAGCTGAAGCTGGGAAGCGATAGAATATGAATATTGTATGTAAAATCTCATGTCAAGCTGAACATTCTATAAAATTGAACTGATGGTCATGTATGGATACTGAGCATCAAAACATGAACATGTAAACTGAGAATACATAACCAAGTAAAGCATGTACTGTAATAATCTGAATAACTGATATCTGAATAACTGAAAATCTAATTAAATGGTCATGCAAACCTAAACTTGTGTAGACTGAGTACTGACTAAAGTTGTGGGAGCTAACATGTAGTCAACATTCCCCAATCTGAGCTAATTGGAGTCCAACCTGTAACCCCAGTTGGAAGAGTGTCAATACCTTGACACGGGTACTAACACATGGTCATGTGGATCCACTAAACTTGTATCCCGAAAGACTAGGGAGTCACCCTCCACTGGCAAGTTCCCCTAAAAGAGTGTCCACCCTCTACTGGCAGAAGACCTCCCATAACTACGCTAGCTACGTAGTTCTACAACACAAACTGATACTAAAGGTCACACCCTCTACTGTCAGGTGAGCCCCATTCCTGGGTTTGTTCGATGTTAAATTCTACTTCTAATTGAATGACACTGGTATTATTATGAGTCTAATATGATGTGGTACTATACTGATAAGTGCTCAACATAAACATGGTAGTCTGAATAAAATAATAAAAGCATAGTCTGACTGACTTGTAACTTGAAAATGGAAAACATGTAAAAACACATAGGTATCAGGTGTTCATAACCTGCCAGCACTGAATGATTACTAAAATACGATAACAACACTTGGAACATAGGTATAAAGTAGTAATTCAGAGACACGAAACATATTACATTGCAATACATAAAGGAGACATATGAATTTAAACATAGGAATGAGATAAACTTAGGAGGATAATAATTTCACATGGTTCAATTCATAATTTGATGATTTAACATGAAATCAATGGAGTATGACATGGTAAATTTAAATTCAAAACATAAAATAACATAATTCACATGGAGCCACATGTTGACATATCATGAATCCAAATTACTGAGAAAATACATGGATTAAATTCATTATTAACATGGAGAATTTCATACTTTAATCAAAAAGGGGATTTTTGGACTCAATGGGTGGAAGGAACCCATTGATGAATACCCTATATACCTCAATTAGATGAATTTTTGAAGGAATTTTGAAATTGGAACTTGAATCCTTGAGTTCTTGGAGAGAAAGGTTGAATTTTGTTCTTGGGAAGAGGGGAAGAATTTTTGAATTGTGTATTGAATGTTTAGGGTTAAGTGAGTGGAATTTACGTGTTTAAGGACCCCTTATTTCATTTAGGAGTGATTAGGAACGGTTTAGGGGTGTAAAAAGAATTTAACGCCCTTGATTTAAGTAAAAATGGAGCAACTTTTGGCACTATGCCTTTGTTGTGCAGTGCATGCCAATCGCACGCCTTAGGTTCTGCGGTGCATGCCAATCACACACCTCATCTAGTAGCCATTTGCGATTATCATGTGATGCACGGACTTTGCATGGTCATAATTTTTCGCTCGAGTATCGACTTAAGGCTATGCCAATCACACACCTCATCTAGTAGCCATTGGCATCGTTGGAAAGCTAATTCAATTATATAGAACTTGGTGGGTATTGAGATGAAAAATTCCACATATATAAAAAGTTTTACAAGTTCAAATCTGACCCTTGTAGAATCGAATATCATGTTTTGGCTAAATCAATGGCTCTGAGCTCAACATTGCTCTAAGCAATTCCTATGAACATCTTTCACCTCGAAAGTACTTTACATACTAGGATAATGATCATGACATATATATTCAAATATAAATCATGGGATTAGAGTTTACACATATAGGAACGATGATTCGACTTCTAGCTGAAAAGGACGGGGTATTACATCAGGACCCCGATCTCAGGAGGGGTCCCAGGATTCATCCGAGTATAAAGAGCAGGAGGAGTCATTAGCGGCACCCTAGTCTGAGGAGGGTACCGTCTTTTATGCATAACAATCATATGTACCCCAATCTGAGGAGGTTACTGAGCAGGCTTCCTGATACAAGATGAAACTACAAAAATGGAAATGACACAAAAATAAAGGAAAACACTAAATATAAAAGCACAAAATAAGAAAATGAATACATGAAATGATAAAGTAAAAGACAGATAGGTTGAAATAAATCTATAACAAGAGGACAACTAAGGGTATACTAAATCCTAAACCTTCCTATATATTACTTGATAACACCAACCTCTTAGAAGACTTAAAGAAATGGATTACCGAGCACCCACGTCTCTTAACAACCAAAGAAACTCCCAACAAGTAGCACGTGTATATCAATTCACCATCATTCATCATCTCTAAAATGAAGAAGGTCCTAGCTATTTATAGGCCAAAAGGCCTTTATTACAACTTGGGCCTAAAAGTGACCCAAGAGCCCAAAAATAATGCAATTGGTGCATATGTTCTCTCAATGCCCAAGGGAACATCCAAACACGTCTTGGGTCAATGCTTCCGTGGATGGCATCACAAATGTAGATTCTCCAACGCTCCAAGCTATCATCCACACATGATGTTGGTCTCTTGGAATCCTTGAGGTGGTCATGGCTTGGACTCTCTTGTGTTGGCCTCGAATTATATGCTCAAAGGTGTTGATGCCAATTTGGGTTGTATTAATCTCTCTTTCTTGAAAAAGATTCGACCTCGAATCCAAATATTTTGATGACATTCCATCACACTTCTCAAGTTTGGAAACCTTTGACAAGAAATTTGTGTGATCTTCAAGCACATATTTGTGAGGCACTCTCCTTGTTTTCTCCTATGAAGGTGATGTTTCATGATCCTGCACAAGAAGAGAAATGATACTAGGTAAAATGCTAGTATCTTGGTTAGTGAGTGACAAAGGCTCCATATTTGAATTATCGTTGTCACATTGGATTAGGAGTGGCCTTTGGTGCTCAGGTTAGTTTGACACTTGATTTTGGGATGCTTGGGGAAGGGTTTGGGATGTTTGTTGGTGGAATTATAGTGGTAGGGCCACATGTGGTGGGGTTGGAAGAGTAGGATTTAAAGAATTATGGCTTTCTTGCATACTCACCATTCTTCCGTCTAGATTCATCATTTTCCCTTCCACTTTGGTCAACTTCTCGTTCATGCTTGTAATATCTTGCCGCAAACCTATGAGGTCTTCCCAAAGAGTATCAAATTGGACCCAACTTGGGATAGGTTGAACCTCAACTCCCGGGGATATGGTAATGGATGACTCAACGAAGAAATAAGAACTTGAATTCAAGAATCAAAATAAGAAAGGAACAAATCAAAACGAACAAGAACTATAATGCACAAAGACTTGAATTCAAGAGTTAAACTAAGAAAACAAAAGATAAAAGAATGAAAAGACACAAGAAATTAAGACACAAAGAAGACCAAATCAATAATGGCATTTAAGAATGAAGAAAATGAAACTAGAATTCAAACCTTAAGCAACGGAGCAATTAAGGTGTTGAGATCTGTTTAAGTGCTTTAATTGATGTTCAAGAAATGTTGATATGTATTTGGGAACTTGAATTGGAGTTATTGGGGTTTCTATGGAAGAAAATTCAAGAGTTTGGGACTCTTCAATTGATTTTTCAAACTCAAGAAGATTTGAATTTCTTGTGGTCCCCTTCTTTGTACTCTCTTTTGCCTTCTTCCTTTGGAATATTCCTTTTTAATGCCTTTTGATTCTTTTCTCTTTTGAAGAATGGAATATTATTTAGAATAAACAAGGACCACACCTTCCCTCACTTCCCTTTTTGAATCAAACACACTAATTTTAAATGTTCTTCTTCAACAAGGTATGAAGATCATGAAGAACACCAAGAACATTCAAAATTAACCCTTAAGCAAATGACCTCGGAATTCAATGAAAATTGAACCCCAAGCTCATGTCAACCTCCCAAACACAAATAACATGTTTTCAAGCCCAAAATCTCAACAACAACCTTCTAATTCGAGAACCTACCTTCAACTTTCTTCAACTCAAGTTCAACAATGGTGGATGACTCAAATCAACTCCGATTTAGCTTAAATTTTGGATTTTGACTCAAATAGTGATAAAGAACAAGAATCTAACACCAAAAACACAAGAAAATACAAAAATCAAAAACTCAAAAATTTGACCTAGGAGTAAAATGGGAATAAAATATTTTTTGTGGTTTTTTAATTTTTCAACATAACGAGACCCAAGATTGACTTCAAAGGAATGAAATTCAAATCGACTCTGATACCAAATGATATGAGACTAAACTACTAAAATGGAAACGACACAAAAACAAAGGAAAACACTAGATATGAAAGCACAAAATAAGAAAATGAAGAAATAGAACGATAAAGTAAAATATAGATAGGTTGACATAAATTGATAACAAGAGGACAACCAAGGGTATACTAAACCCTAGACCTTCCTATATATTATCGATAACACCAACCTCTTACGAGGACACAAATGGAAACGGATTCCTAAGCATCCACTTCTCTTAACAACCAAAGAAACTCCAAACAAGTTTCAACAAAAACACTCGCAAGTGTATCTCAATTCATCATCATTCATCAACTCTCTAAAATGAAGAAGGTCCTAGCTATTTATAGGCCAAAATGCCTTTTTTACAACTTGGGCCCAAAAGTGACCTAAATGCAACTTGGGCCCAAAAGTGATCCTAAATGCAACTTAGGCCCAAAAGTGATCTAAAAGCCCAAAAATAATGCAATTGGAGCATATGCACTCTCAAAGCCCAAGCGATCATCGGAACACGTCGTGGCTCAATGCTTTCATAGATGACATCATCAAATATAGCTTCTCCCATGCTCCAAGTTATTATACACACATGATATTATTCTCGTGGGAGCTTAAAAAGAGTACTCCAAACATGTCTTGGAATCCTTGATGTGGTCATAGCTTGGACTCCACTGTGTTGGCCTCGAATTATATACTCAAAGGCGTTGATGCCAATTTGGATTGTATCACTTCTCATGAGATGCTTATTTCAGATAAGCATACTAGTACAGTAGGGGTAGAGTTCCACATCCACACATGCCTCGGGGGAACCTCTTAAGAAGGAAAATCAAAGGTGGTGTGTGGAGAGGATGCAGAATATATTTGATTTAGATAGTCACATTTCGGAGACCGACAACCCCAAGTGGCTTATTTCTTAGGAGCATAGGATTGATCAATCAGGGCTGAGTAGAGTACCATAATTGCGGGCTTTCTTTGATCATTATCAGTTGGGGTGGATGACTAGACCACTCAATTCTTATATCTCATCTATGGTACGTGAGTTATATGCATCGTATCATTTTATAGTAGTTTTTTTGATGCACGGGTCCCATGCCTGGTGAGACACATAGAGCAGCCACAGCTTGATCAGACCCTTATAAGAGGGGTCACGATTGATCTTTCAGCAGAGACTATCTGTCGGGTCATTTTTTGTCCAGACTATATAACTCTCATATCCACGGCATATTACGACTACAAACTGAGAGTCATACGTAATAGACATATTATGTGGGAGGCTGATCACAGGAGAGGGTCACAACCCGAATCAGGGCCTGGCTATGATGGGTATCTCAAGTCCTACGTAGACTAGAGATCACCTCTTGCGCCTAACAAAACTAAACACACCACGCCCCAGGTCGACTAAATTTTGAGCATATAACTACATAAGAGAATATCAATTTAAGAACATAAAAATAAGTCTATAACCAAAACCAACCGATACCAGTATCAATTCCAATACCAATACCAATACCAACACCGCCTATGTCCACAGTAGTTCGACAAAGCCTCTAATAAAAATCAAAGAATATCTAGTCAGGGCATGCTTCTGACCATAGCCAAAACCAAGACCAAAGGAAAGTCATAAAGAAATACATAGCATTAAATAGATTCCTTCGAAGTAAGAAAGCTCACTGCTTCAGTCTGACTCAATGGTTGTCCCGTAATCACCTAGTCACTAAGCAGGAGGAGTGGAAGTATGACCAATTATGTAACTCAGGGATAAGGATAACATAATGATATGATCAACAGTTGAAAATCATTCAAAAGCCAATGCAAATAATCAAATGCATATTCATAAATATGTATATCACATATTGTGATAAGGAACTAGGCTTAACATGCTTTTAAAAACTTTAACCTGGATTGTATAGCTCAACTGTCATATAATAGTATAAACGGGTATATGGGCCCCGGCTCTCACCCCCTGGTCGGGCCCCAGTACGTGTAGCCGCACAAACTAGAGAATAATCTAATATATATTCACATGCTGAACTCGAACCTCCCTAGTCACATTTACCCCCGCATCGACAAATACGGTTTCTAGTATCGGTCGCTCGGTCCTCCACTTTTATGACTCAGCTACGCAACCCTTATTAGAGACTTATTAAAACAATTGCCACCCATTCCCATCTAATGAGCCACAATACAATTTTAGGCATATATTGTTGGTATTGTCATACCAACTATACTTGAAAGGTAACACATCATGCCAAAATAATTTCCATTAACTTGGGTAGAACAACTCCCTTTGTTAATTAATACACATTGGGGAATATCGACTCCTTTTGTTCATAAAATCATACCATTGTACTTTAACTACTTCTTTATATTATGCAATAGTTCAAGACTAGTTCAATTTTACAAATTCCCACAGTTCTCATAATCAAAACCAATTTTGCATTATAGGGTTGGGGTCATAACCACTTTAAAAGTCATAAGTTTAGGAAATTCACAATTCCCTCGTTCATTCACCATACCCATGCGCCCATAAGTTCAAAAGCATATTAAAAGTATAAAAATCAGATATATAAACCATGAGAAATATTGTTCAATTCATAACATTCAAAAACCCCAACCTTTGTTTTCAAAACCAAAATAATAATCTTATGGACAATACATTAAATCTCATGCTTTTGAAAAATTAACAATGAGGGAAGAGTAACATGCCTGAAATAGTAAAGATGTATGGAGAGAAACCACCCTTGAGATCCCTAATTGATCAACCTCTTGAAAACACTAGCCTTAGCTTGAACAGAGAGTTTGAGAGAGAATTTGGTAGTGTTTTACTAGGAATGATGTGATAATAAAGTCGCAAGAAAGGATTTAAGTCATGTGGTCCAAGGGGTTAAAGGGGAAAATGTCCAAAGTGCCCTCAACTTAAAAGATGAAAAAGCGTCGCCTTTTACCACAAGTCGACCCCTTGACACGTAACCAAACCATACGACTCATCAACATGTGTCATAACCAAGACAACACTAGAATCCCAATACACTATTGACCTTATGACTCAACCAACCCATTCATAATGAAACCCTACAACTCATAAGGTTCAAACGTAGTCAATATAGAACAAAATTTGGGACTTATACTGGACACCTTACAATTTCACCTAACGACTCATAACATATGCTTATTGATCTTAGTGAGACACTCATACTCATATCAGAATCAAGCCTCAGACTTACTGGTTTGGGTATGACTTATCCCAACTAGTCGTCAAAACACCCTACGACTCAGGGGGTCCAGTCGTAACCAAGACAGTGAGCCCAAAGCTCAAGAAATTTTCAAGGGACAAAATTTAAGGTGTTTCAATTCTCTCCCACTTGGATCATTCGTCTTTGAATGATGGGACAAGGAAATTGCTAGCATGATTTGACTCTATATTCCCCTACTCTTACCTTGAATAAACTTAGATAATAAAGATGCCAAGAAAATCACCCTTTTCTTTAAAAAGGTCAGAAAACAAAGATGTTAAGAATAACACATACCTTACGCATGATTATCCAGTGCAGAAAACAAGAATGGATACTTAGATTTCATGTGATCTTCAGCTTCCCAAGTAGCCTCTTACACCTTGTAGTTCCTCTATAAAATCTTTACCAAAGTTGCGTCCTTCGTCCGCAACCGATGAACTTGACGATCTAAGATCTCAACTAGGACTTTCTCATCCGATAAGGAATACAAAATATCCACCTTATCCAAAGGAATACCCATCGAAGGATCACCCATTCACTTTCTCAACATCAAAATATGAAACACTGGATGAACGCAGCTCAAACTAGCAGGAAACTCCAACTCATACGCAACCTTACCAACCCTCTTCAAAACCAAGTTCAGGCTAACATACCAGGGACTGAGCTTTCTCTTCTTCCCAAATTACATTACTCCCTTCATGGGAGATACCTTCAAGAACACCCAATCGCCAACCTTAAACTCTAACTCCCAATGCCTTACATCTACATAGGACTTTTGGCTACTTTGGGTAGCTTTAAGTCTCTCCCGAATCACCTTAACCTTCTCCATCTCTTGGTGAACCAAATTTGGGACAAAATATCTCTACCTCACCAACCTCAAACCACCCAATAAGAGACCTACACCTCCTACCATACAACACCTCAAACAGAACTATCTCAACACTAGAGTGGTAGTTGTTATTATATGCAAACTCTATAAGAGGAAAATGATCTATTCAAATACCACCATAGTCAATCATACAAGCCCGAAGCATATCTTTCAATGTCTGAATAGTCCTTTTTGCTTGTTGATTCGACTGCAGGCGGAAGGTAGTACTAAGGTTTACTTTAGCTCCCAAATCTCTCTAAAATAAATGCCAAAAATGTGATGAAAACTGAGTATCGCGATCTAACATAATAGAAATAAGTGCCTTATGCAACTTCATAATCTCTTGAAGAAACAACCTTGCATAACCCTCTGCCGAATAATTAGTCCTCACTGATAAAAAGTGAGCAGACTTAGTCATTCTATCCACGATGACCCAATTGAATTAGACAAAATCTGAGACCGAGGAAGACCGATAGTGAAATCCATATTAATTATCTCTTATTTTCACACTGGCAGTTTAATCTCTTGAGTCAACCCACCGAGCCTCAAGTACTTAACCTTCACTTCTTGATACATCATGTATTTAGCCATAAAACTAGCCATATCTCACTTCATATTGTTACACCAATAAATCTCATTAAGATCATGATACATCTTCGATGAATCGGTATGAACCACATAACGCGACTCATGAGACTCAGCCAAGATCCTCTCTCTCAAACCATCTACATTGGGAACACATAACCTACCTTGCTACCTCAAGATACCATAGCCACTAATCTCAAAAGCTACAACCTTTTTGTATCCCACATCTCTCATAATTTTTATTAAGACAGAATCTAGCACCTGCTTCTCCTTTATCTCAACAATAAGGGATGACTTCGCCACTTCTTGCACAAACTGATGACGTCCAAGCAACACCTCATTTTAGATGATGATACGGCCGTTGTCAAGATATAGTAACCCAACAGAGTTTGGGGTCGAATCCCAAAGGAACACGTGGCTTTGCAACTATCAGTAGTTGTAATCTACGGGCAGTATTCGAAGGTAAATGAGGGATTTGTTTGTAGTAGGTTCGAGCAAGTAACAATATTAACTTTGGTTGAAATCAATCATAGGTGATTTATAGGATTGTCTTTCCCCTAGCTTCTCAACTCTATAGGTTTATCGTGCGTTATTGAACCAACTCAATACCTTGCATGCAAATTTGATAAATTATATACCTCCTACAGTCTTTTAGACGAGTAGAAGGATTTCACCCTTTACCTTTTAAGTCTCAGGATGTCGCATTACTAACCCTTATCTTGATTTCAGTTAACTATTACCTTTTGAGTTTTTAGTTATTAGATGAAAGCTAATGGTCATTCACTGTATTCCATCGTGTGTTAATGGATCGACAATTAACTCCCAAATTACAGTTGTCATTGTTTTTTTCTTGTCACTACTTCTCTGTTGGAGTAAGTAGCAATATCTAGTTGGGAATCCTAATGTTTGCAACTGCTAAGACAACTATTATAATTAAGATAACGCAGTGCATGCTATGGGTATTGATTCAATTTAACAATCGCATTTCCTCTACTTCATCAATTAGCCAAGGTTTACACAACCCTACCTATGGATTTTTAGCCATTCATACTTGTGAAGAAATCAATAACATTCATATTTTAAGGCAAAGATGAAATCAAAATGATAATATGAATGAAAACCCATAATCGTAAACTGAATATTCAATCAAAATCAATATAGAGAAATCCCAAAATCAAAGATGGATCTTGAAATAAAAATATGTTTCTAAGTGTTAAAAGTATGTTGCCTCTACTAAAAAGTACATAAGGGGTATTTATAGTACAAGATAAAATCCTAAAATACAAGCCCTAACGAAATAGGAGAAAACAAGGTCGGTGGCCACATGTGGTCTGCACCTGCAGTTTGGGCACGGGCAAATGTAGTACTTGTTGTCTGGCTCCGAGCGCATGTACAGACCATCGCGGTGTATCCATATACAATCATAGTATATTAAGGTCTGCTTCAATCCTCTATGATACCATCACAATATATGAATAAGTTGTGATGGAATCATTGAGGTTTGTTCCACTACTTTAATGAGCTCATTAATCATTCTTAATTATTTATGTTATGCTTTATTTATAATTTTTTAAATTTATATTAGTATTAAAATAATTAGATAATATCTTTTTTATATTTTTTTAATCTTTAAAAAGAATATACAAAAGAAGATAATCTTACCAAATACTCTCCCCCCAATAATATTATGTTGCAATACTATATTTCAATGTTTTAATCACAAAGATAAACAAAGATAATAAGCAAGGATATATTCTTCAGTAAATAATGATTTTTTTTATGATTTTTTAATATATCAGTTTTGTAAAACCTACTCAGTACTCCCTCTTTCCCGCTGTTTCTTCATGTTTATCATTCTTATAGTTTATATTTTCCCCAGAGTTTTTTATGTTTTTTTTATTTTATTTTACCCTGTTCATCTCTTCCTCTTAATCTATGTTCTTAACATCTTACTTCTTTAACCACACCCCGGAAAACTTTAGTCTGGCAGCTAACACTCGCCCTTTGTCTATTTTGCAGACCTGTTGGACTATCAAGGCCAGAATTCCTAGGAATTTACAGGTTAATCCATCGTTGTTATTAAGAAATTAAGAGGCTAACCATATACTAAGGGTAAGAATTTTACAGAGAATTTAATTTACATGATGTACAAAAATATGTTAAATAACTTTAAACATGGATATAAGAACATAAGTATAAATATTTTTTGTGGGGAAAATATGTAAATAAGAACTTACATGAAGTAACTAGGAGAGAGGTTTCCCTTTCGGGAACCCCCTTAAGATCGAATAGAAAACTTGGAGCTTTTATTTAAAGCACACTGATACAAAGTTTATACAAAAAGGACTGACTTGGATAGGTTTTTTGGGAGAAAGGGTTTACACATTTCAAGTATGTTTTTGAAGTTGGTTGATTTCACTCTATCTTCCTTCTACAAAATGTACGCCTTTTATAGGCAAAAACTAAATAAAGCTGTGGTTCTGAAGATTACTACGTGGCCTAAACACATGTGGCCGACACTTAAAGATAAGAGATAAGAAAGAATCTTAATAATACAAGTCGGGTACTCATTGGGCCCCATCGTCACATGCATTATTAATTTTTCTTTCAGACTTATTTTGATGCGTGCTTCAACAGTTTTTCTTTCTTTTGGAAAGTAGTGATAAAGGAAGCACTCTGACACTAATTATTACAAGACATAAAGTGGGCATCCCCACCTGACTAAACTATCTAATAATACAAATTGTATGTTGTCTTTACTATGTATCCAAGTTGTGCAGGGCAATTGAGTCGAAGCTCATTCCTGAGTCATCGTCTTCGTATGGATCCTGAGCATCCTGGAAGTGTGTAATACTATCATCTTTTTCTGATCTTGAAGAATTATTGTTTGTGTTATTTATCTCTGGAACAGTTCTATCTAAATTAGTGGGTTGTCCATCTGGCTGTCCATTCATATGTTTATCTTGTGTCTGGTTGCTAAAAAATTTGTCTAAAGTCTGTTTGATTATAGTCTTTATTGTTTCAATTTTTTCTTTTAGATATTAAAGTCTTCTTTAAAATCTTATTTTCTGATCTTGTTAACTTATGTTTTGATGAAGAACATCCTTCATCTTCACTTTTTGGCAAAGTGACAGCCATTAACGGGTTTGATTTGTCTTTACCGGTCACCGTTTGAACCTGACTAGCTGTACCAACATTCGGTACAGTGGATTTCTGAGAATTTAGTGGGAAATGCCCACCCTTCTCATCCATTTTTTGAGGAGATGGAGAACTCTGAGTCTGAGTCTGTATTTGTGCATCTGTCTTGCTTACATTTGTCTGATGGTTGAGTCTTGCTTCTAATAGTTGTATCTGCTTTATTAATCTAGTGTTTTCCATGAGGAGTGATTCTTTCTGAGCATTTAGCTTCTTGAAATTCTCCATCATCGAAGAACAATGGATGCAGAAAATAATCTTTCCAGTCTCTTTTTGCAAATTATACTGAGGTATTTGATCTGGGTTCTGTCTGAGTGATGGAGATATATAATAGTTTGGTCCTAAATATCCTCTAGCATGATTTGTGGCTTCGGTAAAATCATTAAAACCTTTGAAAAGAGGGGCTTTAAAACCTTGTATTGAATCTAACACTTCTAACAATGTTTGAAAAATTCCGTTAGTCTTTCCATGAATGACTACATAATATTTAAACCTAGGCCTACTTTTTTCTGCCATGTAATGGCATAAAGAATTCATGGATGCCATAAAATGATTACGATTTTGTCTATTATAAGATATCCAAAAATTATCTACTAAACATTTTTGGGGTCTATCTAAAATGTAGTCTGGTCTTATTCTAAATGATATGTTATTCTCGGGATAAGCAATTAAGTTAAATGGTCCGAAGTGAATTCTTTCCATTGTTTCTACATGCATGCGTGCATGCATAAAATTTAGATTCGAATAAATAAATTAGTAAATTATTCTTTGTGGTTACTTTTTCTTGTAAACTAATTTATTTAATATATTTTTTTAGACAAAATAATTAGTAATTTTTTTTTACATTTAAATAAAGGGAAGAAACAAATTAATATAGAAGAAAAAGAGAAAGGAATTGCAACAGTATATGAATTCAAAAATAAAAAATGGATGCGCCGCCTTTTCAGCGCAATTTATGGCGACATTTGAACTTAAAGGTAAGGGGGCAGGAGTAGTAATAAGTTGCAGCCTCTGGGATACACTTGGGAGTAATTAAGCGAAGGGGCTATAATTTACAAGTAGATTTTGAGTCCGTCTAGTGGTACTTTTTCCTTTTCCTTTTCTTAGGCTCACCAATAAGTCTGCGCTCCGCCCTAAGAGCAATAGCTGGCTAGCTGATAACTTAACTTAGTCCAATTTAAACAATTCCGTCGCTCAACATTGGACTGTGTACAACTTCGATCGTGTTCTCCAATAGATGGTGCAATGTGCATACTATACTCTCATTGCCTAGGAAAAAAGTTCGTTCAGCAATGTCTACTACGTTTCATCAATCATTATACCTAGGAAAAAATTCTTTCCATCATTTTCTGGTAGTTGATGCAACCCAAAGTCGCAGAGTACATCACATCAACGTACCAATATCAAGAAATGACATCAGTGTACATTGAACCCAACCAGCTTGGTTAATTAACATACAGACCCCATCGACATGACAACACAATGGGAAATTATTACCAATCATCATGAATCCCTCTACCAATAAAGACAATTATAAGAATAAATTGCTCAACGCCCTTCTAAACAGATAGAACATGCAAAGGCACAGCACAATCCATGTTTATGCTCTTGTCCGAGGGATGGACATGCATTGTTTTCCATTTCCTTTTTTTTTTTTTTCCTAAAAGGGGTTGTGGTTGGGGTCGGAGGTCTAAGCAAAGACGAGAACTAGAAAATAACATTTCTGCGAAAGGAACAACTACCACATATACTAGCTTCAAGTAAACATAAGATCAAGTAACAGAGTCCTCCATCCCTGCCTTGATTCGATATCGACGTTCCAGTTTCTGGGACACGATATTATTCTCAGCCACACGTGCTTCCATATCTTCTTCCATTGGATCTTCAGTTTGTTGAGCCTCTCCAGCGGCAATGCAAACAGGGTAGCCTTTTGGGTGCAAGGATTCACTACCAGCACCTTCAATCATTCCCTCTGACAGAGTTGTATCCATTGCTGTTATAGCATCCGTGTTCTTCTGCCTAGGTATAAAGATTGCTGATTTAGGATTAGTACCTGACACATCTATAGCTTCTTCTGCCAATTGATCATGCTTTGACGTGTCAACCTCCTCCGGGAAGTATCTGCAAGCTTGACTATTTGACTCGTCAACAAGCGCACTAGGTGAATCCAGACTATAGCAAGTATACTTTGAAGGCTTCAGAACATGATCAGGAACCTTCAGCCTACTGCTAATGGATTCATCGTCTTCAAAACTAGAGTTTGCTGATGCAGGAGCTGCCCAAGAAACTTCTAGTTCTGATGCCCCTTCAGATTCATCTTGACAACCAGGATCAAACCTGACCCGTTTCGTAGATTTGAGCCTGCCATTCTCTGATTTCATTGTTTTTTTCAAAATCGGTTTCACTTTACAGTGTTCCTGATGTGGTTTAGCTGAATGCTGCTCAACATTTAGAGTGATACCGTCAAAATGAGTTTCACATTTCTCAGCGGCATCCGCATCTTCCTTCAGCCTAACTTCTGCAGCCACATGATTTGCACGTGGGTCTCTACGGCTGTTACGTTCAGAAGGATCACAAGATGTTTCCTGATCAATAATATTCTTCATGTACAAACGATCACCAGCATCCACTCTGCCCTCGGCCACTCTATCGTATTCATCTTCCTCCTCCTGCAGCAGCAATCAACAAGGATGATAAGTCTCAAACAAAAAGAATATTATCCAGCAGTTGAGCACTTTTCAGGCCTACAAAGACAATTAGTATCATGCCTATAATAAGAATTAGAAAGGGAATGGGTCAAATTACCCTTGAACTATGCAAAATGATCCAAATTTACCCTTCGTTAATAGTTGGGGTCAAATATGACTTCTTCGTTATCAAAATGAGCTACATTTTCCCTTATTCCCAAGGGGCAGAAGCTTTGAGACTAATTAGTCTCTAACCCTAATGTTTAGCAACAGAAATTTCCACGTGGCTCAAAATTAAGCGATAATTTTTTAAAAAAATTCCCCTTCCTCTTCTCTCCCCCATCAACATCTCCACCAACCTTCACCCTTGCCCATCTCTATCCACCACCATCGCCACCTTATGAGTCATAGTTAGAGAGTAAGAATATTTGACGTTGTTTACATCATCAAAAGAAAATTGAAATCCGAACAACATCCGATCAGTAACCCTGACAGAAACAAGGAATTTAAGACAACTCGATTCTCTCTACATAAGACTACATAGATTTATATGGAAATAACTTCATAACAAAAACCTCACTTGCCCACCCACCCCCACCCTCCCACTCCCAAAGAAAATGACCTCCAAAACCTCACCCAAAAGCCTCCGTCCTCCCATCGGAAACCACTGTATGCACCAATTTCTACACTCACAAACCATTAGGAGTATCTTCAAAAAACTACCTTCACAGAAAAATATAAGTATTCAGGAGTCGTTTAGGTAGAAGGAATAAAGAAAATAGTCCAGGGATAAAATTTGGGCTCAACTTTACCACATGTTTGGTACAAGGCATTACTTAGTCCCAGAACTATTTTATCCCACCATTCGTACTGAAATGGTGGGATTACTATCCCATGTGAAGGGTGAGATAAAACAGTCACCTGGGATAGCCATCCCATCCGGTGTACCAAAAGTTAGCAATTTTAGATAGTGGACTTTGTGAGAAGTGATGTGCTATTCGAGAGAGAGCAAAAGAGTGTATTGAGTAATGGCTGAAGAAGCTAAAAAGCATGACCCTTTTCATTGAGTTGGAAGGCAAAGTAGGACATCATTTACTGGGTTGTGCTGTGGTGAAGATTCACCTCGCCAGATTCCTCTGTGATTCCTTCTTTAGTTATTGGTGATCTTACCCCTACTGGTACAATTCTATTCAAGGGTGACCTTATTTTTACTGTCCTCTGTTTGGTTGTAGAAGACTGTAGGTTTAAGTGGTGGTGGTGGTAGGGGAAGGGAAGGAGGCTGAGGAAAAGTGAATGGTGTGGAGGTGGTGGCGAGCAAAGAGAACGAAAAAAAAAAAACTATAATTTTGAGCCGTGCTTGGTTCTGCATATACAGATTTAGAAACTAATTAATCTCAAAGGTTCAACCATTTGGAGAAAACAGAAACCTAGCCCATTTTGTTAACAGCCCCACCATATCGAAACCCAACTACTAACCGAGGGCAGATTTGGATCGCTTTGCAGAGTTCAGTACTGCGGGCAGATTTGGATCGCTTGCAGAGTTCACGTGCAGATATAACCCTCTTCCCGTTCAGGAAAAGTTGCATATGCTCAGACCAAGAAAGTTGGTATATAGGAACACGATACTAACAACCCAATTGGTGAAACAATGGCACAAGTGGCTGTGAAGCACAAGCACAAGGAGAAAGGATGCATTATTAGCGACTAAAAGGGAACAAGTATGAAATGGAAAATTGCCCAAAATAATGAGGAATCAAGGATGAGCAATTGCCTTCACAAGCATGAAATGGGAAATTTCCCAAAATAATGAGGGACCGAGGATGAGCAATTGCCTTTTTATGAAGTTATAGATACTTTTTATGAAAATGTGTTAAGTCCTAGATCTCAAGAAAGAAAACAAAAGAAAAGGTATCAGTTTTGCCGAGTGAGACAAGATAAGCTTACAGCACTCAAATAACCGAATCTTATCAAGTAACAGTAGCTTCTTATGGCACACCTAAGCTTTTGACAAGGAAATACCCCCCATCTACACACTAATTTCAGAAAAGGATGATCTTAAAACAGGCAAAAATGTGGATTATCTCTAATTTTTGAAGTTCAAGTACAGTGTGAATCAAGTGGAGAAGTGTACGATCACACAAAACCAAAGGGATACTTTCCAGAACTCTTTCACTGTCTTCACAGATAAACACAGTCCCATACAAAAACTGGCGCGAGACTAGGCGTTCACCTGATACAGGGCGAGTATAAGCCTATGGATCTTTAATTTTGAAAATTTTATATATCAAAATATGATAGGAATAAATTTTGAAAAAAAGAAAGTGTATAGAACCACCTCCATCTTAAAAGGTTAATCAAAATGAGCACTTGACAAATTGATCAAAATTGTTAAATCTAGGAAAACTAATCAGACTTTGGAAAAATTGAGTAGAAACTTGTGAACTTACTTGAAAAGAAACTAGAAAGACAAATAAAGAAGGAACCTACAGAAGCATCTAATCAAAGCAAGAGATGCATTATTGCTTTGCAGTTTGCAGATTGGTCATTTTTCTCTTATATATATATATAGACCCGGTAGAAGAGAAAGAGAAAACAATAAAAACTAAGGCTAAGAATAAAATATTTTTGACTTTTGATTTTTTAAGTTTTTGAACTTCTAAGAATTTAATAACAAACTGAATTTTGTGTTTTTTGATATTATATTAAGGACTTATTTAGCAATTCTAATTTTAATTAGGATATTTTCTGGATTACACCACAAAACAAAATCTCGCCTAACACCTAAATGTATGCACAGAACAATGCGGCTTACGCCTCATGACACTTTCACCCGGCCACATTGTCATGTGTTTTTACTATGCCGTTCCCTAGGACTCGCCCCAAAAATGCCTTTGAATACACCGACACTATCATTGCTACATAAAAAAATCATATAACAACAAATATATAACCTCTCTCCAATCATTAACATAGTAGAATTAATCCTTGCTTAGAATTAAATATCAAGCAGTACGCTTTAAAAGCAAAGTTGAAAAAAACAATGACGTCTCTGAATCTCTGGAAAAAAAAGTTCTAACTTGCAGCATATTCAACAGCTAATAGGATAGAGAACCCTATTAATTATGTAAAGGATTGCCGATGCCTAAAATTAGCCCCTATTGCGTAGTAAGTTTGCATTTTAGAACCCAGAAATTCAATATTTAAATAGTGTGTTTGGTATCTAAGTTAATGTTTTCTTTGAGAAAAATGTTATCTACCCAAAAAGAGTAAAATGACTTCAGTTACTTATTTGTAAAAGTCATTTTCATTTGTAAACTTATCAAATTTTACTCCATATCACTTGCTTTAGTCGACACTTCCCATTTGGCCATCAAATGTTTTCACCTTTTTCCGGGATTTTTTCTCTCTTTATTTGAAAGTCAGCATTTGCCCATGAAAATTCCTCACCAGATGGATGGCTTCCGTAGATTGCCCCGGCATGAATACAAACTAGTTCTCGGATATGGACACACCCATCCTTACCCTCATCTCCACCACTCGCTCCCAAACTTCCATAGTGTGACTTAACAACTTGACAACCCTTAAATTGTTACAATTGTGAACGTCGCCCTTTTTTTTTTTTTTCAAAAAAGTACATTTACAGTTCTAAATGTTTATTGCACAAAATATAACCAAGTACAACTCCATTCCAAACTCCAACTTTGAAAATTTCAAATAAAGTGATTTTTTTAAGTTTTCATGGCCAAATGCCTACTTAACGTTTTTTGGCAACCTTCTAAAGCCAAACATATCACAGAAACACCACTCTATAGCTATACTTACCCCCTGTAATTAAAATATATGCTGATACAAGTTGGGAAACTGAAGATGAATTGAAGCACAGCTGAAATCAGCAAATTAGTTAGAAGTAGTTAAATTGTATTAGAATTCAAAAATCTGTTTTTACTGTTCATGGCAGTTAGTACTGTACCTCAAGTCACATGGTTAGTTAATTGGTTAGAGAGTTAGTTACAACTGTCAAGTGGACTGTTAGCTATAAAACCAAGCATCACTGGTGTAATCATTCATTCAGGAATAATATCTCAAGTTTCTCTCTTCTATATTCTCTCTATAATTTCTTTTTCAGCTTCAATTCTCGGATTAATCCCTGATTTAGCTATCATCTTCTTCGAGCATAGCTCCTAGATTAACAATTTTCAGTTGCGAATTCCTTTAAGTGCATCAATTGGTATCAAAGCTTGTAGGTTCTTGGAATAATAATGGTGAGAAGTAAAGGTCAAGATAAATCTGGGGACAAAATGGATGATAAATTGACACAAATTCAAGATCAGCTACAATAGTTAATGGAAGGAATGTTGAGTATGAATGCAAAAAATCAACAAACTGATAAAGAATTGTTGGAGATTCGTGAAGCATTGGGATCAATGGCGCAGAAAGGGAAAGAAAGAGAACAAAACAGAGCAGAATCCACTAATGGAAGGGCTGGTTCAATGGAGCTGCAGCAAGAGGAAAGGACAAAGGAAGGTCATCACAACTCAAATTCATATGGTAATTACTTTACAAAGTATTCTCGACTTGAATTCCTAGATTTCAGGCCAAGATTTAAGGACTTGGTTATACAAGGTCGAACATTTTTTTTCCATGGATGAAGTACCTTTTGAGCAGAGGGTTAAGGTAGCATCCATCCATTTTGATTATGAGGCCATAGCCTGGCATAGATCATATATAACGTGCAGGAATTCTATAGTGGATCCTACTTTGACTGAATATGTCATAGCCCTAAATGAGAGGTTTGGAGATGGATTTGATGATCCAATGGAAGCCCTAAAGAACTTGAGACAAACTGGTAATGTGAGGGAGTATCAGGCAGAGTTTGATAAACTTCTGACTAGGGTTAACTTGTCAAATGAAAATGCTATCAGCTGCTTCCCAGGGGGTTTAACTCCAGCACTAAATAAGGCTGTTAGAATACAAGGTCCTAAAACATTGATGCAGACTTATAAGGTAGCTAGGCTACAAGAAGAGGTGTTTGAAGCACAAGCTCAGTCCCTATTGTGACTAAGTGAATCAGATGAGTTCATGGCTATATCATTACAAGCTCTTACAGGAGTGACAGGATATCGAACACTTAAGGTCACAGGGTATCATGAAAAGAGACCTTTGCAGGTCTTAATTGACACAGGAAGCACACCCAACTTTCTTGATCAAGATGTAGCCACAAAATTGCAATGTAAAGCTTCTCCTATTCATGAGCAATCTATTAGTGTAGCAGATGGCAGAAAAGTGCAAACTGCATCAGTATGCAAGAATCTCACTTGGCTTTTACAAGGCACTACATTTTCATCTGATTTCCTAATCATACCACTAGGGAATGTTGACATTGTATTGGGGTTCAGTGGTTAACTATATTGGGAAGAATCTTATTTGACTTCTAGAATAAGTCCATTGAATTCAGGTATCAAGGAAAGAAGCATGTGTTAAGAAGAGCTGGAGTACACATAAAAGTCGCTAAGGCTAAGTCCCTAATCAAGCAGGAAGGTCAAGAAGATCAAATGTTCATGATGACAGTAACCAACCCAGCAGTAGATAAAGTAAATTTTTGCAGTATTCAAGTCACTCCAAGTACTAACTTGTTACCAGAAATGAAGCCTTTATTGGAACAGTTTACTCGTATTTTTGAGCTGCCTAGCACCTTACCACCTCATAGAGGTGTATTTGATCACAGAATTCCATTGAGGGAATCAGTTATTCCTGTTAGTAAGAAACCTTATAGATATCCTGCATCTCAGAAGGATATTATTAAGAAATTGGTATAGGAAATGATGGATCAAGGGGCTATTCAACATAGTTCTAGCCCCTATGCTTCTCCTGTGGTATTAGTGGGAGAAAAAGATGGGTCTTGGATACTTTGTGTTGATTATAGAAGTCTCAACCAGTTGACTATTAAAGACAAATTCCCAATTCCCATGATTGAAAAATTGTTGGATGAATTAGGGGGTGTTGTTATATTCTCAAAGATTAATCGTAAAGCAGGGTATCATCAGTTAAGAATGGCTGAAGAAGACACTCATAAGACAACTTTCACAACTCATGAAGGTCATTAAGAGTTTTTGGTTATGCCTTTTGGTTTAACCAATGCTCCATCTTCCTTCCAAGGACTTATGAACGCAGTTTTCAAACCTTTATTAAGAAAGTATTGGTGTTTTTTATGACATCTTAATCTACAGTAAATCATTGGTTGATCACTTGGTTCATGTTCATGTTGTGTTTGAATTAATGAAACAATACCAGTATTATGCTAAGATACCTAAGTGTGCCTTTGGAGTGACTAAGGTGAAGTATTTAGGCCATTTCATCAGTGCCTCAACTAATCCTAGAAAGATTATAGCTGTTCAAAATTGGCCTGTGCCTGCTAATCTCAAACAATTAAGAGAATTTTTAGACCTTGTAAGCTTCTGTAGGAGGTTTATACATGGTTTTGGAATTATATGTAGACCCCTTCATGAATGGCATTGGTTTCTGCTCCAGTGCTAGCCTTTCCTAACTATTCCTTACCATTTTTTGTGGAGACAGATGCTAGTGGTAAAGGAATTAGAGCTGTGTTAATGCAACAAGAACACCCTATTGCTTATATAAGCAAGTCCTTAGCTCCTAAACATCAAGCTATGTCTGTATATGACAGAGAATTGCTTGCTCTCATTTTTGCAGTAACCAAATGGTCACATTACTTGTTGCACAACCATTTTATAGTAAGAACTGACCAAAAGGCCTTAAAACACCTGCTTGATCAACCAATTCACACTAATTACCAGATTGTTGGTACATCCAAACAAATGTCTTTTGATTTTAGTATTTAGTACAAAAAAGGCTCTGAGAATAGTGTTGTTGATGCATTGTCAAGAATGCCTGATGCTGAATTACTAGCCATCTCATTACTCACTCCACATGATGAATTGTACATGAAGATTAAGGCATCTTGGAAAATGGATCATGCATTACAAGTTATTATACAGAAAGTTCAGGCACAACCTTTTAAATCTTACACTTGGTGTGGTGGTCAGCTTAGATGGAAAGGAAGGTTAGTTATAGGTGATGATCAACAGTTGAAGACTGACATTATTTCCTTGTGGCATAGTACTCCACAAACTGGACACTCAAGCATGGATGCTACTATATAGAGGTTACAATCCCTCTTCTATTAGAAAACACTTACTACAGAGTGAGGAGGTTCATCAATCATTGTGATGTTTGTCAAAGACATAAGTATGATGCAATTGCTTCTTCGGGTATTTGCAACCTCTACCTATTCCCGAAGGTGTATGGATTAATATTTGCTTAGATTTCATTGAAGGTCTGCCTAAATCCCAGGGTAAAGATGTCATCTTGGTGGAGGTAGACAGGCTCACCAAATATAGTCACTTCTTAGGTCTGCAATACCATACACAGCTTAGTCGCTTCATGGATAACATCTTTAAATTACATGGATTACCTGTTACCATGACTAGTGACAGAGATCCAGTCTTCTCGAGTGCTCTTTGGCAAGAATTATTCAACTTACAAGGTGTACAACTTCTGAGATCTACTGCTTACCACCCCCAGACTGATGGCCAAACTAAGGTAGTCAATAGGACCTTAGAGACTTACATGAGATGTTTTTGCTCTGATTGTCCAAGATAATGGGCTAATCATCTTTCCCTGACTGAGTGGTGGTACAATACTACCTATCACACCACTATCAAGTGCACACCCTATGAAGCTTTATATGGTCAAAAACCTCTCATTCATCTACCTTAATCTACCTTATTTAGTGGGTGAAAGTGTTGTGGAGATGGTAGATAGAAGCTTGGAGGCTAGAGAAGTTGTTATTCAGTTGCTAAAGTTCCATATTATCAAGGCTCAACAAAAAATGCAAGACATTGCAACAAGCATAGATCAGATAGGTCCTTTGAAGTTGGTGACTGGGTTTATCTGAAATTGCAGCCTTACAAACAAGTTTCAGTGGCTGCCAGGCCTTTTAACAAACTTGTTGCAAAGTATTATGGCCCATGTATGGTTGAAGACAAGATAGGAGTTGTTGCTTATAAGCTCTTAATGCCTAATGATGTTCCCATTCACCCTACCTTCCATGTCTCTCAACTAAAAAAGGTGTCATGCCTTACCTATGAGTTTCACTCATCCTCTTGTCATACATCTCTCTAGTCCATATTGCACTACTCCGGAGATGGTGTTAGATAAGAGATTGGACAAAAGGGGTAACAAGGCTATGGAGCAAGTCTTGGTGCAATGGACTGGAATTGATGCAGCACAAGCTACATGGGAATATACTTTCGAGTTACTGCTGAGGTTTCCTTCCTTTAATCCTTGAGGACAAGGATGTTCTTTAAGGGAGCGGTATTGATATAAGTTGGGAAACTGAAGATGAATTGAAGCACAGCTGAAATCAGCAAATTAGTTAGTAGTTAAATTGTATTAGAATTCAAAATTCTGTTTTTACTGTTCATGGCAGTTAGTACTGTAGCTCAAGTCACATGGTTAGTTAATCGGTTAGAGAGTTAGTTACAACTGTCAAGTGGACTGTTAGCTATAAAACCAAGCATCACCGATGTAACATCCCAAGTGTCACTGTTTGCTATCTCAAGTTTCTCTCTTCTATATTCCTCTCTATAATTTCTTTTTCAGCTTCAATTCTCGGATTAATCCCTGATTTAGCTATCATCTTCTTCGAGCATAGCTCCTAGATTAACAATTTTCAGTTGCAAATTCCTTTAAGTGCATCATATGCATCACCTACTTTTACACCAAACGAAACAAACGCCAGATTTGATAAAGAAAATATTTTTCCCCTCCATACCAAATGCAATTATTTAGTTAAAGCTAAAATTAAAGAAACAGAGTTCAATGAATGACAAAAAGGGAGAACATTCCAAATTTTGGTTGTAATAGGGGTGTTGTACAAAATGAATTAACTTTCGACATTATTAGGACAATTAAAAATGAACCAATGTAGTTTTTTTTTTAATAATAGACATAGATTAGTAACTTGGGTAAAATTAATTCCCGTGTCAATATAAATACCTCATTATCAAGCGTCGAATCTAACCCAATAGAGGATCTGATTTCCCAAACATCATTAAGGTCACTTCCATCATCATTGAGGTCTTCGATAACACTTTCGAGTCCTTGAGACATGTTCCTGCGTTTTTGTTTGAATAATCCATCATAGGAAGATGAACAAAGGTTATGGTCATCATCGTCTTTCCCTTGCTTCAGTGCGCTTCGATTCCACTCTTTCTTCTCCACATCTTCGTCTGTCAGAGACCATACCGATGCCGACGGTGATGGTGGTGATGATGATGATGACAGAGAACCGAAAACTTTGTGTACTCGGGCTCTGAAGCTGTCATCATCCATGATTGAATCTCCAGTTGTACCTCCTTCTTAAGAATGTGTACTTTTTAACTGTTTGCCCTGTACTTATGAATGGGCTCTACCGTTTCTCTGGGTTATTTTGTAGTGGCTCTTACATCATAGTTTTCTAACACCGCCTTTGATTAAATATTCACTCCGTCTCATTTTACTAACTTTACATGTTAATTAATAAGAAAAAATTAATTAAAAAAATATAAAATAATTAATTATTTTTATTAAATAATATTTATATTTTACTTTAGAAAAAAAATAATTAATATTAAATATAAAAAATATTATCTTCTGTTGATTAATGAAAAATAATAAGTAAAATGAAAAATTTATATCTATAATTTATATGTACATCTATAATATATTAAAAATATGAAAACTGAACTTTTTATCCTTCACAAAAAGACTCTTATTTAGATAAAATTATCTTTTCTCTATTTTTAAAATTTATTATTTAATTATTTTTTATTATATTAACTAGATTTTCTAATATATATGTGACTCTTAAATTATATGGTAGGAGAATTAATTAGTATTTTTCGTTTTTACTAGACTTTCTAAAATATATGGGACTCCCAAAATATATGATAGGAGAATTAATTAATATTTTCTTTTCTACTGTTCAATTAGAAAAAGACTCCTAAAATAAGACTCTATTAAGAAAATATTTCTATAAATATTGAGATGTACGTTAAACTAGACAACAAATCGATTTGCCTATTTGGAGAATATAATTGATGCTCATCTAACTTGATTCAATTGCATGTCTAGATTGGTGAATGCTTGATTTTCTAACCCTCAACTTCTTCACTATTTTTGTCAGCATAATAGAATTCAATATGTGTATATATATATCTACTTTGTTTTCATTCAAAATCATCCTTTAGGATCAAAATTTTCACTCAGATAAGAATTAGTTGGATCAAAATCGAAGCTTTGTGATCACTATTATATCTTTTTTTATAGTTTACATGTCGTAGATGAATGTTGGTTGACTTTGATTAATTTCTCGTATAAAGATTAGGTTTAATTGTATTGTTTTGATTAGGGGAGTACATAGGTCGGATTGGTTCAGTTTTTATTAAAAAAACACCAAACCAATCATGTCGGTTTATTAAAATTATAAACCAAATCAAACCAACATAAAATTGATTATTTCGGTTTAGGTTTTAGTCGATTTTTTGGACTTTTCAGTTTTTTCAATTTTTTGGGGTTTTTTTTTTTATAATCTTTAGTTTTTACGATTATATTGTAATCGAAAACTAGATCAAATATGTTTTCACTCATGCACTGATGAAAAATCATAATTATGAAAAAATGAGGAGCGAAAAACTCTCTTGAAACTAAAAAGTGAGATGAAGAGTGAAAAGTTTATGTTGTATGTTTATATTGAATTTTGGATCATTTAATTAACAATTAATGGACAAATATTATAATTTAAAGGCCCAAGTCTAAATATATATGAAAAAACTACAAGAAGTAACATATTTAAGTCTTAAATTATGAAAAATAGCAACACTTTAATGAAATTACATTGTATAGCAAACATAGCATTATTTTAAGTATGGTCCCCTGCTTACTGTCTTTGAGAAGTTACCATGTATAAGGTTCCTTTTATCATGTCACTTCTCTTTCTTTTTCCTTTAACTGATTTTTATTTTACCTTTTATTGTTTGAAATCTCTTAAATTCCTCTTTCAATTCTTTTTCTTTCCCATAAATTACTTTTATTTAAATTAGTAATTTTTTTTTCCAAATCAAACTCAATTATGAAGATTATTATCTTCATGATATTCAAAATTTCAAAATATCACTCTCTTATATCTTTAATTTTTTTTCCTTTGTAGTTTTTTTATTTTTTCCGTTTTATTTGTTTATTTTATTTTATTTTTCTTTTTTCTTTTTTTATTTTCACTGTATTTTCTCTCTTCTACTTCTTTAATTTTTTTTTCTTTTTCGTGTTTTCTTTATTTTTTTATGTTTTCGTTTTCTTATTTTTTTTCTTTCTCATATTTTTTTTCATTTTCTTCTTCTTTTTTTCCTTTTTTTTATTTTTTTTCGCTTTTACTTTCACACTTCTATTTCTAATTTCTATTTTACTTTCTTCTCCTTTTTTCCCTTTTCACTTCTTTTTTTTTAGATTTTTATTTTTCGTTTTTCTTTTTTTCTTTTTTTTCATTTTTTTACTCTTCTATCTCTATTTTTTATTTTTAAAAGATAAATATCTATATCACATATACATATTCAAAGAATATACAAAATAAATAGACATACAGATCTGCATATGTATTTACGGTTAAAAAACATATATATGTATCTGCATATGTATTTACAGAAATACATATCTGATTCACGTGTATATATAAACATATTGGATTTGTATCATGTATTTTTTATTACCTATATGTATATGTATATATATTTTTTGATTACCTATATGTATATGCATATGTATATAGTTGTCCTTTTTTATAGAGATTTTGTGTCTTATATGTTTATATATACATATGAGTGAGATATGTATTTTTGTAATACATATGCAGATACATATGTATGTTTTGTACTGTAAATACATATCCAGATTTGTATGGCTATGTATTTTGTATATTTTTGAATATGTGTATATGATATACATATTTGTATTTTCAAAATAAAAGTTAGAGATAAAAGAGTAAAAACAAAAAAAAAGTGAAAAAGAAAAAAAATTAAGTTTGAGCAGCTTGAAAAATCGATTTTGATCGCTATATTGTTCGATCAGTTCAATTTACTGTTGCATTACATTTTTAAAAAAATTCATTTACAAAATATTCAAAAATAATTTAACGAAATAAATTGTTAAATTCTACAACGTAACAAAAAATTGATTTTGATCACTCTAACAAAAAATCATTAATGACTCAAAATATTCAAAAATAATTTAACAAAAAATTAATTTTGAACACTATATTTGAACGAAACATCAGTAATGGATCAAAAAAATTAGAACGAAATAACATTAATGGTTCAAAAAAAATCCAGAACAAAATTTTTTTAATCGATTTCAAACAACTGATGAAATTCATATAAGAAAATAATATTATGATTAAATATCTTCAATAAAAATAATGGTTTAATTTTAATTTTTGAAGATATTGAACAAAAGAAGTTTAAGTTGAATTTGATTTTGATTTTTTTGGGGATGAAAACGATACTATGAAACTGAAATTTGAATTTTGATTTTAGTTGGTAACAAATAACGAAAATCATATTAATTAAGAGATTTTAATGAAAAAGAAATCTACACATTTAATTCATGACTAATTATACCATATTTAACTCAACTGATTTGAGTTAACTATGGGCAGTAAAATGATTTGTATATGTATTTTCATAGTAATAGTTTGTTCAAATACTAAATACAAGTTGCTAGAAAATACCCAATTAGCCCCCTGAACTATACCCAAAACGGCTATGACAGACCTCAACTTAAAGGGAGTCCTATTACCCCCTGAACTAATTAAAAGTGTAATTTTAACACCCTTAGTGCCTATGTGGCACATACATGGCACACACGTGTGCCTACTGGACACTTCAGTGTGTTGTGCCACGTATGTGTCATATAGGCACTAACGGTGTCAAAATTACACTTTTAAAAAGTTTAGGGGTAGTAGGACCCCCTTTAAGTTGAGGTGCATCATAACTTTTTTGGGTATAGTTCAGGGGGATAATTAGGTATTATCTCAAGTAATTATGAAAGTGTTGCTATGAATCTCATAATTATCGTCTTAAGTGTGCTATTTATGAATTTTACCCACATCTACTTTCAAATTATTAAAAATTACTAAAACTAGTTGAAAAAGTATTTAAAAGTAGATTATAATCAATATTTTATGTATAAAAAGGTTTGAATATTATATATATATATATATATATATATATATATATATATTATGTCGGTCTGATTCGGGTTCGATTTAACTTTTTTTTGGTTAACACTAAATCAAACCAAGAATGGTCATTTTTTTTTCTAACGTCAAACCAATTAAATCAAACCATAAGTCAGTTTTTTTCTCGGTTTGATTTGGTTCGTCGGTTCGATTTGACTTGATGGTTTGGTCTGTACGCCCCTAGTTTTGATATCTTTATTATCTTATTATTTTATTTTAATTTACAGATGCTGCTTTGAATTTTTTTTTTAGGTAAATGTTAGGTTAATTGTATTATCATAATATCTCTATTAGTTTGTTAGTTTGTGGTAGTTTAGTTCGTAGCTGAATTTCGATCGACTTTGAGAAATTTTTGTTTGTAAAATTTAAGTTTAATTGTATTGTTTTGATATCACTTTTATCATATTATTTTGTTGCAGTTTAAAGGTGATAGATAAATATTGGTCGGCTTTAAGAAAGTTTTTTATGTAAAAGTTAGGTTTAGTTGTATTATTTTGATATCTCTATTATGGTATTATTTTGTTATTGTTTACAGGTGGATGAGTCTCAGACGACTTTGGAAATTTTTTTGTGTGTAAAGATTAGATTTAATTGTATTATATTAATGTCTCTATCATTGTATTATTTTATTGCAATTTACAGAAGATAGATGAATGTTGATTGACTTTTAAAATTATTTTTGGTAAATATTAGGTTTAATAAATAAATTATCCATCTTTACATTCTCAAAAGATATTAAATTTAATTATTAAATTCATCTTTATTATTTAAACAAATATCCTATTTAGTGTAACATTTGAACTCATTAAAGTGAGGCACACGCGCAAGGGGCGTACATCTAAACTGGTTGAATTAAAAAATTTGGGACAAGTAAAATGACACGGAGGGAGTAGCAAGTGGGGGAAACGAGCTAAAAGCACACGTAGGGTGTGTTTGGTACGGAGGAAAACGTTTTTCATTGAAATTTTTATGGAAAAGAAGATGATTTATTATTTATTTTCTTATATTTAGTTAGTGAGTGGCAAAATATTTTTCGAAAAATATATTTTAGTGTTTGATTGATGAATGAAAAAATATTTTAAAGAAAATATATTTTAATGTTTAGCTAAAGTATAGAGAAATACTTTTTATAAAAATAATTTTTAACTTGAAAAATACTTTTTTTAGGTTGTGCTCCATATGGAGGAAGAAAATATTTTCTAGGAAAATAAGTTATTTCCTACATATATTTTTGTGATTGTTATGCAAGTAGAAAAAAATTTTCTAAAAATGTTTGTATATATTTAACAAAAAACAATGAGAACGAATAGGATAAGAAGGGTGGGGTAAGACAATTTTTTTGGCATTATTTTAAAAAATAAATTAACAAATTAAATCTTATTTTTTAATAAGGGCTGGTATGTGGGTGGGGAGGGGGCGGCCAAAATAGGTGGTATGGGGGTACATGAAAAATTTTAATTTTTTTTTAAGAAAAAAATAAATATATTTCTTTAGGAGGGGCCTGGTAGGGGGTGGGAGGTCGGGGTAGGGGATGGGGTAAGAAATTTATTTAATATTTAAAAATAAATTAAATGTATTTTTTGGATGGGTAGGGGTAGAGATGGGGGTGGTCGGGGATTGAGTGACGGGGTAGGGGTGAGTGATTTTGAGACTTGTATGAATATCTCAACTTGAAAGTGAGGTTGAAAGAAAGTTTTGATAAATGTTTTTCTTACTTTTTGAAGGGAAGTCATTTTTCTTAGATTTGAGGAAAGTAAGTTGATTTTGAAAACATTTTCTAAGACATTTAAGCCAACCAAACATGAGAAAATTGAAAAATATTTTTCAAAAAATATTTTCCTTTATACCAAACACACATTTAGAGTTGAATAAATTAAAATGCACACATTACTAGTTAAAATTAATTAACTAAATTTGACACTTAATTATAATTTATAAAATATTAAAATAATTTTTATAATAATATTAAAAATTATTCTCTCTCTTTAATATTTTAAATTTCAAACTTCCGGTTCTCTTTCCTCGGTTTTCTTTTTCATATGCTTCTTTCTTCATTTTTTTTCTTCTCCCCTTCTTCATCTTCTTCACATTTTTATATTTGTTATTTTTCTTCTGTATGTGTTTCTTTGCTTTATCTTTTTTTCTTTTTCGTTTTTTTAAGTTTTTTCTCTTTATCCCATTTAGAATTTTCATCTTTAATTTGTATATTTTCATCTTGTTTTCTTTCTTCATTCAGATCTGGTCGTGAAAATTTTCAAAAAATATTTTGTGAAAAATATTGCAGTCGTCGAAAAATAACTGCGAGTTATTTAAGCAACTGAAAGATGTTGTTTAAATAATTAAGAGTTATTTATGCAAATGAAAGATATTATTTAAAGAATGAAGGACAATCTATTAGTTATTTGGAAGTGATGATGATGTGGAGGAACGAATGTGGTTTGGGGGGAGTGTAGTTTAAACAATTGAGAGTTGTTTAAGCAAACGAAAGATGTTGTTTGAATAATAAAAAAGTATTTAAACATTTACTAGTTGTTTATAAATGATCAAAAGGTAGATTGGATGTGGTTAGGGCGTGTGGGGTGAGGGGGAGGGAGTCGAATAGGGCGGATGGGGTAAAGGAGGGAGAGGGGAAAAATTTAGTGGGAGGTTTGTGTAAATAAAAAAACTTATGGGTATTTAAAAATATATGTAAGTGTCTCTTCTACTACATTCTTAAAAGTTGTGTCTTACTTTTTTTATTTTCACTTTCAAAAGTCATTTCTAATTCACTCTTCCTAGCAAGTGTTACTTGGCTTGCGAAGGCGATTATTTGTGTTGTCCTATTTCTATTAATCCCATTTCATCCTTAGTAGAGCTGACAAAATGATTGACCCACGAGGCTGACCTAAGGGCTGGAGCAGATTGAGTTCAAAAATGACTTTAAAATTGTCCAGTCTTTATATTTTGACTATCATAAAAAAAGTCTTGTCAAAATGACTTTTATAAAGGATGGTCTGATGTATTTATGTTTTACCTCTCGCTAACAGTATTTACTTCTTTTTCTTTTTTAGTGACTCAATCTTCGGCCTGGAAGTGAGAGGTGCTTATCATCCGAGCAACTCCCTCTTGTCAAGGTAACCTCGTTTTTTTTCCTCTGCTTAATTTTATCCATAAGGTATATGTTATAACTCACCATAAGATACATGACATTTTAAGACAATAAACCTGTACCTTAAGCAAAAGTTCTGTTTTATAGGAAAAAATTAGAACTTAGAGGGTGCTTGGATTGACTCTTTTTAAGTAGCTAAGCTAAAAGCCGAATGAGCTCAATCTATTCAAATATGAAACATTGATGATAGGCGAATTTACGCGCCTATATCAATATATTTTGCCCATATTTTAGCCTAGTTTTGAGAACTAATTATCTATTTCATACACTTTTAGTCCTTTTTCCTGTAAATGAGCTAACAAATGTGATTAGGAAAGTTTCAGGTATAAATGATGCAAAATACAGCAATTTATGGCTTACTTGACGCAAAAGAAAGCTCACGAACGAAGTGGAAAGGAGCTGGACGCCTAAAGGACTAAATCTGCTGCATGGAAAATCTGTCCCGGGCTAAAACAGCAATTCTGAAGACTTTGGGGACTTACAGACACAAAGCTGGATTTTTGCCATAATACATTAACCTAGTGCAATTAGGTTATGTGTTTTATTATTCTATTTGGATTATAATTTTGTAACCTTACCCTAGTACATTTGGGTCAAGGATTTCATTAGTATATTAGGATTTGGTTATTTATTTTATTAGTTTAGTAGGAGTAGGATAGGAGTATTATAAATACCCTATCATGCTAGAGATTTTGAGACATTCCGCATTCAATACCTCCTTACAATTAAGACATCTTCCTACAATACATTCTCAATTCTTCATTCTTCTACTCTTAAATTCCACAACAAGAGAATCGTTACTTGCTACGGAATCACTAAAACCACACGCCAAACACCCACTATTCACGCCATTCACCATGCAAAACGTGATATCCTTCGCATTCATGGGTAACTAAACCTCTTAGTTGGGGTTATGGAAGCCGAATGAGTTACTATCTATAGCTATGAGTTTGTGAGTTCTAGACAAGTATATTGCTTATATCATTATTCTCTTCATCTTAAATCTACATCCTTTGCGGTTCAAACACATGAACACGCCATTCTAACATCTAACCTGTTCGAGAGAAAGGTTATTTGTCTAGAAAAGAAGACGCATAGACCAACGCCAGTCTAACATTTAACTTGTTCGAGAGAAAGGTTATTTGTCTGGAAAAGAGATAATGTCAAGGTAGTAGGACACCCTTTCCTATTAAAAAGCTAGTGCCGTACCTGGACTAACCTCTTGGAGAATTCGTACCGTTAGACACGCTTTAAGCTCGAGAGAGTTAAAGTGAAATAGTCCTTGTTTAGGTCGAGAGACGCTTGGATTTACCATCGACTACAATTCTCTATAAGCAATTGCATGTCAAGACTCTACACACTCATAGCCAATAGAGACGTATACCTCTGAAGGTGGACATAACCCCAACGCTTCAATTCTCATTGTTTACAACCAACGTGACAATCTTTCTCTTTTTACTTTATTATTTTCAGCTTTTATTTCATTACTTTGGTTACTTATTACAATCCCCCCTTCTTACGAGACTTGCACCAAAAGTCTATTAATTTTGCTTACTTGTTGACCAAGCTATTCCCTGTGGGATCGATACCCAACCCAGGTTGGGTTCTATATTTGCTAACGACCGCTTTACACTCCTACGAGAGCTGTAGATTGAGCGTTATCAAAAATTGGCGCCGTTGCCGGGGAATACGAGTGTCAATCAAGTTCGTGAAAATTACTAGACCCTTTGGTCAAAGATTCTCGTACTTTTACGTTTAGTTTTTGTTTTTGTTTATTGCAGGTTTTTCTTTTAGTGCATGCCCCATACTAGAAGTTCTGGTCAACCGTTATTACCAATCAATCCGGAACCGCAACGAATTAGAAGAATGGAAGCACAAGCGGAAATCGACAGGATGGCTGCTCAACACGAGCAAGCAAGATTAGCTGCTCTTGCCGCTGCTCAAGTCCAACAACAAAACATTGATAATCCTGGACGAGCAACAAATCCTGACGATGAAGATTTAGGAGATGACGAGTTGATCAACCCAAGGCATGGCGCTGAAATGGCAACACCTGCCAACAGACGAGGTCGACAAGCTCGGTACAGATATGATCGCCAACCTTTGCAACCAGCTTTCGACGATGATGATGATGATCTTGATGGTGCCGGAGCCACTGGAGCTATAATTCCACCACCATTAGCGCCCGGAGCCAAGTTCAACATCACTAGCACCATGATTCAGTTATTGCAACTCAAGGGATTATTTGGTGGACTAGTAGGCGATGATCCGAATATGCATCTCATCAACTTTATTTCTACATGCAAGTCTTTTGACAATCCTGGAGTTGGTCAGAATGCTATTCGATTACGTCTATTTCCATTGTCTCTGTCTGGGGAGGCAACATTATGGTTGAATGGGCTGACTCCTGATTCTATTACAAATTGGAGGCAATTGAGAGACGCTTTCCTAGAAAGATTCTTTCCGCCATCCAAGAGGGCTCAATTGAGAGATGAAATCAGCAACTTTCGTCAGCTTCCCTCTGAAGCTCTTCACGAAACATGGGAGAGGTTCAAGACAAAGCTAGCGAGATGCCCAAACCATCACATGACTAATGTTCACCTCATGGAGATCTTATATAGAGCCTTGAATTCAGTAACTAAACCAGTGGTGGACAACGCAGCTGGAGGTTCTTTTATGGACCTCACCTTTGGTCAAGCAAGCAACATGCTAGATCGTATGACGAAACAAAGTAGAGCTTGGCATACCAGGGATTCTGAGGTAGCAAGCCCCACTTTATCTATTGGCATGTCTGCAGATCAAAGAAGGAGAGAAGAAGAACGTGATCAAGATATGGCGCACATGAAAACCCAAATGGATCTTCTTACAAAGCATCTATTAGGGAAGACTGAAAAAGTGAAATCTATTGCGTCAAAAGGAAGAGACGAATCTGATTCAGAAGAGGAGGCCAACTACTTGAACAATCAGGGGGGTTTCTGTGGGAATGCCCAAGGAAACCAAGGTCGGAACTATTATGATAAATCTGGAGGTAAAGACCAAGGTAGTTGGAAGAAAAACAATGAAAATAGTGGTTTGTACGTTCCCCCTGGTAGACGTGATACCACCACATCTAATTCTATGGAAGACATGATGGCTAAGTTATTGAAAGGAGTGGAAGCAACGAGCGCGGGAGTTAAGGAGGTGATTGACGATTTGGCCTCCATGAAGCAATTAGTTGATTCTCATTCCACTTCTATCAAGCAACTAGAGCAGCAATTCAGTCAACTTTCAGCAGCACTCAACCAAAGAAAAGCCGGCACCTTGCCTAGCGATACTGTGCAAAACCCAAGGACTGATGGGTCATGCATGGCCATCACTACAAGGAGTGGTAAGGTGCTGGAAACTTCAGCAGAAAGCAAGCAAGTAGTTGACAGAACAGCAGACATAACCGCCACACCTAGTGACGCCACTAGGGAAGACGCCGCAATATCCACTTCCAACGTCAAGGACGTGTTGCCTAGTGACGTGCAGCCTGAAAAGAATAATAAACGGAAGCAAGAGGAGAAGAAAGCCATGGAAAGAACACTTCCATACCCACCACCACCTTTTCCACAAAGATTGAAGAAGGCGGCCGATGACACTAAGTTCAGCAAATTTATGACCATGTTGAAGCAGCTAACTATTAATGTCCCATTGGTAGAGGCACTTGAACAAATGCCTGGGTATGCGAAGTTTATGAAAGATCTTTTGACTAAGAAGAGGGCAGCAAGCTATGAGCTGAAAGAAGATGTGCATCATTGTAGTGCAATAGCTACCCGATCTATAGTTCAGAAGAAGGCCGACCCCGGAGCTTTCACTATTCCTTGCACCGTCGGATCTTTGGACTTTGCTAAAGCATTATGTGACTTAGGAGCCAGCATCAACTTGATGCCATTATCAATCTACAAGAAGTTGGGGTTGGGAGATCCTACACCAACTAATATGAAGCTTGTTATGGCGGATAGGTCGGTAAAACGACCGGTTGGTATTCTATGCGATGTCTTGGTGAAGGTATCTTCATTCATATTTCCAGCAGACTTTGTCATCTTGGATTGCGAAGCAGATTCAGAGGTTCCCATAATCTTGGGACGCCCTTTCCTTGCTACGGGAAGTGTGCTCATAGATTTGAGAGCTAATGAGCTTTCATTCCGAATAAATGATGAAGTGGTGCGCTTTGATGTTTGCAAATCAATGAAGCAACCCAAAGATCTAAGTGTATTTTCTGTGGCTGATGTTGTCGTTGATGACGAGGATGAGTTACTTACTGAAGAGCAAATTCTTGATGATCCTTTGGAGGTTTTGCTCATGGAAGAAGATGATGATGATGCTGAAATTTCTGAAGATGATATTTGTGCTCTATCGGGATTAGGAGCATATCGCTGTCCTCCTAAGAAGCTGGATCTTGATCTCAAGAATCGACCCACACCACCAGCTAAGCCATCTATTGAAGAACCACCCACATTAGAATTAAAGGAGCTGCCAAGCCATTTGAAGTATGCATTCTTAGGAAGCGGAAACACTCTTCCAGTCATAGTGGCAGCCGATTTAGGTGAGCAACAAGTTGCAGCTCTTATTGCAATTTTACGCAAGTATATTAGAGCTATTGGATGGACCATTGCGGATATCCTTGGTATTCCACCTGGGATTTGCACTCATAAAATTCAGCTCCAAGAAAAGTGCACACCCACCATCGCACACCAAAGATGTCTAAACCCACCAATGCAAGAGGTGGTGAAGAAGGAGATTATCAAGTGGTTAGACGCAGGAGTTGTGTATCCTATTTCTGATAGTACATGGGTAAGCCCAGTACAATGTGTTCCTAAGAAAGGAGGTATGACGGTGGTTGCGAATGCAAAGAATGAGCTTATTCCACTCAGGCCCGTCACTGGATGGAGAGTATGCATGGACTACCGCAAGCTGAATTCTTGGACTCTCAAGGATCACTTCCCCATGCCATTTATGGACCAAATGCTAGATCGATTAGCGGGAAAAGGATGGTTTTGCTTTCTTGATGGTTATTCAGGTTATAATCAGATTTTTATTGCACCAGAAGACCAAGAGAAGACAACGTTTACATGCCCATATGGTACGTTTGCCTTCAAACGTATGCCATTCGGGTTATGTAACGCACCAGCCACCTTTCAGCGATGTATGATGTCTATTTTCTCTGATATGGTAGAAGACACTTTGGAGGTATTTATGGACGACTTTTCAGTTGTTGGGGAGTCTTTCGAAGCATGTTTGGTGAATTTAAGCATGGCATTACAAAGATGTGTAGAGTTCAACCTTGTGCTGAATTGGGAGAAGTGCCACTTCATGGTAAAAGAAGGAATTGTTCTTGGGCACAAGATCTCCGAAAGAGGAATAGAGGTTGATCGCGCCAAAATAGAGGTAATTGAGAAGCTACCACCTCCAATTTCGGTGAAGGGAGTTCGTAGTTTTCTTGGCCATGCTGGGTTTTATCGTAGATTCATCAAAGACTTCTCCAAAATTTCTAGTCCATTATGCAAGCTATTGGAGAAAGATGCGAAGTTTGACTTTAATGATGATTGCTTGAAGGCATTCGAATGCCTTAAAGAAAAACTCATTGAAGCCCCTATCATGGTAACACCAGATTGGACGCTCCCGTTCGAAGTCATGTGTGATGCTAGTGGGGTAGCCGTTGGTGCTGTTCTTGGACAGAGGAAGGAGAAATTATTTCATCCTATCTACTATGCGAGTAAGGTCCTCAATGAAGCCCAAAGGAACTACACCGTCACTGAACAAGAGCTATTAGCGGTTGTGTATGCGTTTGAGAAGTTCCGTGCCTACCTATTAGGTACTAAAGTGATCGTTCATACAGACCATGCAGCTCTTAGGTATCTAATGACAAAGAAGGATGCAAAACCAAGGCTGATTCGATGGGTTTTGCTGCTGCAAGAGTTTGATTTCGAAGTTAAAGATAGAAGAGGTTGCGAGAACCAAGTGGCTGATCACCTATCTAGACTTGAGAATGAGTATGTGGCGCAATCAGAAAATCAGATTGGCGATGCATTCCCTGACGAGGAGATATTAGCGACAACAATGGAAGACTTACCATGGTATGCCGACTTTGCAAATTTCGTGGTGAGTAATGTGTTACCTTCCAATTTATCTTACCACCAGAGGAGGAAGTTTATGCATGACGTTCAGCACTATTATTGGGATGAGCCTTATTTGTTTCGAAGATGCGCGGATGGTATCATTCGACGATGTATATCCCATGAAGAAGTGCCCACTATATTAGAAGCATGCCACACTTCGCAAGTTGGAGGCCATCATGCAGGGAATCGAACAGCAAGAAAAGTCTTGCAAAGTGGTTATTATTGGCCTACAATATTCAGAGATGCACACGACTATGTGAGAAGGTGTGACCAATGCCAACGTCAAGGTGCTATTTCAAAACACCATGAAATGCCCATGTCCACAATTCTGGAGGTAGAACTCTTTGATGTATGGGGTATTGATTTCATGGGACCATTCGTGAATTCGTTTGGAATGAAGTACATCTTGGTTGCTGTGGATTATGTGTCGAAATGGGTTGAAGCTGTAGCATTGGCCGATAATGAAGGAAAGCGTGTTGTAGCGTTTTTAAAGAAGAATATCTTCTCTCGCTTTGGGGTACCTCGTACTATCATAAGTGATGGAGGATCTCACTTCTGCAACAAGCTATTCAAATCTGTATTGGCCAAGTATGGAGTCAAGCAACACAAGGTAGCTACGCCTTATCATCCCCAAACTAGTGGACAAGTAGAGGTTTCCAATCGTGAGATCAAGCAAATCCTGGCCAAGACGGTCAATGCGAATCGGAAGGATTGGTCTCGGAAGCTAGATGATGCACTATGGGCGTATAGGACTGCATTCAAGACACCCATTGGCATGTCACCTTATCAGCTAGTTTATGGGAAGGCTTGTCATCTACCCATCGAGCTTGAATACAAGGCATTATGGGCATTGAAGCACTTGAATCTGAATTGGGATGATGTGACGAACCTGAGGTTGGAGCAGCTGAACGAGCTAGATGAATTCCGTCTCCATGCATATGAAAGATCAGATTTATACAAGGAGCGGATGAAGAAGTATCACGATCAGCGGATTGTTCGACGACACTTCCAAAAAGGTGACATGGTACTACTCTTTAACTCCAGATTCAAGCTCTTCCCAGGTAAGTTAAAATCAAAGTGGTCTGGTCCATTTAAAGTCACCCACGTCTACTCGTCTGGAGTAGTCGAATTGGAAAATAATGAGGGTGTTATCTTCAAGGTGAATGGCCAACGTGTTAAGCCATATATCGGTCCTCTTGACTCGATAAATGACATGGCCATCACTTATCTCGACGAAGTCTAAGTACTCGAGATTACTACGTCGAGCCACGACAATAAATAAGGCGCTAGATGGGAGGCAACCCATCGTACTAATCGTTTTCATTTGTTTGAGCAAATATAGGTGTAAGAAGTATGCAACGAGGAGATTGATTTCAATTGACGATTTGGTCGCGTTGTATGGTAAAGGCGGTAAGTTAGGAATGGTGATGCATAAGGCTATGAATTGAGCCTTTCTCACGTCATAATAGGCTTCGAGGAAGGCTAGGCCTTGGTAAAAATAGGCCACGAACGATGCACAACCTATTCTATAGCCTAAGGACTCGGAATCTAGTGTGCTATACCCTATGCGCCGCCTATTCCTAGGTGTGCTTTTGCCTATGCGCCGCCTATGCTATGGCATTTGAGATACTGAGACCAAATGCCATACCATATGCGCCGCATATGCCTAGATATGCCATACTATGTGCGGCGCATATGTCCCATTATGCCATGGACAATGCGCCGCATATACATGTGATATGCCGAGGGATATGCGCCGCATATAGGGTGATTTTGTCCCCAAATCCGATTGTAAATGGGTCATAACCCGACCCATACTCCTCCTATATAAAGGGGACTTGGTTTTTTATCACAAACACATTAGAAGTAACCCTAAAGGCGCCGCATATCATCCCAAATCCTCTCAAATTTTTCTTCCTTTGTTCTTCCAATCCACAACAACTTCTCCACAATCTTCAAGCAAGTAAGTGCTCTCTTATTCTTCATCTATTTATCGTAAGTACTACTTTACTATGCTTATTATTAAATGCTAAATCATGTGAGATTAGTGGTGATGTTCATGTGATTGGATAATTGTTGCAAAAATCGTGTGATTGAATGAATACGAATGAAATTCATGACTTGTTTCCGACTTGAATTTTGTTTCAATGGCATTGTTGTGATACTTGCTGAACATATGTGGCCATGAATATTGATTGAGAGTGTTGTTTGGATGCTTGCATGATTAACCATCCCGGCCATCGGGATAAGGTTATAGTGACTATCGACTTAGGTGGTGGTGTTTGTTGTTTGAATAGCAATTCCATGTGGTAACCCCTATGTTGTAACGTTGCTATATACACCATGCAAGTCGTCCAAATGGCTGCTCATAAGTGATGTAATGCTGATTTTCTTGTCGGAATACAATCCGAGGACGTATGTCGACGAAGTCTGAGTACTCGACCACGTTCACTTCACCGATTTATGCCAACAAGATTAAGTGTGGGGTGGTACCCCTAATGCTTGCATATAGATTGTCTAAAGTGCGATTGTGCTGCATCTAACATTATTTCTAGTCTCAGGTTCAATGGCACCGAAAGCAAGGCAAGGCAAGGAGAAGGCTACCACGACCCGCAAGGACAAAAAGAGAAGCCGAAAAGACCAAGGCGAATCATCTTCCGCACACCTACCACGCAGAATGTTCGGAATTAAATGGGTTCTTGAGGAAGAAGCCAAGGCATGGTACAGCAGCAACAAAGAAAAGAAATATGTGCACGTCGACTTAATCAACAAGGAGACCTTAGCAAAGAAGGAGCCGCAACTGTTGGCTAAGATAATGGCTTTGAAGCTGGATTTCATCTTCCGTGACATGGGAGAGTGCAATCTTGACTTGACAAGAGAGTTTTATGCCAACTGGTCGCCAAACACAACAGGCAACGAAGTCAAAATTTGGGGCCAAGTGTTACAGCTTACAGCGGATTGGATCAACTCGTTTCTAGGCCTACCTTCGGTCGACACTGCACCATACAAAGAGCTGTACAGCAGGCCTCCTTACAGAGCTATAAGACACACGCTTTGTGGAAGCAGATCGATGGCGAGATGGGGCAGACATAAGGAAACAGGCCGTCACAACACATTCCCCTATGCTCCACTAAATAGGGAAGCAAGAATCTGGATGCGCATTGTCAACTCATGCCTCATTCCTGGGACGCAATACACAAAGATATCGAGAGATAGAGTGTGCCTGGTTTATGCATTGATGACGAATGTCCCTATCAACTTTGGGGCAATCATTCGATCTACCATGAGAAAAGCCAGACTCCACAGCAGGTCCCATTTCACATTCGGCAATTTGTTGACAGCAATGTTGCGGAAGGAGGATATAGAAGAGGAACCAGCTGACCACAAACTCCCACATACCCCAAAGAAGGTTGACCTCACCAAGGTCAAAGATGCTGAAATAACGCATGGAGTCAACCTTACCACTGCGGAGAGACATGCTCGTGACGAGAGTTTCTTCCGTCATCTCTATGGCATGACGAGATTCACTATGATGAGTGGTGGACGTATTCCAACTGCTGAAGAGCTCCAACAGCTGGACCACGACTACCCAATGAACAGACATGCCCGGGAGATGTGTGGAGTAGGAGTCTATTTCGAGGAACCTCTTGATGATGACGTGCCAACTGATGATGATAGACGCCTGCCTGATTCTGATGCTGAGGAGAACTCTGACGATGACTCTTACGATGATTCGGACGAAGGGGGTATGACCCCCGACATTGAGGAAGAGTCCGACTAATCAGGTTCTTCGACTTTATTTTCCACTGAGGGCAGTGTCTAGTCTAAGTGTGGGGTGTCTGCAGAATCTGCATGCTATGTTTGTATGTTCGCTTGTTTTACTTGTTTTACTTCGTTTTTAGTCCATTTTTTTTAGTCCATTTTTTTCGTTTGACGTTTTTTTTGTTTTTTAGGAGTAAAATTTTTTTCTAGCTACGCATGAAATTATTTGGATAGGCAGCATGAGATTAGAACAAGAGTATGTGCTACAATTGTGACTATTGAGACATTTAGGCTCTAGTTGTGACTCATTATGTGATAGTGTGTGATTCAATTCCTTCACTTGTTGGGTCGAGAGTCTATATTACTACCAATCAAGTCGACCATGTGCCTTGTGTGTGTGAGATAATAGTATATTCTATGTGTGTGGCTGATGCTAGAACTTGCCTGGTATGTATGCAAAGCGAAAATAAGGAATGTAAGTTTAGGAGATGATTTAGGCATTTCTTTGGCAACCTATACATGTTTACCTTCAGTTTTCCTACCCATGTACATTATCCTAGTTAAACCCTTTTGAGCCTTTAGCCTATTTCTTTGACAACCTTGTATGTAAGCCTAATCCATTTTTTTCAAGACCGTAATTTGATCCAAATTCCTAAGTGCTTTAAAGTGAAAAAGTCATTGACAACATAAGAGGAAATTGGGTGAGTATGATGCTTTAAATTGTAATGGTGCTTGAATATGTTATGAAAAAGAAAGTGCTATCATAAGAGGTATGTTGTGAAAAGAAAAAGGAAAAGAAAGCTGAAAAGTGAGTTGTGCTTAAAATTGGAAAACAAAAGATGAAAACAAGGGTGGAAGAATAAAATAAAGAAAGGTTGAAAGAACAAAGTGTCAATGATACAATGTGATGTATTAAAGTGCTTAGGAACTTAGTCACTATTTCTGGCCAAAATAGTCCTACCCGTCCCTTAGCCTACATTACAACCATCTAAAGACCTACTTGATCCTAATCTTAACATTCCGACATTTAGTAGAGTACTACATTAAGGGCAAGCTTATGGTCATTAGTTGCTACATATGAATTCTTTGTGAGAGTGAGTGCAAGGATACGTTGCTACCCATGTTTGAAAAATATGCTATAGTTGTGAGCGATTATGGGTACTATATTGTGAGACACACATGGCTGATGAGTTTTGGATAGTTGTATATGATTCTATGTACCTTAGCGTTTGCATGCGAGTTGATCACCATCACGAGTCTATGCTTGAGGTTAAATTGTTTCTACTTATAATCGGAAAGCTACTCTTCGTTGATAATTGTTGTGCTTGTCTTGAAGAATGTTTTGTGTTGTTTCTGTAAAAACCTTAAGTCAATGCTTAGAAGGACATGATATGTTGTTCGAGGACGAACAAAGCTCTAAGTGTGGGGTGTTGATGATAGGCGAATTTACGCGCCTATATCAATATATTTTGCCCATATTTTAGCCTAGTTTTGAGAACTAATTATCTATTTCATACACTTTTAGTCCTTTTTCCTGTAAATGAGCTAACAAATGTGATTAGGAAAGTTTCAGGTATAAATGATGCAAAATACAGCAATTTATGGCTTACTTGACGCAAAAGAAAGCTCACGAACGAAGTCGAAAGGAGCTGGACGCCTAAAGGACTAAATCTGCTGCATGGAAAATCTGTCCCGGGCTAAAACAGCAATTCTGAAGACTTTGGGGACTTACAGACACAAAGCTGGATTTTTGCCATAATACATTAACCTAGTGCAATTAGGTTATGTGTTTTATTATTCTATTTGGATTATAATTTTGTAACCTTACCCTAGTACATTTGGGTCAAGGATTTCATTAGTATATTAGGATTTGGTTATTTATTTTATTAGTTTAGTAGGAGTAGGATAGGAGTATTATAAATACCCTATCATGCTAGAGATTTTGAGACATTCCGCATTCAATACCTCCTTACAATTAAGACATCTTCCTACAATACATTCTCAATTCTTCATTCTTCTACTCTTAAATTCCACAACAAGAGAATCGTTACTTGCTACGGAATCACTAAAACCACACGCCAAACACCCACTATTCACGCCATTCACCATGCAAAACGTGATATCCTTCGCATTCATGGGTAACTAAACCTCTTAGTTGGGGTTATGGAAGCCGAATGAGTTACTATCTATAGCTATGAGTTTGTGAGTTCTAGACAAGTATATTGCTTATATCATTATTCTCTTCATCTTAAATCTACATCCTTTGCGGTTCAAACACATGAACACGCCATTCTAACATCTAACCTGTTCGAGAGAAAGGTTATTTGTCTAGAAAAGAAGACGCATAGACCAACGCCAGTCTAACATTTAACTTGTTCGAGAGAAAGGTTATTTGTCTGGAAAAGAGATAATGTCAAGGTAGTAGGACACCCTTTCCTATTAAAAAGCTAGTGCCGTACCTGGACTAACCTCTTGGAGAATTCGTACCGTTAGACACGCTTTAAGCTCGAGAGAGTTAAAGTGAAATAGTCCTTGTTTAGGTCGAGAGACGCTTGGATTTACCATCGACTACAATTCTCTATAAGCAATTGCATGTCAAGACTCTACACACTCATAGCCAATAGAGACGTATACCTCTGAAGGTGGACATAACCCCAACGCTTCAATTCTCATTGTTTACAACCAACGTGACAATCTTTCTCTTTTTACTTTATTATTTTCAGCTTTTATTTCATTACTTTGGTTACTTATTACAATCCCCCCTTCTTACGAGACTTGCACCAAAAGTCTATTAATTTTGCTTACTTGTTGACCAAGCTATTCCCTGTGGGATCGATACCCAACCCAGGTTGGGTTCTATATTTGCTAACGACCGCTTTACACTCCTACGAGAGCTGTAGATTGAGCGTTATCAAACATACATTAGAATACGGATTAAGGGTACCCATATTGTTATACTTTAAATTTGGGTCCCAAACGTCAAACAAAAATTCAACCCCGACCACAGAAGGGAAAAACTAGAATTTTAGTAAAAAATCATGTTACCCATAAGTTAAAAAGTTCAAATCTAAAATTTCATCAAGACATAGCTAATTGGCTTCGAAATCATCAATTTATCAAACTTTAACCTTATAAAAAAAACCCAAATATGTCAAGTTGGAAATCCAAGATTTGAAGGTGAAATCATGAAAAAATTAGTGGGTAATCATAAAATATTGATTTAGAAACTTATACAAATTTAGATCTTAAAATTTCCCTTTGGAATCTCCCATAGTCAAGCTCTCAAGCTTCAAAAATGGAGTTATTACTCTAAAAAAGGAATTTATTCTGTCCAAGAGTCAATCCTCTTCCGATAGAGGCCTCTGCCTCTCAATCACAAGCATGGCCTATCCCAGAGAGTCTCAATCGCGACCAAAATCTTTGTAGAACCTGAGAACAACTTGACCATCCATACCCAAACACACTTCACAATTGTGTTGTGCCTCACGCTATCGCGATGATCAGACTGCCCATCCTTTGTTATCATGAGTTACGCATTGAAAACGCAAATGAGGTTCTCACCTTCACCAGAAACAACAAAATCCAATAAAAGATTCAATCCAAAAACCCTTTAAACAAACCCTCATACGTCCAAAATCTAGTGAACATAATCCGACTATGCTACTAGCCTAATTTAGACATTTCAAACTAAATAGTGCTTTTAAAATTTATAATAGAGGTCATTATCATCAAATATTGACCAAAGTGAACTCTAGAACAAAATTTTCAATATTTCGTATAAATGCTCCAAATTTCACTGAAAGCCCAAGACCTGAACCTGTTCTACTAATCTAAAATCAACATCCTGAAGATAATAGAATTGAAGAAATTCTAATATAGATCTTGGATCTCTAAATATTGACCAAACTTAATCATTTTAACTCTGATACAGGACAAATAGCCATCTTATCTTTTGATGACATCTTTGGAGGCTAACACATGGAGGCTCAAGACTTGGTCACCTTGAGAATACGAGAACATGCATGGAGGACCCATTTTGAGCCTACCATTGAGTATACCATACATCAATGCAGTGAGTGAACGATTGCTTAGAGTATTGAAGGCTTGAGGACTCACGAGTTTGGGTCCACATTTGAGGGTTCACAGTTTTGGTTCCCTTTGTTAAGGGTATTTTTGGTCACTTAGACTTAAGGATATTTTGGTAACTTATCCTTATCCATTTGACACTCCATGGCCCCTCCTCCTTCATTAAGGGCAATGGAGTTATTTTTTCACTCATTATGTAATAAGGCTATATATAGTCTCTTTTAGGTCTTCTCTATTTAGTTTATGAATGATGAAATATTGAAACATTAAAATTCCTCTCTTTTAGAGTAGAACTCCTTTGTTTAGTCTTAGTTAGGGCTTGGAATAACCATTGTAGTTTAGGGCTTAGAAAATCTAGTATTGACCTTTGCTTGGAAACGTTGGATCTTGAGGTGCATTGGTTCCCTTGGCGGTCACCATAAGAGTGTGTTGTTGATTATTACATTCTTTAGGGGTTAGTGTTGAATTACACTTAGTTCTTAATCTTGTAATAATCTTTGTCTCACTATCTATCCTTTTCATTCTTGCAAACTTGTGTTGTTTTTGTTCTTTACTCTCGATTTGTGTTTGTTCTTGTTGGCCAAAATTGTTGCCTTCTTGTTCTTCATTTTATGTGTTTTTAGTCAAGTTTGGGTTGGATGAAATAGGTGTAAAACACCTTGTTATCTTCTCATTCTAGTGTTGTGTTATGAATCCAAAAGAGGTCTCCAATCGGTCCAAGGATCTTAGTAATTTGTAAACTATTTTGGAGTGTGTTTGTGGACTATTTTGAGTCACTTCATGAGTTACTTATTTTTCTTGTATCATTTGGTATCAAACCATGGCTTGATCTTGTTCCCACAAGATCAATCTTGGGCTTGTTAGTGTAAAAATAAAAAAAATGTTCAAAATTGAAAATTCCAGAAAAAAATAGCAATCTGTCCGTGTTGTGTTCTTGGCAGAAAAGTGTGTTCCTCACTAACATATTGAGTCTATATCTAGATTTGAGTTTTAAAAATTGATGTTGTTATTTTGAACAAGAAGTGTCCGTGAGTTGAAGTTGTTATTCTAATGGCCATGTGGTGACCTTGTTGTTGGGCGTTGGTTGGTGTTATTGTTGATCTTGGTGGTTGTTGTTGTGTTCTTGTTGTTCATCACAACCTTCATCTAGTGTTAAAACCAAAAATACAACACCAAAGAAACTTGACCGTTTGTTGGTGGTTTTATTGTTGGTCTTGTTGTTGTGGAATTAGGCGTTAGAACTTGTTATTGGTTGTTCTTATTATGGTTGTTACGTTTTTGAAGTTCTTCACCATATTCATCACCTTGTTAACATAAAGTGAATGATAGATCCTAAAAGGTGAAGGAAAGAGGTGTAAGTAATTGTTAGTCTTAAAAGACCCTCAACCACCAAAAGACTTTACATCACTTCTCAACCACTTTCCCATGAAACAAGGGTCCATGTTTTAAGAAAAAGTACTACAAAAGTCAAGTCTTGAAATTTGAAACTTGAAAAAAGGCTCCAAGACTTATTCTTCCCTCCCTAAAACAAATTCCACCAATCCAAATTAAAAATGGGTCAAGACTTGGATTTTAGAAAATAAATTGTAAAAACCCCAACCAATACGTGGCTGCCACATCATCATTTTACTGTTCACGCAACTTTATTAAGCTCAAATTTTAGATTCTTAGTTTTATTTTATTGTTTTATTAATTTCATGTCTTGATTTTAGAATTATTTAACAACTAGTAATCACCTACTTAGTTGTAGATTAATTGTTGAATCCATTTCTTTCGTTTCTTCGTTATTTGTGTGCTTTTCTCATTTTTTAACTCGTAGTAACTGATGTTGGGCGTATTTATACGTCTAAGCACCATAATTTACCCATGTTTTAGCTTAGTTTTGAGGATTAAATATATAATTCCTGCACTTTTAGTCCATTTTCCTTTAAGTGAGCTAACCTATATGATTAGCATGTTTTTTAGGGACTAATGATGAAGATTTCAGCACTTTGTGGACTTGTGGGCAGCAAAGGAAAACTTCACATTAGAGGGAAGGAAGCTTTTGGACTGAAAGTGATGCATGAGAACTTTTTCCTGGGCAAACCCAGTATTTTTAAAGACTTAAGGATGCAGTAGCAACTTATTAGACAAGGATGCTATTAAAAACCTTATTGCTGAATTTTTCAGCATCATTATCATTATTCATTATTCAGTTTTCGAATTCTGTAATAGTTTTAGAACAGAGAAACACGGCTCACACTTGTGAACGGATAGAGAGAAAAACGTCACCCTCTATTTGACGCTAAAATCTCTTCCATCGCCAAGATTGTTCTAGGTTGTGGTATGATGATTATGTCTACTTTGATTTCCGTTGTACTCATGAGTAGCTAAACTTATCTGTTAGGGTTATGAAAACCTTGTAAGATACTATCTATTAACTATGAGTTTGTGAATTCTTGATGTGTATGCTACTTATATCATTACTCTCTTCGTTTTAATTGAATTTTCATAGTTGAAAACATAGAGAACACACCATTATAGTATTAACTTGTTCGAGAAAAAATTTACATGTGTGGAAAAAAGAGTGTGACAAGGAAATAGGGCTTCCAAACTCTATTTACACGTTAATGCCTTAACCGGATTAACTTCTTGGAGAATTTGTACCATTTGTTATACACTTTAGGCTCGAGAGAGTTAAAGTGAAATAAATCCTTGATGGTTGGGAAACACTTGGATTTAGAATTAGAATACGATTCTCTATAAGTGCATGCATGTCTAAATTCCGCGTTACTCATAGTTAATAGAGAAGTAGAAACTACAAGGTGGACATAACCCTAACTTATCATTCTCTGTGATTAAATCTCACTACACAAATCGATTCATCGTTACTTTGATAATATTAGTTCACGCCTAAATCAAACCCCCCTTTTCCTTGGATTTTTCAACCAACAGTCTACTAATAATTGCAACACTTAGTGACCAGAGTATTCCCTGTGGGATTCGACACTCAACCTAGTTGGGTTCTATATTTGACAGTGACCGCTTACACTTTCTAACGAGAGTTGTAATTTGGGTGTATCAAATTTTGGTGCCGTTGCCGGGGAATACGGTTGTCAACTAAGTTTGTGATAGTTAATAGACCCTTTGGTCAAAGATTCTCAAATTTTACTTTTTGTTTGTTGTTTTTATTTTGTTCAGGTTTGGTAGAGTGCATGCCAAATACACGATGATCTGGTCAGCCATTATTACCCATAAATCCTGAACCACAACTGATTGGCAGAATGGATACACAACGAGACATTGAACGGATGGCTGCTCAATAGGAGCAGGCTAGATTAGCTGCATAGGCAGCTGCTTAAGTGCATCAACAGAATATTGATAACCCAGGTCGGGCAACAAATATTGATGATGAGGACCTGGGTGATGATGAGTTATTAAATCTAAGGCGTGCTGATGAGGTGACGGCACCAGTGAACAGGAGAGATCGTCAAGCTAGAATAAGACCTGAACGCCGAGCTGTGTAGGCTCCTTTTGATGATGATGATGACGACGATTTGGATGGGGCTGGTGCCACAGAGACTATTATTCCTCCGCCCTTGGCACCTGGAGCCAAGTTCAATATCACTAGCACCATGATTCAGCTATTGCAGCTCAAGGGGTTATTTGGTGGACTTGCAGGCGATGATCCGAATATGCATCTGATAAATTTTATCTCAACATGCAAGTCGTTTGACAATCCAGGAGTTGGACAGAATGCAATTTGGCTGCGCTTATTTCCATTGTCTCTATCTAGAGAGGCAACTCTATGGTTAAATGGGCTAACTCCAGACTCTATTACTAATTGGAGGCAACTGAAAGACGCTTTCCTAGAAAGATTCTTTCCTCCATCCAAGAAAGCCCAATTAAGAGATGAGATAAGCAATTTTCGACAGCTTCCAACTAAAGCTCTCCACGAAACATGGAAGAGGTTCAAGAAGAAGCTTATGCGGTGCCCAAATCATCAGATGACCAACATCCACTTGATGGAGACATTATACAGGGCTTTGAATTCGGTGACTAAGCCAGTGGTTGATAATGCTGCGGGTGGGTCATTCATGGACCTTACTTTTATTAAGGCAAGTGATATGCTAGATCGTATGACAAAACAGAGTAGAGCTTGGCATACCAAAGATTCTGAGGTAGCAAGCTCTACTGTATCTTTTGGCTTGACGGCAGAACAAAGGCGAAGAGAAGAGGAACATGACCAGGATATGGCTCATATGAAAATGCAGATGGATCTTCTTACCAAGCATTTATTATTAGGGAAGACCAAAAAAGTCAAGGCTGTTGTGTCGCAGGGACGAGATGATTCCGATTTTGAAGAAGAAGCAAATTACTTGAATAATCAGGGGGGTTTCCGAGGCAATGCCCAAGGAAACCAAGGTCGGAACTATTATGATAAATTTGGATACAAGGACCGCGATCAAGGGAGTTAGAAGAATAAGACTGACAAGAGTGGTTTGTACGTTCCTCCTGGAAATCGTGAGGCTGCGGCGTCTGGCTCTGGGAAGATGTCCATGGAAGATATAATGGCTAAGCTGTTGAAAGGAGTGGAGGCAACCAACAAGGGAGTAACTGAGGTAAAGAATGATTTGTCCTCAATAAATCAATTGGTTGACTCGCATTCCACTGCAATAAAACAGCTGGAATAGCAACTGAGTCAACTTTCAGCGGCATTCAATCAAAGAAAGGCTGGCACTTTACCTAGTGAAACTGTGCAAAATCCAAGAAATGATGGATCATGTATGGCTATTACTACCATAAGTGGTAAAGTGTTGGAAAATCCATCCAAAGGCAAGCCGGTGGTTGATAATATAGAAGAGAATGTTATTGAAGCAGATTGTGATGATTCTGTAGAAGTTGAAAATCAGAATGAGAACGTTCTTGATACTACACCTACATGTCAGCAGTCCAAAAAGATCAAGAATGGGAAGCAAAATAAAAAGAAAGTGGTGGAGAAAACTATTCCAAATCCACCATCACCTTTTCCTCAGAGACTAAAGAGGAAGGCTGATGACACCAGGTTTAGTAAATTCATGACCATGTTGAAGCAGTTGACTATTAATGTGCCTTTAGTGGAGGCACTGGAGCAGATGCTGGGATACGCCAAATTCATGAAGGACCTGTTGACGAAGAAAAGGGCAGCAAGCTATGAACTGACAGATAATGTTAATCATTGCAGTGCGATTGCCACGAGATCTTTAGTACAGAAGAAGGCAGATCCTGGTGCTTTCACTATTCCTTGCACGGTTGGATCTTTGGATTTTGCTAAGGTGTTGTGCAATTTGGGGGCTAGCATAAATTTGATGCCGCTATCCATTTACAGACAGTTGGGGTTGGGTGATCCTGCACCAACCAATATGCAGCTCATGATGGCAGATAGGTCGGTTAAACGACCTGTTGGTATCTTATATGATGTACTGGTGAAGGTTTCTTCCTTCATTTTTCCTGCAGACTTTGTTATTTTGGACTGCGAGGTGGATTCTGAAGTTCCCATAATCTTGGGACGCCCTTTCCTCGCAACAAGAAGTGTGCTTATTGATTTACGAGCAAATGAGCTTTTATTTTGGATGAATGACGAAGTGGTCCATTTTGATGTATGCAAATCGATGAAGCAGCCTAGAGATATGAATGTGTTCTCTATAGCTGAGGTTTATTATGAGGATGAGAAAGAATTATCTATAGAGAAGCAGCTTACTGTTGAACCATTGTCTGCTGTGCTTTTGAATTTTGAGCGTGAGGATGTTGAAGATTATGAAGAAACTATTTGTGCTCTAACAGGAATAGGGTTCTATTCTCATGCCCCTAAGAAGCTGGACCTTGACCTTAAGAATCGACCTTCACCACCAGCGAAACCATCCATTGAAGAGCCACCAGTGCTAGAATTGAAAGAGCTCCCCAGTCATCTAAAGTATGCATTTTTTTTGGGAAGTGGAAATACACTTTCGGTTATTGTTGCGGCTGATTTAGGTGAACAACAAGTAGCGGCTCTCATCTCTGTTCTGAAAAGGTACAAGAGATCCATTGGTTGGACTATTGCTGATATAATTGGTATCCCTCCTGGGATATGTATGCACAAGATTCAGCTCGAGAAAGGTTGCGTACCCACTATTGAGCACCAACGTCGTTTGAATCCATTTATGCAAGAGGTGGTGAAGAAAGAAATTATTAAGTGGTTAGACGCTGGGGTGGTGTATCCAATCTCAGACAGTAAATGGGTGAGTCCGATGCAATGTGTGCCCAAGAAAGGGGGCATGACAGTAATCGCAAACGAAAGGAATGAGCTAATTCCACTCAGACCTGTCACAGGGTGGAGAGTATGCATGGACTACCGAAAGCTGAATTCGTGGACGTTAAAAGATCACTTCCCCATGCCATTCATGGATCAAATTCTTGATCGATTGGCAGGGAAGGGATGGTTTTGTTTCTTAGATGGTTATTCCGGATATAATCAGATTTGCATTGCTCCTGAAGATCAGGAGAAGACCACTTTTACATGCCCGTATGGTACATTTGCCTTCAAACGAAGGCCATTTGGGCTATGTAACGCACCTGCAACTTTTCAGCGCTGTATGATGTCCATTTTTTCTGATATGGTCGAAGACACCTTGGAGGTGTTCATGGATGACTTTTCAGTTGTAGGTGAGTCATTTGAATCATGCTTGGCAAATCTGAGTATGGCGTTGCAGAGATGTGTTGAATTCAACCTGGAGTTAAATTGGGAGAAGTGTCACTTTATGGTTAAGGAAGGCATTGTTCTTGGGCACAAAGTCTCTGAAAAGGGAATTGAGATTGATCGAGCCAAGATTGAAGTTATCGAGAGATTACCACATCCAATTTCTGTAAAAGGGGTGCGTAGTTTTCTCGGTCATGCAGGTTTTTATTGGAGGTTTATTAAAGACTTCTCCAAGATTGCTAGCCCATTATGCAAACTTTTGGATAAGGATGCAAAATTTGACTTTGGTGAAGATTGCTTGAAGGCATTTGAATGCCTCAAAGGAAAGCTGGTTGAAGCTCCTATTATTGTAGCACCCGATTGGTCTCTACCTTTCGAAGTTATGTGTGATGCAAGCGGGGTAGCATTGGGTGCTGTACTTGGTCAGAAAAGAGAAAGACTATTTCATCCAATCTACTATGCAAGCAAGGCCTTGAATGGAGCACAGAAGAACTATACCATCACTGAACAAGAGCTTCTAGCAGTTGTTTATGCTTTCAAAAAGTTCCGTGCTTACTTGTTGGGAACCAAAGTAGTGGTTCATACAGATCATGCGGCTCTAAGATATCTAATGACAAAGAAAGATGCTAAGCCAAGGCTAATTAGGTGGGTGTTACTGCTCCAAGAATTTGATTTTGAGGTAAAGGATAGAAAAGGTTGCGAAAACCAAGTAGCTGATCATCTATCTAGACTTGAGAGTGAGCACATAGTGCAACCCGACCTTGACATTGATGATGCATTAACCGATGAAGAGATCCTAGCCACCATGGTGGAAGTCTTACCGTGGTATGCAGACTTTGCAAACTACGTGGTAAGTAGAGTGATTTCTGAGCATCTCTCCTTTCATCGAAAGAAAAAGTTCATGCATGATGTGAAACACTACTTCTGGGATGAACCATATCTTTTTCGATGATGTGCTGATGGTGTTATTAGGAGATGCATCTCAGATGTGGAGGTGCCTAGCATACTGGAAGCAAGTCATGCTTCCCAAGTTGGGGGTCACTATGCAGGTGATCGAACGACCAGGAAGGTACTCCAAAGTGGCTATTACTGGCCTTCATTATTCAAGGATGCCTACGATTTTGTGAGACGATGTGATCAGTTCCAGATGCAAGGCTCTATTTCGAAGCACCATGAGATGCCCATGTCTAAAATTCTTGAGGTAGAGTTATTTGATTCTTGGGGTATTGATTTCATGGGCCCATTTGTGAGTTCGTTTGGGATGAAATATATCCTAGTTGCTGTGGATTATGTATCCAAATGGGTCAAAGTAGTAGCGTTGGCTGATAATGAAGGTAAGCGTGTTGTAGCATTCTTAAAGAGAAATATCTTTTCTCGTTTTAGGGTACCACGTACCATCATAATTGATGGAGGATCACACTTTTGCAACAAGCTGTTCAGAGTTGTATTGGTGAAATATGGGGTTAAGCAATATAAGGTAGCTACACCTTACCACCCACAAACTAGTGGGCAGGTAGAGGTTTCTAATCGGGAGATCAAGCTGATACTTGCTAAGACGGTGAATGCCAGTAGGAAAGATTGGTCCAGAAAGCTGGACGATGCCTTATCGGCATATAAGACTGCGGTCAAGACACCAATTGGCATGTCACCATACCAACTAGTTTATGGGAAAGCTTGTCACTTGCCAATTGAGCTAGAACATAAAGAACTGTGGGCACTGAAGCAGCTTAACTTGAATTGGGAGAATGCTACCAATCTGAGGTTGGAACAGCTGAATGAGATGGATGAATTCTGTCTACATGCGTATGAAAGAGCAGATCTCTACAAGGAAAGGATAAAAAAGTATCATGATCGGAGGATTGTCCAAAGAAACCTTCAGAAAGGTGATTTGGTACTTCTTTTCAACTCCAGATTGAAGCTATTTCCAGGTAAGTTGAAGTCTAAATGGTCTGGTCTATTCAGAATTAGCCAAGTTTACCCATCTGGAGTAGTGGAGTTAGAAAACAATGATGGTGGTGTCTTTAAGGTGAATGGCCAACGAGTGAAGCTATATATCGGACCTACCGATTCGATAAAATGTATAGCCACCTTATATCTCGATGAAGTCTGAGTACTCGAGATAGCTATGTCGTGCCGCGACAATAAATCAAGCGCTACATGGGAGGCAACCCATCATTAGGAGTTTGTTTCACTAGGATTTTGTTTTTGATAAATAAAATTTCAAAAAAAAAGAGTCGAGCCACAACCAAAACTAAGGCGCTCTGTGGGAGGCAACCCATCTTTCTAATCATTTTTGTTGTTTTTGATTAAGTGTAGGTGCAAGACGTACAAAGGAGGAGATTAGTCCCAAATTTTGATTTGAAAGTGAGCCATGCTAAAGGTGGTAAGTTCGGAATGATGGAGCAAAGGCTATAGGCTAGGCATTGCCTATGCCAACCTAGGCAACGAACAAGGCAATGCCTATGCAAATCTAGGCAACGGACAAGGCAATGCCTATGCCATTGCCTATGCTCACTGCCTCACATAGGCAATGGACAAGGCAAGGCCTATACCTTGGTAGGCAATGCTATAGGCGCCGCCTATGCCATTGCCTATGCTCACTGCCTCACATAGGCAATGCTATAGGCGCCGCCTATGCCAATCTAGGCATTGCTATAGGCGCCGCCTATGCTAAGCATAGGCAAAGCAATAGGCGCCGCCTACTTATTCTTTTTTGCCTCCTAACCCGATTGTACATGGATCAAACCCGACCCATGGCTTAGCCTTTAAATAGATCCTCAACCTTGGAACACAATTCCATTGTTTGCTCAAGATAGGCTCCGCCCAAGCTCCCCAATTCTCTCAAAGTTTTTCTTTTTGCTCATCTAATCTTGCAAGCTCATCTTCTTGATCCATCATCACGAAGAATGGCCCTGAAAGGATGACAAGGAAAAGAAAAAGTGTCCACCTCCCAAAAAGGTCAGAAAAGGGCAAGAAAAGATCAGGCTGAGTCCTCCTCTTTGCAAGTGCCTCGATGCACTTTCGGGATAAAGTGGGTCCTAGAGGAGGAAGAGAAGGAGTGGTACAAGAACAACAAAGTAAAAAAATATGTTCACGTGGATTTGATGCAGAAGAAGAGTCTAGCAAAGAGAGACCCCCGCATTTTGGCTAAAATCATGGCACTAAATCTTGATTTCATTTTCCGAGATATGGGGGAATGCAATCTTGATCTAACATGAGAGTTTTATGCCAATTGGTCCCCAAAGACTACCAGAAGTGAAGTAAAGATTCGGGGCCAAGTCTTGCAACTGAATGTGGAGTTCTTCAACTCTTTTCTGGGCCTTCCATCTGTGGATCCATCACCGCTCAGACATACACTGTGCGGATCAAGGTCAATGGCACGGTGGATTCGGCATAGTGGACATCTGAAATACCCATATGCCTCTTTGAACAGGGAAGCTCGCATATGGTTAAGGATAGTCAACTTTTGCTTGATTCCTGGGACACAATATACTAAGATCACAGGTGATCGAGTTTGCTTGGTGTACGCTTTGATGATGAATATTCCCATCAACATTGGTGCGGTTATACGATCGTCAATGCGCAAGGCTAGGCTGCACAAAAGGTCCTATTTCAGTTTCGGCAATTTGTTGACTACGATCTTAAGGAAAGAACACATTAAAGAGGAACCCGCAGACCATAAGCTGCCACACAACCCGAAGAAGGTTGATCTCACGAAGGTTAAAGAGCCTGAAATTGGTCAAGGCATCAACCTTTCCACTGCTGAGAGACAGGCTCGAGATGAAAGTTTTTTTCGCCATCTGTATGGCATGACTAGATTTACAATGATGAGTGGGGGTCGTGTTCCGACTGATGCAGAGCTTCAGTAGTTGGACAATAACTACCTGCTTAATGAGCATGCGCGGGCCATGTATGGAGTGGGGGTACATTTTGAGGAGCCTCTCGATGATGACGTGCCGACTGACGATGATCGCTGACTGCCAGACTCAGATGTGGAGGACAACTCTGATGATGACGACTCTGATGATGATTCCGACGTAGTGAGTATGACCCTAGACATAGAAGAGGAGTCAGACTAATCAGGTTTTCCTTATTTATTTCCACTGAAGGCAGTGTGTCCCGTCTAAGTGTGGGGTGCGGGTATATGTCTGTTGTATTATACTGCTTGCCTACATTTATTCTTGTTTGTTTGAATTAGTAGTTAGTTAGTTAGTTGTAATTAGTTAGTTAGATTTTAGATGTTGCATGAAATTGTTCTGATAGATGGCATGGTATTATAACAAGAGTTGGTGCTAAATCATTGCCATTGAGATGCTTAGGCTCTAAGTTGTGACTCACTGTGTGATAAATTGTTGTGGTTTAATTCATTCACATGTTGGGTCAAGAATCTATAATGCCCCCAATGAAGTTGACCATGTGCCTTGTGTGTGTGAGGTTATTGTATATTCTTTGTTGTGACTGATGCTAGAACTTGCCTGGTGTGTGTGTGAAGCGAAATAAAGAATGTGAGTTTAGGAGATGATTTAGGCATTTCTTTGGCAGCCTGAAATTGTTTACCTTTTTTTTTACCTACCTTTGTACATTGTCCTAGTGAACCCCCTTTGAGCGTTTAGCTATTTTCTTTGGCAGCCTCATATGTAGCCTATTCCATTTTTTTTAATACCATAATTTGATCCAAACTCCTAAGTGCTTTAAATTGTAGAATCATGTGGAAAAATAAGAGGAGAATGGTGAAAGTGATGCCTCAAGGTGTGTTGGTACTTAAAAATGTTGTGAAAAAGAGTGGCTATTATAGAGATGCTTGCTTAATATAAAAAAAAAGAATTTTTTTTTAATTAAATTAGAAAAACAAAAAGATAGTTGTGTTGATGATTGAATAACAAAATGGGTGAAAAGGGGTTGGTATATGAAAGAGAGGTAGATTGGTTGTTAAAAGATAGTGTAAATTGCCTAATGTAGTGTATTAAAGCGCTTAGGGAACATAGTTACTATTTTTGGCCAAAATAGTCCTACCTGTCCCTTAGCCTACACTACAACCCATAAAGACCTATTTGATCCTAAACTTAGCAGTCTGATATTAGTAGAGCATTACACTAAGGGCAAGCCTATGGTCATCAGTTGCAATATAAGAATTCTTTGTGAGAGTGAGAGCATGGAAAGTCTTATACCCATGTTTCGAAAAATGCAAAAATATGAGTGATTATGGGTGATATCTTTTGTGAGCACACATGGTTGATGATTGTTGGGTAGTTTTGTATGACTTTTGTAACTTAACTTGTGTATACGAATTGACCATCCTAATGAGTCTATGTTAGAGGTTGAGTTGTTTCTAGTAATGATCAAGAAACCCACTCTTTGTTAATAATTGTCGTGCATGTCTTGTTGAAAATTTTGTGTTGCTATTTTGAAATTCTAGTTAGGTGTTTGCATGGATGCAATATTTTGTTCGAGGACAAACAAAACTTTAAGTGTGGGGTGGTGATGTTGGGCGTATTTATACGTCTAAGCACCATAATTTACCCATGTTTTAGCTTAGTTTTGAGGATTAAATATATAATTCCTGCACTTTTAGTCCATTTTCCTTTAAGTGAGCTAACCTATATGATTAGCATGTTTTTCAGGGACTAATGATGAAGATTTCAGCACTTTGTGGAGTTGTGGGCAGCAAAGGAAAACTTCACATTAGAGGGAAGGCAGCTTTTGGACTGAAAGTAATGCATGGGAACTTTTTTCCGGGCAAACCCAGTATTTTTAAAGACTTAAGGATGCAGTAGCAACTTATTAGACAAGGATACTATTAAAAACCTTATTGCTGAATTTTTCGGCATCATTATCATTATTCATTATTCAGTTTTCGGATTCTGTAATAGTTTTAGAACAGAGAAACACGGCTCACACTTGTGAACGGATAGAGAGAAAAAAGTCACCCTCTATTTGACGCTAAAATCTCTTCCATCGCCAAGATTGTTCTAGGTTGTGGTATGATGATTATGTCTACTTTGATTTCCGTTGTACTCATGAGTAGCTAAACTTATCTGTTAGGGTTATGAAAACCTTGTAAGATACTATCTATTAACTATGAGTTTGTGAATTCTTGATGTGTATGCTACTTATATCATTACTCTCTTCGTTTTAATTGAATTTTCATGGTTGCAAACATAGAGAACACGCCGTTATAGCATTAAATTGTTCGCGAGAAAAGTTACATGTGTGGAAAAGAGAGTGTGACAAGGAAGTAGGACTTCCAACCTCTATTTACACGTTAATGCCTTAACCGGATTAACTTCTTGGAGAATTTGTACCATTTGTTATACACTTTAGGCTCGAGAGAGTTAAAGTGAAATAAATCCTTGATGGTTGGGAAACACTTGGATTTATAATTAGAATACGATTCTCTATAAGTGCATGCATGTCTAAATTCCGCGTACTCATAGTTAATAGAGAAGTAGAAACTACAAGGTGGACATAACCCTAACTTATCATTCTGTGTGATTAAATCTCACTACACAAATTCTTTCATCGTTACTTTGATAATATTAGTTCACGCCTAAATCAAACCCACCTTTTCCTTGGAATTTTCGACCAACAGTCTACTAATAATTGCAACACTTAGTGACCAGAGTATTCCCTGTGGGATTCGACACCCAACCTAGTTGGGTTCTATATTTGACAGCGATCACTTACACTTTCTAATGAGAGTTGTAATTTGGGCGTATCAGTAACTTCGTTATTTCAAGTTCATAAGTAAATGTTGTTTTGAGTCTTGAGTCGATCAAACAAGAATCCATTTTGTCTGCCAAGTAGAATTGAAATCCTATTGACTACCGGAGTATAAGCAACTTCCAATATTCGCCGCTCTAATTGTGAGAATTACAAAGGTGAGTGTATACGAGTGTTGGTTAGGAGATTTTACTACTAATCTTATTTGTTCATTGTGTAGGTACAAAGGTGATATAAGGGGAACATGTCTTTTATAGCTGGGGATTATTGTGACTACAATATGGGAGACTATGATTGTATTAAGGGGTTTTATGGCTATGAAGTTGAGAGAGATTGTAGAGGCTATAAATATATCCATGATCACAAAGGTGATATAAGGGGAACATGTCTTCGATAGCTGGGGATTATTGTGACTACAATATGGGAGACTATGATTGTAGTAAGGGGTTTTATGGCTACGAAATTGAGGGAGATTGTGGAGGCTATAAAAATAGCCATGATCAAAGCTTGGGCAGATTTGAGAGTTACGGCTTTAAGGAAGAAAATGAGGTAAATGTAGTGCTTAGTACTTATGGGGAACTTGGAGATGATGTAGGACCCCATAATGGATCTTATGATAACGTTGGGGCATGTAAGGAGTCTTACAATTCTCACTTCGAACCTAGATTTGGTGTTAGGTATAACCCTTTCGTTCGCAAAGCTTATGAGAGCTATGATGAGAGTGTGTATAGAGAGTGTGAAGATTCATATTCTCTACCTTGTAGTACTTCTTATCAAGGTTGATATAGTGTGAATGGTTATACTACCTCTAGTAGAAGTTGTCCAACGAGAAGAAGAGGGTATGCATCTCCAAAACCAAGGGGTACCCATGTGCCTTATAATATTGATCCGAGGATGAGTGTACACTCCAGAAAGGTAACCATTTATGGGATACCCTCGCTGTGTTAAATGATAGGCATTATAGAAACTACATCCTTCCATCCATGGTTGACTACTTGGGGTTGTTTCCCGAGCCTTTACTTGTTCCATACTTCTTGGATGGGTTTAAGGTTACCGAGAGGGTCAAAGTTGTCTTCTTCCAATTTGAATACCATGAGGAGGTGTGGTGCCATATTCTTCCCTTGAAATACGGCTATATATGCTTAGGTGCTTATTGGTTTACACAACATAGAGTTCCAAATGAGAAAAATTGGTCTAATATTGTAAGGGAACGATGGGGAAAATCACCTCGTGACATATATGCTTCCTGAGCCACAAAGAGAAATGAATACTTACTGTAATCCGAATGCTGAAGAGAGATAATAGATTAAGAGGAGTAAGGGTGTGCAAGGTGGTAATTTGAGAGTGGAAAAATGAGAGGTTGTGTGGAACGAAGTGAGGGGATTGCCACCAAACCGAGTTAACATTGTTTGTCCTTCTATTTCAAAGGACATTTATGTAGGTACCGACATGACAAGTGAAGGAGAGCGATGCCGAAGTAAAGTTGCTGCCCAAGCTTGTGGAGGACCTTCACAACATGGCAAAGGAGAGTCTACTCAACAACTTCAAGGTAAAATAGCTAACTCTTACACTTTTGTGCATATGAATAATAATTGTGTGGTTAATAGCCCAATGAGTGTGAGTAGTATCTTACCTACTTGTGAGTCTAATGATTCTTTGCCTCTTGTTGATGATGTAGATGCTGTGAGTGTGGATACACTAGTTGATCCTATTGATGACCAAATTGACTCTTCTTGTAAGATCAATTTATGTCCACCTAGTGTTTAAGCCTATATGTTGAATGGAAGTACATCGTCTTGTGTAATTGGTGTTGATCAACTTATTTGTGAAAATTGTCCACCACTTGAGTATGTGTGTGATCTGATTAATAGAACTCAAGTGAGTGAAGTACTTGAAAATATTGGTCAACAAAAGGGGAGTGAACCCGAGAGCTATTCTTGGGACAATCTTGTGCTTGAAATCGCTTTGAAACTTGATATTGATCTCTTAGAGAGTGAGGAACTTGCTTGTTCCAAATCTGCTCGTGGGTTGGATCATGCACTTTTTAGATATAATGTCTTGTTTGAAGATGATATAAACACTCCCAATGAGCCTAGTGGTAAAAAAAATGGTATAGCTTACCTTGGAGGCTATAGCCTATATGTTAACCCACTATGGTGTGACAACATTCCTCCTAAAGATGGAAATATCTTCTTGGACTATGAGAGTACTCTTAAGGGTAAGGAATGTATAGTCGTGGAAGTTACTCCTTCTTCTACTTTGTGTGACTTTATTGTTGAGAGTACTCATGGTGATGATTGGAAAACTAGTAGTGAGTACACACATGAGGGCACCTTAGTAGAAGTCAACTTGAGTGATACTTTTTGCTAATCTGTATTTGCTATGTATGATATGTATGCTATTGTAGAGAGTATGTCATTTAGTTTGGGTGGAGACCATGGGAAAGGGGAGGGTTGTTTAGATCCGTGTCTACGACCACTCTTCTAGTTTGACGCCGGTGCCAAATATGGAAATGGTGATGATGGTGCACCCAACTTGTTGCTTGGTCTCCATGACAAGGAAAGTATCACTCTTGGTGATTCTCGTAACCAAATCCTTTGTACACCTTTTATTGAGCTTTTAATATCTAATGCAAAGGATCCCTGGCTATATTACAAATATGTGCAACCTTGGCATGTTGAGATAATTTTTTATGATACTCTAACCCTCATGCCATGAGGAGTTTGTATTTTTTTGTCCTCTCTTTGCTTTTGCAAGGTTTGGATTCAAGGTCGAATCTTTTTCAAGAAGGAGAGAATGATACGGGACAAATGGCCATCTTATCTTTTGATGACATCTTTGGAGGATAACTCATAGAGGCTCAAGACTTGGTCACCTCGAGAATACGAGAACATATATGGAGGACCCGTTTTGAGCCTGCCATTGATCATATCATACATCAAGTCCGTGAGTGGAAGATTGCTTGGAGTATTGAAGGCTTGAGTACTCACACGTTTGGGACCACATTTGAGGGTTCACGGTTTTGGTTCCCTTTGTTAAGGGTATTTTTGGTCACTTAGCCTTAAGGGCATTTTTGTAACTTAGCCTTATCTATTTGATACTCTATGTCCTCTCCTCTTTCATTATGGGCAATAAAGTTATTTTTGTCACTCATTATGTAATAAGTCTATATATAGTCTCTTTTAGGTCTTCTCTCTTTAGTTTATGAATGATGAAATATTGAAACATTGAAAGTCCTCTCTTTGAGAATAGAACACCTTAGTTTAGTCTTAGTTAGGGCTTGGAATAGCCATTGTAGTTTAGGGCTTGGAAAAGCTAGTATTGACCTTTATTTGGAAATAGTGGATCTTGAGGTGCGTTGGTTCCCTTAATGGTCACTGTAAAAGTGTGGTATTGATTATTATATTCATTAGGATTTAGGGTTGAAATACACTTGGTTCTTAATCTTGTAATAATCTTTGTCTCACTATCTATCCTTTTTAGTTTTGCAAACTTGTTGTGTTGTTCTTGTTCTCTACTCTCGATTTGTGTTTGTTCTTGTTGGCCAAAATTGTTGCCTTCTTGTTCTTCATTTTATGTGTTGTTAAGCTAGTTTGGGTTGGCTGGAATAGGTGTACAACACCTTATATCTTCTCATTCTAGTATTGTGTTGTGAATGCGAGAGAGGTCTCCATATGGTCCAAGGATCTTAGTGATTTGTGGACTGTTTTGGAGTATGTTTGTGGACTATTTTGAATCACTTCGTGAGTTCCTTGTTTTTTTTAGTATCAAACTCTAGATCTTTTCAAAATGACAAACTCACTTAAACCTCAACTTAATGCCTCGAGATCCATTCCACCTACTCTCGCATCCTATAAACACCAAAATGTAAAGACTGGGGTACAATGGTTAAAATATACAAAAAGCTAAAAATCACAACTAGAATTGTTATAGTTTCATTGAAGGATGACACCATTCCAGTATATAGATATATTCTGATCGTATCATGGAGGAATAAAGAGTGTCCCATTTAAGGATTGAAGTAGTCCTCCATGATAAGATATATAAATATATGAGGGTCTCGTATATATTAGGTAACTAGAATCTATATGGGTACCGGTATATTGTAAAGGATTAAAATTAGAATTTTTTAACTTATTTGGGAATCTCTATATTCTTGAATGATGGATTATTGTGTGAAGAGTGTATATGCGGGTATATTGAACTTGATAAATATTGAAATTGATAATATACCCCATTTTGAGAAAGATTTTGACTACTTGAATAGGATTGATGAATTTTTTGGCTTGAAGCCAATGTTGTTGAGTATAATCTTGTGAATATTGATTTGAGATATTGTGTTGCTATATTTAGCGTTTTCCAAGCATAATCACTTATATTCATGTCATGGCATTGATAAAGATTGTATATCAAGAAAGAATGACTTTGAAACTACTTGCATGCCTAATGGAATAGTGTTTCAGATGGATTTCTATTGGTTTTACCTATATGTCCAATGGAAAATTGTTTTAGATGGCCCGATGGGAAATGTTTCCAAGTGTATTCATGATTTACATGCTTGACAAGGAAGTGTTTTAGGTGTATGTCTACTGGTTTACCTATATGCCCAATGGAAAGATTTTACGGGTGGCCCCATGGGAAATGGTTCCAGGTGCATTCATGATTTGCATGCTCGATAGAGAAGTTTCCCAGGTGGGTAATGGACGTCGCAAGTCCCCGATAGGTTCCAGCTGGCTAGATAACACAGTGGGTATATGCTGTTATACATTACATCAATACTGCATCATATCATTAATTCGATGTAATTATTTTTTGGTGTTTTAATACCATAATTGGGGATTGTTGGTACATTACTAGATTTGAAAGATTGTGTTCTTTTTCCTTATTGATTGAGATATATCTGTTACACTAGGTTTGGCTTGCATGAGTTCAGGTCACTTGGTTCTTTTGGATGGTTGGTTTAGATGATCGTCTCACTACTTTAATTTATGTCTAGTTGAGGATGATGCTAATTACAAGTGTTGCCATACTCGCCCTTGCTATATTTTTGCACCTTAAAAGAAAATAATGAGCGAGTGGTGCCCCTCATTAAGTGGTGCGATGTTGGCGATACTTATCCAAAGATTCTAAGTAGTAACAGTTGGTTCACTACATTTTCAGATTATTTGCCTATCTGATACGCCCAAATTACAACTCTCTTACGAGAGAGTAAGCGGTCGCTATCAAATATAGAACCCAACTAGGTTGGGTGTCGAATCCCACAGGTAATACTGTGTTCACTAAGTATTGTAGCTGTTATTAGACTGTTGATCTAAGGTTCCAAAATACAAGGGGTTTGGAAACGTTAACTGTGTTCTTTTGTATTGGCATTACACAAAAACCCAACCACTGAGAGTAAATGTACATGTAGTTCCAATGAGAATAAATTAACTAGAGTCATGCTCACCAAGATGCTCAAATAATTAGGATTGTGAGTTTGAGCTCAAATTCTAACTTATGTATCCAAATGCAAGAATTATTGAATTCTAAAGATTACCCACATGTTTCTCAACCTAATGAGTATTTCACCTTTTACTTCTCTCGAACTTAAAGGATCCATGCATTATTCAATAACACTCTCATGAGGGTTGATCCTGTTAAGTCATCAACCTATTAACCCAAAGGGTAAACCTATGGAGTTTATGTGAATCACTACTTTTCCCAACATCCACTTTCTTGTCAGACAAGTGGAATTCATAGGCTCACTTCTCAAGTTTGCAACCAAGAGATGTCATTAAAATGAATAAAAATTCATGAAAATTCGATAGATGTGAGAAAACAAACCCATTCAGAACCCCAAAATAGTTCTCTACATCAAGGCTCCTATAATCCTAGTTATGGGTGTTTAGCTACTCATCTCCATGTCAGAAATCAAAGTTATATTCATGTTCATAAATAGATTCAAAAGAGTACTTACAAAAGTCAATTGTTCTTCTCAATCTTTGATGGAAAAATATGAAAACAAATAATCGCGTCTCAATCTCTGGATTCAAATCCCAATGAAAAGTAGTACAAAGCTCTCAATAGAAGAGAAAGTATGAAACTGAAGACAAAAGATGCCTACTAAACCCTAATAATTGGTATTTATATGTTCCCAGCTAAAAGCATTTAAAATTCAAAATCATAAAATTCGCGTCCAAAGTGACGGCCAAATCGGTGGTCCATCGTAAGGTTGACGGTCCACTATTTGGCCCATCACTACTGATCTTGGTAGGTAATTTTTTAGATAAGACTGATGGCCAAATTGGTGGTCCATTGTAAGAATGACGGTCCACCATTTGGTCCATCGCTGAGTCCTTCAGGGGTCCAGGTTCTGCATTAACTTTGACGGCCAACTTGTTGGTCTGTCGTAAGACTGACGGTCCACCACTTGCTTCGTCACTGAGTCTTTTAGGGAGTCTGGTTCTGGATGACACTGATGGACAAATATGTGGTCTATCACATGACTGACAGTCCATCGTTTGGTCCGTCGCTGCAAGGCCTGAAGTCTTCGGTTCTGTTTAGGCCAGACGGTCAAGTTGGTTATCCTTCGCAAGACTAACGATGCACCATTTTGACCGTCAGAAGTGTTTTTCTGCCACTTATCTGAGACTTTTTCTTCAACTAGATCCTTACCATGAAACATTAAAAACCAGCATTAAACGCAATCTTAGTTGCTTGAAAACATACAACTTTCTCATGAAAATGATGCAAAATGTTCCGTTGAAAGTCGGAACATCAACACCCTCAACTTAAGATCGTTGCTTGTCCTCAAGCAACTCAGCATCCAATTGCAAACATGAACCATACCATGATAAGAAACCAACTAATGAATCACTTTGATGCAACCATTCACTCATTATTTCACTCACATGAGTTTCAACTAGCATGTTCTACACCCAGCATTGATTATAATTCAACACATGCAACATGGATGTCATGTCCCACAACGAACAGTAGAACTAAGCAAAAATCCAGTTGCTCTCACAATAATGAAGTCCACCACTCTTTATACTACGTGGACACAATCTAAACTCTCACGCTCATTAAAGAAGTTACAAGCATAGTCCAGGTACCCATAGGCTTTCCCTTGCCATTTAACACACCCTTAAAGCTGATTCGCTAGGCTCAAACAGTTTTTTTTCTAGGCTTGTAATAAGGCTTCAGGCTAGGTGAGGGTACTCTTTTGGGTAAAGTGACTTATTAAGGCTTAACTCTCGTTGCCCTAGCAACTTTTCATCTCCAAGCTGCTATTTTAATCAACTTTCTTACAACAAAAAATATTTTTTTTTCAAGCATCAGCCACCCTCAACTTATGCTGATGCAGTAAGCTAAGGTGCATAATATATTTGAATAGATCAGGGCCAAATGCCTTTAAACAATATTCTAAACCAACTTTCCACTGGGTGCTTACATTTTGACAATAGCCACCCTCAACTTAGGTGTTTTACCTAAGTTGAGGTGCACAATGCCCAATATTGGGCCAGGGCTAGAGTTGAATGCTAATGCCCTAAGGATAGTTAATTATAGTTATAAGAAATGAAGAAAACTACTAAAAAGCTCAAAACGGGTTCGAGTGAGAGAAAAATCTTAGAGAGGTTAATTATTTAGGCTAAGTGGACTAATAATACAAGGAGGCCTGTCATCCTATCCAATTGAATCAATTAGAGAATAGTATCAATGACTCGGGCAAGTTCTAGGCACTACAATATGCAAGAACTCAAGACAAATCCTTACACACACAGTGGGAACTGAGTTAAACTTCTTCTGCTGCTCTTAGGATTTCCATCACATGATTCATGCACCTCTTACATGTTAATGCTAAATATAGACTCACTGAAGGTTATACACATATGCTACATGATTAGAGTAAATAATTACACATTCATGCTCATAGTCTTATGCCAATATCATTCATTATTCCCATCTACAAAGGATACTGGAACAGGGAAAATTTTTATAAATAACATTAAACACTCATATTTACATCACAAGCTTAGGAAATTAGAGATCCAAAAATAAAATACCCTAGACATATCGATTCTACTAAATAGAACATGGATGGAAAAGTGATCGAAAACACAACCCACCATGGTACAAGTACACCACCCCTACAAAAAAATAGATGCATTGTCCTCAAAGCATTGATTTAAAGAACAAGGAAATGGTTTTACTTATTTTGCCTCTTATTCATCTGAGGCATTTGTATAGTGTGGCGAGGCTCCTATGTCCTGTCCTGGTGCAATATTGGCCCCTATGGTGGTAGGGGAGCTCACAACCTCACCCTCCAAGATTGAAGGAATCATCTCTCGAACAGATCCTGCATTGTTCCCCTTTTCTGGGGCAGCACTGGTGGATACCCTTCCTGCTTCATCTTTTTCTTTCTTTTTCCTCTTTTTTTCATCCTTCAGTGACTTCTTCCGAGCTCTCTTAATATCATGCCATTCTCATTTTTCTGGTGTCATTTCTGCTCTCTTTCTCCTCTTTGCTTCTTTCCTTACAACTTTTTCATCTATTTGCTCCTTCCCTTTATCCTTTACTGGTCAACCCATCAAGTCCACAATACCCTCATCAATATCACTTTCTACTAAGGTTGGGTCGAAAATAGGCTATTGTGGCTTCTTACTCTTCAGCTCTGCAATATCTACCTTTGCTTATTCAAATTTAGCCATAAGCTTGGCAAGGTCGGGGCGGGATAGTGAATCGAGCCTTTTATTGATACGAAGTTCCACGATATCCATCCTAGTCTGAATGGTTTGGAATGGACAAACTGCATCAACCACGATCTCATCAACAAAGGGCTTGAAGTCTGTAGCCCACTTATCTAACTATCTCTGGAACCTCTTTTGTGTCTTCACTAACTTAGCAAAGTTTTCTGGTGTGAACCTGTATTCAGCAAAATCTGATCCACCCATAGATTATGTAGAACCTGAACCTATAGATGTACCTTGGGGTACGTACTCGGGTGTCATATAGGTGGTAATGGACAAAGGCATATCTGTGGGCATCTCTGTAGTATTAGGAGCTGGTGTAGATTGAGTCTGATAAGCTGGAGGTTTGGTGACACACATCTCGAACTTCAAGTCATCTTTCGACTTCTCAAGGTCTTGTTTGTGTATAGCCTGGATTTCATTATCTACTCCACTAATCAAGGGTACACCAGCTTGTCTGCATAAAGCCGTGATTAAGCACAGAAATGTCAATAAACTGGAGATTTTGTGTGCCCTCACGAACATCTCATCTGCAATTATCTGACCAAATTCAATTTGAAGCCCTGAGATCAAGCTTACCACTAACACGACTCTGTTTTTATCCAAGTTTCCGTCCCCTTTTGTTGGCATTAACCTCAACTGAATAATAGCCCACTAGAATTTAGCCTTAAAACTAAGGGAGTATTTTTCAATACGCTCCCATGAGTTGGTCAACCAAGAGGGTTACCATCCTCAGTCAAGAATGTGGTCACCCAAGGCCTTTGAGCCGAAGTATTCTCAATCTGTACTCAAGATCAGGCACAACAAGCGGGGACTCGTACTCTGGTCTGAGCAACATCCTATTAATTGTTCGGGCTAAAATATAAATAGTCACTCCTAGGGAACGTACATTTGTAATTGATGTCCCCTTTGGGCAATCCTATTTCAACAGTGCAAGGTAATCTGTGAAGAATTCTTTTACCCAATTCGGTTGATAGGCTCCAGGTCATTGGCTCATCCATACTAGTTCATACTGTTGACCCGACATTCCAACTCAGGATATTCATGTAAGTTCTTGGTCATAATATGATGCTCTTCCATAAATGATCTTTTGATTCCTCTCACAGTGGGTGTTAACCCATCATAGAAATTTTCACGTGCTCCCTCTATCTACTATCTAATCACCTCCCGAACTTGAGGATCCTTACGTTTGACAACATTAGCATCCTTAGGTTCAATTTTTACGTTATCCGCTTCAGCTTGCCCTTCTACATTGGCATCTTCAGTTTCAACATCAGCCGGATCAGGTGGAGTGACATCAACTGTGGCCTCTTCTATGCTTGAATTGGTACTGCTAGTACTTTCCTCACTCTTCTCTTCAAACTGGGAGAGTGGGGGATTTTCCCATTCACTTTGTCTAGTGTTGTATCCGGATGAGGGTTCGCCGCCACCCCTTTGAGATTTCCTCCTCCATTTACTGGTAGTTTGGGAACCATAGAACCTAAGAAAGAGGTAAGAAATTAGTCCACAACAAAAATTTATCAAATCAGTGCATTTCATGACTTGACGAACAAAATAGTGGTTCACCATTGGCGGGATGGTCCACCACTTTGGCCGTCGAGCCTTATCCAGTGTCCTGGAATTTTCATAGCCCTGCGATGGTCAAGTTGGTGTTCCATCATAAATATGACGGTCCACCATTTCAACCGTCGCACCCCCTTTTCACATTCCAATCATGTAGGTTACTCAGATTTCACCTAAACAGATTATGCTCAGACTCCTATTTGAAAACTTTCAGCAATTCAAGGCAAAAGAACTATAACAAGATGCTAATTCCTTTACAAAACAACTTGCCAAACACAACCCATAACTTAATGCGTCATTTAGACAAAGAAGAATAGAATTATGCGCATACCTTGGTTCTGCAAAGAGACAAGCTTGCAACTTTAGAGAATAATACTAGTTCAAACAAATCTTCAATTGTGTTCTCAACTTGATTGTGATGAAGATAACAATAAGGGTGGATGTCTTTAAATAGGAGAGAAGGAAGGAGAAGTAGAGTCCTAGAGGCAGTAAGTTCCTTCGGATCCTTTGAACCTAAAGAGAGTTGAACAATTGAAGGAGTTGAAGGGGTTACAATGCATGTAACCGCCCTTTTTTATTCACTTAAGAACCTTTTGGGTCAAATATGGGCCATTTAACAAAGCTTCAGAGTCAACTGGACCCATCCCAGAACTAGGGTTACAGCAACGCCAGGCCCAAAGGTCTGTCAGATCTTCGACAGTCCACCAGGTCGGCCGTTGAAACTTACCAAGACCTGAGCACTTTTGCTTTGTTGTGAAAGTCATGGGGACGGTCCACCTCATTTTTTACGGTCCACCAAAGTCACCGTCATACCTTACCAGAACCCAGGCCATCTTGGTTGATTTTGATATTCGATTAGATGGTCCACCAACTTTGGGATGGTTCACCACTTTAACTGTTAACTTGATCCAGTGACTGAATTTTTTTGCTCATTTGTAACAAAGGAAATGGTGAATCATCATAGGAATGGTGGTCCACCAAATCATCCATCAATTTTGTTCCAGTGGCTTAGGTTTTTACCCCTATTTTCGACTGTACCATTCCTCCTTTATGCTGCAATTTTAATCCTGCACACTTCACAAATGCATCAAAATGCACTAATAACAACAAACTTAATTTAATAAATGCTTTACAATAACACATTATGGGTTGCCTCCCACTAGCACCTGATTTATTATCGTGGCACAACTCAGTTATTTTGATTACTTAGACTTCATCGAGATAGACAGTAGCAAATTCTTTACCGAGTCCTTTGGACCGATATATAGTTTCACATGTTTCCCATTCACCTTGAAGACACTACCATCTTTATTTTTAAGTTCCACTACCCCAGATGAGTAGACACACTTTAAATGGGCCGGACCAATTAGATTTGAGCTTACCTGGAAATAGTTTGACTCTGGACATGAATAGAAGCACCAAGTCACCTTTTTGAAACTCCCTATTTTCAATTTTACGATCATGGTATTTCTTTATTCATTCCTTATATAGGTCAGCTTTCTCATAAGCTCCAAGAGGCACTCATCCATCTCATTAAGCTGCCCCAGTCTTAGATTTGTTGCCTCATTCCAGTTCAAATTAAGACGCTTCAGTGCCCACAGTACTTTATGCTTTTGCTTAATTGGCAAATGGCATGCCTTGCCATAAATTAATTGGTAGGGCGATATGCCAATAGGTGTCATGAAAGTTGTTCGATATGCCCATAATGCATTGTCCAGCTTCCTAGACCTATCGTCCTGCTAGCATTCATAGTCTTGGCAAGGATAGCCTTGATTTTCCGATTAAAGATCTCCACTTGCACACTTGTTTGCGGGTGATATGGTGTAGCTACCTTATGCTACTTAACCCCATATTTTGCCAATGCAGCTCGGAACATTTTGTTGAAAAATTTTGATCCTCCATCTCGTATGATGGTATGTGGTACCCCAAAATGAGAGAAGATATTTCTCTTTAAAAATGCAACAACCCGTTTTTCTTCATTATCCGCCAGAGTTACAACCTCAATCCATTTTGACACGTAGTCAACAACAATAAGTACGTACTTCATTCTAAATGAGCTCACAAAAGGCCCCTTAAAGTGTATGCCCCACACATCAAATAATTCTACCTCCAGCTTTTAGACATTGACATCTCATGGTGCTTTGAGATGGATCCTTGCCTTTGACATCGGTCACATCCCTTCACGAACTCATAGGTATCCTTGAACAAAAAAGGCCAATAGTAGCCACTCTGAAGTACTTTCCTTGTAGTCCAATCACCTGCGTAGTGACCTCCAACTAGGTAATCATGGCTTGCTTCCAATATACTCAGTATTTCTATTTCTGGGACACAATATTTAATAATACCATTTGCACATCGCCAAAAAAGATATGACTCATCCCAAAAGTAATGGGTCACATCATGAAGGAACTTTTTCCTTTAATGAAAGGAAATATTTTTCGGTACCACCTCACTCGCCACATAATTCGTGAAGTCAGCATACCAAGGCACTTTTTCAAGCACTACATCCAATACTTTCTCATCAGGAAAGGAATCATCAATCTTACTCCTGTCTTTTACTTCTTGCTCACCTTCAAGTCTAGATAAGTTATCAACCACTTGATTCTCACATCCCTTACAATCCTTGACCTCGAAGTCAAATTCCTAAAGTAGTAATACCCACCGAATCAACCTTGGTTTATCATCCTTCTTCCCTATTAGGTACCTCAAGGCAGCGTGGTCAGTGCGTACCCCCACCTTAGTACCTACCAAATATGCTCGAAACTTCTCAAAAGCATACACCACTGCTAGAAGTTCCTGCTCTGTGACGGTGTAGTTTTTCTGAGCTCTATTCAGTGCTTTGCTGGCATAATAAACTAGATGAAATAATTTGTCTTTCTTTTACCCCAAAACAGCTCCAACGGCAACATCACTTGCCTCATATATTGTCTCAAACGATTTTGACCAATCCGGTACAACAATGATAGGGGCCTTAACCAACTTCCTCTTAAGGCATTCAAATGCCTTAATGTAATCAGCATCAAAGAAGAACTTAGTTTCCTTCTCTAAAAGTTTGCACAGTGGATTTGAAATTTTAGAGAAGTCTTTTATAAACCTCCGGTAAAAACCAGCGTGTCCAAGGAAACTACACACCCCTTTTATTGAGATGGGAGGTGGAGGCTTCTCAATAACCTCTACCTTGGATCGATCGTCCTCTATCCCTTTTGCTGAAATTTTGTGTGCAAGAACAATGCCCTCCTTCACCATAAAGTGGAATTTCTCCCAATTAATCACAAGATTGAATTCCACACAACTCTGCAAAGCCTTACTCAAGTTCTCCAAACACAGCTCAAATGAATCTCCAACCACAAAAAAATCATCCATGAACACCTCCAAGGTGTCCTCAACCATATCCGAGAAAATAGATATCATACATCTTTGGAAGGAAGCGGGTGCATTACATAACACAAACGACGTTCACTTGAATGTGAAAGTGCCATACGGGCATGTGAACATTGTCTTATCCTGATCTTCCGGAGCAATACAGATCTAATTATAGCCAGAATATTCATTAAAAAAGCAATACCACCCCCTTCCTGCCAACCGATCAAGCATTTGATCCATGAAGAGCATTGGGAAGGGGTCCTTTAAAGTCCATGAGTTTAGTTTGCGGTAGTCCATGCAAACTCTCCAACCAGTCACAGGCCTGAGAGGAATAAAAGCATTCTTTTTGTTTGCAACAACAGTCATGCCCCCTTTCTTGGGCACATATTGAACCGGGCTTACCTATTTACTGTCAAAAATAGGATAAACTACTTCTGCATCTAGCCAATTAATTATTTCCTTCTTAACCATCTCTTGCATTGGTGGGTTAAGTCGGAGTTGATGCTTAATGGTAGGAGTACATTCATCCTCAAGTTATATCATATGAGTGCAAATGCCAAGAGGAATGCCAATAATATCAGCAATAGTCCAGCCTATTGCTCTTTTGTTTCTTTAAAGCACCGAAACAAGTGCTTACACCCGATGCTCACCCAGGTCAGCCACAATAATAACAGGTAGTGTATTTCCACTACCCAGGAACACATACCTCAAATGACTGGTAATTCTTTCAGCTCCAAGAAAGGTGGTTCTTCTATAGAGGGCTTAACAGGTAGACTAGGACAATTTTCTAAGTCCAAGTCCAACTTCTTGGGGGCATATGAGTAAGCCCCCATGTCCATTAAGGAACAAACAGTCTCCTAATAATCATCTATACCATCCTAATCAAAATTCATCAACACTGCAACCAAGGTTTAAACAACAAATTTCTCTTCTATCGGCACTTCCTGATCCTCCTCATAATAGACATCTACAATGAAAAACATACTCATTTCTTTCTGTTGCTTCATTAATTGGCATACATCAAATTGCACCACTTTATCATTCAGCCTAAATAAAAGCTCGTTAGCTCATAAATCAACCAGCACACTTTCAGTTATGAGAAAAGGTCGACCCAAGATTATTGGCACCTCGAAATCCACCTCGTAATCCAGAATAACAAAATTTGTAGGAAATATGAAACTAACAACCTTCACTAACACATCATACAAAATACTAATAGGTCGTTTGACCGATCGGTCCTCCATCACAAGTCACATATTAGTGGGTGTGGGATCTCTTAAACCTAACTTTTTGTAAACATCTAGAGGCATCAGATTGACGCTAGCTCCCAGGTCGCATAGAGTATTTGCAAAGTCAAGAGGTCCAATAGTGCATGGGATAGTAAATGCTCCCGGATCTGCCTTTTTATCCACCAGAGACCTTGTGGAAATAGCACCACAATGATATAAATTGTCCATCGACTCAAAACTAACCGACCACTTCTTTGTGATGAGGTCTTTCATAAACTTTGCGTACCCAGGGATTTGCTTTAATGCCTCCACCAGTGGTAGATTAATCATCAACTGCTTCAGCATATCCATAAATTTGCTAAACTTTATGTCGTCGGCTTTCTTATTCAACCAATGAGGAAATGAAGGAAGTGTCTTTGGAAGAGTGGTAACCACACTTCAGCCTTCTTTCCCTTATTCTTCTTTAACTCATCAACCTACTGACTGTTGGGTGGTGTGTCATCAATAACCTCATCCGATTTCCTAGACTCCACCGGATGATAAATATCTGCTACTTCAATATTATCGACTATAATATCAATCGCAGGTTTACCCGCAGGAGGGCCTGCCAATACCTTACCACCTTTAGTAGTGATAGCCATGCAAGATCCATCATTTTATGGGTTCTGAATAGTGTCACTTGGCAATGTTCCAGTCTTCCTCTAATTTAAAGTTGCCGAGAGCTGACTCATTTGTTACTCCAACTGCTTAATAGAGGTAGAGTGCGAGTTCACTAACTGACTCATAAAAGATAAATTGCTCTTTACGGTAGTCACTCTAGAGTTGGTTGCTTCAACTCCCTTTAATAATTTCTCCATCATATCCTCCATGGACATCTTACCAGAGCTAGTTGCAGCACTATCTCTGCTTCCGGGAGATACATATAGCCATCTTCTATCATTCTTACCTTTCTAATTTCCTTGCTCCCTATCCTTATAACCAGCTTTGTCATAGTAGTTTTGACCTTTATTTCCTTGGCTATTTCCTCAAAACCCCCTGATTATTCAAATAGTTAGCCTCTTCTTCAGAATCAGAATCATATCTACCTTTAGCTCCAACATTCTTCACTTTTATGTCTTTGTAGATAATAGATACTTGGTCAATAGATCCATCTGTGTCTTTAAGTATGCCATGTCTTGATCATGTTCTTTCTCTTTCTTACGTTGTTCTGCAGTCATGCCAACAGACATAGTAGGGCTTGCTACTATAGAATCCCTAGTATGCCAACCTCTAATTTGTATGGTCATCTGATCAAGCATCTCCGAGGCCTTCTGAAAAGTAAGATCCAAAAATGATCACCTGCAGCATTATCAACAACTGGCTTTATAATAGAGTTCAAAGCCCGGTAAAGAGTCTCCATCAGATGAATATCTATTATATTATGGTTCGGATACTGCGTCAACTTCTTTTTGAACCTCTCCCTTGTCTCATGAAGGGATTCAATTTAGAGTTGCCTAAAGATGCTGATCTCGTCCCTTAACTGTACCCTTCTGGAAGGTGAAAAGAACCTTTCTAGGAAAGCCTATTTCAATTGCCTCCAATTAGTTATAGAATTGGGTGTCATTTTACTAAGCCATAATGTTGCCTCCCTAGATAGAGACAACAGAAATAAACATAGCTGGATGACATTTTGTCCCAGTCCAGGTTATCAAAGGATTTGCAAATCGTGACAAAATTCACTAAATAAATATTAGGGTCATCTTCCGGGAGCCCACCAAACAACCCCTTCTGGTAAAGGATTTGGATCATTGTACTGGTAATATTGAACTTTGTTCCTAGTGCTAGAGGTGGAGGAATAATAGATCTAGTGGCACCAACTCCATCCATTCCATCATCATCATCATTAATATCAAATTGAACAGCTTGACGATTAGGTCTTGCCCTGAAAGGATGTTTTCTATTCATATTTCTGTTCACTAGTGCAACTATATTCTCTGCATGCCTTTGATTAGCAGGATCTAACAAGTCATCATCCCCTAAATCATCATCGTCAGGGTTAGGATGACGTGCATGCTAGCCATTATTCTACTGATTTAGTTGAGCTCTAGCCAATGCGATTAGTCTCTCAGCATCTTGGGGTTCTATCATTCTGCTAATAAGTTACGATTCCGGATGTATTAGTACTAACGGTGCACCCGATATCCGTGTACTTGGCATACACAACAATTCCCCTGCACAAACAAAAAAAACTAACAAAAGTAAAATTTGGGAAACTTGACCAAAGGTCAATTAATAAACACAAACTTAATTAGCAACCTTATTCCCTGGAAATGGCACCAAAATTTGATACACCCAAATTACAACTCTCTTACGAGAGAGTAAGCGGTCGCTGTCAAATGTAGAACCCAACTGGGTTGGGTGTCGAATCCCACAGGGAATACCATGTTCACTAATTATTATGGCTGTTATTAGATTTTTGATCTAAGGTTCCAAAATACAGGGGGTTCGGAAATGTTAACAATGTTATTTTGTATTGGCGTTACACAAAAACCCATCTACTAAGAGTAAATGTAGATGTAGTTCCAATGAGAATAAATTAACTAGAGTTATGCTCACCAAGATGCTCAAACAATTAGGGTTTTGAGTTTGAGCTCAAATTCTAACTTATGTATCCAATTGCAAGAATTATTGAATTCTAAAGATTACCCACATATTTCTCAATCCAATGAGTATTTCACCCTTTACTTCTCTAAAACTTAAAGGATCCATGCATTATTCAATAACACTCTCATGAGGCTTGATCCTGTTAAGGCATCAACCTATTAACCTAAAGGGTAAACCTATGGAGTTCTTGTGAATCACTTTTTTTGCCAACATCCACTTTCTTGTCAGACAAGTGGAATTCATAGGCTCACTTCTCAAGTTTGCAACCAAGAGATGTCATTAAAATGAAGAAAGAGTCATGAAAATTCAATAGATATTAGAAAATAAACCCATTCACAACCCCAAAATAGTTCTCTACATCAATGCTCACATAACCCTAGTTATGGGAGTTTAGCTACATATCTTCATGTTAGAAATCAAAGTTATATCCATGTTTATAAATAGCTTCAAAAGAGTACTTAAAAAATTCTCAATATTGTTCTTCTCAATCTTTGATGGAAAAATATGAAAACTAATAATCGCGTCTCAATCTCTAGATTCAAATCCTAATAAAAAGTAGTACACAGCTCTTTATAGAAGAGAAAGTATGAAACTGAAGACAAAATATGCCTACTAACCCTAATACTTGGTATTTATATGTTCCCAGCTAAAAGGATTTAAAATTCAAAATCATAAAATTCACGTCCAAAGTGACGGCCAAATTGGTGGACTATTTCAAGGTTGACGGTCCACTATTTGGCCCATCGCTGCTGATCTGGGTAGGTCACTTTTTGGATAAGACTGACAACTAAATTAGTGGTCCTTCGTAAGACTGACGGTCCACCATTTGGTCCATCACTGAGTCCTTCAGTTGTCCAGGTTCTAGATAAACTTTAACAGCCAACTTGGTGGTCCATCGTAAGAATGACGGTCCACCACTTGGTTCGTCGCTGAGTCCTTCAGGGAGCCTGGTTCTGGATGAAACTGACGGCCAAATTAGTGGTCCTTCACAAGACTGACGGTCTGTCATTTGGTCCGTCGCTGTAAGGCTTGAAGTCTTGGGTTCTGTTTAGGCCTGACGGTCAAGTTGGTAATCCGTTTCAAGACTAATGGTCTATCATTTTGACTATCAGAAGTGTTTTTCTGCCACTTCTCGAAGACTTTTTCTTTAGCTAGATCCTTACCCTGAAAAATTAAAAACCAACATTAAACACAACCTTAGTTGCTTGAAAACATACAACTTTCTTAATAAAATGATGCAAAATGTTCCGTCGATAGCCGGAACATCACTATCCTAAGCTTATGCATTTCCTTTGCATTATAAACATTCTGGACCTTTCTTTTTATCTTTTTGTCTTTAGAGGTATATACATTGTCACTACCAAACCTGAAATTTATTTTGACTTATGTATTTGCCTCATTCTGGCTTTAGAGATTCTGTTTTGAGTTATTTTACTTCTTTCGCTATTATTTTCATTCAAAATCATTTTGGTATAGGTTGAGGCTTACCTATAAAGGAGGGTAGGATAGGAGCCATAACGACCCTAATTTTGGATCGGGCAGAGACACTCATCAATCCTCAATGATACCATCACACCATATCGCTATACTAACATGCTAATATGGAGGACTTCTTTAGCCCTTCAATGAGACATTCATTAATATACCACCATTGAGGAAATGCTAAAAATGCTTTGTATAAAACAAACCCTAGCCACTTTAACCTACAAGTATCATGCCATGATGGTTACCACCACCACTACTGGAACCTTCCATCTGGAGGAATTCCAACCTCCCCAATGCTAAACAATCATAAACCTAATACACCAAACCCCATAGACCAAAATTTCCCCCAATATGCCAATTTAATCAAACAAAAGCTATTGTCTCTCTGGTACATGCAGTGCCCCCAAAACCAATAGTTATGTTGCATGGTGAACCAAATATTACTTGGAAATCTTTTAAAGTTAGATCTATAACAATCCAAGAGAATCTAGAGTACACTATAATTGGAAAATTCTCATATGGAAAAACTAATATCAAAGAGTTAAAGAGGAGTATTCCTGGATAGTTCGGAATAAAAAGTGAATGCACTATTTGAGCGTTAGATACTAGGTATATACTTATCAGATTCACTCACCTAGAAGATTATATTAAACTATTATCTACTACGGCATTCTATGTGAAGGTAGAGGAGATGTATTGGTAGATGCTAACCCTTGAATGCAATCCCTGGTTTGAACCATATATGGAAACAACCATTGGAGTAATATGGATCTCTATACTAGATTTACCACAAAATTTTTTTGTTAAAGAGTCTACCTTTTCAATAGCTTTAGCAGTTGGGAAGCTTATGATAATGGATTTAGCTACTAAGAATCAAATAAAGCCAAGTTGTACGAAAGTTAAGATTAAAACTGACCTGGTTGCTAAACTTCCGCAAAGGGTAAAGATTAATAAGGAGATGACATTATCAGAGAAATGAAGTCCAAGTGGATTAAAATCCAATATTATTACTTGCCAAAATATTACAAATATTGTTGCTTACAAAGACATGATAAAGATAGTTGCTAGACAATTCACCCAGAATTATTTGATGCAAAACAAAAGAGGTGTATGAGGTGCATAAGGAGAAATGAAAATAAACAAATCCAAAAATAGGAACAACTACAAATACAAAAAGGGTTCTATCTAGTGGTGAAGTAGTAGGAAACAATCATAATCGGTAGGAATAGATAAGGGAAGGAAAAACAAGTATAAGAAGGACAAATATGTTGAAGAGCATGACAAGGAGGAAGAGAAATAGAGTAATAAAAAGAATGCAAAGAAATTACTAAAGAAAGCAATGAATACTGGGTGAGTCAAAGTTTCCACAAAGCAAAGAAATTACCAGCCAAAGTGTCAAACAATATTCCAGAGGAGAAGAAAGAAGAATTACAAGAACAACAAAGTAAAAGTAAGAAGGATGTCAAACAAGACCAGAAGGAGAGCATTACTGAGCAGAAGGAAAGTAAGTTAGATAAAATTATAGGTGCGTTGGTCATTTTAGAATTTGAAAATGATGAGGCTCTGACTTTAGCATTACATAGTGGGAATCAACAGGATGACATCATTAATCAATCAAGGGAATGTTTGGATATTTATGATTTGGAGTAGAATATAACAACATACCTAGATATGGAGATTTATCTTTACAGAAAATTGTCAAGACCGATTTCTCATGTTGTGATGCACCTACTATGACCCACCAGTAGTTAAGCCAATACATATTCCAGAACGACTAGTAACAGACTATCAAGAGAAATGAAGAAAACAACAGAATAAATATAATAAAGAAACTAATATAATCCCAAAAATTGGTGGGTCCAGTACAAGAGCTTCTAATATAACAAATGCACAAGCAAAATATAGAATAAATATACATGTACAAACCATCTCTAAAATACAAAATAGAGACAAGTCTAATCAATATGACGAAGAGCAATAATGCTTTGAACATTAGAAACTCACCCTAAATCTCTAATCCATAACTGCTCTACACGATGCACATATCAACGACAAGTACTCGTACTATGATCTACAGGTTGTTGAAGTATAGAATAAGTACCAAACACGTGGTACTCAGTAGGCATCGGCCGACTGAGCTCTAAGGATAATATAAGCATAAATAACATGTAAAAAAGGAATATAAAATACATCCAACTATCCCAAAAACTAAACATAAGAACGCTAATAGAGCTATATGGATATATATCCTATTGGACTAACATACAATACCATATATCACTAACCAATATACAAATAAAGAGTGAAAAAAGGATATGTAGTAGTAACACAAGGCCAAAGGATACATATGCAATATGAATATGTAAGAAAGGAGAATGATATATAGTAATACCATATGTATACCTACAAAGGACTAACTCAAAAGTAATGAAGTAAGGGAGCAAACCTATATATCAAGGAATCCTAATCCAGTAGAAAAGCTAATACTAGTATAATCAAAGACTCTACCCTAAGGTTCTAACCATGAGGTAGACTATCAGTAGCGTAACTTACCAAAAAAGAGAGAAGGAATCAGAAACCTGCCAATAATATCGGGTACCAGTCCATAACCTTCCTGCCATACACTAACTATAATAATCAACAATAAAGTATCCAGCTAGTTCAAATATATAATAACCTAACTGAGCCTTCATAAGACTGCAAGGTTAAATCAAGCACTCAATAAATAACAAACATTGCTTATACCTATACAACCCCCTATAAATTCGATAGATATAAGCATCAAACACTTATACTTGTGATAGGCAATGCATATGAATGAATAAATACAACATAAACTAGAAATACCTTGTTCAATCCAAGTACCATAACATACCAGGTGTATACACATTCTCCACCTCAATAGCTTTCAAGGGATGGACCTACGATGACCATCCTTCTCTGACACTATGTCTCACGGATGAAAGGGCCCATAAGGGACTTGAGATATCTGTATACACTACTTTTCCCTAAACTAAGACTTCTAATAACCATCATAATTGATCTACACCATCCATTACCGTAGAGATATAAATATAATATGTGACCAAACTCGAACTAAGACTAAAAAAGTGTAAATTTATAAATCCATTGCTTGAAATCAAGTTTAGGACTAAATCGACATAATAGCATAGAAAGAGTCAGAAGACTAAATCAACATAATAGCATAAAAAAGGATCAGAATCTTCTTCGATTAGAGTAAATAGCAGCGACAATAATGGGCCGAAATCAACCTCAATCTAATTTTAAAATAGTATACTTAGTTCTAGAAGCTGATAATTCATTAAATAAGGTGGTATAATTCCTAATGAAAAAAAACTTATTTTAAAAGTGAAAAGTGGGAATAAATACCTTTTTATAAAAGAGTGGTAAAATCAAGTTTTTTCTTGGAATCATACAACTATGTTAGAATAAATGCGCCTAAACGTATGCATGTTATCACAAGTATCCAAACAATACAATCATAAGTGCCTAAGCGTCTATAAACTAGAACCATGTCATTCTTAAGGATAGAATACTCACATAGAGTCCAATCGGTATTATAATCAGGGCCTTAAGCCTAACAATACATAACTAAAATCATAATCTCTTATAACTTGGTAAACTATGGTAATCTCTAGCATAAAGTAACTAAAAGTATTTAATCAAGAAAATACCATCCAAATTGCTAAGACAAATGATAAATCTTATATTAAAGGATCTGTAATGTCAACCTATGACTAAAAAGTTCTATAATCAAGGGTAATAGGATTCTAAGGCTATAAAAAGTATCCTATGCTAAAGTTTAGGTCACATTTCATCCTAAATTCCCTAAACAGGTTAATCACGATGCACTTGCCATAATCCTGATGCACTTTCCATAATCCTATCCTATAATTCCAATCTAGTATGTAACATATACAATAACCAACCTCATCGAGAAAATTAGATCAGATCCTACCTCGATGCTGAACTAAAATCTTGAATAACCCACTAATTACTCATCTTTGCTCTATAATCTTGAAATTTCGTTGATCTTGGGCATAATTATATGTCTAATCACCAATATTCCCCATATTTGGACTTGTTATATAAGCTAAAATATGCTATTCTTATTGTATTTGAGATTTAATTGCATTCCTTATCTAATGGACATAATTAGTTTATGCAGGGCTCAATTGTAACGGAATTGAATGTGATTGGACACATGAGCGAGAAGTTAAATATGAATGGAGCAATGAGGTTAATTTGATAAAATAAGGATACTGGAACTTGGATTGGAAAGAAGAGAATCTATCAAGGAAGAAAGAGTCGAGACAACAAAAATCCAATAACCTATTGCGATTGCACCATATTGAGGTTGGTGAAAATTCTCTAGAGACAATAATTTACAGTAGCTCATCGCAATAACAATATGATGCGGTGGAGGAAAATTCTCATAAATTGAATTCCAGTATCTCATCATGATACCACCATGTCGCCGTGAGGGGAAATTATCAAAGTGTCACATTCCAGTAGTTTACCGGGATAAGGCTGCATCGCGGAGCTAGTAGCGGTATGACCAAAACCGTGTCATGGTGAGATGCGAAAGTGGAAAAAAATAAACCCATATATAAAAGGAACAAATCAAGTCAATTGGAAACACTTTGGAAAGCACAACAAGGACGGAAAAATAGAAAAATCTCTCTTTTAGGGTTTTTAGAACTTCTTTTAACTTCATTATTTCAAGATTCCTTCTTGCTATGATTAATTATTTATTTTTGATCTTGAATTCAACCATGAGTGGATAAATAACCTTGTTTTGGGGTTGATTCCAAGAACATAATTACTCTTTGATATTCTTTATCGTAGTTATTGTTGGATTATCATATGGGTTATTCTTAATTTCTTGTGCTTACTATTTTAATAAGTGGCCATTATTAGAATAAATTCATATTCCTATGTGAATCCAGGAGGAGAATCGTAGGTTAGAATAAAGAAATTAAGGAGCAAGGCTCTCATTCTTTTGTAAAATCAGAAATGTGAATTAGCATCTAGGATAGGGATATACCTAGAAGCCTTGTTTAGTTTAATTGTAGGAAGATAACTTTATGCATCTAAATAGATTATTGCATCACCGCTCAATGATGTAGCTGCAATGTTTAGATAGGTAAAGATTAGATGTCGGGAGACCATATTCATACTATAAACCTTGTGAATCAACATTTTGATAATCAACTAGACTACGATAAGAATAGAGATTTATAAGATTGTTAGAAGAGCCTTAACCTTGGAATTCTCATCATTACTATTTACAACCTCTGCTTTCTTTGCTATTTTCACAAACTATTATTTCTTATTCATTTATATTTTTATTCGAAACTTCACCATCATCTTGATACTTTAAAATACTTAATACAGTCTTGTCGAAAACTAAAGTTGGTTGAATTGCTACTTGTGTAGTCCTCATGGGTACGATATCTGACTTTCTTAGTTACTTTATTACTCGTACGATCACGTACACTTGCGTGTGCGTTTGAACGTTATATCATACTATAAAAATAATAATCTTCATGTTAATAGGAGTAAAATTATACCGATATCGCTACATAATACTCTAGGGTCAAAATTCCAATCTAAAATGGGCCTGTGGAACCATTTATGGAATCCCAATATTAGGCCCGTCAATAGGTCACTCGTGACTTAAGAAACTTATGCCTAAAATTTGAGCACAAACTGAGCTTATTAGATGACCCAAAACAACCCCTAATGTTAAGAGAAATCAAAGCTTTAATAGAGGAATTAAAATAGAGAATGCTCAAAATTTATGAGATTTGGACGAGATAAAGTTAGCCTTGACATTCCCGAGATGACCCCAACTTTGTACTAATGCTTCCCAACAGATTTTGGAGATTAAGAGGTGTTTAACTAAGGTTGGGAAATTGAGAAAATAGGCTAGGGTTTAAGGGGGAGAGGGCCTTTAAAGGAATTAGTTTGGTCACCTATGTGGCCATTAGGTTACCCTGATGGCATCACCTAGGCTCCCAAAAGCATCACTTGTTAGCCATGCCATCTTTTAAGGGGCCATTTGGTCGCTAGGGCGACATCACCTAAGCACGAATGGCATCATTTAGGCTGCCAATGCCTATGTCAATGTGCCATAACCTATGAAAACCTTTGTTTGCCAAGACGACCTTGCCTAGGTGCCAAAGTGGCTATTAAGGCGATGCACCAGAAAACCAGCTATGCCTCAAAGTTTTATGTGGGTGATCCAGGACCATCCAGAATCCCACAGATGCAAAAGAATAATGCTACCACATCGAAAATGGCATTTCAAACTCAACGAAATCAATAGAATAATGAATGCCCAAAATATACTATGCTGATATGAACAACTTCCAAGCAATGGCTCAAAATGAGTTCGGAAGCCCCGAGACCTGAAGCAAGGGTCCTTTTCGCCTAAACTTAATGTTCTAGAGTTGATAGCACTATTTGAATTTCCATCTAAATTCATTTACTAGGAATTTTGGTCCAAAACTAATTCCTTAACATCAAAAGTTCTAAGATAGGGAAATGAGCCTAAACCCTAACGAACTATCCAATAATCCAACTGATAGTTACACTAAGTCATAAATGACATGCAACCATTGTAGAAAGGCTCGAAATGCCAAAAATATACAGAAATTAAGAAAATGACCAGAAGGTCATTATAATATCCACTACTAAAAGGACTTTTGTCTATAAAAATTAATAGATAGGAAGAGCTTAAAATCTCAAAGGGATAAGGTACTAGGCATGCATGCACTAAGAATGCCTTCCTAGATAACCTTTAAGAAGAAAAAACATTTTCGAGGGATTTCACCAAATGTGTCCCTTTTTCATGAACTTTCTTACTTCATTTTTCAAATATCCAAAAACTTATACTCAACAATTAGCTATCCTCCAACTGAGCCAAACACGACTAAAGAATGCAAACCTAGACCATACCATTGATTAGTTGTAAATTTGACAACTTACTAGCACCTTTTAAGCCTAAATTATCATGCTTTTCTATTGATTTGTTGTTAATTTCTTACTTAATTCTCATTGGTGTTGGTAAAAGTTGAAATAGGAATATGAGCAAGGAAACTTGATATAATGAGTTAAGAAAAATGTAAAAGAGAAGAAATATGAAAGAAAAGAGCCAAATGCTAGAAATCAGGCCCAAGAATTGACCCTCAGTTATCGGCGATCGTAGCCCGAGGGTCGCAATTGCAATCTAAGGTTAATTCAAACCTTGGCAATTGTGAGACGACTACTATAATTATGGAAGTCGTGAACACGATCAACTGACAACGATTGCGATAGGGCGGAAAAGTTTCAAGGGCAGAATTAGAATTTTCTGAAGAGCAAAGTGGCAATTTTGTAATATTTGGAAAATATAGAATTAGGGCAATTTTGTCATATTTGACAATTTCATCATCTATCTTTTTTCCACCCATCATCTATTTTCTAATTTTTAGGAAACAGTATTGTACTTCTCCTGTGTAAAGAATACATTAGAGTAATTCCTAAGTGAAGGATTGACAATTTTCACTAAAGATTTGTTTAAATTTAAAGCTTGGGTTTGCTTTATCTTTTTCTTTCATGGATAAATTTGGTGGAAATTTTGGTATATCTTCCTCTTTGAGTTATGGTTGAATAGGTTGTGATTAATGTATGAGTGTTGTTTCTTTATCTATCTAATTAGCTATTTATTATGGGTTTTACTTTTACCTTATATTTAAAATAAGAACTTTGGGTGCAAACCCAATTGTTTAGGATCCCATACAATCCTTGAAAGAGGTGTATTGGGTAAGGGGTATTTGCAAACTATAACTTGAGTTAACTTATGGGATGGCATCATCTTAGAAATAAGGGTGTTGTTTGAGTTAACTCATTTGATAGTGCACTCTTAGAAATAAAGGTTCTAATTAAAGTATTGGATTATTTGTTTTGCCACATTAGTGAGGTGTTCAAAAGACTCTATTAATGAAATTTAGGGTTGAATTGAAAGATTGACATTAATACCTATAGTTCTAGCCTACCCACAACTCTAGGTAAATTTTTATAAATTCTCAATTTCCAATGTATGAGTTCGTACCTAGCATGGAATGACCTCAAGATTCGCTCTTAATTTATTACACTCTAATTATTCTTAGCCTCGAGTCAGTACTCTAGAAGGCCAAAATTGTTATATATTTGAAAACATTCAAAATCCCCAAAATATTTAGATCTTAGGTTTTAATTTAGTAAGTTCTTTCATTTCAAACTCACTCATTTGCCACTTATATTGCTCCTCATAGATACGACCTAACTCTTGTTAGGTATATATTGACAATGATTGCCTTTCACTTACTTTGACGTGTAAGTTGAGCATTATCATGACATTATTGTCGAGAAACATTTTGGCATATTGAGTTAGTTTGGAATTTTACCATACTTGGATTCAAACTTGAGGATATTTGTTTGTGATTTTCTTTTGTTTCTTGTGTAAGGTAGTTTTTTATTTTTGTATACTTGTCACTATGGCATCTTGGAATGAATATGAGTTAGGTGGTTAAAAATCTTATCTTGATGATCCATGTCCATATTTTAGTGGACCCTACTTTTGAAAAAATTATAAATATGCTCCCAAAAATGGTGTGTGCACCATCTTGATCTTATTGGGAGTATGATTTCTCTTTATATGTTGGTCGAGATGGACATTGGAGTAATCATCCAAATACCCCCTCCCCTAGTTATGATAACAAAAATGCTAGTCCTTCTTATGAGGTTGATAGGTCTTATAATTTGATAACAGAAGTACAACATGTCAGATACAATAGTGTTAAAGCAATGCTTCTAACTATCTTGGATCGGGTGACTACAATAGGGGAGAACACGCATCTCATGCATTAATCTATGATGACATTTGAAAATAAAGTAAAAAGAAGAAGAAACAGGTGAGGAGTTTGGTCTTTCAAGTACCATGAATATGCCCAATCTTTTAAATGAGGTTGATAAGGAAAAAATATCAAGTCATGTAGTCGATGGTGAGCTTGATGTTGGATAATTCTTGGTGATTTATCAACCAACCAAATAAAAAATAATGAAGGATGCCAAAATTTAGGAAATGGTACTAGAGTTAAACGAAAAGCCGAGAAAATCCTTGTGAAGGCTCTAGTTCATTTTGAGGTGAGAATTCCAAGAATAATTCAACTTCAAAATTGGGAAGACAACCTTATTCCAACCACTATTTGACATTATTCTTGGTGGATGTACTGAAAGTCAAATAACCCGAGCAAATGATGAATTTTAGAGATGAGGTACAAAATTCTTATATTTTGGAGTTTGTCATTCCAAAAGGGCAAAATGACACCCCTCACTTTAATGCCAAAAAGTTCAAAATTTGATGTTTAACTAGTGTCCTCTTGATGTTCTCACCGGTACCCAATGAGCCTATTTGAAAGTTTGATGTGAAGTTGGGTAAAAGATTTAAGTTTTCAAAGTGGTGACATAAAATATGTGTCGTTGTGCCCTTACCTTTGCCTAAAGTATCTCAAAGATTTATGGATCAAAAGTTGGGCCGATGATTCGAATCTTCTAAGTGGATACATAAATGATAGTTAAAAAATATCATGCCGCGACTTTAACTAAGACGCTTCTTGGGAGGCAGCCGAAGGAATTTTTCTTGATGTTTTCTAATGTTTTATATTCAATTTTCAGCTTATTTTTATGTGTTTGTAGGTGATAGCATAAGTTTGAATGGGTATCTCAAGAATGAAATCCCAAATAAGTATATTGGACTTTCATTTTATTATTTTTCTCTCTTAAACAAGCTCACAAGGTATGATCCTTAGTTAAAGTCTCTTTAAAGTATAAATAGTGATCACATTCCATGGTTTCTTTTGGTTTGAATTTATTTCATTTGAGCTTAATTTGGTTGAATGTGGTCGTTGGGATGAAAATTTTAGAATGTGTGCCTTGTTTAAAATGCTCAATTACAAAAATTCTTGCTTCCATACTCTAGTGCACACTATGTGTTCGACGAAACACCCATTTATAGTTTGTTTGCTTAATTGAGTGGTGGGTAATCTAATGGGTTAGTATGATTACATATGGTGTGTTTGGTTCTGAATTAGTGCATTGAGCTTGCTTATATGTGTTGTTATTCTATTTTTCAAGCTCTTACCTTTCATGCACACCACATGGTTGTTAAAATATCAATAAAAGAAGAACACCCTATGTTCTTGTAAAGGTTTATGTGAACTTTCCTGGGGTGTTACGTGATCATTTTTGGAGCATAGTTTTGAGTTCAATTGGTCTTAAATGTTGGATAACCTTTTTTATTAAAATTATTGATGAATGTGGTGTCCATAGTTTGATCGATTAATGTGCATATCATAGCATCCCTGGGTAAAGTCTGACTAACCCGAGAGACATACATGCTTGCCTTAACCTATGATAGATTGGGTGACGCCATTATTAAGGGTATATAGTCGTTTGTATTTATATTGGTGCCATGATTGTTTTATGAGCTAAATGGGTGATGTGTGAAGTTGTGAGGAAAAATCATGAAGTGTAATGATAATGTTGCCTTGCATCAACCGAAGTTTTTCTTTAATTGCTTAGGTAGAGGCAAAAGTTCAAAAATACTTTCAAAATGTCATTGGCAAGAAATGGAATAATTTTAAGAAAAACCAAAAACATATAGTTTTCTTTTTGAAAAAGATCAAGGATGTTTTTAAGCTTTCTTTGAAGTGAGATTACTAAATTCAATTTGTGACTCTCTCTTTACAATGATGAGTCTTTGAATCAGAGTAACTTATGGAACTCAAATTGCTCAAATTGGTTCGAGGGTTAACTATTTGTGCTATGAGTACAATGCCATGTGTGGTAAGATTTTTGAATAATTCTTGTACATATATGTAGCCTAGAACATACCCCGAGTGTGTTCAAAGCGAAATTCTAGACAAACTTGGTTTGGTGGATGACCTGAGGCCATTTTTGACCCGTTATGTAGCCAAATTCCCACCTTAACATTGTTCCTTAGTTCACCCATTTGACCTTTTTTACCCATCTTTCTTTCTTATTGAAATGATAACTAGGCTATAACACCTAAACCTTTTTGAAAATTTCTCTTTTGGAACTTAACCTCTTTTGATGTATCGCATAATCCTAAGTAATGAAATATAGGTGAAAGCCTAAGTTTGGGGGGTTTGCATTGTTAGGATAATAATGTAAGGGTGTCTTAAACTCTAAGTTTAGGGGAATGAATGTGATTTGTCAAGATGTGCCAAGAAAGGTGTACGTAAGGTTGTCAAATCATGTGCTTAAGAGACAAGAGACATACTTGATGGTATAGTTCTATAGCCTATCCCATAGAATGTGAAGAGAAATGAGACAAATGAGGGGGCTAAGGAAAGCTTAAAGGTAGAAAGTCTCTTGAAAAAGTCAAAGAAATAAAGAAATAGAAATAGTGGCTTTAAATTATTTGGTAAATACTAGTAAAAAAGGTAGGGAGATATGGGAAATGATTTGAAGGAGAATAAGGTGGATAATTTGAAAATTTTGGGGTAGAAAGAGTTAAGCAAATGCATTAATGGAGGTATCTTAGTCACTTGATCCATATATAAACCTCCCCGTAACTTAAACTTATTTCTTGACTCACAAGACCTTGGTGATTTAAAACTAAGTCTATCTATATTAGTGGCAAAGAACACCAAGGGCAAGCCTATGGTTCTACTCTTTGTGCTTGAATTTTTTTGTGAGGGTGAGTGTGAATTCTTTCATTATTTGAGATCCTTTATAAATTTCAATGTCTTGTGTGTGAAGAGCTAACTCTTGCATGTGAGCGGCATTGATACTTTAGGATATAGGGTAAAGTCTTACTCTCGGTTTAGGTAAAAGGGTGAAGTAAGTTTTATTGTGAAGATTGAGAGAATCTTTGAAGATTTTGTGTCTTCTTTTACAATGCTTTGTTGATTTGGAAGGTTCATTTGATATAAACTTGCATACTCACTTCATAAATATGTGCTTATTGAAATTTTTTTATTTACTTGTTGCCATGACATGTTTAGAAAGTCTTTGTAGAGGTTTGTTAGCTTATTCCTTTAGTATAGCTTTTCTTTGTGTGGGATTGAGTTAAAAAACATATCTTATTGAATTATCCTTGTTTGCTTGAGTACAAGCAATAATTTAAGTTTTGGGGTGTTGATAAGTCATAAATTTGACAACTTACTAGCACCTTTTAAGCCTAAATTATCATGCTTTTCCGCTGATATGTTGTTAATTTCTCACTTAATGCTCATTGGTTTAGGTAAAATTGAAACTGGGAAGATGAAAAAAGAAACTAGATAAAAATAAGCTGAGGAAAAGGTGAAAGAGAAGAAATGTGAAAGAAAAGAGCCAAATGTTGGAAATCTGGCCCAAGAAACGACCCCCAGTTACTGCAATCGTGACTTAAGGATTGTGATCGCGATTCAAGGTTAATTTAAGCCTTGGCGATCATGAGGTGACCACTACAATCTCAGGATCGTGATGGGGCGGAAATGTTTCAAGGCCAGAATTGGAATTTGCTTAAAAAGCAAGGTGACAATTTTGTAATATTTGACAAATGTGGAATTAGGGCTTAAATAAAAGTTTTTACCTCAATTGTCATCATCTATCTTTTATCCACCCATCATCTATCTTCTAATTTTTGGGAAACATTATTGTACAACTCTTGGGTGAAGAATACATTAGAGTAATTCCTAAGTGAAGGATTCATGATTTCCATTGTAGATTTGTTGAAATTTAAAGTTTGGGTTTGCTTTCTCTTTATCTTTCATGGGTCAATTTGGTGGAAATTTTGGTATATCCTTACTTTTAATCTTCATGAGTAGCTAATTCTTACTCTTAGGATTATGCTTGAATAGATTGTGATTAGTGTATGTGTGTTGTTTATTTATCTATGTAATTACGTATTTGTTGTGGGTTTTCATTTTACCCCATATTTAAACTAAGAATTGTGGGTGAAAACCCCAATTGTTTAGGATCCCATACTATCGTTGAAAGAGGTACTGGGTGAGAGGTATTTACAAACTATAACTTGAGTTAACTTGTGGGATGGAATCATCTTAGAAATAAGGGTGTTGTTTAACTCATTTGATAGTGCTCTCTTATAAATAAGGGTGCTCATTGAGGTATTGAATTGTTTGTTTTGCCACATTCGTGAGGTGTTCGAAAGAACCTACGAATGAAATTTAGTGTTTTATTGAAAGATTGTCACTAATACCTACAAATCTAGCCTACCCATGACTCTAGCTAAATTTGGATAAATTCTCAATTACCCATGTATGAGTTCTCTCCTAGAATGGCATGACCCCAAGATCCGATCCTAATTTATTACACTCTCATTATTCTTAGCCCCGAGTTAGTACTCTAGAAGACCAAAAATTGTTATATCTTTGAAAATATTCAAAATCCCCAAAATATTTGGATCTTAAGTTTGAATTTAGTAGGTGCATTTATTTCGAACTCACTTATTCTCCACTCACATCATTTCTCATAGATTCGACCCCGACTCTTGTTGGGCATATATTAACAACGACTGCCTTGCACTTTATTTGAGGTTTAAGTTAAGTGTTATCACCATGCTGACATTACACCAGTACTTAGCACAATCGGGTGAAAACTCAATCAAGCTGAATACCACCCAAAGCATGAACCATGCAACCAACTTCAAATTCCCAAATCCAATGTGCTTTGTCATTCCAAACCTGCTATTTGTTTCGATGCTCAGGATATTATTCAAGTCCTACCTACACAGTCACAACATACCAAAATTGAAAGATTAAAGATGACTTACTGAAAACTCATAATGGCAAGAATTAGAACAAACCCATAAAGTTCTACCTAGACATTCAAACGGAGATAATCAAAGCTTGTGATCTCTATCCAAAGGCATAACTAGTCTGAGTGACCCTAGAAATTGATAGTCATGAAGCTGACACACAATATCCTGAATCTAAAATATCTACTCTAGAATGCTCTACTAACTATAGGTGAACCATGCTAATCCTAATTTAAGCATACTTTTTCTGCTGAAAAGACACTCATAGTTCTAACAAACACTGAGAACCAAGGTCAAGTGCAGTAGAAGCCTATAGTGCGAGCCAATGGAATATCCTTTGAGCATTTATCAATTGTAACCCATCTTAACTGAAGATAACCGATCCGGAAGGTAAATAGTAGGCCAAGTCAACCTATCGCTGAATTCTCAATAGAGTTAATTTTTGAAATGGAGACTACAACTAGTTACACAATCCATAACTGTTTTCTGAACACCAAAGCCAAACTACTTAATCTTAACTATCCAAATCGATCATGCTGATGAGTAAATTTCCATAATCCAAGATCTATCACAACTTCCCAACTGCCCATGAGTCTTCACATATATCAAATACTCAAACCAATCTCACTATCAGAAATCAAGCATCGATATAACGATCTCTGGAATGGATGAAACTGAGATATTGCTGAAGGAAAAAATCACAACTAATGGAAACCATCGACTGAAGACACAAGCAATAAAATTCACATCTACAGAAGGGCATGATGCAGTAAGGCATAATAATGATCACGTGAAGGCTGCAAAGAATACTAATAGTAGCCAAATCTTGAGTAACTTAGAGAAGTTACTATCTTAGCCTAAATCTAGTCAAGCTAATACTTAATCTATGACTAAAAATACCCATAAGTACATATCACTAAGAAAAAGCACTCCACAAAGTCGTTTAGGCTGAACAACTGTCAAAATGAGAACTTTTTGAATTCACCTATCTTCTCAAACCTTAACTCAATTGAACCATAGACCACATAATAGTAAGAGCAGAATACCCAACTCAAACAACCAATCTAACTTTCCTAATAAAGAAAACAACCAACCTCACCTCAGTAAAAGAGAGAAAATCAACCAACTAAGTTAGCCGCTTAAGCCAATGAATAAGAATCATAAGGAAGGAAGATTCAAACTAGATAATGCTAGCCTAGCCGTCAATCAAGTAAGAATTAATAATGATCAAAATAATAACAATAACAACAACAAAATAAGGTGAAGGATACACCAAAATGAAAAACATAACCAATACAACTCTAAGATCATAACAGGGCCAAACTACCAAAGAAAATAGGACTTCAGTCAAGTGCTACACTCCAAGGAAAAAATAATACTGGTCCACTCAATCCACTGATTACACAAATCGTCTACAACGTTAGTCATATATATATAACTCCACACAAAGTCACACAATATTTAGTATAGTTATATCAAAGTATATAACCACCGATGGGTACAAAAACCCCAACATAAATTCAAATAAAAACTCAAAAGATAATTAATCAAGTCACACCTATATGATAATGTCTGATGTTATAGTCCCTGGCCTACCCAAAGAAGTATGAATCTAAATATGTCTAAACTCAGACTGAGTATCTGAATTACCAACTGAGTCACTAAGTGTATAACCTCTAACTGATGGTGCCAAAAACCTATGACACTAATTTGGATGAGATTAATGGCTAATATTCCCATGCTAGGGACACTCTATATAATACTGATGTCCTATCCTAATTTACGAGTCATTATGACACCTAGTTTATCCCACCAGTAGGCAAGTCAAACTGTAGTCAGGAGATTAAGCAATGGGCTAATTTGGTAAAAAAAGGCATAAAAGTTGGACATTTGAAAGTAAAGACTTATAATATTAATAAGGCAATAATAATAGTCTAAAAGTTACATAAAACAACAAAAACCATCCAACGGCTTACTAGTGTCGGTACAAAAGCCACTAGCAAAAAAGAACATAAGTATTAAAATAGTCAATACATATCAGTCTCAAATAGTGAAAAACTAAACCAAAATAATAGAAGGAAAAAGGGTAACCCCGACTTTGAGAGCTCACTCTATCTCCAAACTCAACTCAACATAATTGTCATATTAGCGACGACTAATAGTACTTGGATCCGGACCAAAAAAGTACAAAATTATAGTATGAGCACCAAACCAAAGTTACTCAATGGGCATCATCAGTCGACTGAGCTAAATCATGACATAAGTACGATAAAGATGCAAGATAGATAAGCTAAGTCAGGGTAAATGGGCAAACCTAGAAATTAACACCAACACTAAAAGTAAATAACCAAAAAAATATAATATGTAATAAAGCATAATTAATACTATAAGACTGGCCCCATAAGCGAGCAAGTGTGGAAAAATAAATAACCCAATGCAGGACCCTATAAGTTCGGAAGGTGCAATCAAGAAAGTAAATAAACAGAATTTTATTAATTATCCATATTTCAAGCCATAACCATGAATCTATCCATACCATAAACCACAGATTGGAACCAACTAAATAATCATTACAAAACAACCCATTAACATTGGACTTGAACTGGAACTCATATAGTTAAATACTAGACTTGAATCAGAACTCATATAATCAAATCTCGAACTTGAATCAGAGCTCATACCATCTATAGCATCATCAATTGTCAGAGTTGAACCGAAACTCAATATTAATAAATTATCTGATTTACTCTAAATAAGCACCAACTCCCAAGTACTAAACTAGTATAAATATCATATATCTAGTATTCTCAAACTCCTAAAGTAGGAATTTAAGGGGTATAACATACGTATATAAGTTTACAAGAGTTAACACAAATCTTGGCCTAAGTGGGTTGGAGGGGCGTACTTTTAATACTCAAAATCCGTTCTAAGGAAAGTTCTACCATGGACTAGGCTAAGGCATCTAAATTCATTTCTAGCTATTAAGAAAACCTTAAATAGACATAATATTGCAATTCTACCTAGGCAAGAATAATTAAGTCAATTATAACTGATTTATGGTTCTAAAATAGCCTAAACAGTCCAATCAATGCTGATCATACCTACTATATATACAAGGCCTAAATCCTATCCCATATCTAGAATAATATCATAAATATACTACGAATTAGCTCAATCTATGAGAAAGGTAAACCTAGCCTACTTAGATGTCAAAAAAGGCCCAAAGAAATCAGCTAAATCATCAATTTCCCTTTCGAGAAGCTTCCGCAAGATGCCATGCTATCAAAATCACAATCTCCTCATCAAAATGATAATAATGATACCCATATTACACTTTTGTACTACGAATTTGAAATTATGGAAAAATCCCATGTGGGGCCTATTTGTGGAATTGCACTTTCAAAACTGACAACATATTTTCCATGCTTAAGAAATATTTACCTCCATGAATGGGTGATTTCCGAGCTCAAATGGTTCTACCATCAACCCACCAATATCCTAGGGATTCTGGAAAATGATAAAGGATTTAACAGTGAAATTGATGGAAGCTTATTAAGAATTCAAAGAAGAAATGGTTTACTCGAGCCTACGAACACCCAAAATCATCCACTAATAGTTGTCCTAAGTTTTCACACTTTTTAGGGATCTACACTCTTTAAAATGGGTGAAAAATGGGAGAAAAAAGGGCTACATAGGGATTTTATATGTAACAGGTGCCACTAAAGTAAGCCTTTAGGCCGCTTGATGTCGGTGCTAAATCCCCACATGACGACTTAAGCGGTACCTTCCTACTGTTTCTAGGCCACTAAAGCGGACAAGTTGGAGCTAAAGCAACTTGCTCTTTAGTGGCCAACATGCCTTAAAGAGACTTGCGCTTTAGCGGCCAACTTGCCGCTAAAATGGCACTTGCTACGCTGTCAAGGTCGCTAAAGCACCTGAGGGCCACTAAATCACCTTCCGCTAAAGCACCCAAAGGGATAATTGTATAGGAGTCACACAAACATAATCTTATACTCTTAAAAAAGACAAATAACCCTTCTGAACACCAACAAACCCAACTCCGGTCTAAGAACCTATCACGACCCAAACAAGGGCCTAGCCGTAATGGGTATCTCAAGTCCCACGTGGAGCAGAGATAATCCCATGCATTTAACCAAACAAAACAAAACATCCCCCATTGTCGGATGAATTTCAAACATATAACACGATAGCATACATCAAGCTTAAGTAAATTCGAGACATATCTATAGCTGAGATCGGTGATCGGCTAAACAACCGACCAACATCACCCAATATCCATAATAATCCAACAAATCCTCCTAATACAAAAACTAAACCCAGTCTTGGTCGGGATATGTCCCCGACTTAGACAGATGACAATGAGGATAAAAATGATAATGTTAATGATAATGAAACTCACAACTCTAGTCTATGATAAGAATTGATGAAATGTCTAAGTTTTCTGATGTATGGAAGCTCATCACTTCACCACAACAAACCAAGAACCGAGCTAATCCACTTAACTCTATATAGGAAAAATACACGTCTAAGTTGAATTATGATTAGTCCATGGTTTTTATTCATCTGTCTTCCTAATTAGCTATTTGATATGGGTTTTGAATTTATTCCATTTTTATTAATATTTACGAGTTAGAAACCTTAATTACCTTTGACCCCATATCATCCTTGACAAAGGGGATATGAGTGATGAATTGGAGTAAACAATAACTTGAATTAGTTCATTTAATAGCATATTTTAGATGTAAGGATGTTAATTATGACCATAGATTGTTAAAATAACTACACTTATAAGGTGTTCAAAAGGATCCATTTATGATATTTAATGTTTTATTGACAAATTAACACTAAAACTTTTAGATCTATCCTACCCATGATTGCTAGATATATTTGGACAAATAATCAAATACCCATGTATTAACCACCCGAGTAAGGCATAAACCCAATTTCCATCCACATTTTATTAAACTCTAAGTATTTATAGCTTCAAAATAGTACTCTTAAGACAAAAGAATTGTTAAATCTGAAAACCTTCAAAAAAAACCCAATTTTAGTTTCATGTTTGTTTACTATGCATTACGATTCAACCCCTAGTAGACTTCTAACATTATCCAATATTGAAATCCTTGTCTTCACTCCCTGAGGATTCGAGCCTATCCTTTGTATTGTTATTATATTAACAATGATTGTTTATATCTCAAGGGTGTAATTTGAGCATTATCAAATTTTGGCATCATTATTAGGGAGTGAAACATAGTTTCATTCTTGCAGTGCTTTTAGTCACTTTGGGTTAGATGTAGTTTTTATTTTATATTTTTTTTTGTTCTTTATCAGTGGAGGATAATAGTATACAGAATACTATGAGCCAACATGGTAGTAATACCGATACTTATGATTCTAATCTCGAGGATGAGGATCACCTTAGAGATGCAGGTCGAGTCAGTACTATTCATATTCCATTGGTGGTTGCAAATGGAGTGTTTCACATTACTAGAGTGATGCTTCAATTTCTCCAAATGAAAGGATAATTTGAGGGTCAAGCCCATGATAAGTCCAGTCTACATTTGTAGAATTTCTTTGATATATGTCTTACATTTGATATCACTATATTACTTTAGAATCAATCTATTTGTATCTTTTCCCATTATCACTGATGAGAGAAATGGTCATATAGTTATGATCTTTGCCCATAGGATCTATCACTTCATGGGATGAGCTCGTTGAAGCGTTATTAGATAGGTAATTTCCTCATTCTTGGATGTTGCAACTAAGAGATAAAATCATCAAGTTTTGCCAACTTAATGGCAAACCATTACATGAGGCTTGGCAAAAATTCAACAACAAGATAATGAAATGCCTAAATCATGAGCTCCCAAATAAAACTTCTTCAGATATTTTGTAGGGCATTAAATCAATTGAATAAAATGGTAGACAATAATTCGGTAGGAGGATCTATTATCAAACAATATTATGGTGTTGTGGAAACTCTATTAGATCAATTACCAAGAAAATTAAAGGTTGGTATACAAGAGATACCGACGTGGCCTTGGGGGCTCCAGTCACATCTTTTGTAAACTAAGATCTAAGGAAAAAGGATTTGTACATAAATAAGAAGATGACCGAAGTGTTGATTGCTGCACCCAAGTGCACACGCAAGTGTACGTGGTCTGACCAAGTAATATAGTGGCCTTAAGAAATCCAAGTATCGATCCCATAAGGAATAGTGTTAAGTAACTATAAAATTCTAGTTTAACTATTAAGATTATCAGTGAAAATGTAACCACAAGAGTTCGTAAGTTATAAGTTACCATAAACTAATTCTTGCAATAAAGTAAAGGGTTGAACTATTATGGGGAAAATCCCAGGGCTAAGGCACTATGAACAATCATACTATGTTACAGAATATCACTGGTTGGGTTACTTATCTCGGTTTTTTGGTTCATGGGTTTGTTACTATGACAATGGCCTTCTGAACCTTTAATCATTTATCTAACTTAGCCCCCATAACTACATCATTGAGCGAGGATGCGAGAAATAAGTTAAATGCTTTGGTATTCATCTCGTACTTGAACAAAATAGGGCATTGAAGTATATTCCTATCCTAACTACAAATTATAACATCAGTTAATGAAAATTGCAAATCTATTCTATTCATCTCACGTTCTACTCTATCATTCATCCTTTCGGGTTCACAATAGAGTTATAGTATGTATTATAAGGGTAGTAAATCCTTAAAATAGTAATAACAAGGAAAAATAAACAACCAAATATGATAATTAACAACAACAAAATTAATTCCAAACAATAGTATTTATGTTTTTGGACTTAACCTCGGAAAAAGAGTGTAATCCATGTTAAAATCCATAAACAAACTAAATTTAAGAGATAAAAACCCCAATAAAAGTGTTATCCATGCTCCATTACAGTCCTAAGGTCATCTAAGGTGTCCAACACAACAACTGAGTGTCCTTTATATAGCAGGACATGAATTGCTGATTTCAACCTATTGGCGTGCCACACCAATATCGCGCCATGTAGGAAGAGTGGCACACCAAAAAACAAGGTGGATCACTGGAAATTTACATCCCAAATATTTCCAATGGTGTTCCACAGACATATAATGGCACCTAGGAAGTGTGGCACGCCAAGCATTCCAAAAACGCCCAACTTTGCAAGGCTTTGTGCCATTCTTTTATCCTTTGATTCCATGCATTGTGGTTTGTTTACACTTGATTTCCAAATTTTAAATAAACTATATACCATAATTATCCATTCACCAAGATTACTACAACATTAAACACCACACATTAGAGCACAACACCCATAAAATTCAAGACAACGAACTAGTAATGGCCATAGCTCAAGCTGAGAGTACTAGATTTTGTCCCTTGATTCTTAACTTGGTATTTTGACTCCATATTCACTATGAAAACACTATGGACATTACATTTTCATTAAATAAAACTTATATGCTTATTTATACAAAGAATTACTCATTAAGCCCAAGAGAAATCCTCAAAACAAGACCAATTAAGCTCGGAAAACAACACTGAGGTGCACAAATCCACCTCAGATCATCACCCCACACTTAAAGCCTTGTTCGTACTCAAACAAATCTTTACTCTAAGAATCATAATCATGGAGAACTCCATACTTCTATAACAAGCAAGACACTCAAGATAGTACTACCATGACTACACAACATGGAAGTTTTTACATTAAGCATGTTATACACATAATTGAAAGTTCTAAGAATACTGCTCCAAGACATCCTAATATCAAGAATTGACTAATCAAGTTAGAAAACTCATTAATAATACTTAGTCAAGAGATAATATAACTTACCCAACTATCATCAGACATGTGCCATCATGGCACAAGAGAGTTACCCATATACACTCATGTAGATGCAATTATAACAAGAATTGGTATAATGATCATATTAAACTCACTCTCACAAAGAATTCATCAGTAACATGTGATAAACCATAGGCTTTTCCTTAGTGTAGTACTTTACTAATATCAGAATGTTAAGGCTCAAGATCAAATAGGTCCTTATGGCTGTAGTGTAGTCTAATGGGCGGTAGGAACTATTTGCTAAAATTAGTGACTAACTTCCCTAAGTGCTTTAATAAATCACATGCACATTAAGATCTATCTATTAACAACTATTTTACACCATAGTCATCTACATACATCTTTTGTTTTGCCCCATCTCACTAAGCTAGTTTAAATATAATGCCATGGGAGTATTTTCCATTTACATTGTATTCAATTTTGAATGCTTTTATTTTTTTCATCATACGGCTCCCAATCACAACAAATCAATTTACCACACCAATAGCTACTTCTCGGGGTCTCACTCTCGTCTATTTTCTTTTTATTTTTCAAAATCCTTAACTCATTAAGTTTTCACTTAAAGATCTTAGGAGATTTATATAAAATTAAGGTCAAACAAAGAAGGGAAATAGGCTACCTATGAGTCTATTAATATATCATTTCCTAAACCCACACTTTTTATTTCGCTTTGCACACACACAAGGCACCTTCTAGACATCAAATGCAATAAGGAATACATACAAACATTACCCTTATATAGCACATGCTCAAATCAAGTAGGATCATTATAGACTCTTAACTAGGCAATCACATGAACTCATCATTAAGCCAAAAATGTACAAGAATCACAAACCAGAGCTTAGGTGTCTCAAAATCAGTAATTCACACAATAAACATGCTCTTTACATACAAAACAACTTGCAACATACAATAACACATAACACCATTAAGAATATCTTACTCAGTACTAGTCATAAATATTTAAAATTTACTCCTAAGAAGTAAAAAGATATTGGTTCAGGGGGTGCCCCGTGAAAAGAACCAAAAAAAATAACCATGGGGTAGGTGAAGTGTGCACCTACTCAACTGGCCCTACTAAGACTAAAAACTAAAAACAAAAAAAGAAATTCTTTTTGTAATTTTTGTTAAAAATTTAAATCTAACCCACAAGGTATTAAAACGACTAAGACTCTAGACCATATAGCATAAAACGAAGAAAAAAACTAAGAATCAAGACCCTACAACATCACTTTACTCGAAACTATAGGAATTTCCCCACCCCACACTTAATGGCCACTTGAACAAGTCCAATATGCAGGTAATTAAACTGATTTTTAAATCAGATTATATCAAGCTCATTTAAAAGTTGAATAATTTCTAAAGAATTATTAATGGAAACAGTGGACTCAGAGGTCTTTATATTATGCTTCTTTAAAAAGCTAAATTTACCAACTTGATAAATCGTACTAAAAGATTCTTCTGGAATACTCCAGTTTTGAAGATTATTTTCAATATTAGCAATCGAAGTTGCTTGAGAAGATAAGTTAATAGTATTTTTAGTATGAATGTTGGAATTCATTTTGAGAAAATACTGTCTAGAGACTGATTGGGAAAGCAGAGATTTTTCACATAAGCAAGCATAAAACAATTATCAACTATGATTCAACCTATGACAAATTATAACCATACATCTATGGATTATGGGATCTAACAAGTCTTAATGGCTTTATAACATACTTCTCTTAGTGTTATCTTAGTGATGGGACTAACAACAGGGTCGAATGCCTACCTTAGCGGAGACCACACTTTCAGGCTGACCAACGTCTAAGACCAAAAATTACTCGGTTCCTTCAAACACTCAGAGAGAAGATGAATACCCCATACTTAAGTAAACCCCATTATAAGACATGATATATTAAAATAATTTATTATAAGTATTATTATAGATGATTAGAGTAGTATGCAATCTTATATGAAAATAGCTTCCCATGCTCTAGACAAATTATTTATTTAGCTTCTCATGCTAAATAAACAATCTGCCAACATGGCTTTGATACCAGAAAATGGATCTTGAGAATTATTTGAAAATAACCAGTAAACAGCAAAGTAGGTAAAGAGTCAGATTAAAACAACTTACAAATTTATTAAAACTTCTATGAAAACATTACAAGAGAGATTACAAGAGATATGGCAGGAGAGAATTTCTAGTCAGTGGAAATTTCTGATGCCTACACTGGTGCAAATAATCCATCTTATATAGACTACAATTATACATCTTGAGTGTGCACTTGTAAGGCTAGGATTTTGCCGACAATTTTGATTGCTTCTTCCTTTTGAAAAGTAGATTCCTTCTTGAGTGCTGGAATGCTTTTTGAAAAGCAGATGTGACTTGAGTGCTTTATCTTTTGAAAAATGAATTCTTTTGGCTTTTCCTAAAGAAAGCAATTGGTACCTAGATTCCTAATTAGGAATAGTAGATTGCCTTTTCAAGAGATAATTTCGGTTCCTTGAACCTCTATCTTTTAAAAGGTCATTTCCCTATTCTTAATAGGGGTCTAGATAGGCCATTGCTATCCCTTTGGGATTTAGCATATCGCCGTTGTTGTCGCTACTTCCTGTGGAGGAAGCTTCTTCTAGAAGCTGCAACACTTCTTCTTCATTAGCGTCTTGGCTTTCCATGTCTGCTAAAGCCTTTTTCAATTTCTCTTTGAGTGCCTTCTTGCTCTGTGAGGCACTGGTGGAAGATGCAGTGTTTTTTCCCTTGTCAGGAGTTTTTGGAGCTGTTGGCTTGGGGGTCCAACCTTTAACCTTTATCTCTTTGGATAAATATTTAATTCTGTCTTGCTCTCCTTTGGCAAAATTCCAGGAGATAATGTAAGAAACTGTCTTCTTAATGAAGAATTTGCACATTTGGATGTGTTCTGGGAGAGTTACACATCCTTCTTTTGAACAAAAATCGGTAAACCGATTAAGGAATTGTTGGGGAAGGATTTCTTTAATTTCTCCAAAATATATCCACCATTCGTAAAACCATCTTGGTATAATGGCATCCACCATGGCGGGGCAATATTTAACGAACCAAGTATGTCCTGGACGAACATATAAAAAATTGAACCAAACGAACTTATAGTCATACCAATTGTAGGTTTGTGGCCGATGTGGCATGGATAAAGCAATGGGGGTGTACAGATGATCTGCAAACCAGTTGAATGGGGTTAATACCCTTTTAATAGTGAACCTAGAATAATCAATATACTCTGGATTCCTTTCGTTCATTGAATGCTCAACTTCGATGGAGTCAATATCCACTAAGATGGCTTCGTAATATCGTCTTGTTTTTAGTGGATTTTCTGTATCCACAAAATTCTTATCATTGTAGACCGGCTTAATGAGCTGGTCCAGAGGATATCCCTCATACTCTTTGTCCAAAGCAATAATAGGCATCACCTGAGTGGTGATGAATTTGAACTCTTCCCTGGTAGGCGGTGGTTGCGTTGTTTTAACCGTTGAAGGGTCGACGGCTTGAGCAAAGGTCTCGGGGGCCTTTATAGCATTACTCTATTTTATTTGAACTGATGAACTAGATGATTGCCCTTTGACAAAGGGTTTTTTTGTCTTTAGTTCTACCAATTTGGTTGGCATTGGAGGTGGGAGCTTTGGAAATTCTGCCAAAGCTGAATATCTGTTTTGAAGCAGAGATTGTAGCTCCGCCTTGAGTGCAGGCCTCTGAGGGACTGATGGTCTTAATGTAAACAATCGACATATAATTATAAGGATTGAAAATATTATTCATGATGTTTTGAATCTCTGAGGGAGCATTTTTAAGGCCAAATGGTAAGACATTCCATTCATAGTGTCCAAAAGGGACGTTGAAGGCTGTCTTATATTTATCCTTTTTAGCAATTTAAATTTGCCAGAATCCTGACTTCATATCAAATTTACTGTAAAGGTTGGCTTTGAAAGTCCTTTTTAGAAGATCCCTTTTGTTAGGAATCGGGTGCCTGATCCATTTCAGAACCGCATTCAAAGGCTTGTAATTTATTACAAGCCGGGGAGTTCCGCGTTCCTTTTCTGCACTGTTGTTGACATAAAAGGCAGAGCAACTCTATGGAAAATTAGAGGTCCTGATAATACCATTTGTTATGAGATGGTCAATTTCTTTTTTGCAAATTTCCATCATTTCTTGGTTCATTTGGATGGGTCTGGCTTTTGTAGGAATGTTTTGTTCATTAAAACCAGAAACATAAGGAAGTTCTACTAAATGTCTTTTCCATTCCCAAAAGGCATTAGGGAATTCAGAACAAATTTCGTCTTCGAACTTCTTCTAGAGAGTAGTAATTTTAGTAACCATCTCCGGGGTTTTCAGGGTGTGCTAAATTTGTTTGAGCTGAATATCTTGCTTAAGAAAACAGATATGAGAAGAAAGTCTGTTAATTTTAAAAATAGTTCGTTCTTTAATAAGGTTGCCTTCTTCTTGGGAGAGGGGCCTTAATAAAGGAAGAACAAATTCTTGTTTAAAAGAGTTTTACGAATACCGTCGTAGTCACTCCAATAAGGTCGAATTTGGTTTACGAAAGGTATTCCTAAGATGATATCTTCTGTGATATCTTCGGTGATGACGAAGTCGTTAACAAGGCAAATGCCATTGTTGCAGACATGAGCTTTAGAAAGCTGATAATGGATTTTCATCTTTTCCCCAGTGGCAAAGTAAAGATGAGAGGTACTTTTCTGGAGGTATTTGGTAGGGACTAGGCCTTTAACGATACAGTTACTATCTGCACCTGTATCAAAGAGTGCCACTCTGTTAAGAACAAAGTCTTTATTTATAACAATTTTTACAACAATGTGTTCGCTATAAGCTTTTATGGCCGTAACAGCTTTGCCGGATGTGGAGGGAGAATCGGAGCCGGGAAAGAAATTAGGCTCTGGTTCTCTAAGATGATCATTCGGGATGATTGGGGAGGCTTTAGGAGAGTCTGGTGGAGAAACTTGCTCCGGGAGAGATATATTTTTTAGGACTTGATCTGTAAGAACGTTAAGTTCTACTTGGTCAAGTCTGATTTTGAGATTTTTGATCTCTCCTTTTAGGGTAGAGATTTCTCCCTTGAGATCAGCAATAGAAGGTTCAGAAGGTCTATCAAATCTAAACATAACCTGTTTCATGCTAAAAGGCTGAATAATGGGTTTGGGGGTCTTTTCTTCGTGAGAAAGCATCAGTCGTTTGAGTTCTAGAAGATATTTATTTCTAGCCTCATCATCCTGGATGTGTTCTATAATGTCAAACAACATTTCTTTAGGATTTCTTGAGATGACATTAACAATTTTTCTGGTGCAAGTACAGAAAGTACCGTTACAAGCGCATTCTTGACCTGACTGAGATTGATCAGACTCATAAGCGGCGTTGATGAATTCTTCGTCGTTGTAGTCGTTAGAAGAGGCATAAGAGTCAGAGGACTCAGAAGACTCAGGTGAATCTTCCATTATAGAGAATAATTTTTCCCTTGCTTCTTCGGAGAGATCTAATTGGTTTATTTTCTTCTTCTTGTTTGACTTGCAATCTTTCGCCCTATGGCCCGTCTTGCCACAAGTCCAACAAGTATCTTTGTTCTTGGAGGTTTTCCGTCTAGTTTTTCTACTAGGCTTATAAGACTCTTTTCTGAAGGATTTTTTGCTAGGAGTGGTTCTTTTGTGAGACCTGGAGGACTTCTTTCTATGCTTTTTGCTAGGGGATAGATTGGTGAAACCATAGTCTTGGCAGAAGGTTCCTAGACCATATTTGGAAGTGCTATCCTTCTTGAGCTGTTTCTTTAGCTTAAGGTCTGTGCAGAGATCTATCCCTACTGTAGTGATGAAACTTATCAGGTCACCATAGGTTAGGATTGCGTAAGGGATTTTTCCTTCGAATCTATCTTTAATTTTAGTTCTAACCTTTTCTGCGAACAGAGGAGGGAGACCACTGATGAATCGTTCCTTCCAGAAATCGTTGTTGCAATCAGGTCTGATCATGACTTTTACTAAAAAGGTATCCTTGTACCACCTAAAGTCTGCTAGATCTTTGCAGGTGAGGTTGTTGAGGATTTCTACGCTCCTATCTTGAAATAATTTAGGTTCTCCTATAAAATGTCTTGCTATATGGTATAGGAGAGTGGCACAAGCATCTTCTTTTGCAACTTGCTCAAGAACTTCTTGGCCATTTTCATTTTTGACAACCGTCTCCATGGCTGTGGCATCATAGTAAATAGTTGTCCCACCAGTGTTTTATCATACCAGTGAAGCCTGATACGATCATGGTAGTTGCTTCTTTATTAGTAGCTCCTCTAATCTTATAGGCTGTGATGGATACACCCATTTCATGGAGTTTGTTTTAGATTTGGTGTTTAGCCAAACTGTCAACATTCCATTCAGTTATTCCTCTACCATCATGGTTGAAAGTAGGGAGGTAAGGATTTTCTTCAAACTGGACGTCTGGAGGAGAAGTTCGTTTGTAGTAATTTTTCTTAGAAGAAAAACGTTCACTGGTGAGCTTGGAAAGGGAATTCTTTTGGTTGCTGGATTCTCCTTTCTCAGAGATTTTAAACTTGGAAAGTTTTTCATTGATTTGTTCCAAGATTTTTCCCGTGACTTTGAAATCATCGCTGAGATTAGGGAAATTTTCCTTTTGTAACTCAGGGATTTTAAAGATAGGGTTGGTAATAGGGCTAGGGTTAAGAGTTCCCTTTTCAGCAGTGGGAGGATTAAAAGGAAGCGCTAAGCTCTTAGTTTCTCCTATTTGTTGGGAGATAGTGTGGAGGACCTGATTAGTATAATTGTTTTGTTCAATTATCCTATCTAGGTCTCTGTTGATGGGGTTTGATAGAGGCCTGTCATGCTTCTTGTTGAAAGGGGAAGCATTGAGCATTTCATTAGAATGAGGGATTTTTATCCCTTCGAGAGGAGGAGTAACTGATTCAACCACCTTGTTACCCTGCGTATACCACTTATTAATAATGACATTAAGGGATTCATTTTGGTTTTCAATTCTTCCAGTGAATTCAAACCATCTAAAGAATTCTATGTTGCATCGGAGTCTTTTCATATCGGTTATCCATAGCCGACCAAACTCCCTTTGTTGCTCTTTGGAATAGGTACTGGTGTACCATTTCCTTTTTATTACGTCCTTTGGGAGGTAAGAGCGGACTTCGAGAGCTTTAAAGTTAGGTATATATTCCTTATCGGATTTAATGACGAGTAAGCTCGGGTCGGTCCTAATTTTTTGGCGGGATATGGTAGAAGGGGGTTCCATATCCGAGGCTGTAGTGCTGCCTGGATCATAAGGATTCTTAGTTTCTAGGGACTCATGGACCCTGGTGTGTTGTTGATAATAGACTTTCGGGATAGGACCAGAGAAGTCGACTACTCTTATATTGCCCTTGTCATTGCTATTATCATTTTCTTCACTTCCCTCCTGGGTTTTTAAGGTGGAAGCTCTATTCGAGACAGATCTTCGAAATGAAGAATTCCGAGAGGTCTCAAAACCTAAGAATTTGAGATCGATAGATCCATCAGGGTGCTGAATAACCCTTTCTATTTGTGATTTTTTCGGATAGGTACGGAGAGGCTGGGTGATGGCATCAAAGTGCCATTCATTGCTATGGATGACTTCATCCTAGACAAAAGCTTTGGGAACAAAGACATTGCTTCTGTCTTTATTTTCCTCCATGAGGGTAGTGACACCCCTAGGGCTTGTGAATCTAGATTTGGGGGCTAGAGTTGTACCCATTAGTCTATAATATACTCTGTATATTATTGCTATTTCTCTAGTATTATCCTTACTATTCATGTTTTTTGTTTTAACATTAAGAGTTAAAACATCCATGATGTTAGGATCATTAATATCTACTGAGAAATTAGGGTAGCAATTAAAGTATACCGGGCCGTCGTCTAGGTTACTTTGGATAACCCCTAAGAGAGAATCATCAAAGTTTAATAGACGGGCATCTCTTAGGATAGCACAAACAAGGATGTCTAGACCCTGTCTAAAGAGTGGCTTAATGGCCACTTGAACATGTCCAATATGCAGGTAATTAAACTAAATTTTAAATCGGATTACATCAAGCTCATTTAAAAGTTGAATAATTTCTAAAGAATTATTAATGGTAACAGTGGACTCAGAGGTCTTTATATTATGCTTCTTTAAAAAGCTAAATTTACCGACTTGATAAATCGTACTAAAAGATTCTTCTGGAATACTCTAGTTTTGAAGATTATTTTCAATATTAGCAATCGGAGTTGCTTTAGAAGATAAGTTAATAGTATTTTTAGTATGAATGTTGGAATTCATTTTGAGAAAATACTGTCTAGAGACTGACTGGGAAAGCAGAGATTTTTCACATAAGCAAGCATAAAACAATTATCAACTATGATTCAACCTATGACAAATTATAACCATACATCTATGGCTTATGGGATCTAACAAGTCTTAATGGATTTATAACATACTTCTCTTAGTGTTATCTTAGTGACGGGACTACCAACAGGGTCGAATGCTTACCTTAGCGGAGACCACACTTTCAGGCTGACCAACGTCTAAGACCGGAAATTAATCGGTTCCTTCAAACACTCAGAGAGAAGATGAATACCCTATACTTATGTAAACCCCATTATAAGACATGATATATTAAAATAATTTATTATAAGTATTATCATAGATGATTAGAGTAATATGCAATCTTATATGAAAATAGCTTCCTATGCTCTAGACAGATTATTTATTTAGCTGCTCATGCTAAATAAACAATCTGCCAACCTGTTTCTGATGCCTACTCTAGTGCAAATAATCCGTCTTATATAGACTACAATTATACATCTTGAGTGTACACTTGTAAGGCTAGGATTTTGCCGACAATTTTGATTACTTCTTCCTTTTGAAAAGTAGATTCCTTCTTGAGTGTTGGAATTCTTTTTGAAAAGCAGATGTGACTTGAGTGCTTTATCTTTTGAAAAGCGGATTCGTTTGGATTTTCCTAAAGAAAGCAATTGGTCCCTAGATTCCTAATTAGGAATAGTAGATTGCCTTTTCAAGAGATAATTCCGGTTCTTTGAACCTCTATCTTTTGAAAGGTCATTTCCCTATTCTTAATAGGGGTCTAGATAGGCCATTGCTATCCCTTTGGGATTTAGCATATCGCTGTTGTTGTTGCTACTTCCTGTGGAGGAAGCTTCTTCTAGAAGCTGCAACACTTCTTCTTCATTAGCATCTTGGCTTTCCATGTCTGCTAAAGCCTTTTTCAATTTCTCTTTGAGTGTCTTCTTGCTCTGTGAGGCACTGGTGGAAGATGCAGTGGTTTTTCCCTTGTCAGGAGTTTCTGGAGCTGTTGGCTTGGGGGTCCAACCTTTAACCTTTATCTCTTTGGATAAATATTTAATTTTGTCTTGCTCTCCTTTGGCAAAATTCTAGGAGATAATGTAAGAAACTCTCTTCTTAATGAAGAATTTGCACATTTGGATGTGTTCTGGGAGAGTCACACATCCTTCTTTTGAACAGAAATCGGTAAACCGATTAAGGAATTGTTGGGGAAGGATTTCTTTAATTCCTCCAAAATATATCCACCATTAGTAAAACCATCTTGGTATAATGGCATCCACCATGGCGGGGCAATATTTAACGAACCAAGTATGTCCTGGACGAATATATAAAAAATTGAACTAAGTATGTCATGAAGTTATATGGTGCTTTAATTTCTATCATTTTGGATCATGGTATTCCATTGTCATCTCACTTTTGGAAGTCATTTCAGAAGGGTTTGGGAACTAAGGTGTGCCTAATTACTGCTTTCCATCCATAGATGGATGGACAAGCAGAGAGGACCATTTAGACATTGAGAGATTTGTTACATTCTTTTGTCATTGATTATGTTGGTAATTGGTATGAATATTTGCCTTTGATTGAATTTTCCAATGACAATGGCTACCACTTTAGCATTGGTATGGCTTTTTTTTAGGCATTGTATGGTAGGAGGTGTCGTTCTCCTATTGGGTGGTATAAGTGTTTGAGGGTAGGCTGCTTGTCACGGATTTGGTTCACCAATCCTTGGAGAAATTAAAGGTGTATCATGATAGGTTAAAAGCTGCTCAAAGTTGCAAAAAATCCTATGCAGATGTAAGGCATAGGGATTTGAAGTTTAATGTTGGCAGTTGGGTATTCTTGAAGGTATGTCCCATAAAGGGTGTGATGCGGTTAGGAACAAAGGGCAAGATTAGTCCCAATGCTGTTCCTTATTTAATTTTGAAGAGGGTTGGTAATGTTTCTTATGAGTTGGAGTTTCTCTCTAGATTGAGCTCCATCCATCCGGTATTCCATGTGTTCATGTTGCAAAAATGTATGGGTGATCCTTCGTTGGTTGTTTATTTGGAAGTTGTTGGTATTTCAAACTCTTTTTCCTATGAGGATCTTGGATCAACATGTTTGCTGGTTGCGAACAAAAAATATAGATTTGGTGAAGGTTCTATGGAGGAACCAAAAATATGAGGAAGCTACTTGGGAGGCGGAAGAGTACATGAAGTCCAAGTAGCCACATTTGTTCTCCATTTCAAAAACTCATGCTTCAGGTATGTGTTAATATTCTTACCTTGATTTATGTCTTTGATAAGCAATGGGTTTAAGTCCCTAAACTTTGAATTGAGCAAGTGGTTTGATAGACATGGTTTTGAGTCCCAAAGTCAATCGAATGAATAGTTGAGTGATAATAATTAGGGCATGTGTCTTATACTTATTGTATGTCTTTGTTTTTAACTTGTTTTAAGGTTAGCTTGATGTGCTAACTTGTGCTTGTGCTAGCCTTACCTGTCATTTGAGGATGAATGATCTAAGTGAGGGAGAATTAAAACTTCTTGGCTTTGAACCCTTGGGGAATTTCCTAAGTTTGATATTCTGGGTAGGGTACGGTTTGAGAATACCTCGCGTATGTTAGGGTATAAAAAATACCCACCCTTTCGTATGATGATCAGTCTAGGTTGATAGCATTCTGTCAAAGGTATGGTTTGGCCTCTCCCTGGTCATATATTAGGGTACCAGTCGTATATTTCCAAGTAGTATGATGTTTTGAGGATGATCTTGATGATTTTGAACAAGGTACGACTCCAAGGGTACTTCTCGTAACTTAGGGTATGACTTGGTCATGTATGGTCGTATGTTGATCATTATGGGGGTCCTAGGTGAGGTCTAGGGTATGAGTTAGGGTACTACTAGTACCCTAGGGTACGGTTTATGTAGGGTGGTTGTACCCTCCTGGGTTTAATTTTTAGCTTTTAAGCTGAGGATATTTTAGACTTTTCCCACCCCTAAACCCTTATGACCCACGACTTATACCATTGGTTGGCCCTTCATTCTACACTTGGACATGATTAAAGCATTCTAAAACACTCTCTAAACTTCTTCAACAAGATTGGAGGATAGGGTTTCAAGAGGTGTTCATCTATAAGCTAAAGGAGTCAAGTTTATTTAGTGAATCATCTTGTATAAGGCATGTGACTCTTACCTCATTGTTATTTCTCATATATCATGTATTTTAAACATTTATTTTGATTTTAATAGTGGGTCTTGAAACCAAATGTTGAGGTTTTTGATGTATAGTGATGAGTATTGTTTACTCTTGTTTAAACTTGTGTTTATACATGAATTAGTGATGGTTTGCTCATATGGGTGCTTGTCGATTGTCGCTTAACAAATAGGTCATGAATAACCCTAAGATTGATGATTTTTACATTGATTTTGGTCATGGTAAAGGTATGCCCTCAAGGTGTTTGTAAAAATGTCTAAGATAAATAACTAGTCACATGTTAATAATGTTTTGAACTAAGCTAATGGCTTAATGGGTAAGAAGGATTGGTAAATGACTTTATAAAGGACTTGTTTTCCATTTAATGAGTTAATGGATAACCTTGGTGGATTAATTGGTTAAAAAGGAGTTAGAGTCCCTAAACATGAGATTGAATTATGTATTGAACTAAACTTTGGTATATAAATGCTAATGAAGAATGAATGGTGTTTTATAGGTTTTGATGATAACAAATTAACTTGAATGGTGATTGACACTAAAGCATTGGCCTATTAAAGTGATTGATTGATAAATGTTTCATGAATACCTTGTGGTAATATATGGTATTGAATTGTAGCCTTGGTGGCTTAAATTGGCTAAATGGGTTACATTCCTTGAATGTTGAACAAAGTGGGTGTGAATGCATGGACAAAGGGTTAGAGTCCCAATGTGGACTAGTAATGGATGTGATGGCTAGTGGCTAGAGTCCACTTTCTTAAGAAGATGGCTTGTGGTTAGAGTCCACTTGTACAATGAAACGGCTTGAGTTTAAAGTCCCTTGCCTAATGAAAGTGCTTGAGGTTAGAATACCTTGCCTAATAAGATAACTTGAGATTAGAGTCCCTTACCTAATAAGATGGCTTGAGGTTAGAGTCCCTTGCCTAACATGACCATTAAGTTCAATCCCTATAACTTATAAGGGTGGAAGGTTAGAGTCCTCCACTCCATGTATTATGGTTGGATTCTTCGAAATGCATGCTAGCTTCGTTCTCTTTTTGGCACTTATTGTATCTAGGAAACAACATTATGCCTATGTATATAAATGTGGTTGCATATGATGGTTTGATTTGATTTTGAATGATAAAACTATTTTATCATTATCCTTGAGTTATATTCTTGCGCTCCAACCACTAACCATCTCTAGAATTTGTGTCCACATACGACACAGGAGCTGGAGCTTCTTCTTCTCCTCCTGTGCAGTGACTAGATGTTTGAGAAGATCTTCTGTTGACATTGAAGTAGTGATCTTTCATACTTCGAAAGGCATACATTTAAGAGTCTTTCTATCTTATGTCATATAATTGTATTACACTTGGTTTTGGCTATTGTCGAGGGCTGGCCCCGATATACTATAGACATTTGATTTGTAAAGGTTTTGTGGATGACTATGGACTTGGGTATATTGTTAGTATGTTGGCATTAATGGATTTATTAGACACCTCTTAAGTGATGATTGTTAGTCTTATTTCCGCTATTTTGTTATATAATTGGAGTTCATCTTATACTTGTGGATTGATGTGGTGTTTGGGATAGGTCGATAGTGCAATCTCCAATCTTTGTTGCGCTCGAGATGCCCATACAATAGGGTTCGGTTTTGGGTCATGTTCGAAAGATAGGGTAGTAAAAAAATACAACAAAAAGAGGCCTCAAATAACTAACTCGACTCAGACTGATCAAAATGGGTATATAATTCTTGAAAGTAGACCATCAAGTATATCAATTTGATAGTTCAAGGTTTCCTCAGGTGATCTAGAGGAGGTACTTAAGTGTTTTTTGTTTGAGCTCTTGCTGGTTCCAGGAAAATTCTATATACAAAAATGACCCTCAAACAAGAGGAGAAGACCAATGTATGATATTATATAGTTAGGTAAGTAGATGCGAGCCACATCATTGACTTAGTGAAATAAGTTCACAGAGGGGTTTACTGATTACTTCTTTCTAAATAGTCAAATTCATAAACCTCCCAATTCGTTATGAAATCAATTCAGGTTATAAATCTATACATATATATATGCCCACACACACTAATAAATGACACTGTATTTTTTCTAGTTCGATAGGCACACAATTCCTCAAACTTAGTTGCTTGTAGTAGTGTTAGCTAACTACTTAAACAAATTAGTAACCTCATATGCAAAGACCTTGACCTATATTAAGACAACTAAGCTTTCTATAAAAAGTGAAAATGTTGATGTGTAGGCATGAACCAAGGATCACACAAGGTCAACATAAAAGAAATCCTTGGTGTAGAATTTAAAATGGTTGTATGATTTAAAAATCCAAAACATCTTGAGATATTGAGGTAAACTTTTTGCATTGCTAGTTTCAGGGATAAATCTTTGTTGGTATAATATGTGCATAATTCTTGGCAGACTCGAATTAAAAGAAGGGATGTCTTAAATAACCAAATATTACTTAATATGGTCAACTTTGAGATGTCTGTAGATATAGATAGGATATTTTTTCCTTAATATTCTCAATTGATAGTGAAAATAGTTGTTGGTATAAATACCCAATGAACCCATTTGTTGATTATGGCTTGGCAGAAAAAAATGGTTGGGGTATCTTATTTGAGGTAAAGGATATAAGCAATCATACACATAAATTTTGAAAAGTACCATTAGTGAGAGAATTTTTTGGATATGCTTCACTTAAACTTCCGATGTCCATGTAAAAAGAAAGCAATAAAGAACCGAAAAGTCTACAAGTTGAAACAATATAAAAAATGTAGTAGTAAATTGCTATCCAAAAACTGCAGAGAAAGAAGGATAAGGCAGAAGGTTTTTGAGTTCTATTTCTATTCTAGATAATTCATTACAACTACCTTTTAGATGTATATATAGTGAGGATTGCATACCACATAGTAAGAAAAATATCACACATAATACTAAGTACATATGTGGCTAACTAACCACCTCACATTTTAAACCAAAACACTTGTCTACTACCAAAAAACATATACTATCTAGGAGTTTCTAGAGATATCTTAATTTCCTAAATCTCCCCCTTAATATTTTTCATTGAAACTCCTTTCAACGTCCTTTGAAATTTAAATTTCTTAGTGGGAAGATCCTTGGTCAAAACATTGGCTTGCTGATCTATACTGCTATAATGCATTAGCTTGACTTCACTATTTTTCCAAAATCCCTTAAAGCATGAAATCTGAAGTTTATATGCTTCGTTATTCTGTGTTGCACTAGATTTTCAACCATTGAAATGGCTAATTTGTTGTCCACATAGATCATTGTTTGTTATTTTGATAGTAGTTCTAATTCAAACAAGAACTTTCTCAACCAATCTTCTTGATTTGCGCCAAATACAACATCGATGTACTCTGCTTCCACTAAAGATTGAGCTATGACATATTTCTTCTTTCTGCTCTAAGAAAAAATGCCTAAACCAAATTATAAAGAGTAACTAGATACACTTTTATACTCGTCCAAACATCCACCCCAATCACTAAATTAATAGCCAATAAGAGCTTAATCCTCTATACTTCTAGACTAAATTTCATAATCGATTGTCCTTCTAATGTACCTCAACACCCTTTTACCAGCTCCAAAATACATAGTGGTGGGGCTTTGCATATACTGAGATGATAAGAAGAAAACATCACATCTGGTGTGGTAGCAGTTAGATACAACAAGCATCCAATAAGTCTTCTAAAAAGTTTTGAATCTTCCTGCTCTTCTCCATCATCCTTCATTAACTTTTTATTCATAACAAGTGGAGTAGTAGCTAGTTTGCACTTTTCAAGTTTGATCTTTTTCAACAGATTTAAGGCATACCTCTTTTGGGACAAAAATATCTATCACAAGATTGAGCGATCATCATTCCCAAGATAAACTTCATCTCTCCTATATTAAACATCTTAAAAGCTTTTAACATTTCATTTTTTAACATTTTGAACCGCAGGAGAATTTTCACCCATTATCATCAAATCATCAACATAAGTGAATATCACGATGAGCTTACCATCATCTTGCCTTTTGAAGTACAAAGTAGGCTCATTTAGGCTTCTGTTGAAGCCTTGAGATAGCAAATAAGTATCCAACCGACTATACCGTACTCTCGAATCTTCTCTCTGAGTGTTTGAAGGAACCGATTAATTTTCGGTCTTAGACGTTGGTCAGCCTGAAAGTGTGGTCTCCGCTAAGGTAAGCATTTGACCCTGTTGGTAGTCCCGTCACTAAGATAACACTAAGAGAAGTATGTTATAAATCCATTAAGACTTGTTAGATCCCATAAGCCATAGATGTATGGTTATAATTTGTCATAGGTTGAATCATAGTTGATAATTGTTTTATGCTTGCTTATGTGAAAAATCTCTGCTTTCCCAGTCAGTCTCTAGACAGTATTTTCTCAAAATGAATTCCAACATTCATACTAAAAATACTATTAACTTATCTTCTCAAGAAACTCCGATTGCTAATATTGAAAATAATCTTCAAAACTGGAGTATTCCAGAAGAATCTTTTAGTACGATTTATCAAGTCGGTAAATTTAGCTTTTTAAAGAAGCATAATATAAAGACCTCTGAGTCCACTGTTGCCATTAATAATTCTTTAGAAATTATTCAACTTTTAAATGAGCTTGATATAATCTGATTTAAAAATCAGTTTAATTACCTGCATATTGGACTTGTTCAAGTGGCCATTAAGCCACTCTTTAGACAGGGTCTAGACATCCCTGTTTGTGCTATCCTAAGAGATGCCCGTCTATTAAACTTTGATGATTCTCTCTTAGGGGTTATCCAAAGTAACCTAGCCAACGGCCCGGTATACTTTAATTGCTACCCTAATTTCTCGGTAGATATTTATGATCCTAACATCATGGATGGTTTAACTCTTAATGTTAAAACAAAAAACATGAATAGTAAGGATAATACTAGAGAAATAGCAATAATATACAGAGTATATTATAGACTAATGGGTACAACTCTAGCCCCCAAAGCTAGATTCACAAGCCCTAGGGGTGTCACTACCCTCATGGAGGAAAATAAAGACAGAAGCAATGTCTTTGTTCCCAAAGCTTTTGTCTAGGATGAAGTCATCCATAGCAATGAATGGCACTTTGATGCCATCACCCAACCTCTCCGTACCTATCCGGAAAAATCACAAATAGAAAGGGTTATTCAGCACCCTGATGGATCTATCGATCTCAAATTCTTAGGTTTTGAGACCTCTCGGAATTCTTCATTTCGAAGATCTGTCTCGAATAGAGCTTCCACCTCAAAAACCCAGGAGGGAAGTGAAAAAAATGATAATAGCAATGACAAGGGCAATATAAGAGGAGTCGACTTCTCTGGTCCTATCCCAAAAGTCTATTATCAATAACACACCAGGGTCCATGAGTCCCTAGAAACTGAGAATCCTTATGATCCAGGCAGCACTACAGCCTCGGATATGGAACCCCTTTCTACCATATCCCACCAAAAAATTAGGACCGACCCGATCTTACTCGTTATTAAATCCGATAAGGAATATATACCTAACTTTAAAGCTCTCGAAGTCCGCTCTTACCTCCCAAAGGACGTAATAAAAAGGAAATGGTACACCAGTACCTATTCCAAAGAGCAACAAAGGGAGTTTGGTCGGCTATGGATAACCGATATGAAAAGACTCCAATGCAACATAGAATTCTTTAGATGGTTTGAATTCACTGGAAGAATTGAAAACCAAAATGAATCCCTTAATGTCATTATTAATAAGTGGTATACGCAGGGTAACAAGGTGGTTGAATCAGTTACTCCTCCTCTCGAAGGGATAAAAATCCCTCATTCTAATGAAATGCTCAATGCTTCCCCTTTCAACAAGAAGCATGACAGGCCTCTATCAAACCCCATCAACAGAGACCTAGATAGGATAATTGAACAAAACAATTATACTAATCAGGTCCTCCACACTATCTCCCAACAAATAGGAGAAACTAAGAGCTTAGCGCTTCCTTTTAATCCTCCCACTGCTGAAAAGGGAACTCTTAACCCTAGCCCTATTACCAACCCTATCTTTAAAATCCCTGAGTTACAAAAGGAAAATTTCCCTAATCTCAGCGATGATTTCAAAGTCACGGGAAAAATCTTGGAACAAATCAATGAAAAACTTTCCAAGTTTAAAATCTCTGAGAAAGGAGAATCCAGCAACCAAAAGAATTCCCTTTCCAAGCTCACCAGTGAACGTTTTTCTTCTAAGAAAAATTACTACAAACGAACTTCTCCTCCAGACGTCCAGTTTGAAGAAAATCCTTACCTCCCTACTTTCAACCATGATGGTAGAGGAATAACTGAATGGAATATTGACAGTTTGGCTAAACACCAAATCTAAAACAAACTCCATGAAATGGGTGTATCCATTACAGCCTATAAGATTAGAGGAGCTACTAATAAAGAAGCAACTACCATGATCGTATCAGGCTTCACTGGTATGATAAAACACTGGTGGGACAAATATTTACTATGATGCCACAGCCATGGAGACGGTTGTCAAAAATGAAAATGGCCAAGAAGTTCTTGAGCAAGTTGCAAAAGAAGACGCTTGTGCCACTCTCCTATACCATATAGCAAGACATTTTATAGGAGAACCTAAATTATTTCAAGATAGGAGCGTAGAAATCCTCAACAACCTCACCTGCAAAGATCTAGCAGACTTTAGGTGGTACAAGGATACCTTTTTAGTAAAAGTCATGATCATACCTGATTGCAACAACGATTTTTGGAAGGAACAATTCATCAGTGGTCTCCCTCCTCTGTTCGCAGAAAAGGTTAGAACCAAAATTAAAGATAGATTCGAAGGAAAAATCCCTTACGCAATCCTAACCTATGGCGACCTGATAAGTTTCATCACTACAGTAGGGATAGACCTCTGCACAGACCTTAAGCTAAAGAAACAGCTCAAGAAGGATAGCACTTCCAAATATGGGCTAGGAACCTTCTGCCAAGACTATGGTTTCACCAATCTATCCCCTAGCAAAAAGCATAGGAAGAAGTCCTCCAGGTCTCACAAAAGAACCACTCCAAGCAAAAAATCCTTCAGAAAAGAGTCTTATAAGCCTAGTAGAAAAACTAGACGGAAAACCTCCAAGAACAAAGATACTTGTTGGACTTGTGGCAAGACGGGCCATAGGGCGAAAGATTGCAAGTCAAACAAGAAGAAGAAAATAAACCAATTAGATCTCTCCGAAGAAGCAAGGGAAAAATTATTCTCTATAATGGAAGATTCAACTGAGTCTTCTGAGTCCTCTGACTCTTATGCCTCTTCTAACGACTACAACGACGAAGAATTCATCAACGCCGCTTATGAGTCTGATCAATCTCAGTCAGGTCAAGAATGCGCCTGTAACGGTACTTTCTGTACTTGCACCAGAAAAATTGTTAATGTCATCTCAGGAAATCCTAAAGAAATTCTGTTTGACATTATAGAACACATCCAGGATGATGAGGCTAGAAATAAATATCTTCTAGAACTCAAACAACTGATGCTTTCTCACAAAGAAAAGCCCCCCAAACCCATTATTCAGCCTTTTAGCATGAAACAGGTTATGTCTAGATTCGATAGACCTTCTGAACCTTCTATTGCTGATCTCAAGGGAGAAATCTCTACTCTAAAAGGAGAGATCAAAAATCTCAAAATCAGACTTGACCAAGTAGAACTTAACGTTCTTACGGATCAAGTCCTAAAAAATGTATCTCTCCCGGAGCAAGTTTCTCCGCCAGACTCTCCTAAAGCCTCCCCGATCATCCCGAATGATCATTTCAGAGAACCAGAGCCTAATTCCTTTCCCGGTTCCGATTCTCCCTCCACATCCAGCAAAGATGTTACGGCCATAAAAGCTTAGAGCGAACACATTGTCGTAAAAATTGTTATAAATAAAGACTTTGTTCTTAATAGAGTGGCACTCTTTGATACAGGTGCAGATAGTAACTGTATCGTAAAAGGCCTAGTACCTACCAAATACCTCCAGAAAAGTACCTCTCGTCTTTACTCTGCCACGGGGGAAAAGATGAAAATCCATTATCAGCTTTCTAAAGCTCATGTCTGCAACAATGGCATTTGCCTTGTTAACGACTTCGTCATCACCGAAGATATCACAGAAGATATCATCTTAGAAATACCTTTCGTAAACCAAATTCGACCTTATTGGAGTGACTACAATGGTATTCGTACAACTTTTTTAAACCAGGATTTGTTCTTCCCTTTATTAAGGACCCTCTCGCAAAAAGAAGGCAACCTTATTAAAGAACGAACTATTTTTAAAATTAACAGACTTTCTTCTCATATCTGTTTTCTTAAGCAAGATATTCATCTCAAACAAATTGAGCACACCCTGAAAACCCTGGAGATGGTTACTAAAATTACTACTCTCCAGAAGAAGTTCGAAGACAAAATTTGTTCTGAATTCCCTAATGCCTTTTGGGAACGGAAAAGACATTTAGTAGAACTTCCTTATGTTTCTGGTTTTAATGAACAAAACATTCCTACAAAAGCCAGACCCATCCAAATGAACCAAGAAATGATGGAAATTTGCAAAAAGGAAATTGACTATCTCATAACAAACAGTATTATCAGGACCTCTAATTCGCCATGGAGTTGCTCTGCCTTTTATGTCAACAACAGTGCAGAAAAAGAACGCAGAACTCCCCGGCTTGTAATAAATTACAAGCCTTTGAATGCGGTTCTAAAATGGATCAGGCACCCGATTCCTAACAAAAGGGATCTTCTAAAAAGGACTTTCAAAGCCAACCTTTACAGTAAATTTGATATGAAGTCAGGATTCTGGTAAATTCAAATTGCTGAAAAGGATAAATATAAGACAGCTTTTAACGTCCCTTTTGGACACTATGAATGGAATGTCTTACCATTTGGCCTTAAAAACGCTCCCTCAGAGTTTCAAAACATCATGAATAATATTTTCAATCCTTATACTTATATGTAGATTGTTTACATTGATGATGTGCTTATTTTCTATGAAAACATTGATTCTCACTTTAAACATCTAAATACTTTCTTTATGATTGTTAAAATTAATGGTTTAGTCATTAGTGCTAAAAAAATGAAACTTTTTCAAACGTCCATAAGATTCTTAGGGCATGATCTTTACCAAGGTAGTTATAAACCCATTTGTAGAGCCATTGAGTTCTCCTCCAAATTTCCCAATGAAATCACTCATAAGACCCAGCTTCAGAGGTTCTTAGGAAGCCTTAATTATGTTGCAGATTTCATTCCTAATATTAGACAGGTCTGTGAACCTCTTTATAAAAGACTCAAGAAGACCCCTGTTCCTTGGAGTTCCGATCAAACCAATGCGGTCATTAAAGTCAAAACCTTGGTTAAAAACCTTCCTTGCTTAGGAATTCCGAACCCTGAAGCCTTCATGATAGTTGAAAATGATGCTTCAGATATAGGGTATGGGGGTATCTTAAAACAAAAGGTTGATGATAATTCTCCTGAACAATTAGTCAAGTTTACGTCCGGGGTATGGAAATCAGCTCAAAAGAACTACAACACTGTTAAAAAGGAAGTTTTATCTATAGTGCTATGTATCACAAAATTTCAAGGCGATCTTGTAAACAAGGAATTTTTACTACGAGTTGATTGCAAATAAGCTAAAGAAATTTTGCAAAAGGATGTAAAAAATTTGGTTTCAAAACAAATATTTGCTAGATGGCAAGCTCTGATACTAGAAAATAGATCTTGAGAATTATTTGAAAATAACCAGTAAACAGCAAAGTAGGTAAAGAGTCAGATTAAAACAACTTACAAATTTATTGAAACTTCAATGAAAACATAACAAGAGAGATTACAAGAGATTGGGCAGGAGAGAATTTCTAGTCAGTGGAAATTTCTGATGCCTTGGGCGATGTTTTTGGGAGCCTAGGAAACCAAATGGCCTTCTAGGCAACACAGTTGATGCCTTTACGGGCTTTTTCCCCCTTCAACCCTAATTCATTTTTCCATTTCACAACCACCATTAAACACTTCTTTATCCCCAAAATCAGTGGGGAAACATTAGTACAAGGTTGGGTTCATCTCAAAAATGTCAAGGCAACCTTTATCTTGTCCGAATCTCATAAGTTTTGTGCTTTCTCTCTTAATTCCTCCATTAAAGATTTGATTTCTCTTAATGTTGGGGGACTATTCTGGTCAAGATAATGAGCTATGTTTTTTCTCAAATATTAGGCACAAAGGACATATTGATGGATCAAAGTTCAAGAGTTCGTTTATACGTAGGTCCCATAAACCTATTTAGATCCAAATTTTGACCCAAAGTATTATTTATTGATACGGGTATCATTTTAATCTATTTAACATAAATCTTATTATTTTTATATTGTAACAATATTTTGGGATCACGGAGCAAAGAAGAGCAATTCATGGCAAACTCAAGATTTCGGTTTGATTCGGGGTAGACTCTAATATACTTTTCTCTGCAAGGTTGTGTATTGTATATATTCAATGATAGGTAGGGATTATAGGATGAGATTTTTACTAGTGTATTATAACTTACACTACTTAGGGAATTTGGAATAGAAATGTGACCCAAACCTTCATATAGGATACTTTTTATGGCCTTAGAATCCCATTACCCTTGATTATAGACTTATTTAGTTATAGATTGATGTTATGGATCCTTTAATATAAGCCTTAACATTTTAATTAGTGAATTAGATTGTATTTACCCAATTAGATCCTTTTGTAACTTTAGGCCCTTGATTATCATAGTTTCCCGAGTTATGAGGCTTTATGATGGTAGTTATGTCATATTGGGCCCGAGGTCGTGGTTCTAATGCCGATTAGACTCCAGGTGAGTATTTTATCTTTAAAATAGACATGATTCTAGTTTATAGAATCTCAAGATATTATGGTTGTATTTTTTTATACTGGTGATGGTTTGCATACTTTTAAGCGCATTTATGCTCACTTAGTGGTACGATTCCAAATAAAACCTTGATTTTGCTATTTTTTTTCTAAAAAGGGATATATTCATACTTTTAACTTTAAAATAGATGATTTTACAATGGAAATTGTACCACCTTATTAATGAATTATGAGCTTTTAGAACTAATATACTATTTTGGAAATTAGATTGAGGTTGATTTTGGTCCATTATTAATCCATTCTTATACCATTACTATTTAATCCAGTCAAACAAGATTTTGACCCTTTATACATTGTTATATCAGTTTAGTCCTGAACTTGATCTCGAGTAATATATTTATAGATTTACATGTTTTTACTATGGTTTTGAGTCACGACACATATTATATTTTTATCTCTGTGATCTAGATAGAGTAAATTTACTATGATGGTTATTAGAAGTCTTGATTTGGGACTAAATAATGTATATAGATATCTCGAGTCCCTTATGGTCCCTTTCATTCATGTGCCACAGTGCAAAAGATGGTTATTGTAGGTCCTTCCTTTGCTAGCAATTGAGATGGAGAATGTTCTTATAGTCGGTACATATGGCACTTGTATTGGATATGGTATTTCTAGTTTATGTTGCATTCATTCATTCATATGTATTGACTTCACCAATATAATTGTTTGGTGAGTATAACTATCAGCCTTATGAGGAATTGTATAAGTATAAGCTATGTTTGATATTTTTTGAGTGCTTGCTTAAACTCTTTTGGCTTATGAAGGACCAATTATATTATTGTCTCTTTGGACTGCCTGATTAATTTATTGTTGATTATTACTATTAGTTTGTTGTATGATGCTTATGGACTCGTACCAAGATTATTGGTATGTTTCTAATTACTTCTCTCTATAATGGTAAGTCGTGCTACTGATAGTTTACCTCATGGTTAGATACTTAGGTTAGAGGCTTTGAATATGCTATTATTAGCATTCCTACAAGGCTAGGATTACTTGCGATACAGGTTGGCTACCTTAAGTTATTACCTTTGAGTAATCCTTTATAGGAATATATATATATATATATATATATATATATATATATATATATATATATATATATATATATATATATATATATATGGTATTATGTATATCCTTCTCTTTCCTTATATATATTCATATTGTATATGTATCTTTTAACCATGTATTCTACTATATATCCTTTTTTCATTCTTTATTTGTATATTGTCTAGTGATATATGGTATTGCAAGCTAGTCCCTGATATCACGACCCAAACCAGGGCCTAGTCATGATGGATATCTCAAGCCCACCATGAGTTATAGATGACCCGCTTAACTTAACATCCCAAACACAATAAAAAAATACAGTGGAAGCCAATCAAATAGTAATATGAAGGATAGATAATCAAATGTAACCTCTATGAATCAAACAAACATCCATCCCACACTTCTCCATAAAAGCCTCTAAACCAGAATACAAAACTAGGTTGGGACATGCCCCCGACCATGAAAAATAGAGTTCACAATTTCCAAAATCTAAAAAGTAACCTAATGAAATGTCAAGGCTTTTCAATAGATGGAGGCTCACCACTTCACAGAAACTTGACCAATGCACCGCACCACCTAATGCTTCACATGAGTAACAAAAAAGACCTAGGACCCTACATCATCAAATAATATAGCGTCTAGGGATGGTCGGTGGGATAAACACTAGCATATAACTCAAGGAAAGTGATAAATTAATGCCATTTATAAAACCAATCAAAACCACATGTACACACGTTCATATATAAATATATAGGATGCCAGGATAGGGGAAAGGGTCATGAACATGAGATTATAAAATATTAGCCTGGAATGTGTAGATCTATCCATCCTAAGGGCACTCACTGGCTATATGCATTCAGCTCTCCCTGTTGAAAGGGGCCCAGTGCATATTTGCTGCATAAATCGAGTAATCTGAAGGAAGGGCTAAAGACACCAAGGATCTATCCATTCCCAAAGTATAATGTCTGAACCAAGTACACAGTCATATAGACCCCCACACCAGAAAACATGGTTTCCATAGCTAGTCCCCCTGGGACCTCCACCTTCACGATGAGCTACACAACCCTCTTTATGCCCAAATTAAAATCATTTCACACATAATCCCAACCATGAACTGAGGTGTCTTATTTTAAGGAATTTACCACTTGGTATCGTCCTACCAATTATGCTTGCAAACATATATAATCATGTCAATCCATTCTAATTAACCAATTGACTCCCAAGTCCCTTTTAAAGTCCAAAACAATAGCCACCAAAGAATTTCAAATTCATTTTTATTGATTTGTCTATTAATATAATGAAATGGTTAGAAAGACAAATTAGTGTATGCATATGTCCAAGTTCAAAACTAAATTTACCATGTGAGTTGAGGTTAATTCCTATTTCAAGCCAAAATCCATCAATTTGGAGAAACCTAAGTTCCTCGTTCGAATTTCCATAATAATGCACCCAATCACTCTTAAAAATTGTTAATCAAAGCGTGAATAACACATTCAAAATATGGGAAAACAATTCATGTAATTTAAAATAAAATCCCTTAACCCAATTTCAAACTCAACATATAAATCATATGAAATTGAATCAAATTATACCTTGATGTAAAATACAAGTTTTTTGGATTAGATACATTCCTAAAATAGCAAGAAATTAAAAGAAATCCAAAGTTGGGAGCTTGAGGGATGAATTCCATAGGAATCCTAGATTTCTCTTGCCTTGGGAGTTTAAGATGAAGAGAGAAAGTTTAATTTTTGATTCACTAAAGGTAAAGAGGCTATTTGAGTTTTTTCAATTCATGGGGTAGTAGCTGGATGGGAGGAAAAGACCAAAATGACCTTAATTAAATCGTTTAAGAAAACTAAGGACAATCATCATGGGTTAAGTAATGACTCATGAAGTTTGACCATGAGTCATTAACGAGACTCATTACCTGGAGATCAAAATCCTGGTACCCCACTGTTATGATCATGAGTCCCTCATCGCGACTTGTTGTCCCCCAACATGAGTCATGATGAAGACTTGTGATCAAGGAACAAAACCAAGTCTGGCTCGTTGTTAAGACAACAAGCCCCTCAAAATGACTCGTTACATCTTCTAATGAGTTGTACCTTGTACTCATTGTAAAGGGACCAAACGTGGCCAAACTCACAGCTGTAGTGACATGTTAGTCCCAGCAACTCGTTACATGAGGTCATGACTTGTGATAATGTAGAACCCAGATTAATTAATGCATATACATTATGTGAAAAGATGGATAATGTACCTGTAACCACATCCGAAAAAGCCTTTAAATTTTGTTGATCCGCTAGAGCATACGATTCTGAACTCCACTAGAGCTAGCTGATCCTTTGGCACCTCTAACATGACCTATAGGCTATACACCCCTTCCATAAGAAGGCACCAATGATGATAATGCAATGGCTGATCCAGTAGGTCGTGCCATACCATCCGTGCCACTTTGTGGGCATTCTCTCATCATATGCCCAGTTATACCACACCAAAAGCAAGCATTTTTCCCAAACCAAAATGCATCTAAATAAAGCTTTCCACATTACTTACATGGCTACCTAGGAGGTCTTAATTGGTTTATACTCCCTTGCTCTTGATACCCCATGGTTTGTGAACTCTGATTCTCACTTCTCTGCCCAAACTGATTGCCTTTAAACTCTTGAAACTATGGTGGAGCACTAGTTATAGAGTGATAAAATGATGGTCTTGAAGGTCTAGCATAAAATCGAGGTCTAAATTCTCCTTAGGATGCCACAAATTGCCCAATAGATCTGGCTCTCTTGGAATACCCTCTTTCCGATTCTTGTGTTCTTCTTCTTTGCCTTTGATCTTTCATTTTTTGAGTAAAAGATTGTATCTTTGCTATATTTATGTATTTGTTCAAAGTAGCAATAGTATAATCTATAACTAGATATAAATATAATCTATACACATATTGATAAACTCTATCATCTATAGTAGCTACGATATTAGGAGCATACCTAGCCAAAGAGTTAAATCGGAGGTTATACTCCCGCATGCGCGTATTTCCTTGGCAAAGACTAAGGAACTGATCCGCACGGGCCTCTCAAATCTCAAATAGAAGGTAATGATCAAGAAATTCCTCTTTAAACTCTTTCTAAGTAGCTGAAGGTTCATCGATAGCCCTAGATAGTTTCCAGTCTTCATACCAAAATATAGCTTTCTCTTTGAATCTATATGCTGCTAACTCAACTATCTCTTTACCTGATACATACATGACATCTAGAGACTTTTGGATTTGATCAATAAAGTCCTGTAGGTATTCATTAAGATTTGATCCGATGAATGTTGGAGGATCCAATTTAAGAAAATCCGGCGTGTGTAGGCTAGCTGCCCAATCTGTACGACTAGAACCTGCGGTTGGAATAGCTTGTCCTTGAGTTTGTCTAGAAACTATACCAGCCAAAAATTGCACCGCATTCCTTATATATTGGTCATTGGCATTGATAGGTGGTTCTGAGGTTGTTGTTCTTCCCCTTCTTAGCTCTTCTGGAGATGGAGGAGTAGAAGAGGTTTGTGATACAAACTCGGTTTGAACCTCACTTTGATTAGCTTGTCTAGGGGGTGACTTATTGGTCCCTTCTTCGGTAGCCATATCTACTCGCTTACCTGTATTCTTACTTTTTATTGTAACCGATATCCTTACTATAATGAGAAAAAATAGATTTACTAGTTAAATATAACTTTACCTACGACTTTGGCTCTATTGCACAATCTAAGATATAAAGAAAAAGGGACAACCCCTAAAGGTACCATAGCCTCTTGTTTATATATGAGGTGCACAACACACCCATAAGAAATACTATATATAGACACGGATTTGTAGACTCCCTAGGATGACCTGATCTGATACCACTTTTGTCATGCCTCAAATCCTATTGTGGCAGATAGGCACCTGTAATCATGAAGGCCCGAGAGACCCAATACATAACCTTTTACTTCTCATGCATGTAACTATAATAACCAAAGGTTTTACCATACATGGATACAATGCATTGATGAAAAATAAATGACAATCCCAAAACTATATATACCATACTTGGTCGTTGGGGCCGTAACATCTAAAAGATAAGACGCTATCATGCTTAACTTTACATTGGTCTACAAAGCTTCTAAAAGATACATAGGCCCTTAGTTAAGGATGTACAAACACCCACCATTCTCTTAACTACTGTACGGTACCAAAATATATAAAACAAACTCAGAAATTCCCGAATCAAACTGAAGCTCACCAATTGTCAGTAAGTATCTCTGCTCCTACTTGGGAGGTGTATGAGCTGAAGTACCTATACCTGTAGCATAAAATATAGGTCTCTCGTGAGGAAAGTCAGTACAAAAATATGTACTAAATATGTAAGGATGAAGGTACCACACATAATACAAAAGCTCAATAGAAATCAGGTACAAGTGCATAAATAGTGCTAGTAGACCACCTTTATATATACTTGTGGGACTGGGTACATTACCTTATTTTCTTCATTTTTACTCTTCTTAATTCATAATCTTTATAAGACATATAATGAAAATGACCAGCTGATCAGTGATAAATAAGAAAATCGGGATTGGCCCATGCTAGGCTTATGCCCTTGAGCTGCCACCCAGATATGAACATTGGGATCAGCCCATGCTAGGATTTTTCCCCTGAGCTACCACCCACATATAAAGGTATTGATATAGACCCATTCTAGGCTTATTCCCCTGAGCTGCCACCCATTTTACAGATTTGTGTTACTTTATTTAGCCTTTGAGATTGTTACCTTGGTGGTCATAACATTATGGTACCTTGAAATGATAATCTACCAATAAGAGACATATGAATAAAAACTTAATGCAATGTCTAATAGATATGGGGTAGATTATACACAAATGAAATATTTAGGATCTAGAAATAACTTATGGGTCTTATTTGACATAAAGGAGAACTCTTGAGACTTGCTAGTGAATGTAAAAATGCAGACTTGATAACAAGAATGTGGTAAGGTATTTTAACACATTAGAGAGTGGAAAAAATGTGGTTAGCTACATGGGAGATCATATGAAGCCATTATGTATCATCTACTATGAGAGGGCTTTAGAAGCTTACTTTGTACCACAAATGTTGGATTTCATGCAAAAAAATATGACATAGAGTAGCCTTACATACCTGGTCATACAACTCCAATGTTAACCCAATTAACTTCCTGACTTTAGGGCTACTTATCTACAATAAAGTATATAGTAAAACTAGTATTAGTAATCAACCGACACATTTGGGCTACTTAGCTCTACAAAAATAGTAGTCAGGCTGTAAGCCCTTAATTTATTAATCAAGAGTGCTATTTTAACCCACTTCTCCTCCAATTACATCCACATACCATACATATTCTTATAAGACACATCGAAAAAACTTTGGCTTTATTATAGTGTAATACCCCATACTTTTTTCTAGCTAATTTCATCTCAAGAATGTCTAGTATTATCTTGTAAACTAAATGATGGTTATTCCATGAGGAATTTTCTATATTTTCACTTTTTGTCATATGGGAAATTCAATAAGCTTTCCATCGATATAATATTCGCCCAAATCCAATAATCGGTCAGAAGTTATGACTATTTCAAGTTCCCATCATAAAACGATGCCATATTGGTTAGTGGCGCACCGCGCCATAAGCTAAAATGGAAATTGTCCTTTTCCAGTGTCTCAGCGTGATTTCTTATGCGTCTCTCCAAAGTTCCAGGTCACAAAGGAAGAGGAAACGTGATGGACCCGCGTCGCACCATCCCTCAATTTCTAAATTGTTAAAATCCAGTGACACGGCACGATAGCGCTGCATCGCACAAGGGTACAATTCGAGATATTTTCACTGAAATTAAATGACGCATTCAGGGTTAAAGGAGTCAACTTTCCACCCCTATTTAACACGTGATTCATCCACTTTTCACCCAAAATATACTAGTTTCTCTCAAGCTTCTCTCAAGAACAAGCTAGGGTTTTCATAGAAGATCCAATTTCAAGAAGGTTTCACTATCAATCCTCACAAAATCATGAACTAAGATATGCATAATGTTCATTCATGGACTCCTTTCATCCATGAAGCCCAAGAATCCCTTTTCTAAATTCAAGTTTATGGATTTTCTTATGAATTTCATGATTGGGCTGCTCTTGTTTATCTGGATAATGAGAAATTGAATTCTACTTCATGTTGGGTGATAAATTCTATGTGGGTTACATTATTATAGATATAGATTCATGCAAACATATGATTAAACCCTTGAATGAAGAAATTAGAATTAAACCATGATGTTTAATTATTGTACAATGATATTTACATGTACCATGCCTATAATATGTTTGATTAAATGCATAGATGAAGGAAAAGTCCCTAACTAGCACGGTACCACGAAATCCCCATGTATGTACAAGTTATGCCTATCATATGTTTTGATGAAATACTTCTATAAACGTATTATGGATTATGATATTAGTTATATATTCAAGTAATTTATGCTTGGTTAGTTTCCTTCCATCGAGTCCTAGGGGTACTCGTACCCGAAACATTAGATGTGTGCCTAGAGCCATGTCATGTTTTCACGATACTCTCGGTCAAGCTATGATCCTTAGACTTCAGACAGTATTATGACTCAGGAAATCTCCATGATCTCATGAACTCAGTCAATTATCAGATATCAGTAGTATTTCGTCAGTCAACTAAATTTAGTAACACAACCCATGTTCAGTTTAGTAAATCATGTTCAGAGTCTATTTAGATGGGAGTAGGAATTAGCACCGAGTGAACCCAAGGATGGGAACACACACTATTAGATGAGGGTGTGATTCTTAGAAGTCATCCTTACATTTTAGAACTATGTAGCCAGCATAGATTGAGACATCAACACTGTCCGATAAGGGTTGTTGAGATGGATAATCATTGTCAGATAAGGGCCCCACCATTCTCGTATAGGGGACATTATTGATAACGCTCAATCTACAGCTCTCGTGGGAGTGTAAAGCGGTCGTTAGCAAATATAGAACCCAACCTGGGTTGGGTGTCGATCCCACAGGGAATAGCTTGGCCAACAAGTAAGTAAAATTACTAGACTTTTAGTGAAAGTCTCGTAAAAAGGGGGGATTGTAATGTGTAACCAAAACAATAAAGTAAAAGATGAAAATAATAAAGTAAAGAGAGAAAGATTGTTACGTAAGTTGTAAACAATGAGAATTGAAGCGTTGGGGTTATGTCCACCTTCTGAGGTATACGTCTCTATCGGCTATGAGTGTGTAGAGTCTTGACATGCAATTGCTTATAGAGAATTGTAGTCGATGGTAAATCCAAGCGTCTCTCGACCTGAACAAGGACTATTTCACTTTAACTCTCTCGAGATTAAAGCGTGTCTAACGGTACGAATTCTCCAAGAGGTTAGTCCAGTTACGACACTAGCTTTTTATTAGGAAAGGGTGTCCTACTACCTTGACATTATCTCTTTTCCAGACAAATAACCTTTCTCTCGAACAAGTTAAATGTTAGACTGGCGTTATTCTTGCATTTGCAACCGCAAAGAATGTAGATTAATATGAAGAGCGTAATGATATAAGCAATATACGTGTCTTGAACTCACAACTCACAACAGTAGATAGTAACTCATTCGGCTTCCATAACCCCAACTAAGAGGTTTAGTTACCCATGAATGCGAAGGATATCACGTTTTGCATGGTGGATGGCGTGAGAAGTGGGTGTTTAGGCGTGTGGTTTTGGTGATTCCCTAGCAAGTAACGATTCTCTTGTTGTGGAATAGATGAATAGAAGAGTAGATTAGAAGTGTTTGTGGTGGAAGATGAGAGGGATGGAAGAAAATTAATTGTTGAATTAAGTGAAGAATGAATTAAAAATCTCTAACATGATAGGGTATTTATAATACTCCTATCCTACTCCTACTAAGATAATGAAATAAATAACCAAATCCTAATATACTAATGAAATCCTTGACCCAAATGTACTAGGGTAAGGTTACAATATCATAATCCAAATAGACTAGTAAAACACATAACCTAATTATACTAGGTTAATGTATCTTTGTAACAATCCAGCTTTGTGTCTGTAAGTCCCCAAAGTCTTCAGAAATGCTGTTTTAGCCCGGGACAGATTTTCCATGCAGCAGATTTGGTCCTTAGGCGTCCAGCTCCTTTCTACTTCGTTTGTGAGCTTTTTTTTGCGTCAAGTAAGCCGTAAAATGCTGTATTTTGCATCATTTATACCTGAAACTTTCCTAATCATGTTTGTCAGCTCATTTACAGGAAAAAGGACTAAAAGTGCATGAAATAGATAATTAGTTCTCAAAACTAGGCTAAAATATGGGCAAAATATATTGATATAGGCGTGTAAATTCGCCTATCATCAACACCCCACACTTGCAGGTTTGTTCGTCCTCGAACAAAATATCATGTCCTTCTAAGCATCGACTTAAGGTTTTTACAGCAACAACACAAAACATTTATCAAGACAAGCACAACAATTATCAACAAAGAGTAGCTTTTCGATTATAAGTAGAAACAATTTAACCTCAAGCATAGACTCATGATGGTGATCAACTCGCATGCAAACGTTAAGGTACATAGAATCATATACAACTACCCAAAGCTCATCAACCATGTGTGTCTCACAATATAGTACCCATAATTACTCACAAATATAGCATATTTTTCAAACATGGGTATCAAAATGTCCTTGCTCTCACTCTCACAAAGAATTCATATGTAGCAACTAATGACCATAGGCTTGCCCTTAATGTAGTACTCCACTAAATGTCAGAATGTTAAATTAGGATCAAGTAGGTCTTTTGATGGTTGTAATGTAGGCTAAGGGACGGGTAGGACTATTTTGGCCAAGAATAGTGACTAGGTTCCTAAGCGCTTTTAATACATCACTTTGTATCATTGACACTTTTTTTCTTTCAACCTTTCTTTATTTTATTCTTCCACCCTTGTTCTCATCTTTTGTTTTTCAATTTTAAGCACAACTCACTTTTCAGCTTTCTTTTCCTTTTTCTTTTCACAACATACCTCTTATGATAGCACTTTCTTTTTCATAACACATTCAAGCACCCTACTCACCCAATTTCCTCTTATGTTGTCACATGACTTTTTCACTTTAAAGCACTTAGGAATTTGGATCAAATTACGGTCTTAAAAAAAATGGATTAGGTTTACATACAAGGTTGTCAAAGAAATAGGCTAAAGGCTCAAAAGGGTTTAACTAGGATGATGTTCATGGGTAGGTAAAACTGAAGGTAAACAAATATAGGTTGCCAAAGAAATGCCTAAATCATATCCTAACTTACACTCCTTATTTTCGCTTTGCATACATACCAGGCAAGTTCTAGCATCAGCCACAAACATAGAATATACTATTATCTCGCACACACAAGGCACATGGTCGACTTGTTTGGAAGTAATATAGACTCTCGTCCCAACAATTGAAGGAATTGAATCACACAATATCTCATAATAAGTCACAACTAGAGCCTAAACGTCTCAAAAGTCATAATTGTAGCACATACTCTTGTTCTAATCTCATGCTGCCTATCAAAATAATGTCATGCGTAGCTAGAAAAATTTGACTCCTAAACAAAAAAAATGGATGGACTCAAAAGAAAAAAAACAAAGTAAACAAGCAAACATAGGTGCAAACAAGGAAGTATAGCATGCAGATTCTGCCACCCCACACTTAGACGGGACACTGCCCTCAGTGGAAAATAAATGCGAAGAACCTGGTTTAGTCGGACTCCTCATCAATGTCGGGGGTCATACCCCCTTCATCTGAATCATCATAAGAGTCATCGTCAGAGTTCTCCTCATCATCAGAATCAGGCAAGCGTCTATCATCATCAGTTGGCACGTCATCGTCCAGAGGTTCCTCAAAATATACGCCCACTCCACACATCTCCCGGGCATGCCTGTTCATTGGGTAGTCGTGGTCCAGCTGTTGGAGCTCTTCAGCAGTTGGAATACGTCCACCACTCATCATAGTGAATCGTGTCATGCCATAGAGATGACGGAAGAAACTCTCATCACGAGCATGTCTCTCCGCAGTAGTAAGGTTGACTCCATGAGTTGTTTTAGCATCTTTGACCTTTGTGAGGTCAACCTTCTTTGGGTTATGTGGGAGTTTGTGGTCAGCTGGTTCCTCTTCTATATCCTCCTTCCGCAACATTGCTGTCAACAAATTGTCGAATGTGAAATGGGACCTTCGGTGGAGTCTGGCCTTCCTTATGGTAGATCGAATGATTGCCCCAAAGTTGATAGGGACATTCGTCATCAACGCATAAACCAAACACACTCTATCTCTTGATATCTTGGTGTATTGTGTCCCAGGAATAAGGCATGAGTTGACAATGCGCATCCAGATTCTTGCTTCCCTATTTAGTGGAGCATAGGGGAAGGTTTTGTGACGGCCTGTTTCCTTATGTCTGCCCCATCTTGCCATCGATCTGCTTCCATAAAGCGTGTGTCTTATCGCTCTGTAAGGAGGCCTGTTGTACAGCTCTTTGTATGGTGCAGGGTCGACCAAAGGTAGGCCAAGAAAAGAGTTGATCCAATCCGCTGTAAGCTGTAACACTTGGCCCCGAATTTTTACTTCATTGCCTGTTGTGTTCGGCGACCAGTTGGCATAAAACTCTCTTGTTAAGTCAAGATTACACTCTCCCATGTCGCGGAAGATGAAATCTAGCTTCAAAGCCATTATTTTAGCCAACATTGCGGCTCCTTCTTTGCTAAGGTCTCCTTGTTGATCAAGTCGACGTGCACATATTTCTTTTCTTTGTTGCTGCTGTACCATGCCTTGGCTTCTTCCTCAAGAACCCATTTTATTCTGAACATTCTGCGTGGTAGGTGTGCTGAAGATGATTCTCCTTGGTCTTTTCGACTTCTCTTCTTGTCCTTTCGGGACGTGGTAGCCTTCTCCTTGCCTTGCTTTGCTTTAGGTGCCATTGTACCTGAGACTAGAAATAATGTTAGTTGCAGCACAATCTCACTTTATACAATCTATATGCAAGCATTAGGGGTACCACCCCACACTTAATCTTGTTAGCACAAATCAGTGAAGTAAAAGTGGTCGAGTACTCAGATTTCGTCGACATACGTTTTAGGATTGTATTCCGACAAGAAAATCAGCATTACATCACTTATTTGCAGCCATTGGACTACTTTCATGGTGGATATAGCAACACTACAACCTAGGGGTTACCACATGGAATTATTATTCTTACAACAAGCACAACCTCCTAAATCGATAGGCACTATAACCTTATCCCGATGGCCGGGATAGTCTATCATGTAATCATCCAACCAACAATCTTAAGCAATATTCATAGCCATATCAGTTCAGCAATTATCATAACAATGCTATCGAAACAAAATTCAAGTCGGAAACAAGTCAAGAATTCCCTACGTATATATTCAATCACACGATCTTGTAATAATTATCCAAACACATGAACGTCACCACCAATCTCACATGATTTAGCAAAATATAATAAGCATATCAACGTAGTACTTACGATAAATAGATGAATAATAAGAGAGTACTTACTTGCTTGAAGATTGTGGAGAAGTTGTTGTGAATTGGAAGAACAAAGGAAGAAAATTTTGAGAGGATTTGGAGTGTTATGCGGCGCCTTTAGGGTTGTTTCTAATGTGGTTGTGTTATAAAACCAAGTCCCCTTTATATAGGAAGAGTATGGGTCGGGTTATGACCCATTTACAATCGGATTTGGGGACAAGATCACCACATATGCGGCGCATATCTCTCGGCATATCAATGACATATGCGGCGCATTGTCCATGGCATAATGGGACATATGCGCCGCATAGTCTATGGCATTTCTAGACATATGCGCCGCATAGTCTATGGCATTTGGTATCAGTATCTCAAATGCCATAGCATAGGCGGCGCATAGTCAAAAGCATACCTAGGAATAGGCGGCGCATAGTGTATAGCACACTAGATTCCGAGTCCTTAGGCTATAGAATAGGTTGTGCATCGTTCGTGGCCTATCTTTACCAAGGCCTAGCCTTCCTCGAAGCCTATTATGACGTGAGAAAGGCTCAATTCATTGCCTTATGCATCACCATTCCTAACTTACCGATTTTACCATACAATGCGACCAAATCGTCAATTGAAATCAATCTCCTCGTTGCATACTTCTTGCACCTATATTAGCTCAAAACAAATGAAAATGATTAGTACGATGGGTTGCCTCCCACCAAGCGCCTTAGTTTTGGTCATGGCACGACTCTTATTTTTGGATTTTCATTAATCAAAAAGAAAAAATAATAAAACGATGAAATGATAAAACGATAAAACGACAAAACAATAAAACAATAAAACGATGGGTTGCCTCCCATCTAGCGCCTTATTTATTGTCGTGGCTCGACGTAGTAATCTCGAGTACTTAGACTTCGTCGAGATAAGTGATGGCCATGTCATTCATCGAGTCAAGAGGACCGATATATGGCTTGACACGTTGGCCATTCACTTTGAAGATAACACCCTCATTGTTTTCCAATTCGACTACTCCAGACGAGTAGACTTGGATGACTTTAAATGGACCAGACCATTTCGATTTTAACTTACCTGGGAAGAGCTTGAGTCTGGAATTAAAGAGTAGTACCATGTCACCTTTTTGGAAGTTTCGTCGAACAATCCGCTGATCATGATACTTCTTCATCCGCTCCTTGTATAAATCTGATCTTTCATATGCATGGAGACGAAATTCATCTAGTTCGTTCAGCTACTCCAACCTCAGGTTCTTCACATCATCCCAATTCAGATTCAAGTGCTTCAATGCCCACAATGCCTTGTATTCAAGCTCGATGGGTAGATGACAAGCCTTCCCATAAACTAGCTGATAAGGTGACATGCCAATGGGTGTCTTGAATGCAGTCCTATACGCCCATAGTGCATTATCTAGCTTTCGAGACCAGTCCTTCCTGTTCGCATTAACCGTCTTGGCAAGGATTTGTTTGATCTCGCGGTTGGAAACCTGAACTTGTCCACTGGTTTGGGGATGATAAGGCGTAGCTACCTTGTGTTGCTTGACTCCATACTTGGCCAATACAGATTTGAATAGCTTGTTGCAAAAGTGAGATCCTCCATCACTTATGATAGTACGAGGTACTCCAAAGCGAGAGAAGATATTCTTCTTTAAAAACGCTACCACACGCTTTCCTTCGTTGTCGGCCAATGCTACAGCTTCAACCCATTTTGACACATAATCCACAGCAACCAAGATGTACTTCATTCCAAACGAATTCTCGAATGGTCCCATGAAATCAATACCCCACACATCAAAGAGTTCTACCTCCAGAATTTTGGACATGGGCATTTCATGGTGTTTTGAAATAGCACCTTGGCGTTGGCATTGGTCACACCTTCGCATGTAGTCATATGCATCTCTGAATATTGTAGGCCAATAATAACCTCTTTGCAAGACTTTCCTTGCCGTTCGATTCCCTGCATGATGTCCTCCAACTTGCGAAGTGTGGCATGCTTCCAATATAGTAGGCACTTCTTCATGGGATATACATCGTCGAATGATACCATCCGCGCATCTTCGAAACAAATAAGGCTCATCCCAATAGTAGTGCTGAACGTCATGCATAAACTTCCTCCTCTGGTGGTAAGCTAAATTGGAAGGTAACACATTACTCACCACAAAATTTGCAAAATCGGCATACCATGGTAATTTCTCCATTGTTGTTGCTAGTATCTCCTCGTCAGGGAATGCATCATCAATCTGATTTTCTGGTTGCGCCACATACTCATTCTCAAGTCTGGATAGGTGATCCGCCACTTGGTTCTCGCAACCTCTTCTATCTTTGACTTCGAAATCAAACTCTTGCAGCAGCAATACCCATCGAATCAGCCTTGGTTTTGCATCCTTCTTTGTCATTAGATACCTAAGAGCTGCATGGTCTGTATGAACGATCACCTTAGTACCCAGTAGATAGGCACGGAACTTCTCAAACGCATACACAACCGCTAAGAGCTCTTGCTCAGTAACAGTGTAGTTCCTTTGGGCTTCATTTAGGACCTTACTCGCATAGTAGATAGGATGAAATAATTTCTCCTTTCTCTGTCCAAGAACAGCACCAACGGCTACACCAGTAGCATCACACATGACTTCGAACGGGAGCGTCCAATCTGGTGCTACCATGATAGGGGCTTCAATGAGTTTTTCTTTAAGGCATTCGAATGCCTTTAAGCAATCATCATTAAAGTCAAACTTCGCATCTTTCTCCAATAGTTTGCACAATGGACTAGACATTTTGGAGAAGTCTTTGATGAATCTACGATAAAACCCAGCATGGCCAAGAAAACTACGAACTCCCTTCACCGAAATTGGAGGTGGTAGCTTCTCAATTACCTCTATTTTAGCGCGATCAACCTCTATTCCTCTTTCGGAAATCTTGTGCCCAAGAACGATTCCTTCTTTTACCATAAAGTGGCACTTCTCCCAATTCAGCACAAGGTTGAACTCTACACATCTTTGCAATGCCATGCTCAAGTTTGCCAAACATGCTTCAAAAGACTCACCAACAACTGAAAAGTCGTCCATAAATACCTCCAAAGTGTCTTCTACCATATCAGAGAAAATAGATATCATACAACATTGAAAGGTGGCTGGTGCGTTACACAACCCGAATGGGATGCGTTTGAATGCAAAAGTACCATATGGGCATGTAAACGTTGTCTTCTCTTGGTCTTCGGGGGCAATACAAATCTGATTGTAACCTGAATAACCATCCAAGAAGCAAAACCATCCTTTCCCCGCTAATAGATCTAGCATTTGGTCCATAAATGGCATGGGGAAGTGATCCTTGAGCGTCCAAGAATTCAGCTTGCGGTAGTCGATGTATACTCTCCATCCAGTAACGGGCCTGAGTGGAATAAGCTCATTCTTTGCATTCGCAACCACCGTCATACCTCCTTTCTTGGGAACACATTGTACTGGGCTTACCCATGTACTATCAGAAATAGGATACACGACTCCTGCGTCTAACCACTTGATAATCTCCTTCTTCACCACTTCTTGCATTGGTGGGTTTAGACGTCTTTGATGTTCAATGGTGGGTGTGCACTTTTCTTGAAGCTGAATTTTATGAGTGCAAATCCCAGGTGGAATACCAATGATATCCGCAATGGTCCATCCAATAGCTCTAATATACTTTCGTAAAATTGCAATAAGAGCTGCAACTTGTTGCTCACCCAAATCGGCTGCCACTATGACTGGAAGAGTATTTCTGCTTCCTAAGAATGCGTACTTCAAATGGCTTGGCAGCTCCTTCAATTCTAACGTGGGTGATTCTTCAATAGATGGCTTAGCTGGTGGTGTGGGTCGATTCATGAGATCAAGATCCGGCTTCTTGGGGGTATAGCGATATGTCCCTAATCCCGATAGAGCACAAATATCTTCATCAGAAATTTCAGCATCATCATTCTCTCCTTTCATGAGCGAAACCTCCAAAGGATCATCAAGAATTTGTTCTTCTTCAAGTCGTTCTTCCTCGTCATCAACGACAACATCAGCCACAGAAAATACACTCAGATCTTTGGGTTGCTTCATTGATTTGCAAACATCAAAGCGAACCACTTCGTCATTTATTCGGAATGAAAGCTCATTAGCTCTCAAATCTATGAGCACACTTCCTGTAGCAAGGAAAGGGCGTCCCAAGATTATGGGAACCTCTGAATCTGCTTCACAATCCAAGATGACAAAGTCTGCTGGAAATATAAATGAAGATACCTTCACCAAGACATCGCATAGAATACCAACCGGTTGTTTTACCGACCTATCCGCCATAACAAGCCTCATATTAGTTGGTGTAGGATCTCCTAACACCAACTTATTATAGATTGATAATGGCATCAAATTGATGCTGGCTCCTAAGTCACACAATGCTTTAGCAAAGTCCAAAGATCCGACGGTGCAAGGAATCGTGAAAGCTCCGGGGTCGGCCTTCTTCTGAACTATCGATTGAGTAGCTATTGCACTACAATGATGCACATCATCCTTCAGCTTATAACTTGCAGCCCTCTTTTTAGTCAAAAGATCTTTCATAAACTTCGCATACCCAGGCATTTGTTCAAGTGCCTCTACCAATGGGACATTAATGGTCAGCTGCTTCAACATAGTCATAAATTTGCTGAACTTAGTGTCATTGGCCACCTTCTTCAATCTTTGTGGAAAAGGTGGTGGTGGGTATGGAAGTGTTCTCTCCACGGCTTTCTTCTCCTCTTGCTTCCGTTTATCATTTTTTTCAGGCTGCACGTCACTAGGTAGCACATCCTTGACGTTTGAGGTAGTTGTTGCGGCTTCTTCTCTTGTAACATCACTAGGTATGGCATCAATGTCTGCTGCTACGTCAACCACTTGTTTGCCTTTTGCTGAAGTTTCCAGAACCTTACCACTTTTGGTAGTGATGGCCATGCATGACCCATCATTCCTTGGGTTTTGCACAGTATTGCTTGGTAAGGTTCCGGTCTTTCTTTGATTGAATGCTGCTGAAAGTTGGCTCAATTGCTGCTCTATTTGCTTGATAGAAGTGGAATGAGAATGAACTAATTGCTTCATGGAGGCCAAATCATCAATCACCTCCTTAACTCCCGCGCTCGTTGCTTCCACTCCTTTCAATAACTTAGCCATCATGTCTTCCATAGAATTAGATGTGGTGGTATCACGTTTACCAGGGGGAACGTACAAACCACTATTTTCATTATTTTTCTTCCAACTACCTTGGTCTTTGCTTTCAGATTTATCATAATAGTTCCGACCTTGGTTTCCTTGGGCATTCCCACGGAAACCCCCCTGATTGTTCAAGTAGTTGGCCTCCTCTTCAGAATCAGATTCGTCTCTTCTTTTTAGCGCTACAGCTTTCACTTTTTCAGTCTTCCCTGATAATAAGTGCTTTGTCAGAAGATCCAATTGTGTTTTCATGTGCGCCATGTCTTGCTCACGTTCTTCTTCTCTTCTTCTTTGGTCTGCAGACATGCCAATAGATAAAGTGGGGCTTGCTACCTCAGAATCCCTGGTGTGCCAAGCTCTACTTTGCTTTGTCATGCGATCTAGCATATTGCTTGCTTGACCAAAGGTGAGGTCCATGAAAGAACCTCCATCTGCGTTGTCCACCACTGGTTTAGTTATTGAATTCAAGGCTCTATACAAGATCTCCATGAGGTGAACATTAGTCATGTGATGGTTTGGGCATCTCGCTAGCTTTGTCTTGAACCTCTCCCATGTTTCGTGAAGAGCTTCAGAGGGAAGCTGACGAAAGTTGCTGATTTCATCTCTCAATTGAGCCCTCTTGGATGGCGGAAAGAATCTTTCTAAGAAAGCGTCTCTCAATTGCCTCCAATTTGTAATTGAATCAGGAGTCAGCCCATTCAACCATAGTGTTGCCTCCCCAGACAGAGACAATGGAAATAGACGTAATCGAATAACATTCTGACCAACACCAGGATTGTCAAAAGACTTGCATGTAGAAATAAAGTTGATGAGATGCATATTCGGATCATCGCCTGCTAGTCCACCAAATAATCCCTTGAGTTGCAATAACTGAATCATGGTGCTAGTGATGTTGAACTTGGCTTCGGGCGCTAATGGTGGTGGAATTATAGCTCCTGTGGCTCCGGCACCATCAAGATCATCATCATCATCGTCGAAAGCTGGTTGCAAAGGTTGGCGATCATACCTATACCGCGCTTGTCGACCTCTTCGATTGGCAGGTGTTATAATTTCAGCATCACGCCTAGTGTTCAGTAACTCGTCATCACCTAAATCTTCATCGTCAGGATTTGTTGCTCGTCCAGGATTATCAATGTTTTGTTGTTGGACTTGAGCAGCGGCAAGAGCAGCTAATCTTGCTTGCTCGTGTTGAGCAGCCATCCTATCGATTTCAGCTTGTGCTTCCATTCTTCTAATTCGTTGTGGTTCCGGATTGATTGGTAATAACGGTTGACATGTACTTCTAGTATGGGGCATGCACTAAAGTAAAAACCTGCAATAAACAAAAACAAAAACTAAACGTAAAAGTACGAGAATCTTTAACCAAAGGGTCTAGTAATTATCACGAACTTGATTGACACTCGTATTCCCCGGCAACGGCGCCAATTTTTGATAACGCTCAATCTACAGCTCTCGTGGGAGTGTAAAGCGGTCGTTAGCAAATATAGAACCCAACCTGGGTTGGGTGTCGATCCCACAGGGAATAGCTTGGCCAACAAGTAAGTAAAATTACTAGACTTTTAGTGCAAGTCTCGTAAAAAGGGGGGATTGTAATGTGTAACCAAAACAATAAAGTAAAAGATGAAAATAATAAAGTAAAGAGAGAAAGATTGTTACGTAAGTTGTAAACAATGAGAATTGAAGCGTTGGGGTTATGTCCACCTTCTGAGGTATACGTCTCTATCGGCTATGAGTGTGTAGAGTCTTGACATGCAATTGCTTATAGAGAATTGTAGTCGATGGTAAATCCAAGCGTCTCTCGACCTGAACAAGGACTATTTCACTTTAACTCTCTTGAGCTTAAAGCGTGTCTAACGGTACGAATTCTCCAAGAGGTTAGTCCAGTTACGGCACTAGCTTTTTAATAGGAAAGGGTGTCCTACTACCTTGACATTATCTCTTTTCCAGACAAATAACCTTTCTCTCGAACAAGTTAAATGTTAGACTGGCGTTATTCTTGCGTTTGCAACCGCAAAGAATGTAGATTAATATGAAGAGCATAATGATATAAGAAATATACGTGTCTTGAACTCACAACTCACAGCAGTAGATAGTAACTCATTCGGCTTCCATAACCCCAACTAAGAGGTTTAGTTACCCATGAATGCGAAGGATATCACGTTTTGCATGGTGGATGGCGTGAGAAGTGGGTGTTTAGGCATGTGGTTTTGTTGATTCCCTAGCAAGTAACGATTCTCTTGTTGTGGAATAGATGAATAGAAGAGTAGATTAGAAGTGTTTGTGGTGGAAGATGAGAGGGATGGAAGAAAATTAATTGTTGAATTAAGTGAAGAATGAATTAAAAATCTCTAACATGATAGGGTATTTATAATACTCCTATCCTACTCCTACTAAGATAATGAAATAAATAACCAAATCCTAATATACTAATGAAATCCTTGACCCAAATGTACTAGGGTAAGGTTACAATATCATAATCCAAATAGACTAGTAAAACACATAACCTAATTATACTAGGTTAATGTATCTTTGTAACAATCCAGCTTTGTGTCTGTAAGTCCCCAAAGTCTTCAGAAATGCTGTTTTAGCCCGGGACAGATTTTCCATGTAGCAGATTTGGTCCTTAGGCGTCCAGCTCCTTTCTACTTCGTTTGTGAGCTTTCTTTTGCGTCAAGTAAGCCGTAAAATGCTGTATTTTGCATCATTTATACCTGAAACTTTCCTAATCATGTTTGTCAGCTCATTTACAGGAAAAAGGACTAAAAGTGCATGAAATAGATAATTAGTTCTCAAAACTAGGCTAAAATATGGGCAAAATATATTGATATAGGCGTGTAAATTCGCCTATCATCAATTATCATATGAGGGTAGCCCACAGCTTGCCCTTACTGGTGGTGTGGTATTGACACCCTTCTAATTGGGGTTACATATTGGACCCCAACACAACCATAATGGAATATCAGGGGTATGTCGGTTAGATAACTACTTCCCATAATTTCATATTACAGAATTAGGACTGTCAGATATAGTCAATCAGTCTCAGTAATAGAACTCAGATAGTTCTTAAGATTTCAGGACTATCAAATACAATCAACTTAGATACAATACAGAACTTAGATAATTCCATCAGATTCAGGACTGTTAGATACAGTCACTCATGTTATCAGTTATATTCATATTCAGTAATCATATCATCATAGTTTTAGTGTCAGTTGTTATGTCTCATGCATGTATTCTCACTCTCATGATAGTTAGTTAGTTATTATTATTGTTTATGCATATAAACCTTATGCATTTAGCCTACCTCACATGTATACCATTACAATCAAAGTACTGATGTATTTACGCTATGGTGTCTTATACCATAGGTTTAGAGACACAAGCTCCAGAGCAACAGCAGATTCTAGATATCCACAGACAGTGTTAGAAGTGAGTCCTCATCTTTTGAGGACATGATTATTTTTCCTATATCTTATTAATCAGTTTATTAGTTGGAGTTAGTTGGGGACATGTCCCATCAACTCCTTACTTAGACAGTTCAGTCAGTTAGAGGCTTTCTAGACTATCATGTTTCAGACTTTAGTATGTTCAGTTTTGTTTTGGGTATTCCATTACCCCACACAAATGTTATATCATTCAGATCATGTTCAGTATTGAACCTTATGGCCTTTCAGTTAATATTTCTGCATTATAAAGTACTTTATGCAGTATATAGGTACAGATATCAGTCATGGGTTAGCTTGTGGTCCTTTGGGGTCATGAGCACCATATAGCATTCCAGATACTAGATTTGGGGTATTACATACAACCTCCAAATAATGTATAAAACAAAATGCACAATAAACATATACAACAATTAATTCGGTGGTGTACCACCACATCTTTCTTCTATATTTCAATATGAACTAATCACACCTTTCCTCAACATCAATCTAGAATCCCCCAACATATACACACAAAATAGTCAACAAAACAACCCCAATTTAACTTTTGTCGCAACAACCAAATATTGAACTCATCATCCGTTGAGTTCTCAATAACAACATATCCATAATTCTTTCCCAAATTCATATATAAGGAGGACAAAATAGAGCAGTCACCTTACCTTAATCTTCTGCAACTTGTCCTTTTAATTTGAACTCTTCAAGATCTTCTACTTTCCTTCACACTTTAGACCAAAGAAGAAAAGAGATGTCTCTTAATAACAAAGAAAAGTGAGCAGGTAGATTGTTTTATATTCTACCATATGTTTACAATTAGGCATGTATAGAAAAAATTAAGCTAAACCTTAAGTGTTTTCACTTACCTTGGATTGAAAAGGTTGGGGTTTCTTTAAGAACTCTAGAAAGAAAAATAGGGTTTCTTCTTGTTGTTTTAGAGAGAGCAGAGAGAATTTGTGAGATACAATCCTTTTTGTGACTTAGAAATGAAGAAAAATTACCAGCAACTTGGCCTTATAAAGGCCCTATTTTGGCCACCTCCTTAGCTACATTTTTGACCTTAAAATTGGTCCAAGGAGGTGATGCACCTACTTAAGGAGTTCAAGCTGCTCGAAAGGTCAAAGAAGGTGATGTACCTACTTGCTTAATTATTAGTTGAGCTTAATTAAATTAGGCCTTGGTATACTTAAGGATTGTGCCTTTTCTCCATTTTTCTACTTCTTTTACTTAATTTGGGCCTAAATAAGTATACTAATAAAGGCCCAAATCCGATCCATGGACTTGGTCCATTAACTTGGATCATATAACTCAAGTAGGTGACTCATCTACTAGCTTAATTAAGTCAAGCAAGCCCCTCAACAAATTACTCCATTTTTAGTTCTTAATTCCTTTAATCTAACTTAAAACTTGTATACACTTGGTCACTTTAAACTTTAGATTAAAATACTAGCTTAGATCCCAAGTTTAAATAGTTATATTGAAATTAACTTGGTTGCATCACATTAAAACATATGGGCAGCATGTAGAATCTAAAATTATTACTCTCCAGAAGAAGTTCGAAGACGAAATTTGCTCTTTGGAATAGGTACTGGTGTACCATTTCCTTTTTATTACGTCCTTTGGGAGGTACCAGCAGACTTAGAGAGCTTTAAGGTCAGGTATATATTCCTCATCGGATTTAATGACGAGTAAGCTCGGGTCGTCCTAATTTTTGGCGGGATATGGTAGGAGGGGGTTCCATATTCGAGGCTATAGGGCTGCCTGGATCATAAGGATTCTCAGTTTCTAGGGACTCATGGACCCTGGTGTGTTGTTGATAATAGACTTTCGGGATAGGACCAGAGAAGTCGACTCCTCTTATATTGCCCTTGTCATTACTATTATCATTTTCTTCACTTCTCTCCTGGGTTTTTGAGGTGGAAGCTCTGTTCGATATAGATCTTCGAAATGAAGAATTCCGAGAGGTCTCAAAACCTAAGAATTTGAGATCGATAGATCCATCAGGGTGTTGAATAACCCTTTCTATTTGTGATTTTTCCGGATAGGTACGGAGAGGCTAGGTGATGACATCAAAGTGCCATTCATTGCTATGGATGACTTCATCCCAGACCAAAGATTTGGGAACAAAGACATTGCTTCTGTCTTTATTTGCCTCCATGAGGGTAGTGACACCCCTAGGGCTTGTGAATCTAGCTTTGGGGGCTAGAGTTGAACCCATTAGTCTATAATATACTCTGTATATTGTTGCTATTTCTCTAGTATTATCCTTACTATTCATGTTTTTTGTTTTAACATTAAGAGTTAAAATATCCATGATGTTAGGATCATTAATATCTACTGAGAAATTAGGGTAGCAATTAAAGTATACCGGGCCGTCGGCTAGGTTACTTTGGATAACCCCTAAGAGAGAATCGTTAAAGTTTAATAGACGGGCATCTCTTAGGATAGAACAAACAGGGATGTCTAGACCCTGTCTAAAGAGTGGCTTAATGGCCACTTGAACAAGTCCAATATGCAGGTAATTAAACTGATTTTTAAATCGGATTATATCAAGCTCATTTAAAAGTTGAATAATTTCTAAAGAATTATTAATGGAAATAGTGGACTCAGAGGTCTTTATATTATGCTTCTTTAAAAAGCTAAATTTACCGACTTGATAAATCGTACTAAAAGATTCTTCTGGAATACTCCAGTTTTGAAGATTATTTTCAATATTAGCAATCAGAGTTGCTTGAGAAGATAAGTTAATAGTATTTTTAGTATGAATGTTGGAATTCATTTTGAGAAAATACTGTCTAGAGACTGACTGGGAAAGCAGAGATTTTTCACATAAGCAAGCATAAAACAATTATCAACTATGATTCAACCTATGAAAAATTATAACCATACATCTATGGCTTATGGGATCTAACAAGTCTTAATGGCTTTATAACATACTTCTCTTAGTGTTATCTTAGTGACGGGACTACCAACAGGGTCGAATGCTTAGCTTAGCGGAGACCACACTTTCAGGCTGACCAACGTCTAAGACCGGAAATTAATAGGTTCCTTCAAACACTCAGAGAGAAGATGAATACCCCATACTTAAGTAAACCCCATTATAAGACATGATATATTAAAATAATTTATTATAAGTATTATCATAGATGATTAGAGTAATATGCAATCTTATATGAAAATAGCTTCCCATGCTCATATAAGATTGCATATTACTCTAATCATCTATGATAATACTTATAATAAATTATTTTAATATATCATGTCTTATAATGGGGTTTACTTAAGTATGGGGTATTCATCTTCTCTCTGAGTGTTTGAAGGAACCGATTAATTTCCGGTCTTAGATGTTGGTCAGCCTGAAAGTGTGGTCTCCGCTAAGGTAAGCATTCGACCCTGTTGGTAGTCCCGTCACTAATATAACACTAAGAGAAGTATGTTATAAAGCCATTAAGACTTGTTAGATCCCATAAGCCATAGATGTATGGTTATAATTTTTCATAGGTTGAATCATAGTTGATAATTGTTTTATGCTTGCTTATGTGAAAAATCTCTGCTTTCCCAGTCAGCCTCTAGACAGTATTTTCTCAAAATGAATTCCAACATTCATACTAAAAATACTATTAACTTATCTTCTCAAGCAACTTCGATTGCTAATATTGAAAATAATCTTCAAAACTGGAGTATTCCAGAAGAATCTTTTAGTATGATTTATCAAGTCGGTAAATTTAGCTTTTTAAAGAAGCATAATATAAAGACCTCTGAGTCCACTGTTGCCATTAATAATTCTTTAGAAATTATTCAACTTTTAAATGAGCTTGATATAATCCAATTTAAAAATCAGTTTAATTACCTGCATATTGGACTTGTTCAAATGGCCATTAAGTGTGGGGTGGGGAAATTCCTATAGTTTCGAGTAAAGTGATGTTGTAGGGTCTTGATTCTTAGTTGTTTTCTTTGTTTTATGCTATATGGTCTAGAGTCTTAGTCGTTTCAATACCTTGTGGGTTAGATTTAAATTTTTAAAAAAAATTACAAAAAGAATTTCTTTTTTTGTTTTTAGTATTTAGTCTTAGTAAGGCCAGTTGAGTAGGTGCACACTTCACCTACCCCATGGTTATTTTTTTTGGTTCTTTTCACGGGGCACCCCCTAAACCAATATCTTTTTACTTCTTAGGAGTAAAATTTAAATATTTGTGACTAGTACTGAGTAAGACATTCTTTATGGTGTTATGTGTTATTGTATGTTGCAAGTTGTTTTGTATGTAAAGAGCTTGTTTATTGTGTGAATTACTGATTTTGAGACACCTAAGCTCTGGTTTGTGATTCTTGTACATTTTTGGCTTAATGATAAGTTCATGTGATTGCCTAGTTAATAGTCTATAATGATCCTACTTGATTTGAGCATGTGCTATATAAGGGTAATGTTTGTATGTATTCCTTATTGCATTTGATGTCTAGAATGTGCCTTGTGTGTGTGCAAAGCGAAATAAAAAATGTGGGTTTAGGAAATGATATATTAATAGACTCATAGGTAGCCTATTTCCCTTCTTTGTTTGACCTTAATTTTATATAAATCTCCTAAGATCTTTAAGTGAAAACTTAATGAGTTAAGGATTTTGAAAAATAAAAAGAAAATAGACGAGAGTGAGACCCCGAGAAGTAGCTATTGGTGTGGTAAATTGACTTGTTGTGATTGGGAGCAGTGTGATGAAAAAAATAAAAGCATTCAAAGTTGAATACAATGTAAATGGAAAATACTCCCATGGCATTATATTTAAACTAGCTTAGTGAGATGGGGCAAAACAAAAGATGTATGTAGATGACTATGGTTTAAAATAGTTGTTAATAGATAGATCTTAATGTGCATGTGATTTATTAAAGCACTTAGGGAAGTTAGTCACTAATTTTAGCCAAATAGTTCCTAAAGCCCATTAGCCTACACTACAACCATAAGGACCTATTTGATCTTGAGCCTTAACATTCTGATATTAGTAGAGTACTACACTAATAAAAAGCCTATGGTTTATCACGTGTAACTGATGAATTCTTTGTGAGAGTGAGTTTAATATGATCATTATACCAATTCTTGTTATAATTGCATCTACATGAGTGTATATGGGTAACTCTCTTGTGCCATGATGGCACATGTCTGATGATAGTTGGGTAAGTTATATTATCTCTTGACTAATTATTATTAATGAGTTTTCCAACTTGATTAGTCAATTCTTGATATTAGGATGTTTTGGAGCAGTATTCTTAGAACTTTCAATTATGTGTATAACATGCTTAATGTAAAAACTTCCATGTTGTGTAGTCATGGTAGTACTATCTTGAGTGTCTTGCTTGTTATAGAAGTATGGAGTTCTCCATGATTATGATTCTTAGAGTAAAGATTTGTTTGAGTACGAACAAGGCTTTAAGTGTGGGGTGATGATCTGAGGTGGATTTGTGCACCTCACTGTTGTTATCCGAGCTTAATTGGTCTTGTTTTGAGGATTTCTCTTGGGCTTAATGAGTAATTATTTGTATAAATAAGAATATAAGTTTTATTTAATGAAAATGTAATGTCCATAGTGTTTTCATAGTGAATTTGGAGTCAAAATACCAAGTTAAGAATCAAGGGACAAAATCTAGTACTCTCAGCTTGAGCTATGGCCATTACTAGTTCGTTGTCTTGAATTTTATGAGTGTTGTGCTCTAATGTGTGGTGTTTAATGTTGTATTAATCTTGGTGAATGGATAATTATGGTATATAGTTTATTTAAAATTTGGAAATCAAGTGTAAACAAACTACAATGCATGGAATCAAAGGATAAAAGAATGGCACAAAGCCTTGCAAAGTTGGGCGTTTTTGGAATGCTTGGTGTGCCACACTTCCTAGGTGCCATGATATGTCTGTGGAACACCATTGGAAATATTTGGGATGTAAATTTCCAGTGATCCACCTTGTTTTTTGGTGTGCCACTCTTCCTACATGGCGCGATATTGGCGTGGCACGCCAATAGGTTGAAATCAGCAATTCATGTCCTGCTATATAAAGGACACTCAGTTGTTGTGTTGGACACCTTAGATGACCTTGGGACTGTAATGGAGCATGGATAACACTTTTATTGGGGTTTTTATCTCTTAAATTTAGTTTGTTTATGGATTTTAACATGGATTACACTCTTTTTCTGAGGTTAAGTCCAAAAACATAAATACTATTGTTTGGAATTGATTTTGTTGTTGTTAATTATCATATTTGGTTGTCTATTTTTCCTTGTTATTACTATTTTAAGGATTTACTACCCTTAGAATACATCCTATAACTCTATTGTGAACCCGAAAGGATGAATGATAGAGTAGAACGTGAGATGAATAGAATAGATTTGCAATTTTCATTAACTGATGTTATAATTTGTAGTTAGGATAGGAATATACTTCAATGCCCTATTTTTTCAAGTACGAGATGAATACAAAAGCATTTAACTTATTTCTTGCATCCTCGCTCAATGATGTAGTTATGGGGGCTGAGTTAGATAAATGATTAAAGGTTCAGAAGGCCATTGTCATAGTAACAAACCCATGAACCAAAAAACCGAGATAAGTAACCCAACCAGTGATATTCTGTAACATAGTATGATTGTTCATAGTGCCTTAGCCCTGGGATTTTCCCCATTATAGTTCAAGCCTTTACTTTATTGCAAGAATTAGTTTATGGTAACTTATAACTTACAAACTCTTGTGGTTACATTTTCACTGATAATCTTAATAGTTGAACTAGAATTTTATAGTTGCTTAACACTATTCCTTATGGGATCGATACTTGGATTTCTTAAGGCCACTATATTACTTGGTCAGACCACGTACACTTGCGTGTGCACTTGGGTGCAGCAGTCAACACTTTGGTCATCTTCTTATTTATGTCCAAATCCTTTTTCCATAGATCTTAGTTTAGAAAAGATGTGACTGGAGCCCCCAAGGCCACGTCGGTATCTCTTGTATACCAACCTTTAATTTTCTTAGTAATTGATCTAATAGAGTTTCCACAACACCATAATATTGTTTGATAATAGATCCTCCTACCGAATTATTGGCTACCATTTTATTCAATTGATTTAATGCCCTACAGAATATCTGAAGAAGTTTTATTTGGGAGCTCATGATTTAGGCATTTCATTATCTTGTTGTTGAATCTTTGCCAAGCCTCATGTAATGGTTTGCCATTAAGTTGGCAAAACTTGATGATTTTATCTCTTAGTTGCAACATCCAAGAATGAGGAAATTACCTATCTAATAACGCTTTAACGAGCTCATCCCATGAAGTGATAGATCCTATAGGCAAAGATCATAACTATATGACCATTTCTCTCATCAGTGATAATGGGAAAAGATACAAATAGATTGATTCTAAAGTAATATAGTGATATCAAATGTAAGACATATATCAAAGAAATTCTACAAATGTAGACTGGAATCATCATGGGCTTGACCCTCAAATTATCCTTTCATTTGGAGAAATTGAAGCATCACTCTAGTAATGTGAAACACTCCATTTGCAACCACCAATGGAATATGAATAGTACTGACTCGACCTGCATCTCTAAGGTGATCCTCATCCTCGAGATTAGAATCATAAGTATCGGTATTACTACCATGTTGGCTCATAGTATTCTGTATACTATTATCCTCCACTGATAAAGAACAAAAAAAAATATAAAATAAAAACTACATCTAACCCAAAGTAACTAAAAGCACTACAACAATGAAACTATGTTTCACTCCCTAATAATGATGCCAAAATTTGATGATGCTCAAATTACACCCTTGAGATATAAACAATCATTGTTAACATAGTAACAATACAAAGGATAGGCTCGAATCCTCAGGGAGTGAAGACAAGGATTTCAATATTGGATAATGTTAGAAGTCTACTAGGGGTTGAATCGTAATGCATAGTAAACAAACATGAAACTAAAATTGGGTTTTTTTTTTGAAGGTTTTCAGATTTAACAATTTTTTTGTCTTAAGAGTACTATTTTGAAGCTAGAAATACTTGGAGTTTAATAAAGTGTGGATGGAAATTGGGTTTATGCCTTACTCGGGTGGTTAATACATGGGTATTTGATTATTTGTCCAAATTTATCTAGCAATCATGGGTAGGATAGATCTAAAAGTTTTAGTGTTAATTTGTCAATAAAACATTAAATATCATAAATGGGTCCTTTTGAACACCTCATAAGTGTAGTTATTTTAATAATCTATGGTCATAATTAACATCCTTACATCTAAGAGATGCTATTAAATGAACTAATTCAAGTTATTGTTTACTCCAATTCATCACTCATATCCCCTTTGTCAAGGATGATATGGGGTCAAAGGTAATTAAGGTTTCTAACTCGTAAGTATTAATAAAAACGGAATAAATTCAAAACCCATATCAAATAGCTAATTAGGAAGACAGATGAATAAAAACCATGGACTAATCATAACCTATTAAAGCATAACCCCAAGATGAAAAATTAGCTACTTTTCAAGAGAGAAAGTAGAGGTATACACAAATTTTCCTTGAATTAATCCATTGGAAGGATAGATAATACAATATCCAAGCTTTAATTTCAATAATTCTTTAATTAAAACTACTAATTCTTCACTTGAAAGTCACTCTAATAGTTCTAAACTCAATAAAAGTACAATAATGATGGAAATAAACTGAAAACCCCCATTTGACCCCAAATTCCCATTTACTTAATATTATGAATACCTATTTGAGCAGGTCTAGCATAGGTGGGGTGCAGATCAAGCATATGTCCAATACAGGTGACATTGTTTGAGCCATTCTGGCCACCTGCATATGCATGTGCATTAGGTGCATGCACAGGTGACCTCTCAACACATCCATGTGAAGTTTAATGCTCTTTCTTTTTGTATTTGACCTACCATTAAATTTAATGGGTTGATTATCTTTATTGAAACATCCTGGGTTTTGGTGCTTAGAAAATTTCTTGGTTTTGAGCTTATGGTCATCATACGACTTGTGGGTATTTGTCCTGTAATAAGGTATGGTTTAGGGGGTCTTGGTTGTATGTTAATCAGTGTGGTTTGGTTAGTTTCTATCCAAGGCATGAATGGATCATACTAGTCATCTATTAGGGTACTAGTGGTATGATGTCAAACCATATGATGCCCTGAGTCTAACCTGTAGGAGTCTGTTCTACCTAAGGTATGATTTTAGGGTAATTTTCATATATTTGGGTACGAGATGGCCTTGGTGGTCATTTGTTGGAAATTGTTGGGGTCCAAGGCATGCCTAAGGTATGAGTGGTGGGAACTATTTGTATGGTAGGGTACGGTTGGAGGGGTATGGTCGTACCTTTCTGTGGGAATTTTGTACAGTTAAAGTTAGGGGTATTTTGGAAAATTTCCCTCTTAACCTCTTGAGGCCCTACAACTTAAAACACTCTTTGGACATCACTTACACTGTTATTCTAATCTTAAACACTCTAAACTCTTTCAAATTTCTCTCAAGGCTCTTGGGTCAAGGAATGCTAGGATTTCCTTCAAGGTGGTTAATTTGGGGCTTACAAAGGTGTTTTCTCTCTATTTTCTTCATAATCTAAGGCATGTTACTCCACCCTCATTGTTAGTTTAACTAAAGGCATGATTTAATGTATGGTTTTCATGGCATAATTATGGTATGGTTTTTGGTTTTCAAATTTATGCTGGGGATTTTGGTTATAAATGGTTGGCTATGGTTTTCCCATGTTTATAATTTTGTTTTTCATGTTTTTATGGTGGTTTGAACATATGGTTGCATGGTAATGATTAATTGGTACATGGTTTTAGTTTTGGAAACTATATTCCTTTAACATGTTTGATAAAATTCCTATGAGAATGATTTTGTTACATTGTTGAACTTTTATTGAAAACTTTGCATGGTATAAAGTGGTAATGGAACCCTAAATTGGTTTTAATAGTTTTAAATGGTTTAAAATGGTTATATGGTAAGGTCTTGGTAGTCATGGTTATGGTTTAATTGAAGGCCTTGTTGGGTACATAGGAATCCTCCAAGCAAACATAATAATAAACTACTTATGGGGTATATGGGAATCCCACTGGTAAACTTAATAATAATAGGATCTCCGGGTATATGGGAATCCCTTATTTGAAAAGGTTGGCTAAGGACATTTCTTGCAAGCTATAGTCGGTATGACGATACCACTTCCTATAGATTTGGTTAAAATTAAATGGACTTGATGCTTTGGTTGTGTGCGAATGGTTTTAATTGTGCAATAATGGCGGGGTGTGATAGCTAACCGTGAAGCTGTAGTCTTCAACATAGGCTTCTCAACCTTGTCTTTTTATTTGTCCTCTTTAATAATGCTCTCTACATCAGTAGAATCATTATCATTTTTGTGATTATCTACAATGGGAATAGGTGGGTCTGTGGTGGTTTTACCACTCTGAGTAGTAATGGAATGGCAATGAGCATCTTCTTTTGGATTTTGAACTATTACTAGGAAGAGTGCTCGGCTATCTTTGATTCACTGTGGATAACATCTGATCGAATTATTGCCCCAACTATTTGATTGTTGTAACATGTGATTCAAATTTCTGATTTAGCCCTGACAGGTTTGCCTTAATATCCTAAGACAAATTTCTTGACTTTTTGATCCTTTGACTAACTTTGAAAAAAGTTCTTTTTTTCTGGATTCTGAATCACGACCCCCAAGTGGAAAATACTTATCATTCTTCTCCTTGTAGTCATATTTCCAATGCCAATAATCATCTCTCTCTACTTATATCTCTGTATCTATCATTACAATAGTTCTAACCTTGATTCTCTTTCCCTTGGGATTGTAAATTAGCCAACCTATGATCAAGATACTTTGCTTCTTCTTCATATTCAATCTCAAAAGATTTCGAATTAGATGCCAGAGTCCCTACTGCATTTACTTTCTCAGCTCCCATTGCTGCAACTTTCTTAGTAAGAAGCCCAATATCTGTTTGAAGTTGAGCAACCACTTGTGCGACCAAGTCATTATTCACACCATAATCACCAGTTTCTCTAATAGCATATGCACCCGCACCACGATCAGTATCTCTAGTATGACATCCTATATTGGTCACTGAAAGATCATCTAGCATCTCTTATGCATAATTCCATTGAAGAAGCATAAATGTACCTCCTGAAATAGTATCTGCCATTACACTCGAACAAACTCTTAGTGATTTATAGAAGATTTCTAGCAGATTTGACCTTTTGACTCTGTGATTAGGTACCATGCTCAGCTTTTTCTTGAATATAAACCACGCCTCATACAAGGATTTTGCAGGTAACTGTGTAAAATTATAAATTTATCTTTCAACTATAACATCCTTGCATGAGGGAAAAACCTACTAAGAAACAATTTATGTAACTCATGCCAGAAAGTGATTGAACCTCTCGGAAGTTCCCCCAACCATAGTGATACTGCTTCAGTAAGAGAAAATTGAAAAATCCTTAACCTCAAAGCTTATTGTTCTACCATGGAATGGTATAAGATATGAAGATCCCTGTAAAGTTAGCACAATATAGATTTGCATCATCAGCTATTGCCCTTGAAAACACACCCTTTAAGTTCAACAGCTGGATCATAGCACTAGTAATGTCAAAATTAATATTGGGGGTAGCGGTGGGGGAATGATTTCTCCTATCTAAATTGGATCAACATATTCCATATCCTTGTCATCTTTCATATATGGTTGTAAAGGCTGATATGCAGGGATCATTGGAACTCTAACTCTCTAAACTTAATCACCCACTTGTCTCGGCTTGACAAGTTCTCTATTCTGAGCTCTCTGATCCTCTTTAGCTAATCTAGCCTCTTAATCTTCTCGTCTCTATCACTTTAGAAGTTGTTGTGCCTGTATATCTGCAATATTCTACAGATCCAGGGGATTAAACAGGATTGCAGAATTTGGATCAACAAGTGGAGGGTCTTGATCCCTAGAAGGAACACCATCACGAACTTGTTCCACTATTCTTTGTGGTGTTTGAAGAATTATTTCTGGCTATAGATCAAATGGGAGTGAGGGGTTGCCTTTTCTCATTGTTTTTGACATACACTAGCATATGGTAAATAAAAAATAGAAAATAAAACCTATAAACTTCACAAAAATCAATCAACAAACACCATCTTCCCTAGCAACGGCGCCAAAATTTGATGTCTCCCAAAACTAACCTCCAAAATAAGTATATTATGGTCGTTGCAAATATAAAAACTCAATTAGGTTGGGCTCAAACCCATGAGAAATATACTGAAAAGTTTCTTGACTTGATGTAACCCACAAGTAGTACAGGAAAGTAAATTGGGAGAATTTTTATCTAACACAAGTAGTAACCATAACTTAAGTGCTTTTGAGTTGTAAACAATAGAAGACGAACACTAAGCTTATGTTCCCCATGGCTTTTTAACTCAGTATATTTATCATGTTCAACCTACCTATTTTGTTGTTCTGCATGTATAGTCTATAAGATATGTATTATCAACCATCTTGTGAACGTAAAGATAAATCTTACCCTTTACCGGTTTAGTCTCAGGGCGTTGCCTTGTTTCTCCTTACTACGACCCCAGTTCACTATCACTTTTTGAGTTCAAGTGATTAAATAAGATGGTGGGGACTATAAGATAGAGGTAAATCAAAAATTACTTTCCTAATCTTCTTTTCCCATTCAGAAACTCCCTTTTAAGGATAAGTGCAAATACAGTATCTCAAGCTTCTGCAGTATCTCACAGATTAATTATTGTGAAGAAGATTAGGACACATGTATAAACCCTAGAATAGATAAATATCACACATTCACTACCTAGCTAATCTGCCAGGGTTCCTACAACCTTAGTCAAGTTAATTAGCCGCTCATGTTCATGCAATAATCCATGATTATCAATGAAGAAGACATGTAATTAATTACACAAATAATATTGAATAAACTCTAAAGTATTGAATTGAATAAAAACCCAAAATCTCAAGAATAATTGTTAAGTATGTAAAAGTATTGTAACAATGTGTAACCTAATAAAAGATAAACCCTAGGGTATTTATAGTATCTCAAAATAACCTAGAAATCATAATAAAAATGAAAAAAGTAAAGTTATGTCGGCACTCAGCACGACTCGACCTTCAATTCATACTGACATCATATGAGTCATACCATGCCTTCTCGTATCCATTTTAGTATCTGATCTCCTAAGGATTCAACTTTCTATTCTTCATACGACTTCATCTTATGAGTCGTACATGAGTATATAACTTGTGTCTTGTTCTCGTATCCACTTGGAAGTTTCTTTTTTATAAGCCTAGATACTGGTCTGTTTATAATTTGACTATAGGAGTTGTACTTAGACTTTCAACTCATATATTTCTATGACTGTAACTCTTGATTGTATCTTTTGACACTGTTATGCTTATGAGTCCTGTTCACGAACCGTATCCTCAGTCTACGACTCATAGGACTGAGTCATATATTTACTTCACTTATTATTTTGCTTGGGCCTTTGGTTCTTTTATGCTTTAGAGTCATCACACGAGTTGTATAGTGATTTTATGACTCATTAGGTGACTCGTATCTTGGTCAGAATTTGTCTTTCTAGGTCTTTTCTTCTATTTTCATCCCAACTCTACTATAGACCTATTGTTTCCTAAAATAAACACAGAAATATATCATATCCACTAAAATAAACTAAGTATCCGCATAAATTCATGGTTTTAAGAATCGAAAGTGTCGTGTTTCCATGACACATTAGATATCATGTCTTATCCTTAGATCAAAGGTTCAAGCTTTCTTGAATTATGCTCTATTACATATAAATGGAACTTAAAAAGTCTAGACTTTCTTGCAAACATAATACTTCTTAAATCTTGAAACTTTTACTTATTTTAATAGCACTTACAACAAAATACCAGGATTAATACCCATATAGAAATCTTTCATCAAAATCCAAATCAAAGTAATGAAATTCAAATCACAATATCAAACTTAAAGTTCAAAACATGAATAAATGTAACTCTATGCATTTTTAGCCTTTAAATCACAATGTAAGTTATAATTCAATATATGAGAATTTTGGGAATGAACCCCAATGTAAAGCATGTAATTCAAATTAAAAATCATGTTTTCGGGCATAAGGACAAAAGATTAATCTTGTTCAAAACTCCACATACCTGGAATTACTTGACTTGTGAAGAGGATTTGAACTTTGAGTTTTGAGAGATGTCTTGGTGAGAGAAACCCTAATCTTGTTATTCTTGAAGATGAGAGGAGAAAAAAGGTTGTTAATTGGATGAAATATTGAGGAAAATATGCCTCTTTTGGGTTATAGGTCATGGGTTGGAAGTTATAATAGTGGAAAAGACCAAAAAACCCCTTGACTAAACTTACAAAAATTGACCTCCAGTTGTCACAAGTTAGTGTTATTACTTGTTAGATGAAGGTACGAGTTGGACTAGTAACTCGTAAGCATGTAAGTGGGAAATATAGCACCCACGGGTCAACATATGATTTGTATCTTGCAACCCATTATATGTCCATACGGCTTGAATCAACCACTCGTAACTTAGACAGAAACTTACGGAAGCTATACTGCTAAACTTATGAGTTCACTTTATATGACTCGTAATATGAAATGATGATTTCTAGGGTCAAATCGTATCTGCAACAAACTTCAACTACTCCACACTGCCATAGCTATGACTTATAACATACGACTCGTAAGGTGTATATATGAGTTAAGGAGATGATCATAAGTTGAACAGTGGCTTTTAGACATGGGGTATTACACCACAATTGCTACTACAATTGCTAAAGTTGCGTACAATTATTGACAAACCTGCGGCTCCCTACAGTTGTGCATATACTATTGATGCTAGGATAAAAATTTGTGGCCAACTATGTTATTTAGGAAAATAGAGAGTTTCAATTAGTTTTTCAAATAAATTAAAATGATTTTTTAGTGTAATATATATATTTAGTGATATCAAAAATATTATAAGAATTTTAATACTAAATTTTGGTGGTACTCTCTCCCGCTCAAGTCTATTAATTATAATTTGGGATTGATTATAATTTTTTTAAGGACCAGAGTTTGTACCTTCACAATAAAATTCTCTATTAAGGACTAGTATATAGTCTTGGCCTATTATATGTACTTTTAGAGATTATATTATTAATACATCACTAAATGTTCGTTATAAATAAACCATTTTCTTATAGTGCTAGTAGGTCCAACAAGAGATCCTTTATCTCTTTTAACTCTAGTAGTGCCATATTTTGGATTTGGAGGTATCAGCATGGGCTGCACATCAGCTCTTAATAAACACCATAATCTATTTCTCTTATAGGTGTGGTCTTTTTGAAAATTAAGATTTCTCTAGAAATTCCTAGATAGTAGATATTTTTGTAGTAGACAAGTTTTACTGGTATAAAATGAGTGGTGATTAGTTAGCCATATATGGACTTAATATTATGTGAGATATTTTTCTTACTATGTGGTTTGTAATACTCAATATATATATATATATATATATATATATATATATATATATATAAAAGGCAGTTGTAATGAACTATCTAGACAGAATAGAACTCAAAAACCATCTGGCTTATCCTTTTGTCACTACATTTTTTTGGTAGCAATTTAGAACTACATTTTTATACTGTTTTATCTTGTAACCTTTTTGGTTCTTCTTTACTTTCTTTTGACATGGTATCAAAGCTCATTTCTTAAGGGATATGAATCTGATTTTGTTGATTGGCTAATTGTATTTTTGTTTTTTTTTGTATCTATTTGCTGAAATGTTATGGCACCTGAAAATCAGCGAACAATGGGTCCTCCAATTTTTATTAGAGAGAATTATCTTATTTGGGAAATCAATATGAAGGATTATTTAAAGGCTCTCAATCTATGGGATGTTTTTAAAAGAGGAGACCCAGTTGTCCAGACATTGAGAGACAACACAACTCTCAATGAAATTAAAAATTCTGATTAATTGGTGACTAGATCTCTAACAGCTCTTAGCTACATACATTCAAATCTTTTCGAAGTGATATTTATAAGGATTATGGCTTGTAAAACAACCAAAATGGCCTAGGATATGTTAAAGGAGGAGTTTGAAGGCAGCAACAAAGTGAAGTCTATCAAGGTTTTAACTTTGAAGAGATAGTTTGAGCTCTTGAATATCAAAGACTTGGATAGTGTGAAAGAATACTCTTACAAGTTGATGGATATTTTAATCCATATAAGAATACTTAGTGAAAACATTCCAGATCAAAAATTTGTAGAGAAGATCATGGTCAGCCTTCAGGACAAGTTTGAATAAAAAATCTCATCTATTAAAGAGTCTTGTGACTTGACAACTCTTTTAATAGATGAACCGATCTCTAAATTACAAATCTAAGGGCAACATGTAACTATGAGAAGTGAAGGGATAGTCAATGATGACTTTCAAGTAACACATGAATTCAAGCAACAAAAAGAAGGGAAAAAGACTCTTTAGATCACTCTAAGGATGTGAAATCTAGTGGATACAAAGGTGAATCATCTAGGAAAGGAAAATTTCCTCCTTGTGGTATTTGTAAGAAGACAACCACTTTAACAAGAGTTATTGGTATAAGTCAAAGAGGTCTACTATTTAATGTAGATATTGTAAAAAGTTTGGACACACTGAGAAGTATTGTAGGCAAAAGCAAACTAAAAAGGTGGTAAGTCGTCCCAATAAGTAAATTTTACAAAAGAAAACCAAGTTGAAAAATCAGAGGAGGAGGTATGGCCTTACACACATTTATTGATCAATGTAATTGGTATGTCGATAGAGCATTCACAAGGCACACAAAATTTGATGAAAATCTTTTTGTTAGTTGGACAGATTTGATAGGACCAAAGTGAAGCTTGGAATTGGTGCACTGGTGCAAGCTCAAGGTAGAGGATTAGTGAAATTTCCCACGAATGAAGGTATGAGAATAATAAATGATGTTCTTTATATGCTAATATTCACTCAAAAATTATAGAGTGTTTCTTAGTTTCTTCATAATAATTATTCACTTAATGTTAAGTATACATAATGTGTAATTTATGATCCTAAAGGATGTGAAGGGCTAAAATTAGCATGATTGGGAATTCCTTTCCAATTTCATGCTATTCTGTTGAAAGGTGCTATTTTAATGTTTAAATAAGTGATACTTGGGTTTGGCACAAAAGGTTCATTCATTATAACCTTAGTTTATTGGTTTATATGCAATCCAATGGTATGGTTCTTGATGTACCCAAAATTGTCATGTGCTGAGATTTTTGTGAGTCATGTCAATTTGGTAATTACCTAAACGATCCTTTCCTAATGGAAGCCTTTGGAGGGTGAAGGAAAAGCTAGAGTTTGTTCATATAAATATATATGGACCAATGAAGACGACTTCTTTGAGTGGAAATAAATATTTTATTCTCTTTGTAGATGTTCTAACTCGACTAACATGGGTTTATTTTCTAAGTAGTAAAGTTCAGGTGTTTTCAATTTTGAATAAATTCAAGGCTATTGTTGAACGAGAGAGTGGATGCCGACTGAAGTATATCAGGTTTGATAATAGAACTGAATGCTCCTCACATTTATTCAGAAATTATTGTAAAGATTTTGATATTCAACAACAATTCACTGTTTGCTACACTTTAGAACTGAACAGGGTTTCTGAGAGGAAGAGAAGAACAGTAATGGAGATGGAAAGATAGATAGTGAAAGAATGCTTGAATATTTTTGGGCTGAGTCAGTCAATAATGAAGTCTTTATGCTGAATAGATTACCAACTAGAGAACTCCAATACATGATACCATTTGAAGCATGAAAGGGTATAAAGTTATCTGTAAGACATTTGAAAGTATTTGGTTTAGTGTGCTATGCGCATGTTCCAGATGCTAGAAGAGTAAAATTGGATAACAAGGCATAACTTTGTATTTTATTGGGTTATAACATAGTTCCAAAAGGGTACAAAGTGTATAATATTAGTATGAATAAGGTGCTTATCATTAGAGATCTTGTGGACGAGTATAGGTACTATGATTGGGATAGACACATTGCTATAAAGAACCAACACAAAAGTACTTTACTTGCAACTCTAAATCCACAGACAGGTGATACTTCCTCCAGTCCTACTGCTGGAACAAAACACAATTCAGATGTTGAATTAACTTTAGATTCTCCCTTTTTGATGATCTGATCACTAGCTGAAGCTAATGAGCAATGCCATTTTGCACTTGTTGAACCATCTTCCTTTAAAGAAGCAACAACGCAGGAATCTTGAATTTTTGCAATAGATGAGGAGCTTTCCATGATTAAAAAAGATACTTGGGAGCTAGTTGATAGACCAAAATAGAAGAATGTCTTCGGTGTCAAATCGATCTACAAAAAAAGTTTAATCTAGATGGCTCCATTTTCAAGCAGAAAACTAAACTCATAGTTAAAGGTTATTCCCAGTACCCCACTGTGGACTTTGGAGATATGTTTTCTCCTATTGAAAGGCATAAGATATTAAGATTCCTAGTCGCTCTTGCAGCACAATACTAGTGGAAAATCTACCATTTAGATGCCAAATTTGCAGTTCTAAATGGATTTCTAAGGAAGTTATTTATGTTGAACAATCTAAATGTTTTACAGTTGCTGATAAAGAAGACAAGGTGTATATGCTCAAAAAAGCTCTCTACGGTCTCTAACAAGATTCGAGAGTACGGTATAGTCGGTTGGATACTTATTTGCTATCTCAAGGCTTCAACAGAAGCCTAAATGAGCCTACTTTGTACTTCAAAAGGCAAGATGATGGTAAGCTCATCGTGATATTCACTTATGTTGATGATTTGATGATAATGGGTGAAAATTCTCCTGCGGTTCAAAATGTTAAAAAATGAAATGTTAAAAGCTTTTGAGATGTTTAATATAGGAGAGATGAAGTTTATCTTGGGAATGATGATCGCTAAATCTTGTGATAGATATTTTTGTCCCAAAAGAGGTATGCCTTAAATTTGTTGAAAAAGATCAAACTTGAAAAGTGCAAACTAGCTACTACTTTACTTGTTATGAATGAAAAGTTAATGAAGGATGATGGAGAAGAGCAGGAAGATTCAAAACTTTTTAGAAGACTTATTGGATGCTTGTTGTATCTAACTGCTACCACACCAGATGTGATGTTTTCTTCTTATCATCTCAGTATATGCAAAGCCCCACCACTATGTATTTTGGAGCTGGTAAAAGGGTGTTGAGGTACATTAGAAGGACAATCGATTATGAAATTTAGTCTAGAAGTATAGAGGATTAAGCTCTTATTGGCTATTAATATAGTGATTGGGGTGGATGTTTGGACGAGTATAAAAGTGTATCTAGTTACTCTTTATAATTTGGTTTAGGCATTTTTTCTTAGAGCAGAAAGAAGAAATATGTCATAGCTCAATCTTTAGTGGAAGCAGAGTACATCGTTGCTGTATTTGGTGCAAATCAAGAAGATTGGTTGAGAAAGTTCTTGTTTGAATTAGAACTACTATCAAAATAACAAACAATTATCTATGTGGACAACAAATTAGCCATTTCAATGGTTGAAAATCTAGTGCAACATAGAATAACGAAGCATATAAACTTCAGATTTCATGCTTTAAGGGATTTTGGAAAAATAGTGAAGTCAAGCTAATGCATTATAGCAGTAAAGATCAGCAAGCCAATGTTTTGACCAAGGATCTTCCCACTAAGAAATTTAAATTTCAAAGGACGTTGAAAGGAGTTTCAATGAAAAATATTAAGGGGGAGATTTAGGAAATTAAGATATCTCTAGAAACTCCTAGATAGTATATGTTTTTTGGTAGTAGACAAGTGTTTTGGTTTAAAATGTGAGGTGGTTAGTTAGCCACATATGTACTTAGTATTATGTGTGATATTTTTCTTACTATGTGGTATGCAATCCTCACTATATATACATCTAAAAGGTAGTTGTAATGAATTATCTAGAATAGAAATAGAACTCAAAAACCTTCTGCCTTATCCTTCTTTCTCTGCAGTTTTTGGATAACAATTTACTACTACATTTTTTATATTGTTTCAACTTGTAGACTTTTCGGTTCTTTATTGCTTTCTTTTTACATGGACATCGGAAGTTTAAGTGAAGCATATCCAAAAAATTCTCTCACTAATGGTACTTTTCAAAATTTATGTGTATGATTGCTTATATCCTTTACCTCAAATAAGATACCCTAACCATTTTTTTCTGCCAAGCCATAATCAACAAATGGGTTCATTGGGTATTTATACCAACAACTATTTTCACTATCAATTGAGAATATTAAGGAAAAAAAATCCTATCTATATCTACAGACATCTCAAAGTTGACCATATTAAGTAATATTTGGTTATTTAAGACATCCCTTCTTTTAATCCGAGTCTGCCAAGAATTATGCACATATTATACCAACAAAGATTTATCCCTGAAACTAGCAATGCAAAAAGCTTACCTCAATATCTCAAGATGTTTTGGATTTTTAAATCATACAACCATTTTAAATTCTACACCAAGGATTTCTTTTATGTTGACCTTGTGTGATCCTTGGTTCATGCCTACACATCAACATTTTCACTTTTTATAGAAAGCTTAGTTGTCTTAATATAGGTCAAGGTCTTTGCATATGAGGTTACCAATTTGTGTAAGTAGTTAGCTAACACTACTACAAGCAACTAAGTTTGAGGAATTGTGTGCCTATCGAACTAGAAAAAATACAGTGTCATTTATTAGTGTGTGTGGGCATATATATATGTATAGATTTATAACCTGAATTGATTTCATAACGAATTGGGAGGTTTATGAATTTGACTATTTAGAAAGAAGTAATCAGTAAACCCCTCTGTGAACTTATTTCACTAAGTCAATGATGTGGCTCGCATCTACTTACCTAACTATATAATATCATACATTGGTCTTCTCCTCTTGTTTGAGGGTCATTTTTGTATATAGAATTTTCCTGGAACCAGCAAGAGCTCAAACAAAAAACACTTAAGTACCTCCTCTAGATCACCTGAGGAAACCTTGAACTATCAAATTGATATACTCGATGGTCTACTTTCAAGAATTATATACCCATTTTGATCAGTCTGAGTCGAGTTAGTTATTTGAGGCCTCTTTTTGTTGTATTTTTTTATTACCCTATCTTTCGAACATGACCCAAAACCGAACCCTATTGTATGGGCATCTCGAGTGCAACAAAGATTGGAGATTGCACTGTCGACCTATCCCAAACACCACATCAATCCACAAGTATAAGATGAACTCCAATTATATAACAAAATAGCGGAAATAAGACTAACAATCATCACTTAAGAGGTGTCTAATAAATCCATTAATGCCAACATACTAACAATATACCCAAGTCCATAGTCATCCACAAAACCTTTACAAATCAAATGTCTATAGTATATCGGGGCCAGCCCTCGACAATAGCCAAAACCAAGTGTAATACAATTATATGACATAAGATAGAAAGACTCTTAAATGTATGCCTTTCGAAGTATGAAAGATCACTACTTCAATGTCAACAGACGATCTTCTCAAACATCTAGTCACTGCACAGGAGGAGAAGAAGAAGCTCCAGCTCCTGTGTCGTATGTGGACACAAATTCTAGAGATGGTTAGTGGTTGGAGCGCTACAATATAACTCAAGGATAATGATAAAATAGTTTTATCATTCAAAATCCAATCAAACCATCATATGCAACCACATTTATATACATAGGCATAATGTAGTTTCCTAGATACAATAAGTGCCAAAAAGAGAACGAAGCTAGCATGCATTTCGAAGAATCCAACCATAATACATGGAGTGGAGGACTCTAACCTTCCACCCTTATAAGTTAAAGGGATTGAACTTAATGGTCATGTTAGGCAAGGGACTCTAACCTCAATCCATCTTATTAGGTAAGGGACTCTAATCTCAAGTTATCTTATTAGGCAAGGTATTCTAACCTCAAGCACTTTCATTAGGCAAGGGACTTTAAACTCAAGCCGTTTCATTGTACAAGTGGACTCTAACCACAAGCCATCTTCTTAAGAAAGTGGACTCTAGCCACTAGCCATCACATCCATTACTAGTCCACATTGGGACTCTAACCCTTTGTCCATGCATTCACACCCACTTTGTTCAACATTCAAGGAATGTAACCCATTTAGCTAATTTAAGCCACCAAGGCTACAATTCAATACCATATATTACCACAAGGTATTCATGAAACATTTATCAATCAATCACTTTAATAGGCCAATGCTTTAGTGTCAATCACCATTCAAGTTAATTTGTTATCATCAAAACCTATAAAACACCATTCATTCTTCATTAGCATTTATATACCAAAGTTTAGTTCAATACATAATTCAATCTCATGTTTAGGGACTCTAACTCCTTTTTAACCAATTAATCCACCAAGGTTATCCATTAACTCATTAAATGGACAACAAGTCCTTTATAAAGTCATTTACCAATCCTTCTTACCCATTAAGCCATTAGCTTAGTTCAAAACATTATTAACATGTGACTAGTTATTTATCTTAGACATTTTCACAAACACCTTGAGGGCATACCTTTACCATGACCAAAATCAATGTAAAAATCATCAATCTTAGGGTTATTCATGACCTATTTGTTAAGCGACAATCGACAAGCACCCATATGAGCAAACCATCACTAATTCATGTATAAACACAAGTTTAAACAAGAGTAAACAATACTCATCACTATACATCAAAAACCTCAACATTTGGTTTCAAGACCCACTATTAAAATCAAAATAAATGTTTAAAATACATGATATATGAGAAATAACAATGAGGTAAGAGTCACATGCCTTATACAAGATGATTCACTAAATAAACTTGACTCCTTTAGCTTATAGATGAACACCTCTTGAAACCCTATCCTCCAATCTTGTTGAAGAAGTTTAGAGAGTGTTTTAGAATGCTTTTATCATGTCCAAGTGTAGTTTGAAGGGCCAACCAATGGTATAAGTCGTGGGTCATAAGGGTTTAGGGGTGGGAAAAGTCTAAAATATCCTCAGCTTAAAAGCTGAAAATTAAACCCAGGAGGGTACAACCACCCTACATAAACCGTACCCTAGGGTACTAGTAGTACCCTAACTCATATCCTAGACCTCACCTAGGACCCCCATAATGATCAACATACGACCATACATGACCAAGTCATACCCTAAGTTACGAGAAGTACCCTTGGAGTCGTACCTTGTTCAAAATCATCAAGATCATCCTCAAAACATCATACTACTTGGCAATATACGACTGGTATCCTAATATATGACCAGGGAGAGGCCAAACCATACCTTTGACAGAATGCTATCAACCTAGACTGATCATCATACGAAAGGGTCAGTATTTTTTATACCCTAACATAAGCGAGGTATTCTCAAACCGTACCCTACCCAGAATCTCAAACTTAGGAAATTCCCCAAGGGTTCAAAGCCAAGGAGTTTTAATTCTCCCTCACTTAGATCATTCATCCTCAAATGACAGGTAAGGCTAGCACAAGCACAAGTTAGCACATCAAGCTAACCGTACCCTAATTATTATCACTCAACTATTTATTCGATTGACTTTGGGACTCAAAACCATGTCTATCAAACCACTTGATCAATTCAAAGTTTAGGGACTTAAACCCATTGCTTATCAAAGACATAAATCAAGGTAAGAATATTAACACATACCTCAAGCATGAGTTTTTGAAATGGAGAACAAATGTGGCTACTTGGACTTCATGTAATCTTCCGCCTCCCAAGTAGCTTCCTCATATTTTTGGTTCCTCCATAGAACCTTCACCAAATCTATGTTTTTTGTTCGCAACCAGCAAACATGTTGATCCAAGATCCTCATAGGGACCTTTTCATAGGAAAAAGAGTTTGAAATACCAACATCTTCCAAATAAACAACCAACGAAGGATCACCCATACATTTTTGCAACATGAACACATGGAATACCGGATGGATGGAGCTCAATCTAGAGAGAAACTCCAACTCATAAGAAACATTACCAACCCTCTTCAAAATTAAATAAGGAACAACATTGGGACTAAGCTTGCCCTTTGTTCCTAACCGCATCACACCCTTCATGTGAGATACCTTCAAGAATACCCAACTGCCAACATTAAACTTCAAATCCCTATGCCTTACATCTGCATAGGATTTTTTGCAACTTTGAGCAGCTTTTAACCTATCACGAAACACCTTTAATTTCTCCAAGGATTGGTGAACCAAATCCGTGACAAGCAGCCTACCCTCAAACACTTATACCACCCAATAGGAGAACGACACCTCCTACCATACAATGCCTAAAAAAAGCCATACCAATGCTAAAGTGGTAGCCATTGTCATTGGAAAATTCAATCAAAGGCAAATATTCATACCAATTACCAACATAATCAATGACAAAAGAATGTAACAAATCTCTCAATATCTAAATGGTCCTCTCTGCTTGTCCATCCATCTATGGATGGAAAGCAGTAATTAGGCACACCTTAGTTCCCAAACCCTTCTGAAATAACTTCCAAAAGTGAGATGAGAATGGAATACCATGATCCGAAATGATAGAAATTAAAGCACCCTGTAACTTCATGATTTCTGCAAGATAAAACTTAGCATAGTACTCCACCGGAAAACTAGTCCTCACCGGCAAGAAATGAGCAGACTTGGTCATTCTATCCACAATAACCCAAATAGAATGACATTGATTTTGAGACCAGGTAAGACTGGTGATGAAATCTATATTAATCACTTCCCACTTCTATTCGTGCAACTCTATGACTTGATGTAAACCATCGGGCCTCAAGTGCTCAACTTTCACTTGTTGAAACACCATACACTCTGCCACAAAGCTAGCCATATCTTATTTCATATTATTTCACCAATAAAACTCCTTAAGATCATGATACATCTTTGTAGAATTGGGATGAATAGGATACCTAGATCACAATACATCTTTGTAAAATTAGAATGAATAAGATATTAGGATCCATGAGCCTCGACCATGATCCTATCCTTAAATCCATTGACATTGGGAAAGCACAGCCTACCTTGGTAACTCAAGGTACCATCACCACCAATCTAAGAATCTATAACCTTTTGTTGGCCCACACTACTTTTCATCATCATCAAATCAGGATCAAACATTTGTTTTTCCACTATCTCCATAATAAGAGATGACTGAGATACCTAATGCATAAATACACCACCATTCTCAAAGTCTGTGAGATGAACTCTAAGATTGGCCAAATAATGAATGTCTTGCACCAACTCTTGCTTGTCCTCATCCACATAAGCTAAACTCCCATAGATAATCGGCTAAGAGCATCAACAACTACATGAACTTTATTTGGATGGTAATGGAGACACATATCGTAATCTTTTAGCAAATCAAGCCATCTTTTTTGTCCAAGATTTAACTCTTTTTAAGAAAACACATACTGAAGGCTCTTATGATTGGAAAAGATATCAACATAAACCCATAGAGATAGTGTCGCAAAATCTTCAATGCAAACACCACGAAAAACAACTCTAAATCATGAGTAAGGTAGTTCTCTTCATGAATTTTCAATTGCCTAGAAGCGTAGGCTACCACCCTACCATGATGCATCAATACACAACCAACCCCAATACTAGAAGCATCACAATATACAACAAAACCATCATTACCCTCGGGCAAGGTCAAAATTAAAGAAAAACACAATTTATCTTTCAACTTCTCAATACTACCCCCACACGCATCCGACCATAAGAACTTGACCTTTTTATGGGTCAACTAGTCAATGGAGCAGCTATCGTCAAAATTTTTTTTACAAATCTCCTATAATAACTAACTAGACCCAAGAAGCTCCGAATATCGATTGGAATCACAGGTCTAGGCCATTTATTAACTGCCACAACATTTTGTGGATCCACCATGATTCCTTCACTAGAGATAACATGACCAAGAAAAGTCATAGTCTTTAACAAAAACTCACACTTAGAGAACTTGGCATACAAATAATGATCCTTCAAGGTTTGCATCATAGCACAGAGGTGATTGACATGATCCACCTCACTCTTGGAATACACCAAGATGTCATCAATTAAAATAATGACAAACAAATCTAAGAATGGATGGAAGACCTTATTCATCAAGTCCATTAATGTCATCAGGGCATTGGTCATCCCAAAACATATAACTAGGAACTCATAGTGACCATACTAGGTCTTGAAAGCAGTCTTAGGGATATCCACTTCCCTAATCTTAAGTTGATGATAACCCAACCTTAGATCAATCTTAGATTAACACTTTGAACCTTGAAAATGATTAAATAAATCATCGATCCTAGGAAGAGGATACTTATTCTTTATTGCCACCTTGTTAAACTGATGATTCAATGCACTTCTGAAGGGAACCATCCTTTTTATGCATAAACAACATGGTATCACCCAAAGGAAACACACTAGAAAGAATAAAACTTTTATCTAAGAGATCCTTCAATTGTTCCTTAAGCTCCTTCAACTCAGTCTGAGTCATTTTATATGGAGGGACAGAGATAGGATGAGTGTCCGAAATAAGATCAATCCCAAAATCAATTTTCCTATCAAGAGAAATATCGGGAAGGTCATCATGTAAAATCTTGGGAAACTCATTTACCTTGGGAACATATTTAAAAGAAGGGCCTTCTGAGTTAGAATCTTTAACTTTGACTTAATGACACAAACACCCTTTAGTAATTAGTTTTTGAGCTCTATGATGTGAGATAAACCTCCCTTAGGCACTAAAGAACCCCCTTACTATACAATGATAGACTCATTAGGGAATTTAAACATGACCTTATGGGTCTAATCTAAGGAAGCATAACACGCATATAACCACTCCATCCCCAGAATATCATTAAAATCGACCATAACCAACTCTATCAAGTCTACCAAAGTTTCTTTACTACCAACATTTACCAGACCCCCCTATAGACTCTTTTAACAACCATAGAGTCTCCTATCAGGGTAGAAATAGAAAAGGAACCGATAGACACTCACAACCAAAACCAAAATACAAGAGAGAGGGGACCCTAGATAAAGGAAAAATACACATCATAACAAAAAAGTATCAACATATTCGTAATAATATCTGGAGATGCCTCGAACTCTTGGTGAGTAGCAAGTACATACAAGCAATTTCACCCAGTTTTGGTACCAAAAATAGAAGCAGAAGCAGAAGAAACACCCTTCGGTGCAGAAAAAGATGATGTAGAAATAAGGGACCTATTGGCCCAATAATCCACTAGAGCGAGGCACTATCACTGCATGTACCCGATCTGACCATTTCTAAAATATTTGTTCCTCCCCTTCTCACACTGTCCATAATGATATTGACTGTAGAATATACTAGGAGGGTAGGAGGGAGCCAACTGAGCCAAGATTAGGCGCACTATGCTCAAAACCCACAATAAAATTAAAACCAATAATCACCTGATGACTTTGGGTAAGGAGCACTAGCCAAGGAAAATGAACTAGAACTCCCCACTTCTCTCTTGGCACTTACCACCAGCTCTACCACTTGGCTCAGAAGGCCTAAAGTTCTTCGCTTGCCTTGCACTAACCTCAACCTATTTTTTTTTCTCTTCCTCCACTTGTTGCATATATACCACCAACCTATAGATATCCATATCCTTGATCAGCAAAGCAGCCTTGCTCTCAAGGATCAACTCATAAGACAATCCCAGAGCAAATTTATGCATTCTATCCCTCATGTTAAAAACTATCTTCAAAGCATACCGAGATAATTGATGAAACTTCAAGGCATACCCCAGGACTTACATCTTTCCTTCCCTCATATTAACAAACTCTTCCGCCTTTGCTTCCCTTCACTCTTGAGGAAAGAAGCTGTCTACAAATGCATTAGTCAAATTCTCCCATAAATACGACTCATAAATATCACCCCTTGCCTGATCCCATTCCTCGTACCATTGCTATGCCACATCCTTCAACTGATAGGCCACAAAATCTACCCCTTCCATATTAGAAGCACACATAACTCTAAAAGATTTTTTCTATCTCATTCAAAAGGCCCTACAAATCTTTCTCCACCTTAACACTGGTAAAGGTCGGAGGGCTCAAACTCATAAATTATCCAACCCTTGTGGCCTCAGAAGATGGAGTAACGAAGTACCCCGCTCAACATAAGATGGCACCAACTGAGTAATCATATAAATTTAACTGATAAAACTCAACATTCATCATGTCAGCTTGAGAAACTAGGGGATGACTAGAAGGAACCAGTGTAACTCTAGGAAAATTAGGAATCAGACCCCTAGATCGAGTCTAGACTTCACAAGTAGAGCATGTCCCATCAACCTTGCCCAAGTTGGGACAGAAGGGTATGTTGGAACTTTAAATCTTCTTGGAGGCATGTCTGAAAGACAAGAAAATGAACATCAGAAGGATCCAAGACCTTAAACTCTATAGCTTAAAATAAGATAACAAGAAGGTGAAACATTCCTAAAATTCTCAAATCCTCTCTATTATAAGTATGGCGCACTACACACCCATAAAAGAGACACTACTTAAAACAACATTGTGGATGGCCAACTGACCATGAACCTATGCTTTGATACAAAATTGATATGAACCAAAAGTAATCCCTATCATATGGGCATCTCAATCCCAACAAGAATCGGAGATCACCCCGTTTAACTATCCCAACAACCATATCAATCCATAAGAATCGGATGAACTCCAATCATACAATAAAAATGTTGAAATAATACTAACAATCATTACTTATGAAGTGTCTAACCAATCCATTAATGCCAATATGCTAACAATACACCAAAGTCCACAGTCATCCATAAAACTTAACAAATCTGATGTCTATAATTTGTTAGAACAAGCCCCAACAAAAGCCAAACCAAGTCGAATACAAGTCTATGACCTAATATAGAAAGACCCTAAAATGTATGCCTTTGAAAGGATGCAAGTTCACCACTTCAAAGTCAATACACAAACCTTTCGAACACCTGGTCACTGCGTAGGAAGAGAAGAAAAAGCTTTGACACCTGTGTCGCATGAGGACATAATGTCCAAAGATGGTTAGTGGTTGGAGAGCTAGCATGCACCTCAAGGATAATGATAAAATAGTGTCATCATTAAAAATCCAATCAAACCATCATATGCAACTACATTTATATACATAGTCATATATGTAGATATATAGAAAAATAAGTGCCAAAAAGAGAACAAAGCTTAGCATGCATTTTGAAGCATCTAATCATGATACATGGAGTGGAGGACTCTAACCTTCCACCCTTATAAGTTAGAGGTATTGAACTTTACCATCATGATAGTCAATGGACTTTAACCTCAAGCCGTTTTATTAGGCAAGATACTCTGACCTTAAGACATCTTATTAGGCAAGGAACTCTGACCTCATGCTATTTTATTAGGCAAGGAACTCTAACCTTAAGTCGTTTCATTAGACAAGTAGACTCTAACCACAAGCCATCTTCTTAAGAAAGTGGACTCTAACCACTAGCCAACGCATCCATTACTAGTCGACATTGGGACTCTAATCCTTTATCCATGTATTCAAATCTACTTAGTTCAACATTCAAGGATAGTAACCTATTTAGCCAATTTAATCCATCAAGGCTATAATTCAACACAATATATGACCTTTAGTCTTCATGAACCATTTATCAATCAATCACTTTAATAGGCCAATGCCTTAGTTTAAATCAGTATTCGAGTCAATTTGTTATCATCAAGACCTATACAATATCGTTCATTCTTAATTAGCATTCATATACCAAACTATAGTTCAAACCATAATTCAATCTCGTGATTAGGGACTTTAACCCCTTTTAACTAATTAATCTACAAAGGCTATCAATTAACTCATTACATTTCCAACAGGCCTTTACAAAGTCATTTACCAATCCTTCTTATACATTAAGACATTACCTTAGTTCAAAACACTATTAATATGTGACTAGTTATTTCTCTTAGACATGTTCATAAACACCTCGAGAAAATACCTTTACCATGACCAAAATCAAACTAAAAATCATCAAGCTTAGGGTTATTCATGACCCATTTGTTAAACCACAATCAACAAGCACTCAAATGTGGAAACCATCACCAATTCATGTATAAAAAAGAGTAAACGATACTCATCATTATGCATCAAAACCCTCAATATTTGGTTTCAAAACCCACCATTCAAGAATCAAAACCAATTTTTAAAATATATGATATTTGAGAAATAACAATGAGGTAAGAGTCATATGCCTTATACAAGAAGATTCATGGAATGAACTTGATCCCTTAAGCTTATAGATGAACACCTATTGAAACCCTAGCCTCCAATATTATAGAAGAAGTTTAGAGAGTGTTTTGGAATGTTTTTATCTTCTCCAAGTGAATATTTAAGGGCCAATCAATGGTATACGTCATGGTTTATAAGTCTTTTGGGGTGGTAAAAGTCTAAGATGTCCTCAGCTTAAAAGCTAAAAATTGAACCCAGAAGGGTACGACCACCCTTCATGGACCATATCCAAGGGTATAAGTAGTACCTTAACTCATACCCTAGAACTCACCTAAGACACCCATACTGACCAACATACAACTATATAGGACCAAGTTATACCCTAAGGTACGATAAGTTCCCTTAGAGTCGTACCTTGGTCAGAATCATAAAGATCATCCTCAAAACATCATACAAATTGGAAACATATGAATGGTACCCTAACATACATCTACAAAGAGGCCATACCATACCTTAGACAAAATATTATCAACCTAAATTAATCATCATATGAGAGTCTGGGTACAAGTCATACCCTAGCATACGAGAGGTATGCTCAAACTGTACCCTACCTAGAATATTAAACTTAGGAAATTCTTTAAGGGTTCAAAGCCAAGGTGTTTGACTTTTCCTATCATTATTTGGTTTACAAGCTCTTAATTTCCATTCACAGTGAGGTAACTATGGAAAGAATAATGATATATTATGGTGTAATGACCCTCACAAATGTAATGACCCTCACAGTCATTACCCTTATTTTTTTGTATTTTTGGCATCTAGAGATTCGCTATAACTACCTTATGTTTTTTATAACTTACTTGGACAGATAGTTTGAGTAATGACCTATTAGGTTATTTTCTTTATTTCCACTTATTTTTGCCTTTAGATTTTTTTCATAGCTACCCCAAGCTATTTATGACCTGTTAGGACTAACAGTTCAGTTATCAGGCAGTTCATTTGGCTTTTAGAGCCATTTCCCTATTTTAAAGTCTTCACTTGTTCTAAATAGCCACCGGGCAAAAACTTCAGCAAAATAATCTCATATGTAAATTCAGACCTTTATTGTAGCACCAGAATATCGATTTTAGGCTAGGCGAACCTTTGGTTTGGGTCCTGAGACACCTAAGCTCATTTTGACCTATTTGTCAAAAAGTTAAGAAAATGAAATATAGGTGTATAACCCATATTTTATTGAAACAGCCTCAGATAGAAAATCTGATTGCACCATTGAGTCTGAAATATCCAATTTGGTATGGTTATATAGTTTGTTTGCATATACAGGAATCGAAAAGAAACTTGAGCACAAGGTTGAGCTTATTTTAGACTTAGAAAATCTGGTGCATTAGAAAATCTGGTGCCACCACGAATACGGTATCTATATCACGATCATGATAAGTTTTATTAGCTCAACTATTGCAATTGTGTGTCCCTGGTATTGATCATGGTTTGCATATATAGGCCCAATATGTTGCAATTGCGATAGCTTTGTCGCGATAGCGACACCCGGATACTTGGACTGAGTATAAAAGGACCTCTTTCCATGATTTTGGCCATTCTTTATTACTTTCTTAAGATCTAAAAACCCTAAATAGTGTGAGAACTTAAAATAAAGCTAGAGTAACATTTATTTTTGCAATTATCTTCCTATTTGAGGTAAGAATTCACCCTTTTCTAGGTAATATTTCTTAATTTATTTTTCAAAACTCTAAAACCTTTAGGGCTTGATTTGAGCCCTAATTTTTCTTGGTTTTTACCTATTTTTAGGATAATAATTCATTAATCATGTGAAAATGTGAGTTGGTTTGGAAAATTCAATTTTTGTTAGTGGGACCCACATGAGGTATTGACATAATTTTTGGATCCAAAGCATAATGGTGCTATATGGGTATTGTTATTACCATATTGATGAGTAGAATTTAATTATGATAGCTTGTCATCTTGAGGAGGCTTTACGAAAGGGAAAAGCAGGGGTTTAGTGGTTCGTTGAGCTTTCTTTAGCGTCGAGGTAAACTAGGTTTATCCCTTGTTATATTGAGCTAATTTATAGTACTCTTTCGATATTGTGTTAGATTTGGGATGGGTTTTAAGTGTTGAATTTATGAAATTCAAGGCTTGGGTTAGTTAGACCATTTAGGCCATATTAAAATCGTAGAGTTGAATACTTAGCTTATTTCCTTATGCTTTAGGTGAATTAGACTTCATTTCTCATGTTTAGCATAAGAATGCCTTAGATAAGAGTAAAAAGGCTTTAGTCACTCATACTTAGGGTAATATTGGCCTTAGTTGTTACACTAATGAAGGTTGCCTTAGTTTCCATTAGACTTAGTTAATGTGTTTGGAAGAGATCTCTACCTTAGGACTAATTTTGGCTTGTTTATCATCTAAAAGTGTATTTAGATACCTTTATACTAGTTTAAGTAGAATTTTCCTAAAATGGAACTTAAGGATTATGAGTGGACTCTTGACCTACTTTAGAATATAACACATGTTGGTTTTTGTAAATTTTTATGCTTATTAGACTCTTTGTAATGTGAATGGAGGCAATATGGAGAAATCTTGATACTTGATTGTTATGTTGGTTAATGTGAGGGTTGACGCCTATTTATTATGCTATTATTTATACATGTTGATGATACTACTTAAGATATTTATATATATATATATATATATATATATATATATATATATATATATATTATATACTCAGTTTGAGTCTAGAAGATGATTATATTATTGATTATAGATACCCAGTTTGAGTTTAGAGGATGATTACGACACTATTGAATATTTACCAATTCAAGTCCAACTATTGATTATTTATCGCTTCAAGTTCGTCTATTGATTATTTACCATTCTAAGTTTGGCTATTGAACATATTTACTAGTTCGAGTCCAGATATACATACTATGCCTTAATGGTATACTTCTTATGATTAACGACATCAAGGTATGAGATTGAAAGTACCAATTTGACTAAGTTGGAAAATGAGGAATTGGATAGAATATGGCATAACATAAAGGGGATCTAGTGGTAAAATGACTAGTTAACAAGAGATGGTTAGCTTATAAATTATGACTTGTTAGTATAGATGACTAGCTGATAATTGAATTAGTGATAAGAGATGGATAGTTGATTAACAAACTAGTGTATAAATGATGATAAGGTTTTGTGTTGCTAAATTATTAAATGTTAGTAAATGACCAATTAATGATAATTGTGGGATGATAGTTAAATAACGTTGAAGGTTTGTTATAATGTTGGTTGATTGAATTATTCTATCCTGAGTATACTCTCCAGGAGTATGGGAGTCTGTGATAAGTTATTTACTTTTTCGCACCAGTTGACATATGGGAGCTAATTTTGTAGTTATGTTTGCTTATGTTGATGATTTATGATATTATTATTCTGCATTATTTACTTATTATGCACGGTGATATTGGCATGTGTCGATGCCTTATGTTATACTATTATTCTGATGTAATTACTTATTATGTACAACAATGTTGGAGATGATTTAGGTTCATTTTTATACCTTGACTTAGTTTTGTTTTCTTGCATTTTATCATACTTACATATTATTATTTAGCTCAGTCGGCCAAAGATGCCTACTGAGTACCCATTGTTTTGGTACTCATACTATACTTCTATACCTTTTTGGTAAAGATTCGAGTACTACATGTTGCTATTAATTATTGTTAGTGTTGTATTGATATTTCTAGAGATAGGGTGAAGTCATGGAGTTGGAGTCGCCTATTTCCCTCTATCTTTTATGTTCAGTCTTTTGTTATTGAGCAGATGTTGTTGACTATTCTAAGTCTTTAAGTTATAATACTATTAAATGCTCTTGTACTAGCTCTATCAAGTCGTGGGATAGTATCTTGTATTGACTATTTTTATCTATGTCGAATGCTTTAACTGTATATAAATTATGTTATTGAAATTAACCTATGTTCGGTATTTCTTACCGAATTAATCCATTGTGTTAGCTCCGAGTTAGGGTTTAGCTTACTTACTGATATAATTTAGTAGGTGCCATCATGACTCATAAATTAGGTTGTGATAAATTGGTATCAGAGAATAGGCTACACCTGTATTTTTGGTGCAAGAGCAAGTGTTTAGTAGTATCCCATGGGTTGGAAAGATAATGTCTATTTCCTATCTTCGAGAAGCTATGGGACTTTCTTAAGTGTCTATCACTTCCTTTACTCACTTCATTCTTAAGATTCTTAGTTGGTTTGTAGAGTATTCCCTTAACTTGTTTCTTTTACAGATGGCCAGGACACTTTATACCGCTATATAAGATAAGGGTCATGAGATCGAACCTTGGGATTCTACACCTATTTATGGATGATCTAGAGGTCGTGGATAGCCATAAGATGTATCCCTATCTAGGGGCCAGGATAGGCTCCCTTTTTGGAGCGTGAGATTATTACACCCTAGCCAGCGATGGGCCAGGGACCAGCCTAGGCTCTACAAAGTTTATTTATTCTTTAGTTCTTATAGATATATTGGTTCAGCTTTTGGGGATAATTAGTTGTGTGCCATCTTATAGTGCACAGTATACTAATCAAATTGGAATAGAGGTAGGGCCGTAACCTGTAGCTACGACTCTTAGATTTGAGGGTGCTCCTACACCGGTAGTTGCTCAGCCAGAGGTTGCTCAGCATACAATGTCTTCTAAGGAGCAGAAGATGTTGGGTATATTATTTAGGTTGTCTCTACTTAGGTGTTCTGCTGCTCCGGTCAAGGATTTATATGTGTTTATGATTGCTTGTGAGAATAGGCCCCATAATTTAGGCCTTGTAGAGACTCGTGGTGTGGATTACATTACATTTCTGTTGGATTTAGTTGATTGACATTAATGGAGAGGTTATATGGATTGTAGACCAGCTGGATCTTCTCCTTTGTCTTGGACTCAGTTCTCTGAGATATTCTTAGAGAAGTACATACCTCACAGCCGTAGATGTGGTTGAATAGACCAATTCTCTAGATTAGAGCAGGTCTCTATGGCATTTTTAGAGTATGAGACTCATTTTCATGAGTTGGCTAGGCATGCAACTTTTATTCTGGATACTTAGTAAAAGAAAGTTTGTTGCTTTGTTAGAGTGTTAAAACTTCCCATTCATATGTCTACTCGAAGTTTGGTTGCTATGAGTAAGTCTTTTCCTGAGGTTTTGGATCACGCTTAGGTGATAGATAAAATACAATGTGAGGCCTAATGGGTAAATAATAAGAGGCCTAGATAACAGGGCAGTTTCAATGGGAGCGGTAATAGTTCCCAATTCAGGGGTAGTAGTTCTCATGGTGGGTATTGTCCGCATCCATCCAATCAAACATAGAGTTATCCTATCCGACATGTTCAAGTAGTACCTCAGATCACTGACGGAGGTTATTCTAGTGTGAGAGACCACCCTAGTTAGGGTATCGATCTGTCTTTAAGGGATTCATCTTATGGTAATTCTAGTTGTGGTGGTTATTCTAGTTCAGTCGGTTCTGTTGGTCCTTGTTTAGCTCAGGGAACCTATTATTATTGTGGATCTTTTGGTTATTATTCTTGATAATGTCCTAGTCGTAGGGCAATTTTGGTTTTGGCGTAGGGTGCGTCCCTCAGCTAGAGGTGATTCTCATGGTCGCCAGGGTGGTCCCAAATTACTCGAGGAGTGTCACGATCTGAGCCGAGGCCCAGGAAATGATGGGCATCCCCAGCCACAAATCCCTGAGAGACCCCATAACATTCTATCATGAACATAATTCATATATAAATCAAGTGCGCAAGATATAATAAAATTCAAGGGAATTTATAATACAAATTGTGTCTACAAAATATGATAATACAATACTCAACTTCCATCTATGAAGCCTCTATTGAACACTAACTATCTAGGCAGGACAAGGCTCCCGGCTGGACTAAAAACTGAAATAGACAAACATATGAATAATCATGCCTATCGAAAGATGGATGGCTCACCAACTATATCATTCCTCCCATATGATCAACTGATGTGATGGACCCCAAGAATGAACTTCAAAACCTATAGATAGAGGGTCAATACTCAAAAGTATTGGTATGTAGAACAATCCAAAACAACATATATTTTTATACAACATAAGTGAGAACATTTCATAAAACATTTAACATAAGATAAGTGCAAACACATGGGCATAGTTTGATGATTTTCAAAACATCTTCTTGAAATCAAGGCTCACTCTTTATTTTACTTTTAAGCTAGATGGTACACCGTATATTTCTACAATCCCACGGGCTATATGGAATTCGCCCTTGACTCAGTGGCCAAGCCCCCAATCCATATTTGCTGCAAATATTGGAGTTCATAAAATTGGTAATACTCCCCATGTGAGTATACTGTAAGATTCCCCCATGTGAGATGTCCTAATTACTATCCTATGTAGGATAACATATCATAAGTCCCACATCGGTAAAACACGGTTTTGGGCTATGAGTTATTTGAACTCAAGCCTTCTTTGGGTAACCAACTAGCTCTCTTTAAGCACCATTTTAGTCCTTTAAATCCATTCTTCACACTTTTAAAACATCCAATAATTATTCTATTATGGTATATCATCACCGGGTATCGTCATACCCCGACTTGCAAGTTGAATCATATCATAGCGTATTCTAAGTTTTTTCATTAAAAAACATATAAAATGACCAACCAAAAAGTTTAAACATTACAAGAGAGTTCTCATTTTAAAAGCACATGAAACCTTATGTAAACACGCTCTCTTTTCAAGACTTACACATGCAGTGGTCAATTCAATCATTTAATTCATGCATTATCTCCTTTACGACACAAGAGCCTTTAGAACAAGAATATCCTCCTTAAAAACATATGAAATAACAAAGTTTAATTTGCCAAGAGGAATTTAAGACTCGAGAAAACATCATCATTCATAAGTAACCCCAACACTTAGTTATACATAAATCTCACAATCAGAAAGGGGCTTAAAATTCATGCTCTCAAATCCAATTCACAATTTATAACATTCAAAGACCATAAATTTCATCATGGAGAAGGTAATTTCATAATTCACATTCATAAATTACTTTTAGAACCCAAGTCATGTATGCACAAGACTGTATATCAAGTTTATGGAAAAAAGCCATGATAATTGTGTACTTTCATCAAATTAGATTCATGATGCATGCTCTTAAAACAATTTGTCAAACTCATTACATATACATACATATATAACTTTAAATATTGTTACAATCATAAAACCTATACCCATGAGATTTATAATAGCCCCATATACATTTTTGATGAAAAATAATTTGAATTGGCTTGAAATCTAGCCTACAAAGTATGAACCTTGGCAAAAACCCTAATCTTTCTTTCTCTTGAGAGTGGAGAGGAGAAGGAGAGATGAGAAACTGACATAATAATGGGAAAATAGCATTTAAACCATGTTTCAAGTCATGGTGTAGGGTTTTATGATGAGAAAATACTAAAATACCCCTAAAGAAACCAACAACAATTCAGGATTTTCCTCGGTTGATGAGCTATTAATTTGGTGAAATCCATCACCATAGTCTTTAATTCAAGAGGGAATTTGCTCTTTTTTGATTAAGGGTGACAACTAGGGATGACGTCTCATCACCCAGTTGATCGTTCGTCAACTTAGTCATCACCTAGTTGACAACTCATCAACTTCATTGTCACTTTTTGACAGTCAGACACTCTATAGTAAAATGAGCATAACTTCCTACTATGATGTTAGATAAAGGTGAAATTAGTTTATTTGGAAAGAATACTTAAAGTATGTTGTTTTCTTATATAGTAGGCCACGTAACTAATTATATACTAGGAGTAATTGCCATTGAAACATTCACAAGAAATTGATCGATAGAAACGTTCACAACTCTCTTTTGAGTTAGGATATTTTTTGTGACCTCAATTCATATTCAAGGGTATTCCAACATTATAGAATTAATGATCACACAAATATTAACAAGGAACCATTGGGTTTGGGTTTATACACATTAAAGCGACAGTTTAAATTTTAGCCCAAAAATGCATGGTGTTACATTATCTCCCCCTTGGAATCATTTGTCCTCGAATGATGTGTAGGATTTTTTTGAATCTATAGAAGTATGGAATAAAGGACATAACCTCACATTAGGAATTTTATTTTCCTTAATGAAACATACGTAGGCATTCAAGAATAGCTTCATGGCATCACCAAGTAAATTGTGTATGCACAAATCACGAGATAATAAAATTAGCATAGACATGATCTTGGCATGCGTTCTATGGCACATGATCAAAACATTATGGTGAATGAATATTCCTAATAATACTAGGCCTGATTAATATTGGTACAATACATGAAACGATATTCTCGTGGGATATAAGAATAGATTAGAAACATTCTCTACCTCAGATTATACGTCTACTAGCCTTTACATGTTTTTTTGCAATTCTTCTCCACTATGATTTAAGATATGATTACCATATTTCAAAATCTCAATCTTATAATTCCCCCACTAAATACATAACTACAATAGCTTGAGTCTAACTGCATCATACATCTATGTTGAAGCCTAACCTGGAGTAAAAAGATATTAGCTGAAGCTATGGGACCCCATACTCGACATCTCTTTAAGAATATCACCTCACCTCATCGTTATAATCCAACAACCTCAGGTCTTAAGTCAAGGAGTACTAATCACATAGCATATTGATTTACATTTTCATCAATCACCACATTCAAGCCTATTATTACTATACCCACTTCATCGATCTCCCCACTAAGACTAGCGAATTCAATCACTCTCTACAAGATTTTTTCCATATATCCTATCCTAACTATTTCATATAACGAAAGTTAATCTCCTTCTTCCTTCTTCATCTATAGCCTTAGATCGAGTGGTCACACCAAAACTTAACACTACAAGAAACATCTACTTCCTTATTTAAGACATTACTATGCTTCCAGGACCACCATAATACAAACCTATGGAGGGTCACTAAGGGACCCAGGCATAAGCACCATGAATTGGAATAACACTTTGATTATAACTTATATTTATTTTTCTACTCAAGGTAGGACATAAGGTGAAGATACAAAACAATATACACAAAGTGCTTCATATATCAAGTGTCTAAATCATAAGTAGAGAGTTATTCAGTATAAACACATCACTACATAAGTTCTTAGGGCAAACCATAGTGAGAAACATGAGTGCATACATCATGAGTCGTATAATATTTGTCCGAAATTCATATTATCAATGATATAGACAAGGATTTCTAGTTGGAGTTATTTTTCATTATTTTCAGAGCTGAGGTTGTCATGGTTTGCATAAACTTTATCACTTTAGGCTAAACCCGACTTAAAATGGATCGATAATATATAGGAAACATAGTTTCTTAGAATCAAGCATGATGTGAGACATGTATTTTATTGATTCTTGAGCAACATAATGTAGAGCTCAGATACTTAGAATATTGGATCCTTGAGGGACATTATTGCTTCTATTTTAGAGGTTGAAACATGGACATAAGGTGTATAAAGAACTCAAACCATAGGTATAGATATGACTTGAATACATAATCGATTAATATATGTCCCCTTAAATTAAAGAAGGAGGAGTTGGCTTGAATAGGAATAGATTTATCATGATTTTTTCTTGAAACTTGAAACATCAAGAAAATTTGGGAACTACCTTAATTCACCATCTCCCTCTTAGATTAAAGTCACAATCCTAAACTTGATAACATTAACTCTCATCAAATCTATATCCACAACTCTCAACACAAAGGGGGTATCACTATACACATAAATGCTAAACTCTCCCTGATAATCTGTACTCTGAAGGCATTACTTTTTTGGAATGTTGCACTTAACTTTCACTAGTCTCTATAGCCATTGTCCTATAACTCACACTCTCATGAGCATACACATCCACACTCCTTATCACATAATGGTCCATTCTCCAATACTTAACACACAAATATTAGATCTCTAATTACACAACTTAATAATATTTGTAAAACCATCTCAAAGGTGCATATTGCTTACCTATATTTCCTTAATTCAATTATAAAAACAACCATACAACAACTCCCCAGGCTTCTTTATACTACAAAATTCAAGAACATGAACTAGGTACACATAATACTTCTACATATAAAACCTTATCTAAAAACATGCTATTCATGATGCATGATCTTAAAACAATTTCTTAAACTCATTACATATACATACATATATTACTTTAGATCTTGTTAAAATTATAAAACCTATGCCCATGTGATTTAAGATAGTCCCACATACCTTTTTCATGAAAAAGAATTTGAATTAGCTTCAAAATCTTGCCTTGAAAGTATGATCCTTGGAAGAAACCCTAATTTTTCTTTCTCTTGAGAGTGGAGAAGAGAAAGAGAGATGAGAAATTGACATAATAATGGGAAAAACATTTAAACCATGTTTTAAGTAGTGAGGTAGGGTTTTAGGATGAGTAAAAGACTAAAATGCCCCTAAAAAAACCAACAACAATGAAGATTTTCCTCGACTAATGACTAGGTTGATGAATCATCAACCTGGTGATGTCCCGTCACCCTAGTCATCAATTAAAGATGGAATATGCTCTTTTCTGATAAAGGGTGATGACTAAGGTTGACAGTTTTTCACCCATTTGATGGCTCATTAACTTAGTTGTCACTTAGTCGATAACTCGTTAACTTTGTCATCACTTTTTGATAGTTAGACACTCTGTAGTAAAATAAGCATAACTTCCCATTCCAATATTGGATAAAGGTGAAACCAGTTGAGTTAGAGAAAAGATTCAAAGATCTTTCTTTTGGTATATATTAGGTGATGTAACTCATTATTTACTTGTAGTAATGGTTGTTGAAAGTTGACCTAAGTTTAAACGTTCACTAGAACTTGATTGATAGAAATGTTCTCAACTCATCTTTGAGTTAGGAGATTTTTTTGTTCCCTCAATTCAAATTCAAGGGTATTCCAACATTATCAAATTGATGATTACACAAATATTAACAAGGAATTATTGGGTTCAGGGCTATATGCATAAAAATGATGGTTTGAATTCTAGCTCTAAATTATGGGGTATTACAAGGAGGTTCTTAGGTTGATAAGATGGGAGATTAGTCAGATGCCCAGTTAGGTGGTGGGCGTGGTCAGTTATACATTGTACCTTCTATGCCCGAGGTTGATACTTTTGATTCTATTATTACAGGTATAATTTTAGTGTGCCTCTAATCGCCTCTTGCTTTATTTGATCCAGGATCCATTTTCTTATATTTTTGCTTATTATGCACCATAATTGGAGTTATTTCTGGATTTTTTATCCATTCCATTGCATGTATCTACTCCTGTGGGTAATTCTTTAGTAGTGGATTAAGTTTTTAGATTATGTGTTGGGACTGGTAGAGATGTTGACACTTATGTTGATCTTGTTATTCTATTTATGATGGATTTTGAAGTAATTCTTGGCATAGATTGGTTATTCCACTATCATATGGTTATGGATTATTTTTCCAAGGCCATTACCATAGCCATGCCTAGCGTACCCCCAGTTATGTGGCAGGGAGTGGTTATTTGCAAACTAACAAGGATTATTTCTTATGTTTGTGCTAGGGGACTTATTTTGAGGCATTGTGAGTCTTATTTCACTTATATTTGTTATACTAGTATGGAGAGTCTATCTCTTGATTCCATTCCTATACTTTGTGAGTTTCCTAATGTATTCCCTACAGACCTACCTAGTATCCCCCTATCTATGAGATTAAGTTTTCTGTTAACCTTGAGCCTGGCACCCGGCCTAACAAGGATTATTTCTTATGCCTAGGGGTTTTATTAAACTGAGTGTGTCTCCTGGGGAGATCCTATATTTTTTGTAAAGAATAAAAATGTCTCCATGCATTTATGTACAGATTATACACAGCGTAATAAGGTAACAGTGAAGAATCATTATCCTATGCCTTGTATTGATGATTTTCTTGACCAGGTTCAGGGTGCAGCAGTGTTTTCTAAGATTGATTTAAGATTTGGTTACCATTAGTTGAGGATTCTGGCTGAGGATATCTCAAAGACAACCTTCGGGACTCGTTGTGGTCATTATGAGTTCCTAGTGATGTCTTTTGGGTTGACTAATCCGCCAACCGCATTTATGGATTTGATGAACCAAGTATTCTAACCTTATTTGGTATTATTCATGATTGTGTTCATCTACAACATCCTTATATATTTGAGAACTTCTTTGTAGAGAGGAGAATGTACAATGTTTAAGGATTGTGCTCCAGATTTTAAGAGATTATGTACTTTTTACAAGTTCTCTAAGTGTTAGTTTTGGCTTTAGTTAGTGACATTTCTTAGACATGTGGTGACTAAGAATGGTGCTATGGTAGACCTAGCTAAGATTGAGGCAATTCGTGATTGGGATAGACCTACATCTCTAATTGAGGTTCATAACTTCAATAGTTCGGCCGGTTATTATAGTCGATTAAGCGAGGGGTTTGCTACTTTTTCAGCTTATATAAATAGATTGACTCAGAAAGAGGTTCCTTTTTGATCGTCCGAGGTGTGTGAGTTGAGCTTTAGAAAATTCAAGGATTTCCTTACTTCAGCTTCTATTTTAGCTCTTAATGTTGAGGGTGAGGGATTCACCATATTTTATAATGCTTCTGATAATGGTTGGGATGTGTATTAATGCAGTAGGCTTATGTTATTACTTATGCTTCTAGACAGCTTAAGGTGCATGAACGCAACAACCCCAGTCATAATTTAGAGTTGGCGGTGCTAGTTTTCATGCTTATGATTTAAAGGAATTATCTTTATGGTCTGCATTATAAGATTTTCACCGATCATTGCAGTCTTCAAAATCTTATGACCTAAAGGGAGCTAAATGCTAATCAATGTAGATGGATTGAGTTTCTTAAAGATTATGATATTTCCATCTTATATCACCCGAGCAAGGCAAATATGGTAGTAGATGCCTTAAGCCAGAAAGTAATAATTATGGGTAGCTTGACTTGTATTTTAGTTTCTCAAACGCCGTTGTCATAGGACATCTAGTCCTTATCCAACTTAATGGTTCAGATTGATATTTTAGACCGTAGGAGGAATTCTTTTTAGTGTTCATGCAAGGTCATTATTATTTAAGTAGATTCAGGATCATCAGTTTGAGGATAAGAAGCTTTGCTTCCTTCATGATTAATTTTTGAGTGGGGAGTTCGAGAGGAACACCATAGTCTGATGGTGTTTTGAGATTTGAAGGCCATATTTGTGTTCTGAGAATCGATCACTTGGTTCATTTGATTTTGCCTGAGGCTTACAACTCTAGATATTCTATTCATTCGAGCACAACTAGATGTATAGAGATTTGAGACAACATTACTGGTGGAGTGGTATGAACAGAGATATGGCAGACTTCGTAGCTTGTTACCTATTTTTTCAGCCAGCGATCAGGTGGTTTGATTCATAGGTTGCCCATTCTTGAGAAGAAATAGGAATAGGTTACCATGGATTTTGTTAGTAGGTTGGCTCACACTTCCTATGGTTCTGATGGTATTTAGGTCATTGTAGATTATTTGACCGAGTCTGCATATTTTATTCGTATTCAGATGTCCTTTAGTGAGGAGAGGTTGGCCCATATCTATATTTGGGAGATTGTTCATTTGCTGGGGTGCCTATTTCTATTATTTCAGACTATTGTTCTGTGTTCACTTTGAGATTTTGGAAAGCATTTCAGGAGGATTTGGGTACTCAGGTAGATCTTAGTACAACAATGGCTAGTATGAGCAGACTATTCAGGTACTTAAGGATATGCTTTGAGCCTGTGTTATGGATTTTGGAAGCTAGTAGAGGTAAAACTTCGCCTTAGCAAAGTTTGCGCATAATAACAACCATCATTCGAGTATTGAGATGACACATTTTAATGGTTTGTATGGTTGGAGATGTCGTTCCCTGGTTGGATAGTTTGACACTTTCGAGGTTAGGCCACGTGGTACTAAATTTCTTCAGGAGTCATTGGATAGAGTGATGGAGATTCGGGATAGGTTGAGAGCGATTCAAAGTAGGTAGAAGGATGGAATACCACATATTTTTGGGTTAGTCTTTGAACCATCATTCCTACGTTTATAAGCTAAAATCCAAATGATTCCCATGTGAATATAAGTTTCATGATCTTTATCCTCGTGGTTGATGTGCTTTTGAGGTGAAAAATGTTCATAATAATCACTTAGAAAAAGTTGAGCTTAGAGCCTTTGATTCATCCAATGTTTGGTATTCGATTCTACAAGGGTCTACTTTGAATGTGTATAACTTTTTATATACGTAGAATTTTGTTGGTCAAGACCCACCAAATTATAGATAATTGAATTAGCTTTACAACAATACCAATTTCACCTTAATTCGATACCCGAGCAAAAAGTTATGGCATTTTCCATGTGAGGCAGTAAACGGATGCGATTGGGATGTGATGCATTGGTCATCAACGCGATAAGCAAAGCGACGCGATGACAATCACATTACGGAATTGTTTCACATGCTATTTTAGTTCCTAAAGGGTCTAGGGTCACATTAGTCACTTCCCCTCTCCCAAATCCATCCATAACACTTAATTTCAGCCCCAAAAGCATTAGATACATCATAATTCTCTCTTTCTCTCCAAGAAAACCCTAGCCCCTTCAAGAACATCAAGAACTGTACCAAATTTTCTCTAAGAAAGTTAATAATCCAAGCTTCCAGGTTCAAGAACTTCAAGAATAAGCTTAAAGAACACCATTATAGATTCAAAGTTCAAGCTTTCACATTCAATTTATCAAATAAGGTATGTAGGGTTATGAACAAGGATACTCTTTCATATTTACACCCAAAACTATTTTTAAAGTTCAACTTACGTATATTGCAATTAGGGTTCATACCCAACTTATCTTGTTTTGAGTTTGTGGATTTGTAAAGTAATTTAAGTGTTAAAGTGCATGCTTGTTCTCATCTATTTATGCTTGATTTAAAGATTTTCAATTGAGATTTAAGCATGATATTATGTTGAAAGTTATATGAAAGAAAACATAAGATTCAAAGGCTTTAGTGCATCAAGATTTTGCATGCTCATGTTTTGATCCATAAGATTCATATAGTGATTTTAATTTCATTATCTTGAATAAAATTATTGAAGTATTTCAAGAAGATTATTGAGCATGAACTTTGCGATGATTTGATATGAGTTTCAATGATACGTTTTAAGCCCTAAGTTAAACATCGATATTTTGAGAAGATTTTGCTTTTGAGCACCCTATGACTAACTTATTTTTAGATTTTGAGAAAGATTTGATCTTTTGATCCTCAGCTTAGATACGAAATCCATATTAGAGTTTTATTACAGTTTAGAGAAAATTGATTAGTTTTTATTACAGTTTAAAACAAACAGATGCATAATTTGTTTTCATTACAAACCTTTATGCTAGCTTTTAAAGTAGATTTCCTACAGATTGAGCATAAAGATTAAAGAGAGTAGTATTTAGAATCGAACGAGAAGTGGGGCTTTAGCGCTTCTTACTTCCCTAGAACTGCTAGCCAACGTAGGTACAGATTCAGATTATTCCTATTTATATGGATGAAAGATACAAATTATGATCACTCAGCTCAAGTTATACTCTTTGGCAAGAGTCTAACACCTCTCCCCAACATGAGGTTTTCTTCTTAGGGGAACTAGACTTTGGACACTATGCTAGCTCACATAGTGTATGTTAGTTAGAAGAACCTTCCTAATAGAAAAAACTAACAAAAAAGCTTTTTAGAAGAAACTCCCTAAGTCCTAACAGAAAAGAATAATAGAAAAGCTTTTAGAAACTGAGTTTAAAGGCTCACGATTTTTTTTAGATATTGTTTTACATAAGTCATTAGCTATGAGATTTCATCTTTTAGTTTACAGATACAGAGGTGAGTCCTTTTACATTTAGCTTGTATGAGTTAAAAATAGACTTAACTTCAATTCTACTTATTCCACTAGAAGAAAGAGTAAAAGTGCAACTTTTAGAACTAAGTATTATGACTCACAAGATTTATAGAATATGTTTATCATTCATGATTCATGATTTTCAGCTTTCAGTTATTCCAGCCAGTATGAGTCACTTATACTTAGCATGCATTATTTTACAAGTTTATACAAACATTGAGATATTTGTTTACTTATGCATTCACCCCCATATGCCTAATACATTCCAAAAGTACTGATCCATACATGTCTATGTGCTATATTATTTAATAATATAGGTACCAGTTCAGTTGTAGTCCATATATCACGATCAGACTGTTGCATATTTCAGCCAAGAAATGATGAGTCCTCCTACTTCAGAAACTTTGGTTAGATGTTATTTATATACTTTACTTTCATACTCATATGTATTATTTAGTGGTATTTGGAGTTGCTTTTCTACTATCTATAGTCAATATAGTAGAGACTTCACAGATATCAGTCAGAGTAAGTCATGTAATTTCAATTCTTCTCTTCAGTTTCATCAGAATGTAAAATTGTATCAGTATTATTTTTTTCTAGATTTCATCACGATTCTATTTCCTTACAGTAACTTTAGTCATTTTATACATATGTAAATCAATTGATTAGTAGTATGCCAGTACAAGGGATAGCTTGGGATCACTTATGGTCCTAAGTACAGTGTGACATCTCAGGACCTATTTTGGGGACGTTACAAAATTGGTATCAAAGAACAAGGTTCAAGTGTCCTAGGGTGTTTGTGAAGCCGTGTCTAGTAGAGTCTTGTGGAATGGTACGGAGACATCTGCACTTTTCTTTGAGAGGCTACAGGGCATTTAAGAAAAGTTTCCTTTCTTTAATACTCTAGATAGTACTGTAAAGTTCTTCTCTAAGAAAGTTATGTCGATTCATGTGTCACTCTATAATTCTCCATCTATGTTATATTCTTTGAGATCACATGATTAGCAAGTTCCAATTCATCGTAAAATGATGCTCTTAGATTTACTATTAGTAACTACAGAAGTCACACAAGGGGCTTGAGAGGAGATTACTGGTGTGCTATAATTTCCTTCAATTAAAATTTATATCCTCATCCATATGAGTTGTTCAGTTAAGAAAAAATAAGATATGCATTCAGATTTCCTCATTATTCCTTCAATAGGGATAGTGCTCATAAGAGAAGATAGTATGAACCTAGATTGTTGAATAGAGTTTGCATTTAAAGGTTATTGTAACTTGGAGTGTTATGATTCATAAGTAGTAGAACTTCTTATAGTTGGAAGTATGGATATAGAAGTGTAGTGAAAAGAAAAGTTGTAATGAAGATTGATAGAAAGTATAGAGATAAACTTATGCATGCTATAATTTTGGGTTATGGTAATATGTCCTGGTGTGTTAGTTTAGTGGAAGGTAGAGAAGGAGTTATTAGTTAAGGAGAATTATTGTTTGCTTAAAGTATGAAAGGAATTATTGATGGTAATTATTGTGTTAGAAAAGTATAGATTATTAATAACATATTTGGTGGTTTAGATTTTTTAAATTAGTCTTCCCTTAAGGTTGCAAAAAGGAGTTTAGTTGAAACTTATAGAACAATGAAAGTAATTTAGGCATATAGATGAGTAAATAGTCATAATGTGTAGAAGAAAGATGTATTAATGGATTATAATAAGATAGTCTATACCTCGTGATCAATTATTATTATTATGTGGTTCTAGTAGACTGGTGTTTCTTGATGTCTTGTTTTATAGCTTCCAAGTGAGAATAGTATGTGAGGTTGGGTTGTTAATCATTCCTAACCCTAGATACTAGGTTTGAACAGTGGATGATCAGCAATGTGGATGTAATGGTTGCTTGATTTGTGATGCTAGTTATATGGAGGTGAACCAATAGGCTTGAAATAGTGAATGAAAGAATTTAAGTTTATTGATTTGAGATTAAGTATGATGTTGTAGGTATGATTTAGAGGTGTGCCCAAGATGATATGGGTTGCATTATTTTCTAAGTTTATTAAGTGTCGTGTGTGGTTAGCAGTACCGTTGAGTTGCTAAGTGGAAGAAGGTTACTTATATAGTACATGGTATTCTTAATAGCTAATTAAAGGAGTTATAATTGATGATATTGAGCTTTTTGATATAATCTTAATTCTCATGGTTTAGACATATAAGTTTATAGGCATGATATTGGTAGGCTATGATAGAAGTAGTATGGTTTATTAAAGGTTTGGTGATATTCATATTAAGTGTTAGAATCTAAGTTTGAGACTTTGAAGATTGAGCTAATAGAAATAAAAGTTGAAGCACTAGATGGTGTGCACTCTAGCTATGGGGATACTCATGAAGATTTTGAGTTAGTAAGTTTTTAAGTATTGTATGATGACTATTGGGGATATAAAAAGATGGAGTTGTATCTCAGCAGGAAGTATTAGTAGTTTTACACTTTTAGGTATAGTCTTTTGGGTTAAGTTCTATTATTTATGTATATTGTTATACCCAGGCTCTAGAGTAAAGTGGTTGAAGTTTAGTGAGAGTTTAGTAAAAGGGTTCTACAGACTTAGAATAATGGCTTAAAGCTAAGGGGGAGATGATAGGATAGGTAACCAAGTTAGATTCTCAGATTCTAGTAGTGTTGCCAGTGTGGGAGGAAGATGCTCGACTCATTCTTATTTCAGTATTAGTACTTCAGTCATCCCGATAGTACTCATGCCTTATGTGTCATCTCCATGATAATAGCTCTGTTCATGCATATCATAGAAAATCATGTACTCTCCTAGTCCCTAGTATGAAGAGTTCCAGTTCATTTAGCAGTACGAATCATGTTCAAGAATTTATGAACTCCAAACTAAGGTCATGCAACTCATGACTTATGTACTCATGCTTTATAGTATGCTCAGTTCCCATAACTCATGCTACACTTCTAATGATTAACGAGATTTAGCTTATAGCGCTGTATGCCCTCAATTCAGATTTCTTTGATGAATCCTTGATTTTGATCCTCTATTCCTCAGTCCTCAGTTAAGTGCCAAGTTTATATAGTATCCTTCCATGCTTTAAGGTCTCATGTTCTAACCTTTTCGTGGCCCCTATGTAATGATAGTGGTGATAAGTAAATGTTTCTTGTTGATGATATATCATTGTATGCTTGTTTTAGCTAAGGTAATAAGTGTGAAGTAATATTAAGGCCAAGTCTTTGATACATGTTGTGGTTAGTTGAAATTTATGTGTGTATGTTCTTGGCGCAGTGCATGGGAGTTGTTGTTATAAAGGTTTAGAGAATATGGGGAGTATGTTATTATAGGTGTTTGTTTAGACGTTCATATGTAGTTATAACAATAGGCTTGAATGTCATGTTGGTGTATAAGTGGATGAATGTAGTACGCATCAGTTTCCAATCTTCCCGACCTTGGAATGTAAATCAGTAAGTGAATTCATGATTGGGGTTGTCTATATGACATCCTGTGTAAGTTTCAATTTTTTTGGGTGAGGTTTGAGACCTATTCGTATGGTAAAAATTATAAGGCAACGCGATATGGCTGCGCCAAATCGCATATCACGTTGGTAGGGAGAAATTCAACGCGTTGCATATCGTGTTGGTAGAGCGATGCAGCACATGACTTATCTCGTCGTTAGTCCAGTTCAGTTATGGTGTTATATGTTGCACCTTGTGATGTAAAGTTAATCTTGATCATGGTGAGATGACTTAGTTCAGTTTAGACATTAGTAGATGGATTTATGAATGAACATGTGAGAATTAGAAGTTGAATCAATAAATATGGTATTTAAGGGGAATAGTATAGTTGAGGGAGTATTTGAGAAGTGTTGCTAAGCTTGAAAGTAAGTAGTTGCATTGCCTAAGCCTTGTAATTCTATCCTAGCTTATGATTTATATGCCTATGTTCTAAGCTATACAGTTGTATAAATACTGTGATTCCTTAGTCAGATGTCTTGTTCAGATTATGCCAAAGATTCTTCGCTCATAATATTATTAGAATTTCATAGAAGAGTGTTGAAGAAATACTCCATTTGAAAATGGGTAGTCAGTATGATCCAGTCCATTTAGCCTGCAATCCCGTTTATCAATAAATCAAATAAGCTCCTATAGATTTCCAACTTTCCATCTAGTCTTACTATCCGAAGTCTCACGAATATGGCCATTTCAACTAGTAGTTTGTTTGCATCCATGTAATTTGTGAATTCAGCTCAACTCATGCATTATGTATCAGTTTCAAACTCCAGATATTTAGTCATGATTCAGTCCATTAGGGTCCCGTGCATCATCACCATCTTTCCTTAGTATTTCAGCCAAGTTAGTATCATTCGGGGGACGAAATATCCCAAAGGGGAGATGTATTGTAATACCCCGAGCATTTATATCCTAAACCTTTCATCTTTTCTTCATGAAACCAGATCCATCCTAAGGTAATGGTTACTCATAATTCAACTCTCTCTTTCCTGTCTCAACCTTATAACCATTCTCATGTCATTGCATGTAGTCAAGAAATCAGTTCAGTTCATGGTATTTAGTTCATGTATCATGTTTCAGGATTAGTTATGCAATCATGATTTCAGTCATGCATGTTCAGAATATAATCACAATTGCCTTATTACCCTCAGTCTAATCTGCCTCATTCGAGGACAAATGTTTCCAATGGGGAGATAATGTAATACCCCATATTTTGGGGATAGTCTTTGAACAGTCGTTCCTACATGTATAAGTTAAAAAAAAAATGATTCCCATGTGAATAAAAGTTTCATGATATTTATCCCCATGTTCGATGTGCTTTCGAGGTGAAAAATGTTCATAAGAATCACTTAGAACAAAGTTGAGCTTAGAGCCTTTGATTCGTCCAAAGTTTGGTATTTGATTCGACAAGGGTCAACTTAGAACGAGCACAACTTATTATATACGTAGAATTTTTCAGCTCAAGACCCACCAAATTATAGATAATTGAATTAGCTTTCCAATAATACCAATTTTGCCTTAATCTGATACCCGAGTGAAAATTTATGGCATTTTCCATGTGAGGCAGTAAGCCGATGAGATTAGGACGTGATGTGAATTACGGCATGATGCGACGCGATGTAAATCGCGTTACAGAATTATTTCACACTATTTTGGTTCCTAAAGGGTCTAGGGGCACTTTTGTCACTTCCCCTCACCCAAATCCATCTATAACACTTAATTTTAGCCCCAAAAGCATTAGATACATCACAATTCATCTCTTTCTCTCCAACAAAACCCTAGCCCCTTCAAGAACACTAAGAACTCTAAATTTTCTCCAAGAAAGTTATTAATCCAAGCTTCTGGGTTCAAGAACTTCAAGAATAAGCTTCAAGAACACCATTAAATATTCAAAGTTCAAGTTTTCATATTCAATTTATTAAATAAGGTATGTGGGGTTATGAACAAGGATACTCTTTCATCCTTGTTCTCAAAACTAGTTTTAAAGTTGAATTTACGTACATTACAATTAGGGTTCATACCCAACTTATTATGTTTTGATTTTATGAATTTGTAAAGTGATTTAAGTGTTAAAATGCATGCTTGTTGTCCTCTATTTATGCTTGATTTAAATATTTTCAATTGAGATTTGAGCATGATATTATATTGCAAGTTATATGAAAGAAAGCATGAGATTCAAAAGCTTTAGAGTATCAAGATTTCACATGCTCATGTTTGATCCATAAGATTCATATTGTAATTTTGATTTCATTATCTTGACTGAAATTATTGAAGTATTTTAAGAAGATTATTGAACATGATTTTTGTGATGATTTGATATGAGTTTAAATCATGGATTTTAAGCCCTAAGTTAACTATTGATATTTTGAGAAGATTTTTCTTTTGAGCACCCTATGACTAGCTTATTTTAGATTTTGAGAAAAAATTGATTTTTTGATCCTTAGCTTAGATTTGGAATCCACATTACCGTTTTATTACAGTTTATAGAAAACAGATTAGTTTTGATTACAATTTAAAACAAACAAATGCATAATTATTTTTTCAATACAAACCTTTGTGCTAGCTTTTAAAGTGGATTTCCTACAGAATGAGCATACAGATTAAAGGGAGTAGTATTTAGCATCGAGCAAGAAGTGTGGGTTTAGTTCATCCTACTTTCCCAGAACTACGAGCCAACGTAGGTATAGATTTAGATTATTCCCATTTGTATGGATGACAGATACAGATTGTGATCACTCAGCTCAGGTTATACTCCTTGGCAAGAGTATGACACCTCTCCCCAACATGAGGTTTTCTCCTTAGGGGAGCTAGATATTGGACACTATGATAGCTCACATAGTTTATGTCGGTCAAAAGAACCTCCCTAATAGAAATGACTAACAGAAAAGCTTTTTAGAAGAAAATCCCTAAGTCCTAACATAAAAGAATAACAGAGAAGCTTTTAGAAACTAAGTGTAAAGGCTCACAATTTTATTCAGATATTGTTTTACATAAATCATTAGCTATGAAATTTCAGCTTTTTGTTTACAGATACAGAGGTGAGTCCTTTTACACTTAGCCTGCATGATTTGAAAATAGACTTAACCTCAGTTCTGCTTATTCTACTTGCAGAAAGACTAAAAGTACAGCTTTTAAAACTAAGTGTTATGACTCCCAAGATTTACACAATACATTTTATCATTCATGATTCATGATTTCTAGCTTTTAGTTATTCCAGCCAATGTGAGTCATTTATACTTAGCATGCATTATTTTGCAAGTTTATACTAACATTGAGATATTGTTTTACTTATGCATTCACCCCTATATGCTCAGTACATTTCAAAAGTATTGATCCACATATACGTGTATGTGCTACATTATTTACTAATGTAGGTACCAATTCAGTTATAGTCCATATATCACGATCAAAAAGTTGCATATTCCAACTAGTAGATGATGAGTCCTCCTACTTCGAGGACTTTAGTTAGATATTAGTTAGGTACTATACTTTCTTACTCATATGTATTGATTAATGGTAGTTGGAGTCATATCCCAGCTATCTATAGTCAGTGTAGTAGAGGCTTCACAGATGTCAGTTAGAGTTAGTCAGGTAATTTTAGTTCTGCTCTTCAGTTTTATCAGAATGTAAAATTGTATCAGTATTGTATTTTTTTCTAGATTTTATCATGATTATATTTCTGCACAGTAACTTTAGTCATTTTATACATATGTAAATCATATGCTTAGCAGTATGCCAGTACAAGGGTTATCTTGGGATCAGTTGTGGTCCTAAGCACTGTGTGACATCTTGGGACCCATTTTCTGGGCGTTACAAAGGCCTATGAAGACTGTAGGCTTTGTACCTTGAGATTTGGATTTGGTGATCGTGTATTCCTTCATATATCACCCATGAATAAGATTTAGGAGGAAGGGAAAGGTTAATATTATGTACATTAGACCTTTTGAGATTCTTTATTCAGTTAGTGTAGTGGATTATGAGTTAGCTCTACCTCTAGATTTTTCCATTGTTCATCCAATTTTTTAATGTATCTATGTTGTAGAGATATTCTTGATACTTCTCATGTACATAGATGGGCCTCAGTCTAGTTTGATGAGCATTTAACCTTTGCAGAGTAGCCAATCCACATTTTGGCTAGTGATGTTAAATGGTTGCACACTAGGAAGATCCCTGTAGTTATAATTTAGTAGAGGTTTCGCCCAGTATAGGAGTCCACTTGGGAGATAGAGAGCGAGATATCGATCCAGTATCCATACCTATTTGAAATGTTATGTATATCCTAATCCTTAACTTTCGCGGATGATATTTCCTTTAGTAGTGGATATTGTAATGACCCTTCAGTTCATTTTCAATATTCCACTTATTTTCACTATTAGAGATTTTTCATAGCTGCCCTAAGTCATTAATGAGTTGTTATGACTGATAGTTCAATTATCGGTAAGTTTGTTTAGTTTTTGGATCCATTTCCTAGATTTGAAGTCTTTGCTAGTTCCAAAATAGCCACTTGGTGAAAACTTCAGCAAAACAATCTCATATGTAAATTATGACTGCTCCAGCAACTTTGGAATATCAATTTTAGGCTAGGTGGACATTTGGTTTGGATTGTACGATCGTGGTCCGCATATGCAATCCCAATATGGTGCGACCGTGAGGCCCTAGTCATGATTGCGGTTCACATATGAAGGCTGAATATGGTGAAATCACGATAGGGACACTTATATGCTTGGAATAAGTATAAAAGGACCCCTTTTCCATGATTTTGGCTCTTCTTCATCACTTTCTTGAGAACTAAAATCCCTAAATAGTCTAAGAACTTAAAATTAAAGCCTGTTGGTGATTGGGACACTAGAGTAAAATTTATATTCACAATTATCTTCTGATTTAAGGGAAGAATTTGATCAAGCCATCTGAGCCTAAAGAATAGTGCAAAGAGGAAATATATGGCAATATTCTTGAATTTGTTGAACCATAATAGAAGAATTATATTCCTCACTTAAGGGCCAAGGATTGCAGCATGCCACATCCACTACTTGGTTCCTTAATTTTTATACCTCCACCCCATGAGCATATTGGGAAATCAGAAAAGTAATTAGGGGTGAAATTCATAAGTTCAATGTTGAAAGAGAAAACTGGAGGCCAACCCTTAGGGCCACCTTGATGAAGTATGAGTAATCAAGGTGCCCATGGGCTTGTTGGTGAAGTATTAGTAACCAACCAATCCCCGTTATGCCGCAATGTTAAAATTAAGCGTTGCTTAGGAGGCAACCCAATGTATTTTATTTTTTGTATTTATGTTTGTGATTGATGTTAAATCTCTATACCAATGGTGCCAAATGTATATTTCTAACTCTCTTTTTTTGTAATGGTCTAATGCATTAAGGATAATACATGATTTTATGTTGACTCTGGGGCTGCTTGTGGGTCTTGATATCCACTTGGTATTTTTGTTGTCGTGCCTCTGTTACCTGGAATCTTGTTCCTAGTAAAGCCAGCATGTTTAGGCATATTGTGTATTGTTTCATGATATTTTGTGTTTAATTAGGAGAAATATGAGTATATAGGGCAGTTGACATATTTTTGTTAATTTTTGAGAAAATAATACCCCTTCAATAGGTTGTTTTTGAACTATGTGATATGTATACATGAGTGACCATTGTGAATATCATTATGGCATTAGGATTAAGGACATGATAATCATTGCTAACTATTGCATGAATCGGTTAGGTAGTAGCTTGTGTTGTGACCCTATGCCATGTATGTGTGAAATACTACTTAGTTCTCTTTATGTGCTAATTCCAAAACTTGCCTTGTTATTCTTGCCTAAGTTGTAGGATAGTGGTTAGGAAAGAATCATAGGCCATTTTTTATGTTAGTCTACTTTTAGCCTAAATGACTCTACCTATGTGCAATAAGTATCCCTTGATCCTGATTTGTGAGCCTATGTGCCTATTTTTCTTGTAACACATTTCACCTTCCTATTTGTACTACAATGAACTTGTTTTGTCCCTGGTCCTCCTTAAATATTAGGGACCTCAACTCAGGCAAATCGCTTAAGTTGAGGGTGGCAATCATAATGATGTGTAATGTAAAGTGGGTAGAATAATAAAAAGACACTAAGGTTGGGTATGGTATAAAAACAAAAAGAATAAATAAAAGAATCCACACCCAACCTAAATGTGCAATAAAGAATAAAGGGGAGAAATAAGGGTGGAATAAAAAGAAAATTGGTTAAAGTGTGGACCCCAAAGTTAGAGTAGTGCCAAGGAGACTTAGTCACTCAATATATATATATGTATCATACCAACACCATCCTACATTACAAGCTGAATGAAGTCCTATAGTGATCCTAACTTGACTATCTGAAAGCTAAGGTATAGAAAATAAGGGAAAGCCTATGGTATTTGATGTGCATGGTGGAACTTCTCTTGTGAGTGTGAGTGTCTCTGGATTATCCCTGCATTTACATGCATGATTTCATTTAAGTTATAGGGACTTCAGTTTTGTAAGGGAACCTGGGCTGTATTGCTAGCTTCTTGCAAGTTCGAGTAGTGTAACTTGTATGTATGTATGGTTGCTTATTATTAATGTAATTCCATAACCATATTCCCTTAAGTCACATTATTGTGTTTCATGCATACACACAGTTTGTCTTAATGTATTGAAATTAGAGAGGGTTAATGTGGTTTGAGCTAAATTTAATGATTAATTGCCTTAGGTGTCTTAGGTTTCTCTTGGTTAAGCATCGTTGTATATTGTGTTATGTTTCAGTTGCCTGAGGACATGCAATGTTCTAAGTTGAGTGTCTTGATGTACTATGAATTTATAGCACTTATGATGCTTAAACTGTGATAATAAACATGTACTTACGGTTATTTTGTAAAATTTGATACGTTTTTAGAGTGATTTTGTGGGAAACTAGGTTTTGGATGCTAAACGGAAGAAAAAGATCATTTTGTATGCTAAATGGAAGAAAAATATGGAAATTAAAGTTTTGGGATACTTAAGCATTTTTGGGTATGTGTGCCACTTACTGAGCTTAGGTGACTAAAGTAGGATCCAAAACTTGAAGTCCAGAGGCTCAAGAGTAGGAAAAAAGAGTCCTGCAACTTAGTAAGGACTACATATGATTTTTATGTAGTAAACATGGTTCGTATGTAGTACATACGGTCCGTATGTGACCCTAGTAAATGGCCACTGAACTCTACTTTTTTGCATTATTACGAAATTGTTTCCTAGGGTTTCCGTATAAGCTAAACCTACTCCTATGATGTTTTTAGTCCTTCTTATGTATGTTTAGTCATGTTTTCCTATTTTATTGAGGATTTGATTTCTATGGTTTCTTATAATCTATTAATACTCTTTAGACTTATCTAGTAGATATGTACTAAAGAGGCCACATATTCAGAGATTGGCCCTTAGGGGCCACCATATACTCCTATTGTTCTTGGTTTATTTTTGGTTTGTTAGTTAATTTAAGACTATGGGTTTTCTTCTTTCATTATTGTGAGATGGATTTTGTAATTTTTTTTGTGAATTCGATGAATTAACTTGCATCTATGAGCGGCTAATTCCCTTAGCTGTGGTTGTGGGAACCTTTGTGAATTAATGAAATAGAGAAAGTGCGAAGTCATTCTATATAAAGATTCTTGCATGTATTGCAGTTGTCTTTAGTTCAATTGATTTCTTAGAGGTGGCCAACATTAAGAACGTTCTGTATTCACTACTTGCTCCACAAGAGACGTAGATGATACGCCCAAATTACAACTCTCGCTAGAAAGTGCAAGCGTTCGCTGTCAAATATAGAACCCAACTAGGTTGGGTGTTGAATCCCACATGGAATACTGTGCTCACTAAGTATTGTAATCGTTACTGGACTGTTGATAAGAGGTTCCTGAATAAGTTTTTTTTTTTGTTTTTAACTTATAAAATAATTAATTGTAACAAAAGTATTCTAATAAATGATTCTCTTTGTAATTCGTAACTTTATGAGATTAAACAAACCAGGGCTATGGTCACCAAAATGCTAGCACAATTTGGGTTGTGAATCACTTATGAGTTCCATTTAGCAAATTCAATTGCAAGAATAGTTGAGACCTATTCTTTATCCCTTAGTTTCTCAACCTAAGTGGATAGATTATCCACTAATTCTCTCGAACTCAAAGGATCCATTTTTCTTTCAACCAAATTTCTCATGTAAGCTAATCCTGTTAGGGCATTTGCCATTACTCTAAAGGTTAAGGCCCTTAGAATTCATGGAAACACTTTCTTTTCCTAACAAACACTTTCCTTTCAAACAAGTGATGTTCTTGGGCTCACTTTTCAAGTTTGCAACCAAGAAAAGTTGTTAAATTAAAGAAAGGTTTATATAATATCATTCAGTCGTGGAACTCAATTTGATTCATGAACCATAGATGTTTTTCACATTAAGGATCCCATAACCCTAGTTATGGGATCTTAGCCACAAAACTCCATAGAAGAAGGAGAAATAATTCATTTATTATTCATAAATAGATTTAGAATTCACTTACAAAGAATCCCAAGAATCAGTTCTGGAATCTTCAATAAACAATATTCAATGATAAAACTTCTCCAAGATCTCTATCAATCCCCCCAAAGTACTAGGTTAGAGAGAGTTTCAATAGAAGATAAAACTTGTAAAAAATAAAGGGTAAGTCTCTTAACCCTAGAATTTGGTATTTATATGTTCCCAGATAAAAAAAGAATTTAAAATTTAAAAGCAGAAAAGTCGCGTCCAAGTTGACGGTCCATATGGTGGTCCGTTGCAGTATTGATGGTCCACCATCTGGTCCGTCACTCATTTCTTCCAAATCGCAGCTTCTGGATAAGGCCTGACGGTGACACTAGTGGTCTATCACAAGATTCATGGTCCACCATGTTGATTGCCACTAAGTCCTTCTAAGAGGTAGTTTCTGGATAAGGACTGACGGTGAAACTGGTGGTCCGTCGCAAGACTGATGATCCACCATGTTGATCGTCACTAAGTCCTTTAGGATGCCATGTTCTGGTTTGTCTTGATGGTCCACCTAGTGGTCTGTCGCAAGACTGACGGTCCACCATTTTGATCGTCAAACTCTTTTTTCTACTACTTTTTCCAGTTTTCTTCTGTGGTTATCTCCTTTCACTTAAAGCACTAAAAAGATTTATTAAATAGCACTTTGGTTGCTCGAAAACATACAATTTTCCTAAGCAAATTATGCTAACTGTTCCATAAGATACCGGAACATCAGTAGAGATTGGGAAAAAATTCACAATAGTAATTTAAGACCCCCTTCCTTCTAATAATTCCTGCCTTCTCATCTATTTTACTTGAGACCCAAAAGGTAATAGTTAATCTGGGATCCAGGGAAAGTTTAGTAAAGTGACATTCTAAGACTCACAAGGTTAAGATTGGGATTTACCAATGAGTCCACAAGACAGTTTGGGAAACATAACTTCTTAGATTCTGCATACAAGTTATTGGAATAGTTTTATAGTGCACGATAAGTCAAAGAGTTAGAGCCAGGGGGAATACAAACCTAGTGTTCGTCTTAGATTTATACAGCCAAAATCATCAAATTCTTGTTAATTCTTGCTAGTTATTAAAAATCATCCTTTTTTACTTATTTGCACTGCCTGGTGATTTTAATAAGTTCGAGAAGGATTTTATCATGTGTTCCCTTTGGGATTGACCCCAACCTAGTTGGGTTACTATACATTAACAACGACCTCTTTATACCTCTAAAGAAGTGTACTTTTGGGTGTTATCATAATATGGGTATCATAATTCTCATATTGATGAGTATAATGTATTTATGATAACTTGGCATCTTGAGGAGGGTTCGCGAAAGAAAAAAAGTAATGGTTTAGTATTTTTTTGAGCTTTCTTTAGCGTTGAGGTAGGATAGGTTTATCCCTTTTTAGATTAAGTTATTTCAAAGTATTCTTATGATATTGTATTAGATTTTTGATGGGTTTAGGTGTTGGATTAATAAAATGCAAGGTTTGGGTTTGTTGGACCATTAAGGCCATATTGAAATCGTCGAGTTGACCACTTAGACCATTTTCTTATGTTTTAGGTGAATTGGACTTTATTTATCATTTTTAGCATAAGAATTCACTCCAGATAGAGTAAAAATGCTTTAGTCACTCATGCTTAAGGTCAGATTTGCCTTAGTTGCTTACATTAATGAAGGTTGCCTTAGCTTCCATTGGACTTATTTAATATGTTTAGGAAGGATCTCTTCCTTAGGACTAATTATGGTTTGTTTAACATCTAAATGTTAATTTAGATACCTTAAGCCTAGTTCATGTTGAATTTGCCTAAAATGAAACTTACAGATTAGGAGTGGACTCTTGACCCACTTTAGGCTATGACACATGATAGTTTTTGTAAATATTTTATACTTATTAGACTTTTGAGGATATGTGTTGAGGTAATATGTAGAAATCTTAATACTTATGGTTATGCTGGTTACTGTAAGGGTTGACGGCTATTGATTATGCTATCATTTATGCATGTTAATGGTACTACTTATGATGTTTATTATATATATACACACCCAATTCGAGTCTAAAAATAATTATGTTATTGATTATATACCTAGTTCGAGTTCGGAGGATAGTTATGACACTATTGAGTTTTATCGGTTCAAGTCAGGCTATTGATTATTTACCAGTTCAAATCCAACTATTGATTATTTACCGATCCAAGTCTGGTTGTTGACTATATTTACTGGTTTGAGTCCAGATATACATACTAGGCCTTGATGATACACTTCTTATGGTTAACGATATTGGGGAGTGAGATTAAAAGTAGCAATTTGGCTATGTTGGAAAAGAGGAATTGGTTATAATGTGGCATGACATAAATGGGCTCTGGTGGAAAAATAACTAGTTGACAAGAGATGGTTAGCTTATAAATTGTGACTAGTAAGTATATGATGACTAGCCAATAATTGAATTAGTGATAATAGATAGATCGTTGATTAACAAACTAGTGTATAAATAATGCTAAGGTTGCTTTGCGTTGGTAAATTGTGAAATGTTGGTAAATAACCGATTGATGATAATTGTGGGATGATGGTTTAATGATAGTAATGGGAGTCTGTGATTAGTTATTTACTTTTCTACACCAATTGGTCTATGGGAGCCAATTTTGTAGTGATGTTTTCTTGTGTTGATGCTTTATGATAAGTTGTTATTATATATTATTTACTTTTTATGCATGACGATATTGGCACGTGTCGATGTCTTATGTTATACTATTATTCCAATGTTATTACTTATTATGTTCAATAATGTTGAAGATGATTCAGGTTCACTTCTATACCTTGACTTAGTTATGTTTGAGATAATTCAGGTTCGCTTCTGTACTTTGACTTAGTTATATTGATGTGTGAGTCTATGCTAACACATTTAAAGTTTTTAACTCTAAATAACTGCAAAATCTTGATCAACTTTAGTCTTTTTTATTAGTTTACTTTAATTTTGCAGTATAAGTAGAGAAAAAGGGGAACCACAAATAAAGGAAGCAAAAAGCATGAAATCAGAAGCAAATAAAGAACAAAGTGTGGCTGACGACATCCATGACACGTCGTCAGCCTGGTGATAGCCTGTCAAGGATGTCGTTAACCTTAACCATAGAATGAGATTTGCTGTAATGTTATGATGGCATATCGTGATAAGGCGTCAGAGTTATGATAAGGCGTCAGGATCACAGTCAACCTTAGGTAGAAATTCTCAAAATGAAAGAGAAGCTGACGACATCCATGACGCACCATCAAACTCCTGATAGGACGTCATTGTTGTCGTCAGCTTGAGACAGCAAAAGCCAAACTTAAAGAGAATCCGATGACGTCTGTGATAATCTGTCAAACTCCTGATAGGCCATCACGAGCGCCATCATCTATTTCGAAGAAAATCTGAACTTTAATTTTATTTCCTTATTTAGGGTTAACTATTTAAAGCCTTGTTTTAGGTTTTTTTTATTCATTCTATCATTGTCGATTGACATATCCCATAAGATATAATATATGACTTTTCTCTCTGTCTCTCTAAACCAATATTTCTGTGTTTGCTTTGTGATTCAATTACAAGTTTACTTTTGATTTCCTTCATTATTGTAAGTTAATCTTCTCAATTATGAATTCAATTTATGTGCTTATTTCTTGCATCATGAGTGGCTGAACACTCTTAACCTGGATTATGGGATTTAGGGTTAGGTCATGATAAGGTGGTAATTAACTACTCAAGGTTTAATAGGTGTTAGGATTTCTTGGTAATTCTGAGATTAGAATTTATGTCTGTTGGTTGCAAATAATAGGCGTACCTACTTTGGTTTGCTTGAGAAAGAAATCATAAACAGTAGGAACTGAATTATCAATAGGGACTCAGAAAGGCTTCGTTTAATAATCAATGTTGTAACAAGATTGATTAACCTGAGGTAAAATCTGGGCAGTGTGTTGTGATTCCCTAAGTCCGAGAGGATTAGGAAATTAGACGCTCGATTAGGTCGAGAGACATTTGAGCATATCATCGATAAAGATATCTTGTCATCCTAACCACCGTGAGAGTCTTGAGTAAATTTTGGCATCTGTCATGTACTGTAAGCCCTAGTGAACATAATTCTTGTTATTTTATAAACTCTTGATTGACAAACATTGAAATTAAAAGTGACCAAAAAAAAAATTATTTTCTAATCTCCAAAACCCCCATTTTATCTTTTTATATCGTTTGTTTGAATTTAACTTGTAGCTTTAGTTTCAAACTATTTTAATCGCCACTCACATTGTTCCCTGTGGGATTCGACCCCAACCTAGTTGGGTTTTATATTGACAACGATTACTTACACCCTTCAAGAGTGTAGTTTGAGCATTATCATATGTTATCTTTAATTTTATCATACTTATATCATGAATTATTTTAGTTGGCCGATGATGCCTATTGAGTATCCATTGTTTTGGCACTCATGCTACACTTCTATACCTTTTCGATGTAGATTCGAGTGCTAGCTATCGCGGTTGATCGTTGAACATTCCATATTGATAGTTTTGGTGATAGGGTTTGCTCTTGGAGTTTGATTTGCCTATTTCCCTCTATCTTTTATGTTTAATCTTTTGTTATCGAGACAGATGTTGTTGACTATTCTAAGTCTTTAAGTTGTAATACTATTAGATGCTCTTGTACTGGATCTTCCAGGTCGTAGGATGGTATCTAGTATTGACTACTTTTATCTATATAGAGTGCTTTAAATATTTATAAAAATACGTTCTTAAAATTCACCTATGTTGGGCATTTCCTATCGAATTAACTCATTGTGTTAGCTCCAGGTTAATTTTGGCTTACCTACTGACATGATTTAGTGGGTGCCATCATGACTAGTAAATTGAGTCGTGACAGTTTGGTTTTTGCATAGTTCATTTGAGAATTTTGTTAATACAAAACATGTTATTGAATAGTTAAATTAAATTAGAATTTGGTCAAAAGCAAAGTTAATTACCTTTCTAAAATGCTTTAGATGTATATGAAAAACTTTTAGTTATGATAAACTTATATGATTTTATAACTTATTAATATTTTTAGAGGAGATAGTGAATCTAGGTATGTTCAAATATTATTATTATACAATAGATATTTTATAACAAATAATTTTCTATTAGTTATGGTATATTTAAAATGTGATATTTATTTTATTACGAACCAATGCAATACTCAAAAATGTACATAGTGGATAAATAATTAAAGGGGGTTGTTGCCACCTCCACTTTCACGTGGAGATGGAGGAAGGTGTACATCAAGTGGGTACTATATAGATGTCATTCACCAACACATATGCATACATTTAACCTTACAAACTTGCATTATATAGCAAATAAAACTTTTCATCTCCTTTTTGTCTAGTAATTAAAAATACATATGCTACAACATGTTTTATCTATATGCATACATACATACACACGCGCGCGCACACACACATACATATATATATATTGATGTAAGGAGGAAATTGCGGGAAAATATTCATATTTTGATGATATATTCAACCCCCGCAAGTAAGATTATCTACATCAAGTTATTAAAGCTTCAATTATAGTGGGCCATTATTCGATGAATTTTCGGAGGGGATTTTACCTTTTGCATCCAGGTAGGCTAGGCTTACCCTACGTTTAGATTGAGATTCTTTACAGTAATTGTGTGTTATGCTAGTTTTGGGCAGGTAGGTGTATTCTGGGTATCATTATAAATATTTCATTTATTATTTATGTAGTTATGGCTCGTTCTAATAAATTTTGGACCTATTATTCCTTAGTATGGTGTAATGTTTATGAACTTAGGGCATGGTATTAAACTAAAAAACCTTGAATTTCTCCCTTTTAACTAAGTTATGAATATTTTTATTTAAATGCATTTCAATTACAATTCAGGACCAGCATAAACTTTATTTTCATCATTTATTGTGAGTTCTGGAACCACTTTGGCCTCAGTTTTCGTATGGTTTTGGTTTTAGTTATACAATTAAGTATGGTTAATATAGTTTTGGTTTGAGTCCAATATTTGGTTATGGTATGATCTGGGAGTTTTTGCACTGATTACTGTTGTTTTGGGAGTTGTGGTTCCTCTGAGTTCTGATTCGAGTCAAACGTCAGCTTATGAGTTCTATTATATATCATATATATGGACTCTTGTTATTTCACATTAATTTTGTTTCGAATCCAACATATGACCTCTTGTTATTATCCATTACTACTGGTTCGAGCTTGGTAACTGGCCTCTCGTTACTATCCTTTGGTACCGGTTCAAGAGCGGTGCCCATTTAGATGGCTACTATGATTTTGTGGGACTGGTGCATTTATAGATTAATTATGTTTAATTACTTCTTGTGAGTCCTACCGACTTAAGGGGGAACAATTGGGTTAACTGTCATTTCAGTGTAACTAGCGGGCTTATAAGAGTCCAATTTGATAATGTTTGGTTTGGTTCTATTTACTGTATTATTCATATTTTTGTATCACTTTTAATTATTCCTTTACTACATATGCATAGCTCAGTAGCTATTTTCTTTTTATCCTTATTTACTACTGACCTAGATTATACCATCTTATTTTCGTTTTACTTTTCATATATTGAGCTTAGTCAATTCATGATGCCTACTGAATACCCATTGCTTTGGTACTCATACTGCACTTTTGCATCTTTTTTAGATACAAATCTGGATACCAGCCACCGGCATTGATGTGATCCTCATATCCTAGTACTGATCCAGAATTATAATGCCCCAAGAACCTATCCCGAGATGTCACATGGTGCTCAAGGCCACACGTGGCCTCAAGCTAACCCTCTAAGCCTGTCATCCCTTTTAGAACTCATTATAGCGCAAATCATGCTAAGATAAAGAGGAATAACCATGTCATGAACATACTGAAATATGAAGTAATACTGCCCTATATAAACAAAATACTGAAATCTCTGTACACATTGGTACACTAGTCTGACGAAGCCTCTACTACATAGGACTGAGGAACCATTGGGACAGATCCCTAACTGACTCGTACTGAACTGAAAGTAAACAACCATCTATTAAAAATACAAAATTGGATACACAGTTCCTCAAACCATGAGGACTCACCAACCGCAGAAATGTAGATGAAAGTACTCAAAGATCACTGTCACTGCTGAGACAAAGCACCTGAACCTATATCATGAGGAAATATAGAACACAAAAGAGTATAGGAGTCAGTACTTAGGAATGTACCGAGTATGTGGGGTGGATTCAACATTTTCAATAATATAATAAATGTATAATAAAATCATGCATGCTGACAATAATAACTCTCTTCGCTTGAATTATCTAAAACATCTTTTCCGTAAGTCATCAGTAATAACATATGCTTCATAAATATCATAAATCATTTATATCAACTCAAACTCTTTGACTCATGACTTAGAGTGACTCGGTAACTCATGGTACTTAGATCATTATGGACATGGGAGTTTCTTATAACCGACATAACTACACCATGTGAGCCACATGGAGTCCAACGTTTTGCCCTCCTAAAGAGAGAACCCCACATTGGCGGGGGTGTCGTACTCTTGCCAGGGAGTACAACCTCAATCTCTTTATCACAATCCCATACTCAGCCTCTGGCCCACAATTATCAACTTCAATCCTATGGTGGCACGTAGTTTCGGGAAAATACCACATTTCCCGCAGGGTGCTAAATACTCCTCCAAGACTCAGCAGAGAACGCGTTAGGAAATCCACCTTAATCAATATCAACTCATGGGTCTATTTTAAAGACCAAAACATATATATATATATATATATATATATATATATATATATATATATATCATCTACAAATCATAAACATCTTGTGGATTCCTAACCCGACTCAACTACACAATCTTTCTCAACATCAAGTACATTTTCTTTTCGAATCATTTTCAAATATCAAAGCTTCAAGGAAACATCATAGGACTCATTCTTGACTTTCAATCTCAAATATCCATATATATTCAATAGTCAAATTTCTCATGGAAAGGCATAACTCATGACATTTGTCTTAAATCGCTTAGAAATCATCAATACGTAATGACAATATACAACTCATGGAATAAATTCTCAATTTAAGAAACATGATGGTGAAATAATCATAAATATCAGACTTATTCAACTCAAATCTCATAAATCATAAATAAAGAAATTTGGGTGTAAACCCACTTGCAAAATCATGTAAATCAATAATAGAAAGTAAATCTTTAGGCACAAGAACGAAAGGAGTGTTCCTGTCCAAGCCCCACATACCTTGGATTATAATAATTTTTTTTAGAGATATAGAAACTTGTTTGGAACTTCTTCCTTACATTTTTGAGATAAGATACTTGATTCCTTTGACTAGGGGAGCTTAATTCTTGGACAACTTGGAGAAATCTATGGAAGATCCTTGAATTTCTTGGAAGGAGTTTTTATTTTTAGGTTAAGAGAAAATCCTAGTTTTCTAAAAGATTCTTGGAGAAATTGGAGAGAAATAGGAGAAAATGATCTTCTCTTCACTACTTTGATGTATATATATAAGGCAACAAGGAGCAAAAATGATCAAAATGCCCTTCTGAAAAAGCTGAAATTCGTTGATCGGGGCCTGTGACGGTCGATCTGAAGCTCCGTCAGGTCTCCTAACGATCCATCGGGTCTCCTAATGGTCCACCAGATCGTTCGTTACTCAAGTTCCAAAACTAGAACGTTCTGCCTCGACATGACGGTTGAAGTGATGGTCCGTCAGGAACTGCCAAACCACCAAGTCGTTCGTCACTCGACAGCCAGAAATGAGACATTCTGTCTCGACCTGACGAACCCCTTGATGGTCCGTCAACTTTCTGACGGTCCACCACCTTGGCTATAACACGGTGACCAGGAAGAGGGTTCACTGCCTTGGCTTCACGGGACACTTGATGGTCCACCAAGGACCTGACGGTCCGCCGGGTCGACCCTCAGACCTGGGCGATCCAACATCGCTGAGTAAAATGACTATAACTCCCTCGTCTGATGTTGGATTTCGATGAAATTGGTATCGATGGAAATCTTATTCAATGCTCTATATGACAGAAACTAGAAATTAGAGAAATACAACACGGTTTAAACATCAATCACTTTGGAAGTCATACATATTCACTCAAAAGAAGGATTTAGGCTTAAGAAACGATCGGGGTATTACTATATCTCCCCCTTGGATACATTAGTCCTCGAATGTTGCTAGATAGGCCAAGAACAAGAGATAATGAGGACGCCCAGCTGGAACGATTCACACTGGAAGGCTCATATTACTATAAACTTTTGAGTACTCCACCAAATGCATGAATCATAGAGGGAATAACCACATAGCTGACTACATTAGATTTGGAGGAACTGAATTAAGAGAATAGTACCTTCAGCTTGATTTGAACTCGCGAAGAAAAGATGAGGGTAACTAGCTCGCATATCTGCTTCTGTTTCCCAAGTGGAACCCTCTACTCATTGATTTCACCACAGAACTTTAACCAAGGGAACTTCTTTGTTCCTAAGTCTACGGACTTGATAATCTTGGATTTCAACCGAGGTTTCATCATATAAAAGGCTATCCTGAACATCACAACCTTTCGATAGATCAACAACAACAGAGTCCCCAATGTGCTTCTTGAGCATAGAAACATGAAACACAAGATGGACAGCTGACAACTCTGCAGGCAACTCAATCTCAGAAGCTGCATTCCTAACACGATTCAAAACTCTATAAGGGCCAACATATCTGGGACTCAGCTTCCCTTTCTTTCCAAATCTTTTCACCCCTTTCATGGGTGAAATTTTCAAGTACACCATATCACCAACTTCAAACTCAAGAGATCTTTTTCTCACATCTGCTACGACTTCTGACGACTCTGGGCTATCGTTAAACTCTCCTGAATTAACTTAACTTTCTCCATAGCCTAAAATACAGCATCAGGTCCGATCACCGTAGCTTCACCCACTTCGAACCAACCTATGGGTGATCTACATCTTCTCCCATACAAAGATTTAAATGGATCCATTCCAATGCTAGAATGAAAACTATTGTTGTAAGCAAATTCAATCAATGGCAAATGTTCATCCCAACTTCCTTTGAAATCAAGAACAAGCGCTCAACATATCCTCCAAAGTATGGATAGTCCTCTTAGCCTGACTATCTGTCTACAGTTGAACAGCGGAGCTAAGATAAACTTGGGTACCAAGACTCTTCTGAAAGACTCTCCAAAACTGATAAGTAAACCGAGTACCTCCATCGGAGATGATAGACAACGAAACTCCATGTATCCTGACTAACTTTTGAATATACAGCTTAGCATAGTCCTCCGCGGTGAAAGATGTATGTACTGGTAGGAAATGTTCTGACTTTGTCAACCTGTCTACAATGACCCAAATAGAATCATGATGATGACGAGAGAGAGGTAAACCGGTCACGAAATCCATATTCACCACTTCCCACTTCTAAGTAGGAATGTTAAATTCTTGAATCATACCACCGGGCCTTTGGTGCTCTATCTTTACCTGCTGGAAAGTTGCACACTTTTCTATGAACTTTGCTATATCTTTTTTCATACCATTCCACCAATAAATTTCCCATAAATCACGGTACATCTTGGTAGCACCGGGATAAATAGAATACCGCGCGCCATGCGCCTCAGCCATAATTCTCTACCTTACATCATTAACATCAGGCACAAATAATCTATTCTGAAATCTCAATACACCATCTCCCCCTTGGGAGAAAACCTCCATCTTTTGGTCTTTGACGGACGCTTTCAATTCAGCTAAACGGGAATCCATATCCTGCTTCTCCTTTACTTCCGAAACTAGGGAAAATTCAGAACTACTTTGAATCCAAACATTACCCTCAGTCGAGTCAAGCAATCTAACACCTAACCTATCCAAACGATTCACTTCGCGGACTAACTCCCTCTTTTCTCCCTCTACATGCATCACACTACCCATGGATGATCTGCTAAGGGCATCTGCCACTACGTTGGCCTTGCCCGGGTGATACAACACACTCATATCGTAATCCTTCAATAATTCTAACCATTGCCCCTGTCAAAGATTCAATTCTCTCTGAGTTAACACATACTGTAAACTCTTGTGATCTGTAAAGACATCAACATGAACCACGTACAAATAGTGTCTCCAAATTTTCAAAGCAAAATCCACTGCAGCTAACTCGAGGTCATGGGTCGGATAATTCCTCTTATGAGGTTTCAACTGTCTGGAGACATAGGCTATAACCTTACCCTTCTGCATTAACATGCAACCCAGACTAACTCTGGAAGCATCATAATATACCATAAAATTATCTACACCATTAGGCAGGGTCATCACAGGGGCTGAAGTGAGTCGAGTTTTCAACTCCTGAAAACTCTTCTCGCAAGAATCTGACCACTGGAATTTAACCTTCTTTTGGGTCAACCGGGTTAAAAAAGCAGCAATGGAAGAGAAACCTTCAACAAAACGATGGCAGTAGCCAGCTAGACCCAAGAAACTCCTAATATCAGATGGGAAAATAGGTCTAGGCCAATTTTTCACAGTCACTACCTTTTGAGGATCAACTTGAATACCATCAGAAGAAACAATATGACCTATAAAAGCAACTGACCTTAGCCAGAATTCACACTTGCTAAATTTGGCAAACAATTGTTGATCCCTAAGGGTCTGTAAGATAATTCAAAGATGATCTACATGGCCGTTTTCACTCTGGGAATATACAAGGATATCATCTATAAACACAATAATGAACACATCTAGGTACGATCTAAACACCCGATTCATGAGGTCCATAAAAGCTTTTGGAGCATTCGTTAGCCCGAAGTACATGACCAAGAATTCAAAATGACCATAACGAGTGCGGAAAGCCGTCTGTGGAATATCACACTCTCTAACTTTAAGTTGGTGATAACCGTATCTCAAATCAATCTTTGAGAAGTAGCTGGCACCTTGCAGCTGATCAAATAGGTCATCAATTCTAGAGAAGAGGGTACTTGTTCTTAACTGTGACCTTGTTAAGCTGACAATAGTTAATGGGCACAATGAACCATCTTTCTTTCACATGAATAGAACGGGTGCACCCCAGGGAGATACACTAGGCCTTATAAAACCCTTATCAAGAAAGTCTTTGAGTTGCTATTTCAACTCCTTAAGTTCTGTGGGGGGACAAATGATATGGATTAATAGAAATAGGTTGTGTATCAGGGAGAAGATTAATTCTGAATTCTATCTCTCTATTGGGAGGTACCCCTGGGAGATCTTCCAGGAAAACATTAAGAAACTCATTGACAACTCTTATAAACTGAATAGTTGGAGTCTCAGACTTAGTGTCTTTAAATCAAACCAAATGATAGATACAACCCTTAGATATCAATTTCCTAGCTTTAAGATAGAATATGAAATGACTTTTAGGAGATACAGAATTTCCAAACCACTCAAAGACTGGATCATTGAGAAACTAAAACTTGAATACTTGGGTACGATAGTCTATAGACTCATAACAAGAGTGAAGCCAATCCATACCCAAAATAATATTAAATCAACCATGTCTAGCTCAATCGAATCTGCAAACATGACTTTGTTAAGAATAGTGATAGGACACTTCTTATATACTTGCTTAGCAACAATAGATTCACCCACTGGTGTAGAAACTAGAAAAGGCTCAGGAATCTTTTTAGCACTGATTTTAAAGTTCACAGCCACCAAGAGAGTCACATAAGAAAAACTTGACCCAGGGTCCATCAACACATACACATTGAAATGAAATACACAAAGCATACTAGTAACAATATTTGGTGAATCCTCCTGCTCCTGGTGGGGTGGTATAGCATAAAAGTAATTCTGGCGCTGACCACCTATAGTACTAGATGAGGCACCCTGAGGAAGAGTAGGATGAACTATAGGGGATGGAGCACTAATAGTCTGACTCTGGGGACGAATATCGCGACTCCCCTGTCTAGCATAAAGGCAATACCATAACTTATGGCCTAACTTACCACAACTAAAACAACCCTTCTGGCTGACTAAGCACTCACTAGGATGGTCTCTATCACACTTCAGACATGAGGAAGGACGAGGTCTATTACTCATACTATCCTGGGACCTGGACATAGTAGGCCTACTACCCTGCTCCGGCCTCATTCTGAATGTAGGAGTACTGGCTAATGAATGCGCTGGCACAAAAGAACGGCTCTGGAACTGAGGGCGGATCCCTCAAGAAAATCTAGTCTGACTATATTCTCTGATCTAATTCTTTTATTTCCTCTCACTCTCTCTGTCTCTTTCACTTTGTCCACTTCAATCTGTTGCGCATGAATCATTAGTCTTGAAAGGTCTATGTCCCTATTAAGCATAGCGAATCTACACTCTTTCACAACATAGCCAGATACATCGGTCAAGAACTTACTCATACTAGTTCTAGAATTAGCCATCATATCGGGAGCATACTTAGATAATTAGTTAAACTTATGGAAATACTCCTTAACTGTCATGGGGCCCTGTCTCAAGTTCATAAATACTTCTAATTTTGCTTCCCTCAGCTCCGGGGGAAAGAATCTATCTTAGAAGGCATCTTGGAATAATTGCCAAGTCACAGGAGTATCATTCTCCCCTCTACTCTTCCTCCATATCTCTACCCAGTCATAAGTAATATCTTTCATTCAATAGGTTGCCAATTCAACACTCTCATCTTCCATCATGTGCATAATCAGAGTGATTTTTCTCACTTCATCTAAATATATTTGTGGGTCTTCACCTACTTTTGACCCAAAGAACTCATGTGGATTTATTCGCATAAAGTTGTAAACCTGGGTTGCAGCAGAATTATTCCCTTGCGGAGGTAGAACAGTAGCTTGGGTGTTGGCTTGGTCATTGGCGGTGACCGCCTGGGCTAACGCTTAGAAAATTGCCCAGAATTTAGTGTGGGACACTATCTCATCTAAAGGATCAATGGGTTGAGTTCATTCGTTATTTTTGCGAGCTCTATGAGGAGGCATTTTCTATCATAAGAGCGCATGAATTAATAGCAGAGAGAAACAGTCACAGGCATAATAGACTCTTGAAAGAAAGAAACAACTTTTCCTGAAACGTCCCATAGCCTCTTGCCCATAGATGTGGTGCGCTACACACCGATGATCAAGACTCTATGTAACACGGGTTGTCAGACTCCCAAGTACTCTTGGAACCTTATCCTCTGATACCAAGCATATAACGTCCCAAGAACCTATCCCGAGACATCACATGGTGCTCAAGGCCACACGTGGCCTCAAGCTAACCCTCTAAACCTGTCATCCCTTTCAGAACTCATTATAGCGCAAATCATGCTAAGATAAAGAGGAATAACCATGTCATGAACATACTGAAATATGAAGTAATACTGCCCTATATAAACAAAATACTAAAATCTCTGTACACGTTGGTACACTAGTCTGATGAAGCCTCTACTACATAGGACTGAGGAGCCATTAGGACAGATCCCTAACTGACTCGTACTGAACTGAAAGTAAACAACCATCTATTAAAAATACAAAATTGGATACACAGTTCCTCGAACAATGAGGACTCACCAACCGAAAAAATATAGATGAAGGTACTCAAATATCACTGTCGCTACTGAGACTGAGCACCTGAACCTATATCATGAGGAAATATAGAATACAAAATAATATGGGAGTTAGTACTTAGGAATGTACTGAGTATGTGGGGGTGGATGCAACATTTTAAATAATATCATAAATGTATAAGAAAATCATGCATGCTGACAATAATAACTCTCTTCTCTTGAATTATCTAAAACATTTTTCTGTAAGTCATCAGTAATAACATATGCTTTATAAATATTAAAAATAATTTAACTCAACTCAAACACTTTGACCCAAGACTTAGAGTGACTCGGTAACTCATGGTACTTAGATCATTGTGGACGTGGGAGTTTCTTATAACCGACATAACTACACCATGTGAGCTGCATGGAGTTCAACATTTTACCCTCCTAAGGAGAGAACCCTACATTGGCAAGGGTGTCATACCCTTTCCAGGGAATACAACCTCAATCTCGTTATCACAATCCCATACTCGGCCTCTAGCCCATAATTATCAATATCAATATTATAGTGGCACGTAGTTTTGGGGAAATACGACATTTCCCGCTCGGTGGTAAATACTCCTCCCAGAGTCAGCTCAGAATACGTTAGGAAATCTACCTTAATCAATATCAACTCATGGGTCTATTTTAAAGACCAAAACATAAATATATATATATATATATCATCTGAAAATCATAAACATCTTGTGGATTCCTAACCCGACTCAACTCAACACAATCTTTCTCAACATCAAGTACATTTGCTTTTCAAGTCATTTTCAATTATCAAAGCTTTAAGAAAACATCACAGGACTCATTAGTAGCCTTGGTACCGATATTTCTAGTAGAAGAGCCAAAGTTAGTAGAGTCCCATGGATTGGTAGGATACTTATGTATCCTATCATTGAGTCTACAATTTTTTTATAAAAGTCTCATTATTTTGATTCACTTATATTTGTGGTGTCTACATTGGTCTCTAAATCTTTATTTGTAATGCCTTGAATCTGGTACTCGGAATGCTACATGGTGTTCATGACCCCGAAGAACCCCAATCTAACCTATGACTGATATCTGTAACTGAGAACTACATAACATACTGTATAAATGTAGAATAAAAGTTTGAAAGGCCATAAGGTTCAAATATCTAATAAAACATAACATCTGACTAATACGGTATCACCATACCAGAACCGAAATAACTATCTGAACATACTAGTCTAAAAGCCTCTAAATTATCTAAAAATTGTGGAGTTGATGGGACATGTCCATAACTAACTCCAAACTACTAAAATAATAAAGAAATAAAATAATTATGCTATCCTTGAATGATAGGGATTCACTGCTAGTCTGGCTGCTAAATGTCGCTCTAGAGCTCTACTTCTGAACCTATGGTATAAAACACCATAGCACGAATGCGTCAATATAATTGAATGTACTGGTATGGAAGTGATGTAGGCTGAATTCAAGGAGTTTATATGCATGAACAATACTAACTGACTAAATAACATGAATGCTAGAATACATGCATGAATATGTGAACTGTAACTGAGACCATGACATCATTAAATTTGAATACTGATAACACAAGTTTTGTATAACTGATATACTATTATCTGAATGACTATGTCTGACAATCCTATTTTTGATGGAACTGGCTGAGTTCTATACTAAACTGGGTGACTATATCTGGCAGTCCTGAATTCTGTAGAGCTATCTGAGTTCTATTACTAAGATTGAGACTGTAACTGTAATGGTGGGAAGTAGTTATCTAATCGACATGCCCCCAAATAAGTTATTATAGCTGAGTTGGGGTCCAATCTGTAACCCAAATTGGAAGGGTGTCAATACCGAGCCACTAGTAAGGACAAGCTATGGGTGACCCTCATCTGATAGTGTCCCCAAAAGAGAATGGTGGGACCCTTATCTAACAGTGTTAATCCACCTTATCAACCTTCATCTATCAGTGTTGATGTCTCAACCTATGCTGGCTATATAGTTCTGGAATACAAGGATTGCTTCTAAGGATCACACCCTTAACTGTTAGTGTGTGCCCTCATCCTTGGGTTTACTCGGTGCTAATTCCTACTCCCATATGAATAGACACTAAAACATGATTAACTGAACTGAACTGGACTAGGTTCAGTGAGTTCTATTGACTGATGGAATACTACTAAGATTACTGAGTAACTGAGATTTCTAAGATTATAGGGATTTCAAAGTTTTCCTGAGTCATGACTCTGACTGAATTCTACTGAGCATGGCTTGACTGAGAGTATTATGAAAACTGACACTAGCTCTTGGCACACAGCCAAATTGTTGGGTACAAGTACCCCCAGGACTTGATAGCATGAAACTAACAAGACATGACCCTTCTTGATATATGACCATAGTCAACAATTCATAGTACAATCATTGGAGAGTTCATGAAGTATTTGCATGCTATAAGCTTACACATGAATAGGAATACATATAAACATATCATAATTTCATAAGACTAATCTCATAAGCATTACGACAATCCATTACAAAGCATAACAATAATGTGGGAGTCATATCGAACTTAAGGGAGAAACATAGATTCATTAATTTTGGTCAATAATGAGTCATAAGGCATAATTCTTATTATCTTAGGCATTTTATCAAACACCTTGCATGCATATCTTTAGACTTAGGCATGAATATTAAAATAATACTTCATGGCAATATTTTACACTTCCAATACAAGAATTTCAACCACACACTAACATATTTTCATGATAGTTATTAAATACTTCGACTTGGAAATCAAACAACAACATAAACATGGATATAATTAAACTCATACCATGGAATCCAAAGTTTATATTTCAAATAGGGTTTCTTGAGCTTCATGGGTGAGAGAAACCCATGAATCAGTAGTTGACATACCTGGGTTGATGATTTCGTGAGGATTGGTGGAGGAAAGATTAAATTCTTGACTTGGGATTAAACACCTAAGGTTTCTTGTCCTTGGGGGTTGATCTTTGAGAGAAACCCTAATTTGGTGTTATAGATGAATAATGAAGTTATGAGCTCTAATTTGGTATAACTAGAGGTTAAAATGGGTGGAAAAATACCCAAATACCCTTTTAAAACTGGATTAAAATTATTGATCGAAAGTGACGACAGTTTGGGCGATGATCCATCACTGGCTAGACGATCCGTCGGTCCTGACCATCGCACTTGGCCAGAACCTGAACTTTCTGCCTCGTCTGCGACGGTTTGAACGATGGTCTGTCACTAGCTACATGATCCATCAATCCTGGCCATTGTACTTGACTAGAAGTCAGGTTCACTACCTTAGTCACAATGGCTTGGGTGACGGTCCATCACTAGCTCGACGGTCCGTCGGCCTGACCGTTACTTCTAAGCAGTTTCGATAGTTCTCTGTAAAACGTTCATAACTTTTTACTGTGATACTGGATTTGGATGAAATTGGTTGCATTGGAAAGAATTCAATTTTCTACAAGATAAAAAGTCAAAATTAGGAAAATTGTATCTAATTTAAATATTTATAATTTAGGAAGTTATTACTTACTCTTCTGGAGACTAGATTTGACTTAAAGAAAGTTCGAGATGTTACATTATTTGTTTCACTCTTTCATAGATATCTGGGATGTGGGGTGCGACAGTCGGGGATCAGGACACCGAGTTTGCTTCTAAAGCCTAATTTAGGGCAGAGGTCGACCTCGAGGTCAATAGTAGGCTAGAGTAAAGCCCCAGATAAGGATAAGGCTAGAAAGACATAGACAAATCCTATTATAGTTCCTAAGCCTAAGACAACTCCAGGTATTTTGCCACCATAGCAGCAAGTGACTAGGAGGCAACCCCAACTTCATTAGATTTTATATTTTTTTTGTTCTCTGGGATACATTGGTACAATTATTGGGTTTAGCTTGTAGTTCGTCGATCGATGATGGTCATCTAAGTACATAAGCTATTATTGATTTAGGGGTGCAGCCTACTATGGCAATGCCTAGGGAAGAGGTTTTGCCTGCATCGATAGTACCACAATACGTAGTAGTCCAACCAATAATGTCCATGGTGAAGAAGAAGTTATTAAGTGAATTCTTGAGATTAACTCCCCTTAGGTTTTTCAAGACTCCAAGAGATGGATAATGAGGCCCAAATAGGTAATAATAAAAGACCTTGTTATTAGGGTGATTATACTAGGAGCCACATTTGCTCATAGTTCTGAGACTGAGGGTTTCAGTGTAGGTAGCCCTAATAACAACCATAGAAGCATCAAGGGTAGCCTATTAATCTAGTTAAGGAATAACTTCAGATATCAGAGAGTGATTTACCCAATTATAGTGGTTTAGTGGTCAGAGCAATAGTCAACCTCAGAGGGGTATTCAGTTAGGGTCATCAAGTTGGTGTAGTCATTTTAAATCCATTGAACATTCTAGATAGATCAAGGTGCTTGGGGTATGTTGTGACTGTGTAGTTATTGGTCACTTCGACCATGAGTGTCCCCAACATGGGATGATTAAGCTTTTAGTTCACATTATACATGGGATTAGATCAGTACCACCGCCAGTTAGGGGTGGTGCTCTAGGTCATAAGGGTGGTCCTCATGTTTTGAGAGGTGTTCATTAGGGAGGTAATTTAGGTAGTTATGTAGGTACCCAGTCTGGAAGTAGGCAAGGCCATTTGCATGTTGTATCATGTAGGCCAGAGGTTGAGGCTTTGGATGGTATAATCACAGTTATAATTTCATATGTCATCAACTTGCTTTTACTTTGTCTAATTCTGGTTCCACATTTTTATATCTTTCTACTTATTTTTCATCTTGGTTGAGTTAGTGTTTGGAGTCTTTATTTTTACATTTGCATTTAGCTACACATGTGGGTATTCCATAGTAGTGGATCAGGTATATAGATCCTATTTGGGATTTTGATTCTCAAGTTTATATAATTGTGTTAGACATGATAAATTTTGATTTGATTCTGGGCATGGACTGGTTGTCTTTCTATTAAGCAATTTAGATTGCTTTGCTAAGACTGTTAACTTAGCCATGCTTAACATAGCCCTAATTATGTGGTAGTGTTCTATTAGCTGCAGGCTAGTGGGGATAATTTCTTACATTATGGATCGTAGATTGATATAGAAAAGTTGTGAGTCATTCCTTACTTATGTTTGAGATGTTAGTCTTAAGATTCTATTACTTTATTCTGTTCTTATTGTTTGCAAGTTTCTAATATGTTTCTGAAGGGCCTACCTAGCTTTCCTCCTGATAGTGATATAGAGTATTTTATTAACCTTTAGATGGGCACACAGCCTATTTCTATGGCTCCTTATTTTATGGCTCTCAGCGAGTAAAAAGAGCTAAACACTCAACTTCAGGATCTTTTTAGGTAAGGGCTTCATCAAACTAGGTATGTCACCATGGGGTGCTGCAGTTCTATTTGTGAAGAAAAGGAATAGCTCTATGCATATGTGTATCTACTACAGGTAGTTAAATAAGGTGATACTGAATAATAAGTATCCAATGCCTCATATAGAAGATTTTTTATATTAGCTTTAGGGTGCACCAATGTTTTCTCAGATAATTTGAGGTTTGGTTACCTTTAGTTTAGATCTAGGGATACAGACATCCCTAAGATGGTAATTCAGACTCGTTACAGCTATTATGAGTTCCTAGTGATGTCTTTTGGGTTTACTAAGATAGTGTTTGGATGAACTTTTAAAAAGTAGCTTGTAAGCTAAAAGTTAAAAGTCATAAGTAAGGGAGACCCTACATTTGGATTTTGTCTTATTTTTTTTACTCTTTGGGACAAAAAGTGAGTTCTTAAAAGCTCTTTCTATTTTTGCCAAACACTATTAAAACTAGAGAAATTCTTAAAAGTCAAAAACACTTAGAAATAAGACAATCCAAACATCCCCTAATGCCCAGAAAGATTTATGGATTGTATGAATCGTGTTTTTCGGTCGTATTTGGACTACTTCATGATAGTTTCATCTATGACATCTTTTTTTACTTGAGGAACAGGGAGGAGCACGAGCTGTATTTGAGAATTGTACTCCATACTTTGAGAAATTATAGGATTTATGCTAAATTCTCAAAGTGTGAGTTTTGTCTTAAGTCTGTAGCTTTTTTGAGGCATGTAGTGTCAAAGGATTGAAATACGGTAGACCTCGTGAAGTTTGATACTATTAATGGTTGGTATAGGACTACATATCCAACTAATATTTATAGTTTTATTGGATTGGTAGGCTACTACAGGCAATTTCTAGAGAGTTTCTCATCCAGCTCCTATGACTAAACTGACCAGAAAGGTAGTTCTATTTTAGTGATCTTTGAGTTGTGAGGTGAGCTTTCTAAAGCTCAAAGATTTTCTTACTTCATCTGTTGTTCAGACTCTTCTTATAGATAATGGTTTTTTATCCTTTACTTTGATGCATTTACTATTAGTTTGGGGTATGTTTTAATGCAGCAGGGTCGTGCTATTGCATTTGCATCGAGGCATCTACAGGTACATGAGAATAGCTTCCCTACTTATGACTTAGAGTTGGCAGCAATAGTGTTTATGCTTAATATTTGGAGCCATTACTTGTATGGGGATTATTGTGAGATCTTTACAAAACACCACAATCTTTAGTGTATTATGACTCAAAAAAAGCATAATTCGAGGCAACATGAAGGGATTGAGTTGCTAAAGGACTATGATACCTCTATTCTATGCCATACGGGCAAGGTGAATATGGTATGAGACTCTTTGAGTAAGAGGTAAGTGAGTATGGGTAATTGATGAGTAGTACTCCACATTCCTGCACATTCCCACGTTTTGAAGGAATAAGTGAAACATAATTGTGATTAAATGCACTAATATTCATATTTTGCGGGAACCAAGATAATAAGATGGAAAGATGTGGATTGTACCTAAAAATAGAATAAAAAGTAGCAAAGAAGTGCAACTGAAGACCTAGAAAAAAATATGGCATCAGTTATCGCAATCGCGATTTGAGGACTACGATCGCGGTCAGTCAAGATATCGTGATTGCAATAAAGCTGGTGCAATCACGACCTAGAAGAAATTGTAGCCTAAGGGCAGGAACATAAATGCATACAGCTGATCCAAAATGTCCCCATATACACTCAAACCCTATCTCTTTAGGGATCATCTTTTCAATTCCCAATTATTGAACATTGTTCTAGTTCTTAGCCACCACAGTTGGAGAAGAAAATATTATATTAATTTTTGGTGAATAATACATTAGAGTAGCTTCAAAGTGAAGGACTATCTAACCCCTACTGAAGATTTATAGATACTAAAAGTTTGAAGTAACATTCATTTAGCCTTTCATAAATCTAATCAATGGAGGTCATTGGGTATATCTTTCTTACTATTTTTATGTGTAGCTAGTTCCTCCTCTTAGGAGTATGCTAGATTAGGGTGTAATTATGTGTGGGATGTGATTTACTTGTGGATTTACTAGTTTGTGATGTTTAGTTCTATTATTGCTTGGCTAAATTGGTTGGGATTTATGGGTGAAATCCTCAAATACCTAAATTGGGTTTGTGGGTGAAAATCCCAAGCTCTTGAAAGGTTAAACCATCCTTGAAGAATGTGTTTAGGTGAACTTTAAGAGCCCACATCATCCTTGAAAGAGGGATGTAGGAACCAAGGCAATAATAGACAATTCATGAGCATAGTTTGCTAATTTTCATTCTCTTAGACCTAAGGGTGATTGTGAAGTTGACTATACTTAGGGCACTATCCTAGAAATAGGGGTGCCTAATTAAGGTATTGGATGGTTTTTATTGACGTATTCATTAGGTACTCTAAAGGTTCAATAAGTGACACCCTAGAGGTTTTGTTGATAAACTAGCCAGCCTAAAGGACTTTCAACCTAGCGTACCTCATCACTGACATTTAGAATTTGCATCAAGTCATCACACCCCCATGTGTAAGTTTTCCATAGAAAAGCATAATCCCAAGATCAGAGTTTAATTAATTATACTCTAATTATTTGTAACTCCGATTTAATACTTGAAAATCCTAAGAAGAAATACTAGTTGTGACACCTTTCACACGCACACACACACACTTATTTTTATATTTTTGTACTTTAGTTTTGAATTGGAGCGAGTGACCATTATTTCGAGGTTATTTGATTGCCATTCACACTGTTCCTGGTGGATCGACCTTGACTATTTTTGGGTAATTATATTGACAATGATTGGCTTGCACTTAAATTAACGTGTAAGTTGAGTGTTATCACAAAATGGCGTCGTTGTCGGGGAACAATTTGGCGTATTGAGTTAGTTTGGAACTTTAGCTTACTTGCTTAAATTCAAACTTGTAATAAGTTGTTTGTGATTTTCTTTTGTTTCTTGTGTTAGGTAGATTTTTTCTTTTATTTATTTTTCTCTATGGCATCTTTGGACTACTATGACTTTGGTAGTTTGAAGTCCTATCTTGACGATCCATGTCCATATTGTGACGTACCCCACTTTCCGAGAGATTATAGATATGCTCCTCTGAGAGAGATGGAATAACCATCTCAATTTTATTGGGAGTATAGTTGCTCTTTATGTGGTGGTCAAAATGGATGTTGGAGTCATTGTCCAAATGCTCCGTCCTCTCATTGTGCTAACCCAAATGCTAGATATTCTTATGAGTTCAATAGGGTTTATTATACGGAGAAGGAAGAACAATATACTGGGTTAAAAAGTTTTGAAAATACTTTAAACTATTTATGATCGGGTAACTACAACAGGGGAGAATGTGTACGAGATACGTCAATCCAATGAGGTATTTGGATGGGATATTGCCAAGATAGAGGAAATAGACAAGGAAACAAATCTTTCAAATACCATCACCTTTCCCACTTCCCAAGAGGAGGTGAATAAAAAAGAGAAACCAAGCTATATGGTTAATGATGCGCTTGGTAGTGAAGAGTCCTCGATGATTTTCCAACCAACCGAACCAAATATTGTTGAATATGCCAAAGTCAAGGAAATGGTTCTAGAGTCAAAATAAAAATCCAACCACATCTATTATGATGACTCTAGCCTATTACGGGGTGATAATACTAAGATGGATACAATTTCAAAATCTAGGAAAAGACCCCTTTCAAACTATTTTTCAATGTTATGCTTGGTGGATTTGATGAAAATCTATCCACCCAACCAAATGATAGATTTTTGAGAGATGGGGCTGCATCCCTATATTTTGGGGCTTGACGTCCCAAAGGAGCACATGGGAACCCCGCACTCAAAGGCCAAGGAGCATAACTTCCGATGTTCAACTAATAGCCTATTGATGTTCCAACCCTTACCTAAGGATCCAAATAAAAAATTTGATCTGAAGTTGGGTAAAAGGTTCAAGTCTTCAAGGTGGCGGGATAGAAGATGCATCACTATGCCCTTATTTCTATCACGTTTCATCTTGGGAGATTTGAATCTTCTGTACCTATACCGCTTAACTCATAGTAAGGGAAAGTTGGGACGGAGATTTAAATCTTGTGGAAACACAAATGACAATAAGAGAGATGCCTTACCACAAAAGATGGGAAGCAACCCAACATACCATGAAAGTGGCACGTATTATATTATTTACGTATGATAGAGTAGATTTTATTTTTGTTTTTATGCATGAATAATCCATGAAAATGTGGTGCTATGAGGAGTGTTGATTAAAATTGAGACAAAGAGTGTGTTAAATTATCATGTTTTTAACTGAATCGGGGTGTGAAAGAGACCTAAAATATTGTCTCAGTTACTGTGATCATGGTCTGCTTGCAGTGATCATGGTAGTCAAGTCTTCACAATTACAAAACTATGACTGCGATCGCGATCGAATCCGCTTACAAGACCATCCGACTGTTATTTTCCCCACAGGCACCCCATTCCAAATTCTCTTAAATTCTATCCAAATTTTAGATGTGCATTAAGTGTCCAAGTGAGCATTCGATTCCAATTGCATCATCTAATTCGGTATGTTGTCTCAACTCCCTCGGTTGTATGTATGTTTTAGGCTTGAGACTTGTTTTTAGGAATAGGACTAAAATAGTATTTATAATGCCAAATCCATGTATGTTTGTGTTGATTATTGTAGTTAGCTATTTTAGTGGTACCCAAATTTATGCCTAAAACTATTAAAATCAATGTGTACACCCTGTGTTTGATTTGATGCCTCAATGAATTCTATGTGAATTTCTTTGAGTTTTGAGGGTATAATCGCACATTCAAAGTAAGTTCCTTTAGCATGATGATTAGATGACTAGTTGGCACATAAATTTAGGGTTAAAATCTTTTGTTTTAGCGATGTTGTAGAAATTGTCAAACATGGTCTCAGTTACCACGATCACGGTCATTAGGACCGCGATCATAGAACTATGATCACAGTGAATGGTCCACGATTGCGGAGAATTATCTGCGATCAGAATAGCTGAGACCAGTTTTCAGCTAAGTCTAAAATTTCTGCATGTCCATTTCTAACCCAATAAACATTTACAACATTGCCACCTGAGTTTAACAGACTAGTCTAGCATGGTTTTGGTATGAGAATATAACTGATGGTCTAATTTGTGTTGCTTACTCAGCCATAAAATGGAAGACTTTGACAATACCATATTCATGTCCGCTAAATGCCACAACCTTTACTATAGTGACCTGCCAAGGACCAAATTACTCCCAGAAAGTGGTATTTGCTTAGAAAAAGTAGAGGACAAACTCGTGGGATTCCATGCCAGACTCACTGCTACCGGGCGGATGTGTTTTGCCCTAGACCCTTGCTATGCTAATGACCAATGGCTGCGTAAGTTCTATGATAACCTTAGAGTAGCCTCTCTCACAAACCCAGTGATGATAATTTAGGAAAAGGAGGTAAATTTCAAAGCATAGCAGATAAATGATATATATGGGCTCCCAAATGTAGACATGGCTCAGTTCCAGGCAAAAGGGTGCGAGCCAGGGATCTGGATGGCGAATATATTATGTCATGGCAAAGAAGTTCCCTAGGCTACTACCAACAGAGGCATTTCTATAAAATATTTTATGGTAGAGGCTAGCATTACTCTTAATGAGGGAGAAATTATGATCTCAGAGTAGAGGCACTTCAAGAATCAATGGGGTACACTTCTTCTCTTTTCTTCCCTTATTACTGAGTTAGTTAGGAGGGCAGAAGTGGAGAAATATGCCATAGATAACAGGGTGCACCAAGGCACCCACATCTTTCTACTCAAATTCTGGGGTAAAGGCACACCTGTCATAGCAAGAAAAGAAAGGTTGACTCGGGAAAGTCAGCCTAGAAGGACACAAACTTATATAGACCTTATTCAGTAAACCTCTTTGATGAAATCTCAAGTAAGATACAGTTGATTAAGGAGCTGGTGTCTAGATTGCCTCAGGGACAGGGAGAGTCCTCCTCTACTCGCTACTCATATGTAACTCGGTTGGATAATGAAATAAATTGGGAGAAGAATAAGAAGAAGGAAGCCACGGTTGCCAGATTGGAGAGAGCCTATTCATCTTTAGCAAAATCACATAGGGACCTCAAAGAGTCAAATGAAAAGATGATGAAGAGAGAGAATAATAGAGATAAATTTCTCACCAATATATGGAAAGGGGTGAAGGGAATCTTCAAGGTGCTCAAACCCAAGGAGCAACTACCTTCACTGAGGGTTGAAAGTGATGATAAGGCCCTTGTTGATTGGTCTGATATTGTTTTATGTGTAGCTAATGTGGAGTCGTTCTTGAGATAGGTTTAGAGAGCATCTTTTTTCTTTCTTGCTTTATTGCTCAAGCAGTGAGGACACTACTATCTTTTTATTTGGGGATGCCCCTGGATTTGTATTGCTTTTATATATTTCAGGATGATTTTTATGAGTTTTGATGGCATTTTGGATGATGTTTTATTTTTGTTTGTGGGATGCTATATTTGGGTACTCTGAGGGTGCCCACATTTCTATGGATTAGTCATTATGCTTGGTTTTTAGATTTTATGTCTTACTTCGTTTTATTTTGAATATGATGAGGCATGATGAGCTTTTCCCTAAGATAAATTGAGTGGTGACATTCTTAAGGGGAAAACGTCGTGATTGGGTTTTGAGACATAAATGCAGAGGAATTCTGAGTACTCGTGGCATCAAGATAACAAATGTAATGGAATTCTAACTACTTGTTGTATTGTGAATTTGGGATTGCACACTTGCCATTGGCGAAGTCTGAGTAGCCATATGATTGGTCTACCCATAGTAAGCCAAGATTAAGGCTTCAATTGTTTCCATAAGTTAGCAAATTATGCATGGTGTAAATACAAAACAAACAACCCCCTTCCTCCATTAATTTGTCACAAATCAAGGGCATGGACGTGAGCAACCTGTAATAATACTTTTGTTGTGACTCCAAAATCTTTATCTTGTACATATTTATAGATACTCTATATTTGTCTCTAACGTAAGGGGAGATTGAGCCTTTTTGGAAAGTTCACATGCCATGAGAGATGATTTTGTTTGTTTAAATCTCCTGTATACTTGTGTCATCTAAAACTTGCCCCATTAGTGTACCACGGCTAATTTTGGTTGTATTTGGTTGGTGAGATGATCTTAGGCCATTGTTGTGACATTGGAAGCCCTTTTAGCCAAAAAAGCCTACCCGTGCATAGATATTATTCCTAGTCACCCACTTTGAGCCTTTGGACCTTTCTTTGGCAAACACTTTACAAGCCGTGAGCCATTCAATTGTTATCCCTCTTTTGAACCATACCCTCCTTGAACTAAAAAATGCAACTTGAAGCTAAAAGCCTAAGCTGGGGTGGTGAAGATTGAAGGAAGTAAATTTGGCCACGAAGTTGTTAGTACGTTCCTAAGAGCTTAAACATTGAAAAACAATAATTAGTGGAAAAAAAAAGAAAGGACCCAACAAAGGTAGGAATTGCATGAAATTTTCAAGAAAAAGAAATAAAATAAAATGGGTGAAACAAGGAAGCAATAGTAGGTACTTGTGTAGTCAAAAGAATGAAAACAAAAGGAAGTGGCCCATAGTCAAAAAATTGATCAAATAGTGTAAGGTAGATGTTCAAGAAGGGTGTAACCATGTTGTTCCTAAATGATATCCTACCCTAACCCAAACCTACATTACAAGCTCAAAAAGACCTTCCAGATCTCAAACCATTTGCTTTCATTGTAGTGGAAATTGAAAATAGGGTCAAGCCTATGGTATGACACTTGTTAGCATAGATATTTCTTGTGAAGGGGGAGTTTTGCACAAAAAATTCCTTATTTTAGTTTTGGTAGCTAGCTGTGTAGAATTTCTCTTTATGTGAAGAGGCATATGAACAAATTGAGTTCGTTGAGTTTTTCACCTTCTAAGAAATGAGGTAAAAGGAGTACAACTTAGTGATGCTCAGAAATGAGTCACTTCTCGAGTATTGTTTGTTATTGCATTGTTGCTCTTTGAAGTCTTTTGCATCCTTAGATATTACTTTTTATGTTGTGAGGTGAAGTGAGAATACCTTGGCCCATGTGCAAAGAGCTACTTGTGGTGGTGACTAAGCTTAAAGTCAATATGATTATTGGGCCATCTACGTTGTGCATAAATTTGTATTATCTCATAGTAAGAGGTAGTATTGCTTGAGGACAAGCAAAGTTTTAAGTTGGGAGTGTTAATGACTGGTGAATCTACCACTTAATTGCATTCCACATTCGTCCACATTACCACGTTTTGAATGAATAACTGAGACATAATTGTGAATAAATGCACTAATTTTCATATTTTGCAGACACCAAGATGATAACATGGAAATATGTGGATTGGAGCTAAAATGAACAAAAAGCGGGAAAAAAGTGCAGCTAAAGACCCAGAGTAGAACATAGCCTCAATTATCATACCGCGATCACTGTCAGTCAAGATGGTCAAGATACCATGATCATGTGGCATTACCTGTGGTTGCGGTAGGCGTGATCATGGCAAAGCTGGTGTAATCAGGGCCTAGTAGAAAATGCAGCCCAAGGAGAGGAACGTAAATGCATGTAGTTGATCCCAAATGTCCTCATGTAGACTCAAACCCTATTTCTTTGGGGATCATCTTTTTAATTCATAATTGTTGAACATTGTTCTAGTTCTTAGACTCCACACTTGGAGAAGAAAATATTGTATTAATTTTGGGTGCAAATACATTGGAGTAACTTCAAGTGAATGATTAGGTAACCCTTATTGAATATTTGTGGATGTTCAAAGTTTGAAGTGACATTCACTTAGCATTTCATAGATCTAATCAATGGAGGTCATTGGGTATATATTGATTACTATTTTTATGTGTAGCTAGTTCTTCCTCTTGGGATTATGCTAGATTAGGGTGCAATTATGTGTTGGATGTGATTTACTTGTACAGTTACTAGTTTGTGAAGTTGGGTTCTATTATTTGACTAAATTGGTTGTGATTTATTGGTGAAAGCCTCAAATACCCAAATTGGGTTTATGGGTGAAAATCCTAAGATCTTGAAAGCTTAAACCATCCTTGAAGAAGGGGTTTAGGTTAACTTTAGGAACCCACATCATCCTTGAAAGAGGGATGTGGGAACCAAGGAAATAATAGATAATTCATGAGCATGGTTGGCTAATTTTCACTATCTTAGACATAAGGGTGAGTATGAAGTTGACTATACTCAGGGCACCATCCTAGAAATAGGAGTGCCTAATAGAGGTATTGAATGGTTTTTATTGACGCACTTGTTAGGTACTCAAAATGGTCAATAAGTGATGCCCTTAAGGTTTTGTTGATAAACTAGCCTAAAGGACTTTTAACCTAGCCCACCTCATCATTAACATTTAGAATTTACATTATGTCATCACACCCCCATACATAAGTTGCCCTTAGGAAATATAATCCTAAGATCTGAGTCTAATTGATTATACTCTAATTATTTATAACCCAAAATTAATACTTTAAAATCCTAAAAAGAAATACTAATTATGATACCTTTCACCCTCCCTCCCCCATTTTTACATTCTGGTACTCTAGGTTTGAATTAGAGAGAGAGTCAATTATTTTGAGCTAATTTGATCACCATTCACATTGTTCCTCGTGGATTCAACCCCAACTCTTATTGGGTAATTATATTGACGACGACCTCCTTGCACTTAAATTGTTATGTAAGTTGAGCGTTATCAGTGACTTGTCCTTTATTTTAGTTTCGCAATGGTCGTTGGCTTTATACATCTAGTCCTTAGTTAACTTGATGCTTTGTCTAGATAATTCTAACCCCAAGAGCATTACTGCCAGTTTTGAGGCCTGATCTACCTTGTTGAAACAGATTCAGGGTTATCATTTTTAAGATAGTACTCTTCATAACATTAAAGGAAAAGTGTTGAGAGTTGAGTCCATAAAGGATACTTTAGATTCTAAGGGTATTTTGATGTTTAGCGGTCGTATTTATGTTTTGAGGGTTAAAGATTTGATTTAATATATTCTTTGTTAGGATCATAACTCAAGATACTTTATTCACCTTGGGACAACTAAGATGTATAGATATTTAAGATAACACTACTAGTAGAGAGGTATATGGAGAGATATTGCAGAGTTTGTGGCTCGATGCCTTTATAGTCAGCAGGTAAAGGCTAACCACTAGAGGCCTGGTGGATTACTTCAGTAGTTACCCATTCTTAAGTAGAAATAGGAGCAAGTTACGATGGATTTCATAGGTGAATTTCCTTGCACCTCCTATGGTTTTGATAGAATTTGGGTCATTGTGGATCGGTTTACCAAGTCTACATATTTTATCCTCATTTGAGTCTCCTATAGTGCTGAAAGGTTAGCCCGTGTTTATATTTAAAAGGTGGTTCACTTATATGGGTACCTGTGTCTATCATTTCAGATTGAGGCTCCTAATTTATTTCTAGATTGTAAAGGACATTTCAGGAGGAGTTGGGTACCCAAGTTGACCTTAGCATCGCCTTTACCCCCAAACTGATGTGCAATTTGACTGAGCTCTTTAGGTTTTGAAGGATATGCTCTGCATGTGTGTATTAGATTTTAGCGGTTAGTGGGACCTATTATTACCTTTGGTGGAGTTTGCATATAGTACAACTTTTATTCGAGTATTCAAATATCTCTATTTTAGGAACTGTGCAATATTGATCTCTAATTTTTAATTTGAGATATCTGAGGTAAGGCATCATGGCACAGATTTGGTTGATGAGTCATTGGAATGAGTTTGGCTTCTTTAGGACAGGCTACGAGCAGCTTAGAGTAGGCATAGGAGTTATGTTGTCTGTAGACGTCATCCATTGAGGTTCAGATTTGGTGATAGGGTCTTTCTACAAGTATCACTCATGAAGCGCATGATGAGGTTTAGGAGTAGGGGCAAGATCATCCCCAAATACATTGGATCTTTTGAGATCCTGTAGACAATTAGGTAGGTAGCATATGTGATGTCATTGCATCCTACCTTTACATCCATACACCAGTGTTTCATGTATCTATGCTGTGATAATATATCCTAGATGTGTCACATGTGCTTCAGTGGGACTTGTTTTTGTTGGATGAGAGGTTCACATTTGTAGAAGAGCCTATTTTAATTTTGGCTAGAGATGTTAGAAGGCTGATCTACAGAGACATTTTGTTGTTAAGGTTCAGTGGTGTCATTGTCTAAGTGAGGAGGCTACCTGGGAGACTGAGCGTGATATGCGTACCTAGTATCCATACCTATACGAGCCTTCAAGTACTTTCTAATTCTTTACTTTTGCAGACGAAAGTTCTTTTAGTAATGGATGTTGTAATGACCCTCGCAACCATTTCCCTAGTTTTCTTATATTTTCAGTGTCTAGATCTTTCCTATAACAGCCCTAATTTGTTTATGACTTAATGGGACTGGCAGTTTTATTTTTGTACAGTTCGTTTGAGAATTGTGTTAATACCAAACATGTTATGGAATTGTTAAATTAAATTAGAATTTGGTAAAAAGATAAATTAATTAACTTTCTAAAATGTTTTATATGTTTAATAATTTATTTTAGTTACGATACACTTATTCACTTCATCCCATTTTATGTATCATAGTCTGACCAGGTACGGAATTTAAGAAATGAGAAAAGACTTGATTTTTACCAAATTTATCTTTATTAAAAAATGTACTGCTAGTATCTTTAATTAAGTTGGACCGTATAAGTGGGACCAATAAGGCTAAACGTGGAATTGTTTCTTTAAATAGTTACCAAATAAGAAAAGGTGATATTATTTTTGGGACTAACAAAAAAGGAAATGACGACACATAAAATGAGGCGGATGTAGTATATGATTTTATAACTTATTATTATTTTAAGCAGATATAGTGAATTTGAATATGATAAAATGTTATTATTGTATCATAAAGGTTTTACTAGAATTAGTTTTCTAATAATTATGGCATATTCAAAATGTGATATTTATTTTACCACGAACCTATGTAATACCCGAAAATTCACATTGTGGATAAATAATTAAAGGGGGTGTTGCCACTCCACTTACACGTGGAGGTTGAGGAAGGTATACAAGAAGTGGTTACTATATAGGTGTCATTCACCTAGACATATTTATACATATAACCTTACAAATTTACATTATATCTTACCTTAAGAAATTAAACTCTTCATGACCTTTTTGTCTACTAATTGAAAAATACATAAGCTACAACATGTTTTCTCTCTATACATACATACAGACAGACAGACATATATACATTATTGAGTAAGAAGAAAATTATAGGAAATAAAATATATTTTGATGCTATATTTGAACCTCGAAGGTAAGGTTATCTGTATCAAGTTATTCAAGCTCGAGTTCTTATGTGGCACTATTCAAAGACTTATAGAAGGAGGTTTTAGCTTTGGCATCTAGGTAGGCTAGGCTATCCCTACCTTTAGATTAAACTTCTTTATAGTAATTGTCTGCTATTATGATAGTTTTAGGTAGGTAGGTGTAGTCTGGCTATTATTTAAAATATTTAATGTCTTATTTATCCGATTAGGACCCTGTTCTGGTAAATTTCAGTCTTTTATCCCTTAGTATGGTGTAACGATTATGAACTTAGGGTTTGGTATTAAGTTTGGAAACCTTTAATTACTCTCTTTTAACTATGTTACGCGTATGTTTATTTAAATGCATTTCAGTTACGGTTCAAGGCCAACATAGACATTATTTCTATCATTTATTGTGAGTTCTGGAACCACTTTGGTGTCAGTTACTGTAAGGATTGTGTTTTAGTTGTACAGTTGAGTATGGTTACTACTAGTTCTGGTTTGAGTCTAGCGTTTAGTTATTATATGATCTGGTAGTTCTGGCGCTGATTATTGTTCTTCTGGGAGTTGTGTACCTCTGAGTTCTAGTTTGAGACAAACATCTGATTATGAGTTTTGTTGAATATCATATATGTAGCCTATTGTTATTACCCACTATTTCTGGTTCAAATCCAGCAAATAGCCTCTTGTTACTATCAACCACTACCAGTTCGAGCGCTACAAATGGCTTCTTATTACTGCCCTTAGTGTCGGTTCAAGCCCAACACACATTTGGATGGCTACTATGGTTTCTCGGGACTAGTTAACTAATATATTATTTATGTTTTTTCTTTAATTACTTCTTGTGTGTCCCACAAGCTTATGGGGGAAATATTGAGTTAATTGTCTTCTTCAGTGTTCCTAACAGGCTTATATGGCCCACTTAGTTTAAGTTTTGTTTTTGCCTTCTCATTATTTTATTATTTATCTTTCTATATCACTTTTACTTATTATTTTATCGTATTTTCCTAGTTCTATAATTTTTAACCTTTCTATCCCTATTTACTACTGACTTAGATTATACCCTCATATTTTAGTTATACTTTTTCTATATTGAGCTCAATCAATTGATGTTGCATATTGAGTATCTGTTGATTAGGTACTCATACTGCAGCCCTACATCTTTTCTTGATAAAGATCCGGGTAGCAGGCAATGGTATTGACGTGATCCTATGATCCCAGAATTGATCTGGAGCAGGGCGAGCTTGATAGCGTCTGAGGTTGATCCTCCTCCATCTGATCCAATTTAGCCTTTTGTACTCAATAATACTTTGTATATAATATAGTATATTTAGGATTTTGTCTAGTACTTTTGTTATCTTTTAGTAGTGGATCTATTACCAACCTTACTAGGTTTTGGGAGGGATAATCTTGTATATCTTGTCCCCCTACATCTCCCAATCGACATATATTATGTTTCCATGTTTCTTTCTGTTTCCGCTTATTATTATTATTTCTACCATCTCCCTTTATGTTCGTTCCATCTTTATTTTGTTTTCTCCCGGTATCCCATTATCCGATTTTCCAACCTATGTTCCATCTGGTTGTGGAGGTAAACTAGTACTTCTTTAAGACGTGGCTTCCTTACACATCTCGTGGGATAAAACAACCTCTTGTGGTGGTACAAAATTGCCTTTCTTTACCCGATCCACTATCTATGCCTTTTCTTCGTCTAGGAAAGATAACTTAATATTAGATCTGCTTTGCTTTTGTATGCACTTAAAGCTTGTCCAAATTATTCAAAGTTTGAGTTCTAGTCATATGCTAACCAAATAAAATGTAAGATTTATCTATTTGGACAGAATCATCACACAAAAATGGAGGAACAATAAAGAAAAACAAGACACATCCTATCACACTCTCATAAAATCATGATTATAGAAATGGTAAGCAGCACAACTATAATGGAGATTCAACTACTAACATATGCTCCATTAGTTACATGAATATCCTAGGTGCTCTGATACAAGCTTTGTCACAACCCAAATTAGGGTCGTGGCTGGCGTAAGGTGGTTAGAACCCTAAAGCAAGCCTCATCAGTATTTTATAGAAAATAATAAAGAGTTTTCCCTATTTTTGGGCATATAAAAAACCCTCCCTGCTTCAAATCAAATAGCTAATCAACAAATATCATCCAACAAAACATAATGCTCATAACTATTCCTCGCCAGTCAATACTAACACCATCACGAAAAATACAGAGAAAAGTTCAACAATAGTCATAAGTCTATTAAATGAAAGAATACTTATGCTTAATAGAAATGATCATTGAGCGACTCTAAGAATTTTCAAGGAAAAGAACATAACAAATAAATAAATTGTGCCCATGTGAACAAGTGCGGGGCTCCCCATGAATATGCCAACTTGTATGCTTAGTTAATGAAATCCTCACCAACATCACTTGTGTTCTCTGTAAAAAAAAATCAAGGAGTGAGACACTAGCTCAGTTAGTAATAAGAATTAACCACAAGAGTTTTAAATGGGGACAAGTCAAAAAATATATTACTCTGATATCAGAAAATATCATGAAATAAATGCCCTTATTGGAGACTCTAAAATAATAAGCAATCTTATTTGTTCCATGTAAGAACAATCAATTAACAATTCGATAATAAACACAATAAAACATTTTATAATATCAAATATTTAATAAATGAGAGGTTTCCATAAATAAATCCTTGTAATGCCCAAGAAAATTTAAGCCAAGGCTAGAATCATGCTTTAAGTACATGTAGGATTAAAGATAAAGTTTTAACAATTTTGAGAAGGAATTTGGCAATCTAATAAGTCCATCAGAACCTCCTAGATATTAACAGAGATAAAACATCCCTTACTAATCGATCTCTTAAGAAATGATCAGCTTCAAACGAGCATAAATTCTAGATTTTGAATTATCTTTAAGCTTTAAACCAAGAAAATGATAGATATTTGACATATCTTTTAAAAACATCCATTTATATTAGGGTTAAAAGTTATGGCCTTTTTAGTAAAGTACTGCTCTGCAGTGAGATATCACGAGCCAAACAACAAACCGTAAAATGGTTTTGTTTGATCGAGAAGGCCACAATATCTAAATGTTGGCAAGTATACCTTCTAACTACGATCATGATTTGAAACCAGGATTCTAGGCACGATTGTGAGTCCCACAGATGCTCTTGATTTAACCTTCAAACCTTTGTACCAATTTACGACTATAGATAGATCCCATGATTGTACCAAGGCTCGTCTGATAATGTTTAGAGAGCTCTTATCCAACTTCCAACCACAATTGCAACCCACTAACATAGGTTGCTCCCACGATCATGGGAAGGTCCCTACCTCTCGGGTCGTAACAAGCTTAGTATAAAGAGAAACTAGTTTAAAATATCCCAAGATTTTTTAGAGCCACATTAGATAGAGTCCTATTCAATGGTTTGAAGTGTGCCACACTTTTGAGTAAGAGGCTATGAGATATTTTAGGAAAAGTTTCACTTGTTTTATTTTTATGTCAGCTCAATTAAAACATTCTTCTAACTCATTCCCTCATGCTTAGGAAATATACCTCCAAAGAGAACTAATGAAAGGAGGAAGGGAAGTAATAACATGGTTGAGAATTAGAAAGCACAACCACCAGCTCCAGAAAACCCCCTGAATGAATAAGTCTTTCATTCCAAACATAGGGTTGCTTTTACATCTTTTGCCCATTCTATGACCTCACAAAATAACCATCTTGTTGTGTTACTAGCCAACCCAACAATAAATGTAGCAACAACTAAAGTCTGAGATTTCACTTGGATGAATCCTTGAGTGTTATTTAGGCCAAAGTTTGAAGAGAATCCACAAGATTTCATGGATAACATTTAGAAAGTCATGGATATCTGGGTGTTACCCCAACTAAAAGTATAACCTAGCTGCCTATCATCTGCAAAGAGTAGCTCATACTTAGTATAAGCAATAGAAATGGGATAAGGGTGTAAGCGTAGAACAAGTTGAATGGGACGAGTTTGTTGTTGCATTTCTTGGTAGGTTCTTCCTGCTTGATCTAAGAATTGCCTAGGTGTAGGTTATTCCCATAAGTTGTAATGACCCTCCAGATCATTTTCTGCATTTCCACTTATTTTTGCCTTACATCATTCCTATGTAACCCCAAGTCATTTATGACTATCTGGAGATGATAGTTCAGTTACTGGGTAGTTTATTTAATTTTTAGAGCCAATTCTCTATTTTGAAATCTTTACTAATCAAAATTAGCTATTAGATGAAAACTTTAGTTTAACGACATCGTATGCCAATTATGATAGTTCCAATAACTCTGGAATATCGATTTAAGAAAATAGAGACTATTGGTTCGGTTCACAAGGCTTCCAAACTCATTTGGAGGTATTGGTCAGAAATTGCAAAAATTACCCTTGGGTGTGGGGCCCACTTTTCATCAAAATGACCATAGATGGAAATTTCAACTGCGCCATTGAGTTTGAAATATCAAAATTGATAGGGTAGCATAGTTTGTTTGTGTATATGAGATTCTAAATGAATCTCAATAGATTGGTGGAGACATTGAGTTTTCCAAGCCCCCAGTTGGTACATTCGCTTAACCGGCCTTTGGTCGCTTATGCAGCGCGGAGACCGCTTAGCATCCAAGTGGCCTCTTAAGAGTCCATTTCCAATCAAGCCAGACATCTTTAGTAATAACTCAATTTCTTAAGTGGACGTCACTTGAGAAAAGGTCGGGCCCTAAGTGGTGGATCACTTAAGTGACCCATTAGCCGTTTTTGCAATTACTGATTATGAGGTCAATGTCCACTTAAGCGGATCATGGGTGGCCATTCAATGTCTCTTTTCCCAATTCTAACCCTATTTTTCCACAAGTCTGAATACGACAAAGCCCTATATAGTATGGAAAGTGGGAGAGTGATTAATAGGAGACATTGGAGTAATTGTGAGCTTGATTTCTCATTTCTTCATCATAATCTTGGTAAGTTTTCATTAAATTCATGGGTAGTTCCTCGATTATTTCCCAAAATCCTTAGATTTTTTATGGGTATATTTAAGCATCATTTAAACTCAAAATTTACCCATTCTTGAGGGTAAATTTTCCTTCAGCATAGAGGGACATTTGACAGTTTCAAAAGTGCAACTTTGTAATTAGGCCCCATGTGGGATTTTTACATAATTTTGGAATCGAAGAATTCTCAAGACCCAATTTCTCAGGCCATAATGGCATCTACCATAAACCACCAGTACGCAAGCCAAGATGTAGTCTGGAATGGCTAGTAACGGACTACCCAACAATATAAGGAAATAAATATGGAATAAATAAGATAAAAACCATTACGTAAGTGAATCCCAAAACTTGGTGGTATCAATATAAGAGCTTCCAATATATTAAGAATACAAGGGATAAATGCCAAGGGAATTATACTGATACAAATTATTTATGATACAATGTAGAGACTAGTCTAATACATAAGAGAGAGATAAGTAATGCTCTGAATACCAAGAGCTTACATTGTCTTTGAACCATTGCGGATCCACACGATGTACACATCAATGGTGATAACCTGTACTATTATTTGCAAGTTGCAGAAGTGTAGCATAAGTGCCAAACGAGTGGTACACAGTAGGCAACTGCCAACTGAGCTTCAAAGATAAAGAAGATATATACAACATATAAACAGAATGAAAACTACACCTAAAAGTCCAAAAATCATATTGGAAGTCAATTAGATAATAAGAGACAACTATCCTGTTCAAGTCCAAGAGTCTAACATAATAAGAATAAGGAAGTATCAAGGGTAAACTATCCTATTCCAGCTACATTCAATGGACGTTAATATAAGACTTGAATGAAGGGAGAAAGAAAGATATATAGCAATATACAATGCGAATAAACACATATACAAATAAGAACAACGAAGAAAGGGATATACGGTAGTGCCATAGCTTCATATAGCTAGATTTATATACATACAAATACATACACATACACATATGAGGTCGTCTCAAAGCATAACCTAGATCGTCATGTCCTTGTTGAAAGACCTCATTAACATACTATCAAGATTTCATACTATCGAACTCAGGATTTCCAACCACATGGCTATACATGATATAATCATACATTATAGTGCATTCATAAGATAGAAGAGGCACTACAAAAAATGGGTAAAATTGCGGGGATTTATTTGTTGGGTTTATTTTAACCTCCACAAAATTGTATGAAATGCGGGGACTAAAAATATGTCGCTAAAATTTATAAATTTGCGGGGGTTTTAAACCCCGCCATCAATCAAAAAAAATATTTTCCCTTTTTTTTAATTGGCCAAACATTTTTCCTTTTTTTTAATTGGCCAAAACATTTCCCTTTTTTTTTAATTGGCCAAAACAGCTTTAGGACTGACGATTTTTACCCCCAAATTGACCCTTCTTTCATTTTCCCCCCAAATGAGGCATCTTTAAAGAACCTACTAACGATTTTTCATTGCTTTCTTTGGAAATTTTGTTGTTCCTTGTCGAGGTCCCTGGGGTCACTGGTATTGCGTAAATTTTTGGCTTGGTTTCCAGGTTTACTATGTGAATTTTGTTATTATAGCTTTGTTTACCAAGAAATTGATTATGTGCAGTTATTTTGGGAATGAAATTGATTATGTAATCTTTGATTTTTATTACTACCTGTTGTTTCCTTAGCCTTGATTGATTATGCTAATAACTTCTTTTAAAATGTCTTTTTGAGCCAAGAGTCAAGGTTAGGCTAAGGTTTATGTACACACTACCCTTCCAAAACACATTTGTGGATTACACTTTGTTGTCGTTTTGTTAGTTCTAGCAACTAAGAGCTAGGATCTATTGGGGTTTTAATCTATCCAACTCTTAAACTTATTAGGGTAAGTATGTTCCGCACAATGGCTTATCTTTTAGAAGGAGATTTACATGTTGTATGTTTTGGTGTTTGTTTGCTAATCTGTCAGTGTTTTTGATTGGATGCATATTTTTGATAGTTGCGGAATGGTAGAAACTTTCTGATTGGGCCTTGTATGGTTTGTGCCTTGATCTTTTATTTCAGTCCTGTTGTGTTATAATTGTTTGTGCTTTCCGAAACTGTTTAGAAATTAGACAATTAGGTCAAGTCTTATTTTTTATACAATGATTTATACTAAGGGAACTTATTTTCAGAGCTAAGAGACAGTGTGGTGCTACACTTTTATTTGTTCAACATCTACTAACTTATGTGGTAAGGAGTTAACTATACTTGTTTCATCTCATCTTTGTAAGATTGGACTTTGCAATTATACTAAAGGTTGAATTCACGAGGGGTTAAAAAAGGTGCAGAAATTGATTTGTTTACAAAGAAATTGATTATGTGTAGTTATTTTGGGAATGAAATTGGGCATATATGGTGCAGATTATGGTGGCATGCGGTTGAATGAGAACTCTTTTGGGTACAGTGGAAGTAAAGAAATAGGGGAGCGTTCCATGGGATAGAAAATGAGTATTTGAGTTTGAGGAATAGTCTCTCATTTCTAACTTCTCCTTGATGCACCAATGAAGTTTAAGAATCTATCTGTATAGAAAATTGGGTGTTGTTTGGGAAAAATCATATCACTCTTTTCATTTCAGTTTGACTGGTCACATAGTTTAAGAAAGTAAAGAGGACTTGTCAATCTTATGGTTGTTAACTAAAGATGTATAGTATACCTAAATGTCTTTTAATCTTGTAGTCACAAACATGTCATGTGGAATATTGTAATTAGAGAGTTGGCAAGTTTAGAAAAAAACATTCTTTTTTAAACGGGCTAAAATAGGAAGTAAGACAAACTAATTGAAACAGAGGGGGTGTTGTAAATTATCTACTTTTTAGTATCTACCCCAGGAGATTTTCTCATTATTAATAAAATCATTTAGAGAGAATACGGTTTTTTTTGTACAGCAAGAAGTGGGGAGATCATTGCTGACTAGTTTTTTCAGTTCTAAACTTATAGAAAAACAAAATTTTGCTACTTATTGGTAGACTCAGGTCATGTTTCTACTTTGATATGGTGTAGGTGTAGGAATTGATCCAACTAGTTTGACCTTGAAGGGTTAAATCAACTAAATTGCAAGCTACTGCTTTTCTAAATATTTTCTCCAACAGTTTCTTTCAATTTTTAAAAGGTGTGCCGGTGCAGGTCATTTAGGAAAAGATATAGTTCAATGTTCACAGAAGCTGGAAAGGAAATTAGATGGAGATGAAGAACGTCAAGCATATGCCATGGATATGGGCATTAGAGTTTTAAGGTTGATTCTCATCCATCTCTTTTTTAAATGAAGAATTTGTTGATAAAAATGGAAGGTAGAAGCAGAGAACAGAATATGCTCGATTTACAAGGAACATACTGCTCTTACGCCATCTTCGAGGTCCTCTTTTGAACGCTTGATTAAGTTAAGCTGAAATTTCTATTGAGCGGCAGAAATGCATATTACTGAACTTCGATTGTGCAACAGAAATGTATATAAAATATTGAAAACTAAAAAAGTCAGGAAAATTTTCTTCTAGAAAGTTGATGGAGCAAAGGACAACCTAAAATAGATAAATATTGAAAACACATAATCTTGACTGAGATTAGTGCACCATAATGAACATTTTGTCCTTAAGAAGCCCGTACTTCAATCATATGCTATATGGTCTTTATATAGTTAGCCTTTTCCTTGGAATGGAAAGGTGAATCCTTTTCCCCAAACCAATGGCTTGTTAACATTACATCTTAGGTTCTTCGCTGCAAAACAGGTTTAGAACTGTTTAATTAGATAGTCTGACAAGGGAATATAGCCTTTGAAGATGACATTTGGGAAGTTACATGGTCATTGTGTGGGATATCTGTCACTGATGTGAGTTGTGATCTGGGTTGTGTTTTGAAAATTTTGGTGTTTCTTAACTCCTTGTGATGTTGTGTGAAATTATAAGTGGAAAGTGACAGACCATGTACACGCAATGCATTGTTGCTTTTCCTTAGGTTTGATAGAATTCTTTGAACGTTGAAGTAGCATTGGGGATTGAATTAAAGGTGTAGGATGGTCAAATGATCCCCATGCTTGAACACAAAAATCTGATGCGAGGTTGCTGCAATACCACTAGTAATGAAGATTTCTATAATCAATAACCATTCTACTTTTTCCTCTTTTTTGTTCACTATGTTTATTTACTATAAATATTGGACTATTGTGTTTACTATTACTTTTTTGTATATATTGTTTTTCTAATAATTCATCTATATGCATTTTAAATTCTTTTAAATCATCAAAGTTATATGTTAATGGTTTCTGGATTAGTATGCTATTTTTATCTATTAGCTCAATTTTTACAGTAGTTTTATGTTTTTCTCATCCTTATCTACTAGTTATCCACGCAAATTACCCAAGTTATTCGTACCCTCTACAATTGGTATCAGAGTTATGTTATTTAAAAAAATGTACAAGTGGATATATGTTAATTAGATATGCGTAAGAAATGTTATTTATGAGAAATGTTAATTTAATTGTTAATTATGAGTTATTATTAATTACGTTATCTTGTTATTATTTATTTGTTAAATATGAGAAGACCATTTAAAAATATAGAGTTTTTAGAAAAATTAAAGAAATTTTAACTAGTTACTACCCAGAATATATGAAGTTAAATAAAAAAAAAAAAGAAAACCCCCACAGATTAGCTTATTTAATTAGCTTAATATCTAGCGATGAGGCAAAATTAATAATTCATTTAAAATCTAGAAGAATGAGATATATACCACTAATTATGATAAAATCAGATTTCGGTATCCACCAAAATATTTTAAATATTGTTAAGATGAATAATATAACAAAATTTCAAAAATATAAAGAACTAAAACAAAAAATATTTGAAAAATGGAGAGAATTAAAAATAAGAAAAGAAAGACTACAATATAACATGATTGTAGTAGTATGTCAAAAATCAATAAAAGCACAAAAAGAAGAAATATCATATTTAGAATCACAAATAGATAATCTAGAATACATATATCAACATGATCTATACACAATCAAGTAGATAAAATGAATAAAGAAGAATTTATAAGATGAAAAAACATATGAAAACCATGAAGGATTAAAAATAAGAATAGTATTTTTCAATTTAGGAAGAAAATATAAGAAAATAGGTGAGCATTTATATTTAATGTTAAAAAAAGAAGAATTAAAATTAGAAGATAAATTAACAACTATGGTAAGAATAGCAAAAGAAATGAAGAAATAGATAGGAAAAACGAAATAGATCAAATAAAATAACAAACTACAAAAGATATACGAAAAATAGAAGAAACTAAAAATAATAGGATTGCTAAATTAGAAAAAGAATTACAAATGCTAAAAGATTTGTATGAAAAAAGACAAAAAGAAAAGAAGAAAAAGATAAAGATCAAAATTATTAATTGAGATAATCAATTTAAAGAAAAATTAGAAAAAGAAAATAAAAGAATAGAAACTAATAAAATAGAAATAAATACTATAGATGCTGAAGAAACAGATAATTATGATTTGAAAGATAGTGAAACATATACAGAAATCTTAACAAATATAGAAAAGTTAGAAATCAATGAAAAACAAGAAGTAATTAATAAAGAAAACTTAGAAAATATAAACAAAAATAAATACTCTTGATAAAGAAAAAGCTGAAAATATAATACCTAGTACATCAGAAATAAGAAAACCTACATATCATTATAAAGATAAATTTAAAAAATTTAACCTAAAAAGTGAATATAACAAATGAACACCAAAACAGATAATTAATAAAAATTATAACTTCTTATACTTAGAATGTGTAATAGATGTAAATAAAATGATACAATTATGGATAGGATATATAGCAAAACAATTATTAGACAATGATATAAATGCAATCGATACACTAGAATATATAGAAAGGACACTAATAGGAACAACAAATTATGATTTTTAAATTTAACTGAAGAAAGTAAAAAGGTATTAAGAGATGATAAAAAAATGGAAGGAATAACAGTAACTAAACTAATACCTATAGACATATTGAAAAAAATATGAAATAGCTATAAGAGATAAATTTAGCATTATGACAACAACAGAAAAAGAACAAAATAAAGAAAGAGATATAAAATAGAAATTTAATGTTAAAACTAGCAATATGTAATATGTTCTATATAGATGAGTATACGTGCGCATTTAAAGAATACTAATATAAAGGAACATATAATACAGAAGAAAGTGAAGAAGTAAGAAGATTATATTTTAGGAAATTACCTGAACCATTTAGTTCAAAAATAATAAAGAGTTGGGATAAAGCAAAAATAGTAGATACCCTAGGAGCAAGAATAAAAGTTTTGCAACAATGGTATAGAAATCTATGTGAAAAATATAGAGAAGAAATAAAAATGGAAAAACATTAATGTTCTATATAGATGAGTATACGTGCGCATTTAAAGAATACTAATATAAAGGAACATATAATACAGAAGAAAGTGAAGAAGTAAGAAGATTATATTTTAGTAAATTACCTGAACCATTTAGTTCAAAAATAATAAAGAGTTGGGATGAAGCAAAAATAGTAGATACCCTAGGAGCAAGAATAAAAGTTTTGCAACAATGGTATAGAAATCTATGTGAAAAATATAGAGAAGAAATAAAAATGGAAAAACATTAATAAGAAATTTAGCATGTTGCAAAGATAAAATAACACCTCAATTTGAATGTGAAGAAAGTTATTGTAAGAAAAGAAAAAAACATAAGAAATATAAGAAATACAAAAATCAAAATATAAATATAAGAAATTAAGAAAAAGATATTATGTAAAAAAATTATAAACATAAAAGACCATATAGGAAAAAGAAATCTATAAAAGAATGTACTTGTTATAATTGTGGAAAACTAGGACATTTAGCTAGAGATTGTAAAATGCCTAAAAATTCAAAAAAGAAACAAATATCAAAAATAAAAATAGAAAATACAGAATATATACAAATAGATTAGATAGATTACAAATAAGAAGGTGACGATAGAACATATGAAATTTTGGAGAATGAAACAGATAATGAAATACATAGTAAATCAGATGAATCAAATGACTGAATAAGATATAAAAATGAATCAAATAACTAAAGAAGATATAAAAATAATAACAAAGGAAGAATATTTAAATGAAGAACGAACAGATCAAAAAATAATATTTGATAACAATATATTTGACGAAATAAAAGGAAAAGAATTAGATTTAAGTGTTGAAAAAATATTTAAAATACCAACAATAAAAAACATATTTAGTAGACGAAAAGAAGAATACTACGTAGTAAGCTAAAACGAACATGTAATAGACGGTAGATATGCAAAAGAAAGTGTTAGTATACCACTAGTAACAAAAAGAATAATTAATAAAGAAATAAACGATATAGAAAGTAAAGACCCAATAAAATATGTACACCTTGGAGGAACAGAGATATTAATAAAAGCATGTTTTAGAGAAGGAATAGATACACTAATAGAATTATATTTAGCAGATGATAGAATTATAAAACTTATAGAAAAAAGTATAATAACTGTCATAAAAGGAAATTTAATATATCAAAAATTTAAATTTATAATAAGTGTCAATTATCCAGTAACACTAACGGATAAAAACATAGATAAATCGTTAGTATTATATTGAAAAATATCAGGAATAGAACTAACCCCAGAAAGTAAAATATTTACAGCAAGATGTAAAAATCTATATGTATTAACAACAAAACATAAAATAACTGAAAAAAATAAAATTAATAAAATACAAATAGAAAATCCTTTTGAAATATTTATAAAAATAATTGATAACAATGATTATAGTGACAAAGACAGAGATATAAAAGAAGATTTAGAAATAATAAATGATAGAATAAGCACAACAAAAAGAATAGCTTTTGAATAACCGAAATCATCAGGATCATCGAAGAGAACAAATTATGAAATAACATCAACAGTTAATTTAATTCAATATTATATAATGGGAACAATAAACGAAAAGAATATTTAATACTTCTAAATACAGGACAAGAAGAAAATTATATAGAAAAATATCTAGTAAAAAATGAAGAAATAAAATTTAATAGTAATATATGCCCAGATCTATCAAAAAGTTTAATAACTACTAAAGATACAACAGAAAAGGAAATAATAATAGGAGTTAGAAAAATAAAAATAGAATTAGAAATGACTATATTTTCAATAGATAAGGTAGAAATAATAAAGGAAAAATTAAGACAATTATACAGTGAAGATTCATTAAAAGGATGGAAAAAATATAAAACTACTGTAAAAATTGAGCCAATATATAAAAATAGCGTAATAACGTAGAAACCATTAACATATAACTTTGATGATTTAAAAGAATTTAAAATGTACATAGATGAATTATTAGAAAAATAATATTTACAAAAAAGTAATAGTAAACACAATAGTCCAACATTTATAGTAAATAAACATAGTGAACAAAAAAGAGGAAAAAGTAGAATGGTTATTGATTATAGAAACCTAAATGCAAAAAGTATGACATATAATTATCCAACCCAAATAAAATATTAAAAATAAGACAAATACAAGGATATAATTACTTTAGTAAATTTGATTGTAAATCAGGATTTTACCATTTAAAGTCAGAAGAAGAATCTAAAAAGTTAACTGCATTTACAGTACCACAAGGATTTTATGAATGGAATGTGTTACCATTTGGATATAAAAATGCACCAGGTATATACCAACACTTTATGGATAGTTATTTTAAACAACAACCTAATTATATAGTATACAAAAACTAAAGAGGAACATTTAAAACTATTAGAACAATTTACAGATACAATAAAAAAATCTGGAATAAGTTTAAGTGAAAAGAAAGCTGAAACTATGAAAAACCTGATAGAATTTTTAGGAATACAAATAGATAAAAGCGGAGTAAAAATGCAACAACATATAGTACAAAAATAATAAATTCAAAAGAAGAATTAGATACAAAAAAGAAATTACAATCATTTTTAAGATTAGTAAACCAAGTAAGAGAATATATATATCAAAATTAGGAGAAAACCTAAAGCCATTACAGAAAAAATTAAAAAAGGATGTAGAATATAATTACAACGAAGAAGATAAAAAACAAGTTCAGAGAATAAAAATACTTCGTAAAGAATTACCAAAATTACAATTCTCAGATGAAAATAAAAAATTTACATATATAGTGGAAGCAGATGTAAACGAATATAGTTATGGAGGAGTACTTAAATATAGATATGAAGAAGAAAAATTAGAACATCATTGTAGATACTACTCAGGTACGTTCAATGAAACAGAAATAAAATGAGAAGTAAATAGAAAAGAATTATGTTCATTATATAAATGTTTATTAACATTTGAGCCATTGTATATAACAAGTTTATTATACGAACAGATAATACACAGGTACGTTGGTGGTTAACAAAGAAAATACAAAATTCAGTTACAACGAAAGAGATTCGGAGACTAGTATTAAATACATTAAATTTTAAATTCACAATTGAAGTAATCAAATCTAACAAGAATGTCATTGCAGATTACATATCAAGACAAAGCTACACAGACTGATATAATAGAAGATGATGCTTCAGAAAAGATACTCAAAACCCTAACTACGCTTTCAATGAAAGTGGACAGTATTGGAAATGAAATAGAAAAGCTAAAGACTAATGAAGTTAAAGTGAAGTCTAAAGCTATGAACCAGATAACTCAGCAGTGTGCAAAGCTATTTCGATCGGAAGACGTCAAAATTCCAAAGCTAAAAGGATACGTTGGGACACTCCATAAAACCCATAATGTTTATCAATCTACAATTGCCGGTACAAGCAAAGGAGTTAGTGGACAAAAATATCAGAATATGAACATGAATAAGATATTTGAAAAACCATTTGTACCAAAAACACAAAAAGACCTCTTGTTCATACCCCTACAAACTACCACATATCGAGAAAGTTTAAACAAAGATAGAAAAGCCTATAACCATATAACTCGAGCATACATAGAAAATATCCAAAAAATATAGACTTATCTAAACCTTAACCCCAGAGCTACAAATATCCAAGAACCAAACACAAACTATATAACCAAAAAATTACAAGATTACAACAAGTTAATCGCATTACCAAAAACTAACTCAAGCTTAGTTAAAACTTGTTTCAGTTATGGATTATTAAATATCGTATATACCCAAGATGGAGATGAACTAACAGCTATACCAGAATTATATAGAGCATTCGCCACCTATAAGAAAATAACCAAAGGAAATCTATTTTTTATAAAGTTTTATACTTCACCTGCGGAGATATTATATGACGAGATCAAACCAGTTATACTAGTTGTAAAAATAGGATTAACCAGAGATATGATTATACCGGAAGATATTATTCAATAGCTAGAAATACCTAAAGTTGAGATACATGATTTTTATGCAAATAAACGAATTATTGGAATATCTACAATTGTTCAAGAATTAGTAAATAATTATATCAATGGAAACCCTATATAGAGCTATTATTCAAGAGATCATCAAATGATTTATTCGAATTCAAGGAAACTACGACAGTCAGATATAAAAGAAGCTAGACAATGGATTCAGACATTACTCAATCCAAAAAAACAACCAATTGCAAGAGCAATTAAGAAGGGATTTATTTCAGAAAAATTATTAACAAGATATTGCAAGTTAATTGGACACAAATATCCAGACCATTTATGTTCGAGATGTAATGGAGAAAATAATATTAAACTAGAATAAAGAAAAAGATAAGAACTCCAGCTAGAAGATAGAAAGCAACAGAGCAATAATGAAAAAATAAAGATAAAGAAGACAAGATAGAAAGAAACATGTGAATAGTTTTCTTGACTTTACTTTACGTAAAGATCTTGTATAGCTTTATTAGGTTAGAATTTTTTGGCAAGTGTCATTATTAAAGTTCTATCTTTTTATACTTTAAGTCTAGTCTAGTTTAGCTTAAGTCTAGTCCTTTTCTACTTTTGAAAAGGAAGACTTTTTTTGTAAAGATATGTAGTTTACGTGTAAAACGTGTAAAGTAGGAATAGTTCTTTTTCTCTTATAAATATGTAAGCCATCCGGCTAAGTTAAAGGCAAGACTTTATGTGTTGAAAGCAAGCCTTCTCTTTTGTATACAAAAAACTTTTGAATATTTAATAAAATTAGATATATTTCTAAGAAAAAGCTATGGATGAACAAAACCCAAAATTATCAAATCTACCAGAACAGGTGTATTCATTTATAATTATGAATAGCTAAATTAATAAATTCCTAACAATCATAATATGATAAAATAAGTTCATGTTAGTTACTATATAGTAGAATTATTTGAAGAATAATATGTTACAAAGTTTATTAACAAAGAGGAAAAGGAGAAAAATTCTTAAGGACTATGCCATCCTAAAGGTGAAACCGGTGAGGCAAGAAAGCTGTGATAGGGGATTAGCGAGAGTAGAAGCGCTGTTTAAGGAAAAGTATTCAGATTACTATGCTAATAGTGACAGAGTAACATAATTAATTAAGAATAATCTAGTATATAGTGATCTAAGATGATCATATTTTGTTATGTATATGTTGAAAGGAATATTTTGAAAATAACATCATATGAAAAAGAATGACTACCTACTTATCCGATGAAATGATAGATAAATTCAAAATACTTGTTTTGTATGTACTTAAAGATATAGAAATAATAGATATAAGAAAGATCATATGGGAAAAAATATTTAATAAATATACTATGACTAGAATAAATTACATATCACACCTACCTACCTACTCCTATAAATACCTATATGCCAAACCTACGCATCAACCATGATAAACTACGTAGAATATTGGAAAATGGATATAAAAAATATACAATTAATAGAATACATGAGAACTAAAAATATAAAATATATAGAATACCTTAACGAAAATATGAAAGAATTAAAAAGATTAAAACAAACAACTAAAGAATATTATGAAAAAGCAATTAATCAAGCCTAAATGACATATAATTTTAAAATACTTGTTTTATATATATTTAGAGATATAAAAATTAAAGACATAAAGAAAATAATATGGGAAAAAATACGGCATTATGAAGAAGAAGAGTTATTAAGTTCTATAGAAAACCTACACTTATATAATGAAAGCTATTACTCATATTTATTATTCAGATGGATATTATATCGATTAAAAATGTTAGAATATATTAAAAGAGTTAGAGAAAAACAAAGTTGGCTATAAGAAGAAATTAATTATAGAAACCAGCTTAGAAGAGGAAGAAAACAATTAAAAGAAAGATTAATTTGGATAGATAAAACCATAAAACAACTAGAGTTAAAAGATAGTTTAGAATATGATTTAGACATAGAATTATTCATATAAGAAAAAGATAGGATAATTAACGAAATAGACAACCTAGAGTTTAATATCAGATATAGTACAATTAGAATAAATTATTACAAAAAAATTTGCAGTATTACAACTACTTTAGGATAAAATTATAAACTACGAATACTTAGAATATTGAAGAAAATATATGGAGGAAATAAGATTAACAGAAATACTTATGAAAGAGAATCTACTTGACTATCTAAAATTTAGATATATGAAACATATAGAATACCTTAAAAATAATATAGAAGAATTAATAAGGTTAAAACAAAAAACTAAGTAATATTATAACATAGCATTTCAATTAACATGATAAAACTAGTAAATACTAGTCATCTACTAGTTATCCATGCGGATTACCCAAGTTATCCGCATCAAATATTTTTTCCCATATGATCTTTCTTATATCTACTATTTCTATATCCTTAAGCACATACAAAACAAGTATTTTGAATTTATCTATCATTTCATCGGATAAGTAGGTAGTCATTCTTTTTCATATGATGCTATTTTCAAAATATTCCTTTCAACCATATACATAATAAAATATGATCATCTTAGATCACTATATATTAGATTATTCTTAAATAATTATGTTACTCTTCACTATTAGCATGATAATTTGGATACTTTTCCCTTAAACAACGCCTCTACTCTGGTTACTCCCCTATCACGGCCTTCTTGCTTCACCGGTAGGTTTTCCCAATCTATTTATCTTTATAATGATATGTAAGTTTTCTAATTTCTGATGTACTAGGTATTATATTTTCATCGTCTTCTTTATCAAGAGTATTTATTTTTGTGTTTATATTTTCTAAGTTTTCTTTATTAATTACTTCTTGTTTTTCATTGATTTGTTACTTTTCTATATTTTTTAAAGATTTCTGTATATGTTTCACTATCTTCTGAATCATAATTATCTGTTTCTTCAGCATCTATTGTATTTATTTTTATTTCATTAGTTTCTAATTTTTTATTTTCTTCTTCTAATTTTTCTTTAAATTGATTTATCTCAATTAATAATTTTTGTTCTTTATGTTTTTTCTTCTTTTTCTTTTTGTCCATTTTCATATAGATCTTTTAGCATTTGTAATTTTTTTTCTAATTCAGCAATCCTACTATTTTTAGTTTCTTCTATTTTTCGTATTTCTTCTATAGTGTGTTCTTGACTTTAGATACGTAAGTTATTATAACATTTACTAGTATTTGATAACTTTTTGACTTTTCTATGGCAAAGTGTCATTATTGTAGAATAGTCTTAAGATTTTTTTTGTAAAGTCTTTTGTAAATAGGACAAGTGTAAAGTTAGGACAATTATTAGTCTTTTACTTTTTTGACAGGTGTAAAGTTAGGAATAGTGTAAATAATTTACGCATTTTTATTTTTAGAATTATAAATATATAAGCCATACGACAATCTAAGGCAAAACTTTCATGTGTTGAAAGCAAGCCTTCTCTTTTGTACATAATTGTTTTTTGAATATTTAATAAAATCAGATATATTTTTAAGAAAAAACTATGGATGATAGGTATTTCTGGCTGTTGAATAATATCTTTCGGTATAATCATTTCTCTGGTTAATCCTATTTTTATAACTTGTATAACTGGTTTAATTTCGTTATATAATATATCCGCTGGTGTAGTATATAACTTTATAAAAAATAGATTTCCATTGGTTATTTTCTTATAGGTGTCGAATGCTCTATATAATTCTGGTATAGCTGTTAGTTCATCTCCATCTTGGGTATATACAGTATATAAGAAATTGAGGTGTTATTTCTTCACATCCAAATTGAGGTGCTATTTTATCTTTGCAACATGCTAAATTTCTTATTAATGTTTTTTCCATTTTTATTTCTTCTCTATATTTTTCACATATATTTCTATACCATTGTTGTAAAAATTTTATTCTTGCTCCTAGGGTATCTACTATTTTTGCTTCATCCTAACTCTTTATTATTTTTGAACTAAATGGTTCAGGTAATTTACTAAAATATAATCTTCTTACTTCTTTATTTTATTTTGTATTATATGTTCTTTATAGTAGTATTCTTTAAATGTGCACGTATACTCATCTATATAGCACATATTACATATTGCTAGTTTTAACATTAAACTCCTATTTATATTTTTTTCTTTATTTTGTTCTTCTTCTGCTGTTGTCATACTGCTAAATTCATCTCTTATAGATATTTCATATTTTTTCAATATGTTTATAGGTGTTAGTTTAGTTACTGTTGTTCCTTTCATTTTTTTATCATCTCTTAATACCTTTTTACTTTCTTCAGTTAAATTTAAAAACCATAATTTTGTTGATCCTATTAGTGTTCTTTCTATATATTTTGGTGTATCTATTGTATTTATACCATTGTCTAATAATTGTTTTGCTATATATCCTATCCATAATTGTATCATTTTATCTACATATATTACACAGTGTAAGTCTAAGAAGTTATAATTTTTATTAATTTGTTTTGGTGTCCATTTGTTATATTCACTTTTTAGGTTAAATTTTTTAAACTTATCTTTATAATGATATGTAGGTTTTCTTATTTCTGATGTACTAGGTATTATATTTTCATCTTCTTCTTTATCAAGAGTATTTATTTCCGTGTTTATATTTTCTAAGATTTCTTTATTAATTACTTCTTGTTTTTCATTGATTTCTAACTTTTCTATATTTGTTAAGATTTCTGTATATGTTTCACTATCTTTCGAATCATAATTATTTGTTTCTTCAGCATCTATTATATTTATTTCTATTTCATTAGTTTCTAATTTTTAATTTTCTTCTTCTAATTTTTCTTTAAATTGATTTATCTCAATTAATAATTTTTGTTCTTTATATTTTTCTTCTTTTTCTTTTTGTCTTTTTTCATACAGATCATTTAGTATTTGTAATTTTTTTTCTAATTCAGTAATCCTACTATTTTTAGTTTCTTCTATTTTTAGTTAGAAAAAGAATTGCAAATGCTAAAAGATCTGTATGAAAAAAAGATAAAAAGAAGAAGAAGAAAAAGATAAACAACAAAAATTATTAATTGAGATAAATCAATTTAAAGAAAAATTAGAAAAAGAAAATAAAAAATTAGAAACTAATGAAATAGAAATAAATACAATAGATGTTGAAAAATAGATAATTATGATTCGGAAGATAGTGAAACATATACAAAAATCTTTAAAAATATAGAAAAAAGAAATCAATGAAAAACAAGAAGTAATTAATAAAGAAAACTTAGAAAATATAAACACGGAAATAAATACTTTTGATAAACAAGACGATGAAAATATAAAACCTAGTAAATCAGAAAAAAGAAAACCTACATATCATTATAAAGATAAGTTTAAAAAATTTAACCTAAAAAGTGAATATAACAAATGAACACCAAAACAGATAATTAATAAAAATTATAACTTCTTAAACTTAGACTGTGTAATAGATGTAGATAAAATGATACAATTATGGATATGATATATAGCAAAATAATTATTAGACAATGGAATAATTGCAATAAATACACCAGAATATATAGAAAGAACACTAATAGGAACAACAAAATTATGATTTTTAAATTTAACTAAAGATAATAAAAAGGTATTAAGAGATGATAAAAAATGGAAGGAACAACAGTAACTAAACTAACACTTATAGACATATTGAAAAAATATGAAATAGCTATAAGAGATGAATTTAGCAGTATGAAAATAGCAGAAGAAGAACAAAATAAAGAAAAAGATATAAATAGGAATTTAATGTTAAAACTAGCAATATGTAATATGTGCTATATAGATGAGTATACGTGCGCTTTTAAAGAATACTACTATAAAGGAACATATAATACAAAAGAAAGTAAAGAAGTAAGAAGATTATATTTTAGTAAATTACATGAACCATTTAGTTCAAAAATAATAAAGAGTTGGGATGAAGCAAAAATAGTAGATACCCTAGGAGCAAGAATAAAATTTTTACAACAATGGTATAAGAAATCTATGTGAAAAATATAGAGAAGAAATAAAAATGGAAAACACATTAATAAGAAATTTAGCATGTTACAAAGATAAAATAGCATCTTAATTTGGATGTGAAGAAAGATATTATAAGAAAAGAAAAAGATATAACAAATATAAGAAATACAAAATCAAAATATAAATATAAGAAAACAAGAAAAAAATATTATGTAATAAATTATAAACATAAAAGACCATATAGGAAAAAGAAATCTATAAAAGAATGTACTTGTTATAATTGTGAAAAATTAGGACATTTTGCTAGAGATTGTAAAATGTCTAAAAACCCCAAAAAGAACAAATATCAGAAATAAAGAAAGAAAATACAGAATATATGCAAATAGATTACATAGATTACGAATTAGAATTGACGATAGTATATATGAAATTTCGGAGAATGAAACAAATAATGAAATAAATAGTAAATCAGATGAATCAAATGACTGAATAAGATATAAAACTGAATCAAATAACTGAAGAAGATATAAAAATAATAACAAAGGAAGAATATTTAAATGAAGAAGGAACAGATCAAAAAATAATATTTGATAACAATATATTTGACGAAATATAAGGAAAAGAATTAGATTTAAGTGTAGAAAAAATATTTAAAATACCAACAATAAAAAATATATTTAGTAGACAAAAAGAAGAATACTACGTAGTAAGCCAAAAAGAACATGTAATAGACTGTAGATATGCAAAAGGAAGAGCTAGTATACCACTAGTAACCAAAAGAATTATTAATAAAGAAATAAACGATATAAAAAGTAAAGACCCAATATAATATGTACACCTTGGAGGAACAGAGATATTAATAAAAGCATGTTTTAGAGAAGGAGTAGATACACTAATAAAATTATATTTAGCAGATAATAGAATTATAAAATCTATAGAAAAAATTATAATAACTGCTATAAAAGGAAATTTAATATATCAAAAATTTAAATTTATAATAAGTGTGAATTATTCAGTAGCAATAACAGATAAAAACATAGATAAATCATTAGTATTATATTGAAAAATATCAGGAATAGAACTAACCCCAGGAAGTAAAATATTTACAGCAAGATGAAAAAATCTATTTGTATTAACAACAAAACATAAAATAACTGGAAAAAATAAAATTAATAAAATACAAATAGAAAATCCTTTTGAACAATTTGTAAAAACAAATGATAACAATGATTATAGTTACAAAGACATAGATATAGAAGAAGATTTAGAAATAATAAATGATAGAATAAGCACAACAAAAAGAATAGCTTTTGAAAAATTAGAATAATCAGGATCATCGAAAAGAACAAATTATGAAATAACATCAACAGTTAATTTAACTCAATATTATATAACGGAAATAATAAATGAAAAAGAATATTTAATACTTCTAAATACAGGACAAGAAGAAAATTATATAGTAAAATATCTAGTAAAAAATAAAGAAATAAAATCTAATAGTAATATATGCCCAGATCTACCAAGAAGTTTAATAAATACTAAAGATGCAACAAAAAAGGAAATAATAATAGGAGTTAGAAAAATAAATATAAAATTTGAAATAAAAGAAGATATACAAAAAACAGACATAATATTAGGAATAAAATGGTTAGAACAAGTAAAACCATACAATATAGACCATACACAATTAACCATAACATATAATAAAGAAAAATTATTAATAAAAATAACTTTGACATGATATGAAAATATATGTATTAATGAAGATAATAGTAGAAGGATATTATGACAGATATTATACGCCTATGATAGATACAGGAGCAGAATCCAATTTATATAGATATATTTATTTACCAAATAGTAAATGGGATAAATTAAAAACACCAATAGTAGTTAGAGGATTTAATAACGAAGGAAGCTTAATTACCTATAAAGCTAGAAATGTAAAAATACAAGTATGTGATAAGATATTAACAATAGAAGAGATCTATAATTATAAACTAACATTAAAAGATATGCTTTTAGGAATTCCATTTTTTGATAAATTATATCTACATATAATAATTAGAACACACTGGTGGTTTACAACATCATGTAAACAAAAGGTAAGAGAAAAAAGAGTAATTAATAAAATAAGAAAGAAAATTGATTGGATAAAACGAAGTGAAAAAATCACACAAAAATTAGAAAATATAAAAAATACCGAAGACACAATAGAACTAGTTATATTTTCAATAAATAAAGAAGAAATGACTATATTTTCAATAGATAATGTAGAAATAATAAAGAAAAAAATTAAGACAATTATACAGTGAAGATCCATTAAGAGGATGGGAAAAATATAAAACTACTGTAAAAATTGAGCTAATATATAAAAATAGCGTAATAACGTAGAAACCATTAACATATAACTTTGATGATTTAAAAGAATTTAAAATGTATATAGATGAATTATTAGAAAAATAATATTTACAAAAAAGTAATAGTAAACACAATAGTCCAGCATTTATAGTAAATAAACATAGTGAACAAAAAAGAGGAAAAAGTAGAATGGTTATTGATTATAGAAACCTAAATGCAAAAACTATGACATATAATTATCCAACCCAAATAAAATATTAAAAATAAGACAAATACAAGGATATAATTACTTTAGTAAATTTGATTGTAAATCAGGATTTTACCATTTAAAGTTAGAAGAAGAATCTAAAAAGTTAACTGCATTTACAGTACCACAAGGATTTTATGAATGGAATGTGTTACCATTTGGATATAAAAATGCACCAGGTAGATACCAACACTTTATGGATAGTTATTTTAAACAACTACCTAATTGTATAGTATACATAAATGATATACTATTATATACAAAAACTAAAGAGGAACATTTAAAACTATTAGAACAATTTACAGATATAATAGAAAAATCTGGAATAAGTTTAAGCAAAAAGAAAGCTGAAATTATGAAAAACTAGATAGAGTTTTTAGGAATACAAATAGATAAAAGCAGAGTAAAAATACAACAACATATATTACAAAAAATAATAAATTCAGAAGAAGAATTAGATACAGAAAATTGCAATCATTTTTAGGATTAGTAAACCAAGTAAGAAACTATATACCAAAATTAGCAGAAAACCTAAAGCCATTACAAAAAAAATTAAAAAAAGATGTAGAGTATAATTACAATGAAGAAAATAAAAAACAAGTTAAGAAAATAAAAATACTTTGTAAAAAATTACCAAAATTACAATTCCTCGACGAAAATAAATTTTTTTACATATATAGTAGAAGCAGACGCAAGTGATTATAGTTATGGAGGAGTACTTAAATATAGATATAAAGAAGAAAAATTAGAACATCATTATAGATACTACTCAGGTGTGTTTAATGAAACAGAGATAAAATGAGAAATAAATAGAAAAGAATTATGTTCATTATATAAGGGGTCGTTTAGTTTGAAAACAAGTTATACTGGGATTAGTTATGCTGGGATAAGTTATGCTGGGATTAGTTGTACTGGGATAAGTTATGCTGGTATTATTTTTTGGTGGTTGTTTGGTTTGTGGTACTAAAAAAATATATAGTGCATTGTTTGTAAAAATATATTGTTTGTTTACAAAAATTACCCTAACTTTAGTTAATTATTTTTATGTTTGTATTTATATGATTTTTGTTTGTATTTATATGGTTTTTTTTTCCATCAAATTAGAAATTCATATGTCTCTTTTACATAGCTAGAAATTCATATGCCTCTTTTCCCATCAATATATTGTTTGTATTTATATATATTTTTTTCTCTTTTTCCCATCCGTAACTATGGCCATTGGTTCTCATCGCCTATCTCAGCTAGTGTGTTGAGTCCATGATTCAGTATATCAATTTAGTAGATATCAAGAGCCTAGCAGCAACAAGCAGAAGCGGTATAAATTTTACTGCACTATATATATATATAATCTATATCTATAATCTATAATCTATAATCTATAATCTATAATCTATAATCTATAACTATATCTATAATCTATATCTATAATATATTAAAAGTGTGAAGACCCTTAGAAAAGTGATTTAAACGTTTTGCCCTTCATTAAAAGATTGTCCTTTAGATAAAAACATCTTTTTACTATTTACCTAATAATATTTAACTAATTTTAGGACTTCAAACCCAACTAAAATGAATTCTCCCCCACCCCCTTTTTAGGACTACGTATATTTTTTTATTAAAAACATGAACTCTATTTTGTATTAAATAAAAGGAAAGTAAAAGACTATCAAAAATTTAAAAGGGTTAAAAAAATCACTTTTATTTGTGTTAGTTTAGTTTATTTGGAATTTAAAATATTTTATTATTCATAAATAATTAATGAAAAAAGTAAAAATCAATCATATTTATATAATTTCTTTATTGAAGAAAAAAGTTTTGAACTTCTATAAATTGATAGTTCTTTTAGAAAAATACAATAATATCTAATATGAACATATGAAACAAGATATATTTATTTTTGCTCTTAAATGATTCTTTATTATTTGATTTGAATTTTCTTCTTTTTTTTGGTCGCCAAGATATGTCAAAGAAATATATTTTTGTAATATTTAATTTACTTAGATGCATTGATTTCATAGTTTTCTTTTTTTCCAATTTTGTAGGTATCTTGAAGATGAATGATGATTATGATGATATAGACAATTAATGATCAAAATTTTGAGTCATATAAAATATTATGACTATTTTTTCTTTCTAAAACACCAACCGTAATTTAAGGGGTTGTCAATATATTTTACACCTACCTCATTTGTATCTTTGATATTTACAACTACTATATATCTAATTAAATAAATTCTCTTACTATTTGAATAAATATCGTATTTAGTGTAGCATTTAAATTCATTAAAGTGAGGTACACGCGTGAGACACGTACACCTAAACTAGGTTTATATATATATATGTGTGTGTGTGTGTGTAAGAAAGTGGAAAGAAAAGGGTTTGGGGATATTTTTGTCATTTATAATTTTATCCAAGGATAAATTAACTTGGGATAACTTATACCACCAAATATGTGGTATAACTTATCTCGGGATTATTATTAGTCCTGAGATAAGTTATTCCGAGTATTGCCAACCAAATAATGTATAAAAAAGTTTATCTCGGGACTATTTTTTTTATCCCAGGATAATTTACCTTAGTACCTCACACCAAACGACCCCTTTTACCTTAGTACCTCACACCAAACGACCCCTAAATGTTTATTAGCATTTGATCCATATATTGTATATAACAAGTTTATTGTACAAACAGATATTACACAGGTACGTTGGTGGTTAACAAAGAAAATACAAAATTCAGTTAAAACAAAAGAGATTTGGAGATTAGTATTAAATATATTAAATTTTACATTTACAATTGAAGTAATCAAAACTAACAAGAATGTCATTGTAGATTACATATCAAGACAAAACTACACAGATTGATAGAATAGAAGATGATGATTTAGAAAAGATACTCAAAACCCTAACTATGCTATCAATGAAAGTGGACAGTATGGGTAACAAAATAGAAAAGCTAAAGACTAATGAAGTTAAACTGAAGTCTAAAGCTAAGAATCAGCTAACTCAGCAGTGTGCAGAGCTATGTCGATTGGAAGACATCAAAATTTCAGAGGTAAAAGGAGATGTTGGGACACTCCATAAAATCCATAACGTTTATCAATCTACAATTGCAGGTACAAGCAAAAGAGTTAGTGGACAAAGAGATCAGAATATGAACATGAATAAGATATTTGAAAAATCATTTATACCAAAAACACAAAAAGATCCCTTGTTCATATCCCCACAAACTACCACATATCGAGAAAGTTTAAACCAAGATAGAAAAGCCTATAACCACATAACCCGAGCATACATAGAAAATATCCACTAAATATAGACTTATCTACACCTTAAACCTAGAGCCACAGATATCCAAGAACGAAACACAAACTATATAACCCAAAGATAACAAGGTTACAACAAGTTAATCACACTACCGAAAACCAACCCTAGCTTAGTTAAAACTTATTTCAGTTATGGATTATTAAATACCATATACACCCATGAAGGAAATGAACTAACAGATTTACTAGAATTATATAGAGCATTCATCACTTATAAAAGAATAACCAAAGGAAATCTATTTTTTATAAAGTTTTATACTGCACCAGCAGTGATATTATATGACGAGATCAAACCAATTATACAAATTGTAAAAATAAGATTAACCAGAGATATGATTATACCAGAAGATATTGTTCAACAGCCAGAATTACCTAAAGTTGAGATACTTGATTTTTATGCAAATAAACAAATTATTGGAATATCTTCAATTGTCCAAGAATTAGAAAATAACTACCTAAATGGGAACCCAATATGGAGTTATTATTCAAGAGATCATCAAATGATTTATTCAAATTCAAGGAAACTACGACAGTCAGATATGGAAGAAGCTAGACAATGGATTTTGACACTACTTAATCCAGAAAAACAACCAACTGCAAGAGCAATTAGGAAGAGATTTATTTCAGAAGAATTATTAACAAGATATTCCAAGTTAATTAGACACAAATATCCAGACTATTTATGTTCGAGATGTAATGGAGAAGATAATATTATCCTAGAGGTTCAATTGGAATAGAAGAAGATAAAGACGACAACTGGAGATACACGACAAAAGATAGAAAGACACGGAGCAATAATAGAAAGATAAGAAGACAAAAACATTAAAGTAAAGAAAGCGACATATGGAAGATTAAATAACTTTTCTTGACTTATTTACGTAAGTTATTGTATAGAAGGCCATTATTAGCCTTAACTTTTTAGGACCTATTGTATAGGTTTTTTGACTTTTAAAATGTATAGCATTATTAGTTCTTGTCATTTATAGGATAAGTAAATTATTACTTTAGGATACGTATAAAGTAGAAAATAGTTTACACGTTTTCTTTTAGGCTATAAATATGTAAGTCATTCGGCAATATAAAGGCAAGACTTTCATGTGTTGAAAGCAAGCCTTCTCTTTTGTACACAAAAAACTTTTGAATATTTAATAAAATTAGATATATTTCTAAGGTAAAGTTATGGATGAACAAAGCACAGAATTATCAAATCTACCAGAACAAGTATATTCATTTATAATTATGAATAGCTAAATTCATAAATTCCTAACAATCATAATATGATAAAATAAGTTCATGTTAGTTATTATATAGTAGAATTATTCAAAGAATAATATGTTACAAAGTTTATTAGAAAAAAGAAAAAGGAGAAAAATTTCTAAGGACTATGCCATCCTAAAGGTGAAACCGGTGAGGCAAGAAAGCCGTGATAGGGGAGTAGCCACAGTAGAGGCGCTGTTTAAAGGAAAAGTATCTAGATTACCATGCTAATAGTGACAAAGTAACATAATTATTTAAGAATAATCTAGTATATTGTGATTTAAGATGATCATATTTTGTTATGTATATGGTTGAAAGGAATATTTTGAAAATTGCATCATATGAAAAAGAATGACTACCTACTTATGCGATGAAATGATAGATAAATTCAAAATACTTGTTTTGTATGTACTAAAGGATATAGAAATAGTAGATATAAGAAAGATCATATGGAAAAAAATATTTGATAAATATACTATGACTAGAGTAAATTACATACCACACCTACCTACCTACTCCTATATATACCTACATGCCAAACCTATGCATCAACCATGATAAACTACGTAGAATATTGGAAAATGGATATAAAAAATATACAATTAATAGAAAAACTAATGAAAACAAATTTAGAAGAATACATGAGAACTAAAAATATAAAATGTATAGCCTTAATGAAAATATGAAAGAATTAAAAAGATTAAAACAAACAACTAAAGAATATTATGAAAAAGCAGTTAATCAAGCCTAAATGAGAGATAATTTTAAAATACTTATTTTATATATACTTAGAGATAAAGAAAATAATATGGGAAAAAATACAGAATTATGAAGAAGAAGAGTTATTAAGTTCTATAGAAAACCGACACTTATATAATGAAAGCTACTGCTCATATTTTGACAGTTATTATTCAGATGAATATTATACAAATTAAAAATGTTAGAATATATTAAAAGAGTTAGAGAAAAACTAGAATATATTAAAAGAGTTAGAGAAAAACAAAGTTGGCTATATGAAGAAATTAATTATAGAAACCAGCTTAGAAGAGGAGGAAAATAATTAAAAGAAAGATTAATTTGGATAGATAAAACCATAAAACAATTAGAGTTAAAAGTTAGTTTAGAATATGATTTAGACATAGAATTATTCATAGAAGAAAAAGATAGGATAATTAACGAAATAGACAATCGAGAATTTAATATTAGATATCGTACAATTAGAATAAATTATTAAAAAGAAATTTGCATTATTACAACTACTTTAGGATAAAATTATAAACTACGAATACTTAGAATATTGGAGAAAAGATATGGAGGAAATAAGATTAACAGAAATACTTATGAAAGAGAATCTACTTGACTATCTAAAAACTAGAAATATGAAACATATAGAATACCTTAAAAATAATATAGAAGAATTAATAAGGTTAAAATAAAAAACTAAAGAATATTATAACATAGATCTTTTTCTTTTTTTTGTTCTTCTTCTGCTGTTGTCATACTGCTAAATTAATCTCTTATAGCTATTTCATATTTTTTCAATATGTCTATAGGTGTTAGTTTAATTACTGTTGTTCGTTTCATTTTTTTTATCATCTCTTAATAACTTTTTACTTTTTCAGTTAAATTTAAAGACCATAATTTTGCTGTTCCTATTAGTGTTCTTTCTATATATTTTGGTGTATCTATTGCATTTATACCATTGTCTAATAATTGTTTTTCTATATATCCTATCCATAATTGTATTGTTTTATCTACATCTATTACACAATTCTTTTCCTTTTATTTCATCAAATATATTGTTATCAAATATTATTTTTTGATCTGTTCCTTCTTCATTTAAATATTCTTCCTTTGTTATTATTTTTATATCTTCTTCAGTTATTTGATTCATTTTTATATCTTCTTCAGTCATTTGATTCATCTGATTTACTATCTATTTCATTATCTGTTTCATTCTCCAAAATTTCATATATACTATTGTCACTTTCTAATTCGTAATCTATGTAATCTATTTGTATATATTCTGTATTTTCTATCTTTATTTTTGATATTTGTAAGTATTCGTAGTTTATCATTTTACCCTAAAGTAGTTGTAATACTGCAAATTTCTTTGTAATAATTTATTCTAATTGTACTTTATCTGATATTAAATTCTAGGTTGTCTATTTTGTTAATTATCCTGTCTTTTTCTTCTATGAATAATTCTATGTCTAAATCATATTCTAAACTATCTTTTAACTCTAGTTGTTTTATGGTTTTATCTATCCAAATTAATCTTTTTTCTAGTTTTCTTCCTCTTCTAAGCTGGTTTCTATAATTAATTTCTTTGTATAGCCAACTTTGTTTTTCTCTAACTCTTTTAATATATTCTAACATTTTTAATCTGTATCATATCCATCTAAATAATAACTGTCTAAATATCAGCAGCAACATTCATTATATAAGTGTAGGTTTTCTATAAAACTTAATAACTCTTCTTCTTCATAATTCTGTATTTTTTTCCCATATTATTTTCTTCTTCATCTAATTTCCCAAAACATCAATAATCAAGACTAAGATATCTTACTCATAATCAATCCTAACATTTATATCCACACGTAATATATATTATACATCATCTATGAAGGAAAGTTGACAGGAGCCTACCTCAAGGCCAAACCGCAAAATCACACTTCAAGCTCCACATGCTCTTCTTTACTTAACAATCCCCAAAATGTCATCACACTATTAAAAATATAATCTACTCCTCAATACGAGTCAAACGATGTCCACATTGCACTATAGTGCTTCGGGTCCAAAAACAACACCAAAAACCCCAAGTGAGTCCCACGTACGAAAATCGCGTTTTTGAGGTCAACTCAATGCTCATACATCACCAAGGAATCATAACCCTCAATTAATGGGTGCAAACAAATCAAATTTGGGGCTAAATCAAGCCCTAAGCTAAATTGGAGTTTTAGGTCAAGAATTAAGAAATTCACCAACAAAGTGATGAAACCTTAACTTAATCCGGATAATAATCATGATAAAAGATGTTTACCAAGCTCCCTATACTCCCACAAGACTCAATTTTGAGTTATCATACCCATTTAGGGTTTTAGCCTCTCAAAGATGAAGAGAAAATGCCAAATTCGCGGCCTTGAGGTCTATTTATAGACCCCTCGGTGAATAGATGCGGCATCCCCGTGACAGCAATGTCAAAAACTTATTTTTGACCCTCGAAACTCATTCGGAACTCAAATAATATAATACAATAGTGAAATTTGAGTGTAAACCTCATTTCAAATCCATTGGAATCATATAAACTTTCATTCAAGATAGTTTCAGAAAAAAGTAGGGCCCACACTTATAGTTTCATTTTTCACGACTCTCAATAGCCCAAAATAAGTTTGGAAGCCTTGGGACTTTAACCAAGTCTCCCCAAGCCTAAAATTAACGTTCCGGACGTGATGGAGAAGTTAGATTTTAAATATGAGGTTGTTTCGACAAAATATGGATCCCACACTCATATTTTGACTGTCCCACTTTCCAACCAATAGGTCGTAATGAGCTCAACTGCATTGAAATCCAAACCAAAGGTCCACCTAGACAAAAATCAATATTTCAGATCCATTGAAACAGTAAAAAATGGCATCCGAGATCGATTCATTGAAGCTTTCGCTCGGTGGCCATTTAGAACCAGTGAAGACTTCAAAACAGGAAATTAGCTCTAAAAACTAAATGAAATGCTCGATAACCGAACAGTTGGTCCCAACAAGTCCTAAATGACTTGGGTCAGCTATGAAAAAGACCTAATGGCGAAGATAAGCTGAAACATGAAAAATAACCGAAAGGGTCATACACATCCACTACTAAAAGGACTTTCGTCGCCGAAAGTCAACGGAGAGAAAGAATCTCAAATGCTTAAAAAGATGCAGTACTGGGCCCGCATGATCTAAGCATGACTTCTCAGATAACCTCATGAAGAGAAAAATCTTCTAAGGGATTTGCCATAGGTATCACTTTTTCAACCAACACTTCCGCTTTACATCCAAACAGCCAAAATTCAACTTAACTGCTATCTGTCCTCAAACTGAATTGAGAAGGTTGATGTATGTACATCTGAACCACAACACACTGATACCATCTATATATAAAAAAATCAACAAAGGCTCATCCAAGCCAAAACCAACCTAAGTCATAAGTCATACCACTGACTCTAAATCTAAAAATATCCTTCCTTTATCATTTTGCACTTGTTGTCCACTCCAAGCTAGGAGAATAATCACCCCAGCCTCATCTGCACAATCTTATCACAGAGAACTCAAGGAACTAAAGTTGATCAGCTGAAAGTCTATAAGACAAACATAAGAACAAACTTATAAGGCGCTGTCTAGGCATACAAACGAAGATAATTAACGAATGCAATCCATGCCAATGTTGCAACCAGTTCAGATGAAAATCAGACTAAAATCCCAAAGTCCAAGCTATAAATACTTATCACTAAATATTTTGCTCCAGGATGTCCCATCAATCAAGAATAAAGGCATACTGGATCTAACTTGAGTATATTACTCCCACTGAGTAAATAATCCAAAATTCCCAAAGAAAATTAAACTCGAGGTCAAAATTGAAATAAACAATATGGGGTCCATGGGCTATCATCTGAACACTTATCAACTATAATCCAACCGACGTCGAGAAAACCAAATAGGAAACCAATAGAGCAGGCTCAACCATCCTATAAATACAATCTGAACAAAGACAAGTCTAAAACAAAATTTCACGTAAGCTCTACAATACTAAAACATGAATATCCGGTTGGGACATGACCCTGACCATAGCCAAAACCAATATCTGCCAATAAAGACATAAGAAAAATAAAAAAAAAATAGAGCCTTACGAAGTATGAAAGCTTACCACTTCAAGTCACCACAAGCTGATCTTGAGTCCAATCACTGAGTAGGAGGTGTAAAAGTATGAACAACACCTACATCGTGTGGGGATACAGTGTCAAAGACGGTTAGCAGTTAGAGCGCTAGTATATAACTTAAGGATACGGATAAAATAGTTCCATTATTATAAACCAAGTCAAACCATCATATGAAACCATATTTATTTGCATAGGCATATATGTAGATATATATATACACTTAACGTGCCAAAAAAAGGAACAAGGCTTAGCATGCATTTTGAAGCACCCGATCATGAGATATGGGTAGAGGACTCTAACCTCCAACCTGTATAGCTTAGAAAGATTGAAATTATAAGTCATATTAGGAAAGTGGACTCTAAGCTTAAGCCATCTTATTAAGCAAGTGGAATCTAACCTCAAGCTATTTTATTAGGCAAGTGGACTCTAACCTCAAGACGCTCTATTAGGCAAGTTGACTCTAACCTCACGCCTTTGTGACTATTATTAGTCGACATTGGTACTCTAACCCTTTGTACATGAAATAACACATATTCAATTCAACACTTAGTGATTTTAACTTATTTAGCCAATTTAAGCCACCAAGGTTACAATTAAACACCATACATGACCACAAGGTCTTTATGAAACCATTTATCAACCAATCACTTTAATAGGCCAATGCCTTAGTACAAATCACAATTCAAGTCAATTTGTTGTCATCAAGAAATTTACAAAAACATTTATTCTTCATTAGCATTCTTATACCAAGCTTTAGTTTAAAACATAATTCAATTTCATGTTTAGGGACTCTAACACCTCTAACCAAGCAAACTACCAAAGTCACCAATTTACTCAATACATGGCCAACAAGGCCTTTACAATACCATTTTCCAACTATTCATATTTATTTGTCCATTACCCTAGTTCAAAACTATATTCACATGTGACTAGTTATTTCTTTTAGAAATTTTCACAAATACCTTGATGGCATACCTTTACCAAGACCAAAACCAAAGTCGAAGTCATCAAGACTCATGACCCATTTGTTAAGCTACAATAAAAAACCACCCACATGTGCAATCCATTACCAAAAACATGTATAAACACAAGTTTAAACAAGAGTAAACAATACACAACACTATATATCAAAATACTCAACATTTGTTTTCAAATCTACCATTTAAGTCATAATCAATTTTAAAAACACATGATATTTTGAACTAACGATGAGGAAAGAGTTACATGCCTTATACACAAAGAATCCACAAGGCCAACTTTGGGCATCATATGAGTTGGAATCATATACCTCATATCCTACCATACGACTAGTATGATGCTTAGTCATATCTTGGATAGAAACCAACCTAAACACACTGACTAACATATGGGAGAGGGGCCCTAACCCGTACCTAAACATATGATTCATACCTTCTAGTCGTATGTTGTCCAGAAACTCCAACTTATGCAATTTTTTTAAGGGACCACAGCCAAGGTGTTTCAATTCTCCCCCACTTGGATTATTCATCCTCGAATGATGGGTAAGGAAAGAACAAACACGAGTTAACACATCATTACATATCAAACCAATCTTTAATCAAGTTAGAAAATAAAGACATATAATAAAGATAAGAAGATCGACACATACCTCAAGCATGCATTTCTGAAATGGAAAACAAATGCAGATACTCAGCTTCATGTCCTCTTTCGCCTCCCAAGTAGCTTACTCAAACTTGTGGTTCCACCTTAGAACCTTCACTGAAGCCACCTCTTTCATTTATAGCCAGCGAATTTTGTTGATCCAAGATCCTCACTGGGATCTCCTGAAAGGACAAAGAGTCTGAAACACCAACATTCTCCAAGGGAACAACCAACAAAGGATCACCTATATATTTCCTCAGCATAGAGACATGGAAAATTTGACGAATAAAGATCAAACTTAGAGGCAACTCTAACTCATATGCAACTTTACCAACCCTTTTCAAAACCAAATAGGGAAAATATACCGAGGACTAAGATTTCATTTATTACCAAATCGTATAACTCCCTTCATGGGAGATACATTCAAGAATACCCAATCACCTATATTAAACTCCAAATCCCTATTTCTTACATCCACATAGGACTTTTGGTGACTTTGAGCGGCTTTCAATCTATCACGAATCACCTTCACCTTTTCTAAGGCTTGATGAACCAAATCAGGTCAAAACAACTTACCCTCACTAACTTTATACCACCCAATTGGAGAACGACATCTCCTACCATACATGGCCTCAAAAGGAGCCATACCAATGCTAGAATGATAATTATTATTATAAGCAGATTCAATCAAAGGCAAATGGTTATACCAACTACCATCATAGTCAAGCACACAAGCATTAAGCATATTATCCAATGTCTGAATGGTCCTCTCCGCTTGTCCATCCAACTACGGGTAGAAAGCATTACTAAGGCACAACTTAGTTCCCGAATTCTTAAATGACATCTAATAATAAGAGGAGAACAATATACCATGATCCAAAATGATAGAATTTGAAGCACCATGAAACTTCACAATCTCTGCAAGATACAACTTAGCATAATTATTTGTCGAATAAGTAGTCCTCATTGGCAAAAAATGAGTGGACATGGTCATTCTATCCATAATGAGCCAAATAGGATCACATTGATTCTGAGATCGAGGAAGACTGGTACGGAAATCCATATTAATCACCTCTCACTTCCATGCGGGAAACTGTATTTCTTTGTACAAACCTTTGGGTCTCATATGTTCAACTTTCACTTGTTGTCACACCGTACACTTAGCCGCATAGTTAGCCATATCTCACTTGACATGACAAGAAACTAGGTCATGTCGTATGGGCACCTCAGGCCCACATGAATCAAAGGTTTCCCTGATAACCTAACCTAATCTTCATATCAATCACAAGGGTCTGTGAATCCCAACCATATATTAAGATAGCGAAAACAATACTAGAAGTCATAACTTAAACATGTCAAACACTTTATTAGATTCATCAAATTAACCAATATACCCAAGTCCATAGTCCTCCATAATACCTCTATACAAGTTGATGTTTAAAAATGTATATGTCGGGAGAAGCCCCCGACAATAGCAAAACCAAGTTAAAATAAGACTAAGTCTAAATATAAGAGACGGAGAAGGAATGTCTTCCAAAGTAAGGAATCTCACCATTCCCAAGTCAATGTATGAACTGCTTCGATCATCTAATCACTACGCAGGAAGAGAATATGATGCTCCAATCCCTATGTTGCGTGTGGACATAGCATCCGGATATAGTTAACAGTTGGAGCACTAGTATTTAACTCAAGGATAAGGATAAATTAGTATCATCAATCAACAATAATTCAATATATCATATTCAACCATATTCATGACCTTATCCATACATATAGGTATATTACATGCTAACAAGTAAACAAGTCATAACAATATTCCAAAATCACTTTATTATGAGACATAAGGAAGAGGACTTCGACTTCTCCACAATTAGATTCAACAATTCTTATTAGGTATAGGACTTCAACAACATTTACATATCACTTGGTCGAAGGACTTTAACCATGTATACACTCATTAAGAAAGGAACTCAAACCATATACACACCCATTCAAACAAGGGACTTTAACGACACACTCATATTTATTTTGGCAAGGGACACTAACCACACACTCACATTCATATAGGCAAGGGACTCTAACCTCATTCCGTATTAGATAGGGAACTCTAACCCAAGCCATATAATTTGGTGAGGCACTTCAAACTCAAGAGATATCATTGTGCAAGGGACTTTAACCATAAGCAATTTAATTAGGCAAAGGACTTTAACCTCAAGCCCTTTCATTAGGCAAGGGGCTTTAACCTCAAGCCATTATGACTATCATTAGTCGACATTGGGACCCCAAACCTTTGTCCATACATCATAAATTATTTAATTCACACTTAATGACTTTAACCCATTTAGACAACTCAACACTATACATGACCACATGGTCCTCATGGGAGCCTTTGTTGCTCAACCATTTCAATAGGCCAATGCTCTAGTTTAATTCATCATGAAATTAAATTTATGGTCATCAAGACCCTTATAAACCATTCACATTTCATTAGCAATCTTATATCATATTCATACCACACTCTAGTTCAAACATAATTCATATTGGTTTTTATGTTTAGGGACTTTAACCCCTCATTAACCATCACCCAACAAGGCCATAAATTTCACCATACATGGCTTATAATACCTTTACAATATTATTTAACAACTATTCATATGGCCATTTCCCTAGTTCAACTTATCACCAACATAAGACTAGACAATTTAATTAGACATTTTCACAATCACCTTGTGTGCATGCCTTTACCAAGGCTATTTTCATGGTAGAAATCATCAAGATTAGAGTTACTAAAGACTCACATGTTATACCACATGCAACAAGAGCCCATATGTGCAAATCATCATCAATAACATGTATAAACATTAGTCTATGAAAAATTCCACATTATTCATCATTAGGAAACAAAAAACCTTTTATTCGATTTTAAAATCACCATGTACACTTACAAATCAAAGTGAAAAATACATGGGTTCAGAGTTATTTATCAAGGGGAAGAGTTACATGCCTTAGAAAACTTGATTCACTAAGAGTCTTGACTTCACTTTGCCTTTTGAGGATCACCCTTGAAACCCTAGCCTCCAATTTTTCAAAGATGAGTTTAAGAGAGTGTTTAGGGTGTTTAATCCATCAACATAGGTTTTTAGAAAAAAACATATTCCCATCCACAAAACAAAAAAAAAAATAAGACAAAAATAACAACCCAAAAAACATATAGTTCAAGTCATGCATAGTTATGGTTGCAATAAAAATACATCAAATAAAGAGTATGAGTTTCTTTATACAGGATAGAGTATAAGAAGGGACAGACCCTCTTTTGAATAAAAAGTGTTCAACATTGTTTGGCAAGGAAATAAGTAAGAGTATTGTGCATGTTAGAGAAGAAGAGATCATAAGATTTCTTCACACTCTTGCTGAAGTTGGAGTAAGAATTCTAAATAGAGATGGCGAGCTTATTTGAGGAGGAGGAGTATTCAAAATTGATGGACTCAAATTGTGAAAACATCCTGTTAAACAATCCACTCCTTTCTATTTGAAGCCATCAAAGGGGAGTCTTATTTTACCTATGTTGGTACCTATCACTTTTGCATACTATAACAGCTTGGTAGTCGACTCCTTGATGCTGGCAATTCCTTCTTTGATCGCAGTGAGCCTGATCTTGATTTCTTCATCCTCCTTATCTGCATAATACATGATTTTAGGAATAGATTTACTTACCCTGGATGTGTCGAGTTGGCACTGGACAAATTTTTTTTACACCATTCTTTTTTAACTAGAACATATCCCATTCTTGCGAAGGTCTTTGAATCATAGGTGGCAGAGATTTCTACCATAGGATAGGCTAAAAAATCAATTTCATAGTGAAAAAGAATCTGAGTGATGAGAAAACCATAGTGTGAACTTGCCGAGGCATGGGAGTCAGCTGCAATTTCCATCATGTATTCACAAATCCAAGAACTCTAATTGATTTTGTACCTTTGATCAGGAAGTAGAGAATAAATACATATCGATGAGTCACATTACTAAGAGACCCCTTTCGAGGAATCAAGGTGGTTGCAATAATATGAGCCAAAATCCTATTACAAAAATTGAGGAACAGATGACCAATAGTGGGGCCATTTATGTCAGGATCTGAGACAACCTTCTTTGCTTCATCAATAATTACTTTAAAATTCTCAGGCTAGGTGACGTTCATGAAAGGAATGAGGCCATAGAATTTGGTTTCAAATACTTTTTCAAATAATAAGTCATTTAGAATAATAAGTGGACCAAGAACCATAGTTTCCAAATCCTCGCTGTCATGGGAAAGACGAAGATTGGAGAAGAACATGCGGATGGGATCTTCAAAAATTTCAAGGCTACATAGGCAAAGGATCATCAACAAGTCTTGAGCTTTAAGAAAGTGATCGATATTGCAGAGGGATTTCTTTAGAAGTGAGAGATTGAAGACTCTTCCATAAACAATGGAGCAATTCCTGTAAGTGAGAAACTTCTCCTTGTGAGAGAGAGTCTAGAACTTATATATGTCTTCCGGAGAGAGAGATTCTAGAGGAGAGAGTCTCCTTTTATTAGAGATGATAAGGGAGTATGAATAGTGCATTTCTTTAATACAGTCAACAGGATAGAGTGAGAGGAGGCTTTATCAGAGGTTTTGGAAGGAAGGATAGGGTCAAAGTTGGAGGAATTTAAGATAGGTGAATTTTTGGAGAAACTAGACATTGATCTTGTTTTTGTCATAGTAGAAAAAAAAGGGAATAGATGAGTATAAATCAAAGAGGAGAAGTGGAAGAAATAGGATAAAGGAGGAGAGCCAAGAGTTAGGGTTGAAGATGAAGGGGCTAAAGAGTGTTGGGAATTGAGAAGGGCAAAGAAGGTAATGATGAAGGAAGAGAAAAAGGTAGCGTATGAGAGGGAAGATCTAATTTTCTTCAAGATCATAAATCACTTAATGATAATATAGAATAATTAAATATATTATTAGCACAACAGTATCATATGTTCTTGGAACAAACTCATGAGATAGATTAATCAACAGGTAGTTGATGTAGAATTCAGAGAATTTAAGTACAACAACATCCAAAAGTTTGTGCATATTGCTCCGGTTGTTAAAGAGTCAACTAAAGTTTGTTCCTTGCTAAGCAATGAGTTTGAGATATTATTCATGAGGAGAAGCTTTCATTAGAATGGTAAAAATTCTCACAAGAAAATGTTAGAATTATAAAGAATGATGTTAAAGATAATAGAACAATATAAATTTTTAAAAAAATATAGAGAATTTGTCTTCATTTTAAGAAGGTTTTAAAATAGATATTAAAATTTTGGAGATTGTTTCACGAAAATCTCTTAAGAAATTGATGATAGGCGTATTTACACGCCTAAAGTGCTTTAATTTACCCATATTTTAGCTAAGTTTTGAGGACAAAATATATAACTCATGCACTTTTAGTCCCTTTTTCCTGTAAGTGAGATAACAAACGTGATTAGCAAGTTTTCATTTACAAATGATGCAGATTTCAGCATTTTATGGATAACTTGACGCCAAAGGAAGCTTCACGAAAGAAGGGAAGGAGAGCTTGGACGCCTAGGACCAAAAGTGATGCATGGGAAACCTGTCCCGGGCAAAAACAACATTTTCCAAGACTTTGGGGATCAGCAGTAACCTATAAGGATTAGGATAATGATGCAGTAATTTATTAGGATTAGGATAAGTACGCAGTAGCCTTATAGGAATAGGATATGGGTATTATAAATACCCTATTTTGCTGCAGTTTTTAGACACACATCATTATTCTCATCATTCACATTCTAATTCATTCCTCTACAACTCTAAACAATTTGCTTTCAATTAATTCTTATTTACTTTCTCTTCATCTATTCGTCTTAAATTTTCACAACAAGAGAAACGCTACTTGCAAGGTCTTCACACCACAAGCCATACCAAACCCTACCACACGTGAGATCTTTATTTTGGTATAATGATAATGACTATTGTGATTTCCCTTGCACTCATGAGTAGCTAAACTTCTCTGTTGGGGTTATGGAAGCCTTATGAGATACTATCTATTGCTATGAGTTTGTGAGTTCTTGACATGTATGCTGCTTATATCATTAGTCTCTTCATCTTAATGCAAATTCTTGTGGTTGCAAACACATAGGATATGCCAGTATAGCATTAACTTGTTCGAAAGAAAATTTATATGTCTGGAAAAGAGATAATGTCAAGGTAATAGGGCACCAACCCCTGTTAAAAAGTTAGTGCCGTAACTGGATTAACCTCTTGGAGAATTTGTACCAGTAGATACGCTTTAAGCTCGGAAGAGTTAAAGTGAAATAGTCCTTGTTTGGTCGAAAGACGCTTGGATTTACCATAGAATACAATTCTCTATAAGCACATGCATGTCTGAATTCTGCATAACTCATAGCCAAGAGAGACGTATAACTCATAAGGTGGACATAACCCCAACTCCCAATTCTCATTGATTAACATCTTACTAAACATTCTTCCTTTTTACTTTGCTATTCTCCGTTTTTACTTTGTTATTTCATTACACTATTGCACGCTACAAAATCCCCCCTTTTATGAGACTTTCACTAAAAGTCTACTAATCTTTGCTTACTTAGTGACCAGCTATTCCCTATGGGATTCGACACCCAACCCAGTTGGGTTCTATATTTGACAGCGACCGCTTACACTCTTACGAGACCTGTAGTTTGAGCGTTATCAAATTTTGGCGCCGTTGCCAGGGAATACGGTTGTCTACTAAGTTTGTGATAATTACTAGACCCTTTGGTCAAAGATTTTCGTACTTTACTTTTAGTTGTTTTTGTTTCTGCAGTTTTTTTTCCAGTCCATACCCCATACTCGAAGTTCTGGTCAACCATTATTACCTTTCAATCCTGAACCACATCGTATTGGCAGAATGGAGGCTCAACAGGAAATTGAAAGAAGGGATGCTCAACAGGAACAGGCTAGACTAGCTGCTCTGGCCGCCGCTCAAGTGCATCAATAGAATATTGATAATCCTGGGCGAGCAACAAATCCTGACGATGAGGTTCTAGGTGATGATGAGTTACTAAACCCTAGGCGTGATGCTGATTTGGCGACACCAGCCAACAGAAGAGATCGTCAAGCTAGGTTCAGGCCTGAACGCCGAGCCATACCATTCGATGATGATGATGATGATCTTGATGGAGCTGGTGCCACAGGAGCCATTATTCCTCCGCCATTGGCACCCGGAGCCAAGTTCAACATCACAAGCACCATGATTCAGTTATTGCAACTCAAGGGATTATTCGGTGGACTAGCAGGCGATGATCCGAACATTTATCTGATCAACTTTATTTCATCATGCAAGTCATTCGACAATCCTGGTGTTGGACAGAATGCGATTCGGTTGCGCCTATTTCCATTGTCTCTATCTGGGGAGGCAACTCTATGGTTGAATGGGCTGACTCCTGATTCTATTACAAATTGGAGGCAATTGAAAGACGCTTTCCTAGAAAGATTCTTTCCGCCATCCAAGAGAGCACAATTAAGAGATGAAATCAGTAATTTTCGACAGCTTCCAACTGAAGCCCTCCACGAAACATGGGAGAGATTCAAGAAGAAGCTAATGAGGTGCCTAAACCATCACATGACCAATGTTCACTTGATGGAGATACTATATAGATCCTTGAATTCAGTAACTAAACTTGTGGTGGATAATGCAGCTGAAGGATCATTTATGGACTTCACATTTGTTCAGGCAAGTGATATGCTAGACCGGATGATGAAGCAAAGTAGGGCGTGGCATACCAGAGATTCTGAGGTAGCAATCCCCACTTTTTCTATAGGCATGACTGCAGAACAAAAGAGAAGAGAAGAAGAACGTGATCAAGATTTGGCGCACATGAAAACACAAGTGGATCTTCTTACAAAACATCTACTATCAGGGAAGACCGAAAAAGTCAAAGAAGTTGCGTCAAAAGGAAGAGAGGAATCCGACTCTGAGGAAGAAGCCAACTACGTGAACAATTAGGGGGGTTTCTGAGGCAATACCCAAGGAAACCAAGGTCGGAACTATTATGATAAATATGGAAACAAGGACCAAGGTAGTTGGAAGAACAAGAATGACAAGAGTGGTTTGTATGTTCCCCCAGGGAGACGTGATGCCACTGTATCTAGTTCTGCAAATATGGAAGACATGATGGCTAAACTGTTGAAAGGAGTAGAGGCAACTAGTGCGGGAGTAACTGAGGTAATAAATGATTTATCCTCGATGAAGCAATTGGTTGACTCACATTCCACTTCAATAAAACAAATAGAGCAGCAATTGAGCCAACTTTCAGCAACATCAATCAAAGAAAGGCTGGCACGTTACCTAGCGACACTGTGCAAAATCCAAGGAATGACGGATCATGCATGGCTATTACTACCAGAAGTGGTATGGTGCTGGAAAGTTCATCCCAAAGCAAGTAAGTGGCCGAAAATAAAGGAGATAAGGACGCCATAGAAGCTGACCAAGACGTCCATGACGTCACCCCTAGTAGTTTACAGCCTGAAAAGATCTCCGAACCTAAGCATAATGAAAAGAAAGTCATGGAGAAAACAATTCCCCTTCCACCACCTCTTTTTCCGCAAAGATTGAAGAAGAAAGCTGATGATACCAAGTTCAATAAATTTATGGCAATGTTGAAACAGTTGACCACTAATGTTCCGTTGGTAGAGGCACTAGAACAAATGCCAGGGTATGCAAAATTTATGAAGGATCTGTTGAGAAAGAAGCGAGCAGCAAGCTATGAGTTGACAGACACTGTTCATCATTGCAGTGCAATCGCCACCCGATCACTAGTTCAGAAGAAGGCTGACCCCGAAGCATTCACTATTCCTTGCACCGTTGGATCTTTGAATTTTGCCAAGGCATTATGCGATTTAGGAGCCAGCATCAATTTGATGCCATTATCTATTTACAAAAAGTTGGGGCTGGGTGATCCTACTCCAACCAATATGAGGCTCGTAATGGCAGATAGGTCGGTAAAATGAGCTATTGGTATTTTATGTGATGTATTGGTGAAGGTTTCTTCATTCATCTTTCCGGCAAACTTCGTTATTTTGGATTGTGAGGTAGACTCAGAAGTTCCCATAATCTTGGGGTGCCCTTTCCTTGCAACAGAAAGTGTGCTTATCGACTTGAGAGCTAATGAGCTTTTATTCCGAATAAATGACGAAGTAGTTCACTTTGATGTGTGCAAATCAATGAAGCAACCCAAAGATCTTAACGTATTCTCGGTAGCTAATGTTTATTTCAATGATATGAAAGAATTACTTGAAGAGGAGCAGCTTATTGATGACCCATTGGCGGTTGTACTTATGAATGTTGAGCATAAGGAAGCTGAAAATTATGAAGAAACTATTGGTGCTCTAACAGGGTTAGGGTCGTATCCTCATGCTCCCAAGAAGATGGACCTTGATCTCAAAAATCGACCTACACCACCAGCTAAACCATCTATTGAAGAGCCATCCACGTTAGAATTGAAGGAGCTGCCTAGTCATTTAAAGTACGCATTCTTAGGAAGTGGAAATACACTCCCAGTCATTGTGGCGGCAGACTTGGGTGAGCAGCAAGTTACAGCTCTCATTACTATTCTACGGAAGTATATAAGAGCCATTGGTTTGACCATCGCTGACATTATTGGTATTCCACCTGGGATTTGTACACACAAGATTCAGCTTCAAGAAAATTGCACACCAACTATTGAGCATCAAAGGCGTCTCAATCCACCTATGCAAGAAGTAGTGAAGAAAGAAATTATTAAGTGGTTAGATGCAGGGGTTGTGTATCCTATCTCTGACAGTAAATGGGTAAGCCCGTTACAATGTGTTCCCAAGAAAGGAGGCATGACGGTAGTTGCGAATGAAAAGAATGAGCTTATTCCACTCAAACCCATTACAGGATGGAGAGTATGCATGGATTACCGAAAGCTGAATTCGTGGACGCTTAAAGATCACTTTCCAATGCCATTTATGGACCAAATGCTTGATCGATTAGCAGGGAAAGGATGGTTTTGCTTCTTAGATGGTTATTCCGACTATAATCAGATTTGTATTGCTCCTGAAGACCAAAAGAAAACAACGTTCACATGCCCATATGGTACGTTTGCCTTCAAACGTATGCCATTCGGACTATGTAACGCACCAACCACCTTTCAGCGTTGTATGATGTCCATTTTTTCTGATATGGTTGAAGATACGTTGGAAGTATTCATGGACGATTTTTCAGTTGTGGGTGAGTCGTTTGAATCTTGCTTGGCAAACCTAAGTATGGCGTTACAAAAATGTGTTGAATTCAACCTAGTGCTGAACTGGGAGAAGTGCCACTTTATGGTTAAAGAAGGTATTATTCTTGGGCATAAAATCTCCAAAAGAGGAATTGAGGTTGATCGAACTAAAATTGAAGTTATCGAGAAGCTACCATCTCCAATTTCCGTGAAGGGAGTTCGTAGTTTCCTCGGGCACGCAGGTTTCTATCGGGGGTTCATCAAAGACTTCTCCAAAATTGCTAGTCCATTATGCAAACTTTTGGAGAAATATGCAAAGTTCGACTTCAATGAAGATTGTTTGAAGGCATTCAAATTCCTCAAAGGGAAGCTAATTGAAGCTCCTATCATGGTAGCACCAGATTGGTCCCTACCGTTTGAAGTCATGTGTGACGCTAATGGGGTAGCTTTGGGTGCTGTACTTGGCCAGAGAAGGGAGAAGTTATTCCATCCAATCTACTATGCGAGCAAGGTCCTAAACGAAGCCCAAAAGAATTATACTATCACAGAACAAGAGCTGCTAGCAGTTGTGTATGCTTTTGAGAAGTTCCATGCTTATTTGTTGGGAACCAAAGTGGTAGTTCACATAGACCATGCAGCCCTGAGATATTTAATGACAAAGAAAGATGCAAAACCAAGGCTAATTCGATGGGTATTGTTGCTGCAAGAATTTGATTTCGAGATAAAAGATAGAAGAGGTTGCGAGAACCAAGTGGCTGATCATCTATCTAGACTCGAGAACGAGCATATAGCACAACCTGATCTTGAGATTGATGATACATTCCCTGACGAAGAGATCTTAGCCACAATAATGGAAGAGTTACCATTGTATGCAGACTTTGCAAATTTTGTGGTGAGTAATGTGATACCTGCAAATCTATCCTTTCATCAAAAGAGGAAGTTCATGCATGATGTAAAACATTACTTTTGGGATGAGCCATATTTGTTTCGACGATGCGCGGATGGCGTTATCAGGCGATGCATATCCCATGAAGAGGTGCCTAATATATTAGAAGCATGTCACACTTCCCAAGTTGGGAGACATCACGCAGGTAATCGGACAGCAAGGAAGGTATTGCAAAGTGGATATTATTGGCCCTCGATATTTAAAGATGCCTACGACTTTGTGAGAAGATGCGACCAATGTCAGAGACAAGGTGCAATTTCAAAACACCATGAGATGCCCATGTTGAAAATTCTTGAAGACGAGCTCTTTGATGTATGGGGTATTGATTTCATGGGTCCATTCGTAAATTCGTTTGGAATGAAATACATCCTAGTTGCTGTAGATTATGTTTCAAAATGGGTCGAAGCAGTAGCATTAGCCGACAATGAAGGAAAGCGTGTTGTAGCATTCTTTAAGCGAAATATCTTCTCTCGCTTTGGAATACCACGGACTATCATAAGCGATGGAGGATCGCACTTTTGCAATAAGCTGTTCAAATCCGTGTTGGCAAAATATGGTGTTAAGCAACATAAGGTAGCCACACCTTATCACCCTCAAACTAGTGGACAGGTAGAGGTTTCCAATCGAGAGATCAAGCAAATCCTTGCTAAGACTGTAAATGCTAATACGAAAGATTGGTCTCGGAAGTTGGACGATGCGCTATGGGCTTATAGGACTGCATTCAAAACGCCAATTGGCATGTCCCCTTACCAACTAGTTTATGGGAAGGCTTGTCACTTACCCATCGAACTCGAGTATAAAGCATTGTGGGCGCTGAAGCAACTAAATCTGAATTGGGATGATGCTATGAATCTGATATTGGAGCAGCTGAATGAGATGGATGAATTCCGTCTACATGCCTATGAAAGATCAGACCTCTACAAGGAGCGGATGAAAAAGTATCATGATCAGCGGATTGTTCAACGAAACTTCCAACAAGGAGACATGGTACTTCTTTTCAATTCCCGACTGAAGCTATTCCCAGGTAAGTTAAGGTCCAAATGGTCTGGTCCATACAAGATTAGCCAAGTCTACTCGTCTGGAGTAGTTGAGCTAGAAGACAGTAATGATGTTGTCATCAAGGTGAATGGCCAATGAGTAAAACCCTATATCGGTCATCTTGACTCGATAAACTATATGGCCACCATCTATCTCGACGAAGTCTTAGTACTCGAGGTAACTATGTCGTGCCGCGATAATAAATCAAGCGCTAGATGGGAGGCAACCCATCCTTTTTCATTTTTTTTGTTCTACTAAGTGTTTGCTTTTGATAAATAAAAATCCAAAAAGAAGAGTCGAGCCACGACCAAAACTAAGGCGCTAGATGGGAGGCAACCCATCGTTCTAATCGTTTTTGTTGTTTTTGAGTACATGTAGGTACAAGAGAGGTAAAGGAGGAGATTGGTTTCAAATTTTTATTTGGAAGTAGTGCATGTTAAAGGTGGTAAGTTAAGAATGAAGAAGCAAAAGGCTATGGGTAATTCATTGCTTATGAAAATATAGGCAACGAACAAGGCAAGGCCTATGTAAAACTAGGCCACGAACAAGGCAAGGCCTATGCTATGGCCTAAGCTCTCGGATTCTAGAGTGCCATAGCATAGGCGCCGCCTATGCCAAAGCCTTTTGTCTCTGAATCTCATATGCCATGGCATAGGCGACGCCTATTCCTAACAATGCCATGGCATAGGCGCCGCCTATGCTCAACTAGGCTTTACAAAAGGCGCCGCCTATGCCAAGCATAGGCAAAGCACTAGGCGCCGCCTATGGTCACTTTTGGTCTCCAAATCCAATTCTAAATGGGTCAAAACCCGACCCAAGCTTGCCCTATAAATAAGAAACTTAGTCTTAGACCAAAAACACATTGCGAATCCAACCTAAGCGCCGCCTACCTCTCCAAATCCTCTCAAAAATTTTCCTTTTGCTCTTTTAACTTTACAAGAACATCTTCCAAGTCCATCAACCAAGTAAGTACTTCTTTGTTCTTCTTTTATGTTCCGTAAGTACTACACTACTACGCCTATTATGAATTGTTAAATCTTGAAGTAGTATTGGTGAGTGGAATGTGATTAACTTGTTGTGATACAACCAAGTGAGGGAAAGAATACGTAAGAATGATCTTGCCTTGTTTCCAACTTGTATTTAATTTTGATGCACTGTCATACTTTTGCGGAATTGACATGGTCAAGAACATTGCATAATCTTGTCAGTAGAACTCCTACATGTTGGAATAACTTGTGTATAAAGGTGAAAACCATGGTTGAATACAAACATACGAAATTATGATTATTCCTACAACTTGATTCAATCTATATGGAGTAGTCTTGCTCAAAAGATATATCAAACATGAAAGTATTGCCAAGATTTCATGAAGTATGACTGCACTGATTATATTGTTGGAATATAGAGCCTAAAACGTATATCGATGAAGTCTGAATAATCGATAGCTTTCACCAACAAAATAAGTGTGGGGTGGTGCCACTACTGCTTGTTTATCGATTGTATCCACCGAGATGAAGCTAACATGACTATTGTTTTAATCTCAGGTACAATGGCACCAAAAGCAAGACAAGGAAAAGAAAAAGCAACCACTTCACAAAAAGGCAAGAAAAGAAGACGAAAAGAGCAAGGAGAATCCTCCTCGCTGCAAATACCTCGCCGTATGTTCGGAATAAAATAGGTCCTAGAGGAGGAAGGAAAGGAATGGTATAGGAATAATAAAGCAAAAAAAATATGTTCATGTGGAGTTGATAAACAAGGAGAGCCTAGCAAAGAAAGAACCTCGTATGTTGGCCAAGATAATGGCGTTACATCTTGATTTCATCTTACGAGATATGGGAGAGTGCAATCTCGATTTAACACGAGAATTCTACGCCAACTGGTCACCGAAAACTACAGGGAATGAAGGAAAGATTCAGGGCCAAGTTCTGCAACTAAATGCGGAGTTCTTCAACTCCTTTCTAGGTTTGTCATCTGTTGACCCATCATCATTCAAGGAGCTGTATAACAGACCTCCATACAGGGCTATTAGACACACATTATGTGGACCACGATCCATGGCAAGATGGAGTAGACACAAGGACACCGGTCGGCACAACACCTTCCCATATGCTCCTTTGAATAGGGAAGCTAGGATATGGCTGTGAATAGTCAACTCTTGTCTGATTCCAGGGACTCAGTACACGAAGATTACATGAGATAGAGTGTGCTTGGTGTACGCATTGATGACGAATGTTCCTATCAACATTGGGGCAATTATTCGATCTACAATGCGTAAGGCCAGGCTACACAAGAGGTCCCACTTCAGCTTTGGCAATCTGTTGACTGCAATATTGAGGAAGGAGGACATCGAAGAGGAACCTGCTGATCATAAACTCCCACACAACTCGAAGAAGGTTGACCTCACAAAGGTTAAGGATTCTGAAACCACGCATGACGTCAACCTTACCACTGCGGAAAGGCATGCTCGGGATGAGAGTTTTTTTCGCCATCTTTATGGCATGACTCGGTTTACCATGATGAGCGGAGGTCATGTTCCAACTACTGCAGAGCTCCAATAGCTGGACTATGACTACCCAATGAATGAGCATGCAAGGCAAATATGTGGAGTAGGTGTGTACTTTGAGGAACCTCTTGATGACGATGTGCCAACTGATGATGATCGTTGAATGCCAGACTCCGACGTGGAGGAGAACTCTGATGGCGACGACTCTAATGATGATTCCGACGAAGGGGGTATGACCCCAGACATAGAGGAGGAGTCCGACTAACCAGGTTCTTCTTATTTATTTTCCACTGAGGGCAGTGTGTCCCGACTAAGTGTGGGGTGCTGGTATTTGCATGCCAACCTTCTTTATCTGCATTTGCTTATTTATGTGTGTTTTGCTTATTTATGTTTGTTTGTTTTAATTTTTTTTAGGAATTTTTTTTTTACAAACTTTGCATGAAATTGTTCTGATAGGCAGCATGGTATTACGACAAGGAAAAGAAAAATAAAAAGTTAATTCTGTTCAAAATTGAAAAACAAAAGAGGTGAGAAAGGGTGGTAGATTAAAAGAAAGTAGAAAGGTTGTTTGAAAGAAAGCATAAATGGCATAATGTAATGTATTAAAGCGCTTAGGAACATAGTCACTATTTCTGGCCAAAATAGTCCTACCCGTCCCTTAGCCTACATTACAACCTGAAAAAGACCTATTTGATCCTAAGCTTAGCATTCTGATATTTAGTGGAGCATTACACTAAGGGCAAGCCTATGGTCATCAGTTGCAACATATGAACTCTTTGTGAGAGTGAGAGCAAGGATAATCTTATACCCATGTTCGAAATATATACAATACTTGTGAGTGATTATGGGTTATATTTTGTGAGACACACATGGTTGATGAGTTTTGGGTGGTTGTGTATGGTTCTTTGTACATTAACTTGTGGATACAAATTCACCATCATCACGAGTCTATGTTAGAGGTTGAATTGTTTCTAGTAGTGATTAGAAAACTACTCTTTGTTAATAATTGTTGTGCCTGTCTTGATGAATATTTTGTGCTGTTACTGTGGAAATCCTAAGTAGATGTTTATATGGACATGATATTTTGTTCGAGGACGAACAAAGCTTTAAGTGTGGGGTGTTGATGATAGGCGTATTTACACGCCTAAAGTGCTTTAATTTACCCATATTTTAGCTAAGTTTTGAGGATAAAATATATAACTCATGCACTTTTAGTCCCTTTTTCCTGTAAGTGAGCTAACAAACGTGATTAGCAAGTTTTCAGGTACAAATAATGCATATTTCAGCATTTTATGGATAACTTGACGCCAAAGGAAGCTTCACGAAAGAAGGGAAGGAGAGCTTGGACGCCTAGGACCAAAAGTGACGCATGGGAAACCTGTCCCGGGCAAAAACAGCATTTTCCAAGACTTTGGGGATCAACAGTAACCTATAAGGATTAGGATAATAATGCAGTAATTTATTAGGATTAGGATAAGTACGCAGTAGCCTTATAGGAATAGGATATGGGTATTATAAATACCCTATTTTGCTGCAGTTTTTAGACACACATCATTATTCTCATCATTCACATTCTAATTCATTCCTCTACAACTCTAAACAATTTGCTTTCAATTAATTCTTATTTACTTTCTCTTCATCTATTCGTCTTAAATTTTCACAACAAGAGAAACGCTACTTGCAAGGTCTTCACGCCACAAGCCATACCAAACCCTACCACACGTGAGATCTTTATTTTGGTATAATGATAATGACTATTGTGATTTCCCTTGCACTCATGAGTAGCTAAACTTCTCTGTTGGGGTTATGGAAGCCTTATGAGACACTATCTATTGCTATGAGTTTGTGAGTTCTTGACACGTATGCTGCTTATATCATTATTCTCTTCATCTTAATGCAAATTCTTGTGGTTGCAAACACATAGGATACGCCAGTGTAGCATTAACTTGTTCGAAATAAAAGTTATATGTCTGGAAAAGAGATAATGTCAAGGTAATAGGGCACCAACCCCTGTTAAAAAGTTAGTGCCGTAACTGAATTAACCTCTTGGAGAATTTATACCAGTAGATACGCTTTAAGCTCGAAAGAGTTAAAGTAAAATAGTCCTTGTTAGGTCGAAAGACGCTTGGATTTACCATAGAATACAATTCTCTCTAAGCACATGCATGTCTGAATTCCGCATAACTCATAGCCAATAGAGACGTATAACTCATAAGGTGGACATAACCCCAACTCCCAATTCTCATTGATTAACATCTTACTAAACATTCTTCCTTTTTACTTTGCTATTCTCCGTTTTTACTTTGTTATTTTATTACACTATTGCAAGTTACAAAATCCCCCTTTTACGAGACTTTCACCAAAAGTCTACTAATCTTTGCTTACTTAGTGACCAGCTATTCCCTGTGGGATTTGACACCCAACCCAGTTGAGTTCTATATTTGACAGCGACCGCTTACACTATTACGAGAGCTGTAGTTTGAGCGTTATCAGAAATGAAGCATCTTAAAACATCATACGGGGACAATTCATATTTAATTCTGACCTTATCAATGATTTTATTGATGTCAGTGCCCTCTGCCTTTATTTCTATTTGAAGAGTCGACTCTAAAGAGGGCATAGTCAACTCCGGTGACATTGCCTCCGTCATTGTAACTAAATATGACAGTTTTTCATCTATATTCTGTACAAACAAATGAGACCTTTTTCTTTCCATATATACTTATAGAACATCCGTTATTAATCCCTCCCTTTTATAGAATTTTTGATATGTTCCTGTAAATCAGGAAGATTAATTCTGCTTAGGTACCCAAGCGGTCTTAGTTCCTTATGGGTTAGATACACTTCCTTTTGGTTTCATAACCTACACACTTTTTGGCTTATTCCCACAACTGTAGGATTTGTGCCCTTTCTGTCCAAAGATGAAAGCAACGGGCCCTCGATAGGAGAAAGAGTTCTTAGCTAATTTAAATGACCCTAATAAGGAACTCGAATAGTTTCTGAAGGAGTTTGATCTTTCAAAACTATGGCTTGGGGATGCCTTGAAATTTTTTAATTTTATTTTTATCTCATCAAACTCTTAATTGAGTAGGTCATTCTCAATTTAACATGCCTCAATTTCTATTTGCCAGTTTCATCGTTCCTCTTCCAATTTTAATTTAAATCGAGCTTCACAACTTTTCTTCTCTAGAGCAAGTTTGTTATATTCATCTATAACTTTTTGAAGCTCATCAATAATCATATCTAACTTAGATTCAAGAGTGTTACAATTATAATAATCGTGTAGTCTTACCTAGATAGATTCACCTGTTGCCATGAAGCACATATTTGAGGCTTCTACATCTTCGGTTTCATCTTCATCACTCCAGGATCCAAAATTTTAATTCTTCCTGGATGTTCTTTCTTTTAATTCTGGACAATTCTGTTTGAAATGGCCAGGCTTTCCACAGTAGAAGTAGCATTCATCATTTTTGATGGAATTATTATTTTTTCCTCCTTGGGATTTTTTGTTGTCTTTGCCTCATGATCTGCCTTACTCCAGATTAATGAGGGCCATGCCTTTGCCATTATAATCTTCTAGAATTTCCTCCTCTTTGGTTGGAGAAGAATTGAAGGCTACTAGCTACTTCTTTTCATCCTAAGGAAACTTGTTGATATAATCTTTTTCATTAGCAATAAGGTTACCTTGTAGTTCGTCGTATGTCATATTGTGAAGATCCCCATCTTTCAGAATGACATCCTTGGTTTCCCAAGTTTTTGGGAGAATTTGAACTAACTTCTGGACTTGCAGGTTATGAGGATAAATCATCCCTAGTGATTTTAGTTCGCACACGATTTTACTGACTCTGGTGAATATTGTTTCAGTATCCTCATATTTCTTCATTTTGAACAACTCATATTCATTGATAAGAGCAGAAATTTTTTACTTCTTGAATTTTATGGTTCCTTCATAGGTTACCTCCATTTTGTCCCACATTTCTTTTTTTGTTTCACAAGTTGAGATCTTATCGTATTCTTCTCCGCTAACTGCACACAAAAGCAAACTTATGGTACGTGCATTAGTTTGAATTACCTCTTTCTATTCTTTGGTGACCTCAAATCTTTCAAGATCTTCAATGTCAGAACTTCTAGATTCTTTGTCTTTGTCCTTTGACTTTTCATTGAGTCCTAGAATCGATTTTGGACCCTTCTTGATAACAGCCTAAGCTTGGAAGTCATTTTATTGCACAAAGATCCAGAACCTATTCTTCTAGTAAGAGTAAGGATATCCATTAAAGTATGGTGGTCTTGTGGAGGAGTGACCATATTAAAGGAGAGCAATGAGAATTTGATAACTGGCCATTGATCTTTGCTCACTTGTAGTTAAGCAATGCTATCTGTGAGACCTTCTCTGATACCAATTGAAATTCAAGAGCGGGGTAAATTGAATTTTTTTCTGTAAGTCAACACTGACCCTTCACAATCAACTTGCCTGCAGATCAGAATGCTTCACAAACAGATTAAATTCAAAACAATTAAGCAAAAAATGATAAGAAGTAAAGTAACAACACAAAGATTAACCTGTTTCGACAAACCAATGTAGTGCCTACGTCCAGTCCCATTGGGTTTTGAAGTTTTCTTAATTCGTTGAAGTTGACTCGATCCTACTCATTATATATCAATTGTAAACTAAAGTTACAGATCTTTGTAAGACAAAGAATGAGACATTTTGAATTTTCTCCTTGAAGTTGCGTGAAAATTGTCTGTCTTTGGTCTTCTTCTTTTAGATTCTTTGGCTGCTACTTGTCATAAGGAAACCGAAGAGATTTATTATCAATCAAGGATTTAAATTGATTCCTTGATTGAGGAAAGTAGCCGTTTGATATGTCCATAGCAGACTTGTCCATATACGACTTTGGATCACGTCCATATTAGATATGTCTGAGATCTATCCTTTCTTTTAGTCTTGATATCCATATGACGGTTGTGTCCTTTCTTCTTTTGATTTAGATTCAATTAATTTGTTTGACATGCTTGTTTGAGTGTCGTAATCTTCTTAAGATTGAATTTCCTTCCTTTCTTGGAGAGGTCTTCAATAGCTCGCTTCTTTAATTCTTTTACATCAGCAATCTTCCAATATCTTGCATCTTTTTTCCTGCAATGACTAATTCGTTAGTTTGTAATTATTAAAATGTTACCTGTGGAGACTACCATTATATAGTAAGTGGACTTAGGGTTTTAGGCATAGGAAATGACCACAAGGCCCTTAGTTAAAAGTTGTAAAATGGACCCATCCAAGGGTATGACTCACTAAAGGACTAGTGTCCTAGGGTACGACTGGTAGCCTAACTTTTACCCTAGGCTTCTCTTAGGTCACCTACATTGATAAGGGTTTGACCACATAACCTTAAGTAGTATCCAAAGGGTATGACTCAACACCTAATTCGTATGCTTCAACCGTATCAAAAACAGTCCACTTAAAGTTCAAGTTAAATCTCTATATGACTCAAATGATATGACTTGTACCCTTTGGTATGATTAAGGAGGGGGTCACTCATACCTAGGACAATGATTAACCCTCATCACACTTCCTAGGATACGAGAGGGGAGGGGAAGGATGATACGACTCGTATCCAAGGGGTACGATCTTACCCAACTCAGAGACACCCAAATGAAGAGGTTATTCTCATAGTTCAAAACCTAGGTGTTTCAATTCTCCCCCACTTAGATCATTCATCCGTGAATGACGGGTAAGGCAAGTATAACGTAAGATAACACATTACCACACATACAAATAACCTTCAAAAACGTTAGGACAAAGAACACAACAAGGATACAACACAACACATATCATGATCATTATTCAACAACCATTTCATTGATCTTGGGACTCAAACCCATCATTTATCAAGGACACTTGTTCATTTAAAAGCTTGGGGACTTAAACCCTGTATTTATCACCACTTGCTTAATTCACAACTTAGGGACTTCAACCCATCAACTTATCAAGGATACTTGCTCAACTTAAAGACTAGGGTCTTAAACCCATTATCTATCAAAGATATGAATTAACTCAAGGTATTAGAGACTTAAACCCATCATAACTAAGACACATAAGATTTTGAAGCATTTGGGACTCAAACCCATGGTCTAACAAGTCCTAAATCAATTCAAAGCTTGGGGACGTTAGCCTATTATCTAAATAAGGAATAACTTAATTCAAAACATTGGGGACTTTAACCCCTTTTCTATCAAGACATTCTTAAATGTAAGAATATTTACACATACCTTCATCACAAGTTCTTGGGACGGGAAACAAATGTGGGTACTTGGACTTCATGTCCTTTTTTGCCTCCCAAGTACCTTTCTTGGACATTTTTTTCCACCATAGAACCTTCACCGACGCTAATTCTTTCATTTGCAACAGGAAAACTGGCCAATCTAATATCCTCACCGGGATCTCCTCAACGGACAAAGAGACTGAGAAATAAACATCTATTAAGGGAAAAACCAATGATGGATTACCCACACATTTTTGTAACATGGAGACAAGGAAAACCTGGTGAATAGAGTTCAAGCTAGAAAGAAAGTCCAACTTATAGGCAACATTGCCAATCCTCTTCACAATAAAGTAGGGACCAACATACCGTGGACTAAGTTTCCCCTTTTTACCAAACCGCATCATTCCCTTCATGAGAGACACTTTCAAGAATACCTAATCGCCAATACAAAACTCTAATTCCTTATGCCTCACACCTACATAGGACTTTTGGTGACTTTGAGCGGTTATAAATCTATCACAAATTACCTTCACCTTCTCTAAGGCTTGGTGAACTAAATTGGGGCCAAGAAACTTAACCTCACCAACTTCATACCACCTAATAGGAGATTGACATCTCCTACCATACAATGCCTCAATAAAGGCCAAGCCAATGCTAGAGTGGTAACTATTATTATAGGCGTACTCAATCAATGGCAAGTGGTCATACCAACTACCACCATATTCAATCACACAAGCCCTCAACATATCCTCTAATGTTTGGATGGTCCTCTCTTTTTGCCCATGCATTTGCAGGTGGAAATTGGTACTAAGGTACACTTTAGAACCCAATCTCTTTTTGAATGACTACCAAAAGTGGGATGAAAATGGTGGAACACAATCCGAAATGATAAAAATCAGATCACCGAGAAACTTCACGATCTTCGCAAGATACAAATTTGCATAATCTTCCACCGAGTAATTAGTCCTTGAGGGAAAAAAGTGAGTAGACTTGGTTATTCTATCAACAATGACCCAAAGAAAATCACATTGATTTCGAGATCAAGGGAGACAGGTAACAAAATCCATATTAATTTTCTCCCATTTCCATTAGGTTAATGGATAAAACCCCTCGAGCCTCATGTTCTCAACTTTCACTTTTTGGCATATCATACACTTGGCCACATAACTAGCCACATCTCCCTTCATATTACCCCACCAATAGAACTCTCTAAGATCATGATACATCTTGGTGGAATCGGGGTGAATAGCATACCGGGATTCATGAGCCTTGGACATGACCTTTTCCCTCAATCTATCGACTTCGGGAACACATAGTCTACCTTGGTATCTTAAGATACCATCACCAAATTCACAAAGTCAGCAACTTTGTATTGATCCACATTACACTAGATCTTCATCAAGTCAGGGTCCAAGGCTTGCTTTTCCTTTATCATAACAACAGAGACTACTGAGATACCAGAAGCACAAATACACCACCATCCCCGAAGTCTGCAAGTCAAACTCCAAGATTAACTAAACAGGTGAATGTCCTTCACTAATTCCCACTTTTCCTCATCCACATGGGCCAAACTTCCCATGGACAATCTACTTAAATCATCGGTGACTTCATTAGCTTTACCGGGGTGGTAATGAAAACTCATATCATAGTCTTTCAAAAACTCAAGCCACCTCCTTTGCATAAGGTTCAGCTCCTTTTGAGTATATACATATTGGAGACTCTTATGATTAGCAAAGATATCAAGATGAACCCCATAAAGATAATGTCGCCAAAACTTTAACGCAAAAACCACGGTTAAAACTCTAAGTTATGAGTATGGTAGTTCTTTTTGTGAACTTTTTCTTGCCTAGAAGCATAGTACACCACCCTACCATGTTGCATTAAAGCACAATCGAGACCAATACGAGAAATATCACATCACACTACAAAACAATCATTACCTTTGGGAAGGTCAACACCAGAGCTAAATTTAACTTATATTTCAAATTCTCAAAGCTACCCTCATACGCATCCAACCACAAGAACTTAACCTTATTTTGGGTCAACTTGGTCAAAGGGGCAACTATGGTCGAGAAACTCTCTACAAATCTTCAATAGTAATTGGCTAGACGCAAGAAGATCCGGATATCACTTGGAGTATTAGGTCTAGGCCAATTCTTAATCGCTACAACCTTTTGGGGATCCACCATGATACCTTCACTAGAGATGACATGACCAAGAAAATCTACGGCTTTCAACCAAAACTCAAACTTGGAGAACTTGGCATACAAATGATGATCCTTCAAAGTTTACAACACAGTATGAAGGTGATCGTTATAATCCGCCTCACTTTTAGAATACTAAGAAGTCATCAATGAAGACAATAACAAACATCTCCAAGAATGAAAGAAAGACATTATTCATTATGTCCATGAATGCCATTGGGGCATTGGTCAACCCAAAAGACATGCCTAAAAGCTCATAGTGACCATACCGAGTTCTAAATACCGTCTTAGGTATATCCACATCTCTAATTTTAAACTGATGATAACGCGATCTAAGATCAATCTTAGAGAAGCACTTCACACCCTAAAGTTGATAAAAAAAATCATCTATCCTAGGACAAAGATACTTATTCTTTACGTTTACTTTTTTTAACTGACGATAATCAATGCACATACAAAAGGAACCATCCTTCTTGTGCACAAACAACACGGGATCGCCCAAGGAGACACACTAACATGGATGAAAACCTTATCTGAGAGGTCCTTTAATTGCTCCTTAAGCTCCTTTAGCTTAGCCAAAGCCGTTCTATAAGGAGGGATAAGAATCAGATGAGTGTTTGGAACAAGATCAATCCCAAAATCAATTTCCCTATCCGGAGGAACACTGGAAAGATCATCGAGAAATACCTCAAGAATTTTGTTAACCATGGGAACAGATTTTAGAGAAGGCTCTTGCGAGTTAAAATCTTTAACTCAGAGCAAATGATACAAACGCCCCTTTGAAATCAACTTTTGGTCTTTAATATAAGAAACAAATCTTCCCCTAAGCACCAAAGAACTACCTTCCCATATAATTATCGGCTCATTAGGAAATCTGTATATGAGCCTATGGGTCTGACAATCTAAGGAAGCATAACATGAATACAACTAATCCATTCCCAGAATGCTATCAAAATCGACCATGTCCAACTCTATCAAGTATACAAGAGTATATCTACCACCAATAGATACCACATACCCTCTATAAACCCTTTGAGAAATCATTGAGTCTCTTATTGGTGTAGAAATACAAAAAAGAACTGATAGACTCTCGGAACCAAAATCAAGATGCACTGCCACATAAAGGGTCACATAAAAAAGTGTAGACCCTGGATCAAGAAAACAATATGCATCACGGGAGGAAAGCCTCAACATACCCATGACAACATCAGGAGATGCCTTAGAATCTTGGCGAGTAGCAAGTGCATACAAGTGGTTTTGGCTAGTGCCGGTGCCAGAAACAGAAGTAGAAGCAGATATAGAACCCTTTAGTGTGGGAATAGATGAAGTAGTAATGAATATCCTGTTGGCACAAGAAGTATATAGATTGGGGCACTCTTGTTGGATGTGACCAATCTGACCACAACTAAAACATTTATTTCTCCCTTTCTCACACTGACCACAATGACTCTAACAGCAGAATCTACAAGGAGGGTGGGGTGGAGCAGACTAGGCACCATTAGCATGGAATTAGGCACCCTCTGCCCAAAACTCACAACTAAACTGAGACCAACGATCACCCGACGACGTCTGGTATGGGGAGCGAACACTAGCCGAGGAGAAAGAACTTGAACTCCACTATTTCTTTTTAGACCATTTATGTCACGCCTCAAATCCTATTAGGGCAGACTGGCACCCATAATCGAGGAGGCCCAGGAGAACCCAAAATTTGGACATCATCATGTCGCATATAAAAGGAAATAATCACCTGTATAAGCTCGAGAACACATATATGTAAATACAATACTTGGACATTGGAGCCATCACGTCTATTAACAAAACACCACCTTTACTGTACATTAGGTCTACAAAGCCTCTAGATAATACACAGAGTTTAACTAAGGTCGGGACACACCCCGCCATATAACTAACTTCTATACAATACCAAAAGTGACTGGATATGACACGGAAATCCCCAAAGCAAACTGGAGCTCACCAAAAGCAGCTGGATATCCTGGCTCCTACTTGTGTGGTGTATGAGCTGAGGTACCTGTGCCTGCAGCATGAAATGCAATCCCCCGTGGGGGACGTCAGTACGAAATATGTACTGAGTATGTAAAGCTGTAGATAATCACATATGATATAGGAGCTCAATAAAAATCAGAAACAAGTGAATAAATCGCAATAGGAGTGGATCACACTTACTAGAACTTGTGACAACCTGTACATTGTATTTATTCAATCACTTTACCTTCGTTCTTATCATCTTTGTAATCATCACTGTACTGTACTATGACCATTAGGTTGCCTCCAGTACATATCAACTGGGATCGACCCATGATAGGCTTATGCCCCTAGGATACCACCCATAAACACATAAATAGGGATCGACCCATGATAGGCTTATGCCCCTGGGATACCACCCGATAAGAGAGAACTTTCATCACTTAGTTTAATTAATCTTTGAGATTGTTATTTCGGTCGCCACCGCATTTTTGATACTTTGAAACAATGATACATCAATAAGAGATATATAAATAGACCATCAATGTAATAACGATGAAGTAAGAACTCATTAGCACATCAATAAAGTGTTTTGGAGCCATCAATGCCATAACAATAAAGTAGGAAATTATTGGTATATCAATGAAACGTTTTGGAGTCATTAATAGCACATGGATCTTGTTTGAGTAACCGGATACCTTCTGACATTCATTAGTGCAATAAACATGTAAGATTTGGAAAACAAGTAAGTATTGGAATGTTTTGACATCTTGTAGGGTGGAAACAAGTTCATTGGTAACATAGGACATCATACAAAACCATTATGGATCACATATTATTGAATAACTTTAGAAACTTTCTTAATAGAACAATTGTTCACTTTCATGCCAAAGATACGGTATCGAGCATGCTTTACATACCTGACTGTCAACCTTCAATACTAGTCCCAAATGGACTTCCCATCTTTTTGGATTACTTATCTACAATAAACATATATAGCAATCTAGTATTAGCAACCAAACGTCACAATTCAATTATTTGAATTTACCAAACTAGTGGTTGAGTAGTAAGCCTTAATTACACCATAAAGGGTGTCACTTTAACCCTCTTATACTCCAATTACATTCACATGTCATTCATATTCATACAACATCCTCCAATATCAAGTTTGGATTTATTTATCCTTCCAACCAATCCATTAAACCAAATTGAGCCATAGACATAAATAATCATCAATTCAATAGTATATCACCATATCCACCTTCCATAACTCAATTACCATATCCACCTTCCATAACTCAATTATCATATCCACCTTCCACAATTCAATACAACCAAACCATGCAAAATAGTCCTCCATCACCTTTCAATAACAACCAATACATATAATCCTCTATCACACATATACATATGGAAAAGAAAAAGGAAAACAATAGTCATACCTTACAATTCACCTCTTGATTATGAAATTCTGTTTGCACAAATAATAGGTGCCGTTCAAAGCTCTCGAGATGACAAACGCAGTTATTAGATTACTTTGGAATTTCTACGGTTGAATCAAAAGTAATTTAAAGGTCAAATTTGGCTAGGGTTTGTTTTTCTCAATGATTGATGATGAAAATGAGTTTTTGAACTCATATACATGTATATATACACATATTCTTGTCCATAATATAATAGGAAATGACCAAAATGCCTTTAAAATTTAAATAATGTCAAATCTGTCCTTTGGTGGACTATTTTGATAAGATAAAGTAAATCGACCATAACTCTTTGCTCCGATATCGAATTTAGGTGAAATTGGTATCGTTGGAAGGATAATTCAAAGGTATTTCATTTCATATAAAGTAGGCCACCCAGTTCATCCTGTACAAGGAGTTATGGTCGTTTGAAGTTGACCCTAAAAATCTATTTTGATAGGCTGAAGTAAAACGAATATAACTCCTTACTCAGACGTTGGATTTGGATAAAATCAATTACATTGGAAAGAAGACTCAAAGATCTTTCTTTTCATAGGTCGCAGCTCTCCCAGTTCATTATATTAAGGGAGTTATGATCATTCGAAGTTGACCCAAAAATTCGGCTGGCCTCAGTAGTTTGTGTGCAGGAAATTTTCCTGCACATTTACTATTCCCAAATTTCCTGGCCACCGTTTTATAGTTTCGAACATGCTCGATTATATCTGAAACCTATCCATTTTTGGAAATCTTTATATCGTTGGAAAACTTATTCAATAAACTTCGCATGGAACCATCGACGGGCAAATTTCGGTATAAATAAAATAATAAAAAAATTAATTTTATATAAATAAGACCAATACACGTACTTGAATACGCCAGTACATGTACTTGAATACGGGGTGATACAATTTACCACTACTTCTACTAATAGAATCGGAAGGCCTTACCTTCTTTCCTTGAATTTTACTAAGCTGAACTTGCTTCTTTTTCTCTTCTTCAACTTGTTGCATATACACGATCAAACTAGAGATATCAATATTTTCAATCAACAAGGCCACCTTGCCCTTAAGGACTAAGTCACGCGACAATCTCGAGATAAAATTATGCATCGTAGCCCTCTTATTAGAAACCATCTCGAGAGCCTACCTTGATAATTGATAGAATTTCAAGGCATACTCTTGAACAGACATTGATAGCATCCAAGTGCACACACAAGTGTACGTGGTCTTATCAAGTAATATAGTAGCTTCAAAGAAGACCAAGTATCGATCTCTTAGGGACTTGCATTCGCCGCCTATCTAATTCTAGTCTAACTAATTGAGAAAAAATAAACAAAAAGAGAGTTTGTAATTTTGTAAATTAAAAATAAAATAAGTAATGCGGGAAAATAAAAATCTTAGGACAATCATGGAGAAAAGCCCAGGGTTAAAACACTTCGAACAATCATACTATGTTATTGAATTTCCTTCGATAACTTGCTTATCTTGGTTGTTGATTCGTAGGGTTAATCGAATGATCATGGTTTCCCAACCTATAATCTTTTACCTAATTTGGACATTACAACTACATCGTTGAGCGGGGATGTAATAATCCAATTAAGTTAATTAAAGCTTTCATCCTACGTATGAATCAAGTAAGACATCTAAGTACATCTCTGTCCTACATCTCTCCCTATTTCCTCTCCCGAGATTAAAAGGTTAACAATATATGTATTCTAAGGGTCGCGAATTCTTAAAATAATTAAAATAAGAATAAACAAACAACAAAATATGAAAAGCAAAAATTAATTAAAATTAATTCAAAATAATAGTAATCATGTTCTTGATTTTAACCCCAGAAGGAGGGTTTTTAGCCACTAATATCCATAATCATAATCCAAATAATTAAATACATGATATGAAAAATTAAAAACTAAAAATAAAATTAAAACTTAATAAACCGTATAGCCTCCGTTAAAAAACTCAAAACTGTGTCCAGCCGTATTGTTTTTCGTGTCCAGTTAATTGACCAAGAAGAAAATAAGAATGATGTCCAATATATATATATGTGTGTGACCAGATATAGTGGATAAATAATATATAATAATAATACAAATCCCATTTTGAAATGGAATTGAAAGCCCACCAAATGTCCTAGATACCCGTGCCAATTTTAAAACAAATAGGACACTGTCCTGTTATTTTGTTGGAAGAATGTATTTGCTGTGCAGGAATTGTCAACGCGACGCGTTGGTCAATGCGTTGGAACATCGATGCGACGCGTTAAATTCGCATCATCTCATTGGAATTTGTATTCAAAAATTTAATTAAGTGTGAAATATCCTATCTTTTGTCAATGCCTTTGTAAAGTATTTTCAATGGTTTTTGAGCCTTTCTATCATCAATATATAACCATAGTTAATTCACAAATCTCCTACAATATCACACACCACAAATTAAAGATCCAAACAACACAATATTCTCAACAACAAATCAAATTAAGAGTTAGGATAAGGCAAATTCGCAATAATCTTCCACTTATTATTTCGACTCTTGAATTAATCAAATTAAACTTTCTACATTACAAACAAGTTATTTCACTCATAATTGCACCATTAAAGTATTTGAAACAAATTAAACACATTAAAATCCATCGAGATCAACTAGACACACAACTAGCTCAAGCTAGTAAAACTAATTTTTCGGGTTGAACTCTAAATTACTTAATTAAGCACAAACTTGTTTGAAAAATACTTTGGACATTGTAATCACACACTTGGGCACTTTAATGCTTATTTATATCAATATGAACACATTAAGCACACGAATTGATCTCAAAACAAGACGAACTAAGCTCGAGTAATGATACAAAAGTGTATGAAATCACCTCAGATCATCACCCTACACTTAAAATCTTGTTCGTCCTCGAACAACTCTTTACTCTAAGCATAAAAATCTGAGGTAACGCTACACTTCTACTAAATGCAAGACACTCAAGTTAGTACTACAATGACTATATGGAACGCAAGTTTCAACACAAAGCATGTTATTTACACAATTAGTAGCCAATGAACACTATTTCAAAATATCCTAGTCTCAAGAATTGACTCACCTAAATGAAAAACTCATGCATATTGCTCCATCAAGAACATCATACAAATCACCCACATTCATCAAACATGTGCCCTCACAATAAGAGAGTGACCCATAATTACTCATAATAATGCATTTTATAACATTATGGGTACAAAAATCAAGTTACGCTCACTGTCACAAAGAATTCACAAGTTACACACAATGAATCATAGGCTTGACCTTAGTATAATGCTCCACTAATAGTCGAATGTAAAGCTTAGGATCAAATAGGTCTTTTTCAGGTTGTAATGTAAGCTAAGGGATGGGTAGGAACTATTTTGGCCCAGAATAGTGACTAACCTCTCTAAGCACTTTAATACACTACATTAAACATTTAAAATCAATCTCTCACTACCAAATTACACTTTTTCATTCACCCATATCTTTTGTTTTTGCCCCATTTCTTTTAAGCATTTTCACAAACACTTGGTGGACATATAGTTTATTACCACAAGAATCATTTTTTTCTCTTTTTGTCTTGACCATGGCAATATTTCTAGCATCAATTAAATCACACCCAACCACCACAAATCAATTATAAACAAAAATAACCATTACCTTGGGGCATCAAATTCCCTTTTTTCTTCTTATTTCTCAAACTCCTTACTAATTCAATTTTTTTAATTTTTTGTAAAGCACTTAGGAGTTTTTTGGATAAAATTATGGTTTATCAAATAAGGGATTAGGCTACTTATGAAGCTACCAAAGAAAAGGCTAAAGGCTCAATGGGGTTAACTAGGATAATGCGTAAAGATAGGTAAAAAAAAACTAAAAACAAGACTATCAAAGAAATGTCTAAATCATCTCCTAAACCCACATTCTTTATTTCGCTTCACACATACACCAGGCAAGTTCTAGACATCACATGCAACAAGGATTACACAAAAATCTCACACACTCATGGCACATGCTCAACTCAAATAGGATCATCATAGACTCTCAACTAAACAATAGCATGAATTCAAATTTAAGCCAATTTGAAAACGAGTCAAAAACTTGAGAATAGGAGTCTCAAAAATAGCAATTCACTCAATCTACATGCTTTTACCAACAAACCCACTTGCATCATGTTATCAAAAATAGCACCAACAAGAATATCTCACTTATTTCTAACCTATTTTTTTTTTAAAATTGAGTCAAAATTTGAGAATTTCTCCACCCAACACTTAAACATCTACTTTGTCCCCAAAGTGAATTTAAAAGTAAAAAGATAGAAATATTCCATGAAGCCTCTAGGCCTAGCTAGATGCTTCTTCACATAAAAAGGGGATTCATGAGACCTTACACTCAATCTTTGCTATGCTTCAAGCTCAATTTTATGGTACTCAGACTTCCCATCAACCTGTGCCTCAACTAAAAATAAAAACTATGTGATAAAAAAACTGAAAGAAAACTTACCTAATTAACTTGGATTGCCTCCCAAGAAGTACCTAATTTAGTATCGCGGCACGACCCAATCAACTTTTTTCTCCACCTTGAGGATATAAATTTCACCCCCAACATCACATCCATCTTTTTGCCTCACTCATAGGGTTCTGGTACAAAGATTAAGGAACTAAGTGATAGAATATGCATTGTAAACCACTCGATCTTAAAGTGAGGTGTGTTTTTATATTGCTTAACCAGTACAAAATCAAGAATATAAGATTCTTGTTCCTCATCTTCACACTCTTTCACTATTTTAAATGATTCCACAGACAAGACATCATCTAAACATAATGTAAAAAAGTGCTTCGAGTGAGGCCCAATCAATCCTACTTCAAAATTTACTCTATCTACTACACACTCACTTTTATTCACCTTCTTAATTCCAGTCTCAAGATAAGGATGACAATCGAGTGACTGTGATTCTTGTGTTTGCTCCACAAATTGGCTAATATCCTCCTTATATTTTTCTATGCTTAGCCACTGTAGACATGGTGGTAGTGGTAACTCCTCAACCCGTTTGAGAACTTTAGTTTTTGAGTAATCAGACTTCCTCGAATTATTTGTAAGTTCATCTACAACAAGTTGGGATGTCACTTGTTCTATAGCCCCCCTTTGGTTCTTCATGTATGTCAATAACTCATTTTGATATGCTAACATTTGTTTCATCAACTCTTCCAAATTGCTCATTTGAGTTGTGGCCTACATGTTTAGTTGTTACTGTTGAAACTGCTGCTGGTTGGTCCGTGATTGAATTTGTGACTGAGTCATCCCCGTTCGATTGCAGTAGTTTATATAATTTTGCATTTGATCATAGCCCACGAACATTACTGAATCCGGATTTACAGCACACATATCTTCAGAATGATCACTTTGACCACAAACCAAACACCAATTTGCATTCTGTTCCTTAGATAGAATAGTATCCATATCATATTATGAAGGTCCCGTCCACGCACTTCCATCAAAATCTGGACAATAAGCCTCATGATGTGGTCCTCCACAAAAATAACAAGAATTTTCATCACTTGAAAACCATCTATCCCAGGTAGACATTCGAGAAGAGTATGAGAAAAATAGAAATAAAAGATAATGAAAAGAAACTATACAAAAACTATTTATGACTCAATATAGGAAAACTAAAAATAAGATAGTTTTCTAATAATAAATTCTCGGCAAGGACGCCAAAAAATTGATAGCGTCCAAGCACACACGCAGTGTACGTGGTCTTATCAAGTTATATAGTGGCTTCAAAGAAGTCCAAGTATCGATCTCTCAGGGACTTGCGTTCGCCGCCTATCTAATTCTAGTCTAATTAATTGAGAAAAAATAAACAAAAAGAGAGTTTGTAATTTTGTAAATTAAAAATAAAATAAATAATACGGGAAAATAAAAATCTCGGGACAATCAATGGAGAAAAGCGCAGGGTTAAAACACTTCGAACAATCATACTATGTTATTGAATTTCTTTCGATAACTTGCTTATCTTGGTTGTTGATTTGTAGGGTTAATTGCATGATCATAGTTTCCCAACCTATAATCTTTTACCTAATTTGGACATTACAACTATATCGTTGAGCGGGGATGTAATAATCCAATTAAGTTAATTAAAGTTTTCATCCTACGTATGAATCAAGTAAGACATCTAAGTACATCCCTGTCCTAGACGCTAAGTTTAATTCTTTATTTTATAAAAGAATAAAAACCCAAACTTTGTTTATTCCCATGTTCTATCTCCTTATTCCCTCTCTCGAGATCAAAAGGTTGACAATATATGTATTTTAAGGGTCGCGAATCCTTAAAATAATTAAAACAAGAATAAACAAACAATCAAATATGATTAGCAAAAATTAATCAAAATTAATCCAAAATAATAGTAATCATGGTCTTGACTTTAACCCCAGAAGGAGTGTTTTTAGCCACTAATATTCATAATCATGATTCAAATAAGTGAATACATGATATGAAAAATTAAAGACTAAAAATAAAATTAAAACTTAATAAATCGTATAGTTGCCTCCGTTGAAAAACTAAAAATTGTGTCCAGCCGTATTGTTTTTCGTGTCCAGTGAATTGACCAAGAAGAAAATAATAATGATGTCCAATATATATGTGCGACCAAATGTAGTAATATATAATAATAATACAAATCCCATTTTGAAATGGAATTGCAAACCCCCTAGATGTCCTGGATACCCGTGCCAATTTTAAAACAAATAGGACACTATCCTGTTATTTTGTCGGCAGAATGTATTTGCTGTGCAGGAATTTTCAACGCGACGCGTTGGAACATCGATGCGAGACATTGACTTTGCGTTGTCTCACTAGAATTTGCGTTTAAAAATTTAGTGTGAAATATTTTATTCTTTATTTATACCTTTTGTAGTGTATTTTCAATAATTTTTGAGCTTTTTTAACATCAATATATCATCATATTTAATTCAAAAAGTCTCCTACAATATCACACACCACAAATTAAAGATCCAAACAACACAATATTCTCAACAACAAATCAAATCAAGAGTTAGGATAAGACAAATTCGCAATGATCTTCCATTTATTATTTCAGCTCTTGACTTAATCAAATTAAACTTTGCACATTACAAACAAGTTATTTCACTCATAATTACACCATTAAAATATTTGAAATAAATTAAACACATTAAAATCCACCAAGATCAACTAGACACACAACTAGCTCAAGTTAGTAAAACTAGTTTTCCGGATTGAACTGTAAATAACTCAATTAAGCACAAACTTGTTTGAAAAATACTTTGGACACTGTAATTACACACTTGGACACTTAAATGCTTATTTATATAAATATGAACACATTAAGCACACGAGTTGCTCTCAAAACAAGACGAAATAAGCTAGAGTAATGATTCAAAGGTGTATAAAATCACCTCAGATCAGACATCCTCCCATGCTTCAGGTTCATAGACTCTTTTGCCTTTGCTTCCCTCAATTCTTGAGAAAAGAAGTGGTCTAAGAAAGCCTCAGAGCAATCCTCCCACATGGAGGCACTAGCATATATACCTTTAGAAAACTCCAATACCTTGTACAATTGGTACACTACAACTTTAAATTAGTACGAAGCAAACCCGACAACTTTAATTTCTGAAGCATGCATGATTCGGAAGATCTTCTTCATTTCATCAATGAAGCCTTAAGGATTTTCCTCATCCTTCGTACCCAAAAACATAGGAGCACTCAACCTCATGAATTGGCCAATTCTTGTGGCCTCAGAAGAAATAATAGCCGGAGCACCATGCTCCGATTGAGAGGCTACCAATTGAGTCAAGAGGTTGGTAAAGCGACGAAACTCAAAATTAGTAGCATACCCTTGAGGTGAATGAATAGGAGGGTCACACTCATAGTCGGAGTTGGTGGGGACAGGTGGAACCCCACAAAGATGGTCGGATGCCACAGTCCTAGTTTGGGTCCAAACTCCAAAAGTTGGATGAGCTTCATCCATAGGGCCCTCAGTCGGGGAAGAAGTGTTTGCCTGAACCTCAGATCTCCTTGGAGGCATGATATGAAAGATAACAAAAAAATCATTCGAATCCAAGACCTTACACTCTATAGCTTGAGATTGAAACACAGGAAAGAGAAATATTTCTTGAAATGTCTCGTAGCCCCTCTTTGACAAGTGTGGCACGCTTCACACCCATAAAAGAGACTCTACTTGTCACGGTAATATGGAAACCCAGCTAACCATGAACCTAGGCTCTGATACCAACTTGACACGACCTGAAATCGATCCATGTCGTATGGGAACCTCAAGACCACATGAAATGGAGGTCGCCCCGATAACCCAACCTAATCGTCACATCCACCGATCAGCTGAATCTCAACCATATAATAAGATAGTAAAAATAATACTAGAAGTCATAACTTAAACATATCTAAACACTTTATTAGATTCATCAAACTAACCAATATACCCAAGTCCACAGTCATCCACAATACCTTTATACAAATCGATGGTTATAAATGTATATGTCGGGAAAAGCCCCCGACAATAGCAAAACCAAGTCAAAATAAGAATAATTCTAAAGATAGGAGACCAAGAAGGAATGCCTTCCGAAGTAAGGAAGCTCACCACCCCAAGTCAATGCACAAACCGCTTTGATCACCTAATCACTGCACATGAAGAAAAGATGATGCTCCGGCCCCTATGCCGCATTGGGACATAGCGTCCAGAGACGGTTAACGATTAGAGCGAAAGCATGTAACTCAAGGATAAGGATGAAATAACATTATCAATCAACCACGAGTCAATATATCATATAAAATCACAATCATGGCCTTATCCATACATATAGGTATATCACATGCAAACAAGTAAACAAGTCATAACAACATTCCCAAAGCACTCGATTATGAGACATAAAGTAGAGGACTCCAACCTCACTACACGTCGAAGCAACAATTTTTATTAGGCATGAGACTTCAACTACATTCACATATAACTTGGATAAAGGACTTTAACCATGTATACACTCATTAAGCAATGAAATCTAGCCACATACACACTCAAACAACGGACTCTAACCACACACTCAAATTCATTTAGGCAAAGGACTCTAACCACACACTCATATTCATTTTGGCAAGGGACTCTAACCACACATTCACATTCATTTAGGCAAGGGACTCTAACTACATGCCCACACACTAGAAAAGGGACTCTAACCTCATACCGTATTAGATAGTGGACTATAACCTAAGGCATTTTATTTGGTGAGGCACTTTAACCTCAAGAGATTTCATTGTGTAAGGGACTTTAACCACAAGCAATTTAATTAGGCAACCTACTTCAATCTGAAGCCCTTACATTAGGCAAGGGACTTTAACAACAAAATATTACAATTATCATTAGTTGACATTGGGAATCCACCCCGTTGTCCATATATTATCAACTAATAAATTCACACTCAAGGACTTTAACTTATTTAGACAACTCAACACTATACATGACCACACGGTCCTCACGGGAGCCTTTGTTGCTCAACCATTTCAAGAGGCCAATGCCTTAGTTTAATTCATCACGAAACAAAATTTATGGTCCTCAAGACCCTCATAAACTATTCACATTTCATTAGCAATCTTAGATCACATTCATACCACACTCTAGATCAACACACAATTAGAGTTCGTTATCATGTTTAGGAGCTTTAACCCCTCTTTAACCATCACCCAAAAAGGTCATCAATTGCACCATACATGGCTTATAATACCTTTAAAATATAATTTAACAAATATTCATACTTATTATGCCATTTACCAAGTTCAACACATCACCAACATAAGATTAGACAATTCACTTAGATATTTTCACAAACACCTTGTGTGCATGCATTTACCAAGGCCATTTTCATGGTAGAAATCATCAAGATTAGATTTACTCAAGACCCACATGTTATACCACATATAACAAGCACCCATATGTGTAAATCATCATCAATAACATTTATAAACATAAGCCTAAGAAAAAGTCCACATTATTCATAGTTAGGCAACAAACAACTTTCATTTGATTTCAAAATCACCATTTACACTTGCTAATCTAAGTGAAAAATACAAGGGTTTATTGTTATTTATCAACGGAAGATTTATATGACTTAGACAACTTGATTCACTAAGAATCTTGACTTTACTTTGCCTCTTGAAGGTCACCCTTAAAATCCTAGCCTCCAATTCTTTGAAAATGGGTTTGAGAGAGTTTTTAGGGTGTTTGATCCATGAAAATGGATGTTTAGGAGGCTACAAACACCTATATAGTGAGTGTACTTAGGGTTTTAGGCATAGGAAATGACCACAAGGACCTTAGTTAAAAGTTGGAAAATAGACCCGTCAAAGGGTATGACTCACTAAAGGACCCGTACCATAGGATACGAGTGGTACCCTAACTCGTACCCTAGGCTTCTCCAAGGTCACCTACATTAATAATGGTACGATCACACACCCTTGAGTGGTATACAAAGGGTATGACTAAACACCTAACTCGTATGCTTCAACCGCATAAAAAATAGTCCACTTAAAGTACAAGTCCAAACTCTATAACACTCCCTTGGTACGACTCGTACCCTTTGGTACAATTGAGGAGGTGGTCACTCATACCTAGGATAATGAGTAACCCTTATGTAACGCCCCGCAACCGAGTCCCGAAATGTCACACGGTGCTTAAGGCTACAAGTAGCCCCAAGCTAACCCTTTGAGACTTCTACTTCATATATTAGCTTACTTAGAGATAAAATGTATGAACTCAACACTGTGACATCATAAAATGAGAAATATGAATGAAATACTTGGTCCGAACAAACTACAACTCGAAGAAAATCTCGAAGTGTTGATAATCTGATGACTAGTATGAAAAACCTCTACTACTCCAATCTAGAGAGCCATTAGGACAGGTCCCAAACTGACTCATACTCAACTAACAAGAATTAAAAAGCTACTAAATAAAACTAGAAGTTTGAGAATAACCGATCCCCGAAACATGAGGACTCACCACGACTGATATGTAGATAGGAGTACTCAAAAGGATCATTGGTGAGGCTGAGACTGAGCACCTGAACCTACATTCCGAGAATATATGGCATATAGAAAAAATATGTGGGTCACTACTTTGGGAATGTACTGAGCATATAGGGGAGTGTGCAATTAAAATAATCAATATCATAAGCTTTTATAGAAAACCTGCATGGTGTAAAACATACTCACATAGCTTGAAATAAATATATGCCACAAGACTCATAAATCATCATGCTTTTACTTAAAACCTCAAATTATCATGACGCCTGATATTATTAGGACCATATCTTTCAAAACACTTATAATTTCAAAACTTTGTAACTTTAAGACTAAAACTCTTTGAAACTTGGAAGACTTTAGAACTTAAAGAACTTTAGGAACTTAGGGAGTTTCTCTTAACTGACATAAACCATGAGAGCTACATGGAGTCCAACGTCTTACCCATGTAGGGGAGAGCTATTCAATCTTTGCCATCGGATAAAACTTAACTTTAGTGATCACTATATTAACTCACATTGGGTATATCAAGAACCACAGGGGCACGCAGTTATGGGTCATGAGACCTCTGAATCAAGCCCAACTCGGTGCTAAATACTACTCCCTTAGCTCAGAACATTAGAAAATCCACCTTAAAATAATTCAACAATATATATATATATATATATATATATATAATGCGAGCCAAAATGCATCCCCTTTACTTCAAACTCAAGAATGTCGATTTCTATCTTAACTTACAATCAAAACTCACTTCTTGATATTCTTTAAAAATCACTAACATCTCATTCTCAAACTTATGCTTTAACCATAAGGTTCAATTCTCAACAATAGGTCTTGAAATTCTCAAAAAATGATATAGACGTTGAATTATGCAACTTAAACCATAAATTGACAATTTAAAACATTAATATGCATAATAATATTACAACTCAAAGCATGGGTAAGACATAGTTTCATAAAACTCATAATAGAATAACCTGATAGGAATTCTCCATGAATTTACGAAATACTTTAGGAAAATATGTAACTTTTGGGCACAAGAACAAAAAGGTGTTCTTGTTCAAAACAACATACCTTAAACTTGGAGCTTTTGGATGACTTCAATTATTCTGAAAGGTTATTCACGAACTATTGGGTGTTCCTCATAACCCTCTTAATGGGGAATTCAAATATGCAAGAATTATCAAATTCTCATTGTTGAATCTCTAGATAATTGAGTTTTTATGTTGAAACCCTAACCTTGTGATTGAAGGTGTACAGAGAATTTTGAGATGTTTAACTAAAGAGAATGGAAGATAATACGCTCCTTGAGTATTATAAGTCATGAAAAGTGAAGAAAAAAGACCAAAATACCCTTACTACACTGCTTCCCAGTTGCTAAAAATCTAAGGCTGACGACATTTGTGATAGGCTGTCAGACTTGTGATAAGTCGCCACAAATGTCGTCAGTGGGGGGTGGAATTGATGGATTTCTGCCTAAGGCTGACGAGATTCATGATAAGTCGTCACACTTGTGATAACTTATCAGAAATGTCATCACTGGGGGACGGATTATTCCTAAGGCTGACGACATTCGTGATAAGTCGTCACACTTGTGATAAGTTATCACGAATGTCGTCACTCAGTTTTCCAGGCTGACATGCTGGAGTAAAATGGGCATAACTTTTTGCTCCGGTATCGGATTTAGGCGAAATTGGTATTGTAGGAAATCTAATTCAATTATATATCTGTTGGTGGGTCATGAGTTTAGAAATTCATAGTATAACGAGAGATATGCTCATTTGAAGTATACCAATATCCTTCTCAAGAATTCAATCGGCAAGGAATGTTTTGATTCGTCTAATAGCTAGGACACTTTTGACGCCTTAATACTCATCAAACTTGATCATGTAACTACCAAATCACTAAATTTATTTCTAAAGAGCTTGAAGCAGGGTTCTACTATTAGTTGAATTTTTTGGGGTATTACAATATCTCCCTCTTGGAAACATTCGTCCTCGAATGTCACTAGTTAAGCTAGGAATGCAAAGAAACTGAGGATGAACAATTGGAATAGTTATCTAAATTGAATCTATGTCATTCTAAACTTTTGAGTATTTATGAGAGTGCACAAATTTGCAACAAAATAGCTATATAGCTGAATCTTTGGTTAGATAGGGGATGGATTAAGAAAAAGTTATACCTTCGGCTTGCTCTAAACTTGTGAAGAAGAGGTGTGGGTACTTGGATCACATATATACTTCGGTTTTCCAAGTAGCACCCTCAACTAATTGGTTCTGCCATAAAACTTTGACCAATGGAACTTTTTTGTTCTTTAGTGTATGGACTTGGTAATATAGGATCTCAACTGGAACCTCATCAAATGAAAGGATATTCTGAACATCTAAGCTATCTGAAGAATCAACAATGATAGAATCACTAATATGCTTCTTAAGCATGGAAATATGGAAAATAGGATGAACAGCTGAAAACTCTGTAGGCAACTCAACTTTATAGGCTACTTTCCCAACACGACTGAGAATTCTGTAAGGGCAAACGTAACGGGGACTAAATTTCCCCTTCTTCCCAAACCTTTTCACCCTTTTCATGGGCGAATTTTCAGATACACTAAATCATTAACTTCGAACTCAAGGTCTTTTCATCTTATATCAAAATATGACTTTTGACGACTCTGAGTTGTCTTTAACCTTTCTCTAATCAACTTTACCTTCTCCATCTCCTCAAATACTTCATCAGGTCCAACCAAAGTAGCTTCACCCACTTTGAACCAACCTATGGGTGACCTACATCTCCTACCATATAAAGCGTCAAATGGTGCCATCTTGATACTAGCATGGTAACTATTGTTGTAAGCAAACTCTATCAGCGGCAAATGCTCATCCCAACTACCTTTGAAATCAAGGGCACACGCTCTCAACATGTTCTCCAAAGTTTGGAAGTCCTCTCAGCCTGACCATCTATCTGCGGATGAAAAATGGAACTCATATGAACTTGGGTACCAAGACCCTTCTGAAATGCTTTTTAGAACTGAGAAGTGAACTGAGTACCCCTATCCAAAATGATAGACAAGAAAACTCCATGCAACCTAACCAACTCCCGAATATACAATCTAACATAGTCCTCAACTGTATAAGATGTGTGAACAGGCAATAAATGCGTTGACTTAGTCAGCCTATCGACAACAACCCAGATAGCATCATGATGGCATCGGGAAAAAGGTAAGCCAGTCACAAAATCCATATTTATCTCTTCCCACATCTAAGTTAGGATACCAAATTGTTGAATCACACCACCAGGTCTTTGGTGATCAACCTTAGCCTGTTGACATATTGCACACTTCGCCACAAAATTAGCTATATCCTTCTTCATACCACACCACCAATAGATTTCCCGCAAGTCATAGTACATCTTGGTAGTGCCAGGATGAATATAATACCGCGCACCATGCGCTTCAGCCATAATTCTGTGCCTCAGATCACCAACATCAGGAACACATAATCTACCCTGCAACCTCAACACACCATCTCCCCCTTGAGAGAGAACCTTTACCTTTTGGTCCTTGACTAACTCCCTCAGTTTGACCAAGCTAGCATCTAAGTCTTACTTCTCCTACACTTCTGAAACCAAAGAGGATTCGAAACTACTCTGCACCAATATATTTCCCTCAGCGGAATCAAGAAACTTAACACCCAGTCTAGCCAGACGATGTATATCATGAGCCAACTCTTTCTTACCTTCCTCCACATATGAAACACTACCTATAGATTTCCTGCTAAGGGCATATTCCACAACATTGGCCTTGCCCGAACGATATAAAATGCTTATATCATAGTCTTTTAATAATTCTAACCACCTTCGCTGCCTAAGATTCAACTCCTTTTGAGTCAACATATACTGCAGGCTTTTGTGATAAGTAAAGACATCAATATGCACACCATACAAATAATGTCTCCAGATTTTTAAAGCAAACACTACAACAACCAACTCTAAGTCATAGGTTGGGTAATTCTTCTTATGAGGTTTTAAATGTCTAGAAGCATAGGCTATAACTTTATCCCTTTGCATCAACACACAACCCAAACCAACTCTTGAAGTATCACAGTATACCACAAAACCATCTACACCATCAAACAAAGTCAATACAGAGGCGAAAATAAGTCGAGTCTTCAACTCCTGAAAAATCTTCTCACAGGAATCCGACCAGAGGAACTTAACTTTCTTTTGGTTCAACCTAGTTATGGGAGACGCAATGGAAGAGAACTCTTTAACAAAACGACGGTAATAGCCAGCTAGACCCAAGAAACTTCTAATATCAGATGGAGAGATAGGCCTAGTCTAATTTCTTATAGCCTCTGTCTTTTGAAGATCAACTCTAATACCTTCGGCTGAAATAATATGACCCAGAAACGCTACAGATCTTAGTCAAAACTCACACTTACTGAATTTAGCAAACAACTTATGATCTCTAAGAGTTTGTAAGATGATTCTAAGATGGTCTACGTGATCACTCTCACTTCGAGAATACACAAGGATGTCGTCGATAAACACAATGACTAACATATCAAGATATGGCTTGAACACTCGATTTATAAGATCTATGAAAGCTGTTGGGGCATTAGTTAGCCCGAAAGACATGACAAGAAACTCAAAATAACCATAGTGGGTTCAGAATGCTGTCTTCGGGATATCATACTCCCTTACTTTAAGTTGGTGATAGCCGAATCTAAGGTCTATCTTGGAGAAATAACTCTCACCTTGCAACTGATCAAAAAAATCATCTATTCTAGGAAGAGGGTACTTGTTCTTAACTGTGACCTTATTAAGCTGATGATAGTCAACGTACATACGAAAAGAATCATCTTTCTTTCGTACAAAAAGGACAGGTGCGCCCCAAGGAGATATACTGGGCCTTATAAAAACTTTTTCTAAGAGATCTTTGAGTTGCTCTTTCAACTACTTAAGCTCTGCAGATTCCATACGGTAGGGAGAAATAGAAATAGGCTGAGTGTCGGGAAGAAGATCGATCCCAAATTTTATCTCTCAATCGGGAGGTACCCTTAAGAGATCTTCTGAAAAGACATCAGGAAACTCATTGACAATGTTGACTGAATGGATACTTGGGGCTTTAGACTTAGTTTCCTTAATTCTAACCAAGTGATAGAAGCAACCCTTAGATATAAGCTTCCTGGCTTTGAGATAAGAAATAAAATGACTCTTGGGAGGTACTGAACTCCCTGACTACTCGAAAACTGGTTCATCAGGAAACTAAAATTTGACTACATGAGTACGACAATCTATAGATGCATAGCAGGAATGAAGCCAGTCCATACCCAGGATAACATCAAAATAAACCATCTCTAACTTTATCAAATCAGCAAGTGTGACTCTATGAAGGACTGTAACAGGATAATTCTTGTATACTTTCTTAGCAACAGCAGACTCCCCTACTGGAGTAGAGACTAGAATCAACTCCAAAATACTTTCAGGACTCTTCTCAAAATTCACAGCAACTAGTGGGGTCACATAAGAAAAACTTGACTCGGGGTCCAATACACATAAACATCAAAGTAAAATACACGAAGCGTACCAGTAACAACATCGGGAGAGTCCTCCTACTCATGAAAAGAAGGTAGGGCATAGAACCTATTTGGCGCTGACTGCCAGTAGTACTAGAAGAAGCGCCCTGAGGAGGAGCTGGACAGGCTGCGGGAGCTGGTGCACTATTGGCTTGGGTCTGGGGTCAGGTATCTCTGCATTCCCGCCTGGCATGTGGGCACTCTCTAAGCTTGTGGCCTATCTTTCCACACCCGAAACAACCACGTTGTTCAGCCAAACACTCATCCGGATGGGTTCTACCACACTTGGCACAAGGAGGGAAGTTGGGCTTTTTGCTCACACTTTGCTGAGGCCTGGACATAGAAGACCTGTTTCCCTGCTCTGGCCTACCTCTAGGCGCTGGGGCACTAGAGAATGAGGGTGCTGGCATAGAATAATGACTCTGGAACTGAGGGAGGTTCCCTCTCTGGGATCTAGCCTGATTGTACTCGTGCTGTTCAGACTTGGCTCTCTTGTTACTTCTCACTCTATCTCTTTCCCTTATCTTATCCTTCTCTATTTACTGTGCATAGATCATTAGCCTAGACAAATTCATATTTTTGTTCAACATAGAAGTACGACATTCTTTTAGTACTAAGCCAGACACACTTGTCACAAACTTTCTCATACCAGTTTGGGCATCGGAGATCAAGTCAGGTGCATATTTTGCTAGCTGATTAAACTTTAAGCAGTACTCCTTAACAGTCATGGATCCTTTCCTTATGTTCATAAACTTTTCAATATTCACCTCCTTTAACTCCAAAGGAAAGAACCTATCCAAGAATGCATCTTGGAACATCTGCTAGGTAATGGGAGCATCATCCTCCCTTCTACCCTTCTTCCAAGAAACCACCCAGTCATATGCAATGTCCTTTAACCTGTAAGATGCTTACTTTACACATTTTTCTTCAGACACATGCATTACCTATGTGATCTTCATTATCTACTCAAGATATAACTGGAGGTTTTCCCTGCCTTTGACCCATAAAACTCTGGCGGACTCATCCGTATAAAGTCACAAATTCTGGCAGCAGCTAAGTTACCTCCCTACTGCTGAGGAGTTGCGGCCTGATTGGCCTGGACAGTGATAGCTTAGGCCAGTGCCTGGAAGGCTAACTTGAAGTCGGCATAGGATAAATTTTCATTCAGAGGATCAGCGGGCTAAGGTTGCTGATCGTTGTTATTTCTTCGAGCTCGGTGGAGAGACATATTATGAAATAAGAGATCACAAATTAATAGCTGAGAGAGACAACTTTGAGCATGATGAACTTGAGAGGAAGAAATGACTTATTCCTAAAATATTTCATAGCCTCTTGCTCATAGATGTGGCGCGCTACACATCAATGATGAACACTCTACTTAACGCAGCTTGTCAGACTCCCTAGGACTCTCTAAACTTAGGCTTTGATACCAAGTTTGCAACGCCCCGTAACTAGATCCCAGAACGTTACACGGTGCTTAAGGCTACAAGTAGCCGCAAGCTAACCCTTTGAGCCTTCTACTTCATATATTAGCTTACTTAGAGATAAAATGCATGAACTCAACACTGTGACATCATAAAATGAGAAATATGAATGAAATATTGGTCTGAACAAACTACAACTCAAAGAAAATCTCGAAGTGCTGATAATCTGATGACTAGTTTGACAAACCTCTCCTACTCCAAACTAGAGAGCCATTGGGACAGGTCCGCAACTGACTCATACTCAACTGACAAGAATTAAACAGCTACTAAATAAAACTGGAAGTCTGAGAATAACCGATCCCTGAAACATGAGGACTCACCACGACTGATATGTAGATAGGAGTACTCGAAATGATCACTGGTGAGGCTGAGACTGAGCTCCTGAACCTACATTACGAGAATATATGGCACACATATAAAATATATGGGTCAGTACTTTGGGAATGTACTGAGCATATGGAGGAGTGTGAAATTAAAATAATCAATATCATAAGCTTTTATAGAAAATCTGCATGGTGTAAAACATACTCACATAGTTTGAAATAAATATATGCCACAAGACTCATAAATCATCATGCTTTTACTTACAACCTCAAATTATCATGACGCCTGAAATTATTAGGACCATATCTTTCAAAACACTTATAATTTCAAAACTTTGTAACTTTAAGACTAAAACTCTTTGAAACTTGGAAGACTTTAGAACTTAGAGAACTTTAGGAACTTAGGGAGTTTCTCTTAACCGACATAAACCATGAGAGCTACATGGAGTCAAACGTCTTACCCATGTAGGGGAGAGCTGTTCAATCTTTGCTATCGAATAAACCTTAACTTTAGTGATCACTATCTTAACCTACTTGGGGGTATACCAAGAGCCTACGGGGGCACGTAGTTCTGGGGCATGAGACCTTGGATACAAGCCCAACTCGGTGCTAAATACTGCTCCCTTACTTAGCTCAGAACTTTAGAAAATCCACCTTAAGGCAATTCAACAATATATATATATATATATATATATATATATATATATATATATATATATATATATATAATGGGAGCCAAAATGTATCCCCTTTACTTCAAACTCAAGAATGTGGATTTCTATCTTAACTTACAATCAAAACTCACTTCTTGATATTCTTTAAAAAATACTAACATCTCATTGTCAAACTCATGCTTTAACTATAAAGTTCAATTCACAACAATAGGACTTGAAATTCTCAAAACATGATATAGACGTTGAATTATGCAACTTAAACCATAAATTGACAATTTAAAACATTAATTTGCATAATAGTATTACAACTCAAATCTTGGGTAAGGCATAGTTTCATAAAATTCACAATATAATAACATGATAGGAATTCTCCATGAATTTACGAAATACTTTAGGAAAATATGTAACTTTTGAGCACAAGAACAAAAGGGTGTTCTTGTTCAAAACCACATACCTTAAACTTGGAGGTTTTGGATGACTTTAAAAATTCTGAAAGGTTATTCACGAACTATTGGGTGTCCCTCGTAGTCCTCTTAACTAGGAATTCAAATGTGGAAGAATTATTGAATTCTCACGGTTGAATCTCTAGATAATTGGGTTTTTATGTTGACACCCTAACCTTGTGGTTAAAGGTGTGCAGAGAATTTTTAGATGTTTAACTAAAGAGAATGGAAGATAATACGCTCCTTGAGGGTTATAAGTCATGGGAAGTGAAGGAGAAAGACAAAAATACCCTTACTAAACCGCTTCCCAGTTGCTTAAAATTTAAGGCTGATGACATTTGTGATAGGATGTCAGACTTGTGATAAGTCATCACAAATGTCGTCACTGGGGGGCTGGAATTGATGGATTTCTACCTCAGGCTGATGACATTCGTGATAAGTCGTCACACTTGTGATAACGTATCAGAAATGTCATCACTGGGGGCTGGATTCTGCCTAAGGCTGACAACATTCGTGATAAGTCGTCACACTTGTGATAAGTTATCACGAATGTCGTCTCTCAGTTTTCTAGGCTGACATGCTGGAGTAAAATGGTCATAACTTTTTGCTCTAGTATCGGATTTAGGCAAAATTTTTATTGTTGGAAAGTTAATTCAATTATCTATTTGTTAGTGGGTCATGAGCTCAGAAATTCATAGTATAACGAGAGATATACTCGTTTGAAGTTGACTATACCAATATCCTTCTCAATAATTCAATTGGCAAAGAATGTTTTGATTCATCTAATAGCTAGGACACTTTGAGGCCCTAATACTCATCAAACTAGATTATGTAACTACCAAATCACTAACTTTATTTCTAAAGAGCTTGAAGCAGGGGTCTACTATTAGTTGAAATTTTTAGGGTATTACACCTTAGCACACCACCTAGGATATGAGAGTAGAGGGGAAGGAGGATACGACTCGTATCCAAGGGGTACGACTCATGCCTTTTGTTGTATCAAACTCAGACACCCAAATGAAGAGGTTCTTCTTATGGTTCAAAACCTAGGTATTTCAATTCTCCCCCACTTGGATCTTTCATCCGAGAATGATGGGTAAGGTAAGTATACCATAAGTTAACACTTTAAGACACATCAAAACAACCTTCAAAAAATTTAGGACAACGCACACAACAAGGATACAACACAACACATATCATCATTATCATCAAACAACCAGTTCGGTTCATTGATCTTGGGAATCAAACCCATCATTTACCAAAGGTACTTGTTAATTTCAAAGATTGGGGACTTAAACCCATTACATATCACCACTTACTTATTTTACAACTTATGCACTTCAATCTATCAAATTATCATGGATACCTGCTCAAATCAAAGACTAGGGACTTAAATTCATCATCTATCAAAGACATAGATTAACTCAAGGTATTAGGGACTTAAACCCATCACAACCAAGACACATATGATTTCAAAGAATTAGGGACTTGAACCCATGGTCTAACAAGACCTAAATCAATTCAAAGCTCGGGGACTTTAACCTATTATCTAGAAAAGGCATAACTCAATTCAAAACATTAGGGACTTTAACCCATTGTCGATCAAGACATAATTAAAGGTAAGAAGATTTACACATATCTTCATCACAAGTTCTCAGGATGGGAAAAAAAATACCGGTACTTGGACTTTATATCCTATTTTGCCTTCTAAATAGCTTTCTTAAACTTTTGGTTCCTCCGTAGAACCTTCACTAAAGCCACTTCTTTCATTCATAACTGGCGAACTTGCCAATATAAGGTCCTCTCCGGGATCTCTTCATAGGAAAAATAGTCCAAGATATAAACATCCCTCAGGGGAAAAACAAGTGAAGGACCACCCACACATTTTTTGCAACATGGAGACATGGAAAACTGGGATAGAAGGCAACTCCAATTCATAGGAAACATTGCCAACCCTCTTCATAATCAAGTAGGGACCAACATACTATGGATTAAGTTCCATCTTTTAACCAAACTGCATCACTCCCTTCATGAGAGACACTTTCAAGAATACGCAATTGCCAACACTCTACTCTAAGTCCATACGCCTCACATCCACATAGGACTTTTGGTGACTTTTAGCGGTTTTCAATCAATCATGAATTACCTTTAACTTCTCTAAGTCTTGGTGAACTAAATAGGGGCCAAGTAACTTACCCTTGACAACTTCATACCACCCAATAGGAGATCAATATCTCATTCCATACAATGCCTCTAAAGGGGCCACGACAGTCCTAGAGTGGTAACTATTATTATAGGCACACTCAATCAAAGGAAAGTGGTCATACCCACTACTACCATAATCAATCACACAAGATTATGACATATCATCCAATGTTTGGACGATCTTCTCCACTTGCCCATCCGTTTGTGGATGAAAATCGGTACTAAGGCATACTCTAGTACCCAAACCATTTTAGAACTTCTAAAAGTGGGATGAAAATAGAGGAAAATGATCCAAAATGATAAAAATCGGAGTGCCATGCAACTTCAATCTCCATATAATACAAATTAACATAATCTTCCATCGAGTAAATAGTCCTCACAGGTAAAAAGTGAGTAGACTTGGTATTTCCTTACAAAATAACCCAAATAGAATTAGATTGATTCTGATATCAAGGGAGATCAGTAACGAACGACATATTAATTGCCTCCCACTTCCATTCGAGTAATGGATACTAACCCCCTGGACTCATGTTCTCAACTTTTACTTGTTGGCACACCATACATTTCACCACATAACTAGCCACATCTCACTTCATTTTACCCCACCAGTAGAACTCTTTAAGATCATGATACATCTCGGTGGAAATAGGGTGAATAGCATAACAGGATTCATGAGCCTCGACCATAACCCTTTCCCTCAATCAATCGACGTTGGGAACACATAGTCTACCTTGGTATCTAAAGATACCTTCACCACTAATCACAAAGTCCGCAACTTTGTGTTGACCCACATTACTCTTGATCTTCATCAAGTCGGGGTCCAATGCTTGCTTTTTCTTTATCTCTAAAATAAGAGACGACTGAGATACCGAAAACACAAATAAACCACTATCCTTGGAGTCCGCAAGTAGAACTTCATGATTATCCAGAATATGAATGTCCTTAGTCAATTATTGTTTGTCCTCATCCACACGGGAAAAACTTTCCATGGAAAATCTACTAAGAGAATCAGCGACTACATTAGATTAACTGGGGTGGTAGTGAAGACTTATATTATAGTCTTTTAACAACTCAAGCCACCTCTTTTCCACGAGGTTCAACTCCTTTTGATTAAATACATATTAGAGACTATTATGATCGGAAAAGATATCAACACGAACCCTATAAAGATAATGTCACAAAATTTTTAATGCAAAAAATACGGCTAACAACTCTAAGTCATGAGTAGGGTAGTTCTTTTCGTGAACTTTTAATTGACAAGGATAGGCCACCACCCTACCATGTTGTATCAAAACACAATCGATACCAATACAAGAAGCATCAAAATACACTACAAAACCATCATTACCTTTGGGAAACGTCAAGACCAGAGCCAAAGTCAACTTATCTTTCAACTTCTCAAAACTACCCTCAAACTCATACGACCAAAAGAACTTTACCGTGTTTTGGATCAACTTGGTCAATGGGGCAGCTATGGTCGAGAAACTTACTATAAATCTTCTATAGTAACCGGCTAGATGCAAGAAGGTTTGGATATTGGTTGGAGTCATAGGTCTAGGCCACTTCTTAACCGCTGCAACCTTTTGGGATCTACAATGATCTCTTCACTAGAGATGACATTACCAAGAAAAGCTACAAATTTCAACCAAAACTCACACTTGGTGAACTTGGCATACAAATGATGATCCTTTAAAGTTTTTAACATGGCACAGAGGTGATCGACATAGACTAAGATATCATCAATGAAGACAGTGATAAACATATACAAGAACGGCTGAAAGATCCTATTCATCAAGTCCATGAATGTCATCGAGGCATTGGTCAACCCAAAAGACATGACAAGAAACTCATAGTTACCATACCAGGTTCTAAAAGCAGTCTTAGGGATATTCGCATCCCTAATTTTAAGATGATGATAACCCGATATAAGATCAATCTTAGAGAGGCACTTTGCACCCAAAAGTTGATCAAACAAATCATCTATCCTAGGAAGAGAATACTTATTCTTTATGTTAACTTTGTTCAACTAATGATAATCAATGGACATACGAAGGGAACCATCCTTCTTGCGCACAAACAACACGGAAGCACCCCAAGGTGACATACTAGGATGGATAAAACCTTTATGTAAGAGGTCCTTCAATTTCTCCTTAAGCTTCTTTAGCTTTGTTGGAGCCATTCTATAAGGAGGGATAGAAATTAGCTCTGGAATAAGATCAATAGAAAAATCAATTTCCATTTCGGGAGGAACACCGGGAAGATCATCAAAAAATACCTCGGAAAACTCATTAACTACGTGAATAGATTCTAGAGAAGGATCTTTCGAGTTAGAATCTTTAACTTGGACCAAATGATACAAATACATCTTTGAAATCAACACATGGGCTTTAAGATAAGAAATAAATCTTTCCCTAGGCACAAAAGAGCCACCTTCCCATATAATGACTGGCTCATTAAGAAATTTGAACATGACCCTATGGGTCTGACAATCTAAGGAAGCATAACATGAATGCAATCAATCAATCCCCAGAATGACATCAAAATTGGCCATGTCAAACTCTATCAAGTCTACAAGAGTATCTCTACCACCAACAGATACTACACACCCTCTATATACCCTTCGAGCAATCACAGAGTCTCCTACTGTAGTAAAATTAGAAAAAGGAACTAATATTCTCTTGGGACCACAATCAAGATGTACAACCACATACGAGGTCACATCAGAAAATGTAGACCTTGGATTAAGCAAACAATATACATCACATGATAAAAGTCTCAATATACCCATGAAAACATCAGGAGACACCTCAAAATCCTGGCGAGTAGCAAGTGCATACAAGAGATTCTGGCCAGTGCCGATTCCAGAAATAGAAGTAGAAGAAGACAAATGCCCTTTTGGTGCAGGAGTAGATGTAGTAGCAATAGGAACCCTATTATTCTAAGAAGCTGCTAGAGAGGGGAACTCACGATGCATGTGCCTAAGCTGACCACAACTAAAATATCTATTTCTCCCTTTCTTACACTGAGCATGATAACTCTAACCATAGAATCTGCAAGGAGGGAGGGGTGGAGCCAAATGGGCACCACAAGCGTGGAATTGGGCACCCTGTGCCTAGAACCCACTACTAAACTGAGATTAACGATCACCTGATAACATTGGGTAAGGGGAGCGAACATTAACTGAGAAGAAAGAACTTGAACTCCCCTACTTCTTTCTAGACAACTTGACACCACTTCCACCACTAAACTCAGAAGGCCTAAACTTCATCCCTTCCTTTTTACTAAACTCAACTTGTTTTTTTTTCCACTAAACTCAACTTGCTTTTTTTTTCACTTGTTGCATATACATGATCAACCTAGAGATGTCCATATTTGTAATCAACAAATATGCCTTTCTCTCAAGGACTAGCTCACGAGACAATCCTGAGACAAACTTACACATCCTAACCCTCTTGTTAGAAACCATATAGGGAGCATACCTTTACAATTGATGGAATTTCAAGGCATACTATTGAACGAACATCATGATTTACTTTAGGTTCACAAAACTCTTTCCCTTTTGCTTCCCTCAACTCTTGAGAAAAGAAGCCATCTATGAAAGCCTCAGAGCAATCCTCCCACAAGGCGAGTCTAGCATCTACACCTCTAGACAACTCCCACCCGTTATACCATTGGTATGCTACATCTTTTAATTGGTAGGAAGTAAACTCAATGACTTCAATTTCTGAAGCATGCATGATTGGAAAGATCTTCTCCATTTTATAAATAAAGCCTTAAGGATCTTCCTCAAACTTCGTACCCAAAGACATGAAAGGTCTCAACCTAATAAATTGGCCAATTCTATGGCCTCAGAAGAAGAAGTAGCCGGTGTATCATGCTCTGATTGAGAGGCTACTAATTAAGTTAGGAGGTTGATAGAGCGATGAAACTTGACATTTGTAGAATCCCCTTGAGGTGATAGAATAAGAGGGTCACTCTCATAGTCAAGGTTGGTGGGGACAGGTGTAACCCCACAAAGATGGTACGATGCCACAGTCCTACCCTAGGTCCAAACTCTAGAAGTTGGACGAACTTCATCCATAGGGCTGTCAGTCTAGGCTAAAGTGTTTGCCTGAACCTCGAATCTCCTTGGAGGCATGATTTTAAATGTACCAAACAGAAGTCATAGGAATCCCAGACCTTAAACTCTATAACTTGATATTGAAACACAAGAAAGGGAATTATTTCTTGAAATGTCCCATAGCCCCTCCTTTATAAGTGTGGCATGCTTTACACCCATAAAAGAGACTCTATGTGACACGGTATTGTTGACACCCAACTGACCATAAATCCAGGATATGATACCAACTTGACACGAACTGAAATATGGCCATGTCGTATGGGCACCTTAAGCCCATATGAATTAGAGGTCACCTCGATTACCCAACCTGATGTCACATCCATCACAAAGGTTAGGTAAATCCCAACCATATAATAAGATAGCAAAAATAATACTTTAATTCATAATTTAAACATGTCTAAACACTTCATTACATTCATCAAACTAACCAATATACCTATGTCCATAGTCAATCACAATACCTTTATACAAGCTGATGTTTATAAATGTATATGTCGGGACAAGTCCCCGCCAATAGCCAAACCAAGTCAAAATAAGACTAAGTCTAAATAGAGGAGACCAAGAAAGAATGTCTTCCGAAGTAAGGAATCTCACCACTCCCAAGTCAATGCATGAACCACTTCAATCCCCTAATCACTATACAGGACGAGAAGATGATACTTCAGCCCTTATGTTGTGTGGGGACATAGTGTCTGAAGACCATTCACAATTGGTGCACTAGCATGTAACTCAAGGATAAGGGTAAAATAATGTCCTTATTAAACAACAAGTCAATATATAATATTTAACCATATTCATGACCTTATTCATACCTATAGGTATATCATATGCTAAAAAGCAAACAAGTCATAACAAAATTCCGAAAGCACTCGATTAAGAGACATAAAGTAGAGAACTCCGACCTTTCCACACTTAGATTCAACAATTCTTATTAGGTATGTTACTTCAACCATATTCACATATCAGTTGGACTAAGGATATTAACCTTGTATACATTCATTAAGTAAGGGACTCTAACAGCATACACACCTATTCAAATAAGGGACTTTAACCATTCACTCACATTCATTTAGGCAAGGGACTCTAACTATACACCCACATTTAGTTTGGCAAGGGACTCTAACCATACACTCACATTCATTTAGGCAAGGGACTCTAGCCACATGCCGACACACTATGCAAAGGACTCTAACCTCATGCCATATTAGATAGGGGACTCTAACCTAAGTTATTTCATTTGGCAAGGCACTTCAACCTCAAGAGATCCCATTGTGCAAGGGACTTTAACCACAATGATTTTATGAGACAAGAGACTTTAACCTTAAGCCCTTTTATTATGCAAGGGACTCTACCAATAGGCCATTACGACTATTATTAGTCGACATTGGGACTCCAACCCTTTGTCCATACATCATCAAATATTCAATTCACACTCAAGGACTTTAACCCATATAGAATACTCAAACTATAAATGACCACATAGTCTCATAGGAGCCTTTGTTACTCAACCATTTTAATAGGTCAATCCCTTAATTTAATTCACAATGAAATTAAATTTATGGTCATCAAGACCCTCACAAACTATTCATAATTCATTAGCAATCCTAAACCACATTCATACCACACTCTAGTTCATTACATAATTCAACTTCATTTTCATGTTTAGGGACTTTAACCCCTCGTTAACCATCACCCAACAAGGTTATTAATTTAACCATACATGGCTCATAATACCTTTACAATATCATTTAAAAACTATTCATACTTATTAGGTGATTTCCCTAGTTTAACACATCACCAACATAAGACTGGACAATTCACTTAGACATTTTTACAAACACCTTGTATGCATGCCTTTACCAAGACCATTTTTATGGTAGTAATCATCATGATTAGACTTACTTAAGAATCATATGTTATACCACATATAACAAGCTTCCACATGTGCAAATCATCAATAATAACGTATACAAATACATGTCTAAGAAAAAATCCATATTATTCATCATTAGGCAACAAAACTCCGTTAATTTGATTTCAAAATCACCAGGTACACGTACTAATCCAATTGAAAAATACATGGTTGTAGAGTTATCTAGGGTAAGAGTCACATGACTTAGACAAAATTATTCACCAAGAGTCTTGACTTCACTTTGTCTCTTGAAGATCACCCTTGAAACCCTAGCCTCTAATTCATCAAATATGAGTTTGAGAGAGTGTTTAGGGTGTTTGATCCATCAAAATAGAGGTTTAGTAGTCTACAAGAACTTATATAATGAGGGGAATTAGGGTACGACTCACTAAAGTACTCATACCTTAGTTAAGAGCTAGAAAATAGACTCATCCAAGGGTACGACTCACTAAACGACTCGTACCTTAGTGTATAAGTGGTACCCTAACTCGTACCCTAGGCTTTTACTAGGTCGCCTAAACTACTAAGGGTATGACCACACACCATTTAGTCATATACAAATGTTAAGAATGAACCCCTAACCCGTATTTTTAAATCGTATCAAAAAATAGTGCACTTAAAGTTTAAGTTCAAAATCTATACTACTCACTTGGTATGACTCGTACCTTTTAGTACGATTAAGGAGGGGTCACTTATACCTAGGATAGTAAGTAACCCTTACTAGAATGCCTATGATACAAGAGGGTAGGGTACAGAGGATAAAACTCGTATCCAAGGGTTATGACTCATGCCCCTTGTCGTACCCAACTTAGAGACACCCAAATAAAGAGGTTTTTCTTATGGTTCAAAACATTGGTGTTTCACGCTCATATCATTCCACCAATAAAACTCCTTAAGATCATGATACATCTTCGTATAACTTAGATGAATAACATAACGAGATACATGAGCCTTGGCCATAATCTTTACCTCAACCCATTGATGCCTAAAATATATAACCTACCTTGGTACCTCACGATACCAACACCTCAAGTTGCAAAATCAATGACCTTTTTTTGACCCACATTGCTCTTAATCTTCATAATATCAGGATCCAACATTTTCTATTCCTTTATATCAACAACAAATGAATACTGTGATAAGTGATGTACAAATACACCACCATCCTCAAAGTCCATGAGATGAACTCCAAGATAGCCAAACGATGAATGTCCTTCACCAACTCCCATTTATCATCATCCACATAAGCCAAACTCCCCATGGATAACCTATTAAGAGTATCAGAAACCACATTAACTTTACCTGGATTGTAATAGACACTCATATCGTAGTCCTTTTGTAACTCAACCCATCTCCTTTGTCTTAGATTCAACTCTTTTTTAGTAAACACATACTAAAGGATCTTGTGATCAGAAAAGATGTTAACATAAACCCCATAGAGATAATGTCGCCAATATAAAACTCAAATACCATGACTAATAATTCTAAGTCATGAATAGGGTAGTTCTTCACATGAACTTTGAATTGCCTAGAAGCATAGGCCACCACCCTATTATACTGCATCAATACACTACCAAGACTAACACAAGAAGCATCATAATAGACTACAAAACCATCATTACCCTTGGGAAAGGTCAAAATTGAAGCCGAAGTCAATTTATCCTTCAAATTCTCAAAGCTACCTTCACATGCATCTGACCATAAGAACTTGACCTTCTTCTAGGTCAACTTAGTCAATAGAGCAGCTATCGTCGAAAAAATTTCCACAAATATCCTATAGCAATCATCAAGACACATAAAGTCAATAGAGTAGCTATTATCAAAAAACTTTCCATAAATATCCTATAGTAATCAGCTAGGCACAAGATTCTCCAAATATCGATTAGAGTCGCAGGTCTAGGCCATTTTTTAACTTCCACAATCTTTAGTGGATCCACCATGATTACTTAATTATAGATAACATGACCAAGAAAAGTCACAGCCTTCAACCAAAACTCACACTTAGAGAACTTGGCATACCAATAATGATCTTTCAAGGTTTGCAACATAGCAAGAAGGTGATAAAAATGATTTGCCTCACATTTAGAATAGGCCAAGATGTCATCAATTAAGACAATGATAAACAAATCCAGAAACTGATGAAAAACCCTATTCATCAAATCCATAAATTCTGCTAGAGAATTATTCAACCCAAAAGACATAACTGGGAACTCATAGTGACCATATCGAGTCCTGAAAGTAGTCATAGGGATATCCATCTCCCTAACCTTAAGATGATGATAACGCAACCTAAGATTAATTTTAAAGAAACACTTTGAACTTTGATGATGATCAAACAATTCATCAATCCTAGGATAAGGATACTTATTCTTTATTTTCACTGTAAGTCCCTGCAAAATTCTCTCATAGTCTAAGCCTTAAAGCGTGTTCAATGGAGTGTTAATCTAACCCATAAAGTTGAGAAGTGTATTCTCAAGTGAGAAGTATTTTAAACCAAGTATAATTTCCCTAATATCGACCTTTTATCATGTAGAGAATTGAATAAGATTTTTGTCGATACCAAATTTGTCCAAATCCGATACTCAGACGAAGATTTAGAGCCATTTTAGTAAGATAGTGTGCCACCTGGCACTTTAGTGCGTCGCAGAGCCAGCCAAAATGGAAATCATCAAAATCCAGTGAGCCTTCGCGATTAAGGCACATCGTGCCAAGGATCAATTTAAAAGTTGTCAATTTCTAGTACACTAACCAGATTCCATTGCATTGCAGTGCCTTTCCACAATACTATCTGACTTATCTCTTGACCTCACCAGATAATTTATTATCTAATTCTCTCGAACTTAGATAAATTATATATTTCCAATAGAATTTTATCTCAGGTAGATTAATCCAGTTACGACATCAATCATTAAATAGAAGGTTGGTAGCTTACGAGTCCTATTGATAATTCACGTCCTCTAGTTTATTTCTCTGTTAAAAGAAAATAAGCCTATGGCATAACGTATTGTTTGCAACCAATAGATTCATGTTAAAAAAAAATTTCAAGATGTCCTACTACTCTTTGAATCCTTTAAATACCTAGCATCATATCAAACCCTAATCCATGGACCCCATAACTTGAACTGATAGAATTAGCTGCTCATGATTTGATGAACGAAATAACAAGTTAAATTCATGGTAATATGGATAAACTTACTGATGGATGAAACCCAATAAGTATTTCTTCAATTCAATCACAAGATGGAAACCCACAATAGTTGATAAGTGTCTAGGAAGAAAACAAGAAAAATATCTGATGAAAAAGATGAAGCAATTTTATGTGCCACGCTCCGAATTAATTGTCTGATCCCCCTATAGGTCTTTAAATAGTCAACCCTAAATAAGGAAATAAAATTAAAATTTATGATTTTCTTCAAAATAGGTGACGACATTATTGATGGCGCGTCATACGTTTGATGGCGTGTGCAGGATATCGTCAAAGTTTCCAGTGAATTACTATCTTCTGATTTTTCTGACGGCAAATCTGATGACGTGTCAAATATATGACGGCCCATGAAAAATGTCATCACATCAGGTTGACGGCCACTTTGACAGCCTATCCCATGTTTGATGGCACTGGTGAAATGTTGTCATATTTTATCTCAACTCCTCAAGTTCTGTCTAGCTTGACGGCTACTTTGACAGCTCGTCATATGTCTGACGGTGCTTCAGAAATGGGGTCAGCTACACTTTAGCTCATTTGCACCAATTTCAACTGATTTATTTTTCTTTTCTCTAAGTTCTTCCCCGATCACTATAATCTATATTAAAACAATAAAGACAATAAAAAAACAATAAAAGTTGCTTAAGACTTCACAACTATTCTAGGTTAAAGGTCGTAAATATGTTCGCAATTGTTCACACATCACAAGGGTAGAGATGATCATAAACCTAAGGCAAGGCTCCATGACAGTGATAAAGTATTGTCTTAAATTTAACCAGTTAGCTAAGTATGCCCCTGACTTGATAGCTAATCCTAGAGCGAGTATGAGTAAATTTGTGACTGGTATGTCTGGGTTGGTGTTGAAAGAGTTTAGAATTGCTATGCTCAATAGAGATATGGACCTTTCTAGGATGATAATGCATGCACAGTAGATTGAGGGAGATAAGTTGAAACAAAGAGAGAGAGTTTGTAAGAAAGCCATAATAGGTAGTCATAGTTTCTCTCAGGTAGGGTCCCAGGGTGGTAGCCCTTTTCAGCATAGCTAGAAGTTTTCAGTCCCAGCTTCATCCTCAGCTAGTGTACCCATAACAAAGTTTCAGGATGTCAGTCATGGTGGAGCGCCATGCTCCAAAGCTCAGAGTAGTGTTAGAGGTGTTCGTACCTATCCGCTTTGTGGTGAGTGTGGAAAGAGCCACCTAGGTGTGTGTAGAGTCGGTAGTGATGTTTTATTTGGATGTGGTAAGCCAGGCCACAGAATGCAAGAATATAGAGTTTTAGCTCAAAGGGGTAGAGAGTTTCATTAGTAGGATGCCCCATCCGGTGCCAGTAGTGGTCAGCGTCAGAACAGACTTCATGCGCTTCAGACCCACCATGATCAGGAAAGGTTCCCTAATATAGATTCGGGTATGTTATAAGTAATTTATCTTTATGATATGCATTGTTAGATCCTTTGCTCCCATTTTGAGATTATATGTCAGCAGGAGTTATGCATTAGTTTTAGATCTCAGTCGGTCAATCATGACCCAGTTCATAGGTGCCCCGTGCAACTCCCCAGTATTTCAGCGAAGTCTATTTAGAGGGACATAGAGTCCCAAGGGGGAGATACCACATGATATTGCAATACTTTCATATCCTTAGACTCATTCAGTTACATGTTCAGACTCTTCTTATGATGTTAACATTAGTTATCATTGCATAGCTAGTCATGCTTTCGAGAGTCAGTTCAGTCAAACATTCATGCATTAGATATGCATGTTCAGTAGAAAGAGCTCAATTTTTTAGTGTATTCAGTCATGAATTCATGAGATCAACTCAGTTATGAGTCCATACATCAGATATGCATGTCCATTATAAGAATTCATCTTATGAGTAACTTTAGTCATGTATTCCATGCATCTGATATGCATGTCCAGTATGAGAACTCAGAGTATCAGTGGTTCCAGTTGCATAGTCATGTTTCATATGCTCCCGTTCCTTGAGTAAGTTAAGTTGATTAGTATTCTTAGCCTATCAAGCGATATTCAAAGACAAATGTTTCCAAGGGGGAGATATTGTAAGACCCCACAAAATTCTCTCATAGTTTGAGACATAGAGAGTGTTGAGTGGAGTGTTAAGCCAGCCCTAAAAGGTTGAGAAGTGTCTTCCCAAGTAAGAAGAATTTTAAAACGTGTAGAATTTCCCTAATATCACTTTTTTTCATGTAGAGAATTGAATAAGCTTTCTATCGATATCAAATTCTCCATAATCTGACACTCGAGCGAAGATTTAGAGCCATTTTAGTGAGACAGTGTGCCACCTAGCACTTTAGCGCATCGCGGAGCCAGCCAAAAGATCAATCGTCAAAATCCAGTGAGCCTCCACGCTTATGGCGCATCGCACCAAGTATTAATTTCAAAGTTGTCAATTTCCAATGCACCAACCCAATTCCTCCACGTCGCGGTGCCTTTCTAGTTCGCAAATAAGGTGAAAACGTGATTTCCACTGTGTCGTGCCATCAAGTAGTTTTACAATTGTCCAATTTCTAGTTAGCTGGCACAATTATGGTGCGTCGCACCAGCATGTAAAATTGGATTTTTTAGTTTAATTCCAAGGGCAAAAACAGTCATTTTTCTACCCCTATATATACTCCTTAACGCGGGATTTGGACTCATTTAACCCAAAAATACTAGTTTTCTCTCAAAGTTGTTCAAGAACAACATTTAGGGTTCCTAAATCAATACTTCAATCATCAAGATTCATCCGTTAACTTTTCAAGAATCCAGAAACCACGGTATGCAGATGTTGATTCTTGTGTCCCTTTCATCCAAGAAGTTCAAGAAGCCTTTTATAAATTTCAAAGAACTTATGTTTATGAGTTTTCATGATTCATGTTAATTGAAATTGGAGTTCATGCTATTATTGAGTTTTAATTCATGTTTTGTTGATGAGGTTTCAAGCTTTGACCCTAGTATGTGATATTCATGTGATGTTTATAACAAACCCTCTTCACTTTGCGTGGTTTGTTCATGTCAATTAAGTAAAGAAATTGTTGAATAAGCAAAGCATACTCCCAATATGTTTGATAAAATGCTCATGAGAAGGAATTAGAGTCATTATAGCATGTTAACTAGAAATCCCCAAATGTGTGCAAGCCCATGCATGCCAAGTGTTTGTTGAAAAGCCTTAGTGAATGAATTGTAACATGATAGCATGAAATTCCCCAATTATGTGCTCTTTGATACATTTTAAGACTTTAATACATGTTAAGTGTTTGATGCAAGATCTTGTTGAATGGAGTATGATCCAATAGCATGTCTCCCTATACTATCACATGTTTATGATTTCTAAATGCTTGAGGAGATGCTTTAGTGATTGTGATGGTGAATGAATGTCCATGGTATTGATAATTTAGGAGTGGTTATGCTGTACTTTTATGTTATCGAGTCCTGGGGGTATTTATACCCAACAATTTAGCTGTAGTCTAGAGCCAGTGTCCGTTTTCCCGATAATCTCAATCAAGCCATGATTCTTAGAACTCAGTGAGTTATAGAACTCTGTACTCTAAGACAGATAAAGAACTTAAGAAATCTCAGTAATCTCTATAATCTCAGTATATCTAATAATATAGCCTCAGTTTTGTACTTAGCTCAGATCGAGTAGTATTCGAATGTTCAGTGTAGGATTCGGTATCATTCAGTCAGATAACGAGATTCAGTTGTATTCCGTCAGATACAGAACCAAGTGAATTCATCTTAACTCAGTTAGATCAATTGAGAATTTTGATTAGTATCAGATTTAGTTCAGTTTAAGTTAAGAATTAGTTCAGAGTCTTTCAGTTGGGAGTAGGAGCTAGCACCGAGCGAGTGCAAGGATGGCGACTCCCTGTTAGAGAGGCAGAGTCGTTAGGAGCTATCCATGATAGCCAGAATTGTGTAACACGTTAGAAAAGGCTTATCACCCGCTAGATAGGCTTGACTATTATACTGCCTTAGGCTTGACTTCCTATGAGGGTCACCCGTTAGAGAGGCTTGACCAGAGAGGTCTTTACCCGTGGTATGGTATTGACACCCTTCTAGCAGGGATTACAGGTCTGACCTCACCAATTCAGATTTAGGGCATGTCAGTTAAGTGAGAACTCCTACAGTTGCAGTTTTAGTATAATTCTTCAGAGTAGAACTCAGAAATTAGGACTATCAAATATGATCATCTATCTGAGTAAGGAACTCAGATATTTCCATTGACTCATGGACCACCCCTAGATAGGCATGGTCCTATAAAGTTATTGAGTAATCTCATTATCAGATCCAGAGATCACCCGTTAGATAGGCTTGATCTCAGTCTCAGATTTGGTTGAGTAATCTCATTATCAGATCCAGAGATCACCCATTAGATAGGCTTGATATCAGTCTTAGATTTAGTTGAGTAATCTCATTATCATCTTTAGAGATCACCCGTCAGATAGGCTTGATCTCAGTCTCAGATTCAGTTGAGTAATCTCATTATCAGATCTAGAGATCACCCATTAGATAGGTTTGATCTCAGTCTCAGACTTAGTTGAGTATTGTCTTTATCAGATTCAGAGATCTTCCACCACATAGGTTTCATCTCAGACATAATCTTTTCTTATCATTGATAGTAGATTCAAGGATCATCCATTAGAGAGGTTTGATCTCAGATTCAGACAGTCAAGATTAGTAAGCTCAACTTCATTCATTGCTATGAGTAGATTCAGTTAATCAGCTCTAGTAGCATCAGTTATGGTACTTGTTCAACTCCGAGATCACTCGCCAGAGAGAACTGAACTCAACTCCAATACTCAGTTATCAGTATCAGATGATTCAGTGTTCATTGTCTCAGGCATTAGTAGTGAGTTCAGATGGAAGTAAAGTAGTATCCATGTTTCAGTATTTCGAGTCCCGATGATTTCAAATATGGTTCGTGCATTTATGCATGTTTTCTCATTCAGTACTCTCATGATTATTTGGTTAAGTAATTGTTCATGCATGAGCCTTTGCATTTAGCCTTACCTCATCCTCATACTTGTTTTATTCTTGTACTGATGCATTTGTGCTATGGTGTTTTATTTGACACCATATGTTCGGAGGCACGAGATCTAGAATACCTTTAGCAGCTCAGTCCCAGTCAACAGTAGTAGACATAGCAGTGAGTCCTCTTCAGTCGAGGATGATCCTTATTTTTATTATTATCATATCAGACTTACTTTATTTTCAGTAGACAGAGTTAGTTGGGAATATGTCCCATCAACTCCACAGTACAACAGTTTAGAGGCTTTTTGGACAGATGTATCAGTATTCAGTTTTCAATTTTGAGTATTTTTAGATGTTTTGAACCTTATGGCCAGTTTTTGCATTTATTATCTATATTATGCAGTGTTCAGGTACAGATAACAGTAGAGGGTTAGCTTATGATCCTTCAGGATCATAAGCACCGCGTGACATTCCAATTCTAGAAAATTGGGTCGTTACAGTCACCTTGTTCAACTGACGATAATCGATGCATATTTGAAGGGAACTATCTTTCATATGCATGAACAACACCGAAGCAGCCCAAGGAGACTTACTAGGATGGATAAAATCTTAGTCTAAGAGATCCTTCAATTACTCCTTAAGATTTATCAACTCAGCCAGAGCCATTCTACAAGGAGGGATAGAGACAGGACGAGTGTCCAGAATAAGATCAATCTCAAAATCAATTTCCCTATTGAGAGGAATTCCAGAAAGATCACTAGGAAAAAGTAACTCCCCGAGGCTACCCCTTGGAAGTCACACGGTGCTTGGGACTACAAGTAAACCCAAGCTAACCCATGATATTTATTAAACTCAGATCATTAAATATATAGGCTGAACTAGTATATAGATGAACAAAGAATAATCATCTTAAATCTTGAAGTAAAAATTTAATCTATAAAATACTTAAACAATCTTCGTGAAGCTTAAAACATTATCTATCAGAAAAGCCTCTACTACTAACTAAAGATCCATTGAGACTGACCCCAGCTAATCCGAATATCAAGATGAAACCAAATGATTGAGTACTAACATTTTTAAAAGATATCTAATAAACTTGGGCCCTTGAATTAAGAGGACTCACCACTCGTAAAAGTACAGGTAATGATGTTGGTGTCAATCGTGTCGTTGGGTACAGACACCAGAACTTACATTTTAAGACAATGTAGCACACAAACATATATATTGATCAGTAATTCTTGAATGTGCTAAGAATATGGGGGTGGATGCATACACAAAACAATGACTGATTAAATATTCAAGAGTTCAAATAATGCATGTTAAACGTAAATAACTCACTCTGAACTTGAGTACTATTTTAAGACTGCAAAATTATAAATCTTAAATAATGAAGCATATGAATAACTTAGTGAGTTATAATGCTTAGTTTCTTACAAATCTTTTCTTTTAATTGTGCTTATGGGAGATTACTCTTACTAACATAAACCATGTGATCTACCATGGAGTTCAATGTCTTACCTATGTTAGGGAGAGATGTCCTATCCTTGCCATCGGAAGTGAACCTTAACTTAAGTGATCACTATCATAACTTCATCCATATTGGGAAAAAACTTAACCTACATTGGCTCATAGTTTTTGGGAATTTAGTATATGCTCAACCGTATTTCCATCTCGATGCTAAATACTACTCCCAAAATACTTATATGCTCATACTTTAAGAAATCCACCTTAAATAGATAAGGGTTTATAGAATGAAAAACAAGTTATTTGTCTCTTCACTTTAAATCATACTCAATATGAACAAATGTGGATTTCATATCTTATCTTACGATCAAAAGATCAATCTTTTCGTTAAATCATATCATAAAACTTATCAATGGAGCTTAAGAGAATAATCTTCTTGTAATCTCAATACTTATACTTAGGACTTAAAAATTCATGCTTTAAATTCATTCAAATTCATAACAAAAATTCACGCTCAATAATCATATTGAAATCTTTCAACAATCACAATCAAGATAATGAAATCAAAATCACAATATGGATGTTATAAGTCAAAATATGAATATAAACAATTCTTGATGTACTTAAAGCCTTTAATCGCATGATAGTATCATAATTCAAGAATGTGGAAATTTTGATATGAACTATAATTAAAAATAAAGAAATTAAATCTTAAAAAACATGTATTTTCAACAGAAGTATGACAAAATATCCTTGTTCATAAACCCCACATACCTTATATTTCTTGACTTGGTGAAGAAAACTTTGACCTTGGAGTCTTGGGAGATATTCTTGAAAAGAAAGCCTAATCTTTTTCTTGAGAGGGGAAATAAGGAATTTGTGTTGTTTAATCGATGAAAAAGAGAAGAAAATAACGCCCTTAGTGGTTAATATGTCGTGGGTTGGGAGTTATAAGTAGTAAAAGACTAAAAAGCCATTGAACTTAACTTCTCAGAATTTACTCGCCGGTTGTTACGAGTTGAGCATATGACTTGTATGCATGGGTACGATTGGTCTTTGAGACTCATAAGCTTGGCAGCATCTAGGAGGGTACACACTGATCGACATACGAGTTGACAATATGACTCGTATCTCTATTATACACTCTTAGTCTACTCTTGTAGCTTGGACAAAAGCTTTTGGAGTCTACACTGATGAACTTAAGACTAGGCTTCATACGAATCGTACCCCACTTAAAGAATATCATTCACCTTTTCATACGTTAGAAGGTAAGCATCTTACCTTACACTAACTTGCGTACAACTTACTAGGTATGACTCGTACCTTACTCGATGAATCCTATTGTCAACTCGTACCTCTAATAAAAAGTTCACCATGCCATACTATTTTGGGTATGAGTCCCACACACGACTTATATGTTGCTCATACGAGTCAAGGGGTAAGTCGTATGATGGATAAAAACATTCTGAGATGGGTTATTAAAGAAAACCTTGAGAAACTTATTAACCACAGAAATGAATTCTAGAGAAGGACCTTTTGAGTTAGAATCTTTAACATTGATCAAATGATACAACTACCCCTTGGAGATCAACTTTTAGGCTCTAGGATAAGATATGAACCCTTCCTTAGGCACTAAATAAAACCCTTCCCATAAAATGACCGGTTCATTAGAGAATTTAAACAGGACTGTATAGGTCTGACAATCAAAGGAAGCATAGCACGAATGCAACCAATCCATTCCTAATATGACATCAAAGTCAACCATATCAAACTTTATCAAATCCACAAGAGTTTCTTTAGTACCAATACCTACCACACCCTCTATAGACTCTTTTAACAATCACAGAGTCTCCTAATGGGGTAGAAATAGAAAAGAGAACTGACTGACACTCAGGACCAAAACCAAAGTACACATCCACATATGAGGGCCACATAATAAAGAGTGTACCCTAGATCAAGTAAACAATACACATCATCAGAGAAAATTTACAACATACTAGTAACTATATCGAGAGATGCCTCAGAATCCTGGTGAGATACAATAACATATAACCGATTTCGTCCAGTGCTGGTACCAGATATAGAAGCAAAAGTAGAGACAACACCCTCCGGTGCAGGAGCAGATAAGGTAGTAATAGAGACCCTATTGGCCTAAGAATCCACTAGAAAGAGGCACTCATGCTTCATATGCCCAATCTGATCACATCTAAAATATTTGTTCCTCCCCTTCTCATACTGACCATGATGATGCTGACCACAGAGTCTACAAGGAGGGTAGGTTGGTACTAATTGCGCCCCACTGGACTGAGACTGGGCACCTTGTGCCATAGAAGAATTACCACTTTGAAGACATCTATCTCCTGATGGCCTCGAGTAGGGAGCACTAGCTGTAGAATAAGTGTTAGGACTCACCCAATTCTTCCACTTGGACCATTTACCACTATATTATTGGCTTCCACTAAGCTCAGAAAACCAAGACCTTTTACTCTGTCTATCATTAATCTAAACTTATTTCTTTTTATTTTTTGCCACTTGTTGTATATACACAACCAATCTAGAGATGTCCATATCTTTGATCAACAAAGCCGCCTTACTCTCAAGGACAAATTTGCGGGACAATCCCAAAGCAAACTCATGCATTCTAGCCCTTATTCTAGAAACTATCTCAGGAGCATACCTAGACAAATGATGGAATTTCAAGGCATAATCCTTGACAGATATCCTACCTTGCCTCAAATTCACAAACTCTTTTGCTTTTTCTTCCCTCAGCTTCTGAGGAAAAAATAATCTAGGAAGGCACTAGGAAAATCATCCCACATGGAAAAACCGGCATCCTCACCTCTCTATTGTTCCCACTTTTAATACCATTGGTACACCACATCTTTCAATTAGTAGGAAGAAAACTCAACACCTTCAACCTCTGAAGCATGCATGATCCAAAATATCTTCTCAATTTTATCAATGAAACTTTGAGGATCCTCCTCAACCTTTATACCTATAAACATAGGAGGATGAAACCTCATGAACTAGCCAACCCTTATGGCCTTAGAAAATGGAGTAACAGGAACACCACTCAGATTGAGAAGCTACCAACTGAGCTAGCATATGAATCGACTGATGAAACTCAGTATTTGTAATGCCAACTTAAGAAGCTAGAGGAGGAGGGATAGAGGGAACCTATGAAACTCTTGGAAAATTATGAATAGGATCCCTAGATCGGTTCTGGACTCTATATGTAGAGTGTGTCCCATAAACATTATCCTCAGTCAGGACGAAAGGGTTTGTAGGAACTTTAGATCTTCTAAGAGGTATGATCTGAAAAATGAGCAAATGAATAACAGAAGAATCCAAGACCTTAGACCCTATAGCTAAAAGTATGATAATAAGAAAGTGAAATATTCCTAAATGTCTCATAGCCTCTTTATTATAAGTGTGGCGCACTCCATGCCATAAAAGAGACCCTACTTGACATGAATTTGTAGACACCTAACTGACCATGATCCTAGCTCTGATACCAACTTGACACGACCTAAACCAGGGCCTTATTGTAAAAGACACCACAAGTCCAACAAGGGACGGAGGTCACCCCACTATAACGCCTTAGCTTCTGAAACCTGGACGCTACATGATGCTCATAATCTCGAAGGACCACAAGCTAACCCATGACTGGTACCTGCTGCAGTAACTGAATAATAATACTGTATAATGCAGAAATTTGGTGGAAACTTTCCATTAGGTTTAAAATTGAAATACAATTGTATAAGGTGTAACAATACCAAAACCAAAACAACTGTATGAAAATACTCTAGTCTAAAAAGTGAATAATCTGTCTGAACTATAGAGTTGATGGGAAAATCCCCCAACTAACTCCATCTACTAAAATACTAAATCTAATGTAATAATAGATTAACGAACATCCTTAAATGATGAGGACTCACTGCTAAGTCTACTATTACTGGCTGAATCTGAACTGCTAAGGGTGCTCGGGAACCCATGCGTCTAAATCTATGGTATAAGACACCATAACACAAGAAAAATATACGTCAGTACGTGGTAATGTACTGGTATGCTAGACGAGGCAAGGCTAAATGCAAGGGTTCATATGCATGAGCATAAAAACTAACTGAATAACACAAGACTACTGAATAAGGATTCATGCATGAAATCATAAACTGTAACTTAGGTCATATTATCACTGGATAGTGAGTTCTAAATACTGTCTAACAGTTATCTGAGTTTACTAATATTGTAATACTAATAACTAGATCTCCTAGTACTATATTACTGATGACTGCTGTGGGGTTGATCCTATCTAATGGGTGACCCAAAAGATTAGTCCTATCTGAAGGTGATCCCTAAATTCATTAATACTGATGCTGATTGACTATAACTAATAGTCCTAAGTCTTTATTGAGCTGAGTGACTATATCTGATAGTCTTGATTTCTAATATTCTGAACTGAGTTCTATTTTGAAGACTGAAACTAAAACTAAAACTGTGGGAAGTAATCTTATAACTGACATACCTCAAATCTGAACTGATAGGATTGTAACCTAGCTAGAAGGGTGTCAGTACCATGCCACGGGTAAAGTCACTGCTATGGTCAAGCCTATCTGACGGGTGACCCTAAACAGAAAGTCAAGCCTAATCTAACGGGTGACCTCTGGGAGGTAGCCAAGACTTAATATGATTTGTGATCCCTCATCCTATGCTATCTACATAGTTATAGAGTACAGGGACTGCTACTAACAACTCTGCCTAACTGACGGGGAAGCCATCATCCCTGCTCTTGCTCGGTGATGAATCCTACTCCCATCTGAATAGACATAGAGTTAAATCATAGAATGTACTGGACTGGGCTAAATCTGTTACTGATTATGTTACCTGACTGATCTAACTTAGTTTACTGGGTTTCATTGACTGATGGAATACGTAAATTCTATTATCTGATTGAATACTACCGAGTTTTTAAACTGATTACTGAAATTGGATTGGATAGATACTAAGATTACTGAGTTTTCCTAAGTTCTTTAACTAATTGAGTTTTACTGAGTTCTAAAACTGACTGAGAGTACTACTGAACATAACATGACTAAGACTTCTCCGTAACTAACACTAGCTCTAGGCAAATACCTAAATTATCGAGTATTAAATACCCCCAGGACTCGATAGCATGGTTAATATAAAATACGACAAATTTTAGAATAACATGACAATAGTCTATCATTCACAATACAATCAATGAGTCATTTCTTCATACACTTAGCATGCATTAACTTGTACATAAATAGGGATCTCATGTTGACATGCTATAATGGCACTAATTCATTCACATAGGCATTTTATCAAAAATATGGGGAACATGCTTTGGTTATACAACAATTGCTACGTCTAAGTATCATGGCTACATCAATAAACTTGAAACTTGAAGGGTTTATCATGAGCGTCATGCAAATCATCACATACTAGGATCAAATCTTAGAACTAGAAATCTAAAACATGAATCAATACCCAACAACAATACAAACATGAACTTCAATTCAGGTAAATCATGAAAAACTCATAAATACACAATCTTGTACTTTGAAAAGAGATTCTTGGGCTTCATGGATGGAAGAGACCTATGAATAAACATCTAACATACCTCAATTACCTCAATTCGTGAGTTTCTTGGAGTACTTGGGGAGATTCTTGGGATTGACCTTGATTTCTTAAGACTAGGGTTTGCTAATTTAAGAGAGAGTGCTTTTATTCTTAAGGAATAGTGAACATAATGAGCAATTTTAGCTATTAAGGGTATAAATCCTGTATTTAGAATGATTGAGGGCTTTGGGAAATTACCAAATATCCCTAAAATTAAATAACGAAACATGAACAAAAATACCAATTTTACATGCTGGCGTGACGCAGTGAAATCATGCCAACTCACTGGAAAATGGATGACTAGGAAATTGGTTGGTGGCACGATGCAGTGGTATCGCGTTGCCACCTTGGATACGAACTGGAAGGGCACCGCAACATGGTGGAATCTCATTGGTGCACTAGAAATTGACAATTCTTAAATTGAGCCTTGGCGCGATGTGCCAATATCGCGGAGGGTCACTGGTTTTTGACAAATGCCATTTTGGCTGGCTCCGCGATGCGCTAAGTACCAGGTGGTACACTATCATACTAAAATAGCTCTAACTCTTCGCTCGAGTGTCGGATTTGGGTGAATTTTATGTTGATGGAAAGCTTATTCAGAATCTTGAAAATTTCACATGTATAAAAGTGTATTCATCTTTAAAGCAAGTCTTTAACATTTTTGGGATGAATTTAAGCTAGGTAAAAGTACGAGGTGTTACACCCGCTATCCAATCCAACCACACAACAACCATAACACAATCAAATTGTAACCAAATCTGTAACCAACCTAATAACATAGCATACCCAAGTCCACAGTTTGTACATGGAAAACCTCCAAAAATAATATAAGAATATCCGGTCGGGGCATTCCCCCAACCATAGCCAAAACGAATATCCAAGTCTAAACCAAAAAAGACATAAGAAAACTCAAACAAGAAATAAAGCCTTCTTCTTTATGAAAGCTAACCACCTGAAGTCACCATAAGATGATCTCGAGTCCAATCACTAAATAGGAGTTTATGACCAACATCTGCAATGTTTGGGAATATAGCGTCGAGGACAGTTAGCGGTTGGAGCACTAGCATGTAACTTAAGAATAAGGATAAAATAGTGCCATTATTCAAAACCAAGTCAAACTATCATATGCAACCACATTAATATACATAGACATATATGTAGATATATATAGATACTTAATATGCTGAAAAAGAGAACAAGGCTTAGCACGTATTTTGAAGTACCCAATCATGAGACATGGACTGGAGGACAAAACAAAAGTAGAAGTCATCAAACTTAGGGTTACTTATGGTAAATTTGTTAAGACACAATTAACAAGCACCCACATATGAATACCATCCCCTAAAACATATATAAACACAAGTTTAAACAAGAGTAAACAATACTCAACACTATACATCAAAACCCTAAACATATGTTTTCAAGTCCACTATTTACAAGTCAAAATCAATGTTTAAAACACATGAAATTTTGAACTAACAAGGAGGGCAGATTTACATGACTTATACATGGATAATTCACGAAGAGATTCTTGGTCTTCAAGACCCAAGATGGTCTTCTTGATGAATCCTAGCTCCAATCTTGTTAGATAAGTTTTGGAGAGTGTTTTGGAATGTTTTTAATCCCTCCAGGTGAAGAATAAGAGACTAAATAGTGTTATAGGGATTTGGTATTAAGGTTTTTGGGGTGGGAAATGTCTAAAATATACTCATCTTACAAGCTAAAAAACACATACAAGAGGATACGACTTATCCTCCATAAATTGTACCCGAGGGTACGACTGGTACCCTTAAGTCATACCCTAGACATCTCTTTAGACCCTATAATAACCATCATAGGACTAAAAATGAACCACACATATCTTAATATGTGTCTCGTACCTTATAGAATTGTACCTTGTTTAGATCTATGAGGCCAACTTTGGGCACAATATGACTTGGCATCACACACCGTGTAATATACCTTACGACTAGTATGATGCTTAGTCGTTAAAGAAACCAACCCAAAATACTGACTAACATACGAGAAAGGGAACCTAACCCATACCCTAACATATGAATAATACCTTATAGTCGAATGTCGTTTAGAAAATCCAACTTATGCAATTTTTCTAAGAGACCAAAGCCACATTGTTTCGTTAAACTAGAATTCACACTTGATGAATTTTGTGAATAGCTAGAGATATTAAAGAGTTTGTAAGACAATTCTCAGATGATCTTCTTGTTCATCCTCACCCTAATAATAAATGAGGGTGCAATTTATGAAGACTTTAATGAGCATATCCAAGTACTACTTGAACACCCTACTCATCAAGTTCATAAAAGCCAGAGGAGAATTTATTAGTCCAAAAGCCATAACAACAAATTCAAAGTAACCATCTTAAGATCTAAAGCCTGTTGTTGGAATGTCACCTTATTTGACTCTATGTTAATGATAGATTTATCTTGGTCTATCTTCAAGAAACATTTTTGACCTTGAAGTTGGTTGAATGAGACATCAATCCTCGAAAAGGGATACTTATTTTTTGTTATAACCTTGCTCAATTGATGGTAGTCTATGCATATTCTGTGATAAACTATCTTTCTTATGCATGAAAAGAACTGTAGCACCCTATAACGAAATGTGCCTAATAAAACCTTTGTCTAGAAAGTAATTTAATTTTTCCTTCAACTCTTTAAGTTCAGTTATAGCCATTTTATAGGGTCAAATTAAAATTAGTTGGGTGTCTAGAAGGATATCTATTCTAAAGTCAATTTCCTATTTGGGAGGAACTCTAGTAGATCTTCAGTAAATACTTCTAGAAATTAGTTTACCACTGGAACTAACAAAAGAGATGGGCTCATATTTTTAATCCTTAACCCAAATGAGATGGTAGATACACCCTTTTGAGATCAACCTTCAATCTTTAAGGTAATAGATGAATCGATACACAAGCGTTGAGGCACTACCCTTCCACTCTATAACTGGTTCATTTGGAAACTAGAATTGGATTACTCTCTTACTACAATCTATAGAGGCATAGAAAGAGTGTATCTAATCCACACTATGAATGACATCAAAATCTACCATGTATAACTCTACGAGAACAATTGAGGTGGTTTTCTGGGAAACAATAATAGAGGAATTTTGGTATACCCATTTAGCTATGACAAAGTCACCAACTGGAGTAGAGAATGTGAAAGGTTCTGAAAGAATTTTGGGACTAACATCAAAGTCTATTGCTATATAGGGAGTTACAAAATAAAGTGTGGCTCCAAGATTTATTAATGCATATACATAAATATGGAAGACCTATAATGTACATGTGACTATGTCTGGGAGACCCTCCTGATCCTATCAAGTTTGAACATATCCTCAAAAACACCAGACACAAATTTGCTCATGAGGGCCTTAGAATCAGCAACCATAGTTGGAGCATACCTTACCAACTAGGTAAACTTATATCATGTCTCAATTTATAGGTCATGATGGAACCTACTTTACACTTCCAGTAGGTAAGATAAAATCATAATCTAAAACTATACTTATTAGGTTAATAGGTTGAATATGGCGTGAATGCTTGAAATAAGCAAGTAAAGGCTTAGAAGCAATAAATCATGGAAAAATAATAATAAGGTGTAATGTATATAAGAGAAATAATAATATCCCATGAACTAGTAGTTTTAGTACAAGATCCACTAATACAAAAGAATATGAGTAATTTGATATGAAAATGTACATATATCTCAAAAATCAAAGACTAGAAAGAATAAAAGAAGGAGAAAAGGTCAACAAAAACTCTGATAGCTCACCCTCTCTCTAAAGTTTGACCAACACAAACCTTGATGTCAATAGCATCATCTAGTGCTTGGATTTGCATCAAAAAGGTATATAAGTGTAGTATGAGTACCAAAGTAATGGGTACTCAATAGGAATCATCGGTTGACTAAGCAAAATCATAATATAAATATAATAAAATACAAGATGAATAAGCTAAGTTAAGGTAAGAGGGAGAACAGGGAATAACACTCCAACACTATAAATAAATAATTGAAATGATACTAATAATATAGAATAGTACAACTACATCTATAAACTAGACCCCATAAGCTAGAAAGTCCAGTTAGAAGTGTCATGGCAGTCTCATTTTTTTTTTCCTAAATTGAGCCAAAAAATGTGAAGAACAGGTTGAGGTTGGGAATGTTTATCAAACCACTGTACCTACTAGATGAATTAGTTCTTCTTCATAAAATTGTCTATGATCAGGAGAAAGGTATCCTTTTTAAAGTAGGTACATATTAGTATAACTCAGTACCATATAATCGTAGATAAACATCCATGCGAACAACTTTGGAAAAGGATAAATGTGGCTCTCATTAAACTGAGGATTCTCAAAACAAAGAGAGGGACCTGGTCCTATCTCTCAAGTTAGATCAAAATTAGTGTACTTTGATAATCATAAATTTGATCTAAAAAGTCATACGCCATTTCTCATTTGAGCAAAAGCTATCAATTCATAACAATGTGAAGAGTCACACCTTTTAAAATCAAACACATCATTTTAAAAAGCCACCTTTTAAATTAAAATAATTGCCTTTATTAACTAGCAATTCGAATTCTTTTTAGCAAATCAAATTCTTTTTATTTTATTCTCTTCAAAAATTAACTCAATTTATCTTCTTCAATCATCCTTGATCTCAAAACTAAACTAGTACCTTTCACTTTCTCTCACAAAATTTTTAATTGACTTATATTTTCCTACTCTCTCGACCCCTGTTAATGACCTTAAAGTTTATAAAGTCCCAAAAAATAAATTTGAACAATTCCAAATCAAACTTTCTATTCCTTTAACATAAAAAACCATAGAAGACATCTCCTTAAATCCTCAATAAGAACCTGTGTTAAATCTACCTTCTAAATCCCCTCCGAAAATTCTAGAACACCTAAATGAAATTGTCTCCACTGAAACTTCGTCAACCATCAAAATATTTTTGCTGAGTCAATCATTATAGAGGATCTAAATCAAGGTTTTGATTCACCAATTGAACATGAAATATCGCAATCCAAAATTCCCTCTTCCTTAAAAGAATCAAAATTACTTAAAGACTCTCAATCCCTATTTTCTCTAAAGAACCAGAAAATACAAAACTCCTAGGAACCCCATAAGTACCTTATTCCCTTACTCCCTATGAGTCAAACCCTATTTTTTCCAAATTATATGATAAAGAAATACCAATAAAGAGGTCTGATCTTTCTAGCAGTGTAAATTGGGTAGATGAAAAATTATTACTTCTAGCATATAATCCTAAGGAAAACTTTGTTAGTGTAGAGAAACACACAGTAGGTGAAAAGGATGAGGATACAAAGGATACAGAAATTATGCTACCTCTAAATACGGAGGATGTAGAGGATGAGGAGGAATGACCTCTAAGGTTGTTTATGATGAAACAAAGAGGTAGCAAAGGCAAAGAAAAGATGGTTGATAGTGGTGTAAAAGTTACTAGATTATACTCTACTAGGATATCTAAAATGAATTTATTAGTAAATGCTATAAAGTCTAGCAAGTCTTCTACTACTAAAAGAAGAAAACTGAAGAAAGTTGTTGTAGTAGAGAGGGAGAATGTTGAAAATAAAGAATTTAGTGAGTGTGAGGACTTTGATCCAAATGTTTCTGTTATAACTAAGAAAATAAGAAAAGAAATTCACGTTGCAGGAAGAACCAGATCCTCAAATTCTAAGTCTAGTAGCCCTACCAAAAGAAAAAAACACTATATTGTTAAAAAGAAAAAAAGTCACTTAGGGATCTAGTCCCAAGAAGAGAAAAGTTATTGAAGAAGAACTAGTAGTGATTCCAAAAGGATAAGAAAGGAGGAAAAAAATAAGTCAGCATCTAGAGAAGAAATAAATGTGATCTTGAAAACCTAGAAAGTACCATCGGGTACAATTTTTGATCCCAGGATTTATGAGAAACCTGGCATGGTAGATTTTGTGGAATATGTCAAACACCATCAATGGTTACACCTTCTATAGGAACCAACTCTCATTGGTTTTGAAGAGAGAGTAAGAGAATTCTATTCTAAAATGGACTTATTATATGATAAGTTAAGCTTGATTGACAGGTGTAAGGAAAAGAAATAAAGATAGATGAAGAGGTACTTGGAATGATTCTAGATATGCCTATATAGGTGTGAGGACTATTGTCAAACAAAAAACCTCAACTGCGTTCATGATTGAAGCTTCAAAAGTGCTAGGGACATCAATAGCTGGTGTGAGAAAGAAATTTCTCACAAGTGAATATCAGTTAGTGTTTGAATTTGTGAACAATGTTCTTTTGCCCAAGTAAGAGAATAAGACCGTTGCCTCTGTTGCTAATTTGTTCCTACTTGGGTGTTTGAGAAAATTTGAGCTCATAAGTCTGCCTTATCTAATATTAGAGAACATGCATAAGGTCATTCATGAGAGGGAATAAAAAAATAGGATAATTTATTTGTACTTCTTGAACAATGTTTTTGACTACTTTGGAGTGGTTGGGACTAAAGGAACTCCTAAAATATTCAAACAAAATTTTAGTCTAACAATAATGTTGGAGAATAAATGTATAGAGGGAAATACGAGAACTATTTCCCAAGTGTCAGATCTATTGGCTGCTGATGATAATCTAAGTAAGGAAATAGAGGACATAAGGATTAAGTTAGCTACAAAGGATGCTGAGATAGTGCACCTGAAGAAGTAAAATAATAAGTTATCCTTTGAGGGACCTGGTGCTACTGAGGAACTTGCAGTAGAAAATGCAAAGCTGCAAACCAAGGTTGCAGAACTCACTATTGAGGTTCTAGGGTTGAATGTTGAAATTAAAGACCTCACTAAGAAGCTACTAAATTCTCATCCTGCAGAGAGTTCTAGAATGGAGTTGTTGCTCAAGTCCTTCACCCCTAAGCCCTCCTCTAGCTAAGTCCTTTCATACTTTTGTCAATTTGTCATCCCTGTGTTAATTTCAAATTCTTGATTCTAATATGGCTTTTGATGAATTAGAATTGTATGTTAATTCTAGTATGCCTGTAATGGTACTGATCTAACTTTGAAATTAATGAATCCTTTTTCCTTAAGTGTTCTATTTATCTCATCTTTATTTTTAAGGTTGTTATTCATGCTAGCGTTGCCTCAGTGGCCATGAGTTAACTCACTTATGCTTATTTTACTTTTGTTTTATTGTTATCACTTTTTAATAATGCCAAAAGGTAGAATACTGAATTCATGTAGTAGGGACCAGGTGTGTTGTATGATATGATGATATGTTAAGGACCAGGTACCATGTGCATATGTATTGAACAAATATTGAGAGTAATGATGATGTCATATTGACAAAGGGAAGAATATTTAATATGATAGGTGGAACAATAAACTGAATGCACTCTAAAACATAGTTAATAAAGCTTGATGTCAATTGATAATAACGAACTAGGTCCCTAAGTTGCATTATATATTGATAAGGGAAGCAAGTTTTATAATGATAGGGGGGATATTCACTGACAGTGGTGGTAATCATTCTGACTGAATAAGGCGAATAAATTTTATGCTCTAAGTTTTGTGGTTTGTGATCATCAAAAAGGGGGAAAATTTATGTATCTTTTTTCAATGATAATCAACTAACAACAAGAGACCAAGTCCATAGGTCATCATAGAAATATATACCTATCACATGACCTATATGGTTTTGTCATCTAGTATAAAAACCTATGTAGGTGAGATGTTTACTAGTATGGAAACTTGGCCCTATCAAATTTCCACCCTAATTATTATTCAACTATAAATAGAAAAGAATGCTTCTGAATTGATGAGTTTTTGCTAATTAGAATATAAAAGAGGTAAGAAAGCAAAAACTCAACTTTGAAACATTGCTCAAGTTCTTAGTTTCTATATGTACTGAAAGAGTGAGTGTTCATGAGTCAAGTCATGGTTTGTAATTGAATTACTTATTTTATAAGAGGAATGTTTTCTTTGTGTTCTTGAGAGTTCTTAGGTAGAGTAACTTGAGTTTGATATTGGTTAGAGTTGATTAGTATCAATGTGAGTTCTTGGCAGAGTAGATAAGGTAGGTTCTTAATAGAGTTGTTACAAACTAGTTGACCCTAGAGTAAGGTCCAAATTCAGCCTGTAATAAAGAGTTTGATTATAGTGAGTTGTTGAGTGCTTATGAGGGAAAGCCATGGTTTTTCCTTTCTTGAGAAAGGAGGTTTCCACATTAAACCATTGTATTCTTTACTTTCCTTTAAAGTTTTAGTTTCTTTGTAATTTACTTTTAGATTGCCTGTGTCTAACTCTAATGGCCCTGGTCCTCTAAAGTGTGGCACATCCCATTTGCGTTTCAACACTTATGCTTCTTGTCAGTTAAATCCCCATGAGAGGAATTACCCTAACCATGATTTTGGAGTTGTCCGTGGTTGTTTTTCATTGAAGTTATGGAGGTACTACTTGTATGGAGTCGTTTGTAAGATTTTGTCTGATCATCAAAGCCTTTAGTATATCTTTACCCACATAGATTTTAATATAAGGTAGCGTTGTTTGTTTGAGTTGCTTAAGGATTATTATTTTAATATTATCTATCATCTGGGCAAGGATAATATGGTTGTGGATGCCTTTAGTTTGAAGTTAACTAGCTTGGGTAGCTTGGTACATCTAATGACCCAGGATATGCTTTATTCTAAGAGATTCGATCTCTTTCTACCTAAATAATTAGGATTTTTATTTCAACACCTGGGTGTATTTTGGCATTCGTAGAGGCTAGGTCATCCTTGATGGAGAAAATTTAGGCCCATTGGTGTGATGATGTTGGGTTGAGAGTAAATCAGGATAAGGTGTAAAGTGGTAAGGGTAAAGAATCCTCTTTTGATATAGATGGTGTCTTGAGTATTGATGGTGAGTTTTTGTGTCAATAGTGGGTGATTGGGTTTGATTGATTTTTGAGAAAGCTCATCGTTCTAGGTATTTTATCCATAGGAAGTGACTAAGATGTTCTATAATTAAAGACAACATTACTAGTGGGGTTGTATGAGTAAGGATTTATCGAATGTTGTAGTTCCTTACCTATGTTATCAGTAGGTGGAGGCCAAGCATTTGAGACCTGGTAGTTTACTTTAGAGGTTACCCATTCACAAGTGGAAATGGAAACAGATAACTATGGAATTTATGATTAGGTTTCATCGTACATCTCATGATTCTGATAGTATTTGGGTAATCATAGATCGATTGACCAAATTTGCTCGTTTTATTTTGGTTCAGGTTACTACAGTTTTGCAAGGTTGGCCTATATCTATATTCGTAAGGTAGTTCTATTCAGGCTGTGCCAGTGTCTATCATCTGAAATTGAGGTTAAATGTTAAAATCTCACTTTTGGAAGACATTTTAGGAAGAGTTGGTTACCTAAGTTAATTTTAGTACAACTTTTCACCCACAGACTATTGGTCAATGGAGCTGGCTATTTAGGTTTTGGAAGATATGTTACGCTCTTGTGCCATGGTTTTTTTGGTAAAGTGGGAGAGACATCTAGCTTTGTCAGAGTTTTCATATAATAATAGCTACCATTCCAATATTAAGATGGCTCCTTTCTAGGCTTTGTATGGTAGGCATTATATTTTTTTAGCTTGTTGGTTCTAGGTTTTTTAGATTAGTCCATGTGGTATAGACATGCTTCATGAATCTTTGGATGGAGTTTGGGTCACTCAGGATAGACTTCAAACAACTCAGAGTAGTGATGTGCTATAGAAATATAATACTGTTGATGCTTTAAATGAGGAAGATATGCAAGTTTCTAAGGTTATTTTGTTGGATATGATGCGTTTTGTGTATATTTTGCAGAAAACCTTATTTTGGATGCTAAGTTTGTTAAAAAGATGAAAAAGGTGTTTTTTGCTACATTTTGGAGAAACTATGAATATTTGAGACACTTTCCAGCTTGTACATCATCAATGCATGTTCGAAAATTGAAGAAGGGCTGAAAAGATTACTCTCGACACTTACTAAGTCAACATGTTGACCACAAGTAGGACCTACAGACCGAAATGGGCAAAGCAAGTGCCAAAAGTTTAATATCCTGATAGATGACCTATAGGATTTTTTTCATCCTTTACCTGTGCTTACCCTGCTACTCGCAGGCACTACCTGCGCCCAGAGTCAGGGAGAAAGTGCAGACCAATGTGGTTGTTATCATTGGGGATTATTTGATTAAGGGTTGGACTGATGTTTTAAATATGGCCAGTTAGGACATATGCTCAGAAACTATCTAGTTGGTAAGGGTGCTTTGAGAGAGGTCAAAACTTTGGTTGATTCATCTTTTGCTTCTGTGCCCAGTGATACGGCTTTATCATCTACCCTTATTTCTGGTACCAGTACTGGCTAGAATAGGTTATACGTTCTTTCATCTTGGGAAGAATCTAAGACATCACCTTATGTTATTATTGTTACGTTACAATTCTTCTTATGTGACCTATGCTGTTTATTTGATCCGAGGTCTACTCTTTTCTATGTGACTTCATATGTGGTTGTGTGTTTTGGTTTTGATCCTGAGGTTATTTTGGCTCCTTTTTCTTTTTCTACCTTAGTATATGACTCGATTATGGCTAAAGGAGTCTATATAAGGTTTACGGTATCTCTGGTAGCAAGCAAACTTTGGTAGTTCTGGTTGAGCTGTACATGATGGATTTTGATGTTATTCTTGGGATGGATTTTTTATAATTTTTTTAGCCTTCTTAGATTGTCTGACTCATAAGGTTGTCTTTAGATTCCTTGGAAAATTGGTTATAGAGAGGGAGGTGGTTCCCTAGCTCTTAGGGGGGAGGTTTATGTCTTATCTTAGATCTTAGAGATTAATCTCCCAAGGTTGTATTTATCACTTGGTCTGAGCTGAAGATTCTAAATCGGATGGTCTTTTCTATTCACTTGGTTTCGGTGGTAAGTGAGTTTCATGAGGACTTCTGGATAATCTTGTTGGTGTTCCTCCGGATAGGGAAATCAAGTTTGGTGTTGATTTGATTTCAAAAACTCGTCCAATATTTATTCCTCCTTATAGAATGGCTCCGACTGAGTTCAGGGAACATAAGGAGAAACTTAAAGATGTTCTAGATAAGGGGTTTATTCGTCTTAGTCTATCCCTGTGCGGTGCGCTGGTGATTTTTTTTGCATAAGAAGGATGGTTCCCTCCGGATATGCATTGACTATTGACAATAGAATAAGATAATAGTTAAGAACAAGTATCCTCTTCCAAGGATAGATAATTTATTTGATCAATTGCAAGGTTCCAAGTTCTTTCTTAAGATAGATCTTTGGTCTCGGTATCATCAACTTAAGATTAGGGAAGAGGATATCCCTAAGATGACTTTTCATACTCGGCATGGGCCTTTTGAGCTCTTGGTTATGTCATTTAGTTTGAAATGCCCTTGAGGCATTTATGGATTAGATGAACAAGGTTTTTTGGCAGTTCTTGGATCATTTTGTTATGGTGTTCATTGATGACATCTTGGTGAATTCTAAATGTGAGGTGGATCATGTCAATCATCTGCGTGTGGTCTTGCAGACCTTGAAGGAACAATAGTTTTATGACTAGTTCTCCTAGTATGAGTTTTGGTTTAATGTTGTAACTTTTCTTGGTCATATTATTTCTAGTGAGAGGATTATCGTGGATCCTCAAAAGGTGGTTGTGGTTAAAAGGTGGCCTAGACCCACAACTCCAATCGATATTCAGAGATTTTTAGGTTTGGTCGGTATTATAGGTGGTTTATGGAAAGCTTTTTCATGATAGCTGCTCATTTGACTAATTTAACTAAGAATAAGGTAAAGTTCTCTTAGTCAGAAGCATGTGAAGGGTGTTTTGAAAATCATAATGATAAGCTAACTTTGGATCCAATTTTGACTTTGCCTAAAGTTAACAAGGGATTCATGGTTTATTTTGATGCGTCTTGTGTGGGACTTGGCTGTGTTTTGATGTGGAAAGGAATGGTAATTGCCTATTCTTTTAGGCAGTTGGAGGTGCATGAGAGGATTTATCCTACTCATGATTTTGAGATATTGGCGGTGGTTTTGGCATTGAAAATCTGGCGGCATTATTTGCATGGAGTGCACATGGACATCATTTTTGATCATAAGAGTCTACTGTACGTGTTCACTAAGAAGGAGCTAAATCTCAGGCAAAGAAGATGGTTGGAGCTTCTCAAGGATAATAATATGAGTCTTTACTACCACCCAGGTAAATCTAACATGGTTAATGATGCTCTTACAAGGTTTCCCATAGGGAGTTTGGCTCATGTGGAGAAAGGAAAGTAGGAATTGGTGAAGGATCTTCACTGCTTAGCCAATCTTGGAGTTTATCTCTTTAACTCCAAGGATGGTGGGTTAATGGTTCAAGAAGTGGTTAGATCATCTCTTGGTTCAGAGATCAAGGAGAAGAAAATGTTAAATCCGATCTTGATGAAAATGAAGAGTGATGTAGGTGCGTAAAAGATAGTAGTATTTGAGATCAATGGTGATGGTTTTTACGGTACCAAGGGAGGTTGTGTGTTCTTAATATCAACGGTTTGTGGCAAAGGGTTTTGGCTGAGGCGCATAAATCACGCTTTTTTGTTCATCCCAGTTCCACAAAAATGTATCATTATCACAAGGAGATATGTTTGTGTAATGGTATGAAAAGGGTTGTGTCTAATTTTGTAACCAAGTGCATGGTGTGACAACAAGTCAAAGTTGAGAACATGAGGCCTGGTGGGTTGTATAAAAAAATTGAGTTACCCGAATGGAAATAGGAAGTAATCATTATGGATTTCGTTACCGATCTTCCTTAGTCTCGCAATCAATTTGATTTGACTTAGGTCATCATGGATAAGATAACGAAGTGTGTTCACTTCTTGCTAGTAAGTACTATGCGAAGTTGTATTTTAATGAGATAGTAAAGATGTATGGGGTACCTATTTTGATTATCTCTAATCGTGGTATGTAGATCTTATCTTACTTCTGACAGTCTTTTCAGAATGGATTGGGTACTAGGGTGAGTCTAAGTAATGCTTTTTATCCACAGATGGATGGCCAATCGAAGAGAACTATTAAGATATTAGAGGATATGATTGGGTCATGTATGATTGACTATTGTGGTAGTTAGGTTAACCATCTACCTTTGGTAAGTTGCTTACAACAATAGTTACCATTCTAGTAGTGCAATAACCCCTTTGAGGCATTGTATGGTAAGAGGTGTAGATCTCCTATTGGTTGTTTCGAGCTTCGTGAGGTGGATATGGTCCATCTGGATATGATCTATCAGGCTATGGAAAAGGTGAGGGTGATTTACGATAGGCTTAAGGCTTACCAAAGTCTCCAAAAGTCCTATGTGGATGTATGGCATAGATACTTGGAGTTTGAGGTTGGGCATAAGGTGTTTCTAAATGTATCTCCTAAGAAAGGAGTGATGCAGTTTGGTTAGAATGGGAAGCTCAGTCCCCGGTTTATCGATCCTTATGAGATTTTGCAGAGGGTAGGTAATGCGACATATGATGTGGAGTTGCCTTCCAATTTGACCTCAACTTATTCGGTATTTCATGTATCTATGATGAAGAAGTGTCTTGGTGATCCTTGTTCTGTGGTTCCTTTAGAGGGATTGGGTATCTTGGATTCTCTGATTTATGAAGAGGTCCAGGTCGAGAACTTGGATAGGCAGGTTCGTCGATTACGGACCAAGGATGTGGCCTCAGTTAAGGTTCTACGGTGGAACCGCAAGGTGGAAAGGCTACATGGGAAACGGAGGAGGACATGAAGTCCAAGTATCCTCATTTGCTTCCTGGGATTCATGCAGAAGGTATGTGTTCTTCAAGATACTTTTGTTTTCAAACATTGTTAAAGCAGATATTAATATCTTTGTATCTGTGTTTTCCAACTCAGTTAAAGGTTAGATTGATATTTGATAATGCAAATGAATTGTGCTTGTGGTTACCCAACCTGGTACGTTATTCTGGGAGAAATGTTTCTAGTAGGGGAGACTGAAACACCCTAGGTTTCTGGACCTTAGATAATTTCATGGATTTTTTTCTCTGGACGGGATATGACTAGGTGAAATGACTCTTACACTGAGATAGGAGTGGTAAGGGTTAGTAGTACACTGACCAGTGTTGGTTGGTGGGTTGGATTTGGTTTCTAGAATGGATATGACTTGGGTGGTACGTGTCACACCTCAAATCCCATTGGGGCGGACAGGAACCCATAGTTGTAAAGGCCCGAGAGCACCAATCTATGACCTTGTACATCTTATGCATGTAAATGTGATAGCCAAAGGTTTTGCCAAATATGATACAATGCATCGATGAGAATAACCAGGTGGCCAAGCACAAAATTATAAATACAAGACTTGGTTGTTGGGGACACAAAATCTAAGAGACAAGATACTACGATGCTTAATTTTACATTGGTATACAAAGCCTCTAAAAGATATATAGACAGTTAAGGTCAAAACAAACCCCCTCCTTACTCTTACAAAATATATTAAATAAACTCGAAAAGTCCCGAATCAAACTGGAGCTCACCAGTAGTCACAGGATATCCTTGCTCCTACTGGGGAGATGTATTAGCTGAAGTACTTTCGTTGCAGCATGAAATACAGGTCCCCCATGTGGGACATCAGTACGTAAATATGTACTGAATATGTAAGGATGAAGGTACTACACATGATACAATAGCTCGATAGAAATTAAGTACAAGTATATAAATAGTACTAGTAGACTACCTTTACATATACTTGTGGGATTAGGTACATTATATTCTTTTCTTTATTTTACGATTCTTACTTCATAGTCTTTGTAACCCATATAATAGAAATGACCAGCTGATCAGTTCTAAATACACAAATTAGGATCGGCCCATGCTAGGCTTACGCCCCTAAGCTGCCACAAATGTATAAATAGATTGGGATCAGCCCATGCTAGGCTTTACCAATAAGATGACACACACATATAAAGGTATCGGTATCGGCCCATGCTAGTCTTATGCCCCTGAGCTACCACCTGTACAATTAAGATTTATGTTACACAGTTTATTTATACTTTGAGATTATTTCTTTGATGGTCATAACATTTTGGTACCTTTGAAAATTAATCTACCAATAAGAGACATGTAAATAAACACTTAATGCAATGACAAAGAGATATGGAGGATATTGTATACGAATGAAATGTTTAAGAGATAAGAATAACATACGGGTCTTATTTGACATAAAGGAGAACTCTTGAGACTTGCAAGTGAATGTGAAAATGCAGAATTGATAATAAGCACTTGGTAAGGTATTCTAACACATTAGGGAGCAAGAGAAAGGCTGTTAGATATATGGTAGATCATATGTTGCCACTAGGTATCATTTGTTATTGGAAAGCTTTAGATGCTTACTTTGTAGCACAAGTGTTGGCTTTCATGCCAAAGAATACGATATAGATTTTCCTTACATACCTGGTGGTATAACTCCTATGATAACTCAATTAACTTCCTCCCCTTTGGATTATTTATCTATAATAAAGTATATGTTAAAACTAGTATTAGTTACTAGCCAACACACTAAGCTATATAACTTTGCCAAAATAGTAGCTGGGCAGTAAAAACTTAATTTACCAATCAAGGGTGCTAATTTAATACCTTTTATCCTCCAATTACATCCACATACCATACAAATTTTCATACGATACCCCGATAAAACTTTGGCTTCAGTATACCCTCCAAATGGTATACAAAATATAATGGTCAATAACATATGCAATAATTAATTGGGCGGTGCACCACCACACCTTTCTTCGATATAACGATAAGAAATAGTCATACCTTTATCCAACATCAAGATGGTAGCCCCTAACACATACATATAAAACACTCTACAAGACAACCCCAAAATTCCTTTATTATAGAAAATAAATATTGAACTCACCGTCCCTTGAGTTCCTTAATAACAACACATCTATGATTCTTTACCCCAAATCATACATAAGAAGGACAAAATAGAGTAGTCACCTTACCTCAATATTTTGTAGCTTATCCTTTTAACTTTAACTCTTCAAGAACCTGAACTTTCCTTCACACTTTAAACCATAGAAGAAAAAAGAAGTCTCTTAATAAGAACGAAAAGTGAGCAGGTAGCTTGTTCTATATTGTTCAATGTTTTGTAATTAATCACTTACAACATGTTTTCCTAATCTCTCATGAGATAATTAACCTAAACCTTAAGTGTTTTCACTTACTTTGGCTTGCAAAGATGAGGGTTTATTCAAGAACCCTAGAAGGGATATTTAAGGCTGTTGTTCTTATCCTTGATGAAAAAGGAAGAAAACTAAAAATTAAAAGGGTGGATATTGGGTTTAGAATGAGTAAAAAAGACCAGCTACATTGGTATTAGATTGATCCCTCTAGAACCTCCGTTATTGACCTCATTTCAGTCAAAAATTAGTCAAAGTAGGTGATGTACCAACATATGGGTTCAAGATGCTCAAAATTTCAAAGTAGGCGATGCACCTACTAGCTTAATTCTTAATTGGTTTCAATTGAATTGGGCCTTGAAAGATTTAAGTATTGAGCCTTATCTCTATTTGCTTCCTGTTTTACTCAATTTGGGTGCAAATAAGTATACTACTAAAGTCCCAAATCTGATCTATCGACTTGGCCCATTAACTTGGCTCATGTAAATAAAGTGGTGATACACCCAACCTAATAAAACCCTTTACAAGAGATCTTGAAGATGAGAATTCATCACCTTAAAAACATTAGGACCAATACGGTAAGGTGCTATGGAAATTGGTCGAGAACCCATCTAAAAATAAATAGAAATCTTAATATCTAGCTTAGGAGGAAGGCCAAGTAGGTCCGTAGAGAAACAATTAGGAAACTTTCTAACAATGGAAATAAAATCAATCAAATGACTTTTGGTACTAATATCACGAACATAAGAAAGATAAGACTCACAACCCTTTTACACCAATCTCCTAGCCCATTTAGAATTAATCGCTATTGGTGCACAACTAAAAGAACCCTACCATATAGTAAATGGTATGTCCAGCATGGATAAGGTAACGATCTTGGTAATGAAATCTAAAACCTTAAAATAGGGGGATAAATTGTCCATGAACATAGTCACATAAAAATCCTCATTATCTATCACAATAAGGTTTATCCGAGTATCGAACTCTCAAATGGTCTCAACACATGATCTATGAATTTGATACACTACTATAGAATCACATACAAGAGTAGATACACATAATGGGACATATATAGGCTCCCAAGACAACTCTAACCGCATTGCATAATGAGAAAATACATATAACTAAGAGGATCCCATATCAAATAATGCAATAGTTGGCTAATGGTATACTAAGATCTTACTGTAATAATATCATCCATGGATTCCGTGTCAAGACCCAACCAGGGCCTGTCCATGTTGGGTATCTCAAGTCCGCCGAGAATCGGACACCACCCTCAATGCCGAGCCAAAAAAACACAATACAACTAACATTGGATGAATTTCAAACATATAAAAAGATAAGTTCTGAACATATGACAATATAGGAAACTCAGAAAAAATTTATGAATCTCAATATCATCCCAATCCACAGTAATCTACAAAGCCTCTAACAAAACCAATATCCACCTAAGTTAGGATATTCCCACGCCGATAGCCAAAAAAGAAAACAACTAAATAATCTAACACATAATCTAAACAATAAAGTAATAAGCCTTCCTGAATAAGGGGCTCACCAATTCAGGCTAACTCAGAAATAATCCCAAGGATCACCTAATATTGCACAGGAAAAGTAGGAGTATCTTCGTTCCTTGCATTGCGTGGGGATACAACATTTGGAGTCAGTTACTCGGATTAGCACTAGCATGTAACTCAGGAGTATGGGGATAAAATTATACCATCTCAAAACAATCCAAAAACAATATCAATGCTCATGTCTATGGACATGCATATATATATATATATATAAGATATTGGGATAGGGAATAAAGATTAGAATGAACCTTAAAAAATTAAGATGGGTTGTATAGAACAACCGTTATAATAGTACCCATGATCTATATGGGCCCAATCTCTCACCCTATAGTCGGGCCCAGTGTGTGTAGCTGCATGAATCGAAGAATAATTATATCATATAAGAACAAAGGACTCGAAGCTCCCAGTCCCATTTCAATGGTGACATGAACACCCGGTTATAAAGTATGGGTGACTCAAACACCTGTCCATTTAGAATCCAGCACTGGTAAAGGCAGTTTTAATTATTAGTCCTCTCGGTATCTCCATTTTCATGGCAAACTACAAAACCCTCTTTAAGCCCAATTAAAAAATTTAGCACATATCTATTCATTAATTCAAGAAGTAATTCATTTCGTCAATATCAAGTGGGATCGTCATACTGGCTATAGGTTTCAAACACATGTCATTATTCCCAATCAATTAATTAGGAAATCGGGACTTTAACCCAACAACCAATAAGACTCTAACATTCCAAGTAGGAACCAAACTATTTGTACAAGTGGGACTCTAACTCCTTAACCAATAGGAGTCCAAAGGTCCAAGTTGGAACCAAATCATCTAGTCAAGTGGGACTCTAACCCTTCGGCCTTTAGGACTCTGAATTTCCATGTTTAAACCATTCCATGTCCCTTAAGACTATTCCAAAACCATTTTAGCCATTTATGCAAGGCATTAGTTTAAAGTAGTAGGCAAATCCAGATGATTCACCATATATTAAAATCAATCATACAAAAGGGTTGAGGTTCTCAACAATTTTTAATACAAAAATCCAATTAGTCGGGGGATATCCATAATCCCCATTCCATCACCATGCCCATGAACCTCAATAGGTTTACAATCATCAATTCAAAGCAAAATTATTCCATAAAAACCATGGGAAAAACATTTAAACAATCATTATTCAAAACCCTCTACCCATTATTCAAAACCCTCTGCCCATCATTCAAAACGCACATAAAAACCATGTGAATACCAAAGCAATTCATGCCATAATTTAAAACACGAGTTTAGGGGGGTGAGATACATGCCTTAATAACCAAGAAATTTTTTAAAGAAACCGCCCTTAATCCCTTATGGACCAAAATCTTAAAACCTTAGCTTTGTCTTTGAATAGGGAATTTAAAAGAAGAGAAGAACTTTGTATTTTGTTTGATAAGGGATGAAAATAGGATCCCCAATATATTTTATTGACGTAGAGGGAGAAATGTCCAAAGTGACCATAGTAAAAATAATTAAAATTGTTGCCAGTGACCATGAGTGACCTTACGACTTCTAGGGTCTCCTTATGAGTCATCACCATGACTCAAATTAGTGTAGTACCTCAAGGTCATCCTCACTAGTCAGGTCATGAGTCTCACCCTACGACTCATGACCAAACCATATGACTCATATTGTCATAATTATGACACGACATAAAATATGGGTAATCACACTGGTGAGACTATGAGTCACACCTTACGAATTGTAATGTATCATCATAACTCATCAAGTCTCAATCATAGTCAGGACATAAACTTAGAGAAATCTTGGACAACTTACTGGTAAGGCTACAATTGTGCCCTTCAACTCATAAAGAGTCACCAAAACTCGTTAGATCCAGTCATTTTCTGGGCAGTAAACACAAAAGCAAGGAATTTTCCAAGGACCAAAACCCACGGTGTTACATTCTCAACTTAAGGATCCTTTGTCTCCAAATGATAAGTCAAGGCATTCATTCGTAGGATTTAGCATAGAACACAATAACAATTTCCTTTAACTAAGATAGAAAACAAAGATATTAAGGAATACACATATCTAAAGCACGATTATCTCAAAAAGGGAAACAAGAATTGATATTTAGACTTAATGTCACCTTTAGCTTCCCGAGTAGCTTTTCAACCTTATGATTCCTCCATAAAACCTTCACCAAATCCATTTCCGTATTCCTTAAACAATAGATTTACCTATCCAAAATCTATAACAGGACTTCCTCATAAGACAAGGAATCCGAAAGACCAACACTCTCCAAAGGAACAACCAATGAAGGATCATGTACGCACTTCTTCATCATCAAAACATGAAACACCAAATGGATATAACCCAAACTTAAAGGAAACTCTAACTCATAAGACACATTGCTCACTCTCCTCTAAATCAAGTATGGGTCAACATATAAGGAACTAAGCTTCCCTTCTTCCCAAATAGCATTACTTTCTTTATGGGAAACACTTTCAAGAATACCCAATCAACAACATCAAACTCTAACTCTCTTCACCTCAAATTTGCATAGGATTTTTGGTGACCTTGGGTGGTCTTAAGCCTACCCCAAATCACCTTCACCTTCTCTATAGCATGGTGAACCAAATCAGTGCCAAGTAATCTAGTCTCACCAACTTAAAACAACCTAATAAGAGAATGACACCTCCTACTATAAGAAGACTCGAATGACATCATCTTAATAATAAAATGATAGATGTTATTGTATGCAAAATCTATGAGAGGCAAATGAGCAACTCAACTACCATAAAAGTAAATCACACAGCACCTTAGTTTATCCTCCAATATCTGAATGGTCCTCTCCTTTTGTCCATCTGTCTAAGGGTGGAAAATGGTGCTAAGGTTCACTTAAGTCCCCAAATATATTTGGAAAAAATTCCAAAAATGAAAAGAGAACTGCGTACCTCAGTCCAACATGCTAGAAACAGGAGCACCATACAACTTGACAATCTCATGAATGAAAAACTTAGAATAATCCTCAGTCGAATAATTAGTACTTACTATAAAGAAGTAAGAGGACTTAGTCATCTTGTCCACGATGACCCAAATTGAGTCAAATTAACTATGAGATATCAGGAGTCCCATACCAAAATCCTTACTAATCAATTCCCATTTCCACACGGGCAACTCAATCTCTCGACACAAAGGACTAGGCCTCTAGTGATCTAACTTTACTTGTTGAGATACCATACATTTAGCCATAAAATTGGTCAACTCCCTCTTTATGTTATTACACTAATAGATCTCCTTCAATTCATTAGACATTTTTAGCGAACAAGGATGAATAGTGTATCTCAACTCATTAGCCTTATCCAAGATCCTTTCTCACAACCTATCAACATTGGTAACACACAATCAATCTCGGTACCTCAAGATACCATCACCACCATTCTCAAAAGCCAAGACTTTTTACTGACCCACGTCTTCATTAATCTGTATCAAGGTAGGATCCAAAACTTGCTTCTCCTTTACCTTAGTACCGAGAGAAGACTTTACCACCTCCTGAACAATAACCCTACTATACTCAAAATCAAAGAGATAAATAATAAGATCATCCAAATGGAGAATATACCTCACCAAACCTCATTTCTCCTCATCCATATGAGATAAGCTATATATAGACAACGTACTAAGAGAATTTTCAATAATATTACATTTACCTGGATTAAAGTGGAGACTAATATCATAATTCTTGGGTATCTTAAGCCATCTCCTTTCACTGAGATTCAACTTCTTCTAGTTGAACACGTACTGCAAGCTCTTTTGATAAGAATATATATCAATTTGAACTCTATACAAATAATAATGCCAAATCTTTAAAGCAAAAACTGCAACCAACAACTCAAAATCATGAGTCAAATAATTCTTTTCAAGAACCTTTAATTTCCTAGAGGCATATGACACCACCCTGCCATGCTACATCAAAACTCAACTGAGTCCTACATAAGATGCATCATAAAATAAAACAAAACTATTAGTTACCTTTAGTAAGGTCAAAACCAGAGTGGAAAACAACTTATCCTTCAATTTCTCAAAGCTACCCTTACAAGCATCGAACTACAGATACTTTACCTTCTCCACAGTCAACATAGTCAACTTAGCAACAATCGATGAGAAAATCTCCACCAACCTTCTATAGTACCTTGCTACACCTAAAAAGATCTGAATATTGATTTGACTCATAGATCTATGCTATTTATTCACCGACTCAACCTTCTTTGGATCAACCATGATTCCCTCAAAAGAAAAAGCATGACCATAAAAGGTCACAATATTAAACTTGAATTCACTCTTTAAAAATTTCATGTACAACAACTGATATTTCAAAGTCCGCAACACTATACAGAGGTGATTAACATGATCCTCGTTACTCATAGAATATATCAATGTGTCATCAATAAACACAGTTACAAATAGGTCCAGAAACTAATGAAATAATACCCGATTCAAATTGCCCATGAATGACCCCAGATCCTTAGTCAAATAAAAATACATAACCAAAAACTCATAATGGTCATACTGGGTTTGGAAAACACCCTTAGGGTTACCCACCTCCACAATCTTCATTTGATTATAAACCAAGTGAAGATCAATCTCAAAAAAGTACTGAGCTCCCTAATCTTGGTAAAGCACGTCAACAATCCTAGGAAAAGATTACTTATTCTTCATCGTCACCTTATTGAACTGGAAGTAGTCCATACATATTCCAAGGGAACCATCTTTCTTACATACAAAAAGAACATAAGAAGTGAATGGCGACACACTAGGGTAGATATAACACTCATTATTAAGATCTTTTAAATACTCCTTAAGCTCATTCAACTAGGACAAATCCATTCGATAAGGGAGGAACAAAGATAGGATGGATGACATGAAGAAGATCAATCCCGAATTCCATTTTCCTATATAGGAGGTATACCAGGAATATTAGTAGGGAAAACCTCTTGAAACTCAGTAACCACATGGATGGATTACAAGAAAGGGCATTCATAATTAAAATCCTTAACCCAAAATGGATAGCACAAACATTCTTTGGAACTTAATTTTTGGGATCTAAGATATGAAACAAACCTTCCCTTAGGTACCATGGAACTCCCTTCAACCTGAACTACTATTTCATTTGAGAATTGGGAACTAAACCTTAAGGTCTTACAATCAAGATATGCATAGAACGAATAGAGCCAATCTATCCCTAAGATAAAATCAAAGTCTAACATATCCAACTTTATCAGATCCACCAATGTCTCCCTACCATAGGTAAATACCACATAATACATATAGAATAATCTATCCAAAATAAAGTCACACACCTGGGCAACATAGAAAAGGGATTAGGAATACACTTATGACCAAACCAAAATGAATAGCCACATAAGGGTTTACATAAGAAAGAGTAAACCCCAGATCAAGTATGTAATACACGTCACGAGACAAGAGTTGTAACATACCAGTGACAACATCAAAAGATGCCATAAATTCTTGATGGGTGGTGAAAGCACAAAGACAATTATAGCCAGTGCTGAAGCCTGAGGTAGCACCCTTTGGCGCAATAACTGAAGAAGTAGTAACCGAGACCTTTTTCTCTCCTATAGCCACACTAGCTGAAGGGCACTCCCAATATATGTGACCATGCTGACCATAACTAAAACACTAATTCCTTCCTTTATCACATACTCCATGATACACCCGCTCATGAATTTACAAGTTTGATATGATGGAGCAAACTAAGCCCTGCTGGCTTGAGATTAGGTACCTCGTGCCCTAAATCTACTATCTGACTAGAATTGAGGATAAACTAATGGATTCAGATATAAAGCACTAGCCATAGAATATAAACAAAAACTTCCCCATTTCATCTTAAATAATTTTCTTCCTTCCCTGCATCTATTTTGTTATCCTCCACCCTACTCAAAATATTTGAATTTCTTACTCTACTATTCCCCTATTACTGCTTGCTTCTTCTTCTCATCCTCTAATTTTTTATATACACCATTAGACTAGAAATATCCATGTAATTATTCAGAATTAAAGCCTTGCACTCTAGAACCAAGTCCCATGATAGTCCTGAAGCAAACTTTCTCATTGTAGCCCTCATTCTAGACACTAGTGCTGGGGCATAGCGAGACAACTAATGAACCTTTAAGGCATACTCCTTCAGAGTCATCTTGCCTTTTTTAATATTCACAAACTTCTCAGCCATTACAACCCTCAACTCTTGAGGAAAGAAGCAATCAAGAAAAGAACTAGAGAAGTTATCCTACATAGCTTGCTACACATCATCTCCTTTTAACCTTCCCCATACAATTGATATGCCATATCTTTAAATGGATATGTGAAAAAATTTACACCCTCTAAGTTAAAAGGTGTATCACTCAAAAAATCTTTTCAATCTTATCTGTGAAACCTTAAGGATATTTCTTAATTATAGAACTAGTGAAAGTTAGAGGATTCAATCTCATAAAATGGCCAACTCTAGTGACCTCAAAAGGATGGAGTAATAAAACCTGCATGATTGGCTTGAAAAGATTGAGAAGTCATAAACTGAGTCAATAGAGGAATAAACTAATGAAACACGACATTAAAAATATCTCCTTGGGGTAGTAGGTACGATCATTATTAACCCAAGATGCCAAAGGAGGACTAGTAGGGATCGGTGGAACTCTATAAGGGCAATGAGATGCAGGGAACCTAGACCACATCTTTACCCCATAGGTAGGACAAGCTCAATCCCCATAGTCTTCAGGTGGGACAGAAGAAGTTCCACGAACATTAGATATTTAGGGAGGTATGATCTAAAATTCAAAGAAACAAAATTAGTGGAGATTTTAATACTTTAGACTCTATGGCCTGAAATAGAACAAAAAAAAGGGAAATGTTCCTAAATCTATCGTAGCCTCCCTCTTATAAGTTGCAACGCCCCGAATCTAGTACTCGAAATGCTACACAATGCTCATGACCCCGAAGGACCAAAAGTAAACCCATGACTGATATTTGTAACTAAGCACTGCATAATATGATGTAAAAATGTGAAATTAAAAGCTGAAAGGCCATAATGTTCAAATATATGATAAAAAATAACATCTGGAAATACAGTACATCATTACCTAAATAACTAAAATAACTATGAACAAACTATAGTCAGCAAGCCTCTAGACTGTCTAAATAAGGAGTTGATGGGACATGTCCCCAACTATCTCCAACTACTGAAACAACTAAGTACTAAAGATACGAAATAATAAAATCATAACATCCTCACATGACAAGAACTCACTAATGAATCTAACTACTGAAATTGGAATGCTACTGATGCTTTGAAGCTTGTACTTCTGAACCTATGGTATAAAAACACCATAGCATAAATGCATCAGTACGATTAAATATAATGGTATGCAAATGAGGTAGGATGAATACAAAAGGTTCATATGCAAGACTAAGTCTAACTAACTGTATAACATAATCGTGAGAATACATACATGAATGGCTAACTGTGACTGGATTAGTAAGTAATACTAACTACTAAGTCTGAATACTGATAACATGAGTTACTGACAATGATATAACTAATATAACTGATACTGGGCGACTGTGTCTAACAGTCTAGGTTTTGATAGAATTAGTTCAGTTCTGTACTAAGCTGAGTGATTGTATCTGACAGTCCTGGGTTCTGTAGAACTATCTAAGTTCTATTACTGATACTGGGTGACTGTATCTGACAGTCCTGATTCTATAACTGAAACTATAAGAGAATTAATCTAACCGACATGCTTTTTTTTCTAAATAGATTGGGGTCCAACCTGTAACCCCAGTTGGAAGGGTATCAATACTGTGCCATTGGTAAGGATAAGCTGTGTGAAATCCCTCGTCTAACAGGTACTCTAAACTAGAAGGTTTTATGTCTCAAGCTATGCTGGCCGTATAGTTCGGGAAAACAAGGATTGCTTCTAAGAATCACACCCTCTACTAACGGGTGAGTTCCCATCCTTGGGCTCACTTAGTGCTGAATCCTACTCCCATCTAATAGACACTGAACATGATTAAATAAACTGAAGTAGACTGAGTTCATTGAGTTTCTTTAACTGATGGAATACTATTAAGATCTGATAACTGTCTGAGATTACTGAGATTATTGAGATTAATGAGTTTTTCTGAGTCATGTAACTGGCTGAATTCTACTGAGTTTTGAAATTGACTAAGAGTACTACTAATTATGACATAACTGAGATTTATCATGAAACTGATATTAGCTCTAGCCACACAACTAAGTTGTCGGGTAGAAGTACCCCCAAGACTCGATAGCATGAAACTAATAAGACATGACACTTCTTGAACACATAACCATGGTCAATAATTCATTGTACTATCATTGGGGATTTTCATGAAGTATTTGCATACCACAGGCTTACACATGAATAAGATTTCATATAAACATGTCATAGTTCCCTAAGACTAATCTCATGAGCATTACATCAAATTATTACAAGGCATAATAATAGCATGGGAGTCATTTTGAACATAATGCTAAAATGAATTCATCATTTAGGTTCTACTGAGTCATAATGCACAAGTATTATTTTCTTAGGCATTTTATCAAACACCCAGTATGCATAAGTTAGGGTTTAGGCATGATATCAAATTAATACCTCATTATTCCCTAATTCAACTCAATTTCATAAATTTCAACCCACATACTAGCGTAGTTTCATGAACAACACATAAAGACTCCAACTTAGGAATCCTACAACAATAAATACATGAACATAATTAATCCATGACATAAACATCAAAATTCATAATTTAAAATTTGGATTCTTGGGCTTCATGGATGAAAGGAATCCATGAATGAACACTTAACATACCTTGGATGGAAAATTCTTGAATTTAAAGCTCTTATGAAAACCCTAGACTTGTTCTGGAGAGTATTTGAGAGTAACAATAATATTTTTGTGAAATAAAGACTGAATCTCATCTTATAGGCTTATATAGGAGTGGGAAATTGACTCTTTTTCCCTTAAAAACATAGACATTTAATAATGAAAACTTGGCATCGATGCAATTGGTGACATGGTGAATCCATGCATCAATATGATACTTACTGCATCACGCCAAGATCGTGCCAAGACTCAATAGTTTTACTGGCAGTCCTTGAAACAATTTTTGATAATGCTAAAGACGACGCAGCACACCAAGATCGCGTTGGTCCACTATTTTGGGACACCAAACATCGTCTAAATAAGGTCCAAAAAATTTAAAACTTGTCCGAGAACACCTATTGACCTCTTTGATCATGAATTAACAAAAATACGGACCATTAAAGGACATTAAGATGGCAAAATGAGATTGCTAACTTTTGAAGGCCCAAAATAAACTAAGTCTGGGAACTTAACTAGAATTTTCTAAGTATAGGACCCCCCTTCTTGACAAACTTAAAGGATTGATTTAAGCTTAGGAATTTTGTGGGGTCTTACAATATCTCCCCTTGAGAACATTTGTCCTCGAATGAGACTGACTGAGATGGGAAAAATACAAAATGAAATATATATAGGACAAGAATAACTGAAACATGATTTCATGACTGACATGACTGATAAACTGAATATATCATATTGAACATGCATATCTGAGGCATCCATAACTGATTCATGAATGCATGAATGAGATTTATGATAAGTTGAGTTTCTCAAAATGAGGATGCATATCTAATGCATGAATACGTGACTGACATGATGCATGGACATATAATTGAATATGCAATGGTATTTGATACTAAGTTTATAATAGAATTCTGAGCATGAAACTGAATACCAAGTTGGTAATAAAATTGAACATGATAACTGAGCAAGCTTAAGGAAAACTATTACCTTGGGCTGAGTACGAATTAGCAAAAAAAAGGTGAGGATACTTGGTCTGCATATCTGCTTCTTCTTCCCAAGTAGCTCACTCAACGGACTAATCCTGCCAAAGATATTTGACTAGAGGGACTTCTTTGTTCTTTAATCTACAAGTCTGGTAGTCAAGAACTTCGACTGGAATCTCTTCATATGAGAGGTTGTTCTGAACATCAATGCCCTCTATAGGGACTACAACTGATGGGTCACCTATGCACTTCTTGAGTAAAGATACATGGAACACTGGATGAATTGAGGGTAGATCTGAAGTCAATTCGAGCTCATAAGCTACCTTGCCAAAACGATTGAGAATTTTGAAGGGACCTATATATCAGGGATTGAGTTTTCCCTTCTTGCCGAGTCTCTTTACTCCATTCGTGGAAGAGATCTTTAGGTAAACACAAACACCAATCATGAACTCGAGATCCTTTCTGCGCATATATACATAAGTCTTCTATCAACTCTGAGTAACCCAAAGTCTTTCTCTGATCAACTGGACTTTTTCTAAGGCATCGAATACTAAGTCAAGCCCTATAACTAACACCTCACTAACTTTGAACAAACCGATTGGAGATCTACATCTCCTATAATAGAGAGCTTCGAATAGAGCCATCCGAATGCTGGAATGATAGCAGTTGTTCTATGCAAACTCAATCAAAGGCAAGTGATCATCCCAACTACCCTTGAAATCAATTGCATACGATCGTAATATATCCTCTAAAGTATGAATGGTCCTTTGTACCTAACCATCTATCTGGGATGAAAGGCTGTACTGAGATGAACTTGGGTACCAAGACCCTTTTGGAATGCTTTCCAAAAGTGAGAGGTGAATTAGGTACCTCTATCTAAAATAATAGACAATGGGACACCATGTAATCTGACCAACTCCCTGATATAGAGTTTGGCATAATCTTTGGCTAAATAAGAGGTATGGACAGGAAGGAAATGAGATTTTTTCATCCTATCTACAATGACCCAAACTAAATCATGCTGGTGACGAGTATAAGGAAAACCTATCATGAAGTCCATGTTCACATTTTCCCACTTCCAAGTAGGAATACTGAACTCCTGCATAGACCAACTAGGCTTTTAAAGCTCTATATTAACCTGAAAACATGTAGAGCACTAAGCCACAAACTTTGCAACATCTTTTTTCATCCAACTCCACCAATAGATCTCCCAAAAGTTGCGGTACATATTAGTGGCCCCTGGATGAATAGAGTAGCGTGCACCATGTGTTTTTGCAAAAATTTGCTGCCTCAAGTTATCTACACCTGGCATACAAAAATGACCTTGACAACGTAAAACACAATTTACACCTTGGGAGAAAACCTCTACTTTCTGATCTTTGTCTGATTCTTTCAACTTGATTAGACTAGGATCTCTATCCTATTTTTCTTTCACCTTGGAAACCAGAGATGATTTTGAACTATTTTTATCCGTATACTACCTTCTGCTGAATCAACAAGGCGGACACCTAGTCTAGCAAGTTGATGAACTTCTTGAGCTAACATCTTCTTACTATCCTCAACATAAGAAATACTACCCATAGATAGTTTACTGAGGGTGTAGGCTACTATATTGGCCTTGCCCGAATGATAAAGGACACTTATGTCATAATCTTTCAAGAGCTCTAGCCACCTTCTCTAACAGAGGTTAAGATCATTTTGCAAAAATACATAATGTAGACTCTTATGATCTGTCAACATATCTACATGAACACCTTACAAGTAATGCCTCCAAATCTTAAGGAAAAAACTATGACTACTAACTCAAGATCATGAGTAGGATAATTCTTCTCATGGGGTTTAAGCTTTCTGGAGGCGTAGGATATGACCTTACCATGCTACAAGAGGACACAACCCAAACCTACTCTGGATGCATCACAATACACTACTAACCCATCTGTACTATCTGGAAGAGACAAAACTGGAGCTGAGGTGAGTCTAGTCTTCAACTCCTGAAAACTCTTCTTGCAAGGATCTGACCACTGAAACTTAACTTTCTTCTGAGTTAATATGGACATAGGGGATGCAATAGAAGAAAATCCCTCAACAAACTATCTGTAATAGCCATCCAAACCCAAGAAGCTCTTAATATCTGATGGATATATAGGGCGAGGCCAATTTTTTACTGCTTTGGTCTTTTGAGGATCTACTCTAATGCCATCACCGGAAATGATATGACCAAGGAATGCTACTGACCTTATCCAAAACTCGCACTTACTAAATTTGGCAAATAACTGATGATTTCTAAGAGTCTATAATACTATTTTGAGATGGTTTGCATGATCACCCTCAATGTGGAAGTAAACAAGGATGTCATCTATGAAGACTATGACAAACATGTTCAAGTACTGCTTGAACACACGATTCATCAAGTCCATGAAAGCTACTGGGGCATTGGTAAGACCAAAGGACATAACTAAGAATTTGATGTGACCATATCGAGTACGGAAGGCTATTTTTGGAATGTCATATTCTCTGACTCTGAGATGATGATAGCTTGATCTTAGATCTATCTTGGATAAATAGCTAGCACCCTGAAGTTGGTCAAATAAGTCATCGATTTTGGGAAGTGGATACTTGTTCTTGACTATGACTTTATTGAATTGATGAGAATCAATGCACATTCTGAGAGAATTGTCTTTTTTTGCATGAATAAGATTGGTGCACCCTACGGGGTCATACTGGGTCTGATGAATCCCTTATCTAAGAGATCCTTCAACTGTTCTTTCAATTCTCTAAGTTATTTTGGTGCCATTCTATATGAAGGAATAGATATAGGCTAAGTATCTAGAAGAAGATTAATACCAAAATCTATTTCCCTTTTGGGAGAAATTCCTGGAAGTTCTTTGGGAAAGATATCTGAATATTTATTCACTACTGGGACTAATTCAAAACTGGGAGTTTCAAAACTAGAGTCCTTAACTCAAATAAGATGATAGACACATCCCTTAGATATTATTTTTTCATGCCTGAAGGTCGGAAATAAGCTGACCTCTAAAAACTAAAGTACTACCTCTCCACTCTAGGATAGGTTCATTCAAAAACTGAAATTGGACAATTCTATTTCTATAGTCGACTATGGCATAGCAGGAATGAAGCCCATCCATGTTGAGAATGACATCAAAATCAGTCATCTCTAATTTGACTAAGCCTGCTGAAGTGACTTTCTAAGATACCATAATCGGACTATTGCTATATACCCGTCGGGCTATGATGGTTTTCCACTGGGGTGAGACTAAAAAGGGCTCTGCTAGAATTTTGGGACTGACTCCGGAATGAACTGCTATATAAGGAGCAACAAAAGACAAAGAAGCTCCTGGATCTAGCAAAGAGTAAACATGCAAATGAAAGATCTGTAACATAACAGTAACCACATCAGGAGAATTTTCCTAATCCTCTTTGGACTGAAGATCGTAGAGTCTATTTGGGCATTGCCCATGAGTAGCACTGGAAGTGGCACCTTATTTATTCGGGTGACCAAACTGAGTTGCGGAACAGTTATGCTGACCCTATGGACCTGGATAAGGACAATCTCTGACTCTGTGACCTGGCTTGCCAAATCTAAAGAAAACATCACTGCCATGTCTGCAAGTACCCTGATGGTGCCACATGTTTGGCAAAGATGATAGGTTTGGGAACTGATAACACTACCCTGAGACTTAGATCCTTGCATTGTATCTCTATTGCCATCTCTAAATTTTGGCACTAGAGCACTGGCTGAGGAAGGATCTAGAGTGGATGACTTTAGGTAGAACTGAGAATGACTTCCACCCTCTGACTTAGGCTGAGCAAAGTTAAAACTACCTGTCCTTGCTCTCTTTTTCTGCTTCTCTCTCATCTTAATCTTCTACTCTTCTATCTGTTGAGCATGGATCATAAGCCTGGCTATGTATATCTCATAAATCAACATTGCATATCTGCACTCACTGACCACATATCATTCACCCCAGAAACAAACTTGCTCATCGTAGCCCTTTTATCTGCCACTACATGAGGAGTGTATCTAACTAGTTGAGTAAACTTAAGAGAATACTCTTTCACTATCATGTTGCCATGCCTGAGGTTGATAAATTCTAGCACCTTAGCTTCCCTCTTCTCTAGGGGAAAAAATCTATCAAGAAAAATAGTAGGCCCTACATCACCAGCCCTCTCTACTTTCCACTATTTTAACCTTGTGTAAGCCACATCCCACAACTGATATGCAGCTAGATCATCACTCTCAATAGTGGACACCCTCATGATATCTGTAACCTTATAAACCTGATCAAGGAATTCCTAAGGGTCCTTATTTGACTTAGACTCAAAATAGATGGTAGATTCATTCGGGTGAAGTCCCGAATCCTAGCTGCTGCGGTGTTGGCCACTGGGTTGGTCGGAACGACAGCTGGTCATTCAATCTGGGAAGCAAATGATTTAGCAAGAGTAGTGAATACAACTCTGAACTCTACATGAGAAACATGTTCGTCCAAGGGATCTGCTTGGATAGGCTGAGGGGCTGACTAATTTTCATTTCTTCTTTTGGGAGGCATGTTCTGTAGAAAAAAGGGAGAAGCGAATTAGACTGATAGTTAAACTTGAGCTCATGCTCATTCGCACGACATGAGTACTAAAAGAAAGGAAATTTTTAATAATACCCACACTTCTTCAACATCGAAATATAAAAAATAGGATGAACGGAATCCAAACTTGAAGGCAAATCCAACACATAAGTAACTTTCCCCACTCTTTTCAAAATCAAGTATGGATGAACATAATGGGGGCTAAGTTTCCCTTCTTCCCAAACCTCATCACTTCTATCATAGGAGACACCTTTAAAAACACCTAATCACTAATATCAAACACTAATTCCCTATGCCTCACATCCACAGAGGATTTATACATATGCTCTGAACAGTCTTGAGTCTATCCCAAATCATCTTCACCTACATCATGGATTGATGAGTCATGTTCAGACAGAACAATCTAATCTCACTACCTCAAATAACTCGGTGAGACATCTACACCTCCTACCATATATAACGTCAAAAAGAGCCATCCCAATACTAGAGTAATAGTTTTTATTATATGAGAACTCAATCAGAGGCAAATGATCCACCCAACTACCCCCAAATATTGATCACATAGGCCCTTATCATATTCTCCAATGTCAGAATAGTCCACTTTGCTTGTCCACCCATCTGAAGGTGGAATGCGATGTTAAGGTTCACCTGTTTGCTGAAGCCTTGCTGAAACAAATGCAAAAAAAAAAAAAAAGAAAATTGCGTACCTCAATCTGAAATGATGGAAACTAGAGAACCATACAATTTGAAGATCTCTAGAATAAACAACTTCACATAATTCTTTCTAGTTTAAGTAGCCCTCACAGGTAAAAAGTGGGCAGACTTAGTCATCCTATCCACAATGACCCAAATAAAATCTTACTGATTTTAAGACCGTGTAAGCCTAATAATAATGTCCATGTTGATCACCTCCCACTTCTACATAGGTAATTCAATATCTTGAGACATAGCGCCAGGACTCAAGCGTTCAACCTTCACTTGCTAAAAAAATATACACTTAGCCATAAAGTTAGCCACATATCTCTTCATATTGTTCCATTATTAAATCTTTTTCAAGTCATGATACGTCTTCGTCAAGCCTAGATGAACTGTATACCCCAACTCATAAGCCTCAGTCAAAACTCTTTCCTGTAGCCCATCCATATCAGGAACACATAATCTACCTTGGTACCTCAAGATACCATCTCTACCAATCTCAAATGCCATGACCTTTTGCTGACCCACCTCAGTCTTAATTTGCAACAAGGTAGGGTCTAGAACCTACTTCTCTTTCAACACCAAACCAAGAGATGAATTCACCACCTCTTGTATAATCCTAACTCTATCTTAAAAATCCAAAAGACGAACTCCAAGATTAGCTAACTAGTGAATGTCCTTCACCAATACATGATTATCCACATCCACATAAGACAAAATAACCATGTATAACCTTCTAAGAGCATCAACAACTATATTAGCCTTACCTCGATGGTAAAGAAGATTCATGTCATTGTTATTGAGCAACTCAAGCCATCCCCATTACCTGAGATTCAACTTCTTCTAAGTTAACACATACTGCAAGATTTTATGATTTGAATATTTATCAACATGAAACCCATGCAAGTAATATCTCTAAATCTTCAAAGAAAACACAACATCCGCCAATTCCAAATTATAATACCTAAAACTTTCCTTAAGCCTAAAATTGTATCTATACAAGATTAAGAAATTAATTACAAAGTGAGTAGTGTTTAAATAATATAGAGTTTTCCTAATTTTGACTTTTTATCATGTGGAAAATTGAATTATCTTTCCAATAATACCAATTTTGTCTAAATTCAGAATTGGGGTGAGAAGTTATGGCCATTTTACTGAGAGTTGTCAAACTGCCCAGGTGTGACGGGCAGGTTGACAGACCTTTGAGCTTATGATGGACCATCGCTCAAGCTATCACAACCAAGGTAGTAAACCCATTTATTGGCCAAGTTCAACGGTCGGGCTGATAGACCATTGAGCTAGCGATGGACCGTTGCCCAAGTTATCGCTACTAAGGTAGTGAGCCCCTATTCTAGTCCAAGTGGGATGGTCAGACCGATAGACCGTCGTACAAGCCGTCGCTGATCCTGTTCAGCATTTTAAAAGCCATTTTAAAAAGGGCTTTTTGGTCTTTTTTCTACCTTTTTAAATCCTATATATATAAAAAATAAGCATAGAACTTTAGATTCTTTCATTGAATCAAAAACTAGGGTTTCTCCCTCAAGAGTAAGACCCAATTCCTTCTCCAAGATTTGATCATAGTTTTTGCAAATTGATTTAAGAATCAAGGTCCCCAAGTCAAAAACTTCAAGAACCCTCACTCAAGAGTAAGAAAAAGAGTCTCAAACAAGCTTGTTGATCTACAAGTCATAATCTAAGGTATGTGGGGTTTGAACAAGGGTAGCACTTTCACCTTTGTGCCTAAAGACTTATTTTAAATACACAATTTCTGCAATTTATGAGATTTTCCATAAAATTGAAGGTAGGGTTTATACCCCTTTACTATTGTTTACAAGACTTTGAGAGTTTCCATGGATTAAGAGTTGAATTTAATGATTTTATTTATATTTCTATATCTATTGATGAAATTTATGGATTTTAAGATGATTTATGAGTAATTGCATTACCAAGTATGAATTTGAAGATGTTTTGATATGAGACTGATGATTGGGTCAATACACCCTATTTAAAAATTGTTGTTCAAGATTGTTTCTGCTATAAACACCCCTTGGTTAGGTTATTTTCAGATTTCAAATATTGATTTGACCCTTTTGGGTCTAAGCTAAGATAGAAGTCCACATTACTTATGAACTAAAGTCAAGATAAGTATATTTGGTATTTATTATAGACCCTTGAATTATTTTAAGGTGGATTTCCTAAAAGTTCTGAGCTTAAGTATGGGAGTAGTATTTAGCACCGAGTTGGGTATGATTCCAAGGTCTCATGCCACAGAACTACATGCCTCGTAGGTTTTTGATTTACCCCAAGTGGGTTAAGATAGTGATCACTAAAGTTACGGTTCTATTTCAATGGCAAGGGTAGAGCAGCTCTCCATAATGTGGGAAAGACGTTGGACTCCATATTGCTCACATGGTTTATGTCGGTTAGAAGAAACTCCCAAGTCTCCCATGTCCCAGTCCTATAATCTCTAAATTTTAAAGAAAAACCTTATTCTCCATTAAAGATAACAAGTTTTTAAAGCTATTGTTTTAAGATTCCTCTTGCTTACAAGTTTTGAGAATAGGATGGAGAACACAAAGTTTAGAACTAAGTGTAATGACTCATAAGATTTGTAGTATATGCTTCAATATACATGATTTCTGAGATTTAGATTTCAGTTTTACTCAAGTTATGTGAGTCATTCATATCATCATACATGTTTTATAAAGAATAATAGCATTGTTTACTTAAATGCATACACCCCTATATACTTAGTACATCCTCAAAGTACTGATCCATATATATGTGTGTGTGCTACATTGTCTCATAATGTAGGTTCAGGTGCTCAGTCCCAGCAGTTACAGTGATTCCCAATTACCTTTGCCTACACTCTGTAGTTGGTGAGTCCTCATGGTTTGAGGAACTATTTCTCAGATTTTCAGTTGTTATTTCTTTTAGCTTAGTCGAGGTAGTTGGAGATCTGTCCCAATGACTCTCTAGTTCTTTATTAGTAGAGGCTTGTCAGATGAGATTATCAGTACGCTTTGACTTTCAATATTTTGACTGTTTAGACAAATATTTCTTTGTATTCCATTATGATTTTGATATGACAGTACCATCGTTTTCCTTTATTCATCTTAAAGTAAGTTTTATGTGTAGTAGCAAGCTCAAAAAGGTTAGCTTAGGCTACTTGTAGCCTTAAGTACCGTGTGACGTTCTGGGATAAGATTTTGGGGTGTTACACAAATCATGAGTCGGATGATTCTTTTTATGAACTTTTAGCTGCCTAGAAGTATAGGACACAACCTTACTATGCTGCATCAACACACAACCCATTCCTACACGAGATACATCATAGTAAACAAAAAACCCATTAGTACCCTCAGGCATGGTAAAAATTGGAGCAGAAGTCAACTTGTATTTCAGCTTCTCAAAACTACCTTTGCAAGCTTCAAACCATAAAAACTTTACCTCTTTTCAGACAACTTAATCAACGAAGAAGTAATGGATAACAAACTTTCCACAAATCTCCTATAATACCCAACTAAACCCAAGAAGCTCTGAATGTCGGTTGGAGTTGTGGGTCTAGGCCATTTGTTAACTGCCTCAACTTTCTATGGATCCATTATGATCCCCTCACTAGCATGAATAAGAAAATTCACAACATTCTGCCAAAATTCTCACTTTTAAAAACTGGCATACAAATGATGATCCTTAAGAGTCTACAACACTATACAGAGATTATTGGCGTGGTCCTCCCCACTTTTAGAATTTTCCACGATGTTGTCAATAAACACAATCATGAATAAATCCAAGAATTGTATGAATACCCAGTTCAACATGTCCATAAGTGTAGCCGAAGCATTAGTCAACTTTAATAACATCACCAGAAACTCATAATGACCATATCGGGCTTGGAAACTAGTCTTAGGGATATCCGACTCCATAGTTTTTAGGTGATCATAACCAAACTGAAGATCAGTCATAGAAGAATGCCTAGAACCATGAAGATGGTCAAAGAGATCATCTATTATAGAAAGAGGGTACTTATTCTTCACCATCACCTTATTCACTTGCCGATAATCTATACACATCCAAAGGGAACCATCCTTTATACGCACGAAGAGATAGGGGAACCCCAAGGAGAAACTCTAGAATAGATGAAACCTTTATTAGGAAGATCCTTTAACTCCTCCTTATGTTCTTTCAACGTAGTCGTTGCCATTTTGTAAGAAAGATTGAAATAGGATGGGTACCTGATAGAAGATTAATCCCAATGTCTATTTCCCTACTAGGAGGAATACTAGGAAGATCATCAAGAAACACTTCAACAAATTCATTAACAACGGGGATGGATTATAGAGAGGGAGCATTAGAACTACAATCTTTAACCTAAACTAAATGGTATAGAAACCCCTTGGAAATCAACTTTTTCGATCTAAGATACACAATAAACCATTTCTTTGGAACTAGGGAACTGACATCCCATACACTTATCGATTCATTTAGAAACTAGAAGCTAATATTTTGGGTCCTATAATCAAGAGAAGCATAGCATGAGTGAAGGAAATCCATCCCCAATATCACATCATAGTCTACCATATCTAATTTAATCAAATCCACCAATGTTTCCCTATCACTACAAGATACCAAAAAACCCCCATAGACCATACTAGCAATAACATAATCACCTATCAGTGTAGATATAGAGAAGGGATTGATAATACTCTTAGGAAAAAAAAAAATAAAGAACCACATAAAGGGTCACATAGGAAAGGGTAGACCCCAGATAAAGCAAACAATATACATCACGAGAGAAAAACTATAACATATAGGTAACAACATCAGGAGATGCCTTAGATTCCTGACTGGTGGCAAGAGCATAAAGATGGTTCTCACCAATATCGCTACAAGAAGTATCATTCTATTGCACAAGATCTGAAGGAGTAGAAATTGATTCTTTATTTGATCCAGTAGCAATATTTGTTGTCGAATAGTTATGAAAATGACCAAGCTAGCCACATTTAAAACATAGATTCCCTCCTTCATTAATATTAATATGGTGCATCTATCCATAAAATCTATATAGAGGATATGATAGAGTGAGCCTTACTAGCCTGGGTATGGACACCTTGGGTCTTATACCCAATGTCAGCATGAAAGACATGCTCTAGATGGCTTAGGATACAGAGCACTAGCCATAGAAAAAGAACAAGAATTTCACCAAGCCTTCTTCTTGGCCCACTTCCTACTATCTCTACCACTATTTTATTGTCCTTTACCCTGCTCTAAATATCTAAATTTCTTATTCTGCCTCTCTTCCATTTTTGCTTGCATCTTCTTTTCATAATCAACCTATTGCATATACACCACTAGACTAGAGATATCTATGTCATTATTAAACATCACTACCTTACACTCTAGTACCAGGTCCCTGGACAAACTCAAAGAAAACTTTCTCATCCTAGCCCTCATGTTAGTGCCAACGTCGGAGAGTAATGAGATAACTAATAAAAATTCAAGGAGTATTCTTTCATAATTATCCATCCTTACCTCAAGTTCATAAAATCCTTAGCTTTAACCTCTCTCAATTCTTGAGGAAAGAAACAATCAAGGAAAGCACCAAAAAATTATTCCCACATATCCTTCTTAGCATCATCACCTTTCAATTACTCACACTCTTCATACCACTAGTATGCCATATCTTTTAAATGATATGTGTCAAACTCTACTCTCTCTACATAAGTAGCATGTATCAAGCATAATATCTTCTCCATTTCATCAACAAACCCTTGAGAATCCTCCTCAACCCTAGAGCTTTTAAAGGTCAGGGGATTTAATTACATATATTGGCCAACTCCGGTGACCTCAGAAGATGGAGCAATAAAGCCAACACGGTCGGCCTAAGGAGAATTAAAAGTCACCAACTAAGGTAGTAGATGAATAGATAAACAAAATTCAGCATTAAGAATAATTCCTTGGGGAATTGGTATATGAACATCATCAGCATGAGAATATTGAGGTGGACTGGTAGGGATCGATCAAACTCCACATGGCAGTCAAGATCAGAGGTCCAATACCGGGTTTGTACATTAGAAGTAGTATGAGTTACATCCATATTGTCCTCAGGTATGATAAGGGAGTTTCTGCAAGCATCAAATCTTTAGAGAGGCATGATCTGAAATATTAACAAACTGAATTAGGGGAAATTTCATGACATTAGACTCTATAGTCCCAATAAAGATCACAAAAAAGGAAAACATTCCTAGTGCCCTATAGCTTCTCCCTTATATGTGTGGCACTCTACACACCCTTAAAAGAGACTTTAATTGACACGACTTTATGGACACCTAATGACCATGAACCTATGCTTGGATACCAACTTTTTCATGACCTAAAATAGGCCTGGCCGTGATGGGCATCTCAAGTCCATCAAGGATTGGAGATTGCCCCCAATACTCTATCCAACCAGTATACAATACAACAACAATAGATTAATTTTGAACATATAAAAATATAGAGATGAGTTTAAAATATATAACAAGATAGGCAACTCAACTAATTCATAAAATAATCTAAGAATTTTAGCATTCATCCCAATGCACAGTAATCCATACAGAATCTAAAATTTAAGAACAACCTATGTTGGAACATTCCCCCAACCAAAAAGAGTCTTAAAAAAATGAAACAATAACATAAAATAAGGGACTTTCAAAGTACAGAAGCTCACCACTTCAAGCTGACTTAGGATAAATCCAGGAATTATTTATTTACTAAACAGAAAAAAATAAGTGCCTTCATTCCCTGCATCATGAGGGGATACAATGTTCGAAGATGGTTAGAAGTGTAAGTGCTAGCATATAACTCAAGATAGAGATAAAATAATGCTAATTCAAAATCTAGTATAAACTCAATATGTATGTTCACATACATGCATACATATAAATATATATAAGATAATGCGATAGGGAATAAGGTTTAGAATAATATTTAAAATTGTGAACCTGTACTGTGTATCTCTAACCGTCCTAAGAGCACCCAAGGGCTATATGAGTTTAGATCCCCTTACTAAAAGGGTCTAAGTGTGTGTTAGCTGCATGAACCAAGAATATCCAAGGATGAGCCTGGGAATATCTTGACGCCAAGCAATCTAATATATATATATATAAATGTAAGTCATTAACACGATGATAAAAACCCCTACGCTAGTAAACGTGGTTTTCAGTATCGGTCTCTTAGGGACCTCCACCTTCTATGGTGAGCTATATAACCCCCATTAAGTCTAATTAAAACAAGTTTCAAATAACCCATCCATTTAATAAATGAATTATCTGTTAAGTGATCAACTACAGGTATCTTCATACCATTATGCTTTTAATCCTATAATTATGCCATACCAATTCCACGAACTTGAGGGAATACCACAACCCCCCTTGTTCATCAAATCTAGCTTAAAATTAAAACATAGTGAACAAGTAATTCAAAAATTATTTTTATTCACTTAACCATTTAGGAAAAGCAATAGTTCAGGGAAATAAGACAAATCATGTGATTATCAAAATTTCAAGTCCAATTATCCAAGTACGTCGAGGGAAAACAATTTCAAAAATCAAACTCCAAACCAAAATCATAAATTAGGGGAATATCTTGTCCCCCATTCCATTCACCATACCCATTCACCCCCAACAAGTTTCAAAATACATAAATAAAACATGAACGCTTGCATTAAAACCATGAAAATTCAAATCAAGAAACAATCCTTTTAAAACCCTCAACCTAAATAAAAATCCATATTCAAATCCACATGAGTAACCATTTAAGCACATTATTTAAGTAACAATTTTTTAAGGGTAGAGGTACATGCCTAAAAGCATCACAATTGTGGAGAGATATCACCACTTGGAGGCTCTAAGTGATCAACTTTGAGAAACCCTAACTTGTTCTTTACTTAGGGATTTGTGAGAGTTTCAGAGTGTGTTTGATTATGTTTTGGATAATAATGAGGTCCCAAAAAGGGTTTTAAGGTCATAGGTCACATTTGGGGACAAAGGTAAATATCTAAAGTACCCTTAATAAAACACTAAAGATTTGTTGCCCCATCGTTATGGGTCACCTTACAACTCATAATGACTACTATGTGTTATTCCTTAGAATAGTATTTTAAGCAGTGTCCCAAGGCATTCTCATTGTTGACCCTGCAAGTCGTACCATATGACTCTTATACTGACCTTATGACTCGTAGAGTCAGAGTCGTAGCCACAATATTGACATTGGGCACCTACACTAGTTTGAATAGAGAAAGAACCCTACGACTCGTAAAGAGTTATTAAAACTCGTGACATCCCAGTCATATTCAAAATAGCAACACAGGAAACCATTACTTGTCACCCTACGAATCAAGCCCTGCAACTTATAAGGAAATCTTACAACTCGTTAGGTGAGTCGCAGTCTGAGCAATGAGCTCCAAACTCAAGAAATATTCAGAGGCAAAAATCTGGGGTGTTACATAGTTTGCCTAATCTACCTTTCCTTAGGTTAAATAAATAATATTAGATTTTTTTTGGATTAAGAGTTCACTCTATTTTTCCCATATGCTTAAGCTTGAGTGTTAAGATGACTTAAGTCATCCATTAAACTTCAGTTAGTTACGCAACCTGGTCAAGGTATCATTTTAACTTTTAGAACTATATCTTAGACCACATAATTAACAATTACTTCCCATATTAACTCGGTTGGATTAATTGGAAGTTTAAACAAGTAATGAATGTTATGGAAAGTTATGACATTGGAGTACTCAAACAATCAGTTTACTTATTATGTTTTGATTTAAGTCTCATGATTAGTTGATCTCTTATCAATAATTATATTTAGGTTGTTTTTTATATATTTACCACATTATACTCTAATACTAGTTTTTATTTAATTCCGACCTTCTAGATTGCTATATGACACTTTATTATGATAATACTATGCATAGTTTTGGTTCAAGTCTGAAATTCATGCTATGAAGAAAGTTCCAGGTATGTTATGACTTTTGAGCTTATTTTAACTTATAATTGCTGGAATTTCATCATTCTATGCAATTATCGGGCTTATAGGTGCTCGGTTAGGTTCTTTCTTACATGTTAGAACCTTCTAGACTTGTGGGGGGTCCAATTAGATTATAATTACATTGTAGTTAACCTAGTTTATCTGTTCTTGCATACTTATCATTTTATACCGATTTGGAGTATCATTTAAGTTTTAGACATATCAATAACTTGGTTTATTTTCTCTCATTTTATTATGATTTAGCCCTAATTTTTCCTGCTGTAAATCTATGTATGAGTTACTATCACAGATGTTGCATTTAGGCTTATTAGGGGATTCGGAGATAGGCTGACATTTTAGAGCCAGAGCTAATCCTCTCTCCTTCTGATATTTTTGTATAGCCTTTACTTTCGAGACTACCTATATATTTTATATTATTTAGTACTCTTATTTTCTATTTAGTGGCTCTTGTAGCAACCATACTAGCTTATGGGATTCTCTTCTGTATTCTTTCTCTTTCTTTGCTATTATTAATATCCTTATATTTATCTGTTTCCTATATTGTTATTTGCTTATTTTTGGTATTTCTTATACCTTACACCTATTAGCCCATTATTTAATGTTTTGGGCTATGGTTTGACATACCTACTAGTGGATTAAAGTAGGTGTTGTTATAATTTTAGAAACCGGATTGTGACAGAATAGTTGTGTCGTTCAAATAGAATAGAAAACCTAATTCATGGGATCCATAAATGTTGATGGGGCATTACTCAAACCAAATTACCTCATCAAAAACTCAAAATTACTACACTAGGTTTGACTAGCTGTCTTTAGGGATATCCGTCTTGCTAATCTTGAACTGATGGTACCTAGATCGATGATAAATTTTTAAAAAGTACTTAGCACTCTACACCTGATAAAAGAGATAATCAATCCTTAGAAGTGAATACTTATTCTTCACGGTCTCCTTATTTAGATGGCGGTAATCAATACACATCCAAAGGGAACCATCCTTCTTACACACGAATAAAACTAGAGCACCCCATGGAGACACACTAGGGTGGATAATACCCGTATCCAGAAGATGTTTCAACTTCTCCAAGAGTTCTTTCAACTCAGCCAGAGCTATCTTATAAAAATAGATCGAAATAGGATGAGTGTCTAGAAGAATATCAATCCCAAAATCAATTTCTCTATTGTGCGGAATACCATAAAGATCATTAGGGAACACCTATGGAAATTCACAGACATCAAGGATAGTCTGCAAAGAAGGACCTTCGGATATAGAATCCTTAAATTGCACAAATTAAAAGAGGCACCCTTATGAAACCAATTACTAGACTCTAAGATACGAAATAAACCTTCCCTTAGGGACTAGGGAACTTCCTTCCTATGCGATCATTGACTCATTAGAGAAGAGGAAACTGACCTTTCGGATATGATAATCAAGAGACGCATACCATGAATACAAGCAGTCCATCCCCAAAATCACATCAAAGTCTAGTATGCCTAACTCTATCATATGTACCAAGGTCTCTCTACCATAGATAGATATCATACAACCCCTATAAACCATTCAGGCAATAATAGATTCACCTACTGAGGTGGACACATAGAAGGGATCCAAAATACACTCATTATCAAAACCAAAATGGATAGCTACATAAGGGGTCACATAAGAAAGAGTAGACCCGAGATTATGTTGAAAATATACATCACGAGAGAAAATTTTGAACATACCAGTAACCATATCAGGAGAAGCCTCAGAATCCTAGTAGGTGGAAAGAGTATATAAATTTGTTTGTATAGTGCCAGAGCCTGAAGCAGAAGTAACACCCTTTTGTTCATGAGTTGATGAAAATAGCAACATGAATCTTATTTTCTTCTAAAGAAACCATAGAAGGACAATCCCTCACCATATGGCCAAGCTGACCATATTTAAAACATTTGTTCCTCCCCTCTTCACAAACACCATGATGCAACTTACCATAAAATCTACAGGGGGATATGATAGAGCTGACTATTCTATAGTAGCCTAATGTAACACTATTCTGAAAATGACAATTACCCAGCTACTTCAGATAACAAGCACTAGCCATGGAGTAGGAGCTAGAATTGCCCTACTTCTTCTTTGATCAAATTCCACCATCTCTACTATTGTGCTACTAACATCCACCCTGCACTAAATATCAAGACTTTTTATTATGACCTTCACTCACCTCTATTTGCTTTTTTTTCCTCTTCCACTTGTTTTATATGCATTACAAGTCTAGAGATATCCATATCCTTGTTCAACAAAGAGTCCTTTCTCTCTAAGATCAAATCACGGGACAACCTAGAGGCAAACTTCAACATTATAGTCCTCATGCTAGATACCAATTCTCGAGAATAAAGCAATAATTGATGAAACTTTAAGGCACACCCCTTTACAGTCATCCTGCCTTGCTTCTAATTTATGCATTCCTTAACCTTCACCCCCTCAACTACTGAGGAAATAAGCGATCAAAAAAATCACTAGAGAAGTTTCCCCACAAAGAAGACTCAACATCATCGCCCCTAAGCTGCTCCCAATCTTCATACCATTGGTATGCTAAATCTTTCAACTGATAAGATACAAAGTCTACACCCTCCATATAGTAGCATGCATCACACATAAGATCTTTTCTATCTCATTAATTAAATTTTAAGGATCTTCCTCAACATCAAAACCAGTGGAGGTCAAAGAACTCAAACTGACAAATTTTCCAACTCTAGTGACCTAAAAGAATGGAGTGACAAAAGTAATATGCTCAATTTGACATTCCACCAACTGGGTAAGAAAATGAATTAACTAGCAAAACTCATTATTAGACACATCATCTTAAGGTGCCCAAGGAGGGATAAGGGTACTGATGGAGCTCTATTAGGGAAATCAGAAGTAGTAAACCTATATCAGGTTTGAACTCCTTGAGTAGGATAAGCTTAATCCAAATTATCCTTAGACGGGATAGAAAAGTTTCCATAAGCATCCGATGTTCTAGGAGTCATGATCTAAAAAGAGAACATACGAGAATTAAAGGAGATTCAATACCTTAGACTTTATTTATCAAAATAAAACATCAAGAAAGGCAAACATTCCTAAATGCCTTGTAACCTATCCCTTATAAATGTGGCGTGCTACACACTGATAAAAGAGACTCTACATGACACAACTCTGTGGACACCTAATGTCACAAAACCTAGGCTCTAATACCAACTTTGTCATGACCTAAACCAGGGTATAGACATGATAGGCATCTTAAGTCCCACATGGATCAAAGACGACCCTTACACATAACAAAGTGAATATAATATCCCTAATGTCAGATGAATTTTAAACATATAACAAGATAACATTAGAATAAGCCTAATGATATTTAAATTACGTCTATAATTGACAATCGGTAACCAGATAAACAACCTACCAACATTACCCAAGTCCATAGTAATCCAACATAAGACTTCTAAAAAAGAACCAAAATCTAGTGTTGGTTGGGACATGTCACCGACTCTAACAATGACAATGATAATGTTGATGGTAATGAAAACTATAAAATTAAATCTAATAATGGAAATAGATGAAATTCCTAAGACTTTCAGAAAATGAAAGCTCACCACTTCACCACAATAAATCAACAAACCGAGTTAATCCACCTAACTATGTGTATACAAAGTAGAGGTAACTTCGGTGCCTACATAGCATGGAATACAATACTCAGAGATGGTTAGTTAGTTGAGCAATAGCATGTAACTCTGGTATAAGGTATAAAATACTATCAAGTCCAGTAATTTCTATACAATATAAATCACATCATAATACATATATTAGTAATATGCCGAGATAGGGAAAGAGGCTAAGAATGCACTTTAAAACTTATCTTGGATTGTGTAGATCAATCTTCATAACATAAATAAGGCACCCATGGGATATATGATGCCATCTCTAACCCAACTAGTAGGAGGGCCCTAGTACGTGTGGCCGTATGAACTAGTGGGTTATTCATATGCACTATGGGGGACTAAAACCACCTGGATTATCAAGGTTACACAAGCCAAAAATCATGTAATATAATGTTGGGGACTCAGAACACCCAATTATATTATATTAATAAGGAGTACTCAAACCACCCTATTATTTAAACCCTCGCATAGACAACCGCAGTTTCTAGTGTTGGTTCTTTGGGACCTCTATTTTCACAACTTAGCTACATAACCCTAATTAAAGCCCAATTAAAAAAATTAACACACCTTCCCATTCATTGAAACATGATACATATTTAGGTATATATTTTGGTATTGTCATACATACACTTGCAAGGTATCATCAACATGCCGAAACAATTTCATTATTTAGGGAATTGATAGCCTCGTTGGTTTAATTATACATTATCTTAGGGAATTACATAACCTATAAGGTTCATTTGAAAATCATTATGTTTCATTAACCTTTCACATAATGTAGTGATTTAACAGTAGTGGAATGTGCTTATTTTTCATCTTCAAAACCAATTTCAGAATATAAGGTTGGGGTTATAACCACTTCAAAAGTCACAAGTTGGGGTAAATCACAATCCCTTAGTTAATTTTCCATACCCATGCACCCCAGAAACTCAATACCAAAATAAAAGCACTAATAGTCATGTGTAAACCATAGGAAACATTATTCAACAAGAAGCATCAAAAACCCACAACCATGTTTCAAAACCAATATCAATACCATATGAAAAACACTTTAAAATATATTATTTTTAACAAATTATCGATCAGGGATGACTAATATGCCTGAAATACCAACTTTTACTAAAGGAATTTAACCCTTGAGCACTTGGATGGCCTACTTCTTTGAAACCCTATGTATCTTACTTAAGAGACTTGAAAGAGTAATGAAAGTGTTTGATTATATTATAAATGAGAAATAACACCTTTGGGTTCTGATGAACATGGGGTTTTAATTGGGTCAGAAAGGAATTTTCCACTGTTCCTTGAAATTAAAAGCTTAAATTTAGTTGTCAGTGAATACGGTTCACTATACGAATCATAGGGACTTGTTATGACTTGGCACCATTAGTCATATCCAAGAGAGTCTCCAGGGAACTCACACTCTATTGACCTTACGAATCAACTAATGTTATTCATAATAGGACTCTATGACTCCTAGGGCCCAGTCATAGTCAATACAGAACTCACTTAGGGTGTACACTGGACATTCTACAATTTTCTCTCAATGACTCATAATGAGTCTTTACAACTCTTTGTGAGAAAATAAGAACTTGGTCACACATACACTTTTAAGGTTAAGATTTTGTTTAATGAATCACTAAGAATTCTTATGACTTGTAGGGTAAGTCGTAGTCAGGGCAGTGAGGATAAAATCTTAGAAATTTTCAAGAACCAAAAACCCAGGCATTACAATATTAGGATGGGCTTAAAATTATGGATGATAGAATGGAGACGATAGAGGACATGAAGAAGAAAATACACAAGGTCATGGGCGATGAAGATACGATTTGGGAAATTAAAAAGGTCCCTTGTGGGCTATTTCTAAAATACTCATTTTAAGCTAATTTTGTAAAGGCAATGACTATAAATAGTTTCCTTATCCATTTTCATCAATCATACTTTGGTAAATTAAATATTAAACTCCTTTGATAGTGTAGGGTAAAATTACACTAGTGTAGCCATAATGTTAGTGAGGTTAGTGATGGATGGATTCCCATTGTTGATCTAAAACATCTTAACCTTAATTTTCCCAAGAGTTACCCATTTGTTGATTCAAATTTGGTCAATAGATTCAATTCTCCCTTATTTCTTCTATTTTCATCTTAATATCTTCAAATTCTCATATATTATTTCTCCACTATCTTTATTTTATGTGATTGATTTTTTGAGTTTGTGATATCAATTTTAGTCACTTGATTGAGATCCTTTTCACAAAGTATGATGATACTTTATATCCTAATACTTCACTCGCCATTCTCAAGCCATAAAATTTTTACCCCCTTTAGAGTCGGCCTAGTTAGTGTCGTTGAAATAGAATAGAAACTCTCTGCAAAGCTAATATTGTAACCCACTAAAACAAAGAAAATATTAATATCTAATTGAGTTATATGTCTGGCCTATTTCCTGACTCTTTCAATCTTATATGAGACAACCTATACTCCCTCACAAAAAATATTATAACTAAGAAAACCAACTGACTTCAAAAAGAATTTACACTTAGAAAACATTGCATACAAATTTCTATCTTGGAGTGTCCAGAGAACAATTCTAAGTTTATCACCATATTTATTCTCTTTATGGAAGTAAATAGGGATGTCATCCATAAACACAATGACAAATATGTTAAGATACAATTTAAATAATCTATTCATGTGGTCTTTGAATATTTCAGAAGGATTGATTAATCCATAAGATAAGATAATAAATTTATCTAGACAATATTATACTTGGAAAGATAATTTTAGGATGTCACAATATCTAACTTTCAGTTGATGGTAACCTAAAGTGAGGTGAATTTTTCGCGAATATGTGGCATACTTAAGTTGGTCAAATAATTCATCAACCCTATTAATAGGCTACATATTTTTATTAAAACATTGTTCAACTGGCAATAGTCAATGTACATTCTATGGGAACCAAATTTTAATGCTCAAAGAAGTTTGAAGAACCCCACAGAGAATCATCAAACTTGATAAAAATCTTTCAAATGGTTTTGGTTTTTGGACCTTAGAAAATTTCTTTAAATTCTGATTTCTTAACCCAATATAAATCATGGGTATGAGTAGTGTATTGGGGTAAGGATTGTATGGTCCAGTCGTATACTGGCCAATATTGGTTGGTAGGATGGATTTTGGTTACTAGAATGGAAATGACTTAGGGGTATGAGTCTTATTGGTGGTTACGAATTATATGGTTCCTTAACTTAATCTTACACTTGGTTACTTAAGTTGGCTCTAAGTAATTATGATGACTATGAGCTGTAAGACAGGGTATAAGTTGTAGGTAAGACTCATATGGTGGATAATGTCTAAATCTTCATTAGGCTTAAATCTGCCAGGGGTACAGATGAAAGGTATGAATCATATGCTTTGGATATGACTTGGTTGGATGAGTCATATACTGGAAATTATTGGATCCAAAGGTTAAGGCTTAGGATACAAGTGGAGTGTACCACTCGTATTGAATGGTATGACTCGTGAGGGTCAGTAGTATCCTTTGACGGGATTTTATACAACTTAAATATGGGGTATTCATGACATTTCCCCACTTATCTAAATAAGGTCTCACGACTTCTAACAAACTCGGAAGACTATTTACCCTATTATTCTATTCATTAACACTTAGAAACTCTGCTAAAATATCTATAATTCTTTTAAAAGTGTTTGGGCATTGGAAAAAAGGGTTTGAACTAGAGGATTGATTTGAGGCTTGTATTGGTGATTTATTTCCATCATCATCTTTGTATATGTATTCTCTTCCCTCATTGTTAATTGGAACTAGAGGTATGAATGTTTTCATGATGTCATTGATTGTATAATTATTATTTTAAAATATAAATTGGGGGGTATATACTAAATCATTGGTTATCATTTACCATGGTTTTAATTATGATTTATGTGCATTAGTGGTGGTTTTGGATTATTAGATTGCATGGGAATAGTTTAATAGAAATTGGAATTAGTTTGGTTATATTATGTCCCCAATGTGTTTGACAAAATGCCTATGAGCATGTTTTCATTGGGTAGAGTATTTTAATGGAACTTTTGAATATTTTAAAACTCAGTAAAGGAATTATGCATGGTTTAAATAGCTTGGAAAAGTAAATGGATAAATGGTTATTCTTGTGGGGTACATAGAATCCCCTAAGTTGGTCATTATTGTAATTGGAAAGGGCACTTGAATGTCCTCTTAAACCTATAAATAGTTGGCTATGGATAATACCTGCAAGTAATGGTTGGTTTAATGATACCAATATTAATGGCCCTGGATAATAAATGGATAATCGTTTGGTTATTTGGAAATGATTTTTATTTGGCAATAATGGTGTGATGTGTCATAAAATAATGGAAGATGGAGGTCCCCGGGGAACCAAAATTGGAAACTTATATTTGCAATGTGATATTGATCTTTGTGACTGTGTGCATGATGTCAGACTATATTTGGGGGATATACTAGACATCAAAGGTTTTCTTCCCTGGTCGTGCCTCTACACGCACTAGGGTCCTTTCAGCAGGGAAAGCTAAACCCATATAGCCTATGGGTAGTTTAGAATGGCAAAGCTACACAGCCTCAATAAAGGATTTAAAGGCATGCTAAACCCAATCCCCTTTCTCAGCTTGGTTATATATTTATTTATTGTTGAGTGCATATGGATTGTTTTACTTATTTTTATAAATGGCATTATTTTATGTTTATCATAAGATCATGCTAGTGTTCACCTGCTAACCCATCCACTGGCGGCTTTATACCTATGTTATGTAGTAACTGGCCAGTCTACTCCTCCTACATAGTAATTGACTCCGGGAACGACATTTGGACTAAAGTCATGATCTTTCATCCTTTAAGAAGGCTTTATTTTATGTAATGGATATTTCTATACACTATGATTTTATTTTGGATATTGGTTTCGGCTATGGTTAGGGGCTTGTTCGAACCAAATTTTATTACTCTTTTGGTTAGAGGATTTGTAGTACTACTATGGGTTGGAATGGGTAGGTTTTGTTTTGGTGTCATCCTTGACATTTGAATAATTTGGAGGGATGACATCATTTGACAATATTGTTGGTTGTTCCATCGTTTTTCATATTAGGATTAATTATATTATGTTTTGTAACATCTTTGGTTATGTCCTAGTTTATGGCCCTTGTTTTGATATTGCTTTTGTATTGTTGGATGTTGGTATGGGATGGTTGAACTTGATTGGGTCGGTCACGGTTGCGATCTTATACCATTGTATTCATGTGAGTTGTTGCACTATCTTGCTAAATGCTTAAGGATTCAGCCAAATCAGGTCAGGTGGCTGGAGGTTGGGTTATGTAATGGGGGTAGTCTCCGATCTTGGTCAGATATAGGATATCCATTACGGTAAGGCCCTAGGTTAGGTCGTGTCTAGTTTATATCAGGGCCTAGGTTTACTGTCAATTAGGAGTCTACAAATCTGTACAGTCTCTTTTAAGGGTGTGTCACACGCCTCACTCATAACGTATAGGCTAAAAGGCATTTAAGAATGTTTCAATTTCTTGGTATTATATCCTCAGTCTCAGAGTCTTAGTCCTGGAATCTTATCTAATCCTTGTTTGTTTGTCTTTCAGATAATTCCTCGTAGATTTGAAACACAAAGAAATTTTTCTATCCTATATGGGGGTAATGTTGAAGGGGTGTATCCTACTTCTGGGGTTCATCTTCGATCTCATGATACTATCCCTGATAGTTATGGAGTTCCACACGTTGATTCTAGTCCTCCTTAAGGTGAGGTGACTAATGTAGAATATCGTCAGTCTATCCTTGTTATTGCTTAGATAGTCATTTTTTAGGATGAGTGGGGTACGACAAGTGCTTTGTCTGATGAGGCTACAAGGGTTGGTCAATTTATAATGATGTGTCCTACCACTTTTTCTTGAGTTAAGGTGGAAGAGGATCCATAAGGCTTGTCGGATGAAATTGAAAAGGTATTTCAAGTTATGCAGGCTACCAATATAGATGGGGTAAACTTTCCAGCTTATCTTTTTAAAGATATTGCATATCAGTGGTATGAAGAGTGGGATAGGGATAAGGGTGATGTGGATGAATCAGTCTTGTAGGATACTTTTTCTAAGGACTTCATAGATTATTTATTTCCCCAAAAGTTGAAGAAAGCAAAGATAGAGGAGTTTGTGAACCTCAAACAGGGGAGGATGTTTGTAAAGGAATATGCCTTGAAGTTTCACTAATTTTCATGGTATGCTTCTGATTTAGTTACTGACATACGGGCAAGAATAAGGAAGTTCACTTTTGGATTAAATCAAGATTTGATTTTGGAATATAAGACTGCCTTGTTGATTACAGATATAGACATCTCTAGCTTGACTATTCAACTATAGCAAGTGGAGGGTAAAAAGATTAATTAGGTGGAGTTTTGGGATAAATAAGGTAAAACGATCAGGTTTTCCAACAAAAGAGGTTCTCAGTCTCAAGGTGGTTGGGATGGTGAAAAATGGCATAAAAGGAAGTGGGGGAGTTCTGATTTCTATTCTTACGCTAGTGCTCTTGACCAGGCGTGCGACAAATGTCATCAAAGTGGTGATAATTTCCAAGCACAGGGTGCCCAATCTCAGGAAAGTGGAGGTTAGTCAATTTATTTATTCCCTCATTTTAGGTTTTGTGGTCATCCTCATTGGGATTATTGCGATGAAGGAGTGAACAAATGGTTTAACTGTGGCCAGGCAGGACATTGGCTGAGGGATTGCCTCATTAATAATGTTGCTATAAGAGAAAATAAGATTCATATGGCTTCATCTTCTGATCCTATACCTAGGGGTATCGTGTCTACTTGTATTAATGCTCCTGGTTCTAGTGTTGGTCAAAATAGGTTGTATGCTTTTACATCTCGACAGGAACTCGAGGAATCACCTAATGTTGTTACAGGTATGTTACAACTTTACTCTCATGATGTATATTGTTTTCTTTATTCAGGGTCCACTCTTTCCTATGTGAATCCTTATGTAGATGTTTCTTGGGTTTTGATCCAGAAGTTATTTTGGATAGCTTTTCTATTTCAAACTAGTAGGTGACTCAGTTGTTGCTAGGAGAGTCTGTAAGGGATATGTAGTATCTATTAGTGGAAAGTAGACATAGGTAGATCTGTTTGAGGTGGGTATAGTGGATTTCAATGTCTTTATGGGTTAGGATTGGTTACACTTAAGTTACGCGTCCTTGGATTGTCGGTCACGTAGGGTTTTCCTTAGGTCCCCTAGTGAGACAGTTATAGAATGGAAGGGTGGTCCTATAGATCCAAGGGCGACATTTATTTCTTATCTAAGAGCACAAAGAGTGATCTCTAAAGGCTATCTTTATCACTTGGTCTGGGTTAAGTATTCTAATTCGTAAGGTCCTTCTTTCTAGTCAGTTCTAGTTGTTAATGAGTTTCCTGAGGTGTAACACCTCGTATTTCCCTAGCATAATCTAAGTCCCAATACATGAGTAGTCATATATAAAATTTTGAAACACTTAATTTTTTAGTTTAGAGCCTTCCATTGAGTAGGAAATTTAGTTAGCTTTCCAACGATATAAAATTTACCTAAATCCAATAAACGGGTAAGAAGTTATGACAATTTGAAGTTATATTCGTTAAACATCATCATTTTAACCTTTAGCGCATTGAGGAGCAGGCTAATTTCTCATTTGGCAAATTCTTTGAGGGTCCGCGATCCTGGCTTGTCGCGCCATAGGCCAACTTGACATTTGTCCATTTCCATTATCGAAGCGCGCTACTAAAACATCGCAGAACTTCCAAGTCCCAATCAGTGATGGACCGTGATTTCCCCACGTCGTGCCATAGACCAATTTCCTATCTGTTCGATTCTAGTAACACAGCACGAAATCACCGCATCGCGCCACCCCAAAAATTTATATTTTCAGTCAGTTTCATCTAGTTATCCCCAAAAAGTAAATTAAGTCCCTAATAACCTAATTGGGCATTATTCTAATCAATTTTACTCCAAATATCAAAAACATTCTCTCAAGTAGCAAAACCCTAACCTTCAAGAATCAAGGTCAAACCTCAAGAACTCTCCATCAATCCTTCCAAATTCTTCATCTGTGGTATGTTAGATGTTCATCTATCGATCCCTTTCATTCATGGAGTTCAAGCACCCCTTTTTAAATTATAAAATTGTCATATTTTAAAGTTATTATATTTTAAATTGTGATTTCACCCATGAATCTCCATGAACTATGATTTTATACTAAGTTACCATGAAATTATTGTTATTATTTAATCCTCCATGTTTTAATGTTGTTATTTAATGAACAAGACCATGATTTAGCTCTATTATGTCAAATTTATGCTATTTCTATTTGTTTTAGGACATTCCTATGATTGTTTTGAACCATGAAATACAAGAGTTCGATAAAATGCCCACAAGAGTGACTGATTTAATAAAAACCTTCATGCTTTGTCCCCTAAGCTTTGGTGTCTTTTAAGTATTGTTGTTTGAGTCTAAGGGGTATTGAATACCCAAAATCTATAGCTGTTTAGTTTAGTCTAGTCTAGTACATTACAGAATAACTTCAGATTATACTATGAGCATTTTCAGAATAGTCATATATCAGTCAGTTAAACTCAGAACAGTCCAGTATTTCAGTGTCTTTCAGTTAGGAGTAGGATTTAGCACTGAGCGATTGTAGGGATGGTGGCTTCCCTATCAAATAGGCAGAGTCATTAGTAGCATTCCTTCTACTCTAGAACTACGTATCTAGCATAGGGTAGAAGAAGTCACCCATCAGATTAGGCTTGACTGTCTTGCAGGGGTCACCCAAAAGTTCAAGCTTAACACCCTTAGTCCTTTGGACATTATATCAGTTTAGTAAATCCACACAACCATTGTTAGTATCCACAGCATGGTATTAATACCCTTCCAACTGGGGTTATAGGTTGGTCCCCGATTAGCTCAAATTGGGGAATGTCGATTAGATGATACCTCCCACAGTCTCAGATATAGTCTCAGTTACAGTCCCAACTCAGTTATTCAGTCTTAGTATTTTTAACCAAAGTATACATATATCAGTATTTTTTATTATTTTAGTTTACAGATTTTACTCAGTTTATTTTATATGCTTGGTCATGCATCCTCAAAATTTACAGATCTTTATGCCTTTTCAATATCTATAGATTCTATACTCTTTATTCAGTACTCCATGCTTTAGATACATATCTAGTTAATTATTATTATTTCTATTCATGAGACCATGCATATAAGCCTACCTCATTTAGCATACTAGTACATTCAAAGTACTAATCGCATACCTTTCTTTTGCACTATGATGTATCATATCATAGGTGTTGACGCTCAATTCCCAGATCACACTTAGTCCTTTAGATCATCAACAATTCAGTAGTAGTGGTGAGTCCTCATCATTCGAGGACGGATTATATTACTCCATGTCTTTATCTCAGCAGTTAGTAGAGTTATTTAGGGCCTGTCCCATCAACTCATAGTATTTCATTTAGAGGCTTTTCAGACACTATAGTTAGCTACTCAGATTATTCTGATTTAAGTATTTTTCCAGATTCATAACTCAGTAGTCCTTTCATGATTTAAAACCTTATGGCAATTTAGTTATTCTTCCGCATTCATGATTATATTATTCAGTACTCATAGCAGGTACCAGCCCATGGGTTAGCTTGTTATCCCTCGAGATCATAAGTACCGTGTAACGACTAGGGGATAGTTTTGGGTCATTACAAACTTGGTATCAAATCCTATGGTTTTAAAGTGTCCTAGGAAGTCTGAAAGCTGCGTCAAGTATAGTCTTGTGCATAGGTGTATAGCGCACCACACTTTTGGATGAGAGGCTACAAGGGATTTTGGAAAAGTTTCTCTTCTTTCAGTATTTATGTTGTGCGATTGAGTATTAGCTCAAGGTAAACTCTCAGTCTAATCCATTTCTTTCTTCCGTTTACAGAATATGCCTCCCATGAAGAACGGAAGAAGAACAGGAAGTCAGCCAACCCCTCAGCCCGTCCAGATAGATTCTCTGGATGAGCATGTCTCTCACGCAGAATTCAGGGATGCATTCACTACTCTAGCCAATTCTGTAGTAGCATAAAATGAATGACCAGTTACTGTTTTGGCCAACCCAGTGGCTAATACTAATACGACTAAAATTTGGGATTTCACCTGGATGAATCCTCTTTCTTTTATGGGATCCAAGTCTAAAGAGGATCCCCAAGAATTCTTTGACATAGTTTAGAAGGTAACAGATGCTATAGGGGTGGCGTCTAGATAGAGTGCCGAGTTGGCTGCATATCAATTATAGGATGTAACCCATACTTGGTTTAAGCAGTGGAAAGTGGATAGATGTATTGATATAGAAACTCTAAAATGGGAAGAGTTTGCCATAACTTTCTTAGACAAATTCTTCTATTGGAGTTGAGAGAGTCCAAAGTGTTAGAGTTCATTAATTTGAGGCAAGGAATCATAAGTGTGAGGGAGTATTCCCTTAAGTTTACTCAGTTAGATAGGTATGCTCCTTATGTGGTAGCTGGTAACAGGTCTAAGATGAGTAAGTTTGTGTTTGATGTATCTGATAGTGTGGACAAGAAGTTTAGAACCACAATACTGATTAGTAAGATGGACTTATCTAGGATGATGATCTATGCTTAATAGATAGAAGAGTAGAATATTAAGGAAAGGGAGAGAGGAAAAAAGAGATCTAGGATAGGTAGTTTTAATTTCAGTCAGCCAATGTTAGAAGGTGGTAATAGTCCTCAGTTTCATTAGACGTCTTCAGCCAGTGCCCCTGTACCAAAATTTAGAAACGACAATAGGGATAGGGAACCAGGATCTAAGTCCTAGGTCAGTGTTAGTAGTGCTCATACAAATCCTCAATGTTAGAAATATGGTAGACACTATTAGGGTGAGTGACAAGAGGGTAGTGATATGTTCTTTGGGTATGGCAAGCCAGGTTATCAGATTTAAGAGTGTTGGGTAGTTGCTCAGAAATAAAGAGATGTGCGCTAACATGACTAGTCCCATCATTTGTTAGTTCCATCTGACTAGCTGACTTAGCAGGGTGCCTCTTCCAATGCTACCAGTGGTCAACGTCTAAACAGAATATATGCTCTTCAGTCCCACCAAATCAGGAAAATTCTCCTAACATAGTTATTGGTACGTTGCAGATCTTTCACTTACATGTTTATGCTTTACTATACCCTGGAGCTTCTCTTTCTTTTGTAACTCCATATATAGCCGTCAACTTCGGAGTCAGTCCTAAAACACTATCAGGACTATTTTCAGTGTCTACCCTAGTAGGTGTTTCAATTGTAGCTAGACGGGTATAAAGGAACTGTCTGGTCACAATATTATAAAAATTTACCTCATTTGATCTCATGCAGTTAGATATGATGGATTTTGACATCATTATCGACATGGATTAGCTCCACTCATGCTATGCTTAAGTTTATTGTAGAAAAAGAATAGTTTATTTTCAGTTCCCAAATAAATCAGTCCTTGAATGGTGAGGTAGTACTACAACTCTTAGGGGTCAGTTGATCTCATACCTTTGAGCCGGAAAAATAATATCAAAGAGGTGTATTTACCATTTTGTTCGAGTCAAAGACTCTAACACAGAAACTTTAACGCCAGTAGTAAATGATTTCTCAGATGTATTCCTTAAAGATCTTCTTGGAGTTCCTCCCAAAAGGGAAATCGATTTTGGAATAGACCTTCTCCTAGATACTCATCCTATATCTATTACACCATACAGAATAGCTCTAGCTAAACACAAATAATTGAAAAATAGTGGAAGAATTTATTAAATAAGGGATTCATCATACCCAGTGTCTCCCCATGAGGTGCATCTATTATATTCGTATGTAAGAAACATGATTCTCTTAGAATGTGTATTGACTATTGTCAGTTGAACAAGGTTACAGTCAAGAATAAATATCCACTTCCAAGAATCGATGACTTATTTGACAAACGTTAGGGTGCTAGCTATTTTTCCAAGATAGACCTCAGATCAAGCTATCATCAGCTTAGGGTCAGGGAATGTGACATTTCAAAAATATCAAGAGTTTCTTGGGTTTGGATGGCTATTACCATCGATTTGTTGAAGGGTTTTTTTCTATCGCATCCCCCATGTATAGATTGACTTATAAGAAAGTTAAGTTTCAATGTTCAGATTCCTACGAGAAGAGTTTTTAGGAGTTGAAAATCCGACTCACCTCAGCCCTATTTCTTACTCTACCAGACGGTTTAGATGGTGTTGTCGTGTACTGTGATATATCTAGAGTAGGTTTGGGTTGTGTCCTCATGCAGAGAGGTAAGGTCGTATCCTATGCCTCTAGAAAGCTTAAATCCCATGAGAAAAATTATCCAACTCATGATCTTAAGCTAGCAACTGTAGTGTTTGCCTTAAAAATTTGGAGGCATTACTTGTATGGGGTGTATCTAGATGTGTTCACAGATCACAAAATCCTTTAGTATGTGTTCTCTCAAAAAGATTTGAATCTGTGTCAGAGAAGGTGGTTAGATTTATTGAAGGATAATGAAATGAGTGTCCTGTATCATTCAGGCAAGGCCAATGTAGTGGTTGATGTGCTTAGTAGATTTTGCATGGGTAGTGTAGCTCATGTTGAGTATGGTAAGAAGAAGTTTGCTCAGAAAGTTCATCATCTTGCCCGACTAGGTTTTCTCTTACTTGATTCAATAGAGGGTAGTGTGTAGGTATAGAGTAATACTGAATCATCCCTAGTTTCCATGGTTAAGGAAAAACATGAAAGAGATCCCAGTCTGGTTAAGTTAAAAGAATCAGTTAGAGATAAGAAAATGAAGGTCTTCCCCCAAGGGGGAGATAGTGTTTTGCGTTGTAAGGGTAGTTTGTGTGTGCCTAGTGTAGATGATTTGAGGCAATGAATTCTTGAAGAAGCACGTGGTGCGCGTTACTTTATTCATCCAGGGGCCACTAAGATGTACCATGATTTACAAGAGATCTATTGGTGGAGTGGGATGAAGAAAGATATTGCAGAGTTTGTAGCTAAGTGCTCTATATGTCATCAAGTTAGGTTGAGCACCAAAAACCTAGTGGGTCTCTGCAGGAGTTCAGTATTCCTATGTGGAAATGGGAGGAAGTAAAAATGGACTTTGTGATAGGTTTGCCTCATACCCATCATTAGCATGATTCTATTTTGGTTATTATAGATCGGACGACCAAATCAACTCATTTCTTGCTAATCGATACGTCTTATTCAGCCAAGAACTATGCCAAACTTTATCTCAGAGAGTTGGTTAGGTTAAATGGTGTTTCCTTATCTATGTTCTCAGATTGAGGTACCTAGTTTACCTTTTATTTCTGGAAAGCATTCCAAAAGGATCTTGGTACCTAAGTCCACCTCAGTACAACTTTTCACCCTCAAACAGATGGTTAAAAAGAAAGGACCATTCAACTCTTGAGGACATACTGAGAGCATGCTTTGTTGATTTCAAGGATAGTTGGTATAACCATTTGCCTTTGATTGAATTCACATACATAAAAGCTATCATTTAAGTATCCATAGGGCTCCGTTTGAGGCTCTCTATGGTAGGAGATGTAGATCTCTAATTAGTTGGTTTGAAGTTGGTAAGGCTGCAGTAGTAGGGCCTGACTTGGTTTTTGATGCGTTAGAGAAGGTTCAGTTGAAAAGATAAAGGCTTAGGGCTACCCAGAGCTGATAGAAATCATACGTGGATATGAGGAGAAAGGATCTCGAGTTTGAGTTTGATGATCTTGTGTACTTAAAAATCTCTCCCATTAAAGGAGCAAAGAGATTCAGCAAGAAAGGGAAACTCAGTCCCCAATATGTCGATCCCTTCAGAATTCTAAGCCGTTTCGGAAATATAGTTTATAAGCTTGATTTACCTTTAGATTTAGCCTCATTACACCCAGTGTTCTATGTCTCATTGTTGAAAAAGTGTGTTGGTGATCCAGCTGTAGTTGTTTCCTTAGAAAGTATAGATATTCAGAATAATCTTTCCTTTGAGGAAGTTCTAGTCAAAATTCCTGATTATCAAGTTCACACACTAAGGAACAAATAAGTTCCACTAGTCAAACTTCTTTAGCAAAATCAGTCCATTGAGGGAGCCACTTAGTAAGCAGAGGCAGATATGCAAACCAAGTACCCTCATCTTTTCTCCATGAATCCAGATTAAGTATAAGGTACTAATCTTCTTAAGATTTCTCTGTATCATGGTCGATTTAAGTTGCACATCATGTTCATGTGAGTCGTGCATTGATGAATTAGTTCATTCATGGAATTTATGCATCAGATATAAATTTTCAATGTGTAACCTTAGTCCATCAGTTTCCTTAGCTTAACTAGTTTCATTCAAGGACGAATGAGCCCAAGGGGGAAATTCATGCTATTTCTAGTTGTTTTAGAAAATTCCTATGATTGTTTTGAACCATAAACTACTAGTATTTGATAAAATTCCTTCAAGAGTGATTGATTTAATAAAAACCTTCATGCTTTGTCCCCCAAGCTTTTGTGTCTTTTTAGTATAGTAGTATTATGTCCTGGGGTATTGAATACCCAAAATCCATAGTTGTTTATTTAAGTCTAGTCTCATTTCATTACCGAATAACTTTAGATTATAATATGAGCATTTTTTGAATAGTCACATATCAGTTAGTTAAACTCTGAACAGTCTAGTATTTTAGTGTCTTTTAGTTGGGAGTAGGATCTAGCATCGAGCGAGTATAGGGATGGAAACTTCTCCATTAGATAGGTAGATTCATTAGTAGAAGTCCCTATACTCCAGAACTATGTAGCTAGTGTAGGATTTTAGAAGTTACCCATTAGATTAGGCTTGACTATCTCGTAGGGGTCACCCGTCAATTCAGGCTTAACACCCTTAGTTCTTTGGATATTATATTAGTTTAGTGAATCCACACAGCTATTGTTAGCTTCCTTGGCACTGTATTAATAGCCTTCCAACTAGGGTTACAAGTTGGACCCTAATTAGCTCAAATTGGGGAATATCGGTTAGATGATAATCCCATAGTCACAGATATAATTTCACTTATAGTCCCAGCTTAGTTATCTAGTCTTAGTCTTGTTTGACTAAAGCATATAGATATTAATATTTTTTAGTATTTTAGTTTATAGATTTTACTGTGTTTATGTTGTATGCTTGGTCATGCATCCTCAGTATTTACAGATCTTCATGCATTTTTAGTATCTACAGATTCTAACCTCTTTATTAAATACTCCATGATTTATATGCATATCCAGTTAATTATTATTAATCCTATTCATGAGAGCATATATATCAGCCTACCTCATTTAGCATACCAGTACATAAGTACTGATCACATACCTTTCATTTGTGCTATGATGTATAATATCATAGGTGCTGACATTCAATTCTCAGATCGCACTTAGTCCCTCAGATCATCAGCAGTTTAGTAGCAGTGGTGATTCGTTATCATTCGAGGATGAATTATATTACTTTATGTCTTTATCTTAGTAATTAGTAGAGTTAGTTGAGGCATGTTTCATCAACTCACAATATTCAGTTTAGAGGCTTTTCAGACACTACAGTTAGCTACTCAGATTATTTAGATTTTAGTATTTTGCCAGATTCATAATTCAGTAGTCATTTCATGATTTAAAATCTTATGGCAATTCAGTTATTCTTCTGCATTCATGATTATATTATTCAGTGCTCATAGTACGTACAAACTGATGGGTTAGCTTGTGGTCTCTTGGGATCGTAAACACCGTGTAGCGACTAGGGGTAGTCTCGGGTCATTACAAAAGGTCTTTTTGGATAATATTCCTAGTGTTCCTATGGATAGGGAAATATAGTTTGGTATTGATCCAATTTCAGACATTTATCCAATTTCTATTCCGTCGTATAGGATGGCTCCAACTGAGTTAAGGGAACTTAAGGAGCAACCTAAGGATCTTCTAAATAAGGGTTTTATACATCCTAGTGTATCCCCATGGGGTGCAATAGTGTTTTTTGTGCAACAGAAGGATGGTTCCCTTTGGATGTGCATTGACTACAGGCAGTGGAACAAAGTAATGGTCAAGAACAAGTATCTCCTTCCAAGGATAGATGACCTATTTGGTATGTTTCAAGGTGCTAAGTTATTTTCTATGATAGATCTTCTGTCTGGGTACCATCAGCTAAAGATTAGGGAGGTGGATATCCCTAAGATGACATTTCATACTCGGTATGGAAACTTTTAGTTTTTGGTAATGTTATTTGGATTGATTAATGCTCTAACGGTATTTATGGATCTAATAAACAAATTTTTTCATCAGTATTGTATTTTTTATTATTCTTGGCGATTGTGTTTGCTTTAAAAATATGGCGGCATTATTTGTATGATGTACATGTGGATATCTTTTCTGATCATACGAGTCTACAGTATGTGTTAACTCAGAAAGAGCTTAATCTCAGGCAGAAAATACGGCTTGAACTTTTCAAGAACTATAATATGAGTCTGCACTATCACCTAGGTAAAAAAAATATGGTTGCTGATGCTCTTAGCAGATTATCCATAGGTAGTTTGCCTTATATGAAGGAAGGAAATCAGGAATTGGTGAAGGATATTCGTTGCTTGGCTAATCTTAGAGTTCACCTCTTGGACTCCAAGGATGGTGGTATTATGGTGCAAGAAGTGGTTTGATCATTTCTTTGTGTAGATATTAAGGAGAAGTAAGTGTTATATCCTGTCTTGATGAAAATCAAGAGTGATATTGGTGGGAAAAAGGTAGTGGTGTTTGAGATTAGTGGTGATAGTACTTTACGGTACAAAGGGAGGTTGTGTGTTCCTAATGTCAACAGTTTGCGACAAAGGATTTTGGCTGAGACACATAAATCATGCTATGGTGTTTATCTCCACTCGACTAAGATGTATAATTATCTCAAGGAGATGTATTAGTAGAATGGCATGAAGAAGGATGTGGATGATTTTGTAGCCAAGTGCATGGTGTGTCAATAGGTTAGGTTGAGCACATGAGTCCAGGAGAGTTATATTAAGAAATTGATTTGCCCAAGTGGAAATGGGAAATGATCAATATGGACTTCATTACTGGTCTTCTTCGGTCTCGGAGTCAATGTGATTTGATTTGGGTCATCGAGGATAGGATGACAAAGTTTGCCTACTTTTTTCTAGTGTGGACTACCTTCTCAGTAGAGGATTATATGAAGTTATATCTACAGAAGATTGTGAAATGGCGTGGGTTGCCTATTTTGATTATTTCTGATTGTGGCACGTAGTTTATATCTAACTTCTAGTGAAATTTTTAAAAAGGGTTGGGGACTATGGTTAGTCTAAGTAGCGCTTTCCATCCGCAGATGGATGGGAAATAAAAGAGAACTAATCAGACATTGGAGGATATGTTTCGAGCTTGTGTGGTTGATTATGGTGGCAATTGGGTTGAGCATCTACCTTTGGTGGAGTTATCTTACAACAATAGTTATCATTCTAGTATTTGTATGGCACTTTTTGAGGTATTGTATGGTAGGAGGTCTAGATCTCCTCTAGGGTGGTTTGAGCTTGGGGAGGTGGATATGTTTGTTCTTTACTTGGTTTACCAGGCTATGGAGAAGGTAAAGGTGATGAAAGAGAGACTTAAGGCTACCCAAATTTAACAAAAGGCCTATGCGTATGTTACGTATTGAGACTTGGAGTTTAAGGTTGGGGATAAGGTTTTACTCAAGGTATCTAGTTTGGTTTGGTAAGAAGGGGAAACTCAGACATTAATATGTTGGTCCTTATGAGGTTTTACATACATAATGCTGCTTATGAGCTGAAGTTGCCTTATAGCTTAAGCTTGGTTTATTCGGTCTTTCATGTTTCCATGTTAAGAAAGTGAATTTGTGATCTTTATTCTGTTGTTCCTTTAGAAGGATTGGGTATAATGGATTCTTTGTCTTATGAAGAAATCCCAATTGATATCTTGGATAGGTAGGTTCATCAGTTGTGGAGCAAGGATGTGTCTTCAGTTAAGGTTCTTTGGTGGGACCATAAGGTGGAAGAAGCTACATGGGAAACAGAAGAGGACATGAAGTTCAAATATCCACATTTGTTTTTTGCTTTTGGGATTCGTGCGGAAGGTATGTGTTCTTCAACACATCTTTATTTTATGAGTTTGATAAAGGAAAGATTAATATCATTTGCTCTTTGTTTTTAAACTTTGTTAAAGATTGGGGATATATTTGATAAGATGATGCAAATGACACGTGCGAGTTGTTACCCCTACCTTATCCGTTATTCAGGGAAGAATATTCCTTATTGGGGAGACTGAAACGCCTTTGGTTTTTGGACTGTAGAAAATTTCTTGGAATTTTGATCTCTTTACCCAATACGACTCATGGGTATGAGTTGTATGATGGGGTACGATTGGTATGGTCCAGTCGTATATTGACAGGTGTTGAATGGTGGGATAGATTTAAGTTATTGGAATAAATACAACTTAGGGGTACTATTCATATTGGTGGTTACGGATCGTTTGGTTCCTTAACTTAATCTTATACTTGGTTATTTAGGTTAGATCTAAATACGAGTGGCTCACCATGAGTGGCAAGACAGGGTACAAGTCGTACCTAGGACTCATATAGTGGACAATGTCCATAACTTCCTTGGGTTTATATCTTCCAGGGGTACGGGTGAATGGTATGAATCGTATACTTTGGCTACGACTTGGTTGGATGAGTCATATACTGGATAGTGTTGGATAAAAAGGTTAAGGCTTAGGATACGAGATGAGGGTACCACTCGTATAGGAGGGTATGACTCATGATGGTCAGTCATATCCCTGTGATACAACTTTATGAAACGTAAGTGAGGGGTATTTTGGACATTTCCCCAATTATCGTAATAAGGTCCAATGACTTGGATTCTACTTGGATTGCTATTTGACTTATTATTCTATTCACTAACGCTTAGAAATTCTTCTAAAACACTCTTTAGTTCTCTCAAAAGCTATTAGGCCAGGGAAGCTAGGGTTTCAACTAGAGAATTGATTTGGGTCTTGTCTTGGTGATTTCTTTCCATTATTATCTTGGTTTAAGGCATGTTCTCTGCCCTTATTGTTAATTCTAACTAGAAGCATGGTTTTTATGAATGTTTTCATGACTTTATTGATTGTATGATTTTGGTTTTAAAATATGAATTGGGGATTTGGATATTAAATGGTTGGTTATGATTTCCCATGGTTTTAATTATGCTCTATTTTTGTTAATGGGGGTTTTGGATCATTCAATTGCATGGGAATGGTTTACGTGTAATTGGAATTGGTTTTGGTTTTATTATGCCCCCAATGTGTTTAACAAAATTCTTATAACCATGTTTTTATTACATTGAGTATTTTAATAGAACTCTTACATGTTTTAAAACTTGGCAAAGGAATTATTCATGGTTTAAATAAATTTAAAAGGTAAATGGATAAATGGTTATGCTTGTGGGGTATATGGAATCCCCCAAGTGGTATAATATGGTAATTGGAAATGGCACTTGAAAGTCCCCTTAAACCTATAAATGGTTTGCTATGGATGATACTTGCAAGTAAGGGTTGGTATGATGATACCAATATTAATGGACTTGGTTAATAAATGGATAATGGTTTGGTTATTTGTAAAATGATTTTAATTGGATAATAATGTTGGGATATGTAGCAAAGTAGTGGAAGGTTGAGGTCCGAATGGGACCAAAACTAGAAACTCATATTTGCCGATGTGAGGTTGATCTTGGTGACAATGTGCATGATGTCACACTATATTTTGGGGATGTACTAGTCATCCTTTGTTTTCTTCCCTGATCATGCATCTTAACGCACTGGGGCCCTTTCAACAGGGGGAGATGAACCCATATATCCCATGGGTGATTTAGGACGGCAAAGATACATAGCCCAGGTAAAGGTTTAAAGGCATGCTTAACCCGGTCTGCTTTCATGGCATATATATATATATATGTATGAAAGTTTGTGGGCATATGTATGGTTTTACTTGGTTTATGAATGGCATTATTTTATCCCTATCTTGAGATCATGCTATCGTTCACCCGCTAACTCATCTACTAGCGGCTGTATACCCATGCTATGTAGGAACCGACAGTTCTACTCCTCCTAGATAGTGATTGACTTGGGGATCATTATTTGGACTGAAGTGGTGAACTTCCATCCTTTTGTAAGGTTCCATTTCATATTATGGATATTTCTAGACACTTTCATTTTATTTTAGATATTGGTTTTGGCAGTGGTTGGGGGAAGTCCTAACCAAATTTTATTACTCTTTTGGTTAGAGACTTTGTGGTACTGCAAAGGGTTAGAACAGGTGGGATCCGTATTGCTGTAAGCCTTGGCGTTAGAATAAGCTGGAGGGATGACATAATTGGACGATATTGTTGGTTGTTCCATTGTATTTCATTTTTGGATTAATTATATTATGTTTTGGAACATCTTTGGTTATGAATTATTTTATGGAACTTATTTTGGTATTGTTTTGGTATGTGTATATTGTTGGTATGGGATGGTTGGACTCAGTTGGGTCGGTCACAATTGTGATCTTATCCCAGAGTTTTCATGTGAGCTGTTGAACTATCTTGCTGCATGCTGGAGGATTAAGCTAAATCATGGCAGGCGGCTAAAGGTTGGGTTGGGTAACGAGGGTTATCCTTGGCCTCAGTAGGTCATGGGACGCCGATTAGGATAAGGCCCCAGGTCGGGTAGCGTCATCAACTCAACTGAATAATTGGTTTCACTTTTCATAATCTAATAATGCCATTTAAAATGAAAATTACATATAAAATAATTTAAATCAATAGTAATTAATAACTTAAAATATCTATAAAACTCTCTATAACAAATTTAATTAATTTTATCAAATATTCCATCAACGCCACATAAATTGGGATAAAATGATTAAAATATAGTATTTTAAAATTATGTAAAATTACTATAATCAATAATGCAAAACTTAAAATATTTTAAAAACATAGGAAAAATTTGATTGACTTTCTAAATTTCATTTGTTCCATATAAATTGAGGTAATAAAAGTAACATAAATTGGGCTCATGCTAGCACGGGCTCCTATATCTAGTAACTATATATAAATGTGTGTGCATATATATGTAGGTAAATTAGAGAATATTACCACCTAAATATTCTTCATATTAACCATTGGAGAAAAAGGTAAAACATTTAGAGGATAGGTTGCATGTGGAGAAGGTCATATACCCCAGAGTCTATTATCCTATTAGGAATGACTTTGCGGAAATCTTTAGGAAAGACTCCTGAAACTCACTGACTATAGATATTAAATAAAGAGTTGGGGTTTCAAAATTAGATTCCTTAACCATTATTAAGTGGTTGATATATCCCTTTTAAATAATTTTTCTAGCTTTGATATATGCGATGAAATAAACCTTTGGTACACCAGGACTGCCTTTCCACTCCAGGACTAATTAATTTAGGAATAGGAAATTCACAACCTTGGTTCTATATTCAACTAATGTATAACATGAATACAACCAGTCCATACCTAATATAATATCTAAGGCTATCATATGAAATTCTGCTAAATTAGTTGTGGTGTCCTTATGATAGATTAAAATTGGGAAACTTGGGTAAATTCTTCTAGCTACTATAGATTCTCCGACAGGAGTTGAAATAATAAAATGTTCTGGAGTTGTTTAGGAATGACTCTAAATTTTTTGGAAACATAGGAACTAAAAAAAGATAATATAGCTACCGTATCTTAAAAGTCATATACGTCAAGAGAGAGTACATTAAATGTACTTCATCTGGAGCTGATGATAAAGTAGCTCAAAGTCTTTTATCCCTATTTCCCTGCTTGGTAGATGGATACTTCTTATGCGTGTGACCTACTTGTCCACATCTATCACGATCTTCTATACGATATAAACACTCATCGAGATGATTCTTCAAATATTTGTTTCAAGAAGGATAAGTAATGAATCCCTTTGCAACGCTATCCTGAGAATAAGAACCCCACCTCTTACCCAACTGATCATTCCTAGGTCTAACTTTGCATACCTGCTGAAGCAGATGTTGGCCCAGTTGACTTTTTCTGAAAAAATGTTTAATTCCAATTATTTGTCTTTAGTGAACTAAACTCATTAAGTGAGGTTCTACATTTTTTTATAAGAATCCGCCCCTCTTTCAATATGTTCTCATCAACCTCCTTTACATATGTCATAATAATTCCAATTACCATATTGGAAATCAACATAGTTGCCTTCCCCTTATTAGCTTAAATGCAGCCAAGTCCACGAATAAAGAGTTCACCATGTTCCTCATATCGACAACAATCTCAAGTGTGTTGCATAATAGTTGGGTGAAATTAAGGTTATACTATATTACGCTCATAGATTCCTACCCTAGTGTAGGAGATTCTCAAGATATTGCTTCCCTCTACTCTCGAGGGAAGGTCTAGCTAAAGAAATCCTCCCCGATCATGGTCTAATTTGGAGGTTCCAAATCCTCACCAAGATTTTTCTTTCAAATATTCAACATCATTCTGGTTACCTTTTTGAGTAGGTACATAAGAAAAATCAACACTCTCAATGTCATTCATGTCTATCAAGAGAAGAGTCCATCATACATCCGCAAAAAATTTCTTTGGATCCTTGTCTACTTTATACCGAAAAAACATAGGTAGATTCATTCTAAGAAACTATAAGAGCTTGATTCTGTGAATTATTCATTTATATGTGATTTGGCCATTTTAACCCTCATCATGGTTGCTACATGATGTTTTTAGGGTGTGGGGATGATTGACACCGTTTTGAAGGCACCATTTTTGTGAGTTTTTAGTTCTTGAAAGTTAATAGTTTATAGTGGACTTTGGTCAATATTTATATTATTTTTTGACTTGGATGGAAAAAAAAACTACACCAGTAGATCTAAAACAATATTTTTTTCTTGGTAGAATGGCGGGTATGATTTTATGGCTTTTACATCTCATTTAAACCTCAGTTCAAAAGATTGTAAAATTATGTATTGGGGGTCAATGTTGTGAAAATAACCTATTTACAAATGTTTGATAACGTTATTAAGTCTGAAGCATAAAGTTTGAAAGAGTAGAAATTTCCTTTGCTTTTTTAGGATTCAAAATAAATCTCGAGGGGTTGGTGGAGACTTTGAAATCTTCCATCTCCCAGTTGTTGCAACCGCTAAAGAGCCACTTGGGTAGCTTTAGAAGTGGCCGCTAAATTGCCATATTAAATGGTTCACTAGCTGGGATCCGCTAAAGTGGACCCTTGTCCACATAAACAGAGGTTATTAAAGAAGACCTATGATCGATAAAATGAATTGGCTAGTTTGAGGATAATGTGAAAGCCGCACTTGACCACTTTAGAGGTCAAGAGACCGCTAAAGCGTTCATACCTAGGAGTATAAAAAAATCCTTTTCCTTATTTTGCTATGATTTTGAGGTTTTGAGCTTCGAGTTAAGGATTTTTGGATGATTTCTTATATTTCAATCTTGGGTAATCTCCAACTCATTATTTCAACTATCTTACTTTTATTCTTATCATCTAAAACCCTTTATTTTGTGATTTCAAAAGTGAAATTTAGGGATTTTGGCATAAAAGGCCTAAAATAGTGTTTTTTTTAATTTAAACTGCAATTTAAACCCGTTTTCACTTATGTATCCTTCTATGGAACTCTAAATCATGAGTGATGTTCTTATAAGAAAAAAATCCTGTTTTATCCGTTCTTTTTGAAAACCCATTTTGGGGCTCCATTTTGACCCCAACTAAAAAATAGGGGACATGGGTATCCTTGGGTTTCTTTTAATGTGTAGATTCTATATTTTTATTTTTGATTGGTTTCAAGGATATTTGATAGGGGAAGGCTTTGTGATTGAAGGCTTGAGATTGGGAACTCATCCTTCCAAGTAGGTTATTGCTTAACATTCTTTAGATTGGACTGGATATTTAGTAATCTTATATAAAAGCATTCTAGGAGTATGTGACTGAATGATGAAAATAGTGCTATTATCATTTTATGCTTGTAGAGGGGCTTATGTTGTTCTAAATAATAGTTTGAGACTATAATTGCTGTGTGTTTCTCTTGTGGGGGATTTATATGATATTGTTGGCTTCATGCAAATATTTTGTGTTTTCGCTCGAGGTAGAAATGACTATGATGAGGCGTATGTGGTATCAATGATATATTATTTTCATATTTCACTCTAATTTTACTTGATTTACATTTGATCATGCATAATTTCCCTATTGAGTGGATTTCAGCTCATATACCTGTATATTGGTTAGATTTGATATTCTTATTCTCATTTGGTTGTGAAAATTACATACTCATATCCTACTTATAGTCATGAGACATTGGTACCATTTTAGAAATACATGTTAGAAATGTGTTACCTTTAAAAAGTCTCACCAGTGTTCACGAGCTTGAGAGGATGTATGGATATTGAGATTTGTATTGGTTATTGAGATTATATAGTTGTTACGGAACCTCATGGGTCCTACATCAGGAGACGTTCTCGACAGGTGTATATAGATGTTATGAAACCCTCAAACATATCACATCATACTCATTGCATTTCATAAATTGTGCATCTTTATTATTGTGATATTCTACTTTATTTGATGTTTATTTTTTATCTATATCTGGTATGTGCGATATATTTAGAACTATTAGTGCAAAATGTTGTGAGCTGACATTTTTGACATTTCCAAATTGTTGGTGATGTGCTCATAGTGCGTATTTATATACATTTTTGTATACATTGCTCAGTAGGACTATGATACCAACTAAATACAAGTTAACATACTCATTACTACTGTGCCCTTTTGGTGTAAATACATGTATCGTTGTGCGGAACCTAAGTTGAGCTTTGGAAGTCATTTCATAAATTTGATATAGTGTCTACTCTATTCTTCTAGATTCGACTTCCTACCCAATCTTATCTAATTTATTTCTTGTTTTGTATTCGATGACCGACTTGTGCTCCTTTTTAGATTATCAGTTGTATTTTTAGATTTTGAGTTGTATGTAAATTATTCTTACATTGTGACACCAGTTTTTGAGATAGTTTATGGAATGGTTTTAATATTTAGACATCCCTAGTTTTGTACATATATATTTCGATGTCAACATAAAAGTCTTTCCTTAGGGTTTGATATTCTTTTTTCTTTTAATACTAGTTTAATGATCGACTTACTTGTCAAGGTTTAGTCTCACTAGTGTCATCTTACCATCAATTGACAAATTAATATAAGAGAAGCCAGGTTCATTCTTCTCATTAGTGTAAGAATAGACTGTCTAATAAAGTCTCGCAGATCGGTATTTAGACATCTGTATCTACCTTCGACAGGCTATAAGATATATTTAAGAAACTTTATTGTTTGTTCCTTATTATGCAGATCTTTCATACCTTGTGTTATAAATTTTTTTTATATTTTCTCCATAAATGGTGAGGAATAGATAATGTAAGTTTAGGGGTGTTGAGCTATCATCCTAGGTAACAACCTGGTCTAGAGAGTGTGTTGCATATCGTGGATGAGCCCGAGGTAGAGGACGAGAACGAGGGTCTACTCCTTCCAGAAGTAGTAGTAGGGGGATCTCCCATGAGCCTTAGGTTAAGCATGCTTGAGATATGGGACCTACTCATGTTCTACAGAGTTCTTCCATCCATATCTTAGAGGGATTATTGATTCATTTGTTGACTTATTTGGAGGGTGTTCCTTTTAGTGTACTTGGTTATAGTACCTCGAATTTTCTTCTTAGCTAATTTCGTCCCAAGAATGCCTAGTATTAGCTTCTATAATGAATGATGATTATTCCATGAGGAATTTTTAAGATTTTCACTTTTTGTCATGTGGGAAATTCAATAAGCTTACCATCGATATTAAATTCGCCCAAATCAGACACCCGAACAAAGAGTTAGAGCCTTTTTAGTGAGACAGTGTATCACCTGAGCCACCAGCGCGTCGCGGAGATAGCTCAAATGGCAATTTTCAATTCCCAGTGTAGCTCCATGATAATGGCACATCACGCCAAACTTCCAGGTCACAGATAAGGTGGCCACGCGATAGCACCGTATCGCGCCCCCGTGCAATTTCCCATTTGTCACTTTCCAAAGACTTGGCGCGATAGTGGTGCGTCGCGGTAAGGATGAAAATCAAAAAATTTTCTCAGAAATTAAAGACGTATCCTAGGGTTAAAAGGGTCAATTTCCCCACCCTATATAAGCCTTATAACATGAGATTTGGCCATAATTCAGCAACTTATACTCAATTAATCTAAAAAACTCACAAGAACAAGACCGAGGGTTTTCACAGAAGGTTCAATTCCAAGGGTAGTGTTCATCCATGGATCCCATTCATTCGTGGAGTCCAAGAATCATGTTTTGTATAACCTATTGTGATTTGCTTGTTGTGATTTGATCATGTTCATGTTGATAGTTGTTATTTAAGTTTCAAGATGGTGTCTTGATGAATTTCCATGAAGTATGTGAGTTTGTTAATTGAAAACCTATGAGTTTGGGTAGTTTTAAATTCTTAAATTGATGATTTCACCTATGCTCTAAAGTGTGCATGTAAGGTGTTTGATAAAATACCTACAATGATAGAATCATGTTCCTTATGACTCAATAGTATCTAAATGACAAGTCCATGCTAACCCTTATGATGCAACACAATTTTCATGCTCTTGTTATGTATTGATTGTTATGTTATGTAAAGTTCATGATATTGAAATCATTCAATTATGTACATGTTATATGCATTCCCTTCTATGATAAAGACTATGATAACCATGTGAAGTATGAAATCCCTTATTTATGGCATTATGAATTATGGACTCTATTCCTATGATTAAGAAGTACTATGGATTGTTGATATTGGTTATGTATTTTGGAATGTCATGCCTTGTCAGTTTCCTTCTATCGAGTCCTGGGGGTACTTGTACCCAAAAAATATAGCAGTGTGCCTAGAGCCATGTCATGTTTTCACGATACTCTCAGTCAAGCCATGTTCCATAGAAGTCAATTAGTCATGTGACTCAGAAAATCTCATAAACTCAGTACTCAGTAAGATCAGTAATCTCATAAACTTAGTTAGTTATCAGATATTAATAGTATTCCATTACTTGATAGAATTCAGTAAACCTAGTCCATGTACAATCCGTCAATCATGTTCAGTCTTTTCAGATAGGAGTAGAAATTAGCACCGAGTGAACCCAAGGGTAGGAACATACACTATCAGATGAGAGTGTGAATCTTAGTAGTCATCCTTGTGTTCCAGAACTATGTAGCCAGCATAGATTCAGTCATCAACACTATCAAATGAGGGTTGATGAGGTGGATAATCACTGTCAGATGATGGCCCCATCATTCTCTTTTGGGGACATTGTCAGATGAGGGTACCTACTGTTGTCCTTACCAGTGGTGCGGTATTGACACCGTACTAACCAGGGCACAGATTAGACCCCAACTCAACTGTTCTAGCACATTTGGGTCATGTCGGTTAAATAAATATTCCCACAGTTTCAGTATCAGTCTCAGTAAAAAAACTCAGATTGTTCTTCAGATTTTAGGACTTTTAGTTACAGTCAACTCACTCACAGTACGGAACTCAGATAGTCACTGTCATAATAGCACTTCAGACTCTCAGAGATCATCATCTATTCGCCAAATTCAGTAAGTACAAATTTGGCTAAGGTCAGTAGCATTTTTTGGTCACATCATTTTTGGTGATGGAATTAGAGTTGATCCTCAAAATACCAAAGTAGTAAGAAACTGGCCAAGACCTGTCTCTCCATCAGATATCAGGGTTTTCTTGGGTTTGTTTGGCTATTACATATGGTTTTTTAAAGGAATTTCATCTATTACATCCCCTATGTCTAGATTTACTCAGAAGAAAGTCAAGTTTCAGTGGTTAGACCCTTTCGAGAAGAGTTTTCAGGAGTTGAAGACTCGACTTACCTCAGCCCCAGTCGTAGCTCTTCTAGATGGTTTGGATGGGTTCGTGGTTTATTGTGATGCATCCAGAGTAGGTATGGGTTGTGTCCTTATGCAGCATTGTAAGTTCATAGCCTACGCCTCCAGATAGTTTAAACCCCATGAGAGGATTATCTTACTCATGATCTTGAGTTAGCAGTCAAAGTCTTTGCATTGAAGATTTGGAGGCATTATCTCTACGGAGGTCATGTAGATATCTTCATAGATCACAATAGTCTTCAGTATGTCTTATCTAAAAAAAATATCAATCTTCATCAGAGAAGGTGGTTAGAGCTTTTGAAAGACTATGACATAAGTGTCCTCTATCATCCAGGCAAGGCCAACGTAGTGGCCAACGGTCTCAGTAGGCTATACATGGGTAGTGTTTCTCATGTGGAAGATAGTAAGAAGAAGTTAGCTCAATAAGTCCATTATATTGCCAGAGTAAGCGTTCTTTTAGACGATTCTTCAGAGGGTGGTGTATTTGTTCAGAGTAGTTCATAATCATCTCTAGTCTTCGAGGTGAAAGAAAAGCAAGAAAGAGATCTCAGCCTTGTCAAGTTGAAAGATTTAGTTTAGGACCAAAAGTAGAGGTTTTCTCCCAAGGGGGAGATGGCGTACTTCGTTGTCAGAGTCGTCTGTGTGTTCCAGGTGTACATGACTTGAGGCAGCAAATCTTGCATAAGTGTATGGTTCGCGATACTCTATTCATCTATGGGCCACTAAGATGTATCGCGACTTGCGGGAGATCTATTAGTGGAGTGGGATGAAGAGAGATATTGCAGAGTTTGTGGCTAAGTGATCTATATGTCAGCAAGTTAAGATAGAGCATTCGAAGCCTAGTGGTTCCATGAAGGATTTCACCTTTCCTACTTGGAAGTGGGAAAAAGTGAACATGGACTTCATGATGGGTTTGCCTCGAACACATCATCAACATGATTCAGTTTGGGTCATAGTAGACTGAATGACCAAGTCAGCTCATTTCTTATGAGTTCATACCTCTTATTCAGTCGAGGATTATGCCAAACTCTATATGAGGGAGTTGGTCAGATTACACGGTGTTCCATTATCTACCATCTCAGATAGAGGTACCCAGTTCACCTCTCACTTCTGGAAAGCATTCTAAAAGGGTCTTGGTACCCAAGTTCATCTTAGTACAACCTTTCATCCTCAGACAGATGGTCAAGCAGAAAGGACTATTCAGACTTTAGAAGATATGCTAAGTGCGTATGCAATTGATTTCTAGGGCAATTAGGATGAACACTTTTCGTTGATTGGGTTTGCATACAAAAATAGTTATCATTCCAGTATTTAGATGACTCCATTTGAAGCTTTCTATGGTAGGAGATACAGATATCCAATTGGTTGGTTCAAAGTTAGTGAGGCCTCAGTCATAGGGCCTGACTTAGTGTTTGATGCCTTAGAGAAAGTCCAGTTGATCAAAGAAAGACTCCGGGCTGCTCAGAGCCAATAGAAATCTTATGCAGATTTGCATAGAAAAGATCTCGAGTTAGAGATTGGTGATCATGTATACCTCAAGATCTCTCCCATGAAGGGAGTGAAGAGGTTTGGCAAGAAGGGAAAGCTCAGTCCCCGATATGTCGTCCCCTTCAAGATTCTCAGTCACTTCTGCAAGGTAGATTATGAGCTTGATTTTCCTTCAGATCTTGCCTCAGTATATCTAGTCCTTCATGTCTCTTTGCTCAAGAAGTGCGTAGGTGAACCATCAGTAATAGTCCCTATTGAGAGAATGGCTTTTCAGAACAGAGTCTCTTATGAAGAGATTCTAGTCGAAATCCTAGACTATCAAACTCCTAGATTGAGGAACAAAGAAGTCTCTCTAGTCAAAGTTCTTTGGCGAAATCAATCCATCGAAGGAGCTACTTTGGAAGCAGACGCAGACATGTATTCCAAGTATACTCACCTCTTTACCTCCAATCCAGATCAAGCTCAAGGTAATAGTTCTCCTTAAGCTTATTCAACTTCACGTTCAGTATTCAGTGAAAACTTGGTATTCAGTTTCACGCTCAGGTGTCATCACAAACTTGGTATCAAGTGCCATTGCATATTTGGTCATGCATTCATGTACCATCTCACTTATATAATTATGCATCAGATGTACATTATCATTGTGAGAAAATTTAGTTCTTCAGAGCACTCAGTTATGTATTCATGAATCAGTTACACATGCATCAAATATGCATGTTCAGTATGTTATGTTTAGCTTGTCAGGCATGAAATCATGTTCCAGTTATCCATTTTCAGTTCATGTTCAGCTTATTGTTCCTCCTCTCAGCCAGTCTCATTCGAGGATGAATGTTCCTAAGGGGAAGATATTGTTATACCCCAAATTTTTATCTTAGCTAATTTTATCCCAAGAATGCCTTGTATTATCTTCTAAAGTGAATGATGATTATTCCATAAGAAATTTTCAATATTTTCACATTTTTTCATGTGGGAAATTCAATAAGATTTCCATCGATATAAAATTCGTCCAAATCCGACAACCGGGCAAATAGTTAGTGCCTTTTTAGTGAGACAGTGTATCACCTGAACCTCCAGCACATCGCAGAGATAGCTCAAATGGCAATTTTTAATTTCTAGTGTTTCTCTGCGATAGTGGCGCATCATGTCAAATTTCCAGGTCACAGAAAAGGTGGACACAATTTCCCATTTGTCACTTTCCAGTGACTTGGCACAATAGTGGCGGGTTGCACCAAGGATAAAAATCGGGAAATTTTCTCATAAATTAAAAAAGTGTCCTAGGGTTAAAAGGTTCGATTTTCCCACCCTATATAAGCCTTATAACATGAGATTTGACCATAATTCAGCAATTTATACTCAATTACCCTAAAAAACTCTCAAGAACAACACCTAGGGTTTTCTTAGAAGGTTTAATTTCAAGGGAATTCATCGTCAAATTTCAAGAATCTCTCCATCAATCTTCAGGAAATCACAAACTAAGGTATGTGTAGTGTTCATCCACGAATTCCTTTCATTCGTGGAGTCCAAGAATCATGCTTTAAATAACCTATAGTAGTTTTCTTGTTGTGATTTGATCATGTTCATGTTGTTAGTTGTTATTTATGTTTCAAGATGGTGTCTTGATGAATTTCCATGAAGTATGTGAGTTTGTTGATTGAAAACCTATGAGTTTGGGTAGTTTTAGATTCTTAAATTAATGATTTCACCTATGCTATAAAGTGTGCATGTAAGGTGTTTGATAAAATGCCTAGAATGATAGAATCATGTTCCTTATGACTCAATAGTATCTAAATGACAAGTCCATGCTAACCCTTATGATGCAACCCAATTTCCATGCTCTTGTTGTGCATTGACTGTTGTGTTATGCAACGTTTATGATATTGAAATCATGCAAGTATGTACATGTTATATGCATTTCCTTCCATGATCAAGACTGATAACCATGTGAAGCATGAAATCCTTTATTTATGGCATTATGAATTATGGACTCTATTCCTATGATCAAGAAGTTTTATGGATTGTTGGTGTTGGTCATGTTTTCAGAAATGTCATGCCTTGTCAGTTTTCTTCTATCGAGTCCTGAGGGGAACTTATACCCAAAAAAATATAGTTGTGTTCCTATAGCTATGTCATGTTTTCACGATACTCTCAGTCAAGCTATGTTCCATAGAAGTCAGTCAGTCATGTGACTCAGGAAATATCAGAAATCTCATAAACTCAGTACTCAGTAAGATCAGTAATCACATGAACTCAGTCAGTTATCAGATATCAATAGTATTTCATCAGTCGACGGAATTTAGTAAACTCATTCCATATACAGTCAGTCAATCATGTTTAGTCTCTTCAGATGGGAGTAGAAATTAGCACCGAGTGAACCCAAGGGTGGGAACACACACTGTCAGATGAGGTTGTGATTTTTAGTAGTCATCCTTGTGTTCCAGAACTATGTAGCCAACATAGGTTGAGACATAAACACTTTCAGATGAGGGTTGATAAGGTTGATAAGCACTACCAAATGAGGGCCCCACCGTTCACTTTTGGGGACACTTTCAGATGAGGGTACCCACAGTTGTCCTTACCAGTGGCGCAGTATTGACACCCTCCCATCAGGGCATAGATTGCACCCCAGCTCAGCTGTTCTAGCGCATTTGGGGCATGTCGGTTAAATAACTATTCCCATAGTTTTAGTATCATTCTCAGTAAAAGAACTCAGATAGTTCTTCAGATTTTAGGATTGTCAGATACAGTCAACTCACTCACTGTATAGATCTCAAATAGTTCCATCAAATTTAGGATTGTCAGCCATATTCACTCATGTTATTAGTTCTTTCAATTATCATAACTCCAGTATCTGTCATGCTAGATATCAGTAAATTTATGTCATCAGTATATAGATTCAGTTATCATGTTCTGACGATCTCAGTTACTATGTATTCATGTGTGGACTCTCACGTTTATATTAGTCAGTCAGTTATTATCATTCATGCATGTAAGCCCCATGTATTCAGCCTACCTCACACGTATGCTCAGTACATTCTTTTGTACTGATACATTTGCGATATGGTGTTTTATTTTTATGTTACACAATAGGTTCAAAGATACGACTCCCAGATTAGCAGCAATAGTAGCATTCCAGGGTTCAAAGTTTTAGCAATGAGTCCACATTCTCCAAGGATGTGATCTTATTTTATCATACCATTTCTGTTTTCAGTTGACGGAGTTAGTTGGTGACATGTCCCATTAACACCTTAGTCAGATAGTTAGAGGTTTTCAGATGACTACAATATTCTTCATTTTTTTCAAACTTCAGTATTTCATTTTTGTTTTGGTATCAAGATGCCACTCTATGTCAGACGTTATTGTTATTATTCATTTATGTTCAGTATTGAACTTTACGGCCTCTTAGTGCTTGTTTCCGCATTTTCATATCATATGATGTAGTATACCGGTACAGATATCAGTCATGGTTTAGTTTACCTTCCTTTGGGTCATCAGCACCGTGTAGCATTTTGGTTGAGATAATTAGAGCGTTACAATCTTGTATCAGAGACTAAGGTTTAATAGAGTCCTAGGAAATAAGAGGAAACTTAGTAAGGCTGAGTGTAGTAGAAAAATAGAAAAATTGCAAAAGAGCAAAAACGGAAAGAATAAAAGACTACACCTAACCTGAATGTACAATAAAAAGAATTAAAGGGAGAAATAAGGGTGGAATAAAAAGAAAGTTGGCTAGTAAGTGAGACCCCAAAGTTAGTGTCGTGCCAACGAGGCTTAGTCACTTTAAATATCCATATCTATCACACCATCCTCCAAGCATACATTACAAGATGATAAAAGTCCTATAGTGATCCTAACATAACTATCTGAATGCTAAGGTAAAGAAAATAAGGGCAAGCCTATGGTATTTGACATACATTAATCGGATACTCTTTGTTGAGCATAAGTGTCTCTTGACCATCCCTGCATTGATATGCATAATTTCATATGAGTGAGTAGGACATTCTTGTTGGGAGGGAACTAGAGTTATGTTGTGTCACGACCTAACTTCTCAGGTCATGATGGCACCTACCATAACCCACCAGTAGGCAAGCCAACTCGTAGTCCGTAGTGGCTAGTAACAGACTACTCAATAATATAAGAAAAAGAAAGCATAATATATGAAATAAAGATCAATATATAGAAGAATCCCAAAACCTGGTGGTATCAGTACAAGAGCTTCTAATATAAAAAGGGTACAAAAGTTCATTATTAAGAGAAATACACTGATACAACTAATCTCCAAATACAACTTAGAGGCTATTCTAATACATAAGAGATAGAGATAAGTAATACTCCAAATGTCAGGATCTCACTCTAAATCTCTGAACCAGGCTTCTCCGCACGATTCATACATCAATGATGATAACCCATATTATGATCTACAGGTTGCAGAAGTGTAGTATAAGTATCAAACAAATGGTACTCAGTAGGATACTTCCAACTGAGCTCCACAATTAAAACAGATATCTACAACATATAAAAAGAATGGAAACTACACCTAACAGTCCAGAAATCATATGACAAGTCAATGAGATAATAAGGAACAACTATCCTTTTTATGTCCTAGAGTCTAACATAATAAAGAAAAGAAAGTATCAGGGTGAACTATCTTACTCCAGCTACATTCTACATACGTCAATGCTATACTGTATATCCTATGTCAATATACGAATAAAGAGGGAAAAAACGATATGTAGTAATCTACAAGGAGAAGAAATGATATACAATATTAACAACAAGGAAGAGATATACGATAGTATCATAGCTTCATATAGCTACATATATATAGGTATTTATACATATAAACACAAAGTCATCTTAAAGCATAACCTATATCATCGTATTCTTATTTTAAGACTTTAGTACAACACTATAAGGATTTAAATACTATCATACTCATGGTTTCTAATCCACAGGACCAGACATGAAGTAATCATGCATAATAATGCAATCATAAGATAGGAGAGGCCGAACATACCTCAAATCCTGATACTGGATCAATGCCCAATCCGTCATAAGCTAGCCATAATAATGATCATAATAATGTTAACAACAATATCAATAATAGCATGAATAATCGGCTGCTCTGGACAACCAAATACCTAGCTAAGCCTATGAGTACCCCCACTGCCTTAGGCTTGGAAGGTTAAATAAACATACAATAACACAAGACATATTCTTCACATAAATCTATGCAATCATCCCATAATGACTAATAGACATAGGTGCATACTAGTGATAGGCAATGGCATGCAGGTATAAATACAAATTACACAATCAATATCATAAATCATCATAATTATCCTCATCAGGACCATCATGATCATAATCAACCTCTAGCCTTGCCGGGTATAAGCATATCATCAATATATCCTCCGTCCTTATCGGGTATCAACATCATAACAATGGTATCCTTCGACCTTGATGGGTATCAATATATCACCATAATCATCAATACATAAATATAGGTTTATGCGCCCAATATCAAGCCAATATACTAGCAACCATAATCATGATATCGTAAATATAACTATCTTATCATTATATTCTACCTGCTCATTATTAAATAGCAAAGAGCCATTAATATACCGCTAGTTTACTAATCATAACATGACCTCTAGTTCTTAATCTAACCGATTATTCACATAATCATTAATCATGGAATAGTAACCAACCATTAATCAGTAATTATCCAAACCTTAGTCTAGTCAAGGTTCACCATTAAACCATAATCGTCACCTATTCACTACTCATCATTTATCAACTAAACATTTTTTATTCACTAACACCAATCAATATCTAATAATCATTTACCAACTAATCCTTGTTATTAGCTAGTCAGTATCGGTAACTAGGGATCATTATTACTAGCATGCCTTATCACCTAGCAAAGTAAACCACATTATCCTCACATAACAACTAATCAACATTATAACTTGATATCAATAGGCACATATCATTACCATCGATAAACCCATCTTCATACAAACATATCAACCCCAACCGTTAGCTACCATATTGCTAAGCAAGGCTCATTAACTAACATATTTTGAATTCTAAACATCAAGTGCTATAGTCACCTAATAGACAGCTAGTTACCACGTAGATTATACCATAAAATTAGAAAGAATAGTCATATGATCATATTTTAGATAGAATCACATCAATAACTGATATAATAAATACGAATATATTTAATCTATGTATGCCATCACCGATATTTAATCAGTGAAATCATAAGCATCATACCACACCTTTCTCCATCCCATATCGGAGAGATACGCAGATACACACACACACATATATATTCATGAACTGTAACCACAACCTCTATAAGGATAAGCCCTTCCTGGATGTCCAATTGATATCATCTATCGTCCCTTGGCCCAATAGTATGTCCTGAATAATTATAATATCATCATCACAACTTTCGGCCCATATACTTATCCGGAACTCATCTCTATAATCATATTTATAAGTCATAGCATATCTCTACTTATCTTACATCTAGGAGGTATCTCACATATATGAGGTATTATATCCATAAGCATGTAATCATCTATCCCATAGAAGACATAATATCAGTAAGCATGACACGACTACTAGTCATTTCATATATAAAGGTTATTTATCATGAAGGTGAGGAATATCAACTCTCTAGGCCAACTATTATATCTAAAAGGAGACAACAACTCTATAGGCCTAATAGCGAATCTAAGAGGAAAATCATCTCTAAGGGCCCAACGTCATGTCTAAAGGGAAACAACATCTCTATGGACCGAATATAAAGTCTAAGAGGAAATGGCATCTCTATAGGCCCATTATTATATAATTTCTATAAGCAACAACATAGCTCTAATTATAAGTCACATCCGAGGAACATCATTACAATATACAAAGCCACGAAGTAAGCTTATACTAAGGTTTACTAGTATCAACTATGTCTAATATCTGCAGCTAATTCCACAATGACTAATACAAGTCTAGGCCTAAGTGGGTCAGACAATCCCACTTCTAAACATCAATTTCCTTATTTAGGTACAATATGCCCCAAACTAGGCTGAGATATCTAGTCCCTCTTCCAGATGTCAAGTAAGCCATATATAAGCCTAAGATAGGAACTTCAACTAGAAGTAAGGGCACTTAAGTCAATTCAACCCAAATTATGATGCACAGAATACCACACTATCCCAATAAGATCAAATATACTAATCATGCTTCCAACACTAAAACCACATCCATAATCTATAAATGTATCAAATATATGCTACAATTCAATCTAAACTAGGGAGAAGGCAATAGGAGTCTACAAAGTTATAAACATACTATCTTACGAGTCCAAGACCTCATCTAATTTCCTAAGCCATCAATAACCAAGGCTAAGCTATCTTGATCATAACCAAACCAAACATTTATATCCATACGCAATACATATCATATATCATCTATTAAGGAATATAGATAGGAGCCTACCTCGAGGCCAAACTGCAAAATCACACTTCAAGCACCACATACTCATTTTCACTTTATAATTCCTAAAATGCCATCACACTATCAAAAACATAATCTACTCATTAATACGAGTCAAATAATACCTATAATGCACTATTTTACTTTGGGTCCAAAAATGATACCAAAACCCCATGTGAGTCCCATATACGAAAAACTAGTTTTCGAGACCAACTCAATGTTCACACATGAATAAGGAATCATGACCCTCAAAGAATGGGTGAAAACTAAGCATATTTTGGGCTAAAACCAAACCCCAAGATAAATTAGGGTTTTGGGTCTAAACTAAGAAATTCAAGAATGAATTCAAGAAATTCTTACCTTAATCTTAAAGATAATCTCGATACAAGATGATAATTAAGCTCCCAAGTCACCCCCCTCCCATAACTAATTTTTAGTAATTGCACTCATTTTGGGGGTTCTAGGTCTAAATGGTGAAGGGGAAATACCCCAAACACATCGTGGGGACTTTATATAGCCCCTATAGCTAAAGAGATACTGTTATTGTGGTCATACAGGCTGTGATCGGGGTTGCACGAGATGACAGTAAACTCAAAAATAAGTTTTTGACCCTCGGAACTCATCTGGAATCCAAATAATATGACCCAATAGTGAATTTTGAGTGTAAACAACATTTCAAATGCACTGGAATAATCAAAACTTTCATCGGAGATCGTTTAGCCAAAAAATGGAGTCCACGCATATAGTTTTATCATTTTTCATAAAATTTTCTCAATAGCTTAAAGTATGTCTAGGAGCCTTGGGACCTGCTCCGAGGTCTCCCATCCTAAAATAGATATTCCGAATGTGATGGCAAATTTGGATTTTTAATTCGAGGTAGTTTCGACCAAATATGGGTCCCATACCCATTCTTTCAAATTTTCAACTTTTAACTAATAGGTCGAAATGAGCTCGGGTTCATTGGGACCCGAGCAAAAGGTCTACCTAGACTAAAATTGATATTTTGGATCTGCGAGCGTAGTTGGAATTTACATCTGAGATTGTTTCACTAAATTTTTTCCTGATTGCCATTTGAAACCAATGAAGACTTCAAAACAAGGAATTAGCTCTAAAAACCAAACGAACTGCCTGGTAATCAAACTGTCGGTCCCAGAAAGTCACAAATAACTTGAGAAAACTATGATGAATCTCAAACGGTGAAGATAAGTATAAATATGGAAAATTTCTTGAAGGGTTATTACAATTGTAAGACACCGAACATTCTTTAAAGACTAATTTAGTCTCCAGAAGATTTAGGGAGGAATTCCTAAGTGAGTAATGTTTAAATCAGATAGAATTTCCCCAATTTTTACTTTTTATCTTGTGAGAAATTGAATTAGATTTCCAAAAATACCAATTTCACGAAAATCTAATATCGGGGTAAAGAGTTATGGACGTTTTACAGAAAGTAATCTGAACTACCCAGGTGTGATGGAGAGATCCAACGGAACATCGAGCTAGCAATAGACTGTCGCCCAGACCGATGCAGCTGAGGCAGCGAGTCCACTCTCTTGATAAGTGCGACAGAGAGGTCCGATGGACTATTGAGCTAGCGATAGACCGTCGCTCAAGCCATCACAGACAAGACAGTGAACCCAGTTCTGGCCTAGGTGCAACGGTCAGGACCGATGGACCGTCGGGCCCTCGACGAAATATTGCACCCTCCATTGCATATCCCGTTCAGTGATTTGTAGTCATTTTTAAAAGGAATTTTTGGTATTTTCCCACCCTTTTTAACATCTATTTATATCATATCAAGGATCATAACTCCATATTCATCTGTAGCATAAAAATCTAGGGTTTATTTCAAGATAAAAAACCTAAGAACAAGATCCAAACCCTTCTTCTAGAAAACTCAAAAAAATAAGAATTACTCCAAGAACCTTCAAGAAAGAGTCTCCTAAGGTATGTTAGATGTTGATTCTTGGGTTCTTTACACCCAACTAGTCCAAGAATCCTTTTCAAAATTACAAAGTTTATGTATTTATGAGATTTCATGATTTATGTGTATTGAAGTTCATGATTATGTGTTGTTGAGTTTAATTAATGATTTAGACTACAGGTATTAAGAATTGATTCTAGCATGTGATTAATTGTGTGATTTTCATGATAAACCCTCTTCAAGTTGTATGTTGGTTGATGAAATCATTATACTTAGGTTTAGTATTTGTTGTATAACCAAAGCATGCTCCCCATATATTTGATAAAATGCTTCTGTGAAGGAAATAGGGTCATTATAGCATGTTGACAAGAAATTCCCAAATTGTGTACAAATTCATGTATGGCAAGTGTTTGTTGAAATGCCTTAGTGAGTGAATTATGATATGTTGCATGCATTCTTATTCTAGTATATTCCTTATTGAATTAATTACGAGAAATTAGTATGCATCCCTATACCTTTACATATTTTAAGATTCACAAGTGCTTGAAGAAATGTTTTAGTCATTCTAATGGTGAATGGAAGTCCATTGTCATGGTTATTAAAGAATGGTTATGTTTATCTTTTATGTTATCGACTCCTGGGGTTATTTATACCCGACAAATTAGCTGCAAGTCTAAAGCCAGTGTCAGTTTCAAGATACTCTCAATCAAGCCATGATCAGTAGAATTCAAACAGTTATAGAACATAAGGAAATTCAGTAATCTCAGTATTAGTTCAATTCCGTCTCAGTATCAGTCTAATCCAACTCAGTATTCAGTTCCGGTTCAATAGTATTCAGTTCAGGCTTGAGTGAAAATCAGTAAGCTAACAAGAATTCAGTAGCATTCCGTCAGATAGTAGAATCTGAGCAGCATTCCATCAGATACCAAAACCAAGCAAACTCAGTCAGATCAGTCAAGTAATAGTCAACAACAGATTCAGCTCCATCTAAGTTTAGTTAAGAATTAGTTCAGAGTCTTGCATTTGGGAGTAGGAACTAGCACCGAGGGAATGTAGGGATGACGGCTTCTACGTTAAAGAGGTAGAGTCATTAGCAGCAATCTCTGTACTCCAGAACTGCGTACCTAGATGAGGATCAGGAGTAACCCGTTAGATTAAGGCTTGAATACCTTCTAGGAGTCACCCATTGCATTGGGCTTGACTTCTAATTCAGAGTCACCCTTTAGAGAGGCTTGACTATAGTAGTGTCTATACCCGTGGCATAGTATTGACACCCTTCCAGCTAGAGTTACAAATTGGACCCTACTAGTTCATATTCGGGGTATGTCAGTTAATTAAGAACTCCCACAGTTACAGTTCAGTCTAGGTCATCACAACAGTACTCAAAAATCAGGACTGTCAGATACGGTCATTCAGCTTAGTAATGAACTTTGATAGTTCCATAGATTTATAGACCACCTGCTAGAAAGGCCTGGTCTCACATGAAGTTAACTAGTATCAGTATTAATTGATTCAGAGATCACCTGCTAGATAGGCCAGATCTAAAACTCAAATTCAATCATTCCTTTTCATTATTACTAGATTTAAAGATCATCCGCTAGATAGGTTTGATCTCAGTTTCAATCAGTCAATATTAGTAAGCTCAAAGTTCAGTTACCAGTAGAATTAGTTATTCAAACTCTCAGTTTTAGTAAACGCAGATATCAGTAATAGTAAACTCAATTGTCAGAAGCTCAAGTATTTAGAAGGTAGTATTCAGTCCATACATATATCCTCATTCAGTACTCTCATGTTATTCAGTTAAGTTATGTTTATGCATAAGCCCTTGCATTTAACCTTACCTCATCTAGCATACCAGTACATTCAAAGTACTGACGTATACTTTTCTCTTGCGCTATGGTGTCTTATACCATTGGTTCAGAAGAGCGAGAGCCAGGGCACCCTTAGTAGTCCAGACTCAGCCAGCAGCAGTTGACTTAGAAGTGAGTCCTCATCATTCAAGGATGATCCTTATTTTACTATGGCATTAGACTCAGTTTATTTTTAGTAGACGGAGTTAGTTGGGGACATGTCCCATCAACTCCACAGTTCAGACAGTTAAGAGGCTTTTCAGACAAATGTATCAATATTCAGTATTCAGTTTTCAGTTTTGAGTATTCTAGATGTTTTGACCCTTATGGCAAGATTCTGCAAGTTTTCTACATTTATTTCAATATATTATGCAGTGCTTAGGTACAGATATTAAAAAATGGTTAGCTCGTGGTCCTTCAGTATCATGAGCACCGTATGGCGTTCCAATTTCAGAAAATCGAGGTGTTACAACAATATCCACTACTAAAGGACTTTTGTCCCCAAAAGTCAATGGATAGAGAGAATCTCAAAATCTCTAAAGGATGAGGTACTAGACCCACAAACTCTAAGCATGACTTCCCAGATAACCTCAACAGAGAGAAAATAGTTCTAAGGGATTTTGCCACGGTATCTCTTTTTCAACCAACACTCTCATTCTACTTCCAAAATAGTCAAAACTCAACTTCGATTGTTAATTGGCCTCTAACTGAACTGAAAAGCATAATAATCATGGACTTAATCACAACACACTTATACCATCACTCTATCCACATAAATCAACAAAGGCTCATCCAAGCCAAAAGCAAACCAAGGCATGAGTTATAAACCAACTCTAAATCCAAAAATAACCTTCCTTAACCATTTATGCATGTTATCAACTCCAAACCAGGAGGGAAATAACCTAAGTCACATCCACTCTGTCTCATCATAGAGAAATCAAATAACTGAAGTTGATTCGCTGAAAGTCCATACGAAAATCATGAGAATAAGCTCATAAGGCTCTATCTGGGCATACAAATAGAGATAATCATGGAATACAATTGATGACAATGCTCCAACCAGTTCGGATGAAAATCAAACTAAAATCTCAAAATTCCAAGGTATAACTACTCATCACTGAATATTCCACTCTAGGATGTCTCATCTACCGGGAATGAAGCCATACTGAATCCAACTTAAGAATATTTATCCCTCTAAGTAAATCATCAAAAATTCCCTAAAAAAACTAAAACTAGAGATCAAAATTGAAATAACCAATATGGGGGCCATGGGCTATCATCTGAACACTATCAACTATAATACAACCTAAGTTTAGAAGATCAAATAGGCAAGTAAGAAGTGGCCCAACCAGCCTATAAATGAAATCTGAACAAGGACAAGTCTAAAACAAAAGTTACACCCAGGCTCTATAACACCAAGATAAAATCTCAATACCAAGGCTGAATAACTCAATGTTAAATATCTAAATCAAAACTAAAAATGGTTAAGCATTAATGATCCAAATCTGTCATACTTCCAAATCTCCATTCCAAAGAGTCAATATCCAAAACTGGGCCAATAAGGCTATATCAATATCACCTATCTCAAATCGACTCTAGTATCCAGATCTGACATATTTGAGATAAATCATACCAAGCCACGGTCGAGACATATCTAGAGAGAAAAATCTCCAAAGATAAAACCACTGACTGATAACACAAGCAACCAACTCAATTTCAGCTGGAGGGAGCAAAACTTAGCCGCAAAATAGGAGTCATGCCAAAGGAAAAACTCACTAGCTGAAAATACATATAACCCACTCAATATCCGTTGGAGGGCATAAACTATCCAAACATACTCAAAACTTCTCAATCCTGAAAACCACATTAGTGAAGGCAAAAACTTTAGCAACTCAGAGAAATACAACTTAAGTTGGGAACTAACCAATGCAATACTCTATCTAGGCAAAGAAATATTCACAAGCTCATATTATCGAGGAGAATTACTCCACCAAGCCTCACTAGGACGAATAAATACTAAAATGAGGATTTCCTAAATCCATCTAAGAACAACATCATCGAATAAGAAATACCAATCTCAAAACCAAGGTCAAATTCGTGACCACCACCAGAGAACCAGCAACTTAAGCTAAGGAGTTTCTAATTTTCTAACTTAAGAAGCGATCACAGGAAAGGCCACCTGTCTCTAACTTTTCAACTCCACTAGTCAAAACCATATCACAACAATAAAAAAGTATCTAATCTTCACACTAACAATAAGGAAATCCATTACGAGGGAACAAACCTAGCATGCCTATGAGATGAATCCACGACATCGCAACATCAATATTAAAATTGCTACCGGATGAAAAAATAGCCACAAATGAAGAAAAATCTCAAACTGGTCCATTTATTAAATGGGTTATACAGGAAGGAATAGCAAAAACAAAATCCTTCACAATCCAGGAGGCAAGTCTAAGGATCTCAGACTCAAAAATAGGCAACATAACTAAATTTCTGACTCAAAATCCATAAAAACCATGAAAGGTCACTTACCTTCGATACCATAAAGCATCCCTAAAATAAATCTAATACAGCTAACAAAGAGGGAACACAATCAACCTTGTCGCACTAGGGGAAAGAAATCATCAAATTAGGTTATATATACTCAAACACCAAATAGTATCACAAGAAAATAAAAGTCTAACTAGATAACACTAGTCTATATAGCTACCTAGCGAGAATCAAATTCATCATATAAAAACATCTGGTAATAACATAAGGTAATATCAATAACCTCACACAGTGGTAGCAATAGCAGCGACAATATCACTATCAGCATATTGAACATGAGGTACCAAAATGAATAGCAATATCATGTACCACTTAATGGCCATAATAGAGATAATATGCCAAGATAGATGGGACTCAGACCCAAAACCTCACCCATTGGGGAAAACATCAATATAGATCTACTCTATCCATTAGTAAAAGAAATAAACCCCAAAGTAGTAACACAATTATAAATTCAACAATAAGGCACATAATGACTGATTTAAATTTATCAAGGCATATAATCATCAATGGGTATGAAAACCCATATACACATAACAAGAAACAAATGTGGGAAATAAAAGCACACCAATTATGACATTGGCAGTCACATGACTAATGGCAAGGAAAAATAAATCTGAACGAGTCTAAATCGGATTGACTGACTAAATCATCAACTGAGGCACCAAGCACTTGATTTCTAACTAAGGATGTTGCAACATCAGAAGCTAATCTAACTAAGCTAAATGATCAGAATCTCATGTCAGGAACACTCCCTAGACTAGTAGTCGATATCTCTGCAGTTGTAGCAATTCCTAAAGCATCAATATGAAGATAACACAAACTGAGCCCAAATGGGTGGACAATAGACCCTGAGAGAAATTTGCAAAATTATGTCCAAACTTTTGAAATCATAGTTTGTCTTAGGAACTCTAGGCTGGTAGGGAATATAGGGTAACTCTAGCTGATCACTATCTCATACCAGGGGTATTCTCTGAACTAGTATCTTATCACAACACAACCAAACCAAGATCCTATAATACTTTGAGATACTGCCCCTCATAATCCAAAATGGTTGCCATGGCCTAAAGAACCAAACCATACTCCATAAGTATGATAAGGACTCTACCCAAATCCTTTTTAGGAGCTACTGAGGATCTTCTATATCCATCTCTGACCCTCTAGTCTAATGTTATGTTTGAAATTCTAGAAACACGTGTTGGAGTCTTGTCTGCGTCTCTCGATAATATCATATCATCCTTCTGGATAGAATAGAGTCAAAGAATGTTTTCAAGGTTCATAGGAATGTGAAAATACAATAAGGAGTCATGAAGTGAATTTCCTAAAATATCACTATAGCCTCCCTAAGATAGTTTATGGATGTCTCCACACCAATCTGCAGGACTCTACTAACACTTAGATCTTGTACTAATACACCAATGAAACCTAGGCTCCGATACCAATTTGTCACGACCCAAATTCTTAGGTCATGATGGTGCCTACCATAACCCACCAGTAGGCAAGCCAAATCATAGTCTAGAATGGCTAGTAACGGACTACATGATAAAATAAGGAAAAAATATGTAATATATAAAATAAAGATCAATATAGAAAATACCAAAACCTGGTGGTATCAGTACAAGAGCTTCTAATAAAATAAGAGTACAAAAGTGAAATATTAAGAGAAATACACTGATATAACTTATCTCTGAGCATAACTTAGAGGCTAGTCTAATATATAAGAGAGAGAAATTAGTAATACTCTGAATGTCAAGAGATCACTCTAAGTCTCTTGACCAGGGGTGCTCTACATGATGCACACATTAATGATGATAACCCGTACTATGATCTGCAAGCTGCAAAAGTGTAGTATGAGTACCAAATGAATGGTCCTTAATAGGCTACTGCCAACTAAGCTCCAAAGATAAAGAAGAAATACACCGTAATAAATAGAATGGAAACTACACCTAAGAGTCCTAAAATCATATGACAAGTCAATGAGATATAAGGAATAACTATCCTATTCATGTCTAAGAGTCTAACATAATAAAACTAAAGAAGTGTCTGGGTGAACTATCTTACTCTAGCTACATTAAGTATACGTCATTGTTATATTGAATATCCCATGTCAATATACAAATAAAGAGCGAAAGAAAGATATGTAGTAATATACAAGGCAAAGAAACGACTGCATAATATGAACAACAAAGGAAGGGATATAACTTAGTATCATAGCTTTATATAGATAGATATATATAGGTATACAAACATATAAACACGAGGTCATCTCAAAGCATAACCGATATCATCCTATTCTTAATTTAAGACCTCGTTACAACACTATAAGGATTTAAATACTATCATACTCATGGTTTCTAATCTATATCATACCTAAAATCCCGATGCTGGATTAATGACCAATCTGTCATATGTTGGCCATAATAATGGTCATAACAATGTTAACAACAATATCAATAATAACATAAATAACTGGCTACTCCAAAAAACTAAATACTTAGCCAAGCCTATGGGTACCCCCACCACCCCAGGCTCTGAAGGTTCAATCAACATACAATAACACAAGGCTTATTCTTCTCTAATATCTGTACAATTGTCCTATACCTGCTAATAGATATAGGTGCATATTGGTGATAGGCAATGCGCATGCAAGAATGAACACAAATTACACAATCAATATAAAAAATCATCAAAATTATCCTCATCAGGACCATCATCATCGTACCTTGTCGGGTATAAACATATCATTAATATATCCTCCAGCCTTGTCGGGTATCCATGTCAGCACAACAGTATCCTCCGGCATTGCTGGATGTCAATATATCATCATAATCATCAATGCGTAAATATAGGTTTATGAGAGTGCACAGCCTCAAGCCAATATACTCGCAACCATAATCATAATATCGCAAAGATAACTATCCTAGCATAATATTCTATAACTATCTTATCATAATATTCTATCTTCTCACTATTAACTAGCCAAGACTCATTATTATATATCTAGTTTACCAATAATCATTTGATCTTTAGTTATCAATCTAATTGATTCTTCGCAAAATCATTAATCATGGAAAAGTAACTAACCATTAATCAATAAATAGCCAAACCTAACTAGTCAAGGTTAACCATTAAACCATAAACGTCATCTATTCACTATTCATCATTTATATGCTAAAAATCTTTTATTAACTAACACCAATAAATATCTAATAATCATTTACCAACAAATCCTCATTATTAACTTGTCCTTGTTATTAGCTAGTGGGGATTAGTAACTAGGCATCATTATTAACTAGATATTATTATCACTAGCATACCTTATCACTTAGCAATATTAACCATATTATCCTCACTTAACAACTAATCGGCATTATAACTTGTTTTCAATAGCCACATATCATTACCATTGATAAACTCATCTTCATAGCCACGTATCAACCCTAATCAGTAGCTACCATAATACTAAGAAAGGCTCATTAACTAACATATTTAGAATTCTAAGTATAAATTACTATAGTCACATAATAGAAAACTAGTTACCAAATATTTTATAGCATAATATTAGGAAGAACAGTCTTAAGATGGCATTTCAGCTACAATCACATTAATAACCAATATAATAAACATGAATTTATCCAATCTATGTATGACATCACCAGTATTCAATCAGTGAAATCAAAAGCATCATACCACACCTTCCTCTATCCCATGCTGGAGAAATATGTATATCTATATATATATTTATAAGCCCTCTACAAAGATAAGAAATTTTCAAATGTCCAATCGATATCATCTATCGATCCTCTACCCAATAATATGTCTAGAATAATTATAATATCACCATCACGACTTTCAGCCGATATACATATCCAAAACTCATCTCTATAATCTTATTTATAAGCTATAGCATATCTCTAATCATCTCACATCTAGGAGGCATCTCGTATATATGAGGTATAATATCTATAAACATATAATAGTCTCTCACATAGGAGGCAAAATATCAATAAGCTTTACATGACTATAAGTCATTAGATATATAAAGGTCATTCATCAATGACAGTGCAGAATATCACCTCTCAAGGCCAATTATCATATTTAAAGGATACAACATCTCTATAGGTCCAACATTGCATCTAAGAGAAAATTCATCTCTAAGGACCCAATATCATATATAAGGGGAAACAACATCTCTATGAGTCAAATATCAAGTCTAAGAGGAAATGACATCTCTATGGGCCAAGTATCAAGTCTAAGAGGAAATGGCATCTCTATAGGCCCATTATTATATCATTTTTATAAGCAGCTACATAGCTATAACTCATAAGTCACAATTAGAGGAAACTCATTACTATATACTGAGTCACGAAGTAACCTTATACTATGGATTACTAGTCTCAACTATGTGTAACATCTGTAGCTAATTCCACAATGACTAACACAAGTCTAAGCCTAAGTGGGTCGGACAATCCCACTTTTTAGCCTCAATTTTCTTAATTAGGTACACTATGCACCATACTAGGCTGAGATATCTAGTCTAACTTATAGATATCATATAAGCCATGTACAGGCCTAGTATAGGAACTTCAACTAGAAGTAAGGGAACTTAAATTTACCCAAATTGTAATTTCAAGAATACTACAATAGCCCAATAAGATCAAATATACTAATTATGCTTCCAAAACTAAAACTACATCCATAATCTAGCAATGTATAAAATCCATGCTACAGTTAAACTTAAACTAGGGAGAAGGCAATAGAAGTCTACAAAGTTATAAACATACTATATTACGGGTCCAAGACCCTCATCTAACTTCCCAAGCCATCAATAATCAAGGCTAAGCTGTCTTACTCATAGTCAATCCTAACATTCATATCCACACGTAATAAATATCATACATCATCTATGAAGAAAAATGGATAGGAGCCTACCTCAAGATTGAACCGCAAAATAATCTTCAAGCACCACATCCTCGTCTTTAATTTACAATCCCCAAAATATCATCACACTATAAAAAACATAATCTACTCATCAATATTGGGGCAATATAAAGGACCCAAAATTCCCTAAACGTATATTGGGGCCTTTATATTGCCCCTACAGGTAAGGATATACTTCTATCATGGTTATACGAGCTGTGATCGTGCTCCTGTAATTGCACACTCTTGGCTGCGATCGTGGTTACACCAGATGACAACAAACTTAAAAATAAGCTTTTTACCCTCGAAACTTATTCAAAATCCAAATGATGTGATGCAATAGTGAATTTTGAGTGTAAACAACATTGCAAATCTAATGGAATCATAAAATATTTAATCGGAGATCGTTTAGGTAAAAATGTGGGCCTATACTTATAGTTTCATCACTTTTCATAAAATTCGCTCAATAGCCCAAAATAAATTTGGGATTCTTGGGACTTGAAACAAGGGTCTCCCTAGCCTAAAATCAGTGTTTTAGATGCGATGAAAAAGTTGAATTTACAATCCGATGTCATTTCAACCAAATGTGGATCCCACACCTATTTTTTCCAATTTTCAACTTCCGACCAATAGGTCAAAATGAGCTCAGGTTCATTGGAACCCGAGCAAAAGGTATACCTAGAATAAAATCAATATTTTTGATTTACTAGCATAGTATAAATTTACATCTGATATTATTTTACTGAAGTTTTTAACTGATGGCTATTTGGAACTAGCACAGTCTTCAAAATAGGGATTGGCTCTAAAAAACAAATAAACTACCCGATAATCGAGCCGTCGGTCCCAACAAGTAATAAATGACTTGGGGTAGCTATGGATAAGTTCAAACGATGAAGATAAGAATAAATATGAAAAATGACTTGAAGGGTCATTACATGTTGCTAGTTATGTTCTTTCTTTGGCTAGTGTAAACATATAAGTGGTAAACTATTGCTAATATAATTTCCATAGCTTGATTCCCTTGTGTCACCTTGTTTTGCTTTATGTTCATACACAGTTGGTTTTGAAAAAATATGTTACAGGAAGGGATGTTATGATTTGAACTTAATTTTATGACTGACTGCCTTGAATATATTAGATTCTCTTAGTTAAGCATCATTTATGTTGCCTGAGGACATGTAAATATTCTAAGTTGAGGATGTCAATATGCCATAGAAATATAGCACTTTCAATGGTTAAAACAAGAAAAATATGCAAGTTTCAGAGGCATTTTTGTTAGATTTGATCTATTTTGGATATGTTTTGCAGGAAACTACATTTTGGATGATAAGTTCATGAAAATCATGAAAAAATATGTTTTTGGTCACTTTTGGAGCGATTATGGATAATTGGGATGTTTTCCATCTTGATCATGATTGATACATGTTTAAGAGTCAAAGAAGAGCTGAAAATTGACTCCCGATGCCTACCATGTCAATATGTGGCCGCAAGTAGGAACTACGGACCGCATGTACACAAAGAAAGTGCCAGAAAGTAAAAATACTAAGAGCTGAATATTACAGGATTTTTTCTCCTGCTATCTGTGCCTACTATGTATGCCATGTGCCTGGGCTGTAGGGAATACCTGCACCATACCACACTGCAGGTACAAGGAGTAGGTGGCCACCGACCAAATTTTCCCCTATTTTATTTGGGATTAGTTTTTAGGGTTTTATTTTGTACTATAGATACCTTTTATGTACTTTTTAGTCTGAGATATACAAGTTATACACTTAGAAACACATTCTGATTTCAAGACCGATCTTTGATCTTAGGATTTCATTTTATTGACTTTGATTGATTATTCTGTTTATGATTGTGGGTTTTTCTTTCATCTTATCATTGTGATTTTATCTTTGCACTCCAATATGAATGTTATCAATTTCTTCATAATCATAAGCAGCTAAAACCCATAGCTAGGGTTATGGAAACCTTTGAAAATTAATGAAGTAGGAGAAGTGCGATTGTTAATATGAACCAATACTCATGGCATGCATTGCTTTATTTTTTATATGATGGATTTCTTAATGTGTGCACACATTAGGATCTCTCCTAGATATTGATACTTACTCCAAAAGAGGAGAAGTGACTAGGAAAAGATGATGACAATAATAATTTGGGAATTAATGGTCAATCTATTGCAGTACAATAGAATGTATGAATGATTGTTAGATTTTCTCTAATAACTTGAAACTCAAAGGTGATAGTTAACTGGGATCATGATAAGGGTTAGTAACGTGACTCCCTGAGACTCAAAAGGTAAAGCCTGAAATCGTCCTACTCATCCAAAGGACTATAGGAGGTACATAAATTATCGGTTCTACATGCAAGGTATTGGGTTATTTCAACAATGCACATAAATCTACGAAGTTGAGATGCCATTGGGAACACAATCCTAGTGTTCACTTACAACTAATTTTCAACCAAGTTAATAGTGGTCTTTGTTTGCGATGACTTCAACCGAATTCCTCCATTTACTTTTTTTTTCCCATAGACTATAACCACTACGATTTGTCAAACAACGTGTTCCTTTGGGATTCGACTACAACCTTAATTGGGTTACTATATCTTGGCAACGACCGTATCATCACCTAAAAAGAGGTATTGCTTAAACATCATCATAAGTTTTTTACAGCTTTTAAGCTAAAGGTATTTTAGAAATTTCCCACCCCAAGCCCTTAAGAACCCATGTCTTATAAAACTATTTGGTCCCTTATTGTTTACTTTGGAAGATCAAACACTCTGAAAAACTCTTTAGAAACCTCTTAAGGAGATTGGGCTTGGGTTTCATCAAGGTGGTCACCTAGAGGCTTAAAGATCAAAATCTCTCCGTGAATCTTCGTAATTCAGGCTTGTAACTCTTCCTTCATTGTTAGTTCAAAAACTCATTTGTTTTAAAAATTGTTCTTGAATCATAGATAGTGGTTTTGAAATTCATGGTTGATGGTTTGACTACTTATGGTTGAGTATTGTTCTCTTATGTTTCAACTTGTGTTTATGAATGATCTAATGATGGTTTTTCACATGTGGGTGCTTGGAATTTGTGATTTAAACTAAGGGGTCATGGTTAAATCTAACTTAATGGTTTATAACTTGAATAATTTTTTCATAACGGTATGCCCTCAAACCGTTTGTGAAAAGGTCTATGAGAAAAATCTGGTTATATAATGAATTGTGTTTTTTAACTAATGGTTGGCATATGAATGTTAATGAAGGGTTAATGATTTCGTAAAGGTCTTGATGATCATAAATTGAATTGAATTGTGATTTTAACTAAGGCATGGGCCTAATAATATAAATTGTTGGCAAACAGTTTTATAAAGATCTTATTGGTCATCGATGTTTCTGAATTGTAACCTTGGTGGTTTATTTGGATAAATGGGCTAGAGTGCCTAAGTGTTGAATTGAATTGGTTACTTTGTATAAATAATAGGTTCGAGTCCCAAATTTGAATAATAATGGTTGTGGCTTGTTGTACGCTTTCTAGTAAGGTTGGTGTGACGATACTAATGGGATGCCTTTGGTAAGTAATTGGACTAATGTTTGTGCGTATGTTTAAAGAATATTTTAAACTTATTTTAAAGAGGAATGTGTAGTTGGGCCGTGAAAGTGGAGTCCGAATAACTAACACTAGAAACGACGCTAGCCGGTACGGGTATCTATATGATCAGGAGGTTCGAGTCCCCCAAATGGATATATGAATGGGAGGTTTGAGTCCCCCATATTATATACATTGGTTCTTAAGTAACCTTAATTAAGTTGGGAGGTTTGAGTCCCTCATGAAGGCATATACGACTATGGATATTCTCTGATTCGTGTGGTTACATGCATTGAGGCCTTTCCAACTAGAGGAGAGTTGGGTCCATGTAGCCAGTTGGTGCCATATTATATGAAAGTTATGCTACATAGCCCAAGTTAATGTTTTCAAAGTTCATGCTAAGACTTGTTCCCTATCCCGGCAAGATATATATATACATGTGATAGAATATGACGATTTGACTCTGTTTTATTAATGGAATTAGTTTATTCCTATATCCTTAAGTTATATGCTAGAGCTCCAACTGCTAACCGTCTCTGGATACTGTATCCCCACGCGATATAGGGGCAGGAGCTTCTTTTTTTCCTGCAAAGTGACCTGGTTTTTGGTTGGTTCATAAGATGACATTGAAGTGGTGAGTTTCTATAGTTAGAAAGTTATTCATTTCATGGTCTTTATATTCTATGTCTTAGACTTTTTTTAGACTTGGGTTTTAGCTATTGTCGGAGGCATATTCTAACATTCTATTGATTTTGGATTGTGTAGAGGCTTTATTGGATTACTATGGACTTGGGTGTGTTGGTCTAGAGTACTGTTTGGTGTATTGGCTGCGAAAAATCACGAGTTATCATTTGTCGTATTTAGCTTTATCTTGTTATATGTTTGGAACTCATCTGACATTTGAGGTTGATGTAATGACTAGGTTTGGTGAAGGAGCTGATCTCCGGTCCACGTGGGACTTGAGATACCCATCACGACCAGTCACTGGTTCGAGTTCTGATACTAAATTTGGGGAAAACCATGGGCCATTAGTTTATTCACCATTCCCATGCACCCCACAAGTTCAAAACCATTATTAAAGCATAAAGAATGCATAATGAATCACGGGAAAACAATTTGAGAATCAACCATGTCAAAACCCTCAACCACATCAAAACCTACATTCAAAAAAACATCCAATTAAGCTATTTAAATACATGTTTTTCATAAGGTACTAATTGGTGAAGAGTAACATGCCTAAAATATTAAGAGTTATGGAGGGAATTTGCCCTTGAGAGCTCTAATTGTTGAACTTCTTGGAAATCATAAGTATCTTGATTGAGAGAATTTAGAGAGTTTTGAGAGTGTATAACCCCTTAAAGTTTTTTATGGTCGTGGGTTTCAAGTAAGGAAAAAGGAGAATTGACCAGAATACCCTTAATGAAAAGACTAAACAATTACTGCCTAATCACTACGGGTAATTTTGAGACTCGTAGGGTCACCTTATGACACGTAAGGTCCCACTCATAGTCTGGATAGTGCCCAATACTACCAACACTGACTTGGTTACGAGTTGAACCTTATGACTCATACTCAGTCATTACGACTCGCATAGTATAATTGTCAACAGAGTAGAAACAATTAGGCATCACCATAGTTATACTACAGAAGGCACCATATGACTCGTTACTAGACCCTACGACTCATAAGGTCGAATAGTTAGGATAGAAACTCCAGACTAATCATATTGTCCAGGCTACGATTGGGTCCATAAGACCCGTCAAGAATCCTTATGACTTGTAAGAGGAGTTGTAGTCTGGGTAGTAAGGATAAATTTCAGAAAGTTTCAAGGACCAAAAATTTGGGGTGTTACAGGCACTCTCTCTAGAAGTGACCAAAAGCTCCAAAACTATAACATATCGTAAGCACTACGCCAAAACCAAATGATCTGGTTGAACTGAAGGAACCACCATGACTAGAATAACCAAAGGACAAACCTCTCGAAGATAATCCACAACCCTGGCTAGGATGATCACCAAAACTAGACTAGCCTTCATCAGTAATCTGAAGGTCGGTCTGAATAGGCCTACTATACTGATCATGATGTTGATACAACGGATACGGAGGTTACCTATCTTGATAAATCTAAATTGTGAGGCACTATAGCTCTCACTAAAACTACCCTGATAACACTACCTCTTTAGCTTCCCCCTTGGGCCTTACAATGCATCTCCTCCATATATTAAGCATGATCAGAAACACAAAAGACCTATACGAAGTAACCAATCTCTGTGTAGACATACAAAGAAGAAGTCTCAATTCTCGAACAATGTAACGAACCCTCTCATACTTTATAGCTAGAATAGAAGTAGCATGCCTATCCAACTCTTCAAATTGAGACTCATACTCCATAAAAGTCATGGAGCCCTATTCTAACCTCAAGAACTTATTCATTAAGTGATCCCCGAGAATGCAGGGAATGTACTTCTCCAAGACGATCTTGATGAGCTGAGTCCATGTCAAAAGGACAAATCCCGCTGGCCTGGTGTCAAGATGACCTATCCACGAATGTTGAGCTGCCAAGTCCAACTAAGAAGTAGTATAATCCACTGAAAGAGTCTCAACTAGGCGCAAATTACTAAGCCTATCCTCACAAAAAATGAAGAACTCATATACATCCTCATTCAGTGCACTAGAATACCTATATGGAGCTAATCTCAAGAATCTACCAAATATCTTCTACTTCTCTGTAGACATAGTTTAATAGGAAATTACAACCATAGGAGGAACCTCAACTTTGAGAACCACAGCTATAGGTTGCTACCCCGCCTTAGTACTACTCTGATCTGTATACTACGCAACATCAGACGGTGCACCACTAACCAATCCAAAATGGTAAATCAAAGTACCCCTGAGCATAGAAAAAGAAATAAAACTTGGTGGAGCCTTGGCCGATCCTTAGCCTATCATAAGTGGAGGTGGAAGAATCTGTGGATCAAAAGTGGAAATAGGGTCTAGTGAAGGCCCCCTATCCTGGCCCCTAACTGTGATACATCTCTAGGTTCTCCATGACCTCTAGGTCATCCACAAATAGTGACAGGATCCCTAGGATTAATCTCGGGACCCTCATCCTACGTAGTGGTAGCACGTATCCTAGCTATTTGCGATAAAATAAAAGCAAAGGATTGCTTTAGAAACCAGCTAATACTCGTAGCACAAAATAAGTGAAAGAAGTGAATGACTCCTAAGAATGTCCTATAGTATCCGGAAGGTAAGAAATGAACGTCATCATTTTAATCCGTGGAACTCTACTAGACACTTGCTCTTGTACAAACAATACCGGTGAAACCTAGACTCTGATACCAACTTGTCATAACCCAATTTATGATTCATGATGGAACCTACTTTATCCTACTAGTAGGCTAGCCAAACCTTAGCCTGAAGCTATAAATAATGGTCTATCTTGGTGGAAAATAGTCAAAATGTCAAAAATCAACACTTCAAAAGTTAAATCAACAAATAAAGTAGTCATAACTATCCAATAGATAGATAAAAGAGCAAATACCAGAACCATTCCCAAAGTCAATAATGCCGGTACAAAAGCTACTACAATTGCACTACAAGTACTGACTAGTCAAATATAATTTGTCTCTAAAATAAATGACTAGAGATACATAGATAGAAGGAAAAGGGGTAACTTTGACTCCAAGAGCTCAAACAATCTTCGAAATCACTTAGCATGATCGTCAAATCAGTGACAGCAACTAGTATTGAAATATGCACCAAAAAAGTATGAAAGTGTAGTATGAGTACCAAAACCACAGGTACTTAGTAGGCATCATTCGTCGATTGAGCTAAATCATGGTATAAATATGATATGATAGAAGATAAAGAAAACTAAGTCGTTCTAAATAAGGAAAACATACAAATAAGTTGCAACACTGATGTTCATAGTTAAATAATAAATACAGAAAGTGACGTGTAGATTACACCATTATAACAGTAAATTGGCCCCCATAAGCCAATAAGTTTGGAAAAGTAAATAACCTAACACAGGCCCCCATAATCCTGGAGAGTGTAATTAAGGAAATTAAATAACCCAATAACCATGAATTGCCAATTACCATGCCATAAACAAGAATCCATTAGAACCATATCATACTATGAATAACTCCCATAATGTCGGATTTAAATAAAAACTGGGATTATCAACATAATCACAAATGTCGTACTTGAATTGGAACTCATATATCATTATATTTAATAATAGTCATACTCAAACCAAAAATCATATTTCATTAGACTATTTCAATAGGCTATGTAACTAACCATAATCATAGGTCATATCACTAAATTGCCATAATTGTCCATCAAAACTTACAATTATCACTAACTCTCAATTACAAAAATAATCAATAAACATCTAATCTCTTCAAAGTCCCAAAATAACACTAATAAGGATAAATCATGTGTGATTAAGTCAATAAAGTCTAACGCAAGTCTGGGCCTGAGGTGGGCTGAAGGGGCCCACTAATGCTAAAATTCCATTTACCTAGGCTAAGGTATCAAAATTTAGTTCTAAATGTTAAATAAGTCCTAATTATCCCTAAGATAGAAATTTCTCCTAAAACATGTGAACTAAATCAGTTACGCTAAAATTATGATTTCAAGATAGACTAAATAGTCCAACTAACCTATTTATTCTCAATCATACTAAATCCTACCCATATGGTTCATAATATCATAAACAAACTATGAAATAGCTCAATATATAAAAAAAAGGTAAACCTAACCTACTTGGAAACCGAAGAAAAGCCTAAAAATATTCTAAATCACCAATTTTCCCTTTTGAGAATCTTCCTCAAGATGTCACACTATTAAAATCACAATCTACTCATAAAAATGAGAACAATGATACCCATATTGAACTATTATTCCTTGGATTCAAAATTACGTAAAATCTATGTAGGGACCACTTGGAAAATTGCACTTTCAAAACCAACACAACATCTATCAATGCTCAAGGAGCCTTTACCCAAAAAATGGGTTAATTACGAGCCGTAATGGTGCTAAAATTAAGCAACCAAGCTGTTAGGGTCTTTAGAAAAACATAAAGAATTTAATCCTAAAATCGATGGAAGCTTACCATGAATTCAAAGGAAAAATACGTAAAAATACTTTACCCAAACTCCAAAACCCCCATACTTGATTTTCCCAAGTTTTCACACTATTTAGGGTTCAATATGTAGAGAATGGAAGAAAAATGGTGAAAATTAGGCTATGTGGAGAATTTATACCCTTCCTAGGTATGTGGATTCCACTAAAGCGGACACTGAGATACTTTATCAATAACCGATAAAGCGCCTAGGTTCCACTAAAATGGTACGTATCCCCAGGAGCCAAGCCTCTAAAGAGGATCATGGGCCGCTTTAACGCTAGCTGCTAAAGAGCCCAGGTGCCACTAAAGAGGTACCTGTTGGCTGAGCTAGGGATTCTAAATAACCCAATAAACCACTAAAGTGACCTCTGGTAAAGTACCCAAAAAGTCCACTATAGCTTTAAAACCAGATATCAGGCACAAGCTGGAGACTTGGAATATTTTCAAGTATCCGCTAACCCTTCGAGATTCATTAAAAATCCCATATGCATAAATTAACTATGCTACCTTATAAAATTTGAATTTATAGACTCAATGACGTATTTGACATTTCCATTCGAGATCATTTCAATGAAAAATGGATCCTACACCCACTTGCAATTTTCTTAACTTTCGGCCAATGGCCCGAAATGAGTTTGGGAGCCTCTAGACCCAAACCATGGTTCCACCAAACCCAAAATTAATGTGCTAAAATTAGTTGGAACTATCAGAATGAGCATACGGGGTTGTTTAACTGATGTTTTTACCTGGTAGAGAATTTGAACTTGCTAAGACTTTAAAATATGGATTTGTCTCTAAAAACCAAATAAACTATTCGGTAACCAAACTTTTAGTTCCAACAAGTCATAAATGATTTAGGGTAACTATAGAAAAGCTCTATACAATAAAAGTGAGCAAAAGTATAAAAGATAATTTAAAGGGTAATTAGACATTGGACTTAAATTGGTAATAGTGTATAGTAAAAAAATGCCAAATAGTCCATATAAAATCATTATGAATCCCATACCAAAATCAGGTACCTCTACCAAAACTACCAGTAATAGCCTTAACTAGTACTAGAATAACCAAACTATAGTCATAGACCATTGTTAGTCTTGAGTTAGAACTCATAAGTAACCAACTCTATCTGCAATATACAAAGCCATAAAGTGTAATTTCATAACCCAATACTATCCTCTAGTCCTAACACAATGCTTAGAGTCATAAATGACCCTAAACTAACCCATGGCCTGGCACAACATTGGAATACCAAAATAACTGATGCAGAAAAACTGAGTGAAAGATGAAATAAATTATGGAATATTAAATCCACTAATAATAATATTAGATTCTAAAACCACAAAGCTAAACATCTAACTATATATCTAAAACCCTCTTATAAGACATGTTATTAGGACAAACCCTAACTATCTCTAACTATCTAAAATTGAAATGAAATAAAACAAAATACCGATACTAGTCCTTGAATGATTAGGAATCATTAAAGTACTACTATTTATGTATTAGGAGATTGTAATATTTGTGATTCATATGTTGAACATCAGAACCTATATTATGAGACAATATACAAAAAAGAAGAGTTTACTATTAAAACTTTGAATGCGTTGAGTATGTTAGATAGGAAATAATTGATATAGGTTAAACATGATACATTTAACATGATAAATTAATGCAAAAACAAGTAATAAACATGTATTATATGATAAACTGAACAACTAAATACAAGATCATGCAAGTATATAAAGCTAAACCATGAACTATAAAGTATAGGTTTTCGATTGTGGGAGCTACTAATAAATGACATATCCCAATATGAGCTAACTGGGTCCAACCTGTAACCCCAACTGGAAGCGTGTTTTGTACCTTGCTAAAGTTACTAACACTGACTGACATGAATCTACTAAACCGATGTCCAAAGGGACTAAGTATCAAGCCTGGTCTAATAGGTGACCATTTAGGACCTACGGTGGTTCCATAGTTATGAAACTTAGGGTATTATAATAAATCTCTCAACCTAACTATGAGTGAGCCTTCATCCCTGTGTCTGCTCGGCCCTACTCCTAATTGAATGATATTGATAATTCAAATGCACAATAATAATAATATTGTAAAAACTGAAAATAAAGTCATTATCTAAGACCATCCAAAACATATAAAGTGGAAGATATGATAGTTTTAAATATATGCATGCATTCCTAGGTAATCGGATGTTCATAACACAACATCTTTGAAGAATTAAACTGTTAAGATAATTCCATAAACTTTGTGCATTAAGGAATTTAATGGCTCATGTACAATAATAATGGATTTCTCAATAAAATTAGATTTTATAATTTTGAATATGTAAGGGTAGTGAAATTCACGTTAAAACATGGATTTATAACTTAATGAGATTGGGGAACTGGAAAATAAAAAAATTCACTACATTCATGAACCCTAAGCTTTCAGAAAGGAATTAAACTAAGAAATTGAGTTAACTTTGAGACTCAATGAGTGAAAAAAGACCTATTGATAAATCCCACATACCTAGAGATGAAAATCCTAAAAAAATCTTTGAAATTGTAGGCTTGAAAAAGATGAACCCTAGTTGCCTTGAAAAGGAGAAATTGGCTTTTTCTTTCTCCATAATGCTAAATATTGAGTGTTTCTGAGAAAAGAGAGCTTAGGGTATTATTAGTATTAATATTCATCTTTACGGTGGCTTAAAAAATATAGTTTAAATGTTAAAAGATCAAAAAATACTACAAAGCCCCTCATAAAATGTAATTAAAAATCTGTTGAATTGAGTCGTATAGACTAACTAATTATCATGGAACCCACCAATAATCATGGGTGGTGTTCATGGTTAAGAGTATGAATTTAGGCTCTATGAACTCCACCAAATGAGCCTTGTGTGATCATAGGACCCACCTACAATCATACCTTAGTTTGTAGGTTGTAGGCTCTAATCAGATAAACTTTAGAAGTCACGATCATTCCTAAGATTGTGTTTTCTAACCATGATCGTGGTTTTCTATAATAATTGGAAGGTATACTTGTAAATTTTAGATATTTGGTACTATTTTTATCAAATGAGAGCATTATATGATCGTACAATTTCCTTACGATCATACCTATGCTGGTAGATTTTCACTGCTGAAAAGTGCTTCACTAAAATATTTGTAATTTTTTACTTCGGTATCGTATTAAGGAGAAAATGTATATGTTGTAAATATAATTAAAATATATGTCATTTGGTGGGTATTTACTTCAAATATACTTTAGAATTTATAAGTTATGCTCATTTGAAGTTGACTATAGAAATATTTTTCTCAAGAAATAAATCGGTAAGGAAGGTTTTGACTTGTCCATGAGTTAGGAGTTACTTGTGGCCTTAATTAGTGTCTAAATCACTTTTAATACAACAAAAACATTATGTTTGATTCCATGTGTACTTGAAGCATGGTTCTAATCTTAGATTTGATTTTTATGGTGTTACAATATCTTTCCCTTGGGGTCATTTCTCCCTAAATAAAAACTAACAAAGCAAAAGTATTAGGGAAAGAAATATAATTCCCATACTGAAATTTATGTAAGTCCCATACAGAAACTTCTATCAGATGAATATTTCCATGATAAATGTATTTGTGACTAAAACATAGACTAAAATGAACTCATGAATGCATGCTATGACATGAGATTAATTGGGTGATCTGAAACAGAAAGAATTAATTTAGGAGAAACTATTGTCTCATGCTTGAACTGTGTTTGAAGAGAAAAGTTAAGGGAACTTGGTCATCAAATCTTCCTATGCTTCCCAAGTATCTCCGTCAACTGACTGGTTTTTCCAAAGAACCTTAACCAAAGTAACATCATTATTCCTCAACTTATGAACCTGGCGATCAAGGATCTCAACTAGGACATCTTTTATGATAGACTATCTTTCACAACACAACTCTCTAAGGGAACAACCTATTTAGGATCACGAATATATTTCTTTAACAAGGACACATGGAAAATTGGATGTACCAGTGTTAAGTATGTAGGTAAATCAAACTCATATACTATATTTCCAAAATGACCCACAATACTATAAGGGCCAAACATAGTGGGGATTGATCTTTCTTTTCTTACCAAATATCTTCACGCATTTTATGGGTGAAACTTTGAAGTAGACAAGATTACCAATAGTGAACTAAATTTCCCTTCTCCTCACACCTGCATAGGAGGATTTCTGACGACTCTGAGTTGTTTTCAACCTTTTCCTACTTAGCTAAACTTTCTTTATAGCCTCATGAACTGAATTTTGCCTAACCAATATAGCTTCACAAACTCCAAACTAACCAATTGCATATTTACACCTCCAACTATAAAATGCTTCAAATTAGGCCATCTTAATACTAAAATGATAAATGTTATTATAAGAAAACTCAATCAAAGGAAAACAATAATACCAACTACCCTTAACATCAATCACATATGCTCTAAATATGTTATCTAGGGTCTAAATGGTCCTCTTTTCCAGACCATCTTCCTTCAGGTGAAAACTCATACTAAGATGAATTTGGGTACCAAGACCCTTCTGAAATGACTTACAAAATTGAGAGGTAAACTGAGTACCTCTATCTAAGATAATAGTCCAAGAGACTCTATCAAATTTTACCAACTCCCAAAGATAGAGTCTACCATACTGATAACGCTCACCTATATCATTTAAAAATGTTAGAGAACGGTCGTTGTCAATATCCCAACTCATGTTAAGGTCGAATCCACAAGGAGTAAAAGATAGAGTTCTAATCTTGAGGGTAATTAAGTCGTACTAAGATAATACCCAAAGTGTTAGTAAAGTAAATGACATAATTAAAAATAGGGGGGTTGTTCTTAGTTAAGGAAGAAAGTATATCACTACTAACTTGATTTCACAAACTAAGGAACAAACCTTAATTTAACTTTGATATTTTAATAATCTTGGGATTATGTCTACCTAAGGGCAACTTAGGTGTGGGTGTTTGAGATTTGATGCACATGCTAGTAAGTTACTAATGTGGTAGGCTAGGTCTAGAACCCTTGAGGCTAATTTATCAATAAATCCTCAACGATTTCACTTGTTAACCCTTTCAGGTACCTAACAAGTATAAAAATCATATTCACACACTACCTCAATTTGGGCATCCCTATTTCTAGGATAATCCCAAGGCAAAGTCAACTACAAAGTCACCCTGATGCATAAGATACTAAAAATGAGTAGACTAAACCTAATAATTGTATATGATTTCCTTGGTTCCAGTATCCCTCTTTCAAGGATGATGAGGGTTCCTAAAATTCACCTAAGCCCATCTTTCAAGGATGATTTAGGCTTATAAGAGCATGGGGTTTTCACCCAAAAACCCATGTAGGTATTTGGGGTTTTCACCCATAAATCCCAAACAATTTAATCAAGAAATAGTATAACCCATTATTATCTAACTAAAATGTACACAAATACATCACAACCCACAACTAATTTACACCTTAGTTCAATATAATCCCAAGACGAAAAGATTTAGCTACTCATGAAGAAAAGAGAGAAACATATACCAAATGGGTTGTTCAAGGCATCTATTTTTTCACAAATACCAAAATCTAAATCTCCAAACCAAATTTATAATTCTTGCCCAATTTAGGGTTTTGATTTCAAATTCAAAGTGTTGCTAGTCGCTAGAATGCCCAAAATGGGAAAGGGTTTTATGCTCTTAAAGGAGTTGGGGTCAGCTGCTTAAATTTACAAAATTGCCCCTGAGCTAAATCTCGTGTGACCACGATTATAGCTAATGTGGACGTGTGTATATCAATGTAATCATAGTTGCTGACCATCTTGACTGGTCTGGATCGCAACCCTTAGTCTACGATCGTTGTAACTGAGGCTTGTTTCTTTTTTAGGTCCTCAACCTGCACTTGTTTTCTCTTCGTTGGATCATTTTTAGCTTAAGTCCATATCTTTCCTTCTCATAACTTGTATGCCTGTAAAATGTGGATATTAGTGCATTTAATCATACATAGTATTCTTTCTTTCATTCAAAACATAGTAATGTGCACGAATATCGAGTGTAAATAAGTGGTAAATTCATCGCTCATCAATACCCCAACTAAAAGCTTTGCTTGTCCACAAGAAACACTACTTCTTCCATGAGACTATGTATATTTATGCCCACATTGAAAGACCCAAAAGATCAAAATGACTTCAAGCTTAGTTAATATTAAAATTTATCTCTTCACACATGGGCAAAACTATCTTCACAACACCCCTCAACATAAATGTGTTTTTTAAAGATGCAAGAGACTTTAAAGATAAACTATGAAACAATCACTAATACTCTAAAATTGACTCCTTTTTTTACCCCAACTATATTATACTCTTTTTTTCGAGAGATGACAAAATTATCTACCTCGACTTATTTACATACCTCCTCACAAAAGAGAAGATTTCACACACTAAGTCATTAATTATGCAATAAGGAATTTAAGTGTATAATACACACTCTCTCTCTCTAAATAACTCTCAATGCTGACAAGTACCATGCCATAGGCTTGCCCCTATTTTCAATTGCCACTACAATTAAAATACTAGTTTGGGAATCAAGAAGGGTATTTTGTGCTTGTAACGTAGGTTCGGGGTAGGGTAGGATATCTTTAAGGAAAAACATGGAAAAACCCTCCTTGAACATCTACATCACACTATTCCATCCATGTTTTGATCATAGGCCACTTCTTTTGTTTTAACTCTTTACACATGTGCCTACTTTTTATTTTCTTTGTTCACCCATTTTTTTAATTTTTTTGCACCCTTTGTGCCTCTCTTCCTTTGTTGGATCCTTTTTTTTTCTTATTCATTTGTTCTCAATGCTTAATCTTATAGGCCCTCACTTGTAACTTTGTGGCCCAAAGTTACCTCTTTCAAACATCACCACCCCTAACTGTAATGCCCCGAATCTGGTACCTAGAATACTACATGGTGCTCATGTCTCCAAAGGACCACAAGTAACCCATGACTCATATCTATACGTAATCACTGCATAATATACTATATAAATTCATAAAAAAGGTTGTAAGGCCAAAAGGTTTTTAACTATAACATAAAAGATAAAACATAACATATGGATGGAGTAGTAAAATACCCAAAACATCTGAAATAAATTGTCTGAACATGCTAGTCTAAAAAACCTCTAACAGGCTGAACTGTCTAAGTAAGGAGTTGATGGAACATATCCCCAACTAACTCCAACTAATAAATTAATTTATGAGATAATAAAGTAATGATCATGTCCTCGAAGGATGAAGACTCACTACAAACTCTGACTACTGAGACTAAAATACTACTGATGCTCTGAAGACCGTGCTTCTAAACCTATGGTATAAAACACCATAGCGCAAATACATAAATATGTTTAATGTACTAGTATGCATGTGAGGTAGGCTGAATACAAAGAGTTCACATGCATGAACTATACTAACTGACTGATTAACATGAGTGTAAGAATACATGCATGAATACATAGTAACTGTAACTAAGTTCATGATAACTTGATTACTAAATCTGAGTACTGATAACATGAGATACTGATAACCATATGAATGAAATAACAAATACTAAGCGACTATATCTGACAGTCTAGTTTCTGATGGAACTGGCTGAGTTCTATACTATTCTGAGTTAACTGTATCTGTCAGTCCTAAATACTATAGAACTATATGAGTTTTATTACTAAGACTGAATGACTGTATATGATAGTCCTGATTATATACTGAAACTGTGGAAAGTAGTCATCTAACTGACATGCCCCTAATACGCCATTATGGCTGAGTTGGGTTCAAATCTATAACCCCAATTAAAAGGGTGTAAATACCGCGCCACTGGTAAGGATAATCTGTGAGTAAACCTTGTATAATAGGTAAGTCTAGTGAGAATGGTGGAAACCCTTATGTAAAAGGTTAATCCACCTCATCTGCCCTCATATAACAGTCTATGATGTCTCAACCTATGCTGGCTATGTATTTCTATAATGCAAGGATTTCTTCTAAGAATCACACCTTCATAAAATAGGTGGGTTCCCATCCTTGGGTTCGCTCGGTGCTAATTTCTACTCCTATCTAGATAGACACTGAACATGATTAAATAAGTTCTGTTGACTGACGAAATACTACTGAGATTACTGAATTTCTGAGGTTTCTTAGATTACTAAGTTTATTAAGTTTTCCTGAGTCACACGACTGACTGAATTTTTATGAACATGGCTCAATTGAGAGTATCTTGAAAACATGACACTGTCTCTAGGCACACATCTAATTGTCGGGTACAAGTACCCCCAGGACTGATAGCATAAAACTGACAAAGCATGACTTTCTTGAATACATGACTAATATCGACAATCCATAATATAATAAGATTGGTATTTCATGAAGTACAAGTGCTAAAGACCTACAATGGCTACACATATATCCATAATTCATAGACTAAGACATTTCATCAAACACTAGACATGCATAAACTTGTACATAAATGGGGATTTAATATTATCATACTAGTATGGCACTTTTACTTTACATAGGCATTTAATCGAACACATGAGGAGCATGCTTTGGTTATACAATCATCAACACATCTAATAATCATGGATACATCAATCAAGATGTAAATTTAAGGGTTCATTATGATTATTATGCAAATCACCACATCCTAGGGTCAATCATTGGAATATTTAATTTTAAACATGAATCAAACCCCACAACATGATGAACATGAATTTCAATTCAAGGTAAATCATGAACATTCATAAATACACAAATCTTGAATTTTAAAAAGAGATTCTTGAGCTTCATGGGTGAAAGGGACCCATAAATCAACACATAACATACCTGGGTTGTGAGTTTCTTGAAGATTAATGGAGGAAAAAAACCTAGGGTTTCTTGTTCTTGGAGATTATCTTTGAGAAAAAACCCTAATTTGATGTTATAGATAGATAATAAACACATGAGCCTTGATCTGATAATATTAGGGGTTAAAACGGGTGGTAAATTACCAAAAAGCCCTTTTAAAAATGACTTAAAATAGCTAAACGAACTATGCAATGGTGGGTGCAATGGTCAGTCGCTGGATGATGGTCCTTGGGTCCTGACCATCACACCAAGGCAGAATAGGGGTTCACTTGATCTGCTGCGATGGCTTGGGCGACAGTCTGTCACTAGCTCAATGTTTCATCAGCCTGAGCTATCGCCCTTAGGCAGAAGGTGGTCTCACTGCCTCTGTTGTGACGGCTTAGGCGACGGTCCATCGGCTCTCACCATTGCACCTTAGCAGTTTTGATTGCCTTTTATTTTTCAGCCATAACTTTCTCTTATGATGTCGGATTTGGATGAAATGGGTATCGATGGAAATATTATTCAATTTACCACATGATTAAAAATGAAAATCTTAAAAATTCCATGTATATAAAAGTGGATTGATCTTTCAAAGTAATTTCCTAACATACTTGAGATGATTTCAAGCTAAGTAAAGGTATGGGGTATTACCATATCTCCCCATTGAGAACATTCGTCCTCGAATGAAACTGAGTGAGAGGAGAGAAGATAAATTAACGTACATACTGAACATGAATAACTGGAATATGATCTCATGACTGGCATGACTGATACCTGAATATGTCATACCAAACATACATATCAGATGCATATGTAATTGATTCATGAATGCATGACTGAGTGTTCTGATGAACCAAGGTTCTCACAATAAGAATATATGTCTAATGCATGATTATATAACTGAGCTGATACATGAATGCATGACTGAATATGCAATGGTATTTAAGAAGAACTGTTACCTTGAGTTAGAACTGAGTTGGCAGATAAGAGGTGAGGATACTTGGTACGTATTTCTTCTTCTGCTTCCCAAGTAGCTCCCTCAATGGACTTATTTCACCAAAGAACTTTGACTCGAGGGACTTCTTTATTCCTTAGTCTACGAGTCTGGTAGTCTAGGATTTCAACTAGAATCTCTTCATAAGAGAGGTTATTCTGAACATCTATGGTATGAATAGGGACTACAATGGTTGTTGGGTCACCTATGCACATCTTGAGCAAAGAGACATAGAAGACTAAATGAACTGAGGCTTGATCTGAAGGCAATTCGATCTCATAATCTACCTTACTGAAATGACTAAAAATTTTGAAGGGACCGACATATCAAGGACTGAGCTTTCCCTTCTTGACAAATCTCTTCACTCCCTTCATGGGAGAGATCTTTAGGTAGACATAATCACCAATCTTGAACTCGAGATCCTTTTTGCGCACATCTGTATAAGACTTCTGTCGGCTCTAAGCAGCCCAGAGTCTTTCTCTAATCAACTAGACTTTCTCTAAGGCATCGAATACTAAGTCAGGCCCGATAATTGATGCCTCACTAACTTCGAACCAACCGATTGGAGATCTGTACCTCCTACCACAGTGAGCTTTGAATGGAGCCATCTGAATACTAGAATGATAGCTATTAATGTATGTAAACTCAATCAAAGGTAAGTGTTCATCCCAAATACCCTTAAAATTGATTGTACACGCCCTTAGTATATCTTCTAAAGTCTGAATGGTCCTTTCTGCTTAACCATTTGTCTTAGGATAAAAGGTTATACTGAGATAAACTTGGGTACCAAGACCCTTTTAGAACACTTTCCAGAAATAAGAGGTCAAATAGGTACCTCTGTCTAAGATAATAGATAATGGAACATCGTGCAATCTGATCAACTCTTTGATATAGAGTTTGGCGTAATCCTCGGCTGAATAAAAGGTATGGACTTGATGGAAATGATCTAATTTCGTCATCCTATCTACAATTACCCAAACTGAATCATGCTGGCGACGAGCACGAGGAAAACTCATCACAAAGTCTATATTCACTTCTTCCCACATCCAAGTAGGAATGCTGAACTATGGTATAGACCTACTAGGCTTCTGATGCTCTATCTTAACCTGCTGACATATAGAGCACTTAGCCAAAAACTCTGCAACATCTCTCTTCATCCCACTCTACCAATAGATTTCCCACAAATTATGGTACATCTTTGTGACCCCTGGATGAATAGAGTAGTACGTACCATGTGCTTCTATAAGAATTTGTTGCCTTAATTCATCTACAACTGGAACACACAGATGACCCTAACAACGCAGAACATTATCTCCCCCTTAGGAGAAAACCTCTACCTTCTGATCCTTGCTTGGCCCTTTTAACTTGACAAGGCTGGGATCTCTATCTTGCTTTTCTTTCACCTCAGAAACTATAGATGATTCTGAACTACTCTAAAACCCTATGTCACCCTCCTCTTAATCGACTAAGTGAATGCTTAGTCTAGCAAGCTGATGGATTTCCTGAGCTAACTTTTTCTTACTATTCTCAACATGAGCAACACTACCCATAGATAATCTACGGAGAGCGTTAGCCACTACATTGGTTTTTCCCGGATGCTAAAGGACACTCATGTCATAATTTTTCAAGAGCTCTAACCACCTTCTCTGGCGAAGATTAAGATTTTTTTTAGAAAAGACATTACTGAGTGTGAACACATCCATATGTACTCTGTATAGATAATGCCTCCAAATCTTCAAGGCAAATACTACGGCTGCAAACTCAAGATCATGAGTAGGAGAACTATTTTCATGGGGTTTAAGTTGTCTAGAGGCGTAGGCTATGACCTTACCATTCTGTATGAGGATACAACCCAAACCTACTATGGATGTATCACAATACACTACGAACCCATCTGGGCCATCTGGAAGAGCTAAGACTAGAGTTGAGGTAAGTCGAGTCTCCAACTCCTAAAAACACTTCTCGCAAGGATTTGACCACTGAAACTTAACTTTGTTCTAGTTCAATCTGTACAAAGGGGATGCGATAGAAGAAAACCCCTCAACAAACCATCTGTAATAACCAGCCAAACCTAAGAAACTCCTGATATCTTATGGAGAGATAGGTCTAGGTCAGTTTCTTACCGCTTCAGTCTTTTGAGGATCAACCCTAATGCCATCACCAAAAATGATATGACCAAGGAATGCTACTAACCTTAGCTAAAATTTACACTTACTGAATTTGGCAAATATTTGATGATCTCTGAGAGTCTGAAGTACGATTCTGAGATGGTTTGCATGATCACACTCACTGTGAGAATAGACCAGAATGTCATCAATGAAGACTATGACGAACATGTCCAAGTACTGCTTGAACACCCAGTTCATCAAGTCCATGAAAGATGTTGGGGCATTGGTAAGACCAAAAGACATAACTAAGAATTTGAAGTGACCATATCGAGTACGGAAAGCAATTTTCAAAATGTCGCACTTTCTGACTATGAGCTGATAACCTGATTTGAGGTCTATCTTAGAGAAATAACTAGCACCCTGAAGTTGGTCAAATAATTCATCGATTTTGGGAAGAGAAAACGTGTTCTTAACCATGAATTTATTGATCTAATGGTAATCAATGCACATTCTAATAGAAGTGTCTTTCTTGCACATAAATAAGACCGGTGCGCCCCATGGGGACACACTTGGCCTAATGAATCCCTTATCTAAGAGATTCTTCAACTGCTCTTTCAGTTCTTTGATTTTTGCTGGTTCCATTCTATATGGCAGAATAGATATAGGCTGAGTATCTGGAAGAAGATCAATGCCAAAGTCTATTTTTCTTTCGGGAGGAATTCCTAAAAGATCGTTGGGAAAGACATCTGGATATTCATTTTCACGACTGGGACTGAATCAAGATTGGGATTTTCAGAACTAGTGTCCTTAACTTGAACAAGATGATAGACATTTCCTTTAGATATCATTTTCCGTACCCAAAGGTAGGAAACAAGCTGACCTCTGAACGCTGAAGTACTACCCCTCCACTCAAGGACAGGTTTATTCGGAAACTGAAATTGGACTATTCTGTTTCTATAATCTATTGTGGCATAGAAAGAATAATGCCAATCCATGCCGAGAATAACATCAAAATCAGTTATCTCTAATTTGACTAAGTCTGTTGAGGTGGCTTTTTGAGATACCATAATCGGACAGTTCCTGTATGCCCGCCGGGCTATGATGGTTTTACCTAATTAGGTAGAGACTGTAAAGGGCTCTGCTAGAATTTCAGGACTGACTTTGAAATCAACTGCTAAATAGGGAGTAACAAAAGACAAAGAATCTCCTGGATCTAGCAAAGCATAAATATGCATATCAATGATCTGTAACATACCAGTAAAACCATAACAGGAGAATTTTACTGATCTTGCCGGGACTGGAGAGTATAAAGGTGATTTGGTCGTTGCTCACTAGTTACGCAGAAGATGGAACCCTTCTAGTTTGGGCGACAAGAATGAGTTGAGGAATGGTTTTGCTGACCCTGAGGACCTGGCTGAGGATAGTCTCTAACTCTGTGGCCTGGCTTGCCATATCCAAATCAAATACCACTGCCAGCTCTGTAAATACCCTGATGGTTCTTGCCACAAGTCTGGCAAAGAGGATAGGTGCAAGCACTGCTAACACTGCCCTGAGACTTAGAACCTAGCGCTTTATCTATATTACCACCCCTGGACTTAGGAACTAGGGCACTAGCTGAAAAAGGAGCTGGAACTGCTGACTTAGGATAAAATTGAGAATGGTTTCCTCCTTCTGATTTGGGCTGAGCAAAGTTGAAAATACCTATCCTTGCTCTCTTATTCTACTTCTCCCTCATCTTAACATTTTGCTTTTCTATCTACTGAGCATGGATCATAAGCCTGGCTATGTTCATGTAACTATTTAACATCGTGGAACTGTACTAATTGACCACACAATCATTCAACCCAGAGACAAACTTACTTATCTTGGCCCTGCTATCTGCAACTACATAAGGAGCATATCTGTCTAATTGAGTAAACTTAAGAGAATATTCTTTAACTAACATGTTGCCCTGCTTGAGATTGATAAATTCTAACACTTTAGCTTCTCTCAGCTCTTACGGAAAGAATTTATCTAAGAATGCAGTAGCAAACTCCTCCCACTCAATAGGTCCTGCATTTACATCCCTCTCTGACTTCCACTATTTGTACCAAATATGAGCAACATCCTACAACTGACATGCAACTAGCTTCGCACTCTCACCAGAAGTAACCCACATGATATCCGTAACCTTCTGAACTTGATCAAGAAATTCTTGAGGATCCTCGCCTGACTTAGACCCAAAAAAGAATGGAGGATTTATTAGGGTGAAGTCGCGAATCCTGGCTGCAGCTAAATTGGCCATTGGATTAGTCAGAATGACAGCTGGTCACTCATTCTGAGCAGCAACTGACTGAGCAAGAGTAGTGAATGCAACTCTGAACTCCATATGAGAGACATGTTCTCCCAAAGGTTCTTCGGGCTGAGGAGCTGGCTGATTCCCATTTCTTCTTTTAGAAGACATATTTTGAAGAAGAAAGGGAGAAACAAATTAGACCAAACTGACGGATTGACTTGAGATTAAGCTCACTAGCACGACATGAATACTGAAAGAAGGGAAAATATACCAAAAACATCTTATAGCCTCGTGTACATAAATGTGGCACACAATACACCCAAGTATAAGACTTTACTAGATGCATCTTTCAGACTTCCTAGGACACTATTAAACCTTAGGCTCTGATACCAAGTTTGTAGCACCCCTAATTTGGTAGCCGAAATGCTACATGGTGCTCATGTCCCCGAAGGACCACAAACTAACCCATGACTGATATCTGTACCTGATCACTGCATAATATATAATATAAAAATAGAAATAAAGGTTGTAAGGCCGTAAGGTTCAAAACTAGAACATAACATATAAAACATAACATATGAATGGGGTATAAAATACCCAAAACATCTTAAATAAACTGTCTGAACATATTAGTCTGAAAAATCTCTAATTGAATGAACTGTTTGAATATAAAGTTGATGGGACATTCCACAAACTAACTCCACCTAATAAATTAACTAATGAGATCTTAAAGTAATGGTCATGTCATCAAAGGATAAGGACTCACTGCTAACTCTGACTGCTAAGACTGGAATGCTACTGATGCTCTGGAGCTCATGCTTCTGAACCTATGGTATAAAACAACATAGAACAAATATGTCAGTACGTTTGAATGTTCTGGTATGCATGTGAGGTAGGATGAATACAAAGGTTTCACATGCATGAACTATACTAACTAACTGATTAACATGAGCATGAGAATACATGTATGAATACATAGTAACTGTACCTAAGTTCGTGATAACATGATTACTGAATATGAGTACTGATATCATGAGATACTGATAATTGTGTAACTGATATAAATAATACAGAGCGATTGTATCTGACAGTCTAGTTTCTGATTGAATTAGTTGAGTTCCATACTGATCTGAGTTAACGGTATCTGACAGTCCTAAATACTATAGAACTGTCTGAGTTCTATTACTGAGACTGAATGACTGAATCTGATAATCTTGATTCTGTACTGAAACTGTGGGAAGTAATTATGTAACCGACATACCTCTAATATGCCATTATGGCTTAGTTAGGGTCTAATCTATAACCCCAATAGGAAGGGTGTCAATACCGCTCCACTAGTAAGGATAATCTGTGAGTAACCCTTGTATAACAGGTAACTCTAGTGAGAATGGTTGGAACCCTCAACTAATAGGTTAAGTCATCTCATCTGCCCTCATATAATAGACTATGATGTCTCAACCTACGCTGGCTATGTAGTTCTATAATGCAAGGATTTCTTCTAAGAATCACACCTTCATAAAATAGGTGGGTTCCCATTCTTGGGTTAGCTCGGTGCTAATTTCTACTCCCATCTGGATAGACACTGAACATGATTAACTGAGTTCCATTGAATGACTGAATACTACTAAGATTACTAAATTTCTGAGGTTTCTGAGATTACTGAGTTTATTGAGTTTTCCTGAGTCACATGACTGGCTGAATTTCTATGAACATGGATCGGCTGAGAGTATCTTGAAAACATGACACTGGCTCTAGGCACACAGCACTGGACTCGATAGCATGAAACTGACAAAGCATGATTTTCTTGAATACATAACCAATATCGACAACCCATAATATAATAAGATGGGGATTTCATGAAGTACAAGTGCTAAAGCACCATAATGGCTACACATATATCCATAATTCATTGACTAAGACATTTCATCAAACACTAGACATGCATAAACTTGTACATAAATGGGGATTTCATATTATCATACTAATATGGCACTTTTTCTTCACATAGGCATTTAATCTAACACATGAGGAGCATTGTTTTGTTATACAATCGTCAACATATCTAATAATCATGGATACATCAATCAATGTGTAAATTTAAGGGTTTATCATGATTATTATACAAATCATCACATCCTAGGTTCAATTATTGGAATATGTAATTTCAAACATAAACAAACCCCACAACATCATGAAACATAAATTTCAATTCAAGTTAAATCATGAACATTAGTAAATACACAAATCTGGATTTTAAAAGGAGATTGAGCTTCTTGTGTAAAAGGGACCCATGAATCAACACATGACATACTTGGGTTGTGAGTTTCATAAAGATTGATGGAGAAAAACTTGAAATATTGACTAGGAATTAAACACCTAGGGTTTCTTGTTCTTGGGCATTATCTTTGAGAGAAAACCCTAATTTGATGTTATAGATGGATAATGAACTTATGATCCTTGATATGATATTATTAGGGATTAAAATGGGTGGTAAAAGACAAAAAAGCCCTTTTAAAAATAACTTAAAATAGTTGAAGGAACTATGCGATGGTCCATCGCTGGGTCGATGGTCCGTCGGTCTTGACCATCGTACCTGGGTAGAATAGGGGTTCACTATCTCTACTGAGACGGCTTGGGATACGGTCCATCGCCTGCTCGACATTCCGTCGGCCTGAGTCATCGCCCTTAGGCAGAAGGTGGTCTCACTACCTCCGCTGCGATGGCGTGGGCTACAGTCTGTCACTAGCTCGACAGTCCTTTGTCTCTCACTGCCGCACCTGGGCGGTTTGACTGCCCTCTATTTTTCTGCCATAACTTTCTCTTCCGATGTTTAATTTGTATTAAATAGGTATCGATGGAAAGGTTATTCAATTTCCCACATGACAAAATGTGAAAATCTTAAAAATTCCATATATATAAAATTGGATTCATCTTTCAAAGTAAGTTTCTAGCATACTGGGGATAATTTCAAGCTATGTAGAAGTACGGGGTATTACACCAACTTAGGCTTTTAACCTCAAGTTGTGATTTTAAGTTAAAAGAGGGTAGGGTTCATAAGAAGGACAAAGATTTAAAGGCTCACAGCTTGTAATGTGTTTGCCAAAGAAAGGTCTAAAGGCTCAAAGTGGGTGACTAGGGATAACATCTATGCAAGGGTAGGAATTTTAGGCTAAAGTGGACTTCTAATGTCGCAAAGATGACCTAAGATCATCTCCCCAACCAAGTAGAATCAAAATTAGACTTGAGAGACTAATGGGTCAAGTTTAGGATGGTAGAAGTACAGGTGATATTTGGACAAATAAGCTCACCATATAAGGCATGTAAAATTCTCCAAGGAAGTTCAAGTGCCCATTCCTCTAGAGACTAAAAATGAAGTATCTCCCAATTCTTACAAGCCAAAATTTAAGAGTCATAAAAAGAGGAAAAGATTTGTTACAAGTTTGCTCACGTCCACGTCCTCTATTTACCAAAAATTTTAGAAGGAGGAGGGTGTTCACTTTGGATGGGCACCACACATGATTTGCTAATTATGGAACCAACCCAAGCCTTAATCTCACATTGTGGTTTTTATATGGGACAACCAACCATATGGCTACTCGATATTTTCCATAGGTATAAATGCGATCCCAAAATTTGAAATTCTATAGTCACTCAGACTTCCCTTGCATTTGTGACTTTGATTCCATGAGTACTTAGATTTCCCTACATCCATGGCTTTAAACCCAAATACAATGCTTTCCCTTCAGAATTTCGTCACTCTATCTATCATAGGGAAAAGCTCATTCGATCTAAAGAAAAAGTAGAAATCTAAGAACAAAATAACTAATCTATGCAAATATAGGCACCATCAGAATGCCTGAATATTACAACTCAAATAAAAATAAAAAAATAGAAGTCATAAAAATAAGTAGTAAAATATCTAGAAATATCAATAATATAGGCCCGAATCAAATAAATAGGAAAACAGGCACCCCCAACTAAAGAGGTGGCAGTGTTCTCACTGCATAAATAATCAAGCATAAATAGAGATAAGGGTGCCCCTCAAATCGCATCAAGAGTTGTTGTCACTCTGAGACTCTACATCATCAGCCTCCTTAGGACCAGACCACTTAGCTGGGACCTCATCATCACTCTCCACTCGAGATAAAGAAAGTCGATCATGGGGTTTTACGATATTCCAAAGGCCCTTCACCCCCTTCACATCTTGTTAAAGAACCTATCTCTTTTTTTATCACTTATGACCATCTTTTCATGTGCAAACCAGAGATCATAATATGACACCGCTAAGGATGACTAGGCTTTCTCAAGCCTATTAATGGTAGCTCCCTATTTCTTCTGGTCCTCCTGATACTTTCTATAATTGACATGTGACATATATTAATTTCAAGTGGTAGAGGGCTCTCTCGGTCCCTGGCGTAAACTTCACACCATCTCCTTGATAGCCGTGATATCAACTTCAATATCCTCAAGAAGCCCAATGTTTGATACCCTTTAAGACTCATCTCCTTACATGTTGACTTTCCCAAGTCTATCTTTCTCTTCTTGCTTTTACTTGGTGCACCCTCTCCTTGAATTCTCAAAGAATAGATGGGGGTACCAGGGTGCACCCAAGTATATCCATAGTATTCTTGAACCCCAGCTCTCTTACAAAGATTAGAAATCAAAGAAGGGAAGAAGAGATGTGTACCACCTTGGTTCTTAAAGAATTTCATATTAGAAACCCCAAGCTGACCAACATTCAAAGGAATGTTATCTAGGATACAAGCGACCATCCGGGCTCGCAAATCTGGGAGTGATGTCATGTGGGTGCAAGGGGATACTCGGCTACATATTATGTTCAACCAAATCCAAGCCTCAAAAGTAAAGTCATTCATTTGGATGTTACTCTTGGTTTCCTCCCATGAGACTTCCTTTTTGAGACATAATCTTTCGACCAACCAGTTTCCCAGGTCATACCCTTTCTCTTTGAACTCACCCATGTTTGCATTTTGGAGCACATAGATATCATTAATTTGCTTTACCCCAAAATTCACCGATTTCCCCCCGAATCTTGATAGTCATGTTGTATGGGTCCGAGAAATACACTATGCTAAGGTTGGCATAGAATTCATTGACCCATTGCTCATTTTACCTGCACGGATCTGGGGCAAAACACTGCCACCCTGTAGACTCAAGCCTGTCATGAAATATTGGGGATTTTTTGGTACATTATCCAAACATATTCCTCTTTTTGAGATTCACGTTGTCCTCGGAAGATCACCATAGTAGTGAATGTGGTACTCGGATGCCATGAATTAGATGTGGTCGTATTTGTCCATGAGATTATCCTGAAAAGCAACGTACAACACACACAAACATCATTGACATTTGTATACAAAAAGTATGAAATGTTTCTCAATAAAGACCATTATATAGTTGTTTGCTAGTGTTTATGCAAAAATTTGAAGTGTAGGATTTTTGTGTAGGGCAGAAAATCACACTCAGTTACTGCAACTGCGGGCTATGGAAATGCGATTGCGGTAACTGAGACCAGTTTCAAACCTATTTTCAATGTTCAAAATATTCAAATTTTAGGCCACAAGAATGTTCCAAAACAAGAATCCACATTAACAGCGTGGAACAAGCGTACTAGGTACTCGATTACGCCCTTTAAAATGTAAAACTATTAGTGAGCATTCATTTGGACATTATATCGAGCACTTGGTATGAACTCTTTATTTTTCTCTATTTTCACACATATTTTGGGTACTCAATACTTCCCCACTTATGTGCACACCATAATCTAGCAGCTAAACACCACACAACCATAATTTACGAAACAATTAAGCATGAAAATCAAAGATTCAGGCCATCTCTACAATATGCATTCTATGGCCTATTTTGAACAAGCAAGTGATGGATTCATGACACCTACCAGGTATGTGATGCAAGAGGGAAGCAGGGATGTTGTTTGAGAGCTCCCAATCTTGGCCAGAAATAGGTCCAACTAGAGATTAAAGTTGAAAAAATAGTGTGAGGGAAATAGGGGAATCAAATGGTTATATATATGAGGTGATCACAATCGCAGTCAAGTTCGCACAATCACAAAAATACAGGTGACCACGATCATGATAACTGAGGGCATTTCTACAGCCCTATTTTCCCTTGTTCAGCTTATTTAACAATTTGACAGATTTTCCCCTATTCAGTTCATACTGCAAAAATTTCACACTGTCCCCTTTCCAAGCTCCTCCAAAACACTTAATAGTTCCACAAATGCATGGGTTATTCAATTTTCAAAACTAAAATCCACACTATGGAAGTAGAAGAAAAGGATACGAGACACCCTCATGGCATCTATAGGTTGCCTCCCATATAGCGCCTTAGTTTACATCGTGGCATGATGTCTTTCTCCTTTCTAAAGTTGGGTTATCAAGGGCCCCCTCTTTCTCTTCTTCGATTTCAACATCAATCACTGATATCTCTTGAAGTTCCATGGGTTGCTTCTCTATTTTTCATTCTCAAAAAGAGACCTCGTCATCATGAACTCTAAAGCTAATTTCACCCAACTCCAAGTCAACAATGGCCCTTTCAGTGGCCAAGAAAGGTTAATCATAAATGATGGGAACTTCTTGGTCAATTTTACAATCTAAAACCACATAGTCCACCGAAAGTATAAATTTGTCCACCTTGACTAGAACATCAAACAAAATACCGACCGGTATCTTGATAGACCAATCCTCCATTAACAACTCATAGATGTTGGAGTTGGAGTATCCTAGCCAATATTTTTGTAGATGGAAAAAGGCATGACGTTTATACTTGCACCGAGATCACATAGAGCTTTCGCTAACATATGTGTTTCGATGGTGCCATGGATGGTAAAATCCCAGGGTCATCCTTCTTTTCTGCAATTTTGCTACTCATGATAGCACTACAACCATAGGTGACTTCAATTGTGTCACCTTCGATGAGATTTTTCTTTAACATCAACTTTTTTATAAGCTTAGCATATCCCGGGATTTCTTGGATTTTTTCAAGCAATGGGATATTGATAGAGAGGTTTCTAAGCTTGTCCATGAATTTCTTGATTTATCACCCTTTTCTTTTCATTGAATCCTCTGAGGGAACGAAGAGGGACTTATATTGTAGGAAGTATATTACTTTATGGTTTATCATTTTCCACCACCTCTTCATCAACTTCCACCGGTTCCTTTTCATCAGCTTCATCGTGAGATTTTGGTGGAGCTTATTTTAACTTAACCTTAGGCATCTTGTCACCCAACTCTCCTTTAAAATGATCACCAAGGGTCTTCCTACTACTTGTGACTATTCTAAAACTTGAGACTCATTCTTCGAGTTCATAATAATGTAACTAGGAAGAGAACACCCTTTGGCCTAGCATTAAATTAGGTAGAAATTAGCCCAATTTGAGTCTCTAATTTCTTAATGGAGGTGAAGTGGGACACCACAGTTTGATTAAGCTGCAAGAAATCACCTTTTATTTCATGAACCATTTTGTCTGTTCCTTTCACTCTCATCAAGATCTTTGCCAAAACATTTTCGGACATGTACTTAACAAGGTCAATAAAACTCAGCTCTTTGTTCTTTTCCATATCATAGGGCATCATATAGTTCTCATAGTCACGATATCTATCCCTCCAATCATGATAACATTTACGGTCTGTCCAACCTTGGCTCCCACCTTTCCTTTGATAGGCGGGGTGAGAACCCCTCGAATAGTTTGCCAAGTAGCAAATCACCTCATCAAATTTTTATCCTCTTCATCATCTTTTTATGATTTTGATGACATAGAATTCACCTCTTTTGTGGGTGCCCCCATCACATATTTTGTTAAAAGACCTAGTTTTGTCATCATCTTAGCCATATTCTCCTCACTTCATCTTGTTTCCTTTATTCCTTATCAACCAAGGATGTAGTGGGAGAACTCTTCAGAACCTCGGCATCTCGGGTATGCCATCCCCAATTTTTCTTGGTAACCTCCTCAAGAAAATTCATTGTGGCATGATAATGCAACTTCAGAAGAGAGCCCCCCGCCGTATTATCCACTACAGTCTTTTTGAGTGGGTAAAGAACACGGTAGAATATTTGGAGAAGCATCTTCTATAGGACCTCATGGTTTGGGCATTGCATTAGTTTTCCATTAAATTTTTCCCATACTTCATACAAAGGAACTCCATTTAATTACCTAAATTTGATGATTTAATCCCTTAATTGAAGCACTTTGGATGGTGGGAAATACTGGTCAAGAAAGGTCGTGGTGAGATCATCCCATAAAGTGATAGACCCAGATGGAAGAGATCGAATCCATAATAACACCTATCCCATTGGAGTAAACAAGAAAAGGCAAATCCAAATAGACTCTTGGGTTATATGTGTGATATCAAAGGGTGTACAAACCTCTACAAAATTCTTTAAGTAAAGGTTGGGGTCCTCATAAGCTTGCCCCCCAAAAAGCCCCTTTATTTGCAACATGTGCAACATGATGCTTGTGACATGAAAGACACCGTTCCCATGATTAGGGGGATTCAGATAGCACTTGAACGATCTACATCATTGAGTTTTCCTTTATCATCAAGAGGGACGTCAAAAGAGCTGACTTGACTAGCATTGTCACTCATGGTTCTGTGTATGCTATGCAGATAACCTAAAAAGAAACAAAAGTAATAACCAAAGTAAATACACACCACTATGGGTATACCCCAAGTAAGAGCCAACACTGCACAAATGAAAACTAAATATCACTCCCCGACAACGGTGCTATTTCGATAATGCTCACATATACTATTTAAAGTAGTAGAGGACGGGAATTATCAATATCCCAACTCATGTTGAGGTTGAATCAATAAGGAGTGAAAGATAGAGTCCTAATGTTGTGGGTAATTAAGTCCTATTAAGATAATACCAGAAGTGTTAGTAAAGTAAACGACATAATTAAAATTGGGGGTGGGGTTGTTCTTAGTTAAGGGAGAATGTATACCACTAGTAACTTGATTTCACAAACTTAACAACAAACTTTAATTCAACTTTTATGTTTGAAGAGTCTTGGGATTATGTCTACCTAAGGGCAACTTAGGTATGGGTGCGTGAGATTTTATACACATACTAGTAAGTTACTAATACGGTAGGCTAGGTTTAGGGCCTTTGAGGTTAATTTATCAATAAAACCTCAAAGATTTCACTTGTTGACCCTTTCAGGCACCTAACAAGTGTGACAATCCTATTCACCCACTACTTAATTTTGTCATCCCTATTTCTAGGATGATATCTAAGGTAAAGTCAACTGCAAATTGACCCTTATGTCTAAGATAGTGAAAAAGAATAAACTAAACCTAATAATTGTATACTATTGCCTTGGTTCCCGCATCTCTCTTTCAAGAATGATGAGGGTTCCTAAAGTTCTCCCTAACCCATCTTTAAAGGATAGTTTATGCTTTCAATAACATGGGGTTTTCACCCATAAACCCATGTGGGTATTTAGAGTTTTCATCCACAAATTCCAACCAATTTAATCAGGCAATAATATAGACCATTATTATCTAACTAGCATAATGACAAATACATTACAACCCATAACTAATTCACACCTTAGCTCAACATAATCCTAAGACTAAAAGATTTAGCTACTCTTGAAGAAAAGAGAAAAACATATACCAAATGGGTTGTTCAAGGTATCCATTCTTCATTAATACCAAAATCAAAATCTCCAAATCAAATTAACAATTCTTTCCCAATTTAGGGTTTCAATTACAAATTCAAACTCTAGAATGCTCAAAATGGGAAAAGGTTTTATGATTTTAAAGGATTTGGGGCCAGCTGCTTACAATTATGAAACTGCCTCTGAGCTAAATCCCATGAGAGAGCGATCCCACAAGATTCGCTGTGATTGCGGCTACCAGGACCACGTGTATATCAACACGATCACGGTTGTTAACCGTCTTGACTGCCCGTGATCGCAGCCCTCAAGCCTCAATCATGGTAACTGAAGCTTATTTCTGCTCCAGGTCTTCCAGTTGTACTTCTTTTCTCTTTCTTTGATCCTTTTTATCTCAAGTCCACATTTTTCCATCTCATAACCTGTATGCCAGCAAAATTTGGATATTACTACATTTAATCATACATAGGTATCTTTTATTCATTCGTAACATGGTAATTTGGATTAATATCGAGTGTAAATTAGTGGTAAATTTGCCTCTCATCATATAGTCCTTGGATGAATCTAAAGTTTTAACTATCAGGAAATAGGCTAACTTATCTATTCGGTCCATGATAACCCAAAAAGAATTATTTTGTCGACAAGTATGAGGCAACCTTGTAATGAAGTGCATATTCACTACTTCCCACTTCCAAGTAGGAATAATGATACCCTGAAGCATACCACCATGTTTGGTATACTCACCTTAACGTGCTGGCAATATAGACACTTAGCCACAAATTATGCAATATCCTTTTTCATGCCATTACACCAATAGACTTCTCATAAATCATGGTACATCATAGTGGCTTCTGGGTGAATAGAATACCCAGAATGGGTAGCTCCTGTTAGAATTTATTATCTTAAATCATTTATATTTAGAACACATAGTCTGCCCTAACAACGAAGATCACCTTCCCTACCTTTGGAAAAAACCTCAACCTTCTGACTGTAGACTACGTCCTTCAACCTAAGAAAAATAGGATCACTATCTTGCTTTTCTTTAACCATGGCTACCAAAAAGGATACTTAACCATCCTGAATAAAGATACTGCCCTTGGCTAAATTGACCTACTGAACTTCCAATCTGGAAAGCTAGTGAACCTTGTGAACTATCAATTTCTTCTTCTTTTTTATATGAGAAACACTTCCATACAAACCTACTAAGAGCGTTATCCACCATATTGGCTTTATGCAGATGGTACAAAACACTCACATATCCTTCAAAAACTCTAGCCATCTCCTCTGACACGAATTTAAACCTTTCAGGCTAAACACATACTAAAGGATCTTGTGATCAGTGAACACATCAACATGAACCCTATAAGGATAATGCCTCCAAATCTATAGGAAGAAACAAATGCTGCCAACTCAAGATCATGAGTAGGGTAATTCTTTTCATGAGGCTTGAGCTATTTAGAGGTATATGCTATAAACTTTCCATGATGCATCAATACAAAACCAAATCCAACTCTACAAGTATCACAATAAACCACAAAACCATCTGAACCCACTCGGTAGTCAAAACTGAAGTAGTGGCAAGTCGAGTCTTCAACTCCTAATAACTCTTCGTACACAAATTAGACCACTAAAATTTGAATTTCTTCTAAATCAGTCTAGATATAGGAGACGAAATAGTGGAAAACACTTAAGAAAACCATCTGTAGTGGCCAACTAAATCCAAGAAACTCTTGATATCTGATGGTGAATTGGTTCTAGGCTAATTTCTAAATATTTCAATCTTTTAATGATCAACTCAAAAGCCTATATGACCAAGGAATGCTACTAATTTCAATTAAAACTCACGTTTGCTGAACATAGCTAATAGTTGGCGATATTTGAGAGTCTGCAAGACAATTCTCAAATGGTTTGTATGTTTATCCTCACTCTAAGAATAAATGAGGATGTCATCTTTGAAGGCTATAAAAAATATCTAAGTACTTCTTGAATACCATGTTCATCAAGTTTATAAAAGATGCAGGAGAATTCATATATCAAAAAGACATAACAACATATTTGAAGTGACCATACGGAGTTTTAAAAGTTGTCATCAGAATGTCATATTCTCTGACTCTAAGCTGATGATAGCTGGATCTAAGGTCTATCTTAGAAAAGTACTTGGCACCCTAAAGTTGGTCGACAAGTGATCAATCCTAGGAATAGATATTTATTCCTTAATGTTACTTTGTTCAATTGATGGTAATCGATGCACATTCAGAGAGAATCATCTTTATTTCATACAAAAATAACTGGAGCATCCCATGGAGAGATGTTAGGCCTGATGAAAACCTTGTCTAGGAGATCTTTAAATTGTTCCTTCAACTCCTTAAGCTCAACTAGAGCCATTCTATAACAACATCTATACCCCAATTAACAGTAATATCCATAAAGTCTTTATACAAGAAAACAACCTACGTTGGAACATGCCCCGACCCTAATAATGACAATGTAAATGTGAATTTTATGGAAGGAAAAGCCGATGGAATGATCAAGTCATCCAAAGAATGGAAACTCACCACTTCACCGCAACAACCGACTCAGAGATCACCTATCACAGTGCAAGAAAAGTAGTAGTGCCTTCAGACCATGCATCACGTAGAGATATAGTGTCTGAAAATGGTTAGTAGGCTAATCACTAGTATGTAACTCAGGATCAAGGTAAAATAATGTCAGTCAAAAGTTCTATTTGAAACTCACTGTACATGTTCATATACATGCATACATATATATAATAGATGATTGGGTAGGGAACAAGGTTTATCATGATAGTAAAATAATATTCTGGACTATGTAGCTCAACCCAACAAGGTTTATCATGATAGAAAAATAAAATTCTGGACTATGTAGCTTAACCTTCACAAACAGGAACCTACGTGCTATATGGATTCAACTCCCCCTGTAGAAAGGGCCCCAATGGATATTAGCCGTATGAACTGGAGGTATAAAGGAAGACCAGGGAATGCCCCTACCCTACGTTAATCCTAGATACAAAATATATCAATAGTGTAAACCATGCACACAGTCATCAAAACCAACCCTCATGTCAGCAAATGTGAGTTTCCAGTATAAGTCACTCGAGACCCAAACCTTTATGGCTTAGCTACATAACCCCTATTAAAAGCAATTAAAAAAAGTTTCACATAACCCATTCATTAACTAAGGAATTATAAATTAAGACACACATGGGTGTCTTCATACTATTTAATTTTCAAACTCATAATCAAGCCATTACGATTCCATTAACTTGCGGGAATGCCTCGACCCTTCTTTCATTAAATCAAATTAGAAGAATGCCCCAGCCTTCTTTAATTTATAAAATCAAATTGGGGGAATGCCTCAACCCCCTTTGTTCATTAAATGAAAACATAGCCTACAAGGTCTTTAAAATCCATGTTCATTGTTTAACCATTTATGCAAAGCAATAGAATAGATAGTGAGTCAAACTAAGAGACAATTCCATGATTCAAAACCATTTACATAAGTGGATGGAGGGAATAAAAATTTTCAAAACCAATTTCAAAGTTCAAAACATAAATTTGAGTTATTGGCTCGACCCCTATTCCAATTCCCACACCCATGCACCTCATTAGCTCAAAACATTCAATTCAAAGTATAAATAACTCATGAAAACCATGGAAAAATAATTCAAGAATCAACCATTCCAAAACCCTCAACCCATGTCAAAACCCACATTCAAATCTATACAATTAAATCATTTAAAACACATGATTTCACAAAATAAGATTTGGGGAAGAGTAACATTCTTGAAAGTATCATAACTATGGAGAGAAATCATCCTTGGGATCCCTAATTGACCAACTTCTTAGAAATCCTAAGTGTTCTTAACCTGGGAATTTGAGAGAGGGTTATAAGTTATTTTTATTTATTTCAGAGTGATAATGATACCCTAAAGGATTCTTAAGTCATGGGTGACTATTGGGGAAAAGGGGAAATGTGTAAAGTTCTTTTAATGAAATACTAAAAAATTGCCACCCAGTCACTACGGGCGACTTTATAATTCATAGGGTCACCTTACGATTTGTGACCTCAAATTGTAGTCTTGATAGCATCCATGGGCACCCACACCGGGTTGGCTACAATTCATACCATACGACTTATACTTAGACATTACAAGTAGTTTGATTCAAGCGTAGGCAAGATAAAACATTTGGGCATCACACTGTTTTGGCTATGGATGGGACCATAAGATTTGTATAAAGTCTTTACAACTCGTTAGGATCTAGTGGTAATTACAACATAAACTTAGACAATTCACACTGGTCAGGCTACAATTAGGGTACTACGACCCATAATGACACCCTACGACTCGAAGGGAAAGCCATAGTCTAGGCTGTAAGCTCATAAGTTAAGAAATTTTTAAGGACCAGAATCCGGGGTGCTACATTCTCCCCCTCCTCTAGGATCATTCATCCCGGAATCATGAAGCAAGACATACCTTAGAATGATTCAACAAAGAACACAACCACACTTACCTTTAACAAAGACAGAAAACAAAGATATTAAGGAAAACACATACCTCAAGCACTAGTATCCGAAGCAGAAAATAGGAATGGATATTTGGACTTCATGTCCTCTTTATATTCACAAGTAACTTATTTAACCTCTTGGTTCCTCCATAGAACCTTCACCGAAGGCACATTCTTAGTCCTCAAATGACGGACTTGCCAATCCAAAATCTTAATCAGGACTTCTTCATAAGATAAAGAATTCAAAACGCCAACACTTTCCAAAGGAACAACCAAGGAAGGATCACCTATTCATTTCTTAAACATCAAAACATGAAATACCGGATGAATAGAATCCTAACTAGAAGGAAAATTCAATTCATAAGCTACATTACCCACTTACCTTATGAGACAAAAGGGACCAACATACTAGGGACTCAGCTTTCCCTTTTTTCCAAACCAGATCACTGCATTCCTGGGAGATACCTTCAAGAACACCAAATCATATACATTAAACCCCAACTCCCTACGCCTCACATTTGGATAAGACTTTTCGGGAATTATGGCAACCTTAAGTCTATCACGAATCACGTTCACCTTTTACATGGCTTGGTGAAACAAGTCAGGACCAAATAACCTTGTCTCACCAACTTTGAACTACCCAATAGGAGAAAGACATCTCCTACCATAAAGTTCCTCAAAAGGATCCATTCTAATGCTAGAGTGAAAACCATTATTATGCTTAAACTCTATTAGAGGCAAATGATCAACCCAACTACCACTAAAATCAAGCACGCAAGACGTTAGCATATTTTCCAAAGCCTGAATCATTCTCTCTACTTGATCATCCATTTGAGGATGAAAAGTGGTGCCAAAGTTCACCTTAGTATACAAACCCCTCTAAAAAAAACATCAAAATTGAGATGAGAACTGAGTACCTCGATCAGATATGATGGAAACTGGAGCACCATGCAAATTGATGGTTTTATGGGTGAAAAGCTTAGCATAATCGTCGGTCGAATAGTTAGTCTTCACTAGTAGGAAATAGGCAGACTTGGTCATCCTATCCACTATGACCCAAATCGAATCAAACTAATTTTGAGATCGCGGAAGATCGAAAATGAAATCCATGTTAATCACCTCCCATTTCCACAAGAGAAATGCAATCTCTTGAGATAAACCACTAGGCCTCAAGTATTACACCTTCACTTACTAACACACCATGAACTTGGCCACAAAATTATCCACATCTCTTTTGATGTGTTCGGCTAATAAACCTTCTTCAAATCATGGTACATTTTTGTAGAAACAGGATAAACAGCGTACCTCGACTCATAAGCCTTAGCCAAGATCATTTCTTGTAGCCCATCAACATTAGGAATACACAATCTACCTTGGTACCTCAAGATACCATCACCACTAATCTCAAAATCTATCACCTTCTGGTGACCCACATTACCCATGATCTATATTAAAATAGGGTCAAAAACCTATATATCCTTCACCTCATCACCAAAAGATGACTTCACCGCCTCTTGAAAAATCAAACCACTAGCCTTATAGTCCAAGAGACGAACTCCAAGATTAGTCATCCGGTGAATATCTTTCAACAAACCTCGTTTGTCCTCATCTACATAAGCCAAGCTCCCTATGGATAACCTACTAATTGCATCAGCAACCACATTTGCTTTACCTCGGTGATAATGAAGACTCATATCATAGTCCTTGAGCAACTCAAGCCATTTTCTTTGTCTGAGATTCAACTCCTTTTGGGTGAACAAATGGCAAAAACTCTTACGGTCTGAGAAGATTTCAACATAAACCCCATATAGGTAATGGCACCAAATCTTCAAAGAATATACTACCGCTAATAACTCCAAGTCATGAGTTGGATAGTTCTTCTTATGCACCTTCAACTGCCTAGAAACATATGCCACAACCTTGCCCTGCTGCATCAACACATAACCCAGTCCCACACGGAATGCATCATAATAAACAATGAAACCATCAATACCTTCGAGCAGGATCAAAATAGGAGCAAAAGTCAACTTGTCCTTTAACTTCTCAAAACTATTTTCACAAGCACCAGACTACAGAAACATCACTTTTATTAAGTCAACCTAGTCAATGGGGAAGTAATAGAAGAAAAGTTCTCCACAAACCTTGTATAATATTTAGCTAAACCCAAGAAGCTTTGAATATTGTTGGAGTCGTGGGTCTAGGCCATTTCTTAACCACCGTAACTTTCTATGGATCCACCATGATCCCTTTACTAAAATTAACATGACCTAGAAAAGTAACAACATTTAACCAGAACACACACTTTGAATACTTAGCATACAAATGCTGATCCTTAATGGTTTGCAATACTATAAATAGGTGATCGGTATGATCCTCCTCACTCTTAGAATACACCAGAATGTCATCAATAAATACAATGATGAATAAGTTCAAAAATTGACGGGATACTTGGTTCATAAGATCCATGAACACCTTCGGTGCATTAGTCAAACCAAAGGATAATATAAAAACTCAAAATAACCATATTAAGGTTGGACAACAGTCTTAGGGATATCCACCTCTCTAATCTTCAACTGATGATAATACAACCGAAAGTCAATCTTAGAAAAGCACTTTGGATCTTGCAACTGGTCAAATAAGTCATCAATCATAGGAAAATGATACTTGTTCATCACTGTCACCTTATTCAACTAGCGGTAATCTATACACATTCAAAGGGAACCATTCTTCTTACACACAAAGAATGCCCGTGCGCCCCATGTGGAAAAACTAGGGTGGATAAAACCCTTATGAAGGAGATCTTTGAACTATTCTTTAAGTTTATTCAACTATGCTAAAGCCATTTTATAAGGAGGGATAGAGATAGGATATGTCCGAAAGAAGATCAATCCCAAAATCAATTTCCCTATCGGGAGGGACACCAGGAAGATCATCAGGAAATAATTCGAGAACTCATAGATCACAAGGACAGATGACAAGGAAGGATCCTAAGAATTAGAATCTTTAACTCAAACTAGGTGTTACAATACCCTTTGGAAATCAATTTCTTGGCTCTTATATAAGAAACAAACCTTCCCTTAGGCACTAGGGAACTTCATTCCCACTCAAAGACTAGTTCATTCGGCAATTAGAAATTTACCCTTTGGGTCCTACAATGAAGAGACACATAACACAAATGGAGCGAATCTATCCCAAGATAATATCAAAATCTAACATCTCCAACTCTATTAAATCCACCAATTTCTCTTTTTCATAAATAGATACCACACAACCCTAATATACTCTCCTAGCCATAATAGAGTAACCCGCTGGGGTAGACACAGAAAAAGGATTAAGAATGCACTCAAGACCAAAACCAAAGTGAAGATCCACATAAGGGGTCACATAAGAAAGGGTAGACTCGGGATCAAGCGGAAAATATACATCATAAAAGAAAAAGTTCTAGCATACCAATAACAACATCAGGAGACGCCTCAGAGTCCTGACAGGTGGCAAGATCATACAAATGATTCTGACCAGTGTTGGAGCCAGAAGTAGCACCCTTTGGGGCAGGAGCTGAAGAAGCAACAACCGGGATCTTATTATATCTAGTAGGAACATTACTAGAGTGCAGTTTATCTGAATAAGGCCAGGATGGCCACATTTAAAACATATATTTCTCCCTTTATCACAAAACCCATAGTGCAACTGACCACAAAATCTGTAAGGAGGATACAACGGAGCTGACTGGGCCCAGCTAGCCTAAGATTAGGCACCTTATGCCTTAAACTCACTGGTCATCTTAAAGAAATAATCATCGAATAGCTTAGGATATAGAGCACTAGCAGTAGAATAAGAACTAAAATTTTCTCACTTATTCATAGGTATCACTGTCTTCCATCTCTACCACTATTCTCCTAGCCTTCACTCTACTCAGAATACCTGGACCTCTTACCTTGCCTTTCCCCTATATAGACTTATTTTTCTTTTCATCTTCAACCTGTTGCATAAACACCATAAGCATAGAGATATCCATATCACTATACAATAAGGGGACCTTGCACTCTAGCACCAAGTCCTAAGATAACAACAAAGCAAACATCCTCATCCTATTCCATATTCTAGACACCAACTCAGGAGAATAATGGGACAACTGATAAAAATTTAAGGCATACTATCTCATAGTCATCCTTCCTCTTTTTAGATTAAAAACACCTCAGCTTTGGCCTTCTTTAAGTCTTCAGGAAAGAAATGATCCAGGAAGGTACCCAAAAATTACCCCAAAAAGACAACTCCGCATCATTACCCCTAGACTGGTCTGACTCCTTATATCACTGATATGCCACATCTTTTAACTAATATTCATCAAATTCTATTCCTTCGGAGTTAGAAGCATGGATAACTTAAAAGATCTTCTTTATCTCATCTATGAATCCTTGAGGGTCCTTCTCAACCTTAAAGCCAGGGAAGGTCAGAGGATTAATACTCATAAACTATCCGAATCGAGTAACCTCTTAAGAACTTACAGAAAAATTGGCAGGACCCGACTAATGTCATGAGATGTCACCAACTAGGTCAATAGATAAATGGATCAACGAAACTCAACATTAGAAATATCTCCTTTGGGCGGTGGGGTATGATCATCATCAGCTCGAGAATCCCAATGAGAACTGGTAGGGACTGTTAGAACTCCACATGGGGTAGTACAATTAGGAACTGGAGCCTTTTACTGGGTCTAAACTCCATAAGTAGGATAAGTTTCATCCACATTTTCCTCAAGTAAAACAAAAGAAGTTTCACAAGCATCAAATCTTTGGGGAGGCATGATATAAAATGCGAACAAACAGAGAATAGAGCAGTTTCAAGACCTTATACTCTATAGTCCAAAAGTAGAACACAAAAAAGAGAAATATTCCTGAATGTCTCATAGCCTTTCCCTCATAAGTGTGGCACGTTACACACCCATGAAAGAAACTCTATTTGACACGACTTTATGGACATCCAATTGACCATGAACCTAGGCTCTAATACCAACTTTGTCAAGACCCAAACCAGTTTCTAGATATGAAAGGTATCTTAAGTCCATTGAGGACTGAAGACCACCTCCTTCATCTATCCAAATAGAACATAGCACACCTGACAATGATTGAATTCCAACCATATAACAAGATAGAAAGAAATAAGTTTAAAGACATCTAAGAGTGTCAACTTTAATACTAATTCAACATTAATATCGACAAAGACTATACCAAAAAACAAGCTACATTGGGACATGCCCCCAACCCTGATAACAATATGTAAATATGAAGTTTTCAATTCTAATTTATGAAATAAAAAATATATGGAATGATCAAGTCTTACGGAGAATAAAAGCTTACCATTTAACTGCAATGATTGACTCTAAAATCACCTATCACTACATAAAAAAATTAAAAGTGATTTCAAACCCTGTATCACATAGGGACACACTGGGTTTAAAGAATTCTTTTTCTAAGAGATCCTTCAATTGTTCCTTCAATTCTCTAAGTTCTGATGGTGACATTCTGTATGACAGAATAGATATGGGCTGAGTATCTAGAAGAAGATTAATGCCGAAATCTATATCCCTTTTAGCAGAAATTTCTGAAAGATCTTTGGGAAAGACATCTGAGTATTCATTCACTACTAGGACTGATTCAAGAGTAGGAGTTTCGGAACTAGTGTCTTTAACTCAAAAAAGATAATAGACCCATCCCTTAGATATCATTTTCCATGCTCAAAGGTAGGAAACAAGCTGACCTATGAATGCTGAAGTAATACCCCTTCACTCTAGGATAGGTTCATTCAGAAACTGAATCTGGACCACTCTATTTTTCCAGTCGACCGTGGCATAAAAGGAAAGAAGCTAATCCATACTGAGAGTGATGTCAAACTCAGTCATCTCTAATCCGACTAAGTCTGCTGATGTGACTTTCTGAAATATCATAACCGGGCAGTTTTTGTATACTCGCTGGGCTATGGTGGTTTTACCCACTGAGGTAGAGACTGAGAAGGGCTCTGCTAGAATTTTGGGACTGACTTCGAAATAAACTATTATATAAGGAGTAACAAAAGACAATGAATCTCCTGGATCTAGCAAAGCTTAAACATGTAAGTAAAAGATCTTTAATGTACCAGTGACTATATCAGGAGAATTTTTTTGATCCTGTTAGGATTAAAAAGTGTAGAGTCTATTTGGGCACTGCCCACTGGTTGCACTGGAAGTGGCACCCTGCTGATTCAAGCAACTAGACTGAACTGAGAAACGGTTATGCTGACCCTGAAATCCTAACTAGGGACAATCTCTAACTTTGTGTCCTGGCTTGCCACATCCAAAATGCACATCACTACCAGCTCTGCAAATTTCCTTATGGTTCTTACCATAAGTATGGCAAAGAGGATTGGTCTGGGCACTACAACACTGCCCCGACATTTAGATCCTAGTGCTCTATATTTGTTACCATCCCTGAACTGAGTTCCTACTCCCATCTGAATTGACAATGAACATGGATTACTGAACTGAACTGGACTGAATTAACTGAGTTCTGTTGACTGACGTAATACCAATGAGATTACAGAATTTCTGAGATTTCTGAGATTACTGTGTTTTCCTGAGTCACAAGAATGACTGAATTTCTATGAACATGGCTCGACTGAGAGTATCTTGAAAACATGACACTGGCTCTAGGCAGACAACTAATTGCCAGTTGTAAGTACCCCCAGGACTTGATAGCATGAAACTGAGAAAGCATGACTTTCTTGAATACATGACCAACATCACAATCCATAATACAATATGTTGGAGATTTCATGAAGTAGAAGTTCTAAAGCACCACAAGGGTTACACATATATCCATAATTCATTACCTAAGACATTTCATCAAACACTTGACATGTATGAACTTGTACATGAATGGGGATTTCATATTATTATACTAGTATGACACTTTTCTTTCACATAGGCATTTAATCAAACACATGGGGAGCATACTTTGGTTATACAATCATCAACACATCTGGTAATCATGGATACATCAATCAACGTGTAAAATTAAGGGTTTATCATGATTATTATGCAAATCACCTCTGCTATAATGGTTTGGGCGATGGTCCGTCGCTAGCTCAATGGTCCGTTGGCCCTCATCGTTGCACCTGGGAAATTTTGACTACTTTTTGTAAAACGATCATAACTTTCTACCCCAATACTGGATTTGGACGAAATTGGTATCATTGGAAAGATAATTTAATTTCCCACATGACAAAAAGTGAAAATCTTAAAAATTCCACGTATATAAAAATGGATTTCTCTGTCAAAGTAAGTTTCTAATATACTTAGGATGATTTCAAGCTAGGTAGAAGTACGGGGTATTACATTAGTATTCCTCAATTTAGCTTTAAGCTAGTACTGACATCTTTCTTTCAAATATCCATTTCTTCTAGAGTAAGTGCGCGTGAGTTTTCTTTCTTTTCTTCTAACAATATTGACAATCTTCTTTTGAGATACATTAGGCTGGAATGCTCCTTGATAGACTAGGCCTCTACCATTATTAACACCTTTATTAGTCAAAGTAGAAAGGATCTAGAAAGAAGCAATCCATATAAGAGACTTGTTGAGCTCTTCTCTCAAAAAGACTAAGTCCATTTCTAACCCTCCATTCTCCTGAAGTGCATACATAAGGTGTTTTTGTGAATTTATCAATTTCCTTTGAAGATCAATTTCAAGCATTGAGGCTTCCTTCTCCCCTTTACGATCTAAATCATTTACCTTTTTTAGTTGACTCATACAATTCAGATATTTAAAGATCAATTTAGTGACCATTTTTATTCAGTCTGAGATATCTGAAGAGCTAAGGCAATCAACTCATGTTCTTGATTCTCTACTTTCTTCTCTAATGCATTCTTCTCAGTAGTTAATTCATATACATAGTCTATCAACAAACTAGCAAGATTTATTATCTATATTGTTGTGTAGTTATCTAGGTTTTCCTTAAGATCAAAGAGTATTACCTCCTTTTCTTCTTCATACTCTGTGTTTGCCAAGAATGCAAACACAAAATCATAGATAACAAGACTGTCTTCCGTTGCTAGAATAGAAATATCTTAAGTCTTTTCATCTTCACATAAATCACTGGAGGAACACCAGGAACCTGAGGTTATCTTCTTATCATCCTGTTTCTACATGAAATCATCTCCACATTCTTTGTTTTCCCCAGATTTTGTGGACAAGTCTTCCAATGCAGCCAACACCCTTTTTACTATACAACTAGCTACATCTTTTCTTCTTGATGTTTCAGGAGTTTGATTCTTCTTTTGCATAGGGTAGTTCCTCATGAATTTTTCAAACCTACCACCTTTCTCCATAGATCTAATAATCCTTGTTGCTAGAAGTGCAATATCAGTGTTTTCATCACTGGAGTCAGATTTTAAAGTCTTCTAAGTCATGAATCTTTTCCTTTTTTCTTTGTTTCTATCCACCCCTAGTTCAGTTATAGAAACCATAATGACCATACCACTCTAGGTTTGAGCCTTTTAGAGTGAACCCGCTCTAATACCAATTGATGAAACTCTTAGGGGTTGCACCACACAGTAAGGGACCAGGTCCCTCAAAGTTAATCTCAACCAAAGGCATAGAAATATAATAGTGAAGTACTGGAAAACTAAAGGCTTTGTAGAAAATAAACAACACAAAGATTTAACGTAGAAACCCCCTTGCCCAAGGAAGAAAAAACCATGGCTTACCCCCACAAGTACCAAAATAGTCCACTATAACAAAACTCTTAATTATAGACTCGACTGTGAACCTAACTCTAGGTTGATCCTACTTGCAATACCTCTATTGTGACCACACCTTGACACCTCTGCCAAGTTTTCCTCATAAACTGGTTAACTCTAACAAGTACTAAGCTTAGGCAACTCTACCTAAGAACTTCTCTCAATAAACAAAAATACTACTCTTATAGTATGAGTAATTCAGTTACAAATCAGTACACACTCAAGAAAAATTTCTATTTAAGAAAACATAATTAACTAAGAACTTGAGAAGTGTTGAAATACGGTTTTTTCTACCTCTCTTCACTCTTTGTAATTGCCAAAATCCATTTGATGCTTAAGAATCTTTTTCCTTTTATAGTTGAGTGATGAGTAGGGATGAAATATCATTGGACTAGTTGTCCTAATCAGAACAAGTAGCACCTATAAGTTTGTTACATAAAAGGACAAAAATGTTTGTTGCTCATCATCAAAACTCCATATAGTAGTTAGTTCCACATCATCAAAACTCCATATAGTAGATCCCAAGCTAAAAAGTGAGCAGTACAACTTAGTCACTAAATCTACAATGATAAAAGAACCATGGAAGGTCAACTTACCTTCGATAACACAATATATTCCAGAATCAATCTATCACTGCTAATCAAAAGGCAAACAATCAACCTTGCTACTCTAGGGCAAAGAAATCACCAAATAGGGCTATATGTACTCAATCCACTTAATAAGATCACAAGGAATTGATATTCTAACTAGATAACACTAGGATATACAACTATCCAATAAGGATCAATTACATCAAGTAATAATATCAAATAATATCAATAACCTCTATCCTTAATAGCAGTAGCAACAACAATGTTAATATCAATATACTGAATAGGCGGTACCAAAATAAACATCAATATCATGTACCACTCTAGGGCCGTAATAAGTCCAACGTGCAAAGATAAATGAGACTTAAACCCAAAAGTTACATCCATATGGGAAAATATCAATACAAATCTACTTTATCTACTACTAAAAGAAATAAACCACAAAGTATTAATATAATCATGAATTAGATAATAAGGCATATAATAACCAACATCAATTTATAAAGGCATATAATCATAAATGGGTATGAAAACACAAATACACATCATAAAATGTAAATGCTGGAAATAAAATCACACCTACCATGGTGAAATTCGAAAGCACAAGCCTGATGGGCATAGGGATAATAAATCTAAATGGGTCCAAACTCGGACCAACCAACTAAATCCTCAACTGAGTCACTAGGCTCACTATATTTATCTGAACATGCCACAACATCATGGGGCTAATCTGAATTAGCTGAATAACTATAAATTCCATGTTGGGGACACTTTCTAGTCTAGTAGCGAATTTCTCTACTGTAGAAACCACTTTTGAAGCTCTAATCTTTGACAACAACACAACTATGCCCAAATGGTTGTCCAACTATCATGAGAGAAACTCTATTATAATGGTCATACTTTCTAAAATCATAGACTATCTCATGAACTCTATGCTGGCGGGGAATACATTCTAACTTTGTCTTAGTAACTATCTTATATCTGAGGCACTCTTTGAGCTAGTGTCCCATCATAACCCAACAAAAACAAGGTCCTAGAATACTTTAAGATACTATACCTCATAATCAGAATGGTCGTCATGGCCTAAAGATCCATACCAAAACTTCGCTTAGTCTAACGACAACTCTGACCACTAAAATCATCATAGATAATTTGAGAACTATTCATAGTCTTGAATACTACCCACATAGAGGTGATGGGATGCATGTGAAGTTGAACTCTACTGAAAGGATCCTCACTCCTGAGTAAAATACCAATAGTACTATAAATATGTCATACCTCTTGATTTTATTTCCATAAGTCTCGATACTGATATGCCTCGAACTTTAAGACATGTCATATGGGCACCTCGAGCATGGATGTACTGGAGGTTTCCCATAACCCAACCTAATTATCAACAATCATCCATAAATGGTCAGATGGATCCCGCCCATAAAATAAGAATAGTGGAAATATAAGTCTAATAGCCAATTCTAGACAATATCTAGCATTTCATTAATAACAATTGTCTAGACAATATGCCCAAGTCCATATTCATCCACAAAAGCTCTAAACAACAGAGTCAAAGTTATGTCGGGACATGCCTCTGACAATAACCAAGTACCAAACCTATACAAATCTATAACATAAAATAACATAACTATGAGAAGTAGGTCTTCTAGTGTATGGAAGCTCACCACTTCAAGGTCAATGCACGAGTCCACTCGAAAACCTTTTCACTGCATAGAAGAAGAAGAAAATGCTCTGGCGCCTACGTCGCATGGGGACATAGCGTCAGAAGATGGTAACCAATTAGAGATCTAGCATGTAACTCAAGGATAAGGATAAAATAATATCACCATTCTAGACAATTCAATATATATCATATTCAATCATATTTAATCATATTCACATATATCTCCTTACACATAGATATATCAAATGCTAATCAAGTTATCAAGACTTAATAACATTCTCAACTACTTCAATCATATGACCCAAAGTAGAGGACTCTGATTACATGCTTAGGTTCATACCATCCACATTAGGCTTAAGACTTTAACAACATTGACATATCATTAAGAAAGGTACTTCATCCATGGTTACACTTCATCAAGAAAAGGGACTACAACCACATCATTGTTTATTGAAACAAGGGCTCTACCCATATACCACAATTACTTATGCATGGAATTCTAATCACATGATCAAATCTTCAACTAGACATAAAACTCTAATCATATTTTGTTGGCCATGGAACTTTAATCACGAGATGAAACTTTAATCATGAGCCAACATATTTGATTGGATATGGAACTTTAATGATGAGATGGAACTTTAATCACGAGCCATTGTATTTGATTGGATGAGGAACTTTAATCACGAGATTGAACTTTAATCATGATCCATAGTATTTGATTGGATATGGAACTTTAATCATGAGATTGAACTTTAATTATGAGCCATCATATTTGATTGGCTATGGAACTATAATTACGAAATGGAACTTTAATCACGAGCCATCATATTTCATTGGATGTGGAACTTTAATCATGAAATAGAACGTTAATCAAGGTAACTCAATAAATGTCTAACAAGGCATTTACCAAACATCCACAAGTATTCATATTCATTTAGGCATTATCATCACTCATTCATGTCCACTAGGCCAATTCAATAGATGCACATTTGATGTTCACACAAATATTTAACCATTCATAATTTTAATAGGCCACATGCCTTGATTCAACACATCATTAATTACATTTATGGTTACCAAGGCCCATATATCCATTCACAATTCATTAGCAAGTTTTCACCACATTCTTACTATATTTAGGTTCAACACAAATAATAAGTTCATTTTATATCTAGGGTTTCAATCCCTTATTAATCATTGATCCAACAATACACCAAATACACAATGCATGGTTTACAATAACTTTAACATACCATTTACCAATCATTCATGCTTATTAGGCCATTTCCCTAACTCAATACATCACCCATATGTAACTAGGAATTTCACTTAGATATTTTTACAAACACCTTTTGTGCATACTTATATCAAGGACATTTTCTTGGTATATTTATCCAAGACTAGGATTACTCAAGATCCTCGTATTAAACAACATACAACAAGCATCCATATATACAATCTACCATCAATAACCTGTATAAACATAAGTATAAATAAGAATCATTATTATTCATTGTTAGGTAGTAAAACCCTTTTCATTTGATTCAAAACCACCATGTACACTTACTAATTCAAGTGTTAAATACATGGGTTTAGAGTTATTTAAAGAGGGGAAGAGAAACATGCATTGAACAACTTGAATCACAAACAAACTTGAACTCTTCCTTGACACTAGGTGAACATCTCCAAACCCTAGCATCCAATCTTGGTTCAAGAACTTTTTTTAGTGTTTAGGAGTGCTTAGGTCTTGTAAATAAAGACTTAAGAGGCTACCATGCCTTATATAGTTCAAGGACTTAGGGTTTTAGGAATGGGAAATAACCAAAAGTTCGTTGGCTAAAAGCTAGAAACTCTACACGTGCAGGGGTACGACTCCCCCTTATGATTCACATAGCAATCATGACCTAGGGTACGTGTGGTACCCTAACTTGTACCCTAGGATTAACCTAGGTAAAACATACTATTGTGGGTACTAAAGATCACTCTTGAGTCATTACAAGGGGTAAGACTTAACCCTTAACTCTTAATCTTCACCCGTAACCAAAACAGTCCACTCTAGGTTAGGCCTTCACTCCATACGACCATGTAGTATATAACTCATATGCGTGGTCACGAAAAAGGGATGGCCTTGTAATATAGAAGATGGTATTTTACCTTAACATACTGCTCAAGGTATGAAATGGGAGGGGGAGGAGGATATGAGTCGTGACCAAGGGTATGACTCAAGACCTCAACCCGTATCCACTCCAGAGACACCAAAAGGAGTTATTTTTCAATGGTTCAAAGTCTGGGTGTTCCACTTCTTCCCCACTTGGGATCATTTGTCTATGAAAGAAGGGAAAAGGAAGTATATATATAAGTTAACACATCAATATGCATCATGGCGGCCTTTACACAAGTTTGAAACAACACACAAAAAGGTTACAACACAACACATATCATGATCATCACCAATAAACCAAATTTTTTTTGCAAGGTCACATTCTTGGGTCTTTTATTCTCCCCCACTTAGGATCATTCATCTACATATGACGGTTAAGACAAGCTCATTTTCAGGTTAAAACATTAGCACTCATCAAAATAATCATCCCACAATTGAGGAAAAGGAACATGATACGTGTACAATTTAACACATATCATGGTCATTATCATTCAACCACTTCATTTCAAAATCCTTTGGATTCCATCCCACTATTTATCAAAATACTTGATCAATTCAAAGCTTTAGGGATTGATTCCTTTGTTTTTCAAAGATATAAAGCAACTTAAACATTTGGGAACTCGGATCCCTTGTTCATCAAAGACATCAATTAATTACAAACATCGAGGATTTCAACCCACTACCTATTAAAGACATAAACCAAGTTAGGAACAAAAACACATACCTTAAGCACGAGTTTCTGGAATGGAACATAGTTGTAGGTACTTGTACTTCATGTCCTCTTCCACCTACCAAGTAGCTTCCTTAGACCATCGATTCCCCCGTAGAACCTTCACCAAAACCGCTCTCATTGTTTGCAACCGGCAAAATTTTTGATCCAAGATCCTCACCGAGATCTCTTCACAAGTTAAGGAACCCAAAATACTGACGCCCTCTAAGGGAACTACCATCAAAGGATCACCTACATGTCTTCATACTTAAAACCATGATTAATTTGGGGGAAATAAAGTTCAACAAAGAAGGCATCTCCATTCTTTAGGTAACATTGCCAACCCTTTTTGAGACCACATAGGGACCAATATACTAGGGTCTAAGCTTCCCTTCATTACCGAGACATATTACTCCCTCCATGGGAGACACCTCTATGCATACACAATCGCCAACACCACACTCTAAACCGCTGCACCACTAATCCGCATAGGACTTTTGGCAACCTCAAGCGATTCTCACCCTTTAATGAATCACCATCACCTTCACTAAGGTTTGGTAAACTAAATCAAGGTCAAACAACTTACCCTTACCAATATTATGCCATTAAAAGGGAGGGTGATATCACCCGCCATACGATGCCAAAAAGTCACCCTAGAGACTCCCCTACCTAAAGACTTCTGCACTTCTTATTTTAACCTATCACCATGATCCCCAAGACACTACCCAACATAAGAAGGGTCACGGAGGAATCTAAAGCACAAGAACCACTCACACCTCTCAAAGAAAGATCCCCAACAAAAACATGACAACATAGGTGCTAAGTGCTTTATAGAAACTACCTAGGTGATAAATGAGACCCAACCTGACATAACATACCAAAGTAGGAGTCCTTAGGACCGGATACTAAAAGAAATACCACCGCATACCCTTCTTGGGATCTACCATGATCCCCTTTACTGGGGATAGATATCATGGACAAAAAAAGCTACGACATTCAAGAAAAACTCACACATGGAGAAATTGGCACATAATCGATGACCCCCTTAGGTTTGCAGCACAGCACAAAGGTGATCTACATGATCCGCCTCTCTTTGAATATACTAATATATTATAAGTGAAGACACCAAAAACATATCCAAGAATAGATGGAAGACATTATTCACCAAGTTCATATATGTTGCTGAGGTATTGAAAACTCAGACCAAATGATACAAACATCCCTTATGGACTCCTTAAAATCATGAAGTCTCTTTCCAGGGTAGAGACAAAAAATAGGAGCCCAAATGGATTAGAACCAAATTAAAATACACAATCACCAATAGGATCAAACACACCCAATAAAGCATACACAATATGAAGAAGGAGTTTTTCACATAATCATACTACATTTAGGGATGCCTCAAACTCTTGGTGAGTAGAAAGTGCACACACTAAACCCGACCAATACCGGTACCAAAATCAAAGACAAAGATAGCACCCTTTGGTGTTGGAGTAAAGGAAGTAGAAAAAGAGGCCTTGTTGGTCCAAGAAGCCACTTGACAGGGTCACTCTCGCTGCATGTGCCTAACTTAACCACAATGGTAAGATTTGTCTCTACCTATCTCACACTAAAGATGATGAATCTAACTATAAAATCTACCTGGAGGGTGAGATAGGGCCGACTGGGCATCATTATCCTGAACTTGGGCACCCTTAGGTGCCAAAGCTAGAGAAGTGATAACCAACATGCTTTGTCTTGCCTAAGTTACAACCCTTATGGGACACTCCCATTACATGTGACCCAATTGACCATATACAAAACACCGATTCTTTTCTTTCTCATAATAATAATGATGTGATTGATCGCAAAATTGACAAGAAGGATAGGTGAATAAGGTTTGGGCTCTATCAGCCTGATATTGGTATCTTTGTACCCTATAAACATCACTAATCTGAAGACGCCGGTCTACTGATGGGTTCAGGAAGGGAGCACTAGTCGCAAATTAAAAACTAGGACCCACCCAACATTTTTTCCTAGATTACTTTCCACCAACCTTAGTCAATTGAGCAAGAGAGTGATAAAACCTTGCATCCTGAGATGACTGAGAAGAAGTGCCACCTCATATATAGGGTTAGTGAGAATAGGTCAAACCCCACGAGGACAATCAGATGTCACGACCCTTGACCAAGTTTAAATTCCAAAAGTTGGAGGAACATTGTCTATATTGCCTCTAGTAGGGAAAGAAGGGTTTGCCTAAATGTCAGATCTTCTTGGATACATAATCTAAAGATGAGAAAACAAAAATCATAGGAATATAAGACCTTAGACTCTATATATATTGAGATTGAAACACAAGAAAGGAAATATTCCTAAATGCCTTATATACTCTCTCTTATAAGTGTGACGCGCTTCACACCCATAAAGGAGACTCTACTAGACATGGTTTTGTGGACTCCAAACTAACCATAAACTTGGCTTTGATACTAAATTGACATGCCCCCAACTTTGGGATATGGCGTATGGGCACCTCGAGCATATATGTATCGGAGGTTTCCCTAACGCAACTTAATTATCAATAATCATCAATATGGGTCCGATAGATCTCAACCATAAAATAAGAATAGTGGAAATATAAATTTAATAGATAATGCTAGACATTATCTACTATTTCATTAATAACATCAGTCTAGCCAATATGCCTAAGTCCACAATCATCCACAAAACCTCTAAAAAACTGAGTCAAAGATATGTCGGGACTTGCCCCCAATAATACCCAAGTACCAAACCTATAAAAATCTATGAAATAAAATAACATGACTATGAGAGGCAGGTCTTTCGATGTATGGAAGCTGACCACTTTAAAGTCAATACACGAATTTGGTCAAACACCTATTCACTATGTAGAAGATGAAAAAGATGTTCCGGTGCCTATGTTTCATGGGGACGTAGCATTCAGAGACGGTTAGCGATTGGAGCGCTAGCATGTAACTCAAGAATAAGGATAAAATAACATCACAATTCCAGACAAGTAAATATGTATCATATTTAATCATATTCACACTTTTATACTTACATATAGATATATCACATGCTAATCAAGTTATCAAGACTTAATAGCATTCTCAAATACTTCAATCATATGACACGAAATAGAGGACTGGAACATTCCAAGCTTAGGTTCATACCATCCTCATTAGGCATAAGACTTTCAATATTCATATATCATTAGTCAAGGTACTTCATCAATGGTTACACTTCATCAAGCAAAGGGACTAAAAACACATAGTTGTTTATTGAAAAAAGGATCTACCCATATACCATAATACTTAGGCATGGAATTCTAATCACATGATCACACCTTCAACAAAACATGAAACTCTACTCATATTTGATTAGCCATAGAACTTTAATCACGAGATGAAACTTTAATCATGAGCCATCATATTTGATTGGCTATGTAACTTTAATCACTAAATGGAACTTTAATCATGATCCATCATATTTGATTGGTTGTGGAACTTTAATCATGAGATAGAACTTTAATCATAAGCCATCGTATTTGATTGTCTATGGAACTTTAATCAGATGATGTAACTTTAATCATGAGCCATCTTATTTGATTGGATATGGAAATTTAATAACTAGATGAAACTTCAATCATGGGCCGTCATATTTTATTGGTTATGGAACTTTAATCACCAAATGGAACTTTAATAACGAGCCAAAATATTTGATTGGCTATGGAACTTTGAATGGAACTTTAATCACAATAACTCAATAGATGGCCAACAAGCCTTTTCCAACCATTTACAAGTATTCACATTTATTTAAGAATTATCATGACTCATTCATGTCCACTATGCCAATTCAATAGATACACATTTGACCTTCACACAACTACTTAATCATTGATCATTTCAATAGGCCACATGACTTGGTTCAATACATCATTAATTAAATTTATGGTCACAAAGGCCTACATATCCATTCAAAATACATTGGCAATTTTTCACCATATTCTTAAAAAATTTAGGCTTAACATACACATTATGGTCATTTTCAAACAAGATGATCTGAGGTGGTTATATACAATTCAGTATCATTATTCTAGCATATTTCGCCATGCTTTGAGACCAATTTGTGTGCTTAACATGTTCATATTTATATAAATAAGCATTTAAGTGTCCAAGTATGTGATTAAAAGGTCCAAAGTATTTTCCAAATAAGTTTGTACTTAATTGAGACATTTAGAGTTCAACCCAAAAAACTAGTTTTACTAGCTTGAGCTACTGGTGTGTCTAGTTGGTTTCATTGGATTCTAATATGTTTAATTTGTTCCAAATGATTTAAATGTGTAATTATGAATGGAATAACATGTTTATAATTTGCAAAGTTCAATATGATTAAGTCAAGAGTTGGAATAATAAAGTTGAAGATTATTGTGAATTTGCTTTATCTTAGCTTTTGTTTTAATTCATCGTTGAGAATATTGTGTTGTTTTGATCTCTAATTTGTGTCTTGTGATATTGTAGGTCGCTTTGTGAGCTAAATATCGTGATAGATTGATGATAAAAAGGCCTAAAATTTATTAAAAATACACCATAAAGTCAAGGATGAATGGAGGAACGTCCAATACTTAACCATATTTTGAGAAGAAAATTCTAGAGAGGTGTTGCGATAGGGTCACATACTGACCCCCATTTGAATCAAGTGAGCCTCACGTCATGATGGGTGCACAAGAATTGCTAAATACATTCTCTGCCGACACAAGACTTTGTCCTAATTTTAGTTGAAATACAATTGGCATGCCTTTTGAAGAGTTGGTGGGAATCTTTTAAAATTGGTGACATTTCCTTAACCAAATTGGATTAGGAATTTAATATAATATATAAAAACACCTGGTGACACCTGGACAGAATTGGAAAATTTTGGAGAAATTCTTGGACGGTTAAATGGTGGAATCGGTGGAGGCTACCACTTTAATTTAGGTTTTAGTTATTATTTTTTAATTAGTCTTTAATTATCATATCATGTATTTAATTAATTGGATCATGATTATGAATATTATCAGCTAAAAACCCTCTTTTCTGGGTTAAAGCCAAGAACATGAGTACTATTATTTTGGATTAATTTTGATTAATTTTTCTTATCATATTTGGTTGTTTTTATATTCTTGTTTTAATTATTTTATGGATTGATCACTCGTAAAATACATATATTGTCGACCTTTTGATCTCGGAAAAGGGAATGGGGAGATAGAAGATGAAGATAAACAAAGTTTGAGTTTTTATTCTTTTATAAAATAAATAATTAAACTTAGCGTCTAGGACAAGGATGTACTTAGATGCCTTACTTGATTCAAATGTAGGATGATAGCTTTAATTCACTTAATTGGACTATTACATCCCCACTCAACGATGTAGTTGGAATGTCTATATTAGGTAAAATATTGGAGGTTGGGAAACCATGATCATGCAATTAACCCTACTAATCAACAACTAAGATAAGAAAGTTAATGAATGAAGTTCAATATCATAGTATGATTGCGTGAAGTTCTTTAACCCTAGGCTTTCTCCTATTGATTGTTCCAAGATTTTATTTTACGTATTTTTTACTTTATTTTTAATTTACAAAATTGCAAACTCTTTTTTTTTTGTTCCTCTCGCACTAAATTAATCTTAGAAGTTAAACAAGAATTGAATCGTTGTTAAATCAAGTCTCTGTGGGATCGATATTCCGATTTCATGAAGGCCACTATATTACTTGTTAAGAACACATACACCTGTGTGTGTGCTTGGGCGCTGTCAAGTTGTTGGCGCCTTTGCCGGTGACTTGTTTTTGGCAACTGTTGTCTTTAGTTTTACTATAAGATTTATTTGGTATTTTTACACTTGGTCTTGGTTTTGTTTTTGCAAGAAACAGGTTACAAAAGCTGGCAAGGGATCAAGACTTGGTTTAACTAAGCGCTAAACTTGAGAAACTTTTTCATCAAAGAAGAAGATAAGAACACCTTCTTCCTTAAATACCAGAAATCCAAGAAAACCAAGAGAATCCTGGTATAATGGTTGCAGAACAACAAGAACGCAGGATGGTTCGAGAAGTGGCAGTCCCACTTCCGACGAACTTGACTTCCCAATTCAAAAAATGGCTTCTGTGGGGAATACCGAGTTAAAGAATAATATGGTGAAGCTTTTATTAGAAGTGGATAATTTGTAGGGCTTTCACACGAGGATCCATATGTCTACTTAAAGAATTTTATTGAGCTTATAGACACATTTATTTTGACTGGGGTAAGTACAGATTATGTGAGGCTGATATTGTTTCCCTATTCACTATTGTGGGAATTAAAAAGATGGTTAAATGTGGAGCTAACAATTTAATCACACCATGAGACGGCTTAGCCAGAAAGCTCCTCATTAGATTCTTTCCATCTGGCAAGACTGTGAAACTTCATAGTGAGATAGTAAACTTCAAGATAAGGCTAGATAAAAGTCTTTATCATGCTTGGGAATGCTTCAAGGATCTTCTTTGGGATTATTCACATCACCAACAGTCTAATAAGGTACTTGCTCACACTTTTGTAGAAGCACTTGATCACAATACAAAGATTTTGCTAGATTCAGCCACAAGTGGTCAAGCAATGGAATTGACTTATAATGATCTACACACATTGTTGAATTGAATAGCATAAGGAAATCCTGAATGGTATTTAGATACTAGGAGTTCCACTAAGAAAGTTGCAGGTTTGTTGGAGGCGGACCAATACACTGCTTTATCATCTTAGGTTCCAGCATTGCAGAATTTGATAAATACCCAGTTCTAGAACCTAAAAGTTGAAGCTCTATAACCTACAATAGCAGTCAATGCAGTTTAACAAAGTAGTGGTTGGTGTGAGGTATGTGGAAATAGTGGTCATGCGGCAACCATGTGTGCTTAAAATCCAGAATCTGTGATGTATGTAGGCAATGTACAAAGGCCAAATTATGGTAATTCCTACAACATGAAGCGGCAGACTCAGCCACTAAATTAGTCATAGAATTCCCCACAAAAATAGGCCCAACCAATTCAGTCAACTAGCAATATATAGGAGAAGATGAAACAACTCTTTTCTAATCAGACACAGTTTACGGAAGACTTGAAAATTTTACAAGTTGCTCAGAGAATCTTAGAGTTGCAGATTGGGCAATTACAGCAAGCACTAAATACTAGGCAACAAGGTGGTTTTCCCAAAGACCTAGAAAATCCAAAACAAGTCATGGAAATACCATTGAGAAGTAGTAAAGAGCTTCAAAGAGAACCTCCAAGGGCAACTAAGGAGGTAGATGCTGATATGGTACCCCAATAGGTAAATAACAGAGTTGCTAAAAATTCAAGGAAGTCTAAGTACATGAAAGAAAAAGTTGTTCTAGAAGAAGTGAAGAAGATGTCGCCACTACCCTTCCCTCAAAGGCACATAAAAGCGAAGGAGAATGCTATGTTCAAAAGTTCTTTGGTACATTCAGAGGACTTCATATTAACTTACCTTTAGATGTTTTGCAGACTATGCCTGTAACGCCCCGAATCTGGTACGAAAAATGTTATACAGTGCTCATGACCCCGAAGGACCACAAGCTAACCCAAAACTGATATCTGTACCTGTATACTGCATAGCATATTGAATAATGTAGAAAATTGTACTAAAAGGCCAGAAGGTTCACATAACAAAAGTAAAACATATCATCTAAATGGGGTATGAAATACCCAAAACAACTAAAATAACTATCTGAACATAATAGTCTAGAAAGCCTCTAACTGACTGAACTGTCTAAGTAAGGAGTTGATGGGACATGTCCACAACTAACTCCAACTAATAAACTAATTAATGAGATAATAGAGAAATAATCATGTCCTCAAAGGATGAGGACTCACTGCTAACTCAAACTGCTGATATCTGGAATCTACTGATGCTCTGGAGCTCGTGTCTCTGAACCTATGGTATAAGACACCATAGCACAAATGTGTCAGTACTTTAAATGTACTAGTATACATGTGAGGTAGGCTGAATGCATGGGGTTCATATGCATGAACAATACTGGCTAACTGGCTAAAATGAACATGAGAATACATGCATGCATACATAGTAACTATATTTGAAATCATGATAACATGAGTATACTGATGACTAACATCACCAATGACTGAATTCTAATAAATAATAACATGAGTGACCGTATCTGACAGTCCTGAATCTGAAGGAACTAGATGAGCTCATACTGTATCTGTCAGTCCTCAATTCTGAAGAACTATCTGTGTTCTTTTACTGAGACTGATACTGAGACTATGGGAGGTAGTTATCTAACTGACATACCCTAAAGGATGCATTTTAGCTAAATTGAGGTGCAATCTGTGCCCTAATTGGAAGGGTGTTAATGCCGCGCCATTGGTAAGGACAACATGTGAGTAACCCTAATATAATAAGTAACTCTAGTGAGAATGGTGAGAACCCTCATATAGCAGGTTAATCCACCTCATCTACCATCATATAGTAGGTATGATGTCTCAACCTATGTTGGCTACGTAGTTCTGGATTACAAGGATTGCTTCTAAGAGTCACAACCTCATTTAATAGGTGAGTTCCCATCCTTGGGTTCACTTGGTGCTAATTTCTACTCCCATCTGAATAGACACTGAACATGATTTACTGAACTGAACATGGACTGAGTTACTGACTTTTTTTGACTGACGAAATACTACTTATATCTGATAACTGACTGAGTTCATGACATCATGGAGATTTTCTGAGACATAAGACTATCTGAAGTCTAAGGATCATAGCTTGACTGAGATCATCGCAGAAACATGACATGACTCTAGGAATACAACTAATATTTCGGGTACAAGTACCCCCCAGAATCGATAGAAGAAAACTGACAAAGAATAACCTACTTGAACACATCACTAACTTCATAATCCGTAATACATTTATTGAAGTATTTCATCAAACATGTGATTTGCATAAACTTGTACATACATGGGGATTTCATGATATCATGTTGTTGGGCATTTTCCTTCATCTAGGCATTAAATCAAACACATGGTAGGCATAGTATGTGTAAACAACATTATACAATAATTAAACATCACGATACAATTCTAATTTCATCATTCAAGGGTTTAATTATAGGTTTACTTTAATCTAAATCTATACTAATCAAATCCACATAAAATTTATCCCCCAACATGGAATAGAATTCAATTACTCATTATCAACATGAACAAGAGCAACCCAATCATGAAATTCATAAAAGAAATCGATAAACACAAACTTTGAAAAGAGATTCTTAGGCTTCATGGACGAAAGGAGTCCATGAATGAACACTATGCATACTTGGGTTCAGTTTCCTAAAGTTCTTGAACTTGAAGAATTTGAATCACTTAGTTCTTGAAGAAGATTTAGATTTTGTTCTTGGAGATTAATGTTAGAGAGAAAACCCTAGTTGTTGTGGTAGAAAAATAATAAATTTCTGAGCTTTGGTCGGATATAATTGGATCTATAAATAGGAGGTAAAAGACCAAAAAGCCCCTTTAAAACAACTTTAATTTGATGAATCGGGACCTTTGATGGCTCGTTCGATGGTTTGTCTTTAGGACGATGGTCCGTCATTTCGACCGTCGTACGTGGACCAAGAAAAGGGATTACTTCTAAAGTTATGATGGCCTGGGCGAAGGTCTGTCACAATTTTGATGGTCTTTCAACCTACCCGTCACACCTTATCCATATGGTGGACTCATTGTTTCCCTTGCGACAGCCTGAGTGACGGTCCATTGCTAGTCTGAGGGTCCATCGGCCTCACTGTCACACCTGGGGGGTTTTACTGCCTTCTGTATTTTGGCCATAAATTTCTACTCCGATGTCAGATTTTGATGAAATTGGTATAGTTGGAAAGCTAATTCAATTTCCTACATTTACAAAAGTAGATTCATCTTTCAAAGTAAGTTTCTAATATTCTTGAGATGATTTCAATCTAGTAAAAAGTATGAGGTATTACAATATCTCCCTATGAGAACATTCATCCTCAAATGAGATTGAGAGTGAGGGGAGAAGATAACCAATGTACATATTGAACATGAATAACTGGATCATGATCTTATGACTGAAATAATTGCTAACTAAATATATCATACTGAACATGCATATCTAATGCATGTAACTGATTAATGAATGCATGACTCGGTGTTATGATGAACTGAGTTTCTCATAATGAGAATGCATGTTTGATGCATCATTATATAACTAAACCGATACATGAATACATGACTGAATATGCAATGGTACTTGATACCACGTCTATGATGAACTCTGAACATGAAATTGAGTAAGATTAAGGAGAACTGTTACCTTGAGCTTGATCTGAGTTGGCAGAGAAGAGGTGAGGATACTTGGTACGCATGTTTTCTTTTGCTTCCCTAGTAGATCCCTCGATGGACTGATTTTTCCAAAGAACCTTAACTAGAGGGACTTCTTTATTCCTTAATCTATGAGTCTGATAGTCTAGCATTTAAACAGAAATCTATTCATAAGAGATGTTGTTATGAACATCGATGCTCTGAAAAGGGACTACAACTGTTGGGTCACCTATACATTTCTTGATCAAAGAGACATGGAAGACTGGATGAACTGAGGCTAGATCGAAGGTAAATCAAGCTCATAAGCTACCTTGCCAAAGTGACTGAGAATCTTGAAAGGACCAACATAACGGGGACTGAGCTTTCCCTTTTTGCCGAACCACTTCACTCCCTTCATGGGAGAGATCTTTAGATAGACATAGTCACCAATCTCGAACTAGAGATCTTTTCTATGAACTTTATGTAAAACTTCTGTCAACTCTGAGCATCTCAGAGTCTTTCTCTGATCAACTAGACTCTCTCTAAGGTGCAAAATACCAAGTCAGGCCCTATAACTAAGGCCTTGCTAACTTTGAACCAACCAATTATAGATCTACATCTCCTATCATAGAGAGCTTTGAATAGAGCCATGTGAATACTTGAATGATAGATGTTGTTATATGCGAACTCAATCAAAGGCAAGTGGTCATCCCAACTACCCTTGAAATGAATTGCATACCCCCTTAGCATATCTTCTAGAGTCTGAATGGTCCTTTCTTCTTGACCATCTGTCTGATAATGGAAGGTTGTACTGAGATAAACTCAGGTACCAAGACCCTTTTCGAATGCTTTACAAAAATAAAAGGTGAACTGGGTATCTTATGACTGAAACAATTGATAACTAAATATATCATACTGAACATGCATATCTAATGCATGTGTAACTGATTCATGAATGCATGACTCGGTGTTATGATGAACTGAGTTTCTCATAATGAGAATGCATGTTTGATGCATCATTATATAACTAAACTGATACATGAATACATGACTGAATATGCAATGGTACTTGATACCACGTCTATGATGAACTCTGAACATGAAATTGAGTAAGATTAAGGAGAACTGTTACCTTGAGCTTGATCTGAGTTGGCAGAGAAGAGGTGAGGATACTTGGTACGCATGTTTTCTTTTGCTTCCCTAGTAGATCCCTCGATGGACTGATTTTTCCAAAGAACCTTAACTAGAGGGACTTCTTTATTCCTTAATCTATGAGTCTGATAGTCTAGCATTTAAACAGAAATCTATTCATAAGAGATGTTGTTATGAACATCGATGCTCTGAAAAGGGACTACAACTGTTGGGTCACCTATACATTTCTTGATCAAAGGGACATGGAAGACTGGATGAACTGAGGCTAGATCGAAGGTAAATCAAGCTCATAAGCTACCTTGCCAAAGTGACTGAGAATCTTGAAAGTTCCAACATAACGGGGACTGAGCTTTCCCTTTTTGCCGAACCTCTTCGCTCCCTTCATGGGAGAGATCTTTAGATAGACATAGTCACCAATCTCAAACTAGAGATCTTTTCAATGAACTTTATGTAAAACTTCTGTCAGCTCTGAGAATCTCGGAGTCTTTCTCTGATCAACTGGACTCTCTCTAAGGTACCAAATACCAAGTCAGGCCCTATAACTAAGGCCTTGCTAACTTTGTACCAACCAATTATAGATCTACATCTCCTATCATAGAGAGCTTTGAATAGAGCCATGTGAATACTTGAATGATAGATGTTGTTATATGCGAACTCAATCAAAGGCAAGTGGTCATCCCAACTACCCTTGAAATGAATTGCATACCCCCTTAGCATATCTTCTAGAGTCTGAATGGTCCTTTCTTCTTGACCATCTGTCTGATAATGGAAGGTTGTACTGAGATAAACTTAGGTACCAAGACCCTTTTCGAATGCTTTCCAAAAATAAAAGGTGAACTGGGTACCTATATCTGAGATAATACATAGCAAAACACCATGCAATCTGACTAACTCCCTGATGTAGAGTTTGGCGTAATCCTTGGATGAATAAGAGGTATGAACTAGAAGAAAATGAGATGATTTGGTCATCCTTTCTACAATGACCTAGACTGAGTCATGCTGATGATGAGTTTGAGGTAAACCCATCACGAAGTCCATGTTCACTTCTTCCCACTTCTCAGAAGGAATACTGAACTCCTGCATTGACCCACTAGGCCTTTGATGCTCTATCTTAACTAGCTAACATGTAGAGCACTTATCCATAAACTCTAGAACGTCTCTCTTCATCCCACTCCACCAATAGATTTCCCGCAAATTGTGGTACATCTTTGTGGCCCCTCGATAAATGAAGTAGCGCGCACCATGTGCTTCTACAAGAATTCTCTTCCTTAAGTTATCTATAGCTGGAACACACAGACAACCCTGACAACGCAGAACACCATCTCCCCCTTTGGAGAAAATCTCTACTTTCTAATCCTTGACTGACTCTTTTAACTTGACAAGGCTAGGATCCCTATCTTGCTTTTCTTTTACCTCGGAAACTAGAGATGATTCTGAACTACTCTGAACCCATATATCACTCTCCTCTATATCGGCTAAGCAAATACCTAGTCTGTCAAGCTAATGGACTTCCTAAGCTAACTTCTTTTTACTATCTTCGACATGAGCAACACTACCGATAGACAGTCAATTGAGAGCATCGACCACTATATTGGCCTTGTCCAGATGATAAAAATCACTCATGTCATAATATTTCAAGAGCTCTAACCACCTTTTCTGATGAAGATTGAGATATTTTTGAGAAAATACATACTAAAGGATCTTATGATCCGTGAAAACATCTACATGAACACCATATAGATAATGCCTCCAAATCTTCAAGGAAAATACTACGGCGGCTAACTCAAGATCATGAGTAGGATAATTCTTCTCATGGGGTTTAATCTATCTGGAGGCGTAGGCTATGACTTTACCATGCTGCATGAGGACACAACCCAAACCTACTTTGGATGCATCACAATACACTACGACCTATCTGAACCATCTGGTAATGCTATAATTGAAGCTGAGGTGTGTCGATTCTTCAACTCCTAAAAACACTTCTCACAAGGATCTAACTACTGAAACTGGACTTTATTCTGAGTCAATCTAGACATAGGGGATGTAATAGAAGAAAATCCCTCAACAAACTATCTATAATAACTAGCCACACCCAAGAAACTCTTAATATCTGATGGAGAGATAGGGCGAGACCAGTTTCTTATTGCCTTGGTCTTTTGAGGATCTACTCTAATGCCATCACCGAAAATGATATGATCAACGAATGCTACTGACCTTAGGCAAAATTTGCACTTACTGAATTTGGCGAATAGCTGATGATTTCTAAAAGTCTGAAGTACTGTTTTGAGATGGTCTTCATGATCTCGCTCACTGCAGAAATAGACTAGAATATCATCTATAAAGACTATAATGAACATGTCCAAGTACTGATTGAACACATGGTTCATCAAGTCCATGAAAACTTCTGGGGCATTGGTGAGACCAAAGGATATGACTAGGAATTTGAAGAGACTATACCGAGTATGGAAAGTTGTTTTTGAAATGTCACATTCTCTGACTTTGAGTTGATGATAGACGGATCTAAGGTCTATATTGGAGAAATAGTTAGCACCCTGAAGTTGGTAAAACAAGTCATCAATTCTAGGAAGAGGATACTTGTTCTTGACCGTGACCTTATTAAGTTTACGGTAGTCTATACACATTCTAAGAGAACCATCTTTCTTGTGTACGAATAATATTGGAGCACCCTATGGGGACACACTAGTCCTTATGAATCCCTTATCTAAGAGATCCTTTAACTATTTTTTTAGTTCTTTGAGTTCTGCTGGTGCCATTCTGTATGGAGAAATAGATATAGGCTGAGTGTCTGGAAGAAGATCAATGCTATTTCCCTTTCAAAAGGAATTCCTGGAAGATCTTTGGGAAAGACATTTGAATGTTCATTCACTACTGGGACTGATTCAAGACTGGGAGTTTCGTAACTAGTTTCCTTAACTCAAACAAGATGATACACACATCCTTTAGATATTATTTACCATGCCCAAAGGTAAGAAACAAGCATACCTATAAAAGCAGATACACTACCCTTCCACTCTAGGATGGGTTCATTTGGAAACTGAAACTAGACTATTCTATTTTTGCAATCGACTGTGGCATAGTAGGAATAAATCCAATCCATGCTAAGAATGACATCAAAATTAGTCATCTCTGATTCGACTAAGTCTGTTAAGGTGACTTTTTGAGATATCATAACCAGGCAGTTCCTGTATACCCACCGGGCTATGATAGTTTTACCCACTGGTGTAGAGACTGAAAAGGGCTCTACTAGAATTTTGAGACTAACTCCAAATTGCCTGCTATATAGGGAGTAACAAAATACAAAGAATCACCTAGATCTAGCAAAGCGTAAATGTGCACGTGAAAGACCTGTAATGTACCAGTAACCACATAAGCATAATTTTCTTGATCCTATCGGGATTAAAGACCATATAGATGATTTGGGTGTTACCCACTAGTAGAACTAGAGGTGGCACCCTGCTTATTTGGGCAATCGAACTAAGCTGAGAAGCGATTCTGTTGACACTGAGAACCTGGCTGAGGACAGTCTCTGACTCTGTGGTGTGGCTTGCCATATCCAAAGGAAATACCACTACCAGCTCTGTAAATACCTTGATAGTGCTTGCCACAAGTCTGGCAAAGAGGATAGTTACGGGCACTGCTAACACTGCCCTAGCATTTGGAGCCTAGCGCTCTATCTTTGTTACCCTCTCTGAACTTAGGAACTAGAGCACTAGCTGAAGAAAGAGCTGGAACTGATGACTTAGGATAAAACTAAGAACAGTTTTCTCCTTCAAACTTAGGCTGAGCAAAGTTGAAACTACCTGTCTTTGATCTCTTATGCTGCTTCTCTCTTATCTTAATCTTTTTCTTCTCTATCTACTGAGCATCAGTCATGAGCCTGGCTAAAGTTATGTCACCATTCAACATGGCAGATCTACACTTATTAACCACACTATCATTCACCACTGAAATGAACATACTCATCCAAGCCCTGCTATCTGTAACCACATAAGGGGCATATATGTCTAATTAAGTAAACTTAAGAGAATACACTTTAACTATCATATTTCCCTGCCCGAGGTGGATTAATTATAGAACCTTAGATTCTCTAAGCTCTAGTAGAAAGAATCTATCAAATAACACTGAATCAAACTCTTTCCACTCAACTGACCTTGCATCATCTGCCCTCTCTGACTCCCACTGCTTGAACTAAGTATAAGCCATATCCTGTAGCTGATATGCAGCTAGCTTAGCACTCTCATTAGACGTAACCCCTATTATGTTTATAACCTTCTGCACCTGATCTAGGAATTCCCGAGGGTCTTTGTCTATCTTAGACCCAACAAAGGATGGCCGATTTATTTGGGTAAAGTCTCAAATCCTGGCTGCAGCTAAATTGGCCGCCGAGTTGGCCAGAACAACAGGTGGTTGTTCATTCTGAGCAACAACTGACTAAGCAAGAATAGTGAATGTAGCTCTGAACTTTGAATGAGAAACATGTTCATCCAAGGTATCTTCTTGGATAGGCTAAGTTCTTCTCTTAGGAGGCATGTTCTAAAATAAGGAGAAGAAACCGATTAGACTGAGAGATTACTTGGAGACTATGCTCACAGGCACAATATGAATACTGAAAGAAGGGAAACTATTCCTAAACCATCTTATAGCCTCCTACACATAAATGTGGCACGCAGCACACCCATGCACAAGACTCTACTAGATGTGGCTTTCAGACTTCCTAGTAATCCATTGAGCCTTAGGCTCTGATACTAGGCTTTTAATGCCCCGAATATGGTACTCGGAATGATACACGGTTCTCATGACAAAGAAGGATGACAAGCTAACCCATGACTAATATCTATACTTGTATACTACATAATATACTGAATAATGTAGAAACATGAATTGAAAGGCCATAAGGTTCACATAACTGAAGTAAAACATAACATCTAAATGGGGTATGAAATACCCAAAATAACTGAAATAACTATCTGAACATAATAGTCTGGAAAGCCTCTAACTTCCTGAACTATCTGAGTAAGGAATTGACAGGACATGTCCCCAACTAACTATAACTAATAAACTAATTAATGAGATAACAGGAAAATAATCATGTCCTCGAAGGATAATGACTCAGTTCTAACTCTGACTGCTGATATCTGGAATCTACTGATGCTCTAGAGCTCGTGTCTCTGAACCTATGGTATAAGACACCATAGCGTAAATACGTTAGTACTTTGAATGTACTAGTATGTATGTGAGGTAAGCTGAATGCATAGGGTTCATATGCATGAATAATATTGGCTAACTTACTAATATAAACGTGAGAATACATGCATCCATACATAGTAACTATATCTGAAATTGTGATAACATGAGTATGCTGATGACTAACATAACTAATGAATGAGTTCTGATAATTGATAACAAGAGTGACTGTATATGACAGTCCTAAATCTGATGGAACTAACTAAGCTTCGTACTATATCTGAGTTGACTGTATCTAACAGTTCTAAATTCTAAAGAACTATCTAAGTTCTTTTACTGAGACTGATACTGAGACTGTAGGAGGTAGTCATCTTACCAACATACCCTAAAGGATTCATTATAGCTGAATTGGGGTTCACTCTATGCCCTAATTGGAAGGGTGTCAATACCACACCACTAGTAAGGACAACATGTGAGTGACCCTAATATAATAGGTAACTCTAGTGAGGACGGTGGAAACCCTCATATAGCAGGTTAAGCCACCTTATATACCCTCATATAGCAGGCTATGATGTCTCAACCTATGTTGGTTACATAGTTCTGGAATGTAAGGATAACTTCTAAGAATCACACCCTCATATAACAGGTGAGTTCCCATCCTTGGGTTTACTCGATGCTAATTTCTACTCTCATCTAAATAGACACTGAACATGATTTTCTAAACTAAACATGGACTGAGTTACTGACTTTTACTGACTGACAGAATACTACTGATATCTAACAATAGACTGAGTTCATGAGATCATGGAGATTTCCTAAGTCATAAGACTATCTGAAGTCTAAGGATCATAGCTTGACTGAGATCATCGTGGAAACATGACATGGATTTAGGCACACAACTAATATTTCGGGTACAAGTTCCCCTAGGACTTGATAGAAGGAAACTGACAAAGCATGACCTACTTGAACACATCACTAACTTCATAATCCATAACACATTTATTGAAGCATTTCATCAAACATGTGATCTGCATAAACTTATACATACATAGGGATTTCATGATATCATGCTAGTTGGGCATTTTCATTCATCTAGGCATTGAATCAAACACATGGTAGACATAGTATGTGTAAACAGTTTATACAACAATTAAACATCATTTTTCAATTCTAATTTCATCATTCAAGGGTTTAATAATAGGTTTACATTAATCTACATCTATACATATCAAATCCTTAAAAAATTTATCCCTCAACATGAAATAGAATTCAATTACTCATTATAAACATGAACAAGATCAGCCCAATCATGAAATTCATAAAAGAATTCCATAAGCTTAAACTTTGAAAAGAGATTCTTGGGCTTCATGGATGAAAAGAGTCCATGAATGAACACTATGCACACCTGGGTTGAGTTTCTTGAAGTTCTTGAACTTGAAGAATTTGAATCTCTTAGTTCTTGAAGAAGATTTGGATTTTGTTCTTGGAGATTAATGTTAGAGAGAAAACCCTAGCTTTGTTGTGGTAGAAAAATAATAAATTTTTGTTCTTTGGTCGGATATAATTGGGTATATAAATGGGTAGTGAAAGACTAAAAAACCCCTTTAAAATAGATTTAATTTGATGAATCGGGACCTGCAATAGCTCATTCGATGGTCCATCAAGAGGGTGACAGTCCATCATTTTGACCGTCGTACGTGGACCAAGAAAAGGGCTTGCTTCTTAAGTAGCAACAGCCTGGGCGATGGTCTGTCACAAGTTTGATGGTTTGTTAACCTGCCCATCGCACCTTATCCATAAGGTGTCCTCACTGTTTCCTTAGCGACGGCCGGAGCGACGGTCCGTCGCTAGTCTGATGGTCCGTCAGCCTCACTTTCGCCATAATTTTCTTCTCCAATGTTAGATTTTGATGAAATTGGTATTGTTGGAAAGATAATTCAATTTCCCACATGAAAAAAGTGAAAATATTAAAAATATCATATGTAAAAAAGTGTATTCATCTTTCAAAGTAAGTTTTTAATATTTTTGAGATGATTTGAAGCTAGGAAAAAGTATAGGGTATTACAATTCCCAAGTACGCAAAGTACTTAAGGGATGTGGTGGATAATAAAGTAAAATTGTAGGATATGAATGCAATAACACTGGCTGAAGAGTATAACACTGTGATAACACATAAAATCCCTAAGAAATTAAGAGATTAGGGGAATTTTGCAATCCCTATTCAAATTGGGAGCAAAGTGATTCACACATTGAGTGACTTAGGGTATAGCATTAATATTATGCCCCTATCATTATTTAAAACATTAGGCTTGGGAGAGCCTAAACCAACCACCATGGTTATGCAGCTTACAGATGGGTCATTAACACATCTGGAAGAAATAATTGAGGACGTCCTCATAAAGGTTAGTAAATTCATTATGCCTGCTAACTTTTTTGTTCTTGATTTTATGGATGAAAAATAGGTACCAATCATCTTGGGGCGTCCATTCTTAGAAACTGGAGGGACTTTAATTGATGTTAGAGAAGGCATACTCAAACTGAGAGTAGAGATGAAGAGGTGGTATTTAATATTTACAAAGAACCTAATGTAACATCCCAAGTTAAAGATTTATGTATGATAAATGTTATTGAAAGGGACAAGTGTGGGGTGGTTAATATACTAAAACCTCTCTGGATTACCTGTTTGAGCGGCCTAAGTTAAATCTACTATTTCCTACTATGATGAAGGTTGAAGTTGAGAGATATGTTGACCTTGAGAGTGCAAAGTTAGGAAATCAAAAACAAATGTGAAAATGACTCCTGAAGGGGAGTAAAAGGGTGATGGAATATGGTTGAGTTGAGTTAAGTTGTGCTGCAACACTAAATCAGGCTCTATTAGGGAGGCCAACCAAGTTAAGTAGGCATGGTTTCTTTTTAGTTTTTTAGTTTATATTTATGTAGTTTTTTTTTTATTAAGTCATAGGTTGATGGGAAGTCTGAGTACTACAATGTTAATGGAAAGTCTGAGTATTGAAAACTTGAGCTAAGGAGCATGGCAAAGACTGAGTGTGGGGTTCTACGGACCTCCTTTATTAGTAAAGATGCTACTAGCTAGGCCTAAAGGACTCAGGGAGTATTTATATCTCTTACTTTTAAGTTCACTTTGGGGACAAAGTAGATTTTTAAGTATGGGGTGGGGAAATTCTCAATTTTTGGCTTAATTTAATTTTTTTAGGTTAGGAATAAGTGAGATATTCTTGCTGGTGCTACTTTTGATTACATGGTTCAAATTTTCTAGTTGTATAAGCATGTTTATTAATGTGAATTGCTACTTTTGAGACTCCTAGACTCTTGATTATGATTCTTGTATTTGTGGCTTAAATTTGAATTCATGCTATTGTTTGGTTGGGAGTCTATGATGATCCTATTGAGTTTAGCATATGCCATATATGTGTGAGATTTTTGTATTCCTTGTTGCATGTGATGTGTAAAACTTTTCTAGTGTATGTGTAAACAAAAATAAAGAGTGTTGGTTTAGGAGATGATTTAGGCATTTCCTTCATAGCCTTGTTTTACACCTTCAATTCGTCCTCCCCTTTGTGCATTATCCTAGTAAACCCCCATTGAGCCTTTAGCCTTTTCTTTGGCACCCATATAATAGATTAATCCTTTCTTTTATAGACCATAATTTGATCCAATAAGTTCCTAAGTACTTTAATGAAAAATTAATTTAGTAAGGAGTTTGAGAAATTAAAGAAGAAAAAGGTGAAATTGATGCCCCAAAGTAATAGTTATTGGTGTTTATATTTGATGTGTGGTGGTTGAGAGTGATGTAACTGGTGTTAGAAATATTACCATGATTGTAAAAAATAAGAAAAATTGAATCTTGAAGGAATAAATAATGCACCCACCATGTGTTTGTGAAAATGCTTTAAAAAATGGGGCAAAATAAAAGAATGGGGTAGACAAAAATGGTGTAATTTGGTTGTTGGAGATTGGTTTTAAATTGATAATGTAGTATATTAAAGCTCTTATAGACGTTTTAAATGGTTAGTGACTATTCCTAAATAGTTCCTACCCGTTCCTTAGCCTACTTTACAACCCGAAAAAGACCTAACTGATCCTATGTTCTTCATTCCGATATTAGTGGAGCATTACACTAAGGGAAAGCTTATGCTTCATTATGTGTAACTAATGAATTCTTTGTGAGAGTGAGTGTAATTTGATTTTTATGTGCATTGTGTTATAAATTGCATTATTATGAGTGTTTTTGGGTAACTCTCTTGTTCTGAGGGCACATGTTTGATGAATATGGGTGAGTTGTATGATGTCCTTCATTGAGAAATAAGCATGAGTTTTCCAACTTAGGTGAGTTCATTCTTGAGGCTTGGATGTTTTGGAGTAGTGTTCATGAGCTATTAATTGTGTATATAACATGCTTTGTGTAGAAACTTGCATTTGGTGTAGTCATTGTAGTACTAGCTTGAGTGTCATGCATGTTGTCTAAGTGCAGTGTCACCTCAAATTTTGATGCTTAGAGTGAAAAGTTGTACAAGGATAAACAAGAGTTTAAGTGTGGGGTGATAATATGAGGTGGTTTTATATATTTCGGTATCATTATTCTAACTTATTTTGCCATGTTTTGAGAGAAATCATATGCTTAACATGTTCATACTGATATAAATAATAATTTAAGTGTACAAGTATGTTATTACAAGGTCTAAAGTATTTTAAAACAAGTTTGTGTTTAATTGAGTCATTTAGAGTTCAGCCCGGAAAACTAGTTTTACTAGCTTGAGCTAGTGGTGTGTCTATTTGGTTTCATTGGATTCTAATGTGTTTAATTTATTCCAAATTATTTAAATGTGAAATTATGAGTGGAATAACGTGTCTGCAATTTGCAAAGTTCAATTTGATTAAGTCAAGAGTCAAAATAATAAAGTCAAAGATCATTCCGAATTTGCCTTATCTTAGTTTTTGTTTTGATTCATCGTTGAGAATATTGTATTATTTTGATCTCTAATTTTTGGTGTGTGATGTTGTAGGAGGCTTTCTGAGATGAATACGGTTATAGATTGATGATAAAAAGGCTCAACATTCATTGAAAATACACCATAAAGTTAAGGATGAAAGGAGGAATGCCCGACACTTAACCAATTTTTGAGAAGCAAATTCTAGAGAGGTGTCGCGATAGGGTCGCGTCGCAACCCCCATTTGACTCAAGCGAGAGTCGCGTCGTGATGGGTGCACAATCACTACCAAATGTATTCTCTGCTGACATAGGACTTTGTCCTAATTTTTGTTAAAATACAATTGGCACGCCTTTTGAGGAGTTGGTGGGAATCTTTTAAAATTGGTGACCTTACCTTAACCAACTTGGATTAGGAATATAATATAATATATATATACGCCTAGAGATACCTGGCGGGAATTGGAAAACTTTGGCAAAATTCTTGGACGATTAAACGGTGGAATCGGTGGAGGCTGCCACTTTAATTTAGGTTTTTGTTATCATTTTTTAATTAGCATTTAATTAACATATCATGCATTTAATTAATTAAATCGAGATTATAAATATTATCAGCTAAAATCCCTATTTCCAGGATTAAATCCATGAACATGAGTACTATTATTTTGGATTAATTTTGATTAATTTTGCTTATCATATTTGGTTGTTTGCTTATTCTTGTTTTAATTATTTTATGGATTGATCACCCATAAAATACATGTATTATCGAACTTTTGATCTCGGGAGAGAGAATAGGGATATATAACATGGGAATAAAAAAATTTGGGTTTTTATTCTTTTATAAAATAAATAATTAAACTAAGAGTCTAAGACAGGGATGTACTTAGATGCCTTACTTGATTCAAACGTAGGATGATAGCTTTAATTCACTTAATTAGATTATTACATACCCGCTCAACAATGTTGTTGTAATGTCCATATTAGGTAAAATATTGGAGGTTGAGAAACCATGCTCATGCAATTAAGCCTACTAATCAACATCCAAGATAAGCAAGTTAACGAATGAAGTTCAATAACATAGTATGGTTGTTTGAAGTGATTTAACCCTGGGATTTCTCCTATTGATTGTTTGAAGATTTTATTTTATGCATTATTTACTTTATTTTTATTTATAAAATTACATCTCTTTTTGGTTAGTCTCGCACTAAATTAATCTTAGAAGTTAAACTAGATTGAATCGTTGTTAAATCAAGTCTTTGTAGGATTGATATTCGTCTTTCTTGAAGGCCACTATTTTATTTAATAAGACCACGTACACTTGTGTGTGCTCTTGGGCACATTCAGAAGATATCACCAAAACTAGGATTAATCAAGACCCTCATGTTAAAAAAACATACAACAAACATCCACTTATGCAATCTAACATTAATAACATCTATCAACACAAGTATAAACAAAAATCATCAGTATTCATTTTTAGGTAGTAAAACCCTTTTCATTTGATTCAAAAACACCATGTACACGTACTAATTAAAGTGTGAAATACATGGGTTTAGAGTTATTTAAATAAGGGACGAGATACATGCTTTAACCAACACTTCAATCACCAACAAACTTGACCTCTTCCCTGACTCTTGATGAACCTCAAAACCCTAGCATCCAATCTATGTTCTAGAACTTTTTTTACTATATAGGAGTTTTGGAGTATTGTAAAGTAAGACTTAAGAGGCTACCATTTCGTATATAGTTCAAGACTTAGGGTTTTAGGCATGGGAAATAACCAAAAGGTCCTTTGTTAAAAGTTGGAACATCCACATGTGGAGAGGTACAGATCCCCCATATGGTTCACATAGAAATAATGACCTAGGGTATGAGTGGTACCTTAACTTGTACCCTAGTATTCTCCTAGGTAAACCACACTATTTAAAACACTAAAGAATGTGGCCTTGAAACAATATTTGGTTGATTGGCGATAGTCATTATATATGTTGTGCCGTGTCTTTGTTATGTGTTGTTTTTAACTTGGGTAAAGGTTGCCATGATGTATATTAATGTATTAACTTGTATCTATACTTGATTTACCCTACCCTAGTGTATAAATATAATGCCCCGATTTTCTGAACCGGAATGCTACACGGTGCTTATAACCCCAAAGGACCACAAGCTAACCCATGACTGATATCTATACCTATACACTGTATAATATACTAATAAAATTCAGAAAACATAAACAATAGGCCATAAGGTTCAACTGAATAAAGAAACTGTCAAAATATGACATCCATGTGGGTATCAAATACCCAAAACAACTGAATCTGAATAGTAAATCTGAAAACCTCTAAGTACTGTCTGAATAAGGAGTTGAGGGAACATGTCTCTAACTAACTCCATAAACTGAAAACTAACTGAATTAATAAATGAATAAATTAAGTAATGTCATCCTCGAATGAAGAGGACTCACTACAACTCTGTGTGCTGAATGCAACTGCTACTGCTGGTCTGGAACTCGTGTGCCTGAAACTATGGTGTAACATAAAAAGAAAGCACCATAGTTCCAATGCATCAGTACAACTGGAGTACTGAGTATACAAGTGAGGTAGGCTAAAGAGAAGGGTTTACATGCATAAATAATACTAACTGACTGACTGAAAAGAAAGTATGAGTACAAACATACATACATAGTAACTAAGATTGTGAGTACATGATAATTAAATCTGTACGCTAATACATGGAAGAAACTATAGTTCTGATAACATGAATGACTGTGTCTGACAGTCCTAAATCTGGTGGAACTTTTTGAGTCCCGTGCTATAATTTAATTTGACTGTATCAAACAGTCTTGGTATAATGATATCTGAAGAACTATTTGAGTTCTTTTACTGAGACTGATACTGAAACTGTGGGAGGTAGTTGTTTAACCAACATGCTCCATGTATGCTAAAATAGTTGAACTGGGATCCAATCGTTGCCCTGATTGGAAAGGTGTCAATACCGTGCCACGGGTAAAGACATATTGTGAGTGACCTTCAAATATGGCAGTGTCCCCAAAAGAGAATGGTGGATGTCCGCCCTATCAACCCTTAAGTTGGCAGTGTTGATGTCTCAACCTATACTGGATACATAGTTCTGGAACACAAGGATTGCTTCTAAGAATCACACCTTCATATGAAGCAGGTGAGTTCCCATCCTTGGATTCACTCGGTGCTAACTCCTACTTCCATTTAAAGAAACTGAACATGATTTAACTGACTATACATAAATTGGGCTTACTGAATTTTCGTTAACTGATGGAATAATACTGATAACTGACTGAGATCATGAGATTTCTGAGGTTTCCTGAGTCACATGATTGACTGGATTCTATGGAACGTGGCTTGACTAAAGATATTATGAAAACATGACATGGCGTTAGGCACACAACTATAGTTTTGGGTACGAATACCCCCAGGACTCGATAGAAGGAAACTGACACACATGACATGACTGTATACTAAGATATCAGTTAATCAGTATTCAGATTTTGTATTTATTGTTATTACGATCTCAGAATAGTTTTAATATCCATTCATGTACTCTAATTAAATCATACTCATGACATTCAGTTAATATTGTTCATGTATATGAACCCATGCATATCAGCCTACCTCACTGAGCATACCAGTACATTCAAAGTATTGACGTATACCTTTCTTTTGTGCTATGATTTCTTATATCATAGGTTCAGACGTACGAGCTCCCGATCACCTTTAGCAGTTCAGATTCTTAGCATACAGAGTTAGTGGTTAGTCCTTATAGTTTGAGGACATGATTATTTATTTCAGCATTTCAGTTCATTTTTAGTAGTCGAAGTTAGTTGGGGACTTGTCCCAACAACTCCACAGTTTAGATAGTTTAGAGTCTTTTCTGAAAAGAGTATTTTCAAATGGTTGTTCAATTTTCAGTATTGATGTTCAGTTTTTGGTATTGTGATACCATATCCAGTATTATTTATAGTACTAAACCTTATATCCAGTTTTTCACCTACTTTCCACTTACTTATCATATTATTATTCAGTTATTTCAGAAGGTACCAGTAATGGGTTAGCTTGTGGTCCTTCAGGATTATGAGCACCGTGTAGCGTCCGGGGTACAAACTCAGGGCATTACAAATTGAGATGAAATAAGATGACTTGGTCAACTTATCAACTTTGAACTAAGTTGAGTCATGCTACTTCAAGGTCTTAGGAAGACCTACTATGAAGTCCATATGTATCATCTCCCATTTTCACTTGGGAATAGTCATCTTTTGAAGTAAATCGACAGTCCTTTGAAACTTGTATTTCACCTGTTGACATTTATGGAACTTAGACACATACTCAACTATATCCCTCGTTATCTTGGGTCACCAATGAAGCTATCTCAAATCATGGTACATCTTGATTTCACTCTAATGAATAGAGTATTGAGAACCTTGAACTTATGCAAGCAAATTTGGAATCAAATAATCAATCCGAGGAATGCACATGAGTCGCCTCACCATTAAACCCCATACATATCTAGTGTGGCATTAGAAGCTTCACCATACATTGCCTTTTTCTGAATTTTATCCAACTTCATATCTTGAAATTGTCTAGTCTTGATATGATCAAGAAATATTGATCCAACATTAGCCAACACTCCTCCCATTTTAGAAACACCAAACTACATATACTTGGATACTATAGACTGGATATATCTTGCAAGGGTCACCCTAAACCCCTCAAGAAAGATAGATTGCCCATTCTTATTACTTTCCGGCTTAATATTTCTTCCAACATATTGGCCTTTCCTGGATGAAGTTGGATGGTCACATCATAATCTTTCAAAAATTTCATGCACCCTCTCTACCGTAAGTTCAGATCCCATTAGTTGAAAATATTTGCAAACTATGGCACTATGTGAACACTTCACACTTGACACCATAGAGGAAGTGTCTCTAAATTTTAAGTGCAAAGATAACTACTGCTAACTCAAGTCATGGGTTGGATAATTCTTCTCATGATGATTCAATTGCCTTGATCATAGACAATCACATTCCTGTCCTGCGTTAACATAACACCTAAATAATAGCATGAAGCATTACAAAATATACTAAATTCTTTACCTTCAACTGACAAGGAATTAATGAGAGTTGTAGTCAATAGTGACTTGAGATTTTTGAAGATCTTCTCAAACTTATATGACCTTAAAATCTCCTTTTGGGTCAACCTTGATAAGTAAGTAGAAATGGAGCTAAAACTCTTGACAAACATGCGACAGTAACTAACAAGGCCCATAAAACTTCTAACTTCTGTCATAGATCTAGGCCAAACTCAACTCTTAACAACCTTAATCTTATGGGGATACAATATTACCCCAATTTTTGAAACTACATGCTCCTTAAGAGCTACAAATGACAACTAAAATTCACATTTAGAGAACTTATTATACAACTACTTCTCTTTTAAGATCCCTAAAACAATACGAAGATAACCTGCATGATCCTCCATAATCTTAATGTAAATTAGAATATCATCAATAAAGACAATCAAAAAAGAATCCAAGAAAGACTAAACGACACCATTCATCAAGATCATGAAAGTGTCCAGCACATTAGTCAAATCGAATGACATCAACAAGAACTCATAATGCCCATACGAAGTCCTCAAAATTATCTTGGGTATATCCTCAAACTGAATTTTTAACTAGTGATACCGTGACCTTCAGACTATCTTGGAGAAAATAGAAGCACCCTATAACTTATCAAAAAGATCATATATCTGGGGAAAAGGGTATTTAATCATTATGGTAACTTTATTCAACTATGATTAGTCAATACATATTATATTCTCATGCTACCATCTTTTTTCTTGATGAGTAACACGAGAAACCCCAAGGAGAAGAACTAAGATGAATAAATCCCTTATAAAGTAACTCCTACAAATGAGTCTTATGTTTTCTCAACTTAATTGAAACCATTCAATACGTTGGAATAGAAATAGAGAGAGTTCCTAGATCTAAATTAATAGAAAAATTAATGTCCCAGTTTGGAGACGTACATGCAGATCTGTGAGAAACAATGCTTGAAATTTCAACACTATGGGATAATGTCGCCTAAATTACACCTTCTAAAAGTATAAATAGTCACTTCTCAAATATAGATCCCAACAAGGTTTGGGTCAATCCAATAGAGAATAGAGAAGAAGTACAATAGTAAGGTAAGAACAATAGTAATATTAAAAATTCTTGGACAAGTAGGGTTGTTATCAATATTAGATGATCACTAGTAATATGTTCCCATGACTTTTTAACTTCGTAGACTTATTGTGCTCGTCAAACTATCTTTGTGCCTTGCATGCAAACTCTTACAAGTAATTATAACCTAACTGTATCTCGACCATGGTTTGAGTAAATTTCACTCATCTCCTCTCGGTCTCAGAGTGTCACATTACTAACCTTTGTTCTATATCTTAGCTTAACTATCTTTTCTAAGTCTTAAGTTAATTATATGATAGTTGGTAGCTTCAGTTACTATTATGATTTCTTTTTCCTAGTCTCTACCTCTTTCACAATTAAGTATCAAATATAACCAAGTTCCTAATATTTGCAACAATCAAGAAAGCAATCAGTACGAAATAAATCTTAATACATGTTCATAATATTTGCAACCGCCAAGAAAGAAATCTCAATACATGCAAGAACACCTATTTAGAAAGACTTTGCACTTCCTTTGCTTTGTTAATCCATCAGGGTTCCCTCAACGTGAGTTATGAGGTTTACCTGCTCATGATTGTATGAACACACATAGAATTCATAGATGAAAGCATACGAATGACCTCACGAATAGTAAGAATGAATACCAAAATCTCAAATCAATATCAAACCTTACAAATCAAGAATAATGATTCCAAGATCAATAATGTATCTCAGAACTCAAAACAATGTAAAAAGTGTATAAAGTATGTATACTAATAAGGAAACATCCAATGGGTATTTATAGATACATCAAAAAACCTATCCTGAACAAAGTAGGAAATAAGAGTCGGCACCACCCTATGACCCTACTATTAGGTCATAGGTAGTAGCTACGAGGCATAAGTAGGCTCGTAGGAATCACAAGAATCTTTAGGATTTAGAACACTTACCTATGAGAGTAACCTGTGAGCCATAGGTAGTACCTACTTCTCGCAGGTGAGGTCCGTAGGAATAAGAACACAAAATCAACATTTCAGAATCAACCTACGTGTCTAACCTACGGGTCTGTAGGTACTAGCTACGCCCTGTAGGTAGGGCTCATAGGTATCCTTCCTGCTACTCTTCATCACTTTATTTCTCCTTAAATTCTCTAAACTTTGTTTTCATACAAAACCAAGACAAAAGCACATCACATCTAACAAAAATACCTAATTATTTACATGATTTCCTTTTTTTTAAGTATCAAAAGTTCCATGATACCATGGAACATCAACACCCTCAACTTAGAATATTTATATGTCCTTAGGCAACTAATATATAAAGAAAAACACGATGCTTAATTAATAGAAACCTAAGGCACCTACGGAAGTCAACTCAATTGAGCTCAAATTTCTTACCCACTTCTATTTATAACTTTCAAAACCACTGAGTACATCCATGTAGCACAACAGTATGACAAAAAGAAATCAAGTGATGGCATTACATTAGCAACAAATAACCAATCATGTATGAAATTAACACTATTCAAACAGACAAGCCGTTAACAATACAACCCATGTACCCTAACAATAAGAAAGACCCAATTCTCATAGTATAATAATGCATCCAAATGCATGGACTATATCAAGAAACTTACACTCTCAAAAGAAGTTCCAACAATGTGCATAAAATTCCAAAGGCTTGCCCTTATTTTCTATACCTTTATTTTTGGATAGTTGGACTGGGATCACTATAGGACTTTTCTAGGCTTATAATGTAGGCTTAGGTGCAGGTATGGCACATATGGGAAATAGTGACTCACCCTACTTGACACTAGACTTACATTATTGGCTCCACTACCTAACCATGCTTCCTTTATTTCTCCTTTTTTCTCCTTTATTGCTTATTCGGATTGGGCATGGTTTCCTTCTTTCTTTTCATTTATTCACTTCTCTTATTTTTTCGTCTTTTCTTAAACTTTTTAACACACCCAACACTACATTCTTTTATTTATTCACACCCTTCTTCATATCCATTTTCAATGATGTACCCTTATGATATCAACGTTTAACTTTAGTAATTTGCCTAAGTTGAGGTGCACAATGTCCAAGGAAGGACCAGGGCTAAAATAGGTTCATTGTCATTAAAAAAGAAAGTGAAAAGGTTAAGCAAGAAAATAGGTCAACTTAGGCTCAAATTAAGGAACAATGGACACTTATTCACTTTCGGTTGGTCTTTTAGTCTAAGAGTGGGACTTATTAAAACACGACCTATGGTCATGTCTTAACCAACTATCCTACAACCTAGGCAAGACTAACCGAGCAAGTTCTAAATTAAATACTCAAAGTGAACTAGGTAAATTCCTCACTGACACATGGTTAGGGTTATATTATAAACTACTACCTATTCAATTCATGCAATGATAAGCTATGGTTATTTTTTCCCTAATACTAATGTCATAACAAGGTTAGAAAATGGCCACACATATATTCACACTCACAATTCGTAAAATTTTTCATAGGGGTATCATATTGTTCAAATAGTTAAAACACAAAACAATACATGTCTAATGCATTTAGGTTCCTTATTTTTCCTATACTAAATAAAGGAATAACCAAAGGGATGACTGGAATGTGGTTGTTATCTAAAGAGAAAACCTTAGATCTCAATGTACCCACCTCCTTGCGAAGGTTCGATAAATCAGAAACTTAAGCCCCGCAAAGTTATGCTCTTATTTGGGCCTCTATCAATACACCTGTGTAGATCTCTCATGAACCATTCTATGGTGGCAATTATTTTAGCCTTAACTCTTTCTTTATAAGCCTCCAAAGTTGTCCAGACCCATGGGCAGATCAGACAAAATAATATGGCCAACTGGGTTTTGATCTGTGAACTCACAGAATACCCTCTCGTGAATATCAGACCGGATCCACTCACGAAATCAATATCATAGACATTTATGAGGATGGCAATCAGTACAACTCAATCCCATATGAGCACATTGTTCTTAGATGTTAAACTCAAATGGTTCCTCCTAATAGTCCACCAAAAATTTCCTATAATACACAACAAAGCCTTATTATACTCCACTCCCCCTTAACCTAAGGGGCATCGGTACTCAACTCAACAATCTACACAGCTACCCATCTAGCCAAGTTGCTCCTCTACTCTCTCTACTCGAAGTCTCTCATGATATGCCTACTCCTTACAAGCCTCCACCTAGAGTATGAATTTTTGGTGTGGACTACCCCACAAACTCCATCCCAAACAAGAAATAATGAATAGTCTCCTCAAATACATCAACCCAAACCCCTCTGACTAGTGTATGAGTCAGTGGGGGTTGGTCCAACCCTTTCTCCTCAATTAGGGTGATCAAATATATAGAGGCCAGATATGAATAATAAAACTCTTGAACAATCTATGGAAGCAAGATCTTATAGGCTAATCTGTCCAACCAAGTTTATATTTGTCAAAAATAGCTTGTAGGTCTGGAGCACCAGCCAAATCGACAAGCTCAATCTAGGTCTCCTCAATAAGACTGTATGATGGTCTACCCTACTCTATAATACTACTATCCTATACTCTGCATGCCCTCCAAACACCATCTCAGAATGTCTTGAGCAAGTGGTACTGCAGAGACCTAAGTGGACTCTTGAGTGGCAGAAGCTAAAGTTGCACTATCCTGAGTACCGTATGTTGAACTAGAAATATCTTGAGTATCCTGAACAATATTATCATCCTCCTCAGATTGGGATGCATATATCTCTCTTAAGAACCTATATGAGATGCAGACTTAGACCCCTTCTCAGAATAGCGAATGGTTGGTTCCTCCTCACCTGAGCTAGAACCGTACTCATCCTTTCCCTCATAAGACTAGGGAGTTATCTAATAGTGTGGTAGTGAAGTTATGGAAGACTATATCAGAGGTCCGGTTCTAATAACACGAGCTGGGGAAGCCTGAGGTTGAACTAAGGAACTAATGCTAGTGTGGTCTAAGATCCCGGTTGAATAACATCCGCCGTTGCTTCCTGTCTCTTGTCTGCCCCCTAGTTTGACGTAGAGCCAAGGGGGAACTGTAAATGGGATATAATTCCATGGATCCACTCTGTTTGGGAGACCCATATCTCAACTTGGACTGCATTCCCTTTTTCAGTTTAGCCTTGGGTGCTATAGAACCTATACATAGAGTTGTTATTGCATTAAAATCACCATACTAGAATACGTTACGAGAAGAAAGTTAAAGTTTCTCCCTATGGTCAACCTAAGACCCCTAACTACAAGCCATAGATAGTACCTATAGGGCCATATATTGTAACGACACTAGACTACCCCTTAGTCATAACACGACACTTAGAACCACAAGTAATCCAAAGCTAACTTATGTACTGGCATGATACTTGAGACAACTTATTTAATATATATAAGAATGTTAAATAAAAGAGTGGAAGCATAATCAAAATGAGATAAGCTATTTCAATATATAAAATATCAAAGTTTGAAAAAATGAAATCTTAGAGAGAGGAACTTAAATTACAAATACCATTTCTGACTGACCATCTATAAAACCTCTACTATACTATCTATAAGATGTCGGGACATTACCCCCAACTATGACACGACCTGAACTAGGGCCTTGTCGTAATGGGCAATCCAAGCCCAACCAGGACCAAGAACCACCCCCATTTTCCAACCCAACCACCAGATGCATACCTTGAATTGGCTAAAGTCCACACATATAAAAAAATATCGTATCCAACCATGTGGTGACTTTGGGATAAGCTTATATCCAAGACCAACCCTACCATGTCCAACCACATAATAACCTAATGAATCAATGCGGAAATTATAAACCAATACCATGATAATAAGCCAATGTATGTATGTACATATAACAAAATAATCCATACCATACCCAAGTCCATAATTGTCCATACAAAGCCTCTAGACCAACCAAAGAGTACCTAGTTGGGACATGCCCCCAACCATGGCCGAAAACCAAAGTCTATGAATGAAGATAAATATGCAAGGTAAACCATGACATGAAATGAATGCCTTTCAAAATATGGAGGCTCACCACTTCAATCCAATATTGACTGTCCCCGAATCCGATCACTAAGTAGGAAAAGTAAAAAGGTCGGTCCCTGCATAGCATAGGTATATAGCCTCCAGTAGACGGGTTAATGGGTGAACATTAGCATTGACTCAGGATGAGGATATCATAATTCCATTTATAAAACAAAGTAAAACCATAAATAACGCATACAACCATACATATATACATAACCATGCTTGAAAAGGGAACCAGGTTTAGTGTGCCTTTAAAACCTTTACCTAGGTTGTGTAGCTCTGCCATCCTAAACCACCCACGGTCTATATGGGTTCAGCTCTCACTACTAAAAGGGCCCCAGTGCGTGTAGCCGCACGACCAGGGAAGAAACCTTTGGGGTGACTAGTATATCCCCCAAATATTGTGTTAAATCATGCATATGGTCACAAAAACAAACCTCATATGGTCCTCCTGGGACCTCCACCTTCTATGGCTTTGCTATATATCTCACCTTTATTGCCTAATTAAATCTAATTTCCCAATAACCAAACCATTTTCCATTTATTAACCATAGCCATTAATATTGATATTGTCATACCAACCCAGACTTGCAAGTATCCTTCATAGCCATTCATATATAGGTTTAAGGGGACTTTCAAGTGCCCTTTAATTTACCATATTAAACCACTTAGGAGAGTTCTATGTTCCCCAAAAGCATAACCATTTAGCCTATTACCTTTCCAAACCATTTAAACTAGTTCTATTAATGCATTCACCAGAGCGATTTCCATGTATCCCGCAAGGTTTTCAAAATAGACCTACCATGGCCACCAAAACATTTACCCTTTAAACCATTCCAAACCATTTAGACCATTCCAAGCATTTAAAGCATTCATATAATTTAAACTATGTAAAACCAACTAAAACCATTTAGAGTTCCATTACCAAACCAAACCATGCAAGATTCCCAATGAATGTTCAACAACAGAGTAAGAACATTCTTTGAGGCATTTCATCAAACATGTTGAGGGCATACCTTTCCCAAGAAAACAACCAATGTGTAAACCACCATAATTAGTGTTACTCAAGACCCATTTGTTAAACCATAACCGACTAATAACCATATATGCAAACCATTATTGAAATTCTGTAAAACATAGTTTAAAGCAATACCAAACCACATGCATCAAGACCCTCAACACAAATTTTGAAAACCACCATTCAAGATTCATTAGTCAATGTTTAAGAAACAATACACACGCCTTTAGTTTGAAATAACAATGAAGGAAAGAGTACATGCCTTACACAAGAAGATTAATAAAAGAAATCTCGACCTTTAAGCCATTTGAAGAACACATGAAGAAACCCTAGTGTCCAATCTTCAAAAGAGTGTTTGAGATAGTGTTTGAAGTGTTTTAATACTCTAACAAGTTTTATGGAAGGCCACCAAAGGTTATATAACATGAGGACATAAAGGTTTAGGAGTAGGAAATGTCTAAACTACCCTTTTCTTAAAAATTAAAAAAGTTACGTTCAGGGATATGACTCTCTCTTACTCCCGTACCCTAGGGTACGAGTGGTACCCCAACTCATACCCAAACCTTGCCAAGACCTTACCTACTGGCTTCTATATGAGTCCACCTCCCTAAATTATACCTAAGTGTATGAGTGACACCCTCAATTGTAACCAACAGTCGTACCTAGGGCAGACTGCACAAGACTAAGACAATCATACACCATATGACTTATCCTACACTACCCGTATGCTTTTATATGACTCATACATAGTGAGTCATATCTTGGTAGTTAGACAAGAAAATTATGTTGCCTAGGGTATGATTGAACCATTAAGACACCCCACAAGTCGTATTCAAGGGTACGAGTGGTGCTCTTGAGTCATAACACGTCAAAAGGTCCAAAACATCAGAAATTTTTCAAGGATCAAAATCCTAGGCTGTTACAGTCTCCTCTACTAGGATCATTCATCCTCAAATGACAAGTAAGGGCAGAATAAGCACAAGATAACCCATTAAACTTTACCTCAACCAAGATAGGAATCAAGGACACACAACATAGATGAGAAAATCACTATATAACCCAAACATGATCTATACCCCAATACCTTCATTCTGACCTCTAACAAAGTTAGAAAATAAAGATGCGAGAGAAACCATTCCTCACCTTTAACCACTTTAGAAAACAAAAAGACATGCTGAAGATCACACAGTTTACGCATAAATTTTTGTAACCAAGAACCAATGCAGACACTTGAACTCCATGTACCCTTCTGCATTTCAAATGACTTTTTTGAACTTTTAGTTCCACCATGGGTCCTTTACCAAAGCCATACCTAAGTTGTTCGCAACCAGCGAACTTACCAATCCAAGATCCTCATCGGGACCTCCCCAAAACAAAAAAGAACCCAAGATTCTAATACCACCCAAAGAAACCAACCAACCTATGACCATCCACACCTTACCCCAACACAACACATAGATTACCGGATGAATGGACTCATGCTATAGGGCAAGTACAATTTTATTTAGAATTTACCAAGACATACCACCATAAAAGTTTGAGTCAAACTATACACCACCACTTCAACAATTAAGACCAGCGTAAGCTAAAAGAAGTTAACTTAGGCCACCAGGTTCTACTCCTTACCTCTATCCTGAAATACTACTCTGCTTTCATAGCCATTATAACATAGAAATCATGAGTAAAGGACATAGACAAACCATATCTAACCAGTGTAACCAAAACCCCCAATCTTTAAAAGCCATGCAACCACTAGTCCATAAAGATAGTACATAACACCACTCCTTACCAAATTTCTTAGTACCCAACAAAACTATGGGTAAATCTACAAATCACAACATTTAAGACTACTCCTTATATACTCATGGTATGATCAATCCTTCCAGAGATATAGCACTATTTAATATTTCACAAAGGATTTTCACCACCTATTTCTTTCCTAATCATTTCCCATGACAACAACCTTACCTTACCTTCCAAAACCTTAACTCTAGTAGTCATCCTAGACTCTACCCCACTTAGGGACTTCTATATTCCCCATTTCAATGCATTATCATACTTCTCACACCACTACCATCATATCATAAAAAGAGTCATATAAGAAATCGAATTATAAGAGCTATCCATGCCTTCCAAGGCAAGATCCCAAAGATAAGACACGACACTATAGGCATTAAGTACTTCACAATAACCACGTAGACAATAATGAAGAAACATCCCGACCAAACCATACCATAAGAGGAGTCCTTAAGACGGGATACCGAAAGAAACACAACCACACATACCATGAGAAACTTACCACAAGGATAAGACTCATATACTGAGGATAAGACAAATGCAAGATGTGAACCTTAAGAATAAGTTCCATAACAATACATACAACACTAGAGTGCTCTATTAACCGAGATAAAAGAGTGTCACAAAAATATGTGACCTGGCCTTCCCTTTAACTTCACCGCTGAAAGAAAAGTTTAATATTAACCATCAACCTTCACCCTATTACATCTACAAGCACAACACTCCACCCTAATGGGTGTAACCGAGGGCATACACTAAGGACCCTTGCTTTTCTATACCCAATACCTCATTTAACCAAATGCTACATAGAGCCCGACATAGACATGAAAAACCATGAGACAAAATTAACTCTGATGTTTGTAACTAATCCTAAACCGTTTAAATTAAATCATGGCCACCAAGGTCTTTCAAAAAGCATTTAGATCCAACCCAAACTATTTTATGTTCCCCATAACCATTTATACAATGCAAGGATTCAAGAATGGCCAAACCATATGACAAAAAATTATTCTAGGGAAATTTCAAAAACATTTTGAGGGCATATATTTTCCAAGTTCAAAACCAAGTAATTTGGGAATCTATAATACCTCAAAATCCATTTCCAATTCCCATACTCCCAACAATGTTCATAAACATTAATAAAACGTGAATGATGTATCATAATTTATAAAAGAATCGATTAAGTGAGTAATCATGTCAAGACCCTCAATTGTGTCAAAATAAACATTTAAAACCATGAATTTATAATTGATTTTATACCAAAAGTAAAGTACAAGTATAGGGATAAAGATATATTCAAGCTCCATAATCTAACCTATCGAATGACTAGAACCCCAGTCCCTCCTTCAACCTAAACTTTCAACCTAAAAGTCACAACTTTCTCACTATTGTAATTCCCAAGTCATCAACTTTATCCAACCTACCATTTTACCTCCACAACTTCTGCAATGCTACTCCCAAGATTACCATACTCCTTTTTATCAAAATTAAGCATCTTTATTAAAGCCTAGGATCTACCAACCACCATGTACTACTATCAAAGTAACTTTATAGAATACACATAAGCATGGTCCACCCCACAAGGAAGACCCTCCAAATCCCCTATTCACCCATCGACAACTTATTCACTTTCTGAGAACTATTCCTCTTATGCATACAAGAACAAAACACTCTACAGAGAGATACTAGAATAGATGAAACCTCTATCTAAAAGATCCCTTAATTTCTCTTTAAATTCTTTAACTCCACCGAAACTATTCTATAAAAAGGAATAAAATTTGGACAAATGTATGAAATAAGACCAACCCCAAACTAACCTCCCCATTAAAAAGAAACCATGAGGGTACTAGAAAGGACCCCAAAAAATTCATCCACTACCAAAACCAAACAAGAGAAAAACCTTTCAGGTTAGAATCTTTAACTCAGACTATATAATAAAGACACCTATTGGAGATCAACCTCCGAGTTATATGATATAATATAACTTTTCCCTTATTAGCTAGGGAACAAAATCTTATCCCATTACAAAATTGACAAACCAAGGAGCCTAACAAGTCTGACAATCTAATTAATGAAAAACATGAGTACAACCAATCTATTCCCCTAAATGATATCGAAATCGACCATATTTGAGACACACAAATCCACCAAGACACCTTTACTACCAGCAGATACCGCACACCCCCTGGACTTTGTTGGCAATCAAAAATTCATCTACTGAGGTAGAAATAAGAAAAAAAGAAAAGAGTTCAAAATAACCTTGGGACCACATCCAAAATACACAACCACAAATAAGGTCACAAAAGAGTGGGAACCCCAAACCAAGTAAACCATACACATCACAAGAAAAGAAGTTTTCAATGAACGAATATTAGCATTAAAATATTCCTTGGACTTTCGAGGAATAGTAAGAATATTGAGAAAATCCTGACCACTACCGAAGCCATAGGCAGTAGCTAATACTCTATTTGCTTAAGAGACAACCCTTATAGAACATCCCCATTATACAAGACCCAACTAACCACAACTAAAATAATAATTCCTTTCTCCCTCACAACAACCACAATGCGACCATCCATAAAATGGGATGATGAGGATTAGGCTCCAATGGGAAAACCAAAAGCTGCTACCCCTGACCGGGTCTATGCCTAATGAGTTGGACTAGATCTATCCATGTTGTTTTTTCATAGAATAGGTAAGTTTCCATGAATTTGCATCATTACGAAGGCCTGATACGAAGAGTGAACCAAAGAAGATTGATAAAAGAGTTCAAGACCTAGGACACCACATCCCAAAAGTAGAATAACCAAAAAAGTAAAACATCCTAAATGCCTTATATCCTCCTAATTATAAGTGTTGTGCACAAAATACTCATAAGCAAGACTCTACTCTACACGTCTTTGTGGACACCCCATGATACTAAAACCTAAAGCTCTGATACCAACTTGACATGACCCAAACTAGGGCCTTATCATAATGGGCAATCCCGAGCTCAACCAGGATCGAGAACCGCCTTTATTTCCTTACCCAACCACTAAATACATACCTTGAGTTGGTTGAAGTCTGAACATATAAAAAGATAGTGTATCCAACCATGTGGTGAATTTGGGATAAGTCTATATCCGAGACCAACCCAACCAAGTCCAACCACCTAATAACCTATCAAACCAATGTGGAAACCATAAACCAATACCACGATAATAAGATAATGTATATTTGTACATATAAAACAACAATCCATAAGATACCCTAGTTCATAGTTGTCCATACAAAGCCTGTAGATCAACCAAAGAGTACCTAGTTAGGACATGCCCCCGATACTAGCCAAAAAACAAAGTCTATGAATAATGAGAAATAAGTAAAGTAAGCCAACACATAAAATAGATGCCTTTCAAAATATGAAAGATCACCACTTCAATCCAAGATCAACTATCCCTGAATCCAATCACTAAGAAAGAGAAGTAAAATGGCCAGTTCTATCATAGCATGGGTATATAGCCGCCAGTAGACGAGTTAATGGGTGAACACTAGCATGCGTTTAGGATAAGGATAAGATCATGCCATTTATAAAACAAAGTAAAACCATCCATAATACGTACAACCATACATATACACATAACCATGTAGAGAAAAGGAACCGATTTTAGCAGCCTTTAAAATCTTTACCTGGGCAATGTAAGTTTGTCGACCCAAACTATCCATAGGCTACTCCCTCTGCTGAAAGGGCCCCAGTGCGTGTAGCTACACGAACAGGGAAGAAACCCTTAGGAAGACTAGTACATCCCCCAAATATAGTATGAAATTATGCACACGGTCACCAAAACCAACCTCATATGGAAAAATATGAGTTTCCAATTTTGTTTCCCCCTGAGACCTCCACCTTCTATGGCTTTGCTATATATCTCTCCTTTATTGCCCAATTAAAATAAATTTCCAAATAACCAAACCATTTTCCATTTATTAACTGAGGCCATTGATATTGGTATCGTCATACCAACCCTTCCTTGCAAGTATCATCCATTGCCAACCATATATAGGTTTAAAGGGACTTTCAAGTGCCCTTCGATCTACCTTATTAAACCAATTAGGGGACTTTCAAATTCCCCACATGCATAAAAATTTATCCTTTTACATTTCCAAAAAAATTAAACCAATTCCATTAATGCATTTATTTGAGGGGTTTCTATGTATCTCGCAAGGTTTTCAAAATAGGCCAACCATGACCACCAACACCTTTACCCTTTAATTCATTCCAAACAATTTAGACCATGCCAATAACTTAAAACATTCATATCATTTAAGCCATGCAAAATCATCCACAATTATTTAGAGTTCCATTAACAAACTAAACCATGCAAAAGAATCAATGAAAGTTAAATAATAGTGTAAAAACATTCTATGAGGCATTTTATCAATGCATACCTTTACCAAGACTAAAAATAATGCATAAACCACCATAATTAGGATTAATCAAGACCCATTTGTTAAACCATAACCAACCAATAACCACATATGCAAACCATTATAAAAAATATATAAAAACCTAGTTTAAACCAATACCAAATCTTATGCATCAAGACCCTTAATATATATTTCAAAAACTACCATTGATGATTCATTAGTCAATGTTTAAAACACAATACACATGCCTTTAGTTGGAAATAAAAATAAGGGAAGCAGAACATGCCTTATACAATATGATTCACGAAATAAATCTCGACCTTTGAGCCCTTTGAAGAACATATGAAGAAACCCTAGCCTCCAATCTTTAAGAGAGTGTTTCGGAGAGTGTTTGAATATTTTACTCCATTAACAAGTGTTATGGAAGGCTACCAAAGGTTATATAATATGATAAAATAAGGGTTTAGTTGTAGGAAATGTCCAAACTACCATTTTCTTACAACTTGAAATAAGTTACTTCCAGGGGTACGACTCTCCTTACTACCTGTACCTTAGGGTATGAGTGGTACCCCAACTCATGCCCAAACCTTGCCATGACCTTACCTACTGGTTTCTATGTGAATCCACCTCCCTAACTCATACCTAAGGTTATGAGTGATACCCCAATCATATCCACCAATCGTACCTAAGGCAGACTCCACAAGACTAAGAAAAAGATGCATCATATGACTTTCCCTACACCACACGTATGCTCCTATATGACTCAAACCCTAGTGATTCATATCATGGGCAATATCTACTCCAACCATGCTAACTAGGGTATAATTGAACCATTAATACACCTCCCAAGTTGAATGCAAGTATACGATTGGTACCCTTGAGTCATACCAAGTCAAAAGGTCCAAAACTTGAGAAATTTTTCAAGGGTCCAAATCCTAGGGTGTTACAATCTATCCCTAATTAATACATAAGAATAATGAAAATAAAATATAGGAACTACAACTGACTTGAGTCGTCAAAATAAGAGAACTCATCACCTGCTGGCTAAATGTTGTGAACTATTTGACCCTAATATGTGGACTACATATGGTACCTACATTATGAAGAAATATAGCCACAGACACATATATATGGTAAGTACGTTGGAATTTACTGAGTATGTGAGGCATGCACTAAATCATAGAAATACTTAATTTATGCTTTAAAACTGAGGACATAAGCTATTTGCTGAAATATGCATTTAAATAATGGTTGTATGTAAAAGAGAAGACATAGTAAATTTCTAATTCATGAACTACAAATATTTCTATAAGTTGGTAAGCAGTAGAAACATGAATACCATTTGTAAATCTTAGGTTAAAGTTTAATAGGATATAAAAATTGTACAGAAGATCATGTATGAATACTGAGTGTAAATGCATAAACATGTAAAATGAATGCAAGATCAAGTAAGGTATGTATAGAAATAATCTATAAAACTGAATAATTGAATGATTGATTAACTAATGACTTGGTCATGCAAACCTAAGCTGATGTGGTTTGAATACTGAACTAAAATTGTGGGAGCTAACTATAACTGACATACCCCAACATGAGAATAATCGGGGTCTAACAAGTAAACCCAGTTGGATAGGTATTAATACCATACCACGGGTACTGATACTGATAATGTGGATCCATAAAGTTGATGTCCTAAAGGACCAGCGTGTTAAGCCTAAACTGATAAGTGACCCCTGAGGGTGTCAAGCCCAAATTAACAGGTGACCCCTCGTAACCTAGGCTAACTACATTGTTCTAGAACTTAGGGATTGCTACCAATGACTCTAACTAACTGACAGATAAGCCTCCATCCCTACGTTTGCTCAGTGCTAAGTTCTACTCCTAACAGAACTGACACGAAAGCATAAACTAGTGCATGCACTGATAACTGATATGCTCAAATATGGTATTTTAAAAATAATAATACATGCATACTTTAAAGAAATCATGAAGATGTTAACTTAGGTATTTAGCATGACGTAATACTAGTGAGTGCTCATTATGAAGATGTTATAAATTTCATGATTCAAACATGGTATGAATAACTTGAAATACTGAAAGCAGTAGCATGCATGATCCTCTAAGTATCGTATGTTCATAGCCCACCATCATTGAAAAATATAAATAAATATGATAGTTTTAAAGTAATAACATGATAATAAATTTTATGACTTAAACTCAAGAATCCAACAATTTCATTAATATAACAAGTTATCATGATTAGAGTATGGAAGAATACTTGAAGTTATGAGGAAGCACTATTTCATGGTTGAGTTCAAAATTTTTGCAGAGGAATCATGGAATTTATACTTTTCATGGAACCCTAAATAATAGGGAAAATTAAATTTGAGGATTGAGAAATATTAAAACATGGATACATCATTCATAGCTTGATCTTATGCTTGAAATTTGGAGTAATATCATATAAATCATGCATGGTCATGAGAATTGCATGAATGATATAATATGGGCATAAGGAATCATGAATAATCAATAAAATATGCTTATGAGTGAAAATTATATCATGGGAGGTTGAATTTTTGCTTAGAATAACTATTGGGTAAAAGCCCTAACTTTATAAAAATAATAAAATTCTTGAATAAGAATCAAAATTCGGTCATGCGGATGAAAGGAGATCCTCATTAAATACCCACTTATCAATTACTTTCTATTCTTAAATTGATGTTTTAGGGATTTGGACTTGAAAATGAAAAACCCCAATTTATTGCTTTCGAGAAGAGAAAATTGTATGTTTTTGTATTATTTTTGTGTTGTGTTGAGAATGAGGGATTGAGGTTGTTTTGGATATTTATTTGGACTTAAAATAGATTAAACTATACAGTTTCGAGGTTAAAGAATGGGAAAAGACAAAAAATTCCTTAAAAACCATTTGGAAAAAGTCTGGAAGCAGTCTCGATGAGTTTGGCAACGACTCATATGGTATGGACATGAGTTGTAGCTTGAATTGTAATTAGAAACTCAAATTTTGGATCCTAAAGCCGTGTTGACAAGACTTCCTGATGACTCGTAGGGTCTAACTATGAGTCTTCATTAGAGTTGTAATCTTTGGCAACTTTGATAATGCTTCAGTAATTTGGCAATAACTTTTCAGCCCAATATCAAATTAAGGTGAAATAGGTATCGTGGGAAAGATAAAAGTAAATTATCTATCTGTTGTTGTTGTTGTTGAGCTTAGAAATTCTTAGTATAACAAAATTTATGATGGTTTAAAGATGACTATAGATTTATTCTTCACAAGAATTTAATCACTAAGGGATATTTTGACTTGTCCATAAGCTAGGAGCTATTTGAGAATTTAATATATTTCCAAATCACTTATAAAACTATCAAAACATGATTTTTGATTTTTCATGAACTTGAAGCATGGTCCTAATAATGGCTTATATTTTTGGGGTGTCACAATATCTCCCCCTTGGGATCATTCGTCCTTGAATGAAGACTTACTTTGCTGAAAGAATAGAAATAAAGAGTTGCAGTCCCTGACATAGAATTAACAGAGCTGAATATTGACATGATTACTAAATTTCCAACTAACTTCAACTAGGTTGAAAATTTGAGAAATCACTAGTACTGTCTGGCTAAATTCTGAAGTTGGATAACTAACATGATACTGACTTTTGAATCTTAAAAGCTATCATGGTTGGGATTAATTTATACTTGGAGTAAGGACTCAACTGAATTTACGGTTAGAATGAATTTAAATAAATGACCCCATGGAATAGGCATATTCATAAAATTTTAGAAGTAAGACTAGATGAAAAGATGGAAATTGATAGGTGCTTATCTGTTTGATTGCTAAAATGAGATACTGGCTATATGGACTGACTCATACTGAAAGCTTATAAATCAACTAAAATATCCCTTCAACACTCCTTGTCAGAAGTTTTAATAACATTAGGGGCAAAGGATTTTTTGGGGCATGATCTGAGTAAGAAATCTGAATAAGCAATCGCAAAATGGATACAACTCTATAACATGGAATATTGGCATATAAAATATAAGCTAGGGTAGAATTACTATGCCTTAGGTAATGCAAGTTCCCACTTTCAATCTTAGAGACACATCTCAAATACTCCCTCAACTATAATTCTCCTCTTAAGTATTAACCTTATTTTGACGCTACTTATAATCTTCACATGAGCATTGATAACTCCATCTACTAAAGTTTGAGATGAACTAAATTCTCTCACCATGTTCAAGCCTACTCAAAGTCACAAGGTACCCCACATAACACCATAATACTAGTCGAAACCACAGATTCAATATCCTGTGTGATTTCACAGCTCTTATCTCAAGAATAATATTCACTACCACTTCAACAACTAACTTCAACCTCTTTGTAGGAACTTACTAATGTAAAATGCATTTATCTACATATATACTAGCATGACATTCAAGCCTATCATTTTAACCACATATGACCTTCTAGGCAACCAACCCACCTAGGAATTTTCCCATATTCTCTAATACCTCTATTAATAACAACTTTCTTGCATTATTACCAAGAAGACACCCCTATAATATTCAACTAACTATGATATATACCAAAGCTTGAACTCAAACGTCTTTCACACCTATATCCTTAGATAAAATAAGAATACAACAATCTTTCCCTAATAAGGAATATTTACTCTCTCCCATCTAAAACATTACCAAAAGTTTAGAATAAGAGTACCTGAATTATGAAAGAATACTATACATAACTTTGTTGCTTAATTGAGGCATGAGGAAAATAGTATAAAAGGCATGAATTCATTAAAGAGGTAAAAACTGAGGACATACAAGCAATAATATAAATTTTACTAGTCATTAAGGGTGTACCATGAGTTCTGGGAACTATGCATATTGTAAAACATAAGTACATGAGTCATGAGCTACATGATCTGATCTTTGGAGTTCATAAATTCATGGAATATGAGTCGTGCTTCTCAGTGAACTGGCACTCCTTATACTAGGAACTGGGAGCGTACATGATTCTTTATAAAGTGCATGAATAAGAGATATGATCATGGAGCTGACTTGTAATGAATGAGTAGATGTATTGATGACTAAAGTTCAAGAAGTTTAACTGAGATAAGGATTTGTCAAGTATCATCCTCCCCTACTATTGTTCTAGAACTCACTAGCATCACTACTAGAATGTGAAAACCTGGCTTAGTTCCTTGTTCTATCATCTACCCCTTAGATTTTAGCCATCATTCTAAGTCTACAGACCCCTTTAATAAACTCTAAACCAAACTACAACTACTCTAATCTAGAGTTCAAGATATAATAATACACATAAATAATAAATTCACCCTGAAAGACTATATCTTAAAGTGTAAAGTCCGCTACTGGTACTTTATTTTAAGATAGAACTCTAAACTTTTTACGGCCTCAATAGTTATTATATAATAACTTAAACACTTACTAACTTAGAATCTTCAGGAGTATCACCATACCCTGAGTTCATACCATATAGAACTTCAAACTCTTCTGTCCATTAGCTCAATCATCCATGATTCAAACTTAGATTCTAATACTTGACATGGACATACACATAACTTCTCATACACTAATACCTACTTATTACTACTGGATAGGAATCATGAAACACTAATCCACAAAAAATTTATGATCATACTCAACCTTAACAAGCTTCCCTATTATTGAGGTTACTCCCTAATCTTTACCCCAACTAAAGCATTACATAATCTATGTTTCCCTTAACTTAGAAATACCTCTCAAAGTGTTATTAAACAAACTACACAACACCTTTTTGGCTCCATGGATAAATAATCTACTAAATTTAGATAAAAACTATCCCCACCTTACTTCTATTAAACTTCTAGGTTCATGCTTGTAGCTCAAGATAATATATCTTCATGGGATTTTGAGAAGGTATCTGAGGGCATATCTGACGTTGTCTTAGTGCATGATTTACATGAATAAGAATGAGGTCTTTCAAATATTAGAACTTAAAGTGACTGATGGGATCCCTTTGAGCCAGTGTACAATCCCATAACTATCTATGGGGAATGTTTGAGAAAACTTTATCGATAGGAATTTAAACTTGACTACTTCTATTACCTAAAAAAATAAGGTAGAGTTTGCATTAAAGAATTAATTTAAGAATTTCTATAAGTTTCTTAGAGAACATCTCTACTATACAATCTGAGATAAGAAAGAAGGGAAACATTTCTTAAATACCTTGTAACCCCTCAAAGAAAATTATAAATATCTTTGTACCATTTTGAAAGACTCTACAAGACATGACTTTAAAGACACCCTAGGATACTTGAACCTTGTTCTCTAATACCAAGTTTGTCATGACCCAAGACTACCCCTAGTTGTAATATGATTCTTAGAACTAGAAGTGATCCCAAGATAACCCATGTACTTGTATGATACTTAAGCAACTATTTTTTTTTGTATATATATATATACAAATGCTAAATAATTGAGTGGAAGCATAATCAACATGAGATAAGTTGTTTCAATACATAACTGATCAAAGCTTACAACACTAAAATCTAAGAAATAGGAACTTAAATTACAAATACTTGACTTTGACTGACCATCTTTGAAGCCTCTGCTGTACTAACTATAGAAAGTAGGGACATGACCCCCAACTATCACTAATTAATGCATAAGAATAATAAAAATAAAATATAGGAACTACAACTAACTTAAGTCCTCAAAATAAGAGAACTCATCACTTGTTGGCTGAATGTTGTAAACTATCTGACTCTGGTGTGTGGGATACATCTGGTACCTATATTATAAAGGAATGTAGCCACAGACACATATATGTGGTCAGTACATTAGAATGTACTGAGAATGTATGACATGCACTAAATCATATAATTACTTGGTGTATGCTTTAAAACTGAGGACATAATCTATTTGCTAAAATTAAATCATGGCTATATGTAAAAGATTGAAAACATAGTGAAATTTCTAATTCATGTACTAAAAATATTTTGTAAGCTGGGAAGCGGTAGAAACATGAATACCATATATAAATCGATAGTTAAAGATAAATATGATGTAAAAACCATATTGAAGATCATGTATGAATACTGAGTGTGAATGCATGAACATGTAAAATGAATACAAGACCAAGTAAATCATGTGCAGAGATAATCTGTAAAACTAAATAATTGAATAACTGATAAAATGAATACCTGTTCATGTAAACCTAGAATGATGTGGTCTTAATACTGAACTGATACAATGGGAGATAACTACAATTGACATACACCATTAAAAGCAAAACCGGGGTCCAACTAGTAACCCCAATTAGATAGATGTTAATTTTTTTCCATAGGTACTGACACTGACAGCGTAGATCCACAAAGATGATATCCCAAAAGAACTGGGTTTCAAGCCTAATTCATGGGTGACCCTTGAGAGGTTGTCAAGCCTAAACTGACAAGTGACCCCTTACTGTGTTGGCTCCGTAGTTCTAAAACATAGGGATTGCTACTAACGACTCTCCCTAACTGACAAGAGAGTTGACATCCCTGCATTTACTCGGTATTAAGTTCTACACCAAACTAAACTGACACAAAAGCATAAACTAGGCATTCACTTATAACTGATATGCTCAACTATAGTATATTAAAAGTAATAATGCATACACACTCTGAAGATATCATGAACATGTTAACTGATGTATTTAGCATAATGTAATACTAGTCAGTACTCAATATGAAAATGTTGTAAATTTCATGGTTTAAACATGATATGAATAACTTGAAATACTAAAAGTTGTAGCATGCATAATTATCTAGTGTCACGACCCGAAGCTACTCCCTAATCGCAAAAATGGTGCTTTTGATCATAAGTGACCACAACCTACCCCATGAACTGGTACCTATTGTGTGTACTAAGTAATACAATAATATATTACATGAGCGGAAGATGCACTAATAAGGTACTATAAAATTGAACACTGGAATTCGAAGACAAGCATATATGAATATCTGATAAAATATTGGAAACCAAACTATCTATTTTAAACAACTGTTAATATTGAAATTACTGACTGACTATCTTACTGATTATTTGAATGCCTCTAAATATCATGTGGAGTTGATGGGTCAAAATCCCAACTAACTTCGACTTACTAAACATAAAGAAGTACTAAAATAACTGAGATAAACATATCATATCCTCGATTGATGAAGACTCACCACTACTACTGCTGAGTAACACTGAGTTGTATATGAATGGTTGGGAAACTGAGCAGCTAAACCTATGTTACAGGACAACATAGTGCAAAGAAAAGTATGCGGTCAATACTTTGAATATGCTGGTATATGAGGTGAGGACTGGCTAAAATTCTTAAAATAACTGAGCATGAATGGAAAAACATGTAATGTATGGGAATGGAAGACCAAGCATAAACATAATACAAAAATATTCTGAAATCTGAAAGACTAGAATCTGTATAACTGAATGACTAAAAAATATACACTTGGTTAAGCAAACCTGAACTAGGATATACTGTAATACTGACTAAAACTGTAGGAGGTATCATGTAACCGACATACACCAATCTAAGCTAATTGGGGTCTAAACCTATAACCCTAGTTAAAATGATGTCAGTACCGAGCCATACGTACTAATACATAGCTAATCATGTGTATCCATAAGGATGATGTCCCAAAGGACTAGGGAGTCACCCTCTACTTGCAGGTGCTCTCATGAGGTATGTGTCAACCCTCAACTGGCATAAAGACATCTCAAACCTATGGTGGCTATTTAGTTCTAGAATGTAGGGACTACTAATAAAGATCACACTCTCGACTTACAGTTGAGCCCCTATTCTTGGGTTCGCTCATGTAATACCCTGTACTTCTACCTAGCTTGAAATCGTCCTAAGAATGTTAGAAACTTACCTTGAAAGATAAATCCATTTGTGTACACGTTGAATTTTTTAATATTTTCACTTTTTATCATGTTAGAAATTGAATTAGCTTTCAAATGGTATCAATTTTGTCCAAATATGGCATCCGAGTAAAACGTTATGGACGTTTTACTCAGAGCTGTCAGAATTACCCAGGTGCGGCGGCCAGGTTGATGTAACATTGATCTAGTAATGGACCATTGCCTAGACCATCGTAGTCAAGGCAGTGAGTCAACCTTCTTGATAAGGTGCAATAGACAGGTTGACAGACCATCAAAGTTGCGACAGACCATCGCCAAAGACATCTTTATAAGGCAGTGAGTCTTTTTATGGGTCCACGTACGACTGTCGAAATGATAGACCATCAATCCAGTGATTTGGATTTTATAAATTTTATGTTGGGTTTGCTTTTTTTCTTGTTGATAATGACAAATTGAATTCTAATCAATGTTTAGTGATAACTCTTAAGTGGAATTAATTATTATAGGTGTAGCTTCATGTGAATCCATGATTAAACCCTTGAATGGTGAAATTAGAATTGAATCATGATGCTTACTTGTTGTGTAATGTTGACTACATATACTATGCTGACCATGTGTTTAATTAAATACCTATGTGAAGAAAAAGTGCCCTACTAGTATTATAATTTGAAATACCCATTCATGTACAAGTTCATGCATGTCAAGTGTTTGATGAAATATCTTAGTCAATGAATTATGGATATATGTGTGGCCTTTGTGGTGCTTTAGAACTTGCACTTTATCAATTCTCCAACTTATTATATTATAGACTGTTGATGTTATCATGTATTCAAGAAAGTTATGCTTTGTCAGTTTCCTTCCATCGAGTCCTGGGGGTACCTGTACCAAAAAAATATAACTGTGTGCCTAGAATCAGTGTCATGTTTTCACGATATCTTCAGACAAGCCATGATCCATCATATATAGTTAGTCTTATGACTCAGGAAAACTCCTTAATGCCAGTAATCTTAGTCTGTTATTAGATCTCAGTAATATTTCATTAGTCAATGGAACTTAGTTAATTCAGTTAATTCAATTTGGTGATCCATGTTTAGTGTCTATTTAGATGGGAGTCAGAATTAGCACCGAGTGAACCCAAGGATGGGAACTCACCTATTATATGTGGGGTGATTCTTTGAAGTACTCCTTGCATTTTAGAACTACGTAGCCAGTGTAGGTTGAGACATCATAGCCTGTTATACGAGGGTAGATGAGATGGCTTAACATTTTATATAAGGGTTCCCACCGTCCATACTAGAGTTACCTGTTATATAATAGTTACTTATAAATTGTCCTTACTAGTGGGGCAGTATTGACACCCTTCCAATTAGGGTCATAGATTGGACCCCAACTCAGCCATAATGGCGTATTAGGGGTATGTCAGTTAGATGAATACTTCCCACAATTTCAGTTACAAAATCAGGATTGTTAGATACAGTCATTCAGACTCAGTAATAGAACTTAGATAGTTCTAGAGAATTCAGGACTACCTGATAAAATCAACTCAAAAGAGTATGGAACTCAGCTAGTTCCATCATATTTAGTACTATCAGATACATTCACTCATGTTATCATTTACATCAGTCATCCAAACACAGTTATCAGTCATGTTAGTTATAAGTAAATTTATGTTATCACGATCTCAGCTATAATTACTATGCATTTATGTATGTATTCTCACGTTCATATTAGTCAGTTAGCCAGTATTATTCATGCATATAAACCCCATGCATTCATCCTACCTCATTTGTATCCAGTATATTCAAACTACTGACATATTTACGCTATGGTGTTTTATACCATAGGTTCAGAGACACGAGCTCCAGAGCATCAATAGATTCTAGATATCAGCAGTCAATTAGCAGTGAGTCCTCATCCTTTGGGGATATGATTATTTCTTTATTATCTATTTAATTAATTTATTAGTTGGAGTTAGTTAGGGACATGTCCCATCAACTCATTATTCAGACAGTTCTGCCAGTTAGAGGCTATTTAGACTATCATGTTCCATTAGTTATTTTAGTTTTTTTTATTATTATTAAAGACCTTACTAGATTTTATATTTTATTTTATATTATGTTACATTTTTGGACCTTATGGCCCTTAAGTTCATATTTCCGCAATTATACAGTATAACATGCAGTATACAGGTACAAATATCAGTTCTGGGTTAGCTTGTGGTCCTTCGGGGTCATAAGAACCGTGTAGCATTCTGGGTACCAGATTTGGGTATTTAAAAACTTGGTATTCGAGCATAAGGTTCAATAGAGTCCTAGGAAGTTTAAAAATCGCATCTAGTAGAGTTTTATACATGGGTGTGTTACACACCACATTTATGTGCAGGAGACAATAAGATGTTTTAGGAAAAGTTTCCCTTCTTTCAGTATTCATGTGGTGATAGTGAGCATAATCTTAAGTCAATCTCTCAGTCTAATCCATTTCTCCCTTTCTTCTACAGAACATTCCTCCAAAAAGAAGAAATGGGAATTATCCATCCCCTCATCCTAGAGATCTTTTAGGTGAACATGTTTCTCATGCAGAGTTCAGAGTTGTATTCAGTACTCTTGATTATTTAGTCATTGGTCAGAATGAACGACCAGCTATCTTTTCGTCCAACCCAATGGCCAATTCAGTTGTATCCAGGATTTGGGACTTCACCCGAATAAATCCTCCATCCTTTTTAGAGTCGAATTTAGACGAAGACCCTTAGGAATTTATTGATAAAGTTCAGAAGGTTACGGAAATCTGGTGTTTACTTCTAGTGTGATGTGTAGCTAGCTACATATCAGTTACAGGATGTTGCTCACACTTGGTTCAAACAGTGGAAGTCAGAGAGGGTTGTAGATGCAGGGCCTATTGAGTTGGAGGAGTTTGCTACTGCATTCTTAGATAGATTCTTTTCCCTAGAGTTGAGAGAAGCTAAAGTTTTCAAATTTATCAATCTCAAGCAAGGCAACATAACGGTGAAAGAGTATTCTCTTAAGTTTACTCAATTAGCCTGACGTGATCCTCATGTGGTTAAAGATAGCAGTGCTAAGATGAGTAAGTTTGTCTCTGGGTTGAATGAAAGTATGGTCAATAAGTGCAGGTCCGTGATGTTGAATAGTGACATGAACATAGCCAGGCTTATGACCCATTCTCAGCAGATAGAATAGATAAATATTAAGATGAGCGAGAAGTAGATTAAGAGAGCAAAGATAGGTAGTTTTAACTTTGCTCAACCCAAATAAGAAGGAGGAAATCGTTCTCTGTCTCATCCTAAGTCAGCAGTTCCAGCTCGTTCTTCATCTAGTGCTCTAACTTCTAAGTTCAGGGATGGTAATAAAGATATAGCGCCAGGCTCTAAGTCTCAGGGAAGTGTTAGCAGTGCCCATACCTATCCTCTTTGCCAGACTAATGGAAAGCACCATCAGGGTATTTACAGAGCTAGTAGTGGTATTTTGTTTAGATATGGCAAGCCAGGCCATAGAGTCAGAGACTATCTTCAAAAAGGTCCTCAGAGTTATCAGAATTATTCCTCAGCTTAGTTCGGTTGCCCAAACCAGCAGGATGCCACCGCTAGCGCTACTAGTGGGCAGCACACAAATTGAATTTATGCTCTTCTATCTCGGCAAGATCAGGAAAATTCTCCTGATATTTTTACTGGTACGTTACAGATCTTACATGTGCATGTTTATGCTTTGATAGATCCACGAGATTCTTTGTCTTTTGTTACTCTCTATATTGCAATTGATTTCAGAGTCAGTCCCAAAATTCTATTAGATCCCTTTTCAGTCTCTACCCAGTGGGTAAAACCATCATAGCCTGATAGGTATACAGGAACTATCCAGTTATAGTATCTCAGAAAGTCACTTCAGAATACTTAGTCTAATTAGCGATGACTGATTTTGATATCACTCTCGGCATGGATTGGCTTTATTCCTACTACGCCATAATCAACTGCAAAAATAGAGTTGTCCAGTTTTAGTTTCTGAATAAACCTATCCTAGAGTGGAGGGGTAGTACTTCAGGTTTTGGAGGTCAGTTTGTTTCCTACCTTTGGGCAAGAAAAATAATATCTAAGTGATATGTCTATCATCTTGTTCGAGTTAAGGACACTAGTTCCAAAACTCCCAATCTTGATTCAGTCCCATCCATGAATGAATATTCAGATGTCTTTCCTAAAGATCATCCAGGTATTTCTCCCAAAAGGGAAATAGATTTCGGTATTGATCTTTTTCCAAATACTCAGCCTATATCTATTTTTCCATATAGAATGGCACCAGAAAAACTCAGAGAATTGAAAGAGCATCAGAAGGATCTCTTAGATAAGGGATTCATCAGACCCAGTGTTTCCCCGTGGGGTGCACCAGTTTTATTCGTGCGCAAGAAAAATAGTTCTCTTAGAATGTGTATTGATTATCGTTATCTCAATAAAGTCACGGTCAAGAATAAGTATCCTCTTCCCAGAATCAATGACTTGTTTGACCAACTTTAGGGTGCCAACTATTTCTCTAAGATAGACCTTAGATTCGGCTATCATCAGCTAATAGTCAGGGATTGTGATATTTCAAAAATAGCCTTGCATATTCGGTATGGTCACATTGAATTCCTAGGGATGTCCTTTGGTCTTACCAATGCCCCAGCAACTTTCATGGACTTGATGAACCGTATGTTAAACCAGTACTTAGACATGTTCATCATAGTCTTCATATATGATATTCTGGTCTATTCTTATAGTAAGCGTGATCATGCAGACCATCTCAAAATTGTACTTTATACTTTTAGAGATCATCAGTTGTTTGCCAAATTTAGTAAGTGTGAATTTTGGCTATGGTCAGTAGCATTCCTTAGACATATCATTTCCGGTGATGGAATTAGAGTAGATCCTCAAAAGACCGAAGAAGTAATAAACTGGCCTCGCCCTGTCTCTCCATCAGATGTTAGGAGTTTCTTTGGTTTGGATGGATAATACAGACGATTTGTTGAGGAATTTTCTTCTATTGCATCCTCTATGTCCAGATTGACTCAGAAAAAAGTCAATTTTCAGATGTCAGATCCTTGTGAGAAGAGTTTTCAAGAGTTCAAGAATCGACTTACCTCAGCCCTAGTCTTAGCTTTTCTAGATGGTTTTGATGGGCTTGTGTTATATTGTGATGCATCTTGAGTAGATTTAGGTTGTTTCCTTATACAGCATGGTAAGGTCAAAACCTACGCCTTTAGACAACTTAAAACCTATGAGAATAATTACCTACTCGTGATCTTGTTAGCAGCCGTAATTTTTGCCTAAAAGATTTGAAGGCATTATCTATACGATGTTCATGTAGATATGTTCACAGATTATAAAAGCCTTCAGTATGTCTTTTCTTATAAATATCTCAATCTTCATCAGAGAAGGTGGTTAGAACTCTTGAAATATTATGACATAAGTGTCCTTTTTCATTCGGGCAAGGGAAACTCCATGGCTGATGCTCTTAGTAGAATATCTATGGGTAGTGTTGCTCATGTTGAGGATAGTAAGAAAAATTTAGCTCAAGAAATCCATCAGATTGCTAGATTAGGTGTTCACTTAGTCGATTCAGAGGAGGGTGACATATGGGTTTATAGTAGTTCAGAATCATTTCTAGTTTTCGAGGTGAAAGAAAATCAAGATAGAGATCTCAGTCTTGTCAAGTTAAAAGAGTCAGTCAATGATCAGAAAGTAAAGATTTTCTCCCAAGGGGGAGAGAGTGTTTTTAGTTGTTAGGATTGTCTGTGTGTTCCAAGTGTAGATTAATTAAGGTAGAAAATTCTTGCAGAAGTGCATTGTGCGCGCTACTCTATTCATCCAAGGGACTCAAAGATGTACCGCAACTTGCGGGAAATCTATTAGTGGAGTGGGATGAAGAAAGATGTTTTAGATTTTGTGGCTAAGTGCTCTACATGTCAGCAAGTTAAGATAGAGCATCAGAATCCTAGTGGGTCCATGTGGTAGTTTAGTATTCCTACTTGGAAGTACGAAGAAGTGAACAAGTACTTTGTGATAGGTTTGCCTCGTACTCATCGCCAGCATGATTCAGTTTGGGTCATTGTAGACAGAATGACAAAATCAGCTTATTTCCTTCAAGTCCATTCCTCTTATTCAGTCGAGGATTATGCTAAACTCTATGCCAGAGAGTTGGTCAGATTGCACAGTGTTCCATTATCCATTATCTCATACAGAGGTGCCCAGTTCACCCCTTATTTCAGGAAAGTGTTCCAAAAGGGTCTTGGTACCCAAGTTCATCTTAGTACAGCCTTTCATCCTCAGACAGATGGTCAATTAGAATGGAAAATTAAGACTTTAGAAGATATGCAAAGGGCGTATGAAATTGATTTCAAGGGTATTTGGGATGACAACTTGCCTTTGATTGAGTTTGCATACAACAACAGCTATCATTCCAATATTCAGATGGCTCTATTCAAAGCTCTCTATGGTAGGAGATATAGATCTCCAATCGGTTGATTCAAAGTTTGTCAGGCCTCAGTTATAAGGCCTAACTTAGTATTCGATGCTTTAGAGAAAGTCCAGTTGATCAGAGAAAGACTTCAGGCTACTCAGAGCCAACAGAAGTCTTATCCAGATGTATGCAGAAAGGATCTCAAGTTTGAGATTGGTGATTATGTCTATCTAAAGATCTCTCCTATGAAGGGAGTGAAGAGATTCCACAAGAAGGGAAAGCTCAGTCCCCGATATGTCTATCCCTTCAAAATTCACAGTTGTTTAGGCAAGTTAGATTATAAGCTCGAATTGCATTCAGATCTAGCCTCAGTTCATCCAGTCTTCCATGTCTCTTTGCTCAAGAAGTGCATAGGTGACCCAGCAGTTGTAGTCCCTCTTCAGAGCATAAATGTTTAGAAAAACTTCTTATGAAGAGATTCCAGTCGAAATTCTTGACTACGAGACTCATAGACTGATGAACAAAGAAGTCTCTCTAGTAAAAATTCTTTGGCAAAATCAGTCCATTAAGGGAGCTACTTGGGAAAGAGATACATACATGTATACCAAGTATCCTCACCTCTTCTCTGCCAACTCAGATCAAGCTCAAGGTAATAGTTCTCCTTAAGCTTTTAGTTTCATGTTCAACTTTCAGTTACAAACTTAGTATTCAGTTCATGTTTAGAATTCCATTATAAACTTGGTATTAAGTCCCATTGCATAGTCAATCATGCATTCATGTATCAATTTAGATATATAATCATGCATCAAATATGCATTCTCATTGTGAGAACTTAGGTTTATCAGAACATCAGTCATGCAATCTTGAATTAGTTATACATGCATCATATATGCATGATCATTATGATATATTCAGTTATTAGTCATGTCAGTCATGAGATTATGTTCTAATTGTTCATATTCAGTATGTACGTCAGTTTATATTCTCCCCTTTTACTTAGTCTCATTCGAGGATGAATGTTCTCAAGGGGGATATATTGTAATACCCTGTACTTCTACCTAGCTTGAAATCATCCCAAGAATGTTAGAAACTTACCTTGAAAGATAAATGCATTTTTGTACATGTGGAATTTTTTAATATTTTCTCTTTGTATCATGTGGAAAATTGAATTATCTTTCCAACAATGCCAATTTCATCCAAATCCGGTATCGGAGTAAAATGTTATGGACGTTTTACTCAGAGCTGTCATAATCGCCTAGGTGCGATAGCAGACGGCCAGGTTGACGACCGTCAATCTAGCGACGGACCGTCACCTAAACTGTCAAAGCCAAGGAAGTGAGTCAACCTTCTTGATAAGGTACGATAAACTATTAAGGGACCGTCGAACTTGAGACGGACCATCGCCCAAGCCATTGCTATAAGGCAATGAGTCTTTTTTTGTGTCCATATACAATGGTCAAAACAACGGACCATCGAGCTAGCAACGAACCATCGCATGAGCCTTCGTAGGTCCTGTTCGGTAAATTTTAAGTCATCTTAAAAGCGTATTTGGGTCTTTTTCAACCCGATTTAACCCCTAATTACTCCCGCCCATAGCTCTTAATTTTATTATTCTTCTACAACAATGAATTAGAATTTCTCTCAAGGATCAATCCCAAGAATAAGAAACCCTAGGTGCTTGATTCCAAGCCAAGAATTCAAGTTTTCCTCCATAGATCTTCAATAAATCACTCACCCAGGTATGCATAGTGTTCATTCGTGGGCTCCTTTCGTCCATGAAGCCCCAGAATCTCTTTTCAAAGTTCAAGTATATGAATTTTACAAATTTCATATTGGGTTTGCTTTTGTTTATGTTGATAATGACCATTTGAATTCTAATCCATGTTTAGTGATAAATCTTGAGTGGAATTAATTATTATAGGTGTAGCTTCATGTGAATCCATGATTAAACCCTTGAATGGTGAAATTAGAATTGAATAATGATGTTTACTTGTTGTGTAATGTTGTCTACTGCAGCTGAATTGAAGAGTCAACAATTACTTATAAGAAATCTGGAGTTGCAATTAGGTAAAATTAAAGGATCGCAGAATACAAGGCCACAAGAAGCATTGCCTAGTGAAACTCAGGCTAATACTAAATAAGTGAATGCGGTGACAACGAGGAGTGGGCTGCAAATGAAGGAGATGGTTAAGGATCAGGATAATCCCGAGATCACTGATGATAGATTACAAGAGAAGGTAGAAGTGGAAGTAACACAAAAAGATGCTAGTGAAGAGATTCGTGTAGAGAAGAAGACTCTCCCCTTGACCTTTCCTCAAGTGAACCTTCCTCTTGTTGACATTCTATAGAGTGTGCTAAAATATGCAAGATACTTAAAGGATATTGTTTCCGATAAGAATCATTTGACTGAATATGCTACAATTTCACTTACTTAGGAGTGCACTTCTAAAATACAAAATAAATTGCCCACAAAATTGAAGGATCCGGGGAGTTTCACATTACAGATTACCCTTGGTCAAACTATTTGTGCATGTGGATTGTGTGACTTGGGGGATAGCATAAATCTCATGCCCATATCATGGTACCGGAAAATGGGTCTTGGAATCCCAAACCCACAACTATTCTGTTACAATTGGAAGACAGGTCACCAGCTAGACCAGATGGTGTTATTGAAGATATACTTACGCAAGTGGGATCTTCGATCTTTCCTGTGGATTTTGTGATTCTTGACTTATAGGTGGATCCAGTTGTTCCATTTATTTTGGGATGACCATTTTGAGCAACAGGGCAGTCACTAATTGATGTGGCAGCTGAAAAAATGACAATGCAAGCACATGATAAAGTAGAGGTGTTTGATATGTACAGAGCGCTGACATTGTCAGCCATATATGAGGAGTTTTCATCATTTTCTATAATTGATCTTATTTTGGATTGGTAATTTCTCTTATCTGATGATCCATTAGAGCGAGCTTTGATGGATTATGATCTTCTTGGGGACTCGAAAGCATTGGAATTGGTCCAGATTATGAATTTGGCAGTAATCAAGACAAATAAAGTGTTGATCAAGCCTTTGAAAAGACCAATTGGTCCACCACCCAGGCCTTCGGTTGAAGAAGCACCTAACTTGGAGCTTAAGGTTCTTCCTCCTCACTTACAATATATTTTTCTTGGTGATCAAGATACCTTGCCTATTATTTTGTCTGCAGGATTATCTGATGTATAGGTATAGAAAATTGTAGCAATTCTTAAAAGAATCAAAGCAATTGGTTGGCAGATGTCTGACATTTTAGGAATCAACCCAGCGTACTGCATGCATAACATTTACATGAAAGAGAGGTAAAGACATAGAGTGTAGCAACAAAGGAGGTTGAATCTTGTGATGAAGGAGGTGGTGCGGAAAGAGGCGATCAAGTGGTATTGTCTACCCAATTTTTGATAGCAAATGGGTGAGTCCGGTGCACTGTGTACCAAAGAAGGAAGACATGACAGTAGTGACAAATGATGATAATGATTTGGTTCCCACACGTACAGTTATCGAATCAAGAATATGTATAGATTATCGGATGTTAAATGAAGCAACTCAGAAAGATCATTATCCAATTGCCTTCATTGACCAAATACTAGATAGATTGGCAGGTCAAGAATATTATTGTTTTCTTTATGGGTACTCTGGCTACAATCAGATAAGCATAGCACCGGAAGATCAAGAGAAGACCACGTTCACTTGTCCATATGGTACGTATGCTTTCAGACACATGCCCTTCGGATTATGCAGTGCTCCTGCTACATTTCAAAGGTGTATGATGACGATATTCTCGGACATGGTGAAGGAATTTGTGGAGGTATTCATGGATGATTTCTCCTTATATGGGAGTTCATTTGAAAAATGTTTGCAAAATCTCAATAGAGTTCTAGCTCGATGTGAAGAAACAAACTTGGTGTTAAATTGGGAAAAATGGAATTTTATGGTTAAATAAGGAATTGTCTTAGGCAATCAAGGGTCATCCAAAAGGGATGGAAGTTGACAAAGCAAAGGTTGAAGAAATTGAAAAGTTGCCTCATCCAGTGACAGTCAAAGGCGTGCGAAGTTTTTTAGGACATGCTTGGTTCTATAGATATTTCATTCAAGATTTCTCAAGATCTCAAGTCCTATGTGCAAATTGTTAGAGAAAGAAGCCAAGTTCGAGTTTGGAGCTGATTCCCATGAAGCTTTTGAAATGCTCAAGAAGAAGTTAACGGAAGCACCTATTTTGATTGCACCAGATTGGGAGTTACCTTTTGAGCTAATGTGTAATGCTAGTGATATTGCAGTTAGAGAAGTGTTTGGTCAAAGAAAAGAGAAGGTATTTTGATCGATTTTTTATTCTAGCAAGGTACTGAATGACGCTCAAGTCAACTACACAGTGACAGATAAAGAGATGTTGGCTATGGTATATGCATTTGATAAGTTTCAATCATACTTAATTGTACCAAGGTCATTGTTCATACAGACCATGCTGCCATTAAGTATCTTGTGAATAAAAAGGATATAAAGCCACGATTAATTAGGTGGATTCTACTACTTCAAGAATTTGATCTTGAGGTGCGTGATAGAAAAGAAGCAGAAAATTAGGTTGTCGATCACTTGTCATGGCTGGAATATAGAGATCATATTGTGGATGACTTTCAGAGTATTAAGGAAGACTTTCCTGATGAGAAGTTGTTATTAGAAGTAGTTGAGTTTTCGTGGTATGCTGACATTTTTAACCTGATAGTTTGTAGGGTGTATCCTCCCGAAATCACCTCACAACAATGGATAAAATTACTCCATAATTCTCGTGCTTACATTTGGGATGAACCATACCTTTTCAAGCAGGGGCCAGATGGAGTGATTCGTAGGTCTATCACAGAGGCTGAATTTGTCAAGGTATTACAAGATTGCCACTCATCTCTATATGGTGGACATTATGGTGGTGAGAGGACTGCGAGGAAAGCATTGCAACTGGGTTTTTTCTGGCCGACTTTTTTTATAGATGCAGTGGTGTTTGTAAAGAGTCGTGATCAATTCCAAAGGTTGGTTACTACAACCAGGTGTCATGAGATGCCCCTGAATAATATTTTAGAAATAGAAGTATTTGATGTTTGGGGGATTGATTTCATTGGCCCCTTCCCACCTTCGAAATGTAATTTGTACATTCTTGTTGCAGTGGACTATGTCTCTATATGGGTGGAAGCTATGGTGAGTCGGACTAATGATGTAAGAGTGGTTCTGAAGTTTGTGAAGAAGATTATATTTTCCAGATTTGGTATGCCAAGAGCAATAATTGGAGATAGAGGTACGCACTTTATCAACAATTAGTTCAAGAATCTTCTTGCTAAATATGGTGTTCGGCACAAGGTGGCCACTGCATACCATCCTCAAATGAGTGGACAAGTGGAGGTATCAAATTGGGAGATTAAGCAAATACTTCAAAAGACCGTGAATAGGTAGAGAAAAGATTGGGCAGAGAAGCTGGATGTTGCACTGTGGGCATATCGAACAGTGTACAAAACGTCCATTGGGACATCTCCATATCTCTTACTGTATGGTAAGGCTTTTCATCTGCCTGTAGAGTTGGAACACCAAGCATATTGGGCTGTGAAAAAGTTGAATTTTGAGATGACTGCTGCAGGAGAAAGAAGGTTATTACAAATGAATGAGCTTGATGAGTTTAGACTCCACGCATATGAAAATTCCAAGATTTACAAGGATAAGACCAAATGATGGCATAACAAGCACATTCAAGTTAGGAAATTTGAACTCGGACAACTTGTATTGTTGTTTAATTCAAGACTTAAGTTGTTTTTGGGTAAATTATGATTGAAATGGTCTGGACCTTTTGAAGTGGTGTGCATGACACCCCATGGAGCTGTGGAGTTATGGAGTAAAGAGAAAACGAAGAAGTTCTTTGTGAATGGATAGCATGTAAAGCATTATTAGGCAGATCATTCGGACAAGCACAAGGAATCTATCACTTTCGATGAGGAGTAATGATGAGCTAAGTCATGCCACGACGTAAACTAAGGAACTATGTGGGAGGAAACCCACACATGTATTGTAATAGGTAGTTTAATTATTAGCTTTTGAAATCAAAAGAAAAGAAAAATACAAAAAATTGAGTCGTTCCATGACCAAAACTAAGATACTATGTGGGAGGCAACCTATTTTTACTTATAATTTTTGTTTCTTTTGTTTGATATTGCAGGGAATTTTAAAGAAAATAAGGAGATTACCATAATTAAGGAAAGCAATCAGGTTTGCAAAATGATTTGAGTAAGTGCGTATTTACTCATGTAAGAAAAAGGGTGAAAATTACATACAGAATCTAAGTTTGATGCACAGTGCGATGCGGAACTGGTGATTTTGACAATTGTCAAATTCCAGTAAGGGTGCGCAAATTCCACCGCAACGCGAAGAAGGGTAATTTACAAATTGTCAATTTCCAGTGTGTGGATGCAAATTATAGCGCGTTGCAGAGGGAAGGTAAATGGCAATGGGACTTATCCAGTAGGTATCCACGATTGTTCTACATCGCGGAGAGGGATTAAAGCGGGCATAAAATTTCATTAACCTAACCCGACCCGTCCCTCTATAAATATAACCTCCTAAACCCTCAACCTTTGTTGACCCTGTACGCCGCCTTTTCACTCCCTCTTACTTAAAACTTCAAGAATTCTTCACTTTCTCTCATTCTTCTCTAAATTGTTGAGGTAAGTTTATATGTATTTATTTATTTATTACCTTTCTTGTCACAATTCGTGAGTAGTGATAGTGTTTATTGTCAATTTTGTTTTCCCTCTTCTACTAGTTGTAACTATTAGCATTACTTCAAATATTTAATTCAATTTGTGACATTTTAGCCTACTTCTCATTACTTTGAATCACTGAGATGCACACTTGAATGATATTTACAGTTCGGATTAGAGGGTAAATAATTTTTCATGCTACTTGAGAGGATGGGGAGTGAAGGGTATTGTAGCTGGAGGTGTAAGGGTAGAATCTTTAAGGAAGTTATGGAAAATTTTGTTCCATTATGAAGAAACCCTTATTGTTTGATGTTGACTGATTGATTAGAATTACAGAATATGTGATACTACAGTCCCTTTTGATAGTCTTTCATTGTCTGATTAGCTGGGTGTCGATTATATGATATTTTATGCTATAAAAATGATGAGGGATGATGTATCCTAAAGAGCAATATGATGTCTTTGAATATGATATTTAGGACTATGCAAAGGGAAGTCTGAGTACCTTTGTTGTTAATGTAGGTGTATGGCTAACAAACTAAGTGTGGGGTGTGAAGGCACACGTAATGCAAGTTTCGTTTGGCTAGTACTAAGTTTAATGTTTTTGCATGGTTTGTTGCATTTTCTTAATCGCAGGCATAATGGAAGAACAATCGAGCAAGGGAAAGAAAAAGGCAGGGCTTTCTACCCCTGCAAGGAAGACAAGCTGATAGGCTGCAGGGCAATTAACTAGAGTTCCTAGGGACCCTCTACTTCAGAAGGGGAAAGTTTGAAAATTTGGTTTCAAGGCTGTATGGAAGGTTGGAAAGCAGTGATATACTAAGCATATTGATGCTAAATATATTCCAAAGGTCTATATTGATTGAGCCAGCTTGATGAGAGAGTGTTCTTTTATGGTCCGACGAATTGAGGCACTTAATATGAATTTCATTTTTCATCAGCCAACAGAGTGCAACCTGTATCTTGTTAGAGAATTTTATGCAAACTGGGACCCCATCCATCCTAAACATTTATTGAAGGTTTGAGGGAAGGTGATTCGATTCACCACTGCTAATAATAAGGAGTTGCTGGGTATCCCGGATACGAACCCAAATTTCTTGCGAAAGTTTACTATTTCTTCTCCTTATGAACACATTAGGCATTTGTTGTGTGGCCAGCGTTCTTCAACTCATTGGACAAGGCATAGAATTACAGGTTTTTATTCTGCTTTCCCCTACCCTCAAATGAATAAGGAAGCAAAAATGTGGGGTAGAATAGTGTATTCATGCTTGATACAAGGCAAGCATATGACTGATGTGACTCGGGATAGGGTGTGTTTGATTTACGCCCTTATATGTGCTGATGTGGAAATTAATATGGGAAGTGTCATTGTTTTCTCTATAAAGAAAGCACGTACCCAAGTGGGTCATAGCTTTGGTTTTGGTGGTTTGGTAACTAGATTTTTAATAAGTATTAGGGTGGATTAAGAGGAGCTTGATTATAAACCTGAGGTGATCTCTCGTCCTCTGGATATCACTACTGCTTGAAGCGCAGCTGGGGCATCTAGTCCAATTTTGATGATTATGGAGCGATAGACACGAACTGATGAGGTGATGGGTAGGTTGTACGGCCTCATGATAATGATGTCGCGGAATGAAGGTAGGCCTACTACACTAGAGGAGCTCCACGTTGTAGAGGTTGATTATCCACTTGGTCATCACGCTAGGACAATGTTGAAGGTTGGCCCATATTTTGTGGAGCTTGTTGATGATGATGTACCCACAGATGAAGAATACAGGTATAGGGATTCCGATATGGAGTCCGATGAGAAGGAGCAATCCGATGATGATGAAGCTGGCGATGATAGCGATGATGGGGATGTGGCTGCGGAGGACATGTCTGCTATCATCCTTTTTGATTGATCAAGAAGTATACTACCACCCTGCCATAAGCTTAATTGGAAGCACTGGGATAATGCTTTATTTTAAGTATGGGGTGGTGGGTTCGTATTCTCTTGCATTTTTTTGTTTTCTGACTGAACAATGTTATTTTTCTATTTTATTTTTTTGTTTTACTGTGTTGGTTTGAAGTATTAGCTATTCGAAACATTGGTTTGTAATAGTTGGTAAATTTTATTTTATGGATTGCAATTTTCCCTCTGTGGCATTTATCGCATATCATTTCAATTGAAAGTATTATGTTATTGTTATTTTTGCCCTTATTGGCAAGATTCAGTTTCAAGTAGTTACGTTTGCTTTTACCCTCTTTAGTAATTACGAATAAACAGTCATAGTTAGTTGCCATCCCTTATGATAGATGGATGACGACCGTCTTAAGGGGATTGGTCATACGAAGTAAAGAAATTTAAGAGAACTTAATCACTATCTTTGAGGAGTGTGTGAAAGAGTTCACCTTTGCAATAACTTAAACTAATTCTAGCAATAGAGTTTTTATTTTAAGTACTGAGGATTCCATCTCTATAAATAAAATTTGGTATGTTGGCTTAATTTTGAATTCAATAAAGAACATGATTGGGAACCTGGTTGATTTTGTACATGCAACATGAGTGTGAGCATTAGTATATATTCTACATGAATAGAAATGACTAGAACTTTCCCGGTATGTTTACAAAGAGAAATAAAGGGTGTTGGGTGCGGAAAGTGATGTAGGCAATTCTTTGATAGCCTTGTTTTTAACTTTAATAGACCTCCCTTGGTGCATAATCTTAGTCAACCCCTTTGAGCCTTAAGCCTATTTCTTTGGTAGCCTGTTATAAAACATTACCCCTTCTTTGTTGAATCGTAATTTGATCTAAATAAGCTCCTGAGCATTTTTAATATAAGACTAAGAGAAGATTAAGAGCAAAAATAAGAAAGGAAGGTAACCATTGATGCCCCAAGGTAGTTTTTATTGATGTTTGATAATGCTGGGTTAAGTGGGAGTTAGCAAATAGAAATGTTACAATAAACCTATTTTGGCCCTAGTCCAGATAGATAATATTCACCTTAATGAAGGCCTATAAGCTTAAGTTAAGGGTGGCTATAATAGGGATGCGTAACAAGAATATGGAAGAGATGACAAATACTCCCAACCTAGTGTGAGAAAATAAAGCTAATTGAAAAAGGTATTGACAAATGAAAATATGGGGAGAAATAGAAGGATAAATTGGTGTTGGAAAACAGATTAAATTGATAATTCTTGTATTTAAATGCTTAGGAGCAATAGTCACTATTCCTGTAAATAGTACCTACCTATCCCTAAGCCTTTATTACAACCTGGAAAAGACCAAGTTGATCCTTTACCTAAACATCTGACTATTAGTGGAGCAGAACACTAAGGGAAAGCTTATGGTTCATTCACTATCATGTACGAATTCTTTGTTGAGAGTGAGCTATTTGATTTGATACTCCCCTATGGTTACATAGTTACTATTGTTAGTGAATATGGGAAAGTTTCCTTGAGTGAGGATGCAAGTGGATGAAAGACAAATTACCTATTCTGTTTCTTTAATTGAGTTTGCCAACATGTTAGAAATTTATTATTGTAGAGAGAAAAATTTGTACTAAAATATTTTTGACAAATTGATGTAAGAATTCATTATTGTAAAGTGTAAGTGCTCATGGACACATAACTTTGAGATTGTGATGAAAACAGGAAGGAATTATGTTTTTGAATTCATGTGTTTGAGGACGTACAATGTTTTAAGTGTGGAGTAGTGATCATGGGCATTTTTATATGCTCAAAGCACCAATATGCACCAAGATTTGAACTTAGTTTAAGAACTTTTGTATGAATTCTTAAGTATAATTCAACTTTTATTTCATCTTGTGCCTAATAGATATGATTAGTATTTTCAGGTGGAAAATCCTAAAGAATTGTGCATAGTTGAATGCAACAAGGATATAGAAGTAGTGAAGGAATGCAAGGGACTAAAATTAAGCTGAAAAAGGGAAGTTAAGAAGAAGAAATCCTCATTTGAAGACACTCTGCATCGTGATGAGCAAGAAAATAGCAATGGTCGAATTCCAGTGAAGGTTCGTGAAACTCCTGCATCACGGAGAAGTTTTGTTTATCAGATTTCATGACCTGAAGGTTTAGCGCATCACGGAGGATGATTATTTCACAAGTGTCCCAATCCAGTGGCTCACCGCAATAATGGCGCGTCGCGGAGAGGGTGCATTTCACAATTGTTGGGGAATACTTGAGCTCCGTGATTTCACAAATTTTAATGGAAAAATAGCAATCTTAGTCATGGTGCGATGCTCCGAGTGGACAAATTGGGAATATTTTAAGTATTTTTGTCCCAACTATAAAAGAAAAAATCCAAGATAATTTCATGGACTTTTGTCAAAGATAGAAGCGGCGAAAAAATCGAAATCTGTCTCTTTTAGGGTTCATAAATATTCCTTTGAATTTCTTTATTTTAAGGATTGATTTGGGTATGATTTGTTACTTATTTTGGATGGTTAATTCAAACATGAGCAGCTAAATACCCCCTTTCTAGGGTTGAGGCTAAGAGCTTAAGTTCAATTTAATATTCTTATTCACAGTTTCCTTTTGGATTATCATATGGGTTGTTCTTAGTTTCTTGAGCTTACTATTTTAATAATTTTCCATCATTAGAATAAATTTATATTTTTATGTGAATCCGGGAGGAGAATCATAGGATAGAACGAAGAAATTAGGGAGGAAGGTTCTTATTCTTTTAAAAAATAAGGGATTTGAATTAGCATCTAGGATAGGGTTATACCTAGAAGCCTTGCTTGGTTAACTTGCAGGAAGACAACATCATGAATATAGAAGATTTGTTGTAATTCTGCGGGATTTGTAGTTACAATATTCAATAGATAGAAGATCTGAGGTCAGGAGACTAAGATAGTGGCATAAACCTTGCGAACCATCAACCCGATAACCAATTATACTGTGAAAATAATTGAAAATTGTATGATTGTTCACTATACCTCAACCCTGGAATCGTCCTCATTATTGATTACAACTGTTGATTACTTTGCTTTAGTCATCATAAATTATTTCTCGTTTAGTGATTTAAATTTTATTTACAAAAGCATATTAATCTTTATACAATCAAACACTTAATACTCAATTGTCTTGAACTAAATATTGAATAAATTTCTAGTTTATTGATCCTCGAGGGAACAATATCTGACTAAATCATTATATTACTTGCACGATTACGTACACTTGTGTGTGCGTAGAGACGCAAAAAATTTTACCTTTTGGTCTATCATGTCCACTACAAACTGTGCATGTTGAGCCATCAACTTCTTAAGCATATTCTCCATATTACTCTTCAAGGGAGTCGTAGGATTATTTTTAATCGGCTGTGAATTTGGTTGCATTGGTCCCTTATACTGATTTGTATTCTATGCCTGATTTCCACCCCGTGAGAAATTAGGGTGGTTCCTCCAATTTGGATTATATATATTGCCAAAATTATTTTGACCCTGAGGATTTGCATTCCCCACGTAGTTGACTGAATCTAGATTAACAAAACATGCCTCTACTCTATGCACACTACTTCCACAAACTTCACACCATGCATATACCTGTTGAACTATATTTGTTGTGGCTGCTGGTTGTGTTGTACCCAATTAGGGTTTCTCTCAAGGATCAACCCCAAAGAACAACAAACCCTAGATGCTTGATTCCAAGCCAACAATTCAAGTTTTCCTCCACATATCTTCAAGAAATCACTCACCCAGGTATGCATAGTGTTCATTCATAGACTTCTTTCATCCATAAAGCCCAAGAATCACTTTACAAAATTCAAGTATATGGATTTTATAAATTTCATGTTGGGTTTGCTTTTGTTTATGTTGATAATGACCAAGTGAACTCTAATCTATGTTTAGTGATAAATCTTACGTGGAATTAATTATTATAGGTTTAGCTTCATGTGAATCCGTGATTAAACCCTTGAATGGTGAAATTAGAATTGAATCATGATGTGAACTTGTTGGGTAATGTTGTCTACATATACTACGCTCACCATGTGTTTGATTAAGTACCTATGTGAAGAAAAATTGCCCTACTAGTATGATATTATGAAATCCCCATTCATGTACAAGTTCATGTATGTCAAGTGTTTGATGAAATATCTTAGACAATGAATTATGGATATATGGGTGGCCTTTATGGTGCTTTACAACTTGTACTTTATGAATTCTCCAACTTATTATATTATGGACTGTTGATGTGATCATGTATTCAAGAAAGTCATTCTTTGTCAGTTTCCTTCTATCGAGTCCAGGGGTTACTTGTACCCAAAAAATATAGCTTTGTGCCAAGAATTAGTGTCATATTTTCACGATATCCTCAGCCAATACATGATTCATAGTATACAATCAGTCTCATGACTCAGGAAAACTCAGTAATCCCAGCAATCTCAGTCCGTTATCAGATCTCAGTAATATTTCGTCAGTCAACAGAACTTAGTTAATTCAGTTTAGTGATCCATGTTCAGTGTCTTTTCATATGGCAGTAGGAATTAGCACCGAGAGAACCCAAGGATAGGAACTCACCGATTATATGAGGTTTTAATTCTTGGAAGCTGTCCTTACATTCCAGAAGTACATAGCCAGCATAGGTCTAGACATCATAGCCTGTTATACGAGGGTAAAAGAGGTGGTTTAACCTGTTATATGAGGGTTCCCATAGTTCTCACTAAAGTTACCTGTTATATGAGGGTTACTCACAGATTATCCTTACCAGTGGAATGGTATTGACACCCTTCCAATTAGGGTTACAGATTAGACCCCAACTCAGCGATAATGGCATATTAAGGGAAAGTTGGTTAGATGACTACTTCCCTTAGTTCTAGTTACAAAATCAGGACTATCAGATATAGTCATTTGGTCTCAGTAATAGAACTCAGATAGTTCTACAGAATTCAGGACTGTCAAATATAGTCAACTCATAATAGTATAGAACTCGGCTAGTTGTATTAGATTCAGGACTGTCAGATACAGTCACTCATGTTATTAGTTACATCAGTCATCTGAACTCAGTTATCCGTCATGTTAGTTATCAGTAAATTTATGTTATCACAATCTCAGCTATAATTACTGTGCATTCATGTATGTATTCTCACGTTCCTATTAGTTAGTTAGCCAGTATTATTCATGCATATAAACCATATTCATTCATCCTACCTCAATTGCATAATAGTATATTCAAAGTACTAACGTATCTACGCTATGGTGTTTTATACCATAGGTTCAGAGACACGAGCTCCAAAGCATCAGTAGATTCCAAATATCAGTATTTAGTTAGCAGTGACTCCTCATCCTTTGAGTTCATAATCGTTTCTTAATTATCTCATTAATTAATTTATTAGTTGGAACTAGTTGGGGACATGTCCCATCAACGCCTTATTCAGACAGTTCAGTCAGTTAGAGGATTTTCAGACTATCATGTTTAGTTAATTATTTTAGTTGTTTTTTTGGGCTTTTCAAACCCCACCCACATGTTATATTTTATCAGAATTATGTTATAGTTTTGGTCCTTATGGACTTTCAGTTCATATTTCCGCAATTATACAGTATAACATGCAGTATACAAGTACAGATATCAGTTATGGGTTACCTTATTGTGCTTTGGCATTGTAAGCATTGTGTAGAATTTTGGGTACCAGATTCAGGGCGTTACAAACTTGGTATTAGAGCCTAAAGTTTAATAATATCCTAGAAAGTCTGAAAGCCGCATCTAGTAGAGTCTCGTACATGGGTGTCTTACGCGCCACATTTATGTGCAGGAGGATATAAGATATTTTAGGAATAGTTTCCCTTCTTTCAGTATTCATGCAATTCCAGTGAGCATAATCTTAAGTCAATCTCTTAGTCTGATCCATTTCTCCCTTTCTTCTACAGAATATGCCTCCTAAAAGAAAAAACGAGAATTAGCCAGCCTCTCAGCCCGAAGATCCTTTGGGTGAACATGTTTCTCATGCACAGTTCAGAGCTACATTCATTACATTTTCTCAGTCAGTTGCTTCTTAGAATGAACGACCAGCTATCATTCCGGCCAACCCAGTGGCCAATTAAGTTGTAGATAAGATTTAGGACTTCACCCGAATGAATCCTCCATCCTTTTTGGGGGCTAAGTCAGATGAGAAACCTCAGGAATTACTTGATCAAGTTTAGAAGGTTATGGATATCATGGGTTTTACTTTTAGTGAGAGTGTGGAGCTAGCTGCATATCAGTTGCAGGATGTTGCTTAAACTTGGTTCAAACAGTGGAAGTCAGAGAAGGATCTAGATACAGGGCCTATTGAGTGGGACGAGTTTGCTACAAAATTATTAGATAGATTCTTTCTCCTAGAGCTGAGAGAAGCTAATGTATCAGAATTTATAAACCTCTGGCAAGGAAATAATATAGTGAAAGAGTTTTCTCTTAAGTTTACTCAATTATCCAGATATGCTCTTTATATGGTTGCAGATAGAAGGGCTAAGATGAGTAAATTTGTCTCTGGGGTGAATGATAGTGTTGTCAATGAGTGAAGGTTCGCGATGTTGATTAGTGACATGAACATAGCCAGTCTTCTGATCCATGCTCAGCAGATAGAAGAGCAAAATATTAAGATGATGGAGAAGTATAAAAAGAGAGCAAGGACAGGCAGTTTCAACTTTGCTCAGCCCAAATCAAAAAGAGAAAACCGTTCTCAGTCTCATCAAAAGTTTGTGGTTCCAGCTCCCTCTTCAGCTAGTGCTCCAACTCCTAAGTTTAGGGATGGTAATAAAGATAGAGTGCCAGGCTCTAATTCTCAGGGAAGTGTTAGCAGTGCCCTCACCTATCCTCTTTGTTAGACTTATGGCAAGCACTATCAAGGTATTTAAAAAGCTGGCAGTAGTATTTCTTTCAAATGTGGAAAGCCAGGCCACAGAGTCAGAGACTATCCTCAGCTAGGTCCTCAAAATTAGTAGAACTGTTCCTCAGCTCATTTTGGTCACCCATACCAACAAGGTGCCACCTCCAGCGCTACTAGTGGGAAACACCCAAATCAACTTTATGCTCACCAGTCTCGGCAAGATCAGGAAAATTCTTCTAATATGTTTACTGGTAGATTACAGATCTTTCATGTACATGTTTACTATTTGCTAGATGTAGGAGCTTCTTTATTTTTTGTTACTCCCTATATAGCAGTCGATTTTGGAGTAAGTCCCAAAAATCTCGCAGGTCCCTTTTCTATCTCTACCCCTGTGGGTAAAACCATCATAGCCCAACGGGTATACAGGAACTGTCTGATTATGGTATCTCAAAAAGTTACTTCAGCAAACTTAGTCAAATTAGAGATGTCTGAATTTGATGTCATTCTCAACATGGATTGGCTTCATTCCTTCTATGCCATAGTCGACTGCAGAAACAGAGTAGTCTAGTTTCAATTTCTGAATGAACCTGTCCTAGAGTAGAGGGGTAGTACTTCAGCTTTCAGAGGTCAGCTTGTTTCTTACCTTTAGAAAAGGAAAATTATATCTAAGGCATGTATCTATCATCTTGTTCGAGTTAAGGACACTAGTTCTGAAACTCCCAGTCTTGATTCAATCCTAGTTGTGAATGAATATTCAGATGTCTTTCCCAAAGATCTTCTAGGAATTCCTCCAGAAAGGGAAATAGACTTCGATATTGATCTTTTTATAGATACTCAGCCTATATCTATTCCGTCATATAGCATGGCACCAGCAAAACTTAGAGAATTGAAGGAGCAGCTGAAGGATCTCTTAGATAAGGGATTTATCAGACCTAGTTTTTCCCCATGGGGTGCACCAGTTTTATTCGTGTGCAAGAAAGATGGTTTTTTCAAAATGTGTATTGATTACCGTCATCTCAATAAAGTCACAGTTATGAATAAGTATCCTCTTCCTAGAATCGATGATTTGTTAGACCAACTTCAAGGTGCCATCTATTTCTCTAAGATAGACCTAAGATCCGGCTATCATCAGCTAAGATTTAGAGAATGTGACATTCCAAAAATAGCCTTCTATACTTCGTATGGTCACTTCGAATTCCTAGTCATATCCTTTGGTGTTACCAATGACCAAGCATCTTCCATGGACTTGATGAACCGTATGCTTAACAAGTAATTGGACATGTTCATCATAGTCTTCATATATGATATTCTGGTCTATTTCGGTAGTGAGCATGATCAGGCAGATCATCTCAGAATCGTACTTTAAACTCTTAGAGATCATCAGCTGAACACCAAATTAAGTAATTGTGAATTTTGGCTAATGTCAGTAGCATTCATTGGCTATATTATTTCTGGTGATGGCATTAAAGTAGATCCTCAAAAAACTGAAGCAGTAAGAAACTGGCCTCACCATGTCTCTCCATCACATATCAGGAGTTTCTTTAGTTTGGCTGGCTATTACAGATAGTTTGTTGAGGGATTTTTTTCTATTGCATCCCCTATATCCAGAACGACTCAGAAGAAAGTCAAGTTTCTGTGGTCAGATCCTTACGAGAAGAGTTTTCAAGAGTTTAAGACTCGAATCACCTCAACCCCAGTCTTAGCTCTTCCAGATGGTTCAGATTGGTTCATGGTGTATTGTGATACATCCAAAGTAGTTTTGGGTTGTGTCCTCATGCAGGATGGTAAGGTCATAGCTTATGCCTCCAGACAGCTTGAACCCCATGAGAAGAATTTTCCTACTCATTATCTTGAGTTAGCAGCCGTAGTTTTTTCCTAAAATATTTAGAGGCATTATCTATACGATTTTCATATAGATGTTTTCACAGATCATAAGAGCCTTCAGTAAGTATTTTCTCAGAAATATATCAATCTTCGTTAGAGAAGGTGGTTAGAACTCTTGAAAGATTATGACATGAGTTTCCTTTATCATCCGGGCAAGGCCAACATCGTGGCTGACGCTCTCCGTAGACTGTCTATGGGTAGTGTTGCTCATGTAGACGACAGTAAGAAGAAGTTAGCTCAGGAAATCCATTAGTTTACCATACTAGGTGTTGGCTTATTAGATTTGGAGGGGGGTGATATATGTGTTCAAAGTAGTTTTGAATCGTCTCTAGTTGCTGAGGTGGAAGAAAAGCAAGATAGAGATCCCAACCTTATCAAGTTAAAAGAGTCAGTCAAGGATCAGAAAGTAGAGGTTTTCTCCCAAGTGTGAGATGGTGTTTTTCCTTATCAAGATCATCTGTGTGTTCCATGTGAGATGACTTAAGGTAGTGAATTCTTGCAGAAGCGCATGGTTTGCACTGCTCTATTTATCCAGGGTCCACAAAGATGTACCGTGACTTGCGGGAAATTGATTGGTGGAGTGGGATGAAGTGAGTTGTTGCAGAGTTTATGGCTAAGTACTCTACATGTCACCAGGTCAAGATAGATCATCAGAAGCCTAGTGGGTTCGTGCAGGAGGTCAGTATTTCTACTTGGAAGTGGGAAGAAGTGAACATGGACTTCGTGATGGGTTTACCTCATACTCATCACCAGCATGTTTCAGTTTGGGTTATTGTAGATAGAATGACCAAATCAGCTCATTTCCTTCCAATCTATGTCGCTTATTCAGCTGAGGATTACATTAAACTCTACATTAGAGAGTTGGTCACATTTCCAGATGGTTCATGATCCATTATCTCAGACAGAGGTACCTAGTACACCTCTTATTTCTTAAAAGCATTCCAAAAGGATCTTGGTACCCAAGTTTATATCATTACAACATTTCATCCTCAGATAAATAGTCAAGCAGAAACGGCCATTCAAATTTTAAAAGATATACTAAGCGAGTGTGCAATTGATTTCAAGGGTAGTTGGGATGACCACTGGACTTTTATTGAGTTTGGATACAACAATAGCTATCATTCCAGTATTTGGATGACTTCATTCAAAGCTCTCTATGGTAGGAGATGAAGATCTCCAATAAGTTGGTTCGAAGCTAGTGAGACCTCAGTTATAGGGCCTGACTTAGTGTTCGATGCTTCAAAGAAAGAACAGTTGATCAATGAATCACTCTGGGTTGCTTAGAGCTAATAGAAGTGTTATGTAGATATACGCAGAAAGGATCTCAATTTCGAGATTGGTGATTATATCTATCTAAAGATCTCTCCCATGAAGGGAGTGAAGAGATTCGGCAAGAAGGGAAAGCTCAATCCCCGGTATGTCGGTCCCTTCAAAATTCTTAGTCATTTAGGCAAGGTAGCTTATGATCTCAAATTGCCTTCATATCTAGCCTCAGTTCATCCAGTCTTCCATGTATCTTTACTCAAGAAGTGCATAGGTGACCCAACAGTTGTAGTCCCTATTTAGAACATAAATGTTCAGAACAACCTCTCTTATGTAGAGATTCCAATCAAAATTCATGACTACCAGACATGCAAACTGAGGAACAAAGAATTACCTCAAGTAAAAGTTCTTTGTAGAAATCAATCCATTGAGGGAGCTACTTGGGAAGTAGAAACAGAAATGCGTACCAAGTATCCTCACCTCTTTTTATCCAACTAAGATCAAGCTCAATGTCATAGTTCTTCTTTAGCTTTTCAAGTTCATGTTCAGCTTTCATTTATAAGCTTAGTATTCAGTTCATGTTTAAAATTACATTATAAACTTGGTATTAAGTACCATTGCATAGTCAGTAATGCACTCATGTATCAGTTCAATTATATAATCATGCATCAGACATGCATTCTCACAGTGAGAACCTTGGTTCATCAGAACACTCAATCATGTAGTCATGAATTAGTTATACATGCATCAGATATGCATGATCAGTATGATATATTCAGTTATCAGTCATGTCAGTCATAAGATGATGTTCAAATTGTTCATGTTCATGATGTACGTTATTTTATATTCTTCTTTCTCACATTGTCTCATTTGAGGACGAATGTTCTCAAGGGGGAGATATTATAATACCCTATACTTCTACCTAGCTGGAAATTATCCCAAAAATGTTAGAAACTTGCCTTGAAAGATAAATACATTTGTGTACCCATGGAATTTGTTAATATTTTCACTTTTTATCATGTGGGAAATTGAATTAGCTTTCCAATGATACCAATTTCATCCAAATCTGATATCGGAGAAAAATTTTATGGATGTTTTACTCAGAGTTGTCAGAATTGCCCAGGTGCGATGGACAGGTTGATAGACCGTCGATATAGTGACGAATCATCACCTAGACCGTCGTAGCCATGGCAGTGAGTCAACCTTCTGGATAAGGTGTGATGTACAGGTCGAGGGACCGTCGAACTTGCGATGGATCATTGCCCAAGCTGTCGCTATAAGGCTGTGAGTCATTTTTGGGTCCACGTACGACGGTCAAAATGACGGACTGTTGAGCTAGCGACAGCCCATCACACAAGCCATTGCACGTCCTATTTAGCAAATTTTAAGTCATTTTAAAAGGATAATTGGGCCTTTTTCCACCCGATTTAACCCCTAATTACACTCGACAATAGCTCATAATTTTATTATTCTTCTATAACAACAAATTAGGGTTTCTCTAAAGGATCAATACCCAAGAACAAGATTCCCTAGGTGCTTGATTTCAAGCCAAGAATTCAAGTTTTCCTCCACAGATCTTCAAGAAATCACTCACCCACATATGCATAGTATTCATTCATTGACTCATTTCATCCATGAAGCCCTAGATTCTCTTTTCAAAGTTCAGGTACATGGATTTTAAAAATTTCATATTGGTTTTGCTTTTTTCATATTGATAATAACCATTGAATTCTAATCCATGTTTAGTGGTAAATCTTTAGTGGAATTAATGATTATAGGTGTAGCTTCGTGTGAATCCATGATTAAACCCTTGAATGGTAAAATTATAATTGTATCATGATGTTTACTTGTTGTGTAATGTTGTCTACATATACTATGCTCACCATGTGTTTGATTAAATACCTATGTGAAGAAAAGGTACCCTACTAGTATGATAATATGAAATACCTATTCATGTACAAGTTCATGCATGTCAAGTGTTTGATGAAATTTCTTAGTCAATGAATTATGGATATATGTTTGGCCTTTGTGGTGCTTTAGAACTTGCGCTTTATGAATTCTCCGACTTATTATATTATGGACTGTTGATGTGATCATGTATTCAAGAATGTCATTCTTTGTCAGTTTCCTTCCATCGAGTCCTGGGAGTACTTGTACCCAAAAAATATAGTTGTATGCCTAGAATCAGTGTCCTATTTTCACTATATCCTCAGCCAAGCCATGATCCATAGTATACAGTCAGCCTCATGACTTAGGAAATCTCAGTATTCTCAGTCCGTTATCAAATCTCAGTAATATTCCATCAGTCAACAAAACTTAGTTAATTCGGTTAATTCAGTTTAGTGATCCATGTTCAGTGTCTATTCAGATGGGAATAGGAATTATCACCGAATAAACCCAAGGATAGGAACTCACCTACTATATGAGGGTGTGATTCTTGGAAGCAGTCCTTGCATTCCAGAACTACGTAGCAAGCGTAGGTTGAGACATGATAACCTTTTTTTTTAGGGTACATAAGGTGGCTTAACCTGTTATATGAAGGTTTCCACTATTCTCCCTAGAGTTACCTGTTATATGAGGGTTACTCACAGATTGTCCTTACTAGTGGTGCAGTATTGACACCCTTCTAATTGGGGTTACAGATTGGACCCCAACTCAGCCATAATGGTGTATTAGGGGAAAGTCTTTTAGATGACTACTTCCCATAGTTTCAGTTACAAAATCAAGACTGTCAGATATAATTATTCAGTCTTAGTAATAGAACTTAGATAGTTCTACAGATTTCAAGATTGCCAGATACAGTCAACTCAGAACAGTACGGAACTCAGCTAGTTCCATCAGATTCAGAATTGTCAGATATAGTCACTCATGTTATCAGTTACATCAGTCATCCAAACTCAGTTATCAGTCATGTTAGTTATCAGTAAATTTATGTTATCACAAAATCAGTTGTAGTTACTATACATTCATGTATGTATTCTTATATTCATATTAGTCAGTTAGCCAGTATGATTCACATATGAATCCCATGCATTCATCCTACCTCATATGCATACCAGTACATTCAAATTACTGACGCATTTGTGTTATGGTGTTTTATACCATAGGTTCAGAGACACGAGCTCCAGAGCAGCAGTAGATTCCATATATCAGCAGTCAGTTAGCAGTGAGTCCTTATCCTTTTAGGATGTGATCATTTCTTTATTATATTATTAATTAATTTATTAGTTGGAGTTAGTTGGGGACATGTCCCATCAACTCCTTATTCAGAAAGGTCAGTCAGTTAGAGGCTTTTCAGACTATCATGTTCAGTTAGTTATTTTAGTTGTTGTTTTTTTGGGTATTTTATACCCCACACAGATGTTTTATTTTATCAAATATTGTGTTAAATTTTTGGACCTTATGGCCTTTTAGTTCATGTTTACACAATTATATTGTATAACATGCAGTATACAGGTACAGATATCAGTCATAGGTTAGATAGTGGTCCTTCGAGGTCATGAGCACTGTGTAGCATTCTGGGTACTAAATTTAGGGCACTACAGCTCGGTGCTAAATTTTACTCCCAACTAAACTGGCACTTATACTGGAGTGAACTAAATTCAACTGAACATAACAACTGACACTGCTAATCATGATCAAAACAACTTTGTAAATGGTAATATACATAGTTTAACTGAAATAATTACTTGAAGGATCTCAAATCATGTAAAACACATAGGTATCAGGTGTTCATAACTTGCCAGCACTGAGTGATCATAAAATACAACATTAAGGCTTAAAATTATAGTATGAAAACTTGTTTCAAAGTCAAAATATAGATATTTCATCAAACATGTGAGAGTCGTAAACTTAAACATGAGAATGTGTTAAGTATGAGTAAAACCACATAATTACATGGTTAAATTTACAATTCAATATTATAACATAAAATTCACTTGGATATTGACATGAGAAATTGGAATTTGAAGGATGAGATGAATTTTCATGGAACTATACATGGACATGTATTGAGTTCAATTACTAAGGAAAGACATGAAATAAATCCATCTTGAACATACAAAAACTCCATAATAAGAAAAAATCCATAATTTTGTTGAAAAGAAAGTTTTTGGGATCTATGGGTAAAAGGGCCCCATGGATGAATTCCCCACTTACCTTAAGCTTATTGATTTGTAAAACAAACCCTATTCTTGATGCTTTCTTGAAGATTCATGAACTTGGAAAAACTAAATGACTCTTGAACTTGAAAACTAGGATTCTTGATTTCTTGGGGAAAAGGATTTGAATTGGTTCTTGGGGAAGGAGGGGGGTTTCTTGAGAGTGATTTTGAGCAGAAGGGACAAATAATACCCCTATAGATGCGCCAAGTCATGTTATGGAAAATTTAGGTTGAGGGGGAAAAGACCCAATTGCCCCTTGATTATTTAAAACAAAAATTAGACCCAATAACATTATCGTGATGCATACTTATCAGGGTTAAAGGAATCCTTTACTGCGTCACGGACAACATCAGGTTGGGACTAGTGCCACGACATAGGTTTATCATGTGACTGGCCATTTTTTTGATCCCAACATGCCCTAAATCTTGTCTAAAAATTTCGAAACTCCCCCGAGATATACTTTTAATCTCCCTAAATATGAATCAACTTAAAACCCAATATTTTGGGGATGGAAAGGCCAAACTAAAAATCTGTTAAGTTTAGGGGTCTTGAAAATGACTAAGTCTCCAACACTTGGTGAACTTTTAAAGCCTTGGACCCCTTAATGATCCAACTAAGAGTTGAATTAAGCTTGGAATTTTATAGGGTATTACAATATCTCTCCCTTGGGAACATTCTTCATCGAATAAGACAGGTTAAACTAAGATAGTAAGATAACTGAGATTGTTTACTGAACATGAATAACTAGGAACATGATTACATAACAGAGTTTGAAGCATGATACTTGAACTAAACTAATTTCGAGAATGCAGGAAATGACATGAGAATGGTTGCATAGCTGAACTGAGAACAAAAAAGAGTCAATCTAAGGAAAATCATTAACTCAAGATAAATCTATGCTTGCGGTAAAAATATGAGGGCACTTGGTTCGCATATCTACTTCTGCTTCCCGAGTACCTCTCTCAACAAACTGATTCTGCCATAGAACTTTGACCAAGGGAATATTTTGGTTCCTTAAAATACGAATCTAAAGATCAAGAATCTTAACTAGGATTTCTTCAAAGAAAAGGCTATCCTGAATGTCCATACTTTCTAAAGGAACAACAACACCTGAATCACTAATACATTTCCTTAACAAAGAAACATGGAACACCAGATATATTAATGCCAAGTCTACAGGTAACCTAAGCTCATAAGCTACCTTTCTAGAATGGCTCAAGATTCTATAAGGGCCAACATAGCGGGGACTGATTTTCCCCTTCTTGCCAAATCTCTTCATTCCCTTCTTAGGCAAAATCTTGAAATAAACCAAATCACTAACCTCAAACTCAAGATTTCTTCTCCTTACATCTGCATAAGATTTCTGACAAAAAAGCCTTCCAAAAGTGAGAGGTAAACTGAGTATCTCTGGCTGAAATGATAGACAACATAATCTCAAGCAACTTCACTAAATCCCTAATATAAATATTGGCATAACTATCACTTGTTTATGAAGTATGAAATGGCAAGAAATGACCTAATAAGGTCATTCTATCCATAATGACCCATATCAAATCATACTGACAACGTATACGAGGCAACCCTATCACAAAATCAAAGTTCACTACATCCTACTTCCAAGTAGGGATGCTAAAATCCTGCAATATACCACTAGGCCTTTGGTGCTCAACTTTAACCTTCTAAAAAGTTGGACACTTAGCCACAAACTCTATAATATCCTTCTTCATACCACTCCACCAATAGATTTCCTACAAATCACGGTACATCTTTGTGGCTCCTTGGTGAATAGAATATCGCGTACTATGTGCTTATGCAAGTATTCATTGTCTCAAATGATCGACACATGGAACACATAACCTGCCCTGACAAAGAATCACACCATCACCCTTTTAGGAGAAAACCTCTACTTTGCTATCTCTAACTACCTCCTTCAGCTTAACCAAACTAAGATCCCTATCTTAATTTTCCTTTACTTTGACAACCAATGATGACTCCAAACTATTTTTAACCCATACACTACCTTCAGTTGAATCAACTAATCAAACCCCTAATCAAGTAAGTTGATGAACCTTACTGAGTATCTTTTTCTTATCTCCCTCAACATGAGCAATACTACCCATAGAAAATATACTAAGGGTATTTGCCTTGCTCGAATGATACAACACACTCATATTATAATCCTTTAATAACTTAAGTTACTTTCTCTAGTGAAGATACAGATCTTTCTACGTGAACGCATATTGTAAGATCTTATGGTTAGTGAACACATCAATATAAACCCCATAAAGATAGTGCATCCAAATTTTCAAGGCAAAAACAACTGCAGCAAAATCCATCGGAACCATCTAGTAAAGTTAAGACTGGGGCAGAAGTGAGTCAAGTCTTCAACTCTTGAAAACTCTTTTCGCAAGTTGTAGGGCCATTTTTTAGTTTAAATTACATAACTAGGAATTAAAAATGACCATATCAAGTCCTAAAAGCTATTTTTCGAATATCACATTCTCTGACTCTAAGCTCATGATAACCGGATCTAAGGACTATTTTAGAGAAATAGCTGGCACACTAAAGTTGGTCGAATAACTCATCAATTTTGGGAAATGAGTACTTAATCTTGATTGTGACTTTGTTCAAATGACGGTAGTCGATGCATATTCTGAAAGGACCATCTTTCTTTTGCACGAAAAAACTAGACTGCCCTATGAAGAAACATTGGGTCTGAGGAAACCCTTATCTAAGAGATCTTTCAAATGCTCCAATTCTTTAAGCTCATTTAGAGCCATTTTGTAGGGTGGAATAAAGGTAGGATGGGTATCTAGAAGGAGGTCTACTCCAAAATCTATTTTCGTTTTAGGAGAAACTCTGGGAAAATCTTAAGAAAACACATCTGGAGATTCTCTTACTACTAAAACTGACTCAAGACTAGGAGCCTAGGAATTTTAGTCGTTAACTCTGACAATATGGTAAGAACACCCTTTAGATATCATCTTTTTGGCTTTAAGATATGAAATAATCTGACCCCTAAGAACTAAAGAACTACCTCTCCATTCTATGACTAGCTTGTTGGGAAACTAAAATTGAATGACTCTATTTCTACAATTAACTGCAGAATATCATGAGTGGAGCCAATCCATGCTAATAATGACATTAAAATCAGTTATATCTAACTCCTGTAGATCAACTGAGGTAATTTTTTAAGATACTAAGATCGAGCAATTTATGTATACCAGTCTGGATATAATAAATTTACCCACAAGGTAGACAATAAGAAAAGCTCTTCTAACATTTTGGGATTGACACCAAAATATATGGCTATGTAAGGGATCACAAAAGAAAGTAAATCTCTAGGTTTAATAAAATATAAACATAAAGATGGAAAACTTGTAACATCCCCATAACCATATCAAGAGAACTTTATCGATCATGCCAAGTCTGGAGAGCATGCAATCTATTATGGAGCTACCCACTGGTTGCACTATAAATGGCACCTTACTAAGTCAAATAATTGGCTGGAGGTAAAGGATGATTGGACTGACCCTGCAGACCAGTCCTTGGGAAATCTGGGACCCTATGGCTGGTTTTCCATAGTCAAAACACATGTCACTTCCAGCCCTACACTCACCTTGATAATTCCTACCACATCTCTAGAAAAGTGGATTGTATAAACCACCATTCACGCTACCCTAGGACTTAGATCCTGGTGCTTTATCCTGACTGTATTGCCTGAACTTAGGAACTAGCGCTCTAGCTGAAGAAAGAGATAGGGATAAAAAAATTTATGGAACTAAGAATGGTTACCACCTTCTGATCTTGGCTGAGAAAAATTAAAACTACCTATTTTGGCCCTTTTATTCTCTCACTCTCTCCTTAGGCTTTTCCTCCTTAATTTTCTGAGCTTAAACCATAAGTCTATATAGGTCCATCTCCTTAATTAACATGGCAGTCTTATACTTCTTAACCACACTATCATCTACACTAGATAAAAACTTACTCATTCTAAACATATTATCCGCTACCATACTAGGAGCATACTTTTCCAACTAGGTGAACTTAAGCGAGTACTCATTCACACTCATACTACCCTACTTTAAATTGATGAACTCTTGAACCTTATATTCCCTCAACTCCAAGGGAAACAATATGTATAAGAATGTTATGGCTCTTCCCATTCTACAGGCCCTACATCAACCCCCCAGTCTTCTTTCCACTGCTTATACTAGGTGTAAGATATATCCTACAACTGATATATAGCCAACTCTACACTCTCACTTGATATGACGCCCATCATATTTATCACTTTCTATAGCATGTCTAGAAACTCCTTCGGATCCTCCTCGAACTTGGATCCAGAAGACAGAGGGGAATTCATATAAGTGAATCCCGAATCTTGATGGCAGCTTTACTTTCCACTAGATTGACTGGGGCAGAAGCTTGTTGGTTATTCTGAGCATCTATGGAGTAGGCTAATGTAGTGAAATCAACCCTAAATACGACATGGGAGACATATTCTATCACGTCCTTAGATAACCCCTTGTTATAACACGGTGCTTAGAGCCACAAGTGATTCCAAGCTAACCCATGAACTACCATACTGCTTGAGAAACTGATTTAAAATATATAAAATAGCTAAGTTTACTTTGCATAAATATAATCATGACATAATCTAGATACATAATACTAATAAGTTTACAACCTGATAAAACTAAAGAAAGAACTAGAATTTATATTTGATGACTCTGAATGACTATCTATGAAGCCTCTACTTGAAACATCTTGGGTTTTGACCCTTATAAAATTTCTTGGAATTCAATTCTTTGATCCCAATATGACTCATAGGTATGAGTCATATGATGGGGTATGAGTGATATGGTCCTATCATATGCTAACCAATGTTAGTTGGTGGGATGGTTTTGGTTACTAGAATAGGTACGACTTAGAGGTATGACACATAGGGATACAGGTTATGGGTATGGATTGTATGTTATGGTTATGACTTGGTTGGATAAGTCATATATCGGATAGTGTTTCATCAATGGGTTGATACTTGGATACGAGTAGTGGGTACTAATCATATAGAAGGGTATGAATCATATGGGTCAATCATATCCCTATGATGGGTTTTTAAGGGATTTAAGTGGGGTTATTTTGGACATTTTCCTAATTACCCTAATTAGGACCCATGAATTCTAATACACTTTGGAGGCTATTTATCCTAGTATTCTATTCATTAACAATTAGAAACTATTCCAAAATACTCTATAATTTTCTCAAGATATTTTACGGCAAGAAGGCTAGGGTTTTATCTTCTGAATTGCTTTAGGGCTTCTCTTAGTAATTTTCTTCCATCAATTCTTTGGTATAAGGCATGACTTTCTTCCCTCATTGTAATTTCAACTAAAGGTATGGCTTATATGATTAATTCAATGGGTTTACTATTTCATGATTATAGTTTTCAACTATTATTTAGGGGTTTTGATATTGAATGCTTGGTTACGGTTTCCTATGGTCTTACTTATGCTTTTATATGCATCAATGGTGAATTTGGACAATTGAATTGCATGGTAATATCTTAATGGTCTTTGGAATTGGTTTTGGTTATATTATGCCCCCAATATATTTTATAAAATACTTATAAAGATATGTTCATTGCATTGACTTCTTGTAATGGAACTTTTTCATGTTTTAAACTTCATAAATGACCAAAGTGGATTTAATATGGTTATTGAAATGGCACCTAAGGTCCCTTAACCTAAATTGTATAGCTATAGATATTACTTATAAGTAAGAAATGGTATGATGATACCACTAATATTGGCCTTGGTTAATAAATGGATAATGGTTTGGTTATTTTGAAATTAGTTTTACTTGGTCATTAATGGTAGGATGTGTAGCTAAGCTGTGGAAGGTGGCGATCTCAAGAGGACTAAAATTAAAAACTCATAGTTACTGATATAAGGGGTCTTAATGATTGTGTGCATGTGTCACATTTTATATTAGGGGATGTACTAGTCATCCCATGGGATATTTCCTAGTCGTGTAGCTACACACACTAGGACCCTTTCAACAGGAGAAGCTAAACCCATATGGCCCATGGATGGTTAGGATAACAAAGTTACACAGCTCAAGTATAAAGGTTTTAAAGGCATTCTAAACCTGGTTCCTTTTCTCGACACTTATATATGTATGAATGTATGCATTATGGATGGTTTTACTTGGTTTTATAACTAGAATCATTTTATCCTTATCCTTTGATTCATGCTAGCGGTCACTCGCTAACCCTATCTATAGGCAATTGTATACCCATGCTATGTAGGAATTAACCATTCTATCCTCTTATTTAGTATGCAAATTTGGTTTTAACATTTGGACTAAAGTGGTGAGCTTCCATTCTTTCATGAGGCATCCTTTCATGTTAAGGATTTACTTAGATACTTTTATTTTTCTTTGGATATTGGTTTTGGCCATGGTTAGGGGTATGTCCTAATAGAATTAGTTTACTTTTTTGGATAGAGGTTGTGTGGTACTTCTAGGGGTTGGTATAGGCGGGATTGGTATTAATGTCAACCTTAGAATTGGAATAAGCTGGGTGGCTTGCATCAACGAACACAATTTCTCATTTTTGCATCAAATTACATTTGGGGATTAATTATCATATTGTGTTTTGGTATACTCTTTGGTTATGGCTGGTTTTATGGCCTATGGTTTGGTTTGGTATGGTTGGGCGGTAGATTTGGTACGATTATACTCGATTAGGTCAACCACGGTTGTGACCCCATCCTAGAGTCTTAATGACAACAATAATGCTATCTTGTTATATAATCAAAATTCATCCCACCTAAGGCTAGGTATAGGTGATTGGGTTGGGTAATAAGGGGCGGTCCCCAGTCCTTGACGGACTTGGGATACCCATTATAACAAGGCTCGGGGTTGAGTTGTGTCAATTGGTATCAGAGCCTAGGTTCATGGTCAACTAGGAAGTCCACTAAGCCATCTCTAGTAGAGTCTCTTTTAGGGGTGTGAAGTGTACTACACTCATAAGAGAGAGGTTGTAAGACATTTAGGAATGTTTAACTTTCTTGGTATTCTATCTTTAAGATTAAGTTCTTAATCCTAGAATCTCCTCTAATCCTTATTTGGTTGTCTTTCAGATCATACCTCCTAGATTTGGAACATGAGGAAATTCTTTCATCCCATTTGGTGATAATGCTAAAGGGGTACGTCCTACGTCTGGAGTACATCTTTGATCTCATGGACCTATTCCTGATGGTGCTATAGTTCTTCTTATTCAGATTATTTCTCCTCAGGTCCCTAGAGCAATATGACAAATACAAAATTTCATCAGTACATCCATATTATTGCCCAATTAGTTATTGTCCAGGCTGAGTGGGCTGCGGATGGTGCTTTGTTTACTGAGGACACAAGGGTTGGTCAATTTATGAAGATGGGTCCTCTAACTTTTACTGGGGTGAAGGTGGAAGAGGATCGACAGGGCTTCTTAGATAAGATGAAAAAATATCTTTTGGGTGATATAGGCTACTTATATTAAGGGGTTAACTTTGTAGCTTATTAACTCAAGGATATTGCTTATCAGTGGTGTGAGGAGTGGATAGGGATTGAGGTGATATGGAAGAGAAAGGGTTATGAGAGGCCTTTTCTAATGCCTTCTCTGATCGGTTCTTTCCTTAAGAGTTGAGGAAAGCTAAGATAGAGGAGTTTGTGAACCTCAAGTCGGGGAGGATGTTAGTAAAGGAATATGCATTGTAGTTTCATAAGCTGTCAAGGTATGCTCCTGATTTGGTGGTTGATATGAGGTCGAGGATGAGGAAGTTCACTTCTGGGTTTAATAGAGATTTGATTTTGGAGAAAAAGACTGCCTTGCTGATTAAAGATATGGGCATCTCAAGGTTGACTATGCATATGCACTAGGTTGAGGATAATAAAAAAAAGTACATGGAGTTTAGGGATATCCAATGAAAGAGGAGTAGGCTATCTGATCAGGGAGGTGCTTACTCTCAAGGTGAAAAAGATGATGGCAAGTGGAAAAAAAGAAGTGGGGGAGTTCTGGCTCTTTTTCTACTAGTGCTCCTAACCAGTCGGGAGACTAGCATCACTAAGGTGGTGATAATTCTCAAGCACAGGTTGCCCAAACTCAACGAGCGAAGGTCAGTCAGTTTTTGTGTGTCCTCCTTATTTATTTTGTAGTCATTCTCATTGGGGCTATTGCGAGGAAGGAAAGGAAATATATTTTAAGTGCGAAAAAGATTCCTATCTCTTCATCATCTGTTCCTATACCTGGCGGGGTGGCATTCTTCTCTTTTACTGCTCCTGGTTCTAGTATTGGTAGGAACAGGTTATATGTTTTGGATTCCCAATAGGAATCTAAAGCATCACATAATGTCACTACTGGTATGTTACATCTTTTCTCTTGTGACATATATTATTTGCTTGATTTGGGGTCCACTCTTTGGTATATGACTCTATATGTGGCTATGTCTTTTGGTTTCAATCCAGAAGTTATCTCGGATACTTTTTCTTTTTCTACCCTGGTAGTTGACTCAGTTATTGCTACGAGAGTCTATAGGGGGTGTGGCATCTATTGGTAGCAAGCAGACCTTAGCGGATTTGTTTGAGTTAGATATGATAGATTTTGGGGTAATTCTGGGTATGAATTTCTTACATTTTTGTTATGCGTTTGTAGATTGTCATACCCTTAGGGTTTTCTTTAAGTTCCCTGGTGAACTGATTATAAAATATGAAGGTAGTTCCTTAACTCCTAGGGTAAGTTTTATTTCTTATCTTAGAGCTCATAAGTTAATATCTAAGGGTTATCTTTATCACTTGGTCTAGGTTAAAGATTCTAAATTGGATAGTCCTTTTTTGTCTTTGGTCTTAGTGGTTAATGAGTTTCCCGAGGTCTTTCTGGATGATCTTCCTGTTGTTCCTCTAGTTATAGAAATAGAGTTTGGTATTGATTTGCATCAAAAAAACTCATCTAATATCTATTTCTCTATATAAAATGGCATTAGTTGAGTTGAGTAAACTCAAGGATCGACTTAAGGATCTTTTAGATTAGGGGTTTATTCATCCTAGTGTTTCTCCATTGGGTGCACCAATGTTGTTTGTCTGCAAGAAGGATGGTTCCCTTTGGATGTGCATTGACTATAGGTAGTTGAACAAGGTGACGGTCAAGAACAAGTAATCTCTCCCAAGAATATATGGTCTGTTTAATTACTTAAAAGGTGTCAAGTTCTTTTCTAAGATAGATCTTTTGTTTGGGTACCATTATCTTAAGATTAGGGAGGTGGATATCCCTAAGATGGCTTTTCGAACATCGTATATGCATTTTGAGTTCTTGGTGATGTCATTTTGATTGACTAACACTCCAGAAGCATTTATGTACTTTATACATAGGGTGTTCAGGCAGTATTTGGATCTCTGCATCATTGTATTTGTTGATGACATTCTGGTTTATTCAAAGAGTGAGGTGGATAATGCTAATCACCTTCGTGTGGTGTTGCAGACCTTAAAGGAACTATAGTTATATGCCAAGTTCTCTAAGTGTAAGTTTTGGTTGAACGTTATGACTTTCTTGGGTCATATTATTCCTAGTGAAGGGATCATAATGGATCTGTAGAATTTTTTTGTAGTGAAGAGGTTACCTAGGCCCACGACTCCATTTGATATTCAGAGCTTCTTAGGTTTAGCCAAGTATTATAGGTGGTTTATGGAAAGTTTTTCTCAGATAGTTGCTCCTTTGAATAAGTTGACTCAGAAAAAGGTTAATTTTTCTTGGTTGGTTGCTTGCGAAGGATGTTTTGAGAAATTGAAGGATAAGTAGACTTCGGTACCAATCCTGACTTTATTGGAAGGCAGTGATGGGTTTGTGGCTTATTATGATGCATCTCGGGTAAGGCTTGGTTGTGTTTTGATAAAGCATGGAAAGGTGATTGCCTATGGTTCCAAGCAGTTGAAGGTACATGAGAGGAATTATCCTACTCATGATTTGGAGTTGATATCAGTTGTGTTTGCTTTGAAAATATGGTGGCATTATTTGTGTAGTGTTCATGTGGATATCTTTTTGAATAACAAGAGTCTTCAATACATATTCACTCAAGAAGAGCTTAATCTCAGGCAAATAAGATGGCTTGACATTCTCAAGGATTATGATATGAGTCTTTACTACCACCCAGGTAACGCTAATATGGTTGTTGATGCTCTTATCAGGTTATCCATCGAAAGTTTGGCTCATGTGGAGGAAGGCAAGCAGGAATTTGTGAAGGATAGTCACCGCTTTACTAATCTTGATATTCGTCTCTTAGACTCTAAAGATGGTAGTGTGATAGTGCAAGATGTGGTTCGATTTAGATGTGATGATGGTACTTTTGTGTTACCAAGGGAGGTTGTGTGTTCCTGATGTCGTTGGGTTGCAACAAAGGGTTTTGTATGAGTTGCATAAGTCATGCTATGTTATTCATCTCGGCTTGACTAAGATGTATCATGATCTTAAGGAGATCTACTAGTGGAATGGCACGAAGAGAGATGTGGCTGATTTTGTGGCCAAGTGTATGGTGTGTCAATAGGTTAAGGTTGAGCACATAATGCTAGGAGGGTTGTATCAAGAAATTAATTTGCCCAATTGGAAGTGGAAAGTGATCAATATGGACTTCACTACCGGTCTTCCTCGGTCTTGGAATTAGTATGATTCGATATGGGTCATTGGGGATAAGATGGCCAAGTCTGCTCATTTCTTGCTAGTGCGGACTACGTTTTCTGTGGAGAATTATGCGAAGCTGTATCTTCAGGAGATTTTGAAGCTGCATGGGGTACCTAACTTAATTATCTTCGATAGTGGTACGCAGTTAACATCTCATTTCTGGCGGTCTTTCTAGCAAAGGTTGGGGACTAGGGTTAATCTGAGTACTATTTTTTACCCATAGTCAGATGGGCAAGCGGAAAGAACAATTCAGACATTGGAGGATATGCTTCGGGCCTGTGTGATTTACAATAGGGGCAATTGGGTTGAGCATCTACCTTTGGTGGATTTTGCTTACAATAATAGCTATTATTCGAGTATTGGTATGGCTTATTCTGAGGCATTATATGGTAGAAGGTGTAGATACACTATTGGTTGGTTTGAGCTATAGGAGACGGGCATGTTTGGTCTAGATTTGGTCTATTACGAGATAGAAAAGGTCAAGGTTATTTGGGATAAGCTTAAATCTGGCCAAGGTCGCCAAAAGTCCTATGAAGATGTTAGGCGTAGAGACTTAGAGTTTGACGTTGGGGATAGGGTGTTCCTCAAGGTGTCTCCCATAAAGGGAGTGGTGCGGTTTGGGGAAAAGGGGATACTCAGTCCTCGATTCATTGGTCCTTATGTGATTTTTTGGAAAGTTGGCAATGTTTCTTATGAGTTGGAGTTTCCATCTGGCTTAAGTTTGGTTTATCTAATCTTGCATATTTCTATGCTGAGGAAGTATCTTGGTGATCCTCCTTCGGTTGCTCCATTGGAAGAATATGGTACTTTGAATTCTCTATCTTATGAAGAGGTCCCGATTGAGATACTAGATAGGCAAGTTCGTAGGTTGCGGACCAAGGATATAGCTTAGGTTAAGGTTCTACGGCAGAACCATAAGGTGGAAGAAGCTACTTGAGAAGTAGAAGAGGACATAAAGTCCAAGTATCTGCATTTGTTTTCTGCTCTTGGGATTCGTGCGGAAGGTCTATGTTCTTGAACACCTCTTTATTTTCTGAGTTTTTTAAAGGAAAGATTTACATCTTTGCATCTTTATTTTCAAACTTTGTTAAAAGGATATTTGATAATGCAAATGACTCTATGTGTGGTTACCCCGACCTTATCCATCATTCGGGGATGAATGTTCCTAGTGAGGGAGAATGAAACATCCTGGGTTTTGACCCTTAGAAAATTTCCTGAAATTCCATTCTCCGGACCCAATATAACTCATGGGTATGAGTCGTATGCTGGAGTACGAGTGGTATGGTCCTGTCGTATGCTAACCAGTGTTAGTGGGTTGGTTTGGTCACTGGAATGAGTATGACTTAGGGGTATGAGTCGTATGGATTGGTACGAGTCCTATGAAGGACTCATATTGTAACGCCCTAAGTCTGTACCCCGAATGCTGCACAGTGCTCATAATCCTGAGGGACCACAAGCTAACCCATGACTGGTACCTGCTGCAATAACTAAATAATAATACTGTATTATGCGGAAATTAGGCAAAAACTTGCCATAAAGTTCAAAACTATAAATAAATACTGAGTACTGAAAACTAAATACTGATACATCTGCCTGAAATACTCTAGTCTAAAAAACCTCTACGGTCTGAACAAAGAGTTGATGGGATAAGACCCCAACTAACTCCGACTACTGAAATACTAGAAAAATAAATCTATCATCGAACAATGAGGACTTACCATTAGTTTGTTGCTGGTGGATAAGGTAGCTAAGTATGATCGGGAGCTCGTGTATCTGAAACTATGATATAAGACATCATAGAGCAAAAGAAAGGTATGCGTCAGTACTTTGAATGTACTGGTATGCTAAGTGAGGTAGGCTGAGATGCATGGGTCCATTTGCATGAACAATACTGACTGAATAACATGAGTATAACTGAATAAGAGTACATGCATGAATATGTAAACTACAACTCTAGTCGTGATAACACTGGATACTGAGTCCTAAATTACTTATTTACTGATATCTGAGTATACTAATACTATATAACTGATAGTTGAATGACTATATTTGACATTCCTAATTCAATGGAACTATACTGAGTTCCATACTGAACTGAGTGACTGTGTCAAACAGTCTTGATTTCTATAGAATTAATTGAGTTATATTCTGAAGACTAAAACTGAGACTATAGGAGGTAATCATCTAACTGACATGCTCCTCTGTGAATATATTAGGGTCCAACCTGTAACCCCAGTTGGAAGGGTGTTAGTACCGTGCCACGGGTAAAGACAACTGTGAGTTAACCCTTTCTGACAGAAAGCTCTTTCATCAACCCCCGCTGGCAGGAAAAATCGTATGAGATGTATAAACCATAGTCTGGCAGGAAAATATCTAAACCTATGCTGGCTACATAATTCTGTAATGCAGGGATTGCTACTAAGGGTCAAACCCTCTGCTGGAAGGAATACCCCCATCCCTAGGTTCATTCGATGCTTAATCCTACTCCCAACTCAATAGACACTGAACTGATTCCTAGTTTATATTAGGCCTAACTGAACTATTACTGTTTATACTGTCTAAGTGAACTGAACCAAGTTCACTAAGTTTTGTTGACTGACGAAATACTACTAAATTTTTTAACTGACTAAATTTACTGAGGTCTGAACTGGATACGGAACTGGACTAAATTGATATTGTGTCTACTAAGTTTTTCCTAAGTCCTATAAATAACTAAGAGTACTACTGATCGTGACATGACTAAGATTATTCTATAACTGATACTGGCTTTAGGTAAGCAGCTAAATTATCGGGTATTAAATACCCCCAGGACAAGATACCATGAAAAGTAAATCATTGCATGACTTTAGTAGCATCATGTTACTAGCTTACTAATAATACATTTACTTAGACATCTTTGGTCAAACACTTGTTATACATGAGCTTGTTCATGATTGATATAACACAATAACATGTTATGCTTGGACTAGTCTAATCACATATGCATTTTGACAAACACTTGGGGAGCATGGGTATTTTACATATCAATAAATATGTTGTAATATCATGGATTCTACATTGAACTTGCAATTCAAGAGTTTGACATGTATTTCACAAAATTCAATTCACGATTAAACTATTTTGCATGAAACTTGGGACAAATCAAGGAATTAGATCATCATTAATATCATAATCATTAATACATTCAAGATCCAACATGAAATCCATGAAATCAATTAACTTGTATTTAGAAAGAGTTTCTTGAACTCCAAGGGTGAAAGGAAACCCTTGGGTGAACACTTCACATACCTTGGTTGCTAAATTCTTGAAGAATGACGGTGAAATCTTAAGCCTTGAGTTTTAAATTTGATCTCCTCGGATTTTTGTTCTTGAGTAAATTCTAAATAGGGATTGAATTTTGCCTCTAAATGGGCTTAATTTCGTGTTTTGAGGGCAGACATAAGATGGGAAAAGACCCAATTACCCCTGAGGATGCGACTTTTTTAATGGCCAAAAATTAATTTAGCGATGCACAGATCAATGCACCATATTATTAGCATCGACGCGATGGACAATGTGCCGCATCGAGTCTGTATCAGTTCACTAGAATTAGCACTGGGGAGCTAGGGAAAATACTCATGACGTGATGGGTGACGCGCTGCATCGCCCATCGCATCGATCCACTGGTTTGAGCTTTCAAAAGTGATCCAAATAAAGTTCAAAAAATCCAAAACTTGTCTGGGAACACCCACTGACATACCTGATCATGATTCAACCTAAAAATCATTACTTTAAAGTTATGAGGGTCATGAAATAGAGTTTCCAACCTATGAAGGCTAAAATAACACTAAGTCTGAATACTTAGCTAAAACTTTCTAAGTTTGGGACCCCTTAACTTGCTTTAAAGGTCTGAGTTAAGCTTAGGTTTTTGCAGGGTCTTACAATATCTCCCCCTTGGGAACATTTATCCTCGAATGAGACTGACTAAGCTGAGAATACTAATAGACTGGATTTAAATACGAGACAAGCTCAACTGTGACATGATTTCATGACTAACATTACTGATATGCTGAAATTTCATACTGAACATGCATATTTGATGCATGAGTACATGGATGGGAGTGTTGATAAGCTGAGTCTCTTACATTGAACATGCATATCGATGCATGAATATCTGACTGAACGGACTCATGAATTTATGAATGGACATGCAATGGTAACTGATACCATGTTTATAAAGAAAATCTGAGCTTGAAACTATGTAAGTTCAAGGGAAAACTGTTACCTTGGGTGAGTCTAAATTTTGAGAAAAGAGGTGAGGATACTTGGTCCGAATATCTGCTTCTGCTTCCCAAGTAGCTCCCTTAATGGGCTGGTTCCGCCAAAGAACTTTGACTAGAGGGACCTCTTTGTTCCTCAGTCTAGGAATTTAGAAATCAAGGATTTAGAATGGAATCTCCTCGTAAGAGAGGTTTTTCTGAACGTCTATATTCCCTACAGGGACTACAACTGTTGGGTCACCTATACATTTCTTTAGCAAGGAGACATGGAACACTGGATGGACTAAAGCTAAATCTGATGGCAACTCAAGCTCGTAAGCTACCTTTTCGAAACGGCTGAGAATTCAATAAGTACCGATATATCGAGGACTGATTTTCCCTTTCTTTCCAAACCTATACACTAATTTCGTAGGAGAAAAATTAAAATACATATAATCACCAATCTCAAACTCGAGATCCTTTCTCTATATATCTGCATATGATTTTTGTTGGCTCTGAGCTATCTTAAGTCTTTCCATGATCAATTGAACCTTTTCTAAGGTGTCAAACACCAAGTCAGGCCCTACCACTGTGGCCTCACCCACTTCAAACCAACAAATGGTAGACCTAGATCTCCTCCCATAGAGCACCTTAAATGGAGACATCTGAATGCTTGAATGATAGCAGTTGTTATATGCGAACTCAATCAAAGGAAAGTTGTCATCCCAACTACCTTTAAATTCTATCGTACACACTCACAGCATATCCTCTAAAGTTTGAATGGTCCTTTCTGTATGACCATCTATCTGAGGGTAGAAAGATGTACTAAGGTGGACTTGGGTACCAATACCCTATTGGAATGCCTTCCATAAATGAGAGGTGAACTGCGTACCTCTATCTGAGATAACAGATAATAGAACTCTGTGTAATCTGGCCAACTCCCTGATATAGAGCTTGCCATTATCCTCGGTTGAATAAGAGGTATAGACTGGTAGGAAATGAGCTGATTTGGTCATCCTATCTATAATGGCCTAAAATGAATCACGTTGACGATGAGTACAAGGCAAACCTGTCATAAAGTCCATGTTCACTTCTTCCTATTTCCAGGTAGGAATATTGAACTCCTGCATGGAGCCACTTGGCTTCTGATACTCAATCTTAACCTACTGAAATGTTAAGAACTTATCCATAAACTCTTCAATGCCTCTCTTCATCCCACTCCACTAATAGATCTCCCGTAAATCATGGTACATCTTAGTGGCCCATAAAAGAGTAGAGTAACATGCACAATGCGCTTCTGCAAGAATCCATTGTCTCAGGTCATCTACACCTGGCATAAATAGACAACCCTGACAACGTAACAGACCATCTCCCCCTTTGGAGAAAACCTCTATCTTTTGATCTTTGACTAATTCTTTAAAGTTAACTAGACTGGGATACCTATCCTGCTTTTCTTTCACTTTGGAAACCAAGGATGATTCTGACAAACTCTGCCCCCATACACTACCTTCTGCTAAATCGACTAAGAAAACACCTACTTTATCAAGATAATGAACTTCCTAAGCAAACTTCTTCCTACCATCATCCAAGTGAGCAATACTACCCTTAGACATCCTACTAAGGGCATCAGCCACTACATTAGCTTTACCCAAAATATGAAGGATGCTCACATCGTAGTCCTTCAACAACTCCAACCACCTTATCTGATAGAGGTTTCGGTATTTTGGAGAGAACACATACTGTAAGATCTTATGGTCAGTGAACACATCGACATTCACACCATAAAAATAGTGCCTCTAAATCTTTAAGGTAAAAACTACTATTGCTAACTCAAGATCATGAGTTGGATAGTTCTTTTTATGGGGTTTTAGCTGTCTAGAGGTGTAGGCTATGACCTTACCTCTCTGCATCAAAACATACCCCAAACCAACCTTGGAAGTATCACAATACACAACAAAGCCATCTGAACCATCTGGTAGGGTCAAAACTGGAGTTGTAGTGAGTTGAGTCTTCAACTCCTGAAAACTCTTCTCACTAGAATCTGACCACGGGAATTTGCACTTCTTTTGAGTCAATCTGGATAGCTGGCCAAGACCAAGAAACTCTTGATATCTGATGGAGAGATGGATCTAGGCTAATTTCTCACTGGTTTATTCTTTTGGGGATCAACTCTAATGCCATCACCGGAAATGATATGGCAAAGAAAAGCTAATAACCTTAGCCAAAATTTGCACTTACTAAATTTGGTGAATAGATAATAGTTTCTGAGAGTGTAATACTATTCTGAGATGTTTTGCATGATCATGTTCACTGCAGTAGTAAACAAGGTTAGCGTCTATAAGGACTATGATGAACATGTCCAAGTACTACTTAAACACATGATTAATCAAGTCCATGAAAGCTTTTGGAGAATTGGTAAGAACAAAGGACATGACTAAGAATTTGAAGTGACCATACCATGTTCGGAAAGCTATTTTTGGGATGTCACATTCCCTGACTCTGAGTTGATAATAGCCTGATCGAAGGTCTATCTTAGAAATGTAACTGGCCCCCTGAAGTTGGTCAAATAAGTCATCGATACTGGGAAATGGATACTTGTTCTTGACCATGACTTTATTTAACTGATGGTAGTCAATTCACAATCTGAGAGAACCATCTTTCTTACGCACGAATGAAACTATTGCGCCCCATGGGGACACACTGGGTCTGATGAATACCTTATCTAGGAGATCCTTCAACTGTTCCTTTAATTCTCTAATTTATATTGGCTCCATTATGTATGGAAGAATAGATATGGGTTGAGTATCTGGAAAAGATCTATTTCAAAGTCGATTTCCATTTTGAGAGAAACTCCGGGAAGATCTTTGGGAAACACGTCTAGGAACTCACATGCTACTGATACTAACTCAAGAGTAGCGGTTTCTGATCTAAAGTCCTGGACTCGAATGATATGGTAGACACATCCCTTATATAAGATTTTCCTTGCCCTAAAGTAGGAAATAAGTTAACCCCTATGTGCTGAAGTACTACCCCTCCACTCTAGGATGGGCTCATTCGAAAACTAAAACTGGACAATTTTGTTTAAGTAGTAGAATATGGCATAGTAGGAATGAAGTCAATCCATGTTGAGAATGACATCACAATTGGTCATCTCTAATTTGACTCAGTCTGTCGAAGTGACTTTCTAAGATACCATAACCAGACAGTTCATGTATACCTACTAGGCTATGATAGATATACCCACTAGGGTAGAGACTAAAAAAGGCTCTGCTAGAATTTTGAGACAGATTCCAAAGTCAACAGCTGTATAGGGAGTTACAAAAGACAAAGAAGCTCCAAGATTTAGCAAGGCATAAACATGCAAATGATAAACTTATAACATAAAAGTCACCATATCAGGAAAAATTTCTTGATCCCATCGGGACTGAAGTTCATAGATTCTATTAGGCGTTGCCCACTGGTGGTACTAAAAGCAACACCCTACTGATTTGGGTGACCGAACAGAGATGAAGGATGGTTATGCTGAATCTGTGAACCCACCTAAGGATACTATCTGACATTGTGGCCTGGCTTACCACACCTGAAGTATACGTTACTTCCTGCTCTGCAGATACCTCGATGGTTTCTGCCATATGTTTAGTAGAGAGGATTTGTTCGGGCGCTACTAACACTACCTTGGGGTTTGGGGCCAGATGCCCTATCTCTATTGCCATCTCTGAATTTCAGCATGGGAGCATTGGTTGAGGATGTAGATGGAATTGAGAATTTCAAGCAAAACTGAGAATGATTCCCATCCTCTTACTTAGGCTAAGCAAAGTTAAAACTACCTATTCTTTCTTTCTTATTCTCCCTCTCCTTCTCCCTATTCTTAGCCTCCTCTATCTATTGAGCATGGACCATGAGCCTAGATATGTCCATCTCCTTAATCAACATTGCAGTCCTACACTCCTTGACCACACTATTAGACACACCAGACACAAACATACTAATCTTAGATCTTCTATCTGCTACCACATGAGGAACGTATCTGGATAATTGAGTAAACTTGAGAGAATAATATTGTACCATCATATTTCACTACTTTAGATTAATAAATTCCAAAACCTTCACTTCTCTCAACTCTAGCGGGAAGAACATATCCAAAAATGCAATAGCAAACTCCTTCCATTCTATGGGCCCTGCATCTGTGGCCCTCTCTGCTTTACATTGTTTGAACCATGAGTGAGCCACATCCTTTAACCGATATGTAGCTAACTCAGAACTCTTACTAGCTGTCACCCCTATAATATCTGTAACCTTCTTTACCTGATTAAAAATTCCTGAGGGTCCTCATCTGTCTTAGACCCAGTAAAAAATAGAGGGTTTATTCGGGTGAAGTCCTAAATCCTGGCTACAACAGTATTGGCTACTGGGTTGCCCAGAATGGAAGTTGGGCATTCATTCTGGGCTACCACAAAATAATCTAGGGTGGTGAAATCTTCTCTAAATTTAGTATGAGAGATGTTCATCTAAGGATCTTCCTTAATGGGCTGAGGTGCTAACTGATTTTTGGTTCTCCTTTCATTTGTATTTTTAGGAGGCATGCTTTGTAAAGAAAAAGAAAAGAACAATTAGGCTGAGAGTTTAACTTGAGCTCATGCTCACTCGTACGACATGAATACTGAAAAAAGGGAAACTTTTCCTAAAGCATCTAATAGCCTCCTATCTATAAGTATGGCACGCTACACACCCATGCGCAAGACTCTACTAAATGCACCTTTCAGACTTTCTAGACTCTGTTGAACCTTAGGCTCTGATACCAAGTTTGTAATGCCTCGAGTCTATACCCCAGATTCTACACTGTGCTCATAATCTTGAGGGACCACAAGCTAACCCATGACTGGTACCTACTGTAATAACTGAATAATAATACTATATTATTCAGAAATTAGTCAGAAACTTTCTATAAAGTTCAAAACTTTAAATAAATACTGACAACTAAATACTGATACATCTGTCTGAAATACACTAATCTGAAAAGCCTCTATTGTCTGAACAAGGAGTTGATGGGATAAGTCCCTAACTAACTCTGACTATTGAAATAATCTGAGTACTAAAATACTGGAATAAATAATCTATCCTTGAACAATAAGAACTCACCACTAGTCTGTTATTGATAGATCAGGATGCTAAGTATGATCAGGAGCCCATGTGTATGAACCTATTATATAAGACATCATAGCATAAAAAAAGGTATGCGTCAGTACTTTAAATATATTGGTATGCTAAGGAAGGTAGGCTGAGATGTATGGGTTCATATTCATGAACAATAATGACTAAATAACATGAGTATAACTAAATGAGAGTACATGCATGAATACGTAAATTGTAACTATGGTCATGATAACACTGGATGTTGAGTTTTAAATTACTGATTTACTATATCTGAGTTTACTGATACTATATAACTGATAGTTGGATTACTGTATCTGACAGTCCTAATTTTGTGAAACTATACTGAGTTTTGTACTAAACTGAATGACTGTGTCTGACAGTCCTAATTTTGGTAGAACTGAATTGAGTTATACTCTAAAGACTGAAATTATAGGAGGCAATCATCTAATTGACATGCCTCTCTTTGAATTGATTGAGGTCCAACCTATAACCCTAGTTGTAAGAGTGTCGGTACTGTGCCATGGGTAATAACAACTGTAAGTTAACCCTCTCTAATAGGAAGCTCTTTCATCAACCTCCACCTGCAAAAAACCTCGTAGATATGTATCAACCCTAGTCTGGCTGGAAAATATCACAACCTATGTTGTCTATGTAGTTCTGTAATATAGGGATTGCATCTAAGGTTCAAACCCTCTGCTGGGAGGAATGCCCTCATCCCTAGGTTTGCTCGGTGCTGAATCCTACTCCCAGCTGAATAAAAACTAAAATGATTCTTAGTTCATACTAGGCTTGATTGAACTGTTACTGATTATACTATCTAACTGAACTGAACTGAGTTCACAAAGTTTCATTGACTAATGGAATACTACTGAATATTATTAACTGACAAAATTTACTAAGGTCTAAACTGGATACTGAATTGGACTAGACTGATACTAAGTCTATTGATTTTTTCCAAAGTTCTTTAACTGACTGAGAGTACTATTGATCATCACATAACTGAGATTATTCTGTAACTAATATTGGCTCTCGGTAAGTAGCTAAATTATCGCGTATTTAATACACCCAGGAATCGATAGCATAAAAAGTAAATCACTGTAGGACTTTAGTAGGACCATGGTACTAGCTTACTAATAATACATTCACTTAAACATCTTTGGTGAAACACTTGCTATACATGAGCTTGTGCATGATTAATATCACACAATAGCATGTTATGCTTGGACTAGTCTAATCACATAAGCATTTTGACAAACACTTGGGGAGCATTGGTATTTCACATATCAATAAACATGTAGTAATATCATCGATTCTACATTCAACTTGCAATTCAAGAGTTTGACATGTAGTTCATAAAATTCAATTCACAATTAAGCTAGTTTGCATAAAACTTGGGACAAATCATAGAATTATATCATCATTAACATCAGAATCATTAATAAATTCAAGATCCAACCTGAAATCCATGAAATCAATTAACTAGTATTTTGAAAGACTTTCTTGAACTTCAATGGTCGAAGAAAACCTTTGGATAAACACATCGCATACCTTGGTTGCTAAATTCTTGAAGAATGATGGTGAAATCTTAAACCTTGAGTTTGAAATTTGATCTCCTAGGGTTTTTATTCATGAGTAAATTCTGAATAGGGAATGAATTTTACCTCTAAAGGGGCTTAATTTCGTATTTTAGGGACAGACATAAGGTGGGAAAAAACCTAATTACTCCTGAGGAAGCGGCTTTTTTAATGACTGAAAATTGACTTAGAGTCGTGTAGAATGATGCGTCACATATTAATATCGATGTGATGGTCAATACGTTGCATCGAGTCCATATTGGTTCACTAAAACTAGCACTGGGATCTGGGAAAATATTCATCGAAGAAATGGGAGATGACGCGCGTCGAGATCGCGTCAATCCACTTTTTTGAGCTTTTAAATATGATCCAAACGAAGTCCAAAAAAATCCTAAACTTTTGTGGAACACCCACTGTCATACCTGATCATGATTCAACCTAAAAATCATTTCTTTAAGCTCGTGAGGGTTGTGAAATTGAGTTTTCAACCTACGAAGGCTAAAATAATACTAAGTCTAAATATGGGTTATGGGTACGGATCATATATTGTGGTTATGACTTGGTTGGATGATTTGTATATTGGACAATATTTGATCCAAATTTTGAGGCTTGGATATGAGTGGTGGGTAACACTCGTATAGAAGGGCACGACTCGTATGGGTCAGTCGTATCCCTGCGATGGGTTTTTAAAGGATTTAAGTAGTGGTATTTTAGATATTTCCCTACTTGCCCTAATTAGGACCCACGAATTCTAATACACTTTGGAGGGTATTTACCCTATTATTCCATTCATTAACACTTTTAAACTATTCCAAAACACTCTATAATTCTTTTAAGAGATTTTGGGGCAAGAAGGCTAGGGTTTCATCTTGCAGATTGCTTTGGGGCTTGTCTTAGTGATTTCATTCCATCAATTCTTTGGAATAAGGCATGATTATCTTCCCTCATTGTAATTTTAACTAAATACATAGTTTATATGATTGATTTCATAGTCTTACTATTTGATGATTATGGCTTTCAACTATTATTTGGGGGGTTTGATATTGAATGCTTTGTTATGGTTTCCTTTGGTTTTACTTATGCTTTTATGTGAATCAATTGTAGATTTTAACCGATGGATTGCATGGTAATGGTTTAATGGTCTTTGGAATTAGTTTTAGTTATATTACGCCCCTAAAGTGTTTGATAAAATTCTTATAAAGATATGTTCATAGCATTGACTTCTTTTAATGGATCTCTTGCATGTTTTAAACTTGATAAAGGATTTATGCATCATTCAAATTTAATGGTTATGCTTGTGGAGAACATGGAAGTATCTCAACTAAATTTAATATAGTTATTTAAAAGGCACCTAAGACCCCCTTAACCTAAATGGTTTGGCTATGGATATTACTTGCAAATAAGGGGTGGTATGACGATACCACTAATATTGTCCTTGGTTAATAAATGGATATTGGTTTGGTTATTTAGAAACTGGATTGGTAATTAATTGCTGGATTTGGAGCTAAGCCATGAAAGGTGGTTGTCTTGGAGGGATTAAAATCAGAAACTCATAGTTGCCAATATGAGGGATCTTGATGACCGTGTGCGTGAGTCACGTTTTATATTGGAGGATATACTAGCCATCCCATGGGATATTCCCTGGTCGTGCAGCTACACGCTCTAGGACCCTATAAAAAAGGGAAGCTTAACCTATATGGCCCGTGGGTGGTTAGGATGGCAAAGCTACACAACCCAGGTATAAAAGTTTTAAAGGTATGCCAAACCCAGTTCCCTTTCTCAGCACTTATATATGTATGGTTGTATGCATTATGGATGGTTTTACTTGGTTTTATAACTGGCATTATTTTATCCTTATCCTAAGATTTATGTTAGCGGTCACTTGCTAACCCCGTCTACTGGTTGTTGTATACCCACTTTATGCAGGAACCAATCGTTCTACTCTTTCAATTTAGCATGCTTATTCGATATTAGCATTTTGACTGAAGTGGTAAGCTTCCATATTTTTTAGGGGCATCATTTCATGATATGGATTAACTTAGATACTTTTCTTTTTCCTTGGATATTAGTTTTGACCATGGTTGAGGGACTGTCCGAATTGGATTTATTTACTCTTTTGGATAGAGTCTTTGTGGTACTTCTGGGGGTTGGTATGGATGGTATTGGTATTGGTGTTGGCCTTGGAATTGGAATAAGCGGGGTGGCTGGCATCATCGAACATGATTTCTCACTGTTTTATTAAATTATATTTTGAGATTGATTATCATATTGTGTTTCAGTATTCTCTTTTGTTATGGCCATAAACATTGATTATCATATTGTGTTTCAGTATTCTCTTTTGTTATGGCCTGGTTTATGGCTTATTGTTTTGTTTGGTATGGTTGGGGAATTGGTGTGGTACAGTTGGACTCAGTTGGGTCGGTAACAGTTGTGACCCTATCCCAGAGTCTTAATGAGAACAATAACGCTATCTTGTTATATACTCAAAATTCAGCCCTCCAAGGCTGAATATAGGTGGTTGGGTTAGGTAACAGGGAGTGGTCCCGGTTTTAGATGGAATTGGTATGCCCATTACAACAATACTCGAGATTAGGTCTTATCACTATTATACTGACTATAGATAGTTGGGATATGCCTCCAACTACCAAAAATTAATACATATGAAAAATCAAAATAAAGTACATGAACTACAACTGACTGGAGTCCCTGAAATAGAAGAACTCATCACCTACTGGTTGGAAGCTGAAAACTGCCTAATTATGATGTGTAGGCTACAACTAGTACCTACATTATGAGACAATGTATCACATAGACATATATGTAGATCAATACTTTTGAATGTACTGAGTAAGCGGGGGCGAATGCAATAAGTAAAACTGAGTAGATACATAATCTTAAAACTGCATGCTAAGTGTAAGTAGACTCACCAAGAGACTAAAATCAACTAAAAGCTGAAGTATCTTAAAACATGAGTAACAAGCATAATCTAATACACTGGCGAGTCACTACACATAGTTTCTTAAATCCTTACTTTTGTAAAATAAGTAGAACTGAAGCTAGGATATAAATCACATGTAAAGCTTAACATGCGATAAAACTGAACTGAAGATCATGTATGGATACTGAGTACAAGAATATGAATATGTAAACCTGAGAATGCAAGACCAAGTAAAACATGTACTGACATAATCTGAATACTGAATAATCTGTAAAAATTTTTGATTTAATAATCGGTAATCTGATTACTTGGTCAAGCAAACCTAAACTGACATAATCTGAGTACTAACTGAAACTTTGGGAGCTATCATGTAATTGACATAAACCATGTGAGAAATAATAGGGTCCAATGTATAACCCATGTTGAGGAGGGTTGTTCTATCCTTGCCATCAGAGTAGAACCTGAACTGACATGATCACTAAACTGAGCCCATATTGGGCAAGGGGAAACACTCCCTGGCGAGGCCCCTAAACCTATGGTGGCATGTAGTTCTGGAATGTAGGGACTGCTACTAACGTCTCATGCCTAACTGACGGTGGAGATTCCATCCCTACGTTCAATCGATGCTAAATCCTACTTCCAACTGAAAGACACTAAAATACTGACTGATGCATGCACTGATAACTGATAAGCTCAAGTCATGGTATTCTGAAAATAACAATGCTTACAAATTCTGAGGTAATTATAAGCAGATAAACTAATAATGCTCAACATGATTATAACCCGCCAGCACTAAATGACCAAAAAATACAATAAGAAATCTTAAAAATAGTAGTATGGAGACATGGTCCATAAACCTAAAATCTAGACATCACACTGAAATGTGAAAAGCTTGAACTTGAACATCGGTATATCTTAAAATATGAGAAAACAACATGATTACATGGCTAAATTTATAATTCGCAATTATAACATGAAACTCACATGAGAAATTGGAATTTTAATCATGAGATAATTCTTAATGAAACTCACTTGGAGATAACATGAGAAATTGGAACATTAATCATGACATAATTTTGTCTTTTCATGGAATCATACACGGACATTTCAGTAGATATACATAATACATGATTTTGAGCATGAAAACATATTAAACTTAAGGGACTAGAAATTTCTTACCAAAGTAATGAATTCAAGATAAGACGTCAAACTTATTGTTGGAAACATGAATAAATACAACTTTGATGATCTTTAGTCCCTTAATCACATGATAATGCTACATTTTCCCACATAAGGATTTGGGGATAATTTTATTTTAAAACATATAAATTTAACTTGAAAATTCATGAATTTTTAGATAAGGTTGAAAGGTTAACCTTATTCAAAATCCCACATACCTTAATTGATGAATTCTTAAAGTTGAATCATTGTGTTCTTGAGATAAAAATTTTTGATTATTGTTCTTGGGAAAATAGAGGGTTCTTACATGAGTTGATTTGAATATGATGGGCAGATAATGCCCTTTTGGGTGATTTAATTCATGCCTTGGACGTTTAGGAATAAGGAGAAAGGATCAAAGTGTCGCTTGATCCCTAAGAAGCTGAAAAAATAGGGAATAATATCTATTTCAAATCTGTTATCATGTTGAGAGATCAACATGTCACGCCTCTTATCTCGTTGAGAGAGAGGCGCCACATCCAAATCGCGGATCCTTAGGGCCTCCAACAAAAAAGGCCATAACTTCTTGCTCGGATATTGGATTAAGGAAAAATTGGTATAGTTGGAAAGATAATTCAATTATATATCATTTGGTAGGTCTTTAACTAAAAAATTCCACATATATAAAAAGTTATACATGTTAAAATTCATCCCTTTTAGAATCAAACACTAAAATTTTGCCGAATCAAAGGCTCTTAGCTCACTTTGCTCTAAGTGACTCATAAGAATATTTTTCACCTCATAAGCACTTCACACACTAGGTTAAAGGTGATTACACATGTATTGAAAGATAAATCATGGGATTAGAGTTTACACACATAAAAACGATAAATTAATTTCTAGCTCAAGAATGTGGGGTGTTACATATTCATTCTGGGTATCTTACTAAATAGGTGGTGGCACAGAATAATCTCTATTCCTTCTTTCATTATTTTTTCTGGGAGGAATTAGAATGGCCCGAGGCTATCCCTAGTCATGACAACAGTTCTTATGGTCATAAGTGACCACAAGTAAACCCATGAATTGGTACCTGATGTGAGCACTGAGTAATATTATAATATAATACATGAGCAGACGATGCACTGATAACGTACTATAAAAATAATAAGTGGTAACTTTACCACTTATTTGCACTAAACATTTATGCACACTACGTTGTTTTGTAGAATTTAATGAGACATAATGGTGATTTAATGCACTAATATCCATATTGTACAGGTGTATAGTTGGTGAGATGAAAAGATATGGATTGGAGATAAAAAGGGATCAAATAAAAGTATAGAAGTGTAGTTGAAGACCTAGAGCTGCGGGCCACAGACCGTTATTGCGGTCAATCAAGATGGTTAGGATATTACAGTTGCGAAGTACAACTGTGGTCGTATTGGCCGCGATCGTGGACATCCTCACGCGATTGAGGCTAAGTGGGAATAATGCCAAGGGAATTTTCGTAAATTTACATGGACAAATCCCAAACCTTATTTAGGAAAAAACCCTTTCTTCTTTGGGCATTACTTACCTCGTAGGCATTTTTAAATTTCGAGAAAGAACCCTATTCAGGAAAGATTGTAACTAAATTGTTAAGAGCTAAATTTTTGGTGTTTTGTGAAGAATTAATGCTTTGGATAATCCTTATGGTATATCTCTCTTTACATTCTTCATGGATAGCAAAGTAATTTAGTCTTTAGATTATGTTAAACTAAAGTGTATTTGTGTGTGGGTGTTGATGGGTTTGCATGATTTTTAGTTGTTGATTATGGATTCCACCATTCCTTGAGCTTATTAGTTGGAATTTATGGGTGAAAACCCCAAATCTCCAAATGGATTTAATGGGTGATAACCCCAAACTCTAGAAACTCTTCATTATCCTTGACAGAGGGATGGAGATGAAGTCATGGGAACTCATAGTATCCTTAAAAGAGGGATATAGGGTGACAAGGAAATGGTGGACAATTAAGCATATGGTTTACTACCTTTTGCAATCTTAGAAATAAGTGTGATTAAAATTTGAATCATGTTAAGGGTATTATCCCAGAAATAGGGATGCTCGATTGAGGTTTTGGGTGATTATGAATTGCACACTCATTAGGTGGTCAAAAGGTCTAATAGGTTAAATCCTTATGGTTTTGTTGAAAGACTAACCATAAAGACCTTCTACCTAGCCTATCTTTTACTTAACAACTAAGTTTCATGTTAAACTCTCAACAACCCATGCACTCCTTACCTTTAGGTAGACATAATTCAAAGATCTTCCCAAATTTTGATTCTAAATCAAAAGTGCTAAATTAGTGTGTTGTTAACCATAAATTGTTAGAAACAAATTTCAACAAAATTCCCCCCTCTTTATTTTACATGTTGTGTTTGTTAGCATTCCGGATAACCTTTTAGTAATTAGAACTCCCATAGGATTTAAAATTTGTAATTCGCATCTTGTGGATTCGACCCCAATGTGAGTTGGGTTATTGACAACGACTGCATCACCCCTCAAACATGGGAGTGATTTGAGAATTATCAAAATGGCATCATTGTCGGGGAGTTGAATATAGATTTTACTTGTGTGGTATGATTCTTACTTGGGTATACCCGGGGTGGTGTAATTTACTTAATTTGTTGTTTTTGAATTTCTATAGGTGATCGAAGTATTAATGGAATGATGAGTGATAATGCGAGCAACATGGACCTCTTTGATAGTCCCTTAGATTATGAGGGACAACTAAATAAAGTGGGCCAAAAATGTGCAATTTGTATCCCACCAACCAATGGGAATGGAGTCTCCCATATGACTAGCGTCATGCTTCATATGTTACAAATAAAAGGGTTGTACGGGGGTCAAGCTTTTGAGGACCCAAATGTCTATTTGAAGAATTTCATGGAAATATATGCCTATTTAACATAGAACACATTACTCAAGAGGTCATCCGGATTCGCCTCTTCCCATTCTCACTAACGGGCGAGGCAATTTTATGCTCCGCACACTTACACTCAGCTCTATTACATCTTGGGAAGATCTTACCATGGTATTTCTTGATAGATACTTCCCACCATCTAAAATACTTCAAAAGAGATACAAAATTATGAATTTTTGGCAAATGAATAGAGAGTCATTGTTTAAAGCTTTGGAAAGGATTAATGGAAAATTTGCCCAATGCATAAATCATGAGATCCTTGAGAAGATGTTTCTCAAGATCTTCTACCATACCCTAGATCCATTAAATAAAATGGTGGTGTATAACGTGGTAGGTGGCTCTATAGTGAAGATGTACCACCATGCGGCCTTTCTATTGATCGAAGAAGTGTTAAAGTAAAATCGATGTTGGTATACCTGAGATACCGAAGCTCCCAAGATCCCTTCTACTACTTCTATAGTTGATAATGAACAAAGAAAGTGGAATGAAGAAAAGGAGGAGAACATGGAAAAATAATGACTCAAAATCTTGACAAATCATGTTATGGGTGCACCCACGATGCAGGTAAACACAGTAGCATCAAAATCTTATTAATATAATGAAGAAGTAAAGAAGTTGGATGAGGAAATCCGATATTTGGCTAACTACTCAGGGGGTTCCTTCCCCGCCTATCAAAGATAAGGTGGGAACCAAGGTTGGATGAACTGTGAGTGGGATAGAGATTGGAGAGATAGAGAGCGAGATTATGATTGTTATGTTTCCCTTCATGATCGAGCTATGACCAAAGATCCAAGTGCCATCAACCCCAATAACTCAAGACCGGGGAAGCGATAGAAAGAATATTGAGTAAAGTGGAAGGTATGGACAAAATGGTCCATGAGTAAAAAGGTGACTTCTATAAACTCTCTCAAACTGTAGTGTCTCACTTCGCCTCTATCGAGCAATTAGAGACCCGAAATGGGAAAATCTCCAAACAGTTAAATGCTAGGCCTAGAGGTGGACTCCCTAGTGACATAATTGCTAATCCAAAATATGATTCTCAAGTCCTAGAAATTTTCACAAAGAGTGTAAAGACACTCAATGAGCCCTTGAAAGGAGACTTTGAATGAGAAAATTCCCAAAGCTAAAGCAAATGAGGGGTTACCCCAAAATAGAGAAAAAAATGATCAGAAAGAGACCAAGGAAAGTGATAAATAAGTGGTTGAGGATAAAAATCCAAAAAGTGAAGCAAGGCCCACAATTCAAGTTCCTCCCTTATTCCCTCAACAATTGCATAAAAAAGAGGGTGACAAATTAAGGAAGTTTATGGAAAAACTTAGCAATCTATCGATAAACATCCTGTTGCTCGAGGCAATCCAAGATGTCCCAGGATATGCTAAGATAATAAAAAAGTTTATATACAAAAATAATCTTGACAAAGGTGACACCATTAAGATAACTCATGGTTGTAGTGCTATCATAGATTGTAAGGTTGCGGAAAAGAAAGTTGACCCTGGAGCATTCACCATTCCTTGCATAATTGGGATACATGAGTTTGCCAAAACTCTATGTGACCTTAGTGTGAGAATTAACTTAATACCTTTTGTCATCTGCAAGAAGATTGGATTAGATGCCCCTACACCGACTTCTATGCGACTCTTAATAGCATACCGGTCTATCAAAAGGCCTGTGAGAATTTTATTTGATGTCTTTGTTAAAGTGGACAAGTTTATACTTTTGGCAGACTTTGTGATATTAGATTGTTAAATGGACAAAGAATTCTCTATCATCTTTATTCACCCTTTCTTGGCCACAAGAAGAGCCATTGTCTATTTAGAGGTGGGGGAAATAAAGTTTAGAGTGCAAGAGGATGAGGTCTCTTTCAAAATTTGCAAGACAAAGAAACAAACTGCAGAACTTTAAGTTGTGTCCATGGTAGATGTTGAGAGTGAGAAGGTGATTGAGGAGGGGCTTGTGGACCCAACTTAAGCATAGAAAAAAGAAGACATCGTTCCACGACGATAACTAAGGCACAATGTGGGAGGCAACCCACAAATGCCACAAAAATGGCTCATATCCTTTTTGTTATGATTTTGTAGCATAGATGTTAGTTTTTGCATTGGATGAGCTTGAAAAATGGGGAAGTGTGCAAAATTTTCATTGAAAACTAAATAGGGAAAATTTTTTTATAAATTAATAAAAGAGTTGAACAGGGAAAAGTAAGGGAGCAGAAATGCTCTTAGTTACTACAATTGCAGTCCCTTGGAGTGATCACGATCACTCGTATGTCTGCAATCGCGATCACCTGACTGCGATTGCAATCACTTTATCCATTTAATCACTAATTTAATACCATTTCCCTCACACTCCCTTTCAAATTTTATTCTCAAATTGGACCAAATTCTAGCCAAGTGTGTGAGCTCTCCAAAAGTATCCTTTTATCCCTCTTGCATCACAAATCTGGTAGGTGTCATGAATCCATGCTTTTATTTTTAAAATAGGACTTAAAATGCATGATTAGTAAATGTCCTAAAGTTTTCATTGTTGTTCTTCCATGTGGTTATACTAAGTAACTGTATGGTGTTGGCTGCTTGAGTGAGGTGTGCACATAAGTAGGGAAATTTTGAGTACCCAAAATATTTGCGAAATGTAGACCAATGGGGTGTGTACACCAAGTGTTTGATACATTTCCTAAATAAACATACAATAATTATTTTTCATTTGGAAAGGGCACATTCGAACACCTTTTGCATTGTTCAATTGGTATTCATGTAAATCCAGATTGTAGAGCATGCTAATGGCATGAAAATTTGGAAGAGTTTTGAACATGAAATGTTGGTACAAAACTAACCTCAGGTATCGCAACCGAGGTGATGATCCATGACTTCGGTAACATGAATGTGGTTAAAATCCATGATCATGACAATGTGAATGCGATCATGGCACATGATCGTCGTAACCGGGGCCAGTTTCCTACCATGCCAAAAATCATTCACTTCCAATTTTTAGTGAAGAACCCATTCTAATAAGCTTTAGTGAACATTATGGCACAATTTGCATGTTAAATTGTCATTGATTGATATCATGTATGCCTAGTGCTTTCAAGACAACCTCATGGACAAGTATGATCATATTCGAGTCATGGCACCTGAGTGCCACATTCACAACTACAGTGATCTTTTAAAGACAAAGATGCTCCTGGAAAGGGGGATTTTCTTGGAGAATATGCCAGAGAAACTACCATCATTTCATTACAATCTTGAAGACATCGGGAGGCGGTGATTTACCTTGAATCCTTTCATTTCAAATGAAGAATGGGTCCATGAATTTTATGCCAATATCAGTGAAGTGTCTTTCTCGGACCCATCTAATGTGACTATTAAGATTCGGGGAAAGCCAGTGAGAGTTGGGGTAGAGAAAATCAATGATGTGTATGGGCTCCAACATGCATACATGGGTGAATTCAAAGAAAAAGGGTATAAATTGGGGAGTTGGTTGGTGCATCAGCTATGTCTCAAAATGAAAGTCTATTGGGCAAAGACTAAAAGCAATATATCCATGAACAACTTCACTTATAAGTCTCTCGGATATGGTTGCACATTATTTGTAGCCGAGTCTCTTCTTGTACCCATATGATAGCAGTCCCGTATCTATGATCTAAAATGATTGCTTACATTCAAGATGGAATCCCTTTGGATGTTGGTCAGCTCATTGTTAATGAAATGGATCATTTCAAGAACCAAGGTGGTATACATCTATTTTTCCCCTTTTTATTACTGAGCTTTGCAGGAAGTAGAGGTTGAAAAGTATGCTAGTGATACATGGGTGTACCCTTGTTCCCCCATCTACCCCTTGAGGATCTGAGGAGAGGGCATCTGGTAAAGGCAATAAGAGAAAGATCGACTTGGGAAAGTTGGTATTGAGCTTAAGTCTTATAGACGACCCACCACCAGATCTCTTGAGGAGATTAGAGTTAATACTACAGCCATTAGGGAGCCTGTCTCTAGCCTGCCCCAAGGACCAGGAGAGCCATCCACCACTCATCATTCATATGTGTAACGGAATAATTATTAGGAGTACAAGAAAAAACAAAAGAAGCATGAAACTACCATTGCTAGGGTCAAGAAAGCCTACTCCCCTTTGGCGGAGTCACACCATGACCTCTAGAGTGTGCATGAAAAGATGATCACAAGGTAAAAGAAGAGGTATGAGTTCTTTATTAAGATATGGAAAGAGGTAAAGGGCATGTAGAAGGTCTTAAAACCCCAAGATCAACTTCCTTCAACTTGGGTGGAGAGTGAAGATGAGTCCCCTGCTGAGTGGTCTAACCTTGAGAAGAATGATAATGATGATGCAGAGTCAAAGAGTGATAGCAGCCCTTGATGTGGTTTCAGACAGCCCCTTATCTCTTTGATTTTTCCTTATTTATGCAGTGGGGACAATGCTACCTTTTTAGTTGGGGGTGTCTCTGTATTCATTTGATTTGGGCTTGTATTATTGATATTCCTACATACTTTTCTACTCTTTTGGATGATTCTTATTTTTATTTGGGTTGTAATATTCGGGCTCTCTGATGGTGCTAACATTTGCATGATTAGTTACTTTTTTCTTAGTTTGTTACTTTATTTTAGTTATCTTTAGCAAGATTTTTCCTATGACAGACTCAGTGACGACATTCTTAAGGAAAAAGCATCGTGATCGGGTTTTTAGCAATGGATTACAGGGAAGTCTAAGTACATGTGGCATCATGGTAATGCAAGGGAATTCTAAGTACCTATGGCATTGATGATTCGGGATCATATTCATACCCATTAGCGAAGTCTGAGTAGCTATATGCATAGTTGGCCCGTATTAGAGCCATAATGTGAGAGAATAGCTTGGGTTGTTTCCATGATTAGAAAATTATATGTGGTTCGGACCCCTCCGTTTGAAAATTGTTACAAAATTTGAGGACATGGACATGAGCAACCTTATAGAAAAACTTTTTCTCTTTTTGTGACTCTGAAATGTGACTTCAAAAAAATAATTGGTACACCATTTTTGTCTCGAGCAGGAGGAAAAATTGAACCCCCTTGACGAGATTCTCATTCCATGTGCGAGAGCTTATTTGTCTACATCTCATGTGTACGTGTACCATCTAGAACTTGCCCCATTAGTCTTTCAAGCCTAAATTTTTATTGTGCTTGGTTGGTAAAAGGATCATAGGCTATCATTTGACATAGGAAGCCCAATTTAGCCTAAAAATCCTACCAATACATAGGAGTTACCCATAGTCACCCTCTTTGAGCCTTTGAACTTTTCTTTGGCAAACACATTATAAGTCGTGACCCTTTTATTTTTCCTCTTTTGAAACCTACCCTCCTTAAACTTAAAAATACAAATTGAGGCTAAAATCCTAAGTTGGGTTGGTGGAAATTGAAAAAGGTATAGTTGGGGCATGAAATCATAAGAAAGTGACAACGAGCTTAAACAAATAAAACAAAATAATTAGAATAAAGAAAAGATCTAAAAAGAAAAAAAGGGATGAGTTATGTTCAAGAAAAGAAAGAAAAGGGGGGGAAATGGGAAAACCAAGAAAGGAAAAGTAGGCACAATAGAGAAAGAAAAGAAGTGGCCTAATAGCAAAGAAATGAAAAGAGTGTGTTGTAGAAGTTCAAGGAGGGTTTATCCTTATTGTCCTAAATTGATATCCTACCCTACCCTAAACCTACATCACAAGCTCAAGAAATTCCTTTGTGATTCCCAACCAAGTGTGGTCATTATAGTGGTAATTGAAAATAGGGGCAAGCCTATGGCATAGTACTTGTTAACATTGAGAATTTCTTAAGAGAGAGAGTTTTGCACTTAAACTCCTTGTTGTATGATTGATGACTTGGTGTGTAAAATTTTCTATCTTGTGAGGAGGCATGTGAACAAGTTGGTGGGTGATTTTTTCATCTTCCGCACAATGAGATAAAAGGGGGTACAATATGGTTCAGTTCAAAAAGAGAGTCATCTCTAAAGTGAGTAGTAGTTGTCGCATGGTTGCTCCTCAAAGTCTATTGTGCCCTCCGTAATTCCATTTTATGTCGAGAGGCATCGTTAAAATCACTTGGACCACGTGTGAAGAGAATTTTGTGGTAGTAATCTAGTTGGAGTCATCATAATCATTAGGTAATAAAATATGGGCATACATGTGAATTTGTCTCATAGTAAAGGGTGGTGTTGCTTGAGGACAAGCAAGATTCTAAGTTGGGGGTGTTGATGAGTGGTGATTTTACCACTCATTTGCACTGAACATTTATGCACACTAACATGTTTTGGGGAATTTAATGAGACATAATGGTTATTTAATGCACTAATATCCATATTATGCAGGTGCATAGTTTGAGAGATGAAAAGATGTGGATTGGAGCTAAAAAGGGATCAAATGAAAGTAGAGAAGTGTAGTTGAAGACCTGGAACAGTCATCGTCCTTAGTTACCGCATTCGCGGGCCATAGGATGTGGTCGCGGTTAGTTAAGATGGTCAGGAGACCACGGTTGTGGAGCACAACTGTAGTCACATTGGTCGCGATAGCGGACATTCTCACACGATCACTGCTAAGCGGGAATAATGCCCAGGGTAGTTTTGTAAATTTAAATGGATGAATCCCAAACCTTATTTTGGCAAAAACTTTTTCTTCTTTGGGCATTGCTTACCTCATACACACTTTTGAATTTTAAGAAAGAACCCTAATTGGGCAAGATTGTAACTCTATTTTGAAGATCTAAATTCCTGGTGTTTTGTGAAGAATTAATGCTTTGGATAATCCTTATGGTATGTATTTATTTACTTTCTTCATAGGTAGCTAAGTAATTTAGTCTTGGGATTATGTTAAACTAAAGTGTATTTGTGTGCGGGTGTTGATGGGTTTACATGATTCTTAGTTCTTGATTATGGAGTCCACCATTGCTTGAGCTTAGTAGTTGGAATTTATGAGTGAAAACCCCAAATCTCCAAATAGGTTTAATGGGTTGAAACCCCTAACTATAGAAGCCCTTGATCATTCTTGAAAGAGGGATGGAAGTGAAGTTATAGGAACTCATAGCATTTTTGAAAGAGGGCTATAGGGTGAAAAGAAAATGGTGGACAATAAAGCCTATGTATTACTACCTTTTTCAATCTTAGAAATAAGTGTGATTGGAATGTGGATCATGTTAAGGTCATCATCCTAGAAATAGGGATACCCGATTGAGGTTTTGGGTGATTATGAATTGCACACTTACTAGGTGCTCAAAAGAGCAAATGGGTGAAATCCTTGTGGTTTTGTTGAAAGACTAACCACAAAGACCTTCATCCTAGCCTATCTTTTACTTAACAATGAATTTTTATGTTAAACTCTCAACAACCCAATCACTCCTTACCTTTAGGTAGACATAATCCTAAGATCTTCCCAAATCTTGATTCTAAATCAAAAGTACTAAATTAGTGTGTTGTTACCACAGATTGTTACAAACAAATTTCAACTAAATTCCCCCCACGTTATTTTATATGTAGTATTTGTTAGCATTCTAGGTAATCTTTTAGTAATTATAACACCTATAGGATTTGAAATTTATAATTCACTCGTTGTGGATTCAACCCCTACGCGAGTTGGGTTTTTGACAACGATTGTCCCACCCCTCAAACTTGGGAATGAGTTGAGCATTATCAAAAACTGAATACTTGAATACAAAGCAAAGAATATTTGAAATATCTAATCAAATACTAGAAACCAAACTGTCTATCTGAAACTATTATTAATAGTAAAATAACCGACTGACTGTCTAACTGATTTTGTGAAAGCCTCTAAACATCATAAGGAGTTTTTGGGAGAAATCCAGAACTAACTCTGACTGACTAAACAGAAAGAAGTATTAAAACAAACATATCATGTCCTCGATGGATGAGGACTCACCACTGTTGTTGCTGAGTAACACTGAGTTATCTAAGAACAATCGAGAAACTGAGTGTTTGAACTTATGTTATAAGACAACATAGCACAAAGAAAAGTATGCGGTCAGTACTTTAAATGTACTGGTATATGAGATAAGGACTGGCTGAAATACATAAAATAACTGAGCATGAATGCATGAACATGTAATATCTTAGAATGTAAGACCAAGTATAAACATGTTAATAAAATGTTCTAAAATTTGAAAGACTGAAATTTATATAACTGAATGATTGAAAATCTGTATGCTTAGTCAAGAAAACCTGAACTGGGATATACTATAATAATGACGGAAATCGTATGAGGTATCATGTAACTGACCTACCCCAATCTGAGCTAATTGGGGTCCAACTTGTAATGCTAGTTGTAAGGGTGTCGGTACCGTGCCATGGGTACTAACACATGGATGATGATGTGGATCCACAAGGTTTATGTCCCGAAGGACTAGGGAGTCACTCCCTACTGGCAGGTTATCTCATAAGATATGTGTCAACCCATAATTATTAGGAAGACATCTCAAACCTACACTGGCTACGTAATTCTACAACTTAGGGACTGCTACTAGAGGTCACACCCTCTACTGGGAGGTGAACCCCTATCCCTAGGTTCACTCGGTACTAAATCGTACTCCCAACTGAACTGACATTGATACTGGACTGAACTAAATTCAACTGAACATAACAACTTACATTGCTCATCAGGATCTTAACAATTGAGTAAATGACAATATTCATGGTTTAACTTAAATCATTACTTGAAAGATTTGAAATCATTTAAAATACATAGGTATTGGATGTTCATAACCCGCCATCACTGAATGATCATAAAATACAGTATTAAGGCTTAAAACTGTATATGAAATCATGGCTCAAAGACTTAAAATATATACATTTCATCAAAAATGTGACAGTCATAAACTTGAATATGAGAATGTGTTGAGTATGAGGAAAACCGCATAATTACATGACCAAATTTACAATTCAATATTATAACATGAAATTCACTTGGATATTGACATTAGAAATTAGAACTTGAATCTTGAGATAACTTGACTTTTCATAGAACCGTGCATGGACATGAATTGAGTTCAATTACGAAGGAAATACATGAAATAAATCCATCTTGAATATACAAAAACTCCATAATAAGAGAAAATCCTTACTTTAGTTGAAAAGAAGGTTTTTGGGCTCCATGGTTGAAAGAGACCCAAGGATGAACACCCCACATACCTTAAGCTTTTTTATTAGAGAAAGAAACCATATTCTTAATGATTTCTTGAAGATTCTTGAACTTGGAAAACTTGGATTCTTGATTTCTTGGGAAAAAGGATTTGAATTAATTCTTGGGGAAGGAGGAGGGTTTCTTGAGAGTGATTTTGAGAAGAAGGGAAAAATAATTCCCCTATCAATGCCCCAAGTCGTGTTATGAATGATTTGGGTTGAGGGAGAAAAGACCCAATTTTCCCTTGATCATTTAAATAAAAAAATTGGACGTAGTAATGTCATCGCGATGCGTCCTTATCGCAGTCGAAGAAATCCTTTACCGCATTGCAAACAACATCAGGTCGGGACTAGTATCGTGACGCGGGCTTATCATGGAGACTAACTATTTTTATGATCCAAACATTCCCCAAACCTCATCCAAAAAAATCCAAAATTCCCTCGAGATATACTTTCAACCTCCCTATATATGAATCAACTTAAAACCCAACATTTAGGGGATGGGAAGGCCAAACTAAAAATCCATAAAGTTTAGGGGTCTTGAAAATGACTAAGTCTCAAACATTAGTGAAACTTTCAAGCATTGGACCCCTTAAGCATGCAACTAAGAGCTGAATCGAGCTTGGAATATTACGGGGTATTACATCTAGGTATCGAGTTCTCATAACCCAGTAGAAATGAAAATACAAATAAATACGATAGTTTTAAAGTAATAACATGACAAAAAATTTCATGACTTAAACTCAAGGGTCCTATAATTTTATCAATATAACAAGTTATAATGATAAGATTACAGAAGAATACTTGAAGTTATGAGAAAAAACTATTTCATGGTTGAATTCAAAAATATCATGGAGGAATCATAGAATTTATACTTTTCATGGAACCCTAAAACAAAAGGAAAATTAAACTTGAGGATTGAGAAATATTAAAACATTGGTAGATCTTTCATAGCTTGATCATATGCTTTAAATTTGGTGTAATATCATGTAAATCATTCCTGGTCATGATAATTGTATGAATTATATTATATGGGCTAAGGAATCATGAATAATAAATAAAACATGCTTATAAGTGAAAATTATATCAAGGGGATTGAATATATGCATAGAATAACAATTGTGTAAAAGCCCTTACTTTATAAAAATCATAAAATTCATGGATAAAAATCATAGCTTAGTCATGAGGATGAAAGGAGATCCTCATTGAATACCCACATACCTGATTACTTTTGATTCTTCAATTGAATTTTTGGGGATTTGGACTTGAAGATGAAAACCCCCAATTTGTTGCTTTGAAGAAGAGAAAATTGCATGTTTTTGTATTATTTTTGGTGTTATGTTTAGAATGAGGGATTTGGGGTTGTTTTGTTTTTTTATTAATCCTTAAAATAGCTTAAACGATGTATTTTTGGGGTTAAAAGAGTAGGGAAAGACCAAAAAATACCCTAAAAATCATCTGGAAATCGTATGGAAGCAGTCCCGACGAGTTTGGCAACAACTCGTACAGTCTAGACATGAGTCATGGCTTAAACCGTAGTCAGAAAGTCAAATTTTTGACCCTAATGCCATGACGACGAGTCCTCTTGTTGACTTGTATGGTCTGACTATGAGTCATCATCAGAGTCATAGTTACTGGCAGCTTTGATAGCGCTTTAGTAATTTGGCTATAACTTTTCACCCCCGATATTGTATTAAGCCAAAAATTGTATCGTTGGATAGGTAATTCAATTATATATCTATTGGTGGGTCTAGAGCTCAGAAATTCTTGTACACCAAAATATATTCTCATTTGAAGATGACAATAGTTATATACTTCACAAAAATTTAATCACTAAGGGATGTTTTGACTTGACCTTAAGCTAGGAGTTATTTTAGGACTTAATATATGTCCAAATCACTTATAAAACTATCAAAATATGATTTTTTTAATGAACTTGAATCATGGTTCTAATAATGGTTTGGATTTTTTGGGAGTCACATAGGTAGTAGCCTCATAGGTAGCAGCCAAAGTCCTGACCTTTTAGGGTTTCAGGTCTGATACCTATATGACAACCTACAAGATCGTAGGTTCAACTTATGTTCTCATAGGTATGTTTTGTGGGTTCAAGCTGAGGGTCTTTAAAATTTCCCAAAAATTCCATCCACCATAGATAAATTTTCGATTTTTAGACTAAATTCGATCACTATATCATGCAACAATCCAATTTCCATAGGTATTTCAAGATTTATTTAAGTTAACTTGTTTCTACTCTACGTTTTAGTACATTTATAGGTTATTTCAAGAATAAACAAGTTATTAATCAAATTTGAACTATGAAAAACTTTATCTTGAGTGAATATTGTACAAGAAGAAGATGAAAGGTGATAATAACCCAACTTCTCCGTGTAATATACAAGAATATGGAATGTGGGGTAAGGTTTGTCTTTTATACTTTTGAATTGGAGATGAAGAATTTGGATCTAAGAGGGAGAGTGTAACTGATGAACTTATGGGTGAAAAGATAGGGTTTTAGGGTTTTTTTATAGCATGGGTTAGCAATCCGTGTTGGGTTATAAAGACTGAACCCATTATTATTATCATTATTTTTTAAGAGAATCTTTCCCCTACCTATGACCCTTTATATGGTTCATAGGTAGTACCTACACCCCCATAGGTAGGGGTCACAGGTAGGCTTCCATCAAGATATAGTAAGTCAATTTCAACTTATGTGAAAGTGAAAATAGGGCAGTCCATGACGCACACTAAAGTTCTCATTAAGTAGAAGATTCAGATAAAATTCAAATACTATTAGAGTTTATTATATATAATCTTATTTTGTATATTCATAAATGACTACTTTCACAATTTGAAATGATAACCTTCTAATCACATCACAATGGTCATAGGTAAGGGTCGAAGGTTGAAGTTCAGAGGCCTAATTTTTTTGTAATTCAGATGACTCAACTTACATGTCATAGGTTGTATATAAGACTCATAAGTATGGTCGTAGATCAACTTACCTATAATTCTTTAAGATTTTGTAATTTTTAATACTTATCAGGGCCATCGCCATGCTTTATATCCTACATAACAAAAACAAACTAAACACTAAAACCTTTGGTTGCCTCCCAAGCAGCTCTTGAATTAATATAGCGACACGGTGTGGTTTTGTTGGGTACTCAGACTTCACCAACAAGCCTATACATTTCCTCCATACAACATGTGATTGAACATCGCGGTATGACTCACACTTTCAACTCCTCCAAGCTTCCTATGTAATGCTTAGCACGATGCCTATTCACCTTGAATGGGGTATCTCCATATCATTTTACATTAATTGCACCATGTATGAATACTCTAACCATTGTGAATGGTCTATACCACCTAGACTTTATCTTGCCTGGAAACAAGGAAAGTCTTGAATTATACAACAAGACCACATATCGAGTTAGAGTACCTTTTTCTCAAATTTCTTATCGTGGTACCACTTCATCTTATACAAGGAAAAACTTTCATAAGCTTGGAGGCTCATCTAACTCAATTATCTTATCCATTCTTAAGTGTGCGGTGTCACTCCACTGAAAATTTATCTTTTTCAATGCCTATACGGCCTTATGCTCAAGTTTGCGTGCAAGTGAGATGCCTTATCGTACACAAACTAATAAAGAGAGGAACCTATGGGAGTTTTATAAGTTGTATGGTAGGCCCAAAGTGCATGATCTACCTTTCTCAACTAATTAGTCTGGTTTGTATTCATAGTCTTCACCAAAATGAACTTGATCTCTCAATTGGATACTTCAACTTACCCACTTGTCTGTAGATGGTAAGGTGTTACCACCTTGAATTTCACTCCATATTTCTAAAGTAGGGCCTTAAATAGAAGATTGCAAAAATGGGACCCACCATTACTAATAATATCTCATGGATTACCATATCGATAGAAAATATTTTTCTTCAAAAAGGCTATGATATTTCAACCTTCATTATTAGGAGGCGCAACTACTTCCTGTCACTTAGACACATAGTTGACTTCCTCCAAGATTTACGTCATGCCATATGAACTAATGAATGGGCCCATGAAATTAGTACCCCTCGTATCAAACAACTCAAGCTCAAGGATAGGCATTATGGGAAACTCATGCTTTCATGAGATATTTACCTGCCTTTGGCATTTGTTACAGACCCAATCATAGTCATATGCATCCTTATATATCATTGGCTAATAGTAACCACATTGAAGGATCCTGTAGGCCGTACGAGTACCTCCACAGTGACCCCTAACTGGAGATGAATGACAGGCCTCCAGAATACTTATCACTCAACTTTAGGAATACACCTCTGAATTACACCATCCACACACATGCAAAATAAGTAAGGTTCATCCCAAAAAAACTTCAATACCATATGCATAAATCATTTTTATTATTGAAACAGCATGTATTCAGGGACAAGGTCACTTGCAAAAGAATTGACAAAGTAAGCAAACCAAGGGATTAAGTCTTATGATGTTGCCAAGACACATTCATCTAGAAAATTATCATCAATATCAATCTCATCCCCTAGTTTAAGAACCTCCTCCTCATCTAGGTGGTATATATGGTATGCAACCTAATTCTCTATAACCGTTCAGTCCTTGACCTCAAAGTCAAACTCTTGCAGCAATAGTACCCATTGAATTAATCTAGGATTAGCATACTTTTCTCCATAAGGTGCCTAATAGTTGCATGATCAATATGCACAATGAATTTGGTACCAATTAAATAGGATCAAAACTTTTCAAAAGAAAACACCACCAAAAGCAGCTCTTATTCAGTAATTGTGCAATTTTTCTATTTCGAGTTGAGTGCTTTGATGGAATAATAAATGGATGATGTATTTTATCACATATTTATCTTAGGATAGATCCTAGGGCCACACTACTGGTGTCATACATCACCTCACATGGAAGAATCCAATCTGGAGACACAATGATAGGAGAAGAAACCAACCTCTCTTTTAGGCACTAAAAGGCCTTGAGACAAACATCATTAAACAGAAACTTCACCTCCTTCACTAATTGTTTGCACACACAATTCATAATCTTAGAGAAGTCCTTGATGAATTGCCTAAAAAAACTTGCATGACCCAAGAAACTCTAAATACTTTACACCTTAAGTTTAGCCCTGTCGACCTCTATCCTCTTCTTCAAAATATTGTGCCTAAGAACTATCCCCTCTTTAACTATGAAGTGCCACTTCTCCTAATTCAGAACCAATTTGCACATCTAATATCTCTGAAGTGTGTTAGATAAGTAAGCATAATAGTCATCAAACAGGTCACCTAAAATAATGAAACCATCCATGAAAACCTTAATAGTAACCTCTACCATATTAGAATGGATAGACATCATACAATGCTAAAAGGAGAAGGGGGCATTTAAAAGACTTAAATACATCCTCTTGAATGCAAACGTACCACATGGACAAGTGAAAGTTGTTTTCTCTTGGTTATCATAGGTAATAGAAATTTGATTATACCCGAATAACCATCAAGAAAATAGTACAATCCTATACCTGAAAGTCAGTCTAACATATCATATAAAAATGGCATAGGAAAGTAATCCTTCTTTTTATAATTATTAAGATTTCGATACTCCATACAAACTCAACATCTAATGACTAGTCTAATAGAACTAACTTGTTCTTCTCATTGGGGACCACAGTAATCCTGCTCTTTTTTGTCACAAACTGAATCGAGATCACCCACTAGTTGTCGGTAATAGGGTAAACCACACCTTCATTGAACCACTTAATGATATCCTTTTTCACCATCTCTTTCTTATATTGATTCGGACAACATTGATACTTAATGCTAGACATCTGATTCTAGCTGAATTTTATGAGTGTAAATTCCAGGTGGAATCTCGATAATATCAATAATAGTCCAATCAATGGATCATCAAAACCTATGGAATACTGAAATAAAGGCATCAACCTATGTATCCATTAAATCTGTAGTAATGATAATCAAAAAGGCATTGTTGTCCTCAAAGAATGCATAATGCAAAGGAGGGGGGGGCCTTCAATTCCAAGACCGATATGTCCTTAATAGATGGATGAGCTGGTAGGGTTTCTTTATTCTTCAAATCAATATCAAACTTCTTTGTTCATAAGAATAAGACCCTTTGCCAACAAGTGCACTCACCATCTCATCATACTTACCAATATTGTTGCTATAAAAATTTGTGATCACAGTCACTAATGCCTCGATACTAAGTATCTCCTCAATAGGTACAATTAATGCACCTTCATCTCTGATGTCTATCATAGACTCTACCCATATATCTTTAGGTTGCCTCATCCGTAGACATATATTGAAAGTGACCTTTTTAATATTAAGCCAAAATTCATTTTTTCCATCTCCTTGTTAACTAATGTCCGACCTGTGGCTAGGAAGGGACTCCCCAAGATGATAGGAATATCAAAATCTACCTCAAAATATATAATCATAAAGTCAGTTGAGAATATAAAAGAAGCTACCTTCACTGACACATCACACAATATACTAACCAGCTTCTTCACAGTATGATCGACAATCAATAGTCTCATAGATGACGGCTTAGGTGACCCCGGCTCTAACTTCTTGTATACAACTAACGGTATGAGATTAATACTATCTCCCAAGTAAGATAATGCTCGTGCAAAAGTTAGGGACCCAATAGTGTAAAGAATAGTGAAAGGACTGAGATCCTTCTTCTTCTCAACCAAAGATCGGGCAGTAATAGCACTGCAGTGGTGCAATTATCGGCGAGCTTAAAACTCACAGTCCAATTCTTAGGCACTAAATCCTTAATGAACTTTGAATATCCCGGAATCTGCTCTAAAGCTTATATAAGATGGATATTCATAAACAATTCCTTCAACATCGACTCGAATTTTTGATATTTTCCCTCTTTTGCTTTCTTCTTCAACCTTTAAGGAAAAGGTAGGGGAGTTCTTCGAATAGGATTTAAGATTGGTTCGACCTCCTTACCCTTTCCTTTATCATTATCAGCTCATTTTCCTACACTCATCGATTTCTACAATGCCTCGCCATCAGTCACCAACTTCTCAGTTTTAGCTTTGGGTGTGTCATCAACATCCACAGTATTATTCTTTACCTCCTCAATAATAGGAATGAGTGGATCAATTGTATCCTTACCACTCCGAGTGGTGATATCTAGGTATTTACTATCGTTCTTTAAATTTTGAGTGGTATTACTAGGAAGAGTGCCCGGTTGACATTGATTCATGTAGCCCACATTTGCACAAACTGCTGCTCAAGCTGGTTCATCGTGGTGCATGTGATTCTAATATCTTGCTTCACAATCTTAGAAAGTAGTGTTTTCATTCTGGAGTCAAAATCATGGTTCCCTGGTGGAACATATACACCACTCTTCTCTTTTTAATTATCCCTTCTTGTCCAGTCACCATCCTTCTCTTTTCTTCCGTCCCTATACCTATCTCCATAGTAGTTTTGACCTTGATTCCCTTACCTCGAGTTCCAAATATCTTGATTGGGCCCTTGGACCTTATCTTAGTAGCCTATTATATCTCTATCCAAGTACTTTGCTTTCTCTTCAAAATTAGATACTTTATGCATATGATATTTACCTCGTGCTCCCACTATATTCACTTTTTTTCTATCTCAATAGCTACAAATTACTTAGTAAGCAACCCAATCCCAGTCATGAACTATTCTACCTCTTGGGATACTATCTTATCTAGGGCTCTTTGCTCATTGGAAGCACCAATAATGTAAGTACCGACTAACCTGTCTGCCTCTCTAATATGCCACCCTCAATTGGCATTAGTAATTTGGTATAGGATCATCGAAGTCTGATCCTATCAATGACTCATGAAAGCTCAACCATTAATAGTCTCAGCCACAACCTTGGCATTTGTATTCAAGGTTGAGTAGAATATTTCCAATAAGTTCCTCCCGGTGATTCTGTGATTTGGAACATTCATCACCTTCTTCTTGAACCTCAACCATGTCTTGTACAGTGCCTCAGAATGTAACTGTCTAAAATTATAGATATCATCCTTCAACTATAAAATCATAGAAGGTGGAAAAATTGTTCCAATAATTGTATTCTCAAATTTTTTAAAGTGGTAATAGACCCATGAGGCATCTCTCCTAACTATGACATCATTTTACCTATAAAATAGAATGGGAACAACCTAATTTGTAAAGCTTTCTGACTCACGATAGGAATATTGTATGAAGCTAAAATCACCCAAAGTTCATAATGTACATGTTTGCATCATCAGTAGGAAAACAACAAACACTCTCTCTAAATTCAGCAGTTGGATCATTGACCTCATATTTCAAATTTCATTCCTTGGGAAAATCTTGGAAGAATGATAGCACCCATCTCAATTGGTTCAATATATCCCATATCTTCTTTTAGATCATCATAAATTAGAAAATGTTTATAAATTGGAGGCAGTTGAACTCAATTCCTTCTATATTTGTAACTATCGAGTGTTTCTCAATGATTTTCTTTCTTTTGTCTAGATCTTTATTTAGTAGATCGGGAAAGTACCAGCCTTATAGTTTCTTTGACTATTAACCAGGTAATGGGTTGCATGATAGTTTCTTGAATAAAATGTGGAGGTGGCTAATTCAATGCTACTAGGCATCATGAACCCCTTCATACTGGGATCTATGCTAGTAATATTCTTGTCTCTCTATCTTACAATTCTATTCTAAGGTTCATTCAAGATCAAAATCAAATAGAATCAGGGGATTTCCTTAACTCCGAGTATTTGGCATACACCGGAGGTATGCCCTTGAATTAATAGAAAACAAAAAATCAACAAAAGAAACTAACAACTTCAATGACCTCAATTAATTAATCTATAATTATATTCCCCAATAACGATGCCAAAATTTGATGTTGCCAAAACTAAACCTTCTAAAAAGTATATTGTGGGCACTAGTCAATATAGAACCCAATAAAGTTTGGGTTGATCTCACAGGGAATAGGACAAAAGTTTATCACGAGCCTGCTGATGTAGATGGAAACTGCAAAAAAGTTAATGGGGGGCTTTGTAAGAACAATAGTAATTCCTAGAAAATTAGGGTTCTTATCAATTTGAGTTGATCATTAGGAATGTGTTCCCCTAACTTAACTTCGTAGACTTATCGTGCTCGTCAAACTATCTCGGGGCCTTACATGCAAAATCTAACAAGTTTTGTATTACCTAACCATCTCTTGACCATAGTTTGGGTGAATCTCACTCATATCCTTTTGGTCTCAGTGTTTCGCATTACTAACCTATTTTCTGGATCTTAGATTAACTATCTCCTTTTAGTCTTATGTTAATTTGATGAAGGTGGGTAGATTTAAATTACTATTGTAATTTCTTTTTCCTAATCTCTACCTCTCTCTTGAGTAAGTACATTATACAAGAGAATTCTCAACATTTGTATCCCTTGAGAAAGCAATCAATATAAAAAAAATCCAAATACGTTCACGAACTCCAATTAAGAGTGACTTTGCACTTCCTCTGCTTTTTTAATACATTAGGGTTCCCAAAACCCAAGATATGGGGTTTAGCTACTCATGATTCTAAGAACACACATAGAATTCATGGATGAAAGCATCTGAATGATCTCATGAATATTAAAAATGAAGACCAAAATCTCAAATTTATATCAAACCATAAGAACCAAGAACAATGATTCCATGATCAATAATGTATCTCAAAACACAAAATAATTTAAAAAGTGTATAAAGTGTGTAAACTAATAAGGAAACATCCAATAGGTCCTTATAGATACATTAGAAAACCTATCCTAAACAAAGTATGAAATCAGAGTCGACACCACCCTACGACCCTACTTATGGGCCGTAAGTAGTACCTACAAGGCATAAGCAGGCTTGTAGGAATCATAGGAATCTTTAGGCTTTAGAACACCTAACTACTAGGGCAACCCATGGGTGGTAGGTAGTACCTACGCCTCATAGATGTTCGCATGAATCAGAACTCAACATCAATTTTGTAGAATCAACCAATGTGGCCAATCTACGGGCCCATAGGTACTATCTGTGGTTCGTAGTTAGGGCTTGTAGGTAGCCTTCTTACTACTTTTCAACACTTTTTGGCTCCTTCTCTACTCCAAACTCTGTTTTTCTGCAAAACCAACAAAAAATCACATCACATCTAACAAAAATACCTAAGTACTTGCATGATTTCCTTGTTTTAAGAATTGAAAGTGTCATGAAACCATGGTACATCATGGGAACTAAATTGATGGAAAGGGGCTCTACATTAACATTTTGGAGATGTCCTAGAAACTCCAAACACCCTCTTCCAACTAAATTTATAGACAATAAAGGATTAAATTTTCACTGGCATAGGCTTATAGACTTTTCCTACTCTAACTTATCCATCCAGGACATCTCTAAAGTCTTTGTCTTAGCATTAGGATTTAAAACAATATGACGCAGAGATAGATAATTCATACCTAGGATGATGTCAAAATCATGCATATCCAAGATTATCAAATCTACCCAAGTCTGGAAACCCATGAACAAAACAAAACAAGCATGATACATTTGGGTTATTACCACAAGGTTTGTAGACACAAATAGATGAGTTAAGTATATCAAAAATCAATTCTAATCCCAAGGTATATCGAACAGAAACATAAGAGTCAGTGGAAATCGGGTAGCACAATGAACTAAATCTCCCGCTAATAAGTGGAACTTGAATCAAGTAAAATAGTAGCCATCCAATCACAGAAATGAATAATACTTGTGATAACGGCATCAGATTCCTCAACCTTAATCTTGCTTAGGATGTCATAATAGTGAGCTTTATCATCAATCTAGGCAACCTTCCTAGCAGGCTACGCTCCACCTTTCCCTGCATTACCACCACCTCGATTCCCATAATGGCTTATTTCATAATTACCCTACCTATCATATGGATAAACCTTACCAATACCATTACCTCCACCATTTCCACAAAAAGAAACTACAACTCTAGCTAATTGTTCGCCCTATAACCCAACTTATTTCTATGGTAACACTCTCTTGACGTGCCTCAAAACACCACTAGTATAGAAACCTCTCTTAAGAGAAGGCTTGTTGGTAGAAGAATAAAAAGCCCCTTGGTTTTTAGCTACTGAGGGCTGTTGAGTAGCCCTTGACTAACCCCCATAGAAGCTAGAAAAGTAAAATAAATAAGGTGAGTTGGATAGGCCTAATGGATATTTACACTGGAATAAGAATCACTAAAGTCACCCGTATTTTGGAACTTTATTGCTAACACCTTTTCTTGGCCAACTTGCTTTAGCCCTTATAGATTTTTCACATAATCAAAAACCCTATTAAAGGTTTTTTTGGTAGAATGAATATGAACATACAAAACTTGAGAGCCAATGCTCAAGCCTTTTATAAACAACTAAATTCCCTCATTCTCTTATACTAAGTAACTAGTGGAATAATAGGACAATGCATAAAACTTATCCTCATAGGTCACAATAGATATAGTGACCTACTCAAGGGATAAAAACTCATACGTCATGCAAACACAAATTGTATGAGGTATGTACTTCTCCAAAAATAGGGTACGAACTTATTCCCATGTCAGTGGAGGCAAAGATGGTGACCAACTCTCTACATATTCTCTCCACCACTTCCTGACATCACTTTGTAGCAGGAAGGTAACAAACTTAATAATGTGCTTTTCAACAATATCCATCTTATGTATCTTTTCATAATACCTCACTAATAATAGTGGAATCAATGGCACAGAGTTAAAAAAAAGGAAGACTATTAATAAACCAATCCAATAAATTCATTCATTTTATAAGAAAGAATATAGGAATTTCTTATTTTGAGCTTGCAAGAAGAATTGGTAACCTTGGAACCCTAGGCCCATTTACTTTTAGGACTGGAAGATCCTCTATTTATTAGCATAACCATACCAGCAGTTAGACTAGCACTCTCTCCCAAATCAATCACAGTAACTGGCTATAAGAGAGCTGACTGTCTACTATCTATGTCATGCCTTAGCAAGTGAATATGACAGAGAATATTTCAACAAAGATGTAAATTAGGAAGGATTGGTCAATAAAATATAAACTGAAGGCTGAACCTTGATATACCCCAGAACAATAAATTTTTGTTACCACGAGATATATTGGTAGTCGCCGATTATTAGATTAGGCTAAAATTTGGCCTCTCTGATATCTAAGTCTTTTAGATGAGGCGGTTCACACAACTCACCATAGTAGAGTAGGCAGAGATCAAGGATCCGGTCATCTATTCATAATTTTACTTTGCTTCTCCCATTATATTCCCCTCGGACTATTAAGGGAAAGCAAGGACAATCAATAATGAACTCAAATGTATCATAAGTCTCAAAGACAACAAAATTAGGAGATTTCATCTTTCGAAACATAGTCAATATGTCATATTCAGTCCCAGTCATGATATATTCTAACACTAGGGAAGGGAAAATATTAGTCCCTAAGGCCTTACCTACTCTAAGAGAAATTATAGTGTTCAGCTAAACAGCTGGAAACTAATAAGCAGGCATAGCAACAGTGCCCCCAGTACTGGCCAGTCCACTCAGAAAAGAAAGAACTAGTTGAATAATCTTAGAAAGAGTTGTACCCCCAACTGGTACAACCTTGTCCCACTCTACAACATCCTCATTCATCACCTTAAACTCATCATTTGATCATAGGGTGGGGGAGGTATCACCAACCTCTGGCAAGCTTGATCAGTTGTTGGCTGGGCTTCACCCCTAGTGGTTGTTTCTCTTTCTCTTTCTCGGCCCCTTCTTTCTCCTCATCCCTAAATATCCAATTCTATAATTAGAGATGTTGCTTTAGGGATGTGGCTCTGTACTATCTAAAGAAAAGAGGATTAAAAGGATTAGATACCAAATTAGATCACAAAATACCAATCGTAATTCAGTTATAGCATAAAAGAATCAAGAAATGATAGTTTTCTAAAGTCTGATAGCCTCTCAAAGAAAAGTATAGACGTCTTTGTACTATTCTATAGGACTATACTGGACCCATTTTTGTAAAACAAGATCAACGAAACTAGGGCTCTGATACCAAATTTACCATGACCCAAACCTATTATGAATGGCACCTATACTAACTCTTAGTAGGAGAACCATCTAAGCCCAAACCAGCAAGCCTAAATTTTAACAAAAATAAGGCAAACTCATAGTTTTATGTTAAATAAGATTACGTCATTAATAATTTAAATGATAACTATACAAATTAATGAAAACCTAAGAAATCCCCTAGAATTTAAAAGTTGTACCCAAACACTACAAATATCAATACAACGGTTCAACCCAAAAACAACTAAAAATGTTTTAGTTCGAAACATTAGACCAGAAACTGAGTGAAGAACTCATGGCTGGCTGGAATATGTAACTGACCATTGAGTTCTAATGTCATCCACTCTATATCTGAGGTCTTGAAATAATTTGCAAGAAATGCTCTGCATTCTACAAAAAGAAGAGCACATGTAGTATCAGTACACAAAAAATATTGGTGTATTGGTAGGGTCATCGACCAATGGAAAATGAGATATATAAAGAAGTAACCATAACTTAGTAAAGAAATAACAACCATAAACACGTACCATGTAACCTTAAATCAAGTTTATGACACTTCACTTTCTTCAACAACGCCATAAAATTTAGTCAATACAAGTCAAGATAGACAACAAATCAAGTCAAGATCATGACTAATAATAAGAATCAGTCAACAAACCATGATTCAATTATAATATATCAATCATGTCTCAGTACACACGTAAATAGAAACTATAGAGCCATGTCAATCAATTGCAATTTAAACCAAACCACTCAAGGGTCCATTTCAAAAACTATAATAGAAATAATCATGAATCTTGGTTTACATCAAGAAACCAAATATAGAAAGTCAACACATAAGTCTGGTTCACCCAAGGAACCAATATAAAAAGTCAACAACTAATCTTGAATCACACAATGAACTAAAATAATAAGTAGAGACTTGACCTTGGTTTACTCTGTGAATCATCACAGTCACTTATATCTTGTAAATATATGCTAAGGGTATTATGATCGCCCACTAGTCATGCCTATAGTGTATGAGCTCTTTTCCATATACCAAATACCAAACATCAAGTGTCTGCCAACCTTATACCAACCAATCTATGAATATATCCAAATACTAGTAAATCTCGCAATAATCACAACCACAATAATAACACTTGTAAAACTAATAATTTTTTTGTATAAGTTCATTGCATGTGAATAACACTTTGGATATCAAATATTCATTCACTTTCCTTGAACATGCATTGTGACAATAAATATAAAGGAACAATTATCGTGCACACATAAAACAAGTTACGTTTCAACTATGTTAAACCATTACCTACCTCAATCTAAACCCGAATTCTCTAACAAACTTGTGCTCTACCATTTCTTGCAACCTCAACTTGATTGTGGTATAAAAACATCAATACAATACATAATAAACCAAATAGCCTAATAATATTGAGGATTATAATATAATCCCAATACTCTAAGGAGAAATTCATGATCATTCTTACCATTCTAGAGTTTTCGATCATCATTCCACCTTTATTTTACCAATTTTATGGTTATAATAGTGAATTATAGCCATGCAAGAGTACATTATTAACTTTTAACCAATACCCAAGGGTTTTCTATCCAATTCACCTAATTGCACTAAAAAAATTTGCTAGGTTAAGTTTAATCCCTCTCATTACTCATAAACTAGTAATTCTAATTTCTAGAATTGAAACACTAGTTAATTAAAGTGATTAACTTACCTTTAAAAAGACTTTTGATGAATAGTTGGTGAAAATCTCCCTAAATTGCCACAGTGATATCCAAAACGTGAATAGAATGAAAAGAAGATTTTTGGGGTATTTTTTGCACTAATCAATGCATATCCCACTATAGCATCCTCTCAATAGTGGAATCCTCCCACTATAGAAGGATTATTAGATGCTAAATACCACTATAGAGTCATAGTAGTAGCCTCATGGCACCTACAATAGTGTGTAAGGCAAGGCAGAAACTTGGAATATCTCCAAGTTTTGCCATTTCACAATGCACCTTCCAATCTCAATATCCAAAACTAACCCCTTTGTGTAAAGTTTTATATCAGGAGTTCTACTCACCCAAATTTATTTTTGAACGATCCTACAGATTCCTTATTGACTAGACTAACCCAAAAGTGCTTCAAATTACATAACATTTTACCTATCTATTCTTGGACTTACTAGGCCATACCATCCTCGAATGTTGTCCAAGACTAGCCTAGCCTAAAATTTCTAACTCTGAACTTGGGAAAATCTTAACCTAAATTTTGCATGCTAGACTTATCTGAATGATGGAAAGGGTCGTTACAAGTGGGTTTAGTATATCTATTACACACAATATCCCAAACACTATACGATCCATAAATGGTTTTCATTGGTAGACACATTTTTCATTATTTCCTTTTGTAAGATAGGGGAACTAAAAGACAATGTATTATTATTTTCCATAGCTCTGATACCACATTTTGAAAAAAAAAATAATAAACCCACCAAGGATAACCTATATATAATAATAATTTTAGATATGAACATGGTGATAAGGAACCTCTCATAGAGAAAGAATCGTATTTATCTTTTTTTGTGTTTTTTTGCCTTTTTTCTCATTATTTTTTTGTTCAACCTAATTCATAAAAATAGTAAAGTGGCTAAATAACTTTAATCTAAAAGATATTTTTGAAATATTAAATTCCAAGATTTTAATCCTCTGGGTTATGACTAAAAAATTACTTAATTAATGAAGAAGACATTTTTGAAAATTGTAAATGTCAGGACTTTAATCCTCTAGGCCTTTTCTTTCTAACAATTGAAATGCCTATTTCCCCAAATTAAGTATCTCTAGCCGTTTGCTGGAACTAATAAAGCATAAATAATTATTTGCTTTTCTTAGTTTATAAGAATCAATAATATATTTATTTAATAAATAATTATTTAGATCTCCATTCCCCTAATTAAGTATCACCAACCATTTTTTTAATCTAATAATGCATATGTAAAAGTGGGTTGCAACAATCTTTCACTTTCAATTTTGTCATCCAATTTAACTTTTGCATATGATATTGTAAATTTTTATCATTTTTTCTTCCATTAATTTTGGTGATTCTGAAAAAGGAATTATATATTCTTTTTATTTTTCATCCAGTGTCTGGTATCTACATTGGAGCCCGATTATTTAGAATTTATGCCGCATAGGGCTCATTCAATGGAGAAACCAAGAATTTTTCTATACACAAAGCTTAAACCTAAGACATTTGTTTAAGAAAGGAGCAACTCATCTATTACATCACATTCTTTGATGGATCACAAATTATGAAAATTAGGCGTAATTAAATTTCCTTCAACTTCTTCAATCCTTTATCAAAATTAGTTATGTACCAAAATTTTTATTCATTTTTTCCCTTTTTAAAGTTGCTTCTACAATAATTATATACTTGAATTTTTAGAGTTATAATGTCGAGGTTTTATATTACATCTATAATTATTTTTTTTTGTTTTAGTAAATTATGAGTGACAAATGATGATTGACCTTTTATATTTCTTTTCTTTCTAAAAATACTTATACTTGACTACGAGTTTAAGAGGATAGTTTCCATGAAAATATTATCCTTTCATCTTTTTAGTTTTTATTGGATTAACAAATTATTTTTTGGCTCTTTTACTATCATTATATGGTTGATAATGTAAAGTATATGATTATTTGTAATGCAAAATAGGAAAAAACTGAGATGTTGATTTAAAAAATTAAGAATAATTTTCTTTTTTTCTTTTGTTGGAATATAGTATTGGAGTGGTAAATATGTAATGACCCTCCAGGTCAGTTTCTCCATTTTTATGATTTTTATATATTTAAAGCTTTCCTATAACTACCCTAATATTATGACTTGTTAGGACTGATTGTTCGATTACTGGACAGTTCATTTGGTTTTTAGATCCACTACTCTATTTTGAAGCTTTTGAAGTTAAGGAATGAGTCTCAGGCCAAAACTTAGGTAAATGGTCTCAGATGCCATTTTTGATAGCCTATCAACATTAAAATGTTAATTTTTGATTAGGGAGAACCTTGGTCCGGGTCTCAAGATTTTTGAACTTACTTTGGGCTATTGAGTGAAATTTAGCAAAAATGGTTCCTTGGGTTTGGGATCCTCTTTTTATCAAAATAAACTCAGATGAAAATATTAATGTTGACATTGAGTCTAGAATATCAAATTTGGTAGGGTAGAATAGTTCATTTGAGTTTATGAGATTCTGAATGAATCATAGGGCCTAATCGGGATATTTACAATTCATTAAAAATTGTTAATGCATTAGCACCTAGTTCTATCCTTAGTTCTTCATCACTATCATCATTACAACCCCCATGATCACGAGGGACCATGATCTTAGTCATCGCGATCGTAAGGCTTAAGGGCTTGCAACAATAATGAAGGAGGTCGTGGAGTTGGGCCAGCATATTCATAGCATCTAGAGTCTAGGCCACCTCAATAAAAATGGTCCCATTAGTGGGATGTTACGACCATGACTAAGGGACCTCGCTATACCAATAGGGGAACCCATTATATGTATTTTATCCTTTGTTTTCTTATCATAGTTTTCTAAGTACAACTCCATTAAAGACTAGTTGAGATTGTAAATTTGTGGGAAAATTATATAATTAAGTTGATATTAGCTTAGGGGCATGTTTGGAGGCCCTATATCATTATTTTTTGTTTGCTTTTGCTCATTTTCTTGATTGATTTTCCACTTAGTTCATGTAACTAGAGTTATGATAGGACTGATTTGGGGACTGTGTGAGCGAATTTATCTAAATTTATGGGGTTAATGATCCTTGAGCTGATGGGATGTTGTGATGGTTTTAATTTTACAATTTTGCAAATGATCCCCACATAGGAGTTCTAGTCAAATTTCTGACCAAGAGCATTTATATGCAATACGAGTATTGATTTTATGATTTTGATGCATAAATTTTTTATTTAATAGTGTGGCAGCTCTTGGAGATATCTTAGAAGTGAAAAACTTTGGTTTATAAGTTTTGGAGAGCATTCAGCGACATTTAGGTAGGCTAGGATTACCCTTCTTTTTTAATAAGATTAATTATGGTATTAACATATTATTGTTCTTGTTTTGGGTGGATAGTTTTAGTCACTATCATAATTATGACCCCCATGATCGTGAGGGGCCATGATCTTAGACATCACGATCGTAAGGCTTAAGGGCTTGCAATAATAATGAAGGAGGTCGTGGAGTTGGGCCAGCATATTCATAGCATCTAGAGTCTAGGCCACCTCAATAAAAATGGTCCCATTAGTGGGATGTTACGACCATGACTAAGGGACCTCGCTATACCAATAAGGGAACCCATTATATGTATTGTCTCCTGTGTTTTCTTATCATATTTTTCTAAGTACAACTCCATTAAAGTCTAGTTGAGCTTGTAAATTTGTGGTAAAATTATATAATTAAGTTGGGATTAGCTTGGGGACATGTTTGGAGGCCCTATATCATTATTTTTTGTTTGTTTTTGCTCATTTTTTTGATTGATTTTCCACTTAGTTCATGTAACTAGAGTTATGATAGGACTGATTTGGGGATAGTGTAAGCTTGAATTTAGCTAAATTTATGGGGTTAATGATCCTTGAGATGATGGGATGTTATAATGGTTTTAATTCTGCAATTTTGCAAATGAGCACCACATAGGATTTTTTGTCAAATTTCTGACCTAGAGCATTTATATGCAATACAAGTATTGATTTTATCAGCTTGATGCATAAATTATTTATTTGATAGTGTGGCAGCTTTTGGAGATATCTTAGAAGTGGAAAACTTTAGTTTATAAGTTTTGGAGAGTATTCAGCGACATTTAGGTAGGCTAGGCTTACCTTTCTTTTTAACTAAGCTTAATTATTATATTAACATATTATTTTTCTTGTTTTAGGCAGATAGTTTTAGCCTGACTATTGTTGTAGCATTTTTACGCCTTATTTACCCAGTGTTAGGGCCCTTTTTCTAATAAAATTTGGGCTTGTTCCCTATTACTATAGTGCATTCTTATCCTTTAGGGCTAGAATGAGTACTTGTAGTACCTTGGGATGGGATTTGGAAATCTTAACCTAGACTTAGCTAGGTGCTGACTAAGGTTGGGTTATCGAGACCTTATAGGGGACCTATTACCTTTTTTTAGACAATGTGTCAGATATGAACTCCTTTAGGATATTGGTTTTTATTAGGATTGACTTATACTTGAATAAATGCATGATTATCTTTTTTATAAGGTAGCAACCAAACTTTGACTACTCTTGATTGACTTAGAAATGGAAACCTATAGACATTAGTAGGTTTGACAACCTGCGATGTATAATTGGATTGATATTTGGATTGAATCTCCTAGACATGTGCTATGCTATTTCATGCTTATATTTATATATTTCTATTTGGATTTTGGTCTGGTGTCTGCTCTGTTACTAGAATGATAAACTTTGATATGGTTTTGGAATTGGTTTATGGCTATGGTTTACTCCTGATTGGATCATCTATTAAGGTTATGGTTTGTTATTTATGTGTTTTAGTTTGAGTTCAACATCAGTCTATGACTATGATTTTGGGGTACGTGTAATGGCCAATTTAGTCATTGTTGTAAATGTCTACTATCAACGCATGTAGTTCTTATTCGCCATAAGTATTAGGAGTAATTGCTTAGTATAGGAGTGCATTTGATATGTACTAATATCAAACAATACCCCTAGCACAATGTTAAGTTGGAAGTCTCCTTACTGATTTAGTTTTGAGCAAAGTTTAAACTATAGTCAAATTCAAAGAGCACTCTTCTCCTAGAATATAAGGAGTTAGGGGGCCTAATAACCAACAAATTAAATATCTTTGAGTCTTATTTCTAACTTAATCAACCGTTCATCAATCTAATTTCTCGGTAAAATGTTATGATCATTTTACTGAGGATTGTCTGTGCTGAAAAGTTGAGGATGATGCAGTGAGTCAGGTCACTATAGTGACACAACAATAGTTTTTAACCTATTTTTTATGGGGTTCGGCCTCCAAATACCACATTCCTAAAGACTTATAGGGGTAATTTTCTTTTAGTTTGGGTTGAAATCCTTCATTAAATTAACATTTTACTCCTTTTAACAACACTTAATTTTTTTATATTCTCAAATAATTAGAATAGGGAATGTATGGTGAAATTTTTATGGTTTAGAATTCTAGGTTCATGAAATTATGGGTAAAATGCATGTGCATATGTATTTTCACCTAGAATTGAGGTTAGTTTGTGAATTAACTCTTCATAGGATGAAATTAACGTTCAAAACATTAAAGTTGATAATTGGAGATCTTGAATTCTATTAATATGGGACCTTTAGCTTAAAACCTTTGTTAATGGAGTTTTCTTAAGCTTGATAGTATTTTTTGATGGTTATTTTATCCTTGGGTAATTTTGTAGACAGTAAATAAGGGTAGAACTAGTAGGCTTGAATTCACAAAGTATTTGTTTGAAGAGTAGTTTGTTAATTACTCTTATAATTATTGTTAATTAGATGATTTGACTTCAAAAATTTAAAGAATAAGGAGGATCATGTGTGATATAGCTTAATTGTTAGCAACTAGGGGATTAGATATGTTATGATTTTTGAGTAGTAGACTATGGTTAGCAATCATATTCATAATGTAGATTTGATGAGAGAAATGGTGCTTAGGCCTGTGGGCAAAGAGTTCGGAGATATAAAATATGGATTTAGTGTAATAAAGTCTTAATTATGCATTATTATATGGTGTATGAATCCTTGATGGGTTTTGTGTTTTAGTATGACTCCATGGTGGATTGTAATGTGATATATGTTAATATAGATAATGATAAGGAGATTGTATGAGCTTATAATCTAGGAATTTGGCCTAAATACCATAAGAAGAGTGAACTTGATATTTTTTGTGTTGGAATACAGGATAATCTTTCTTAAGTTAGTGATGATAACTAATAATGATATGAGGAGGCATTGACATAACTTAAGAGACTAAAGTCAAATTAACTTAAGAGACTAAAGTCAAATTATGCTAAGGGTTAAGAAGTAAAAGGTATAAAAGTGTACGATAAAAACAAGACTGAAAGTTAAATTGAGTTGAATGATTGGCTAATAGAGTTGGTTTTGAACCTAGTTAAATTAAGTTGAATGATTAGCTAGAGGAGTATGTCTTGAACCTAGTGATGCCTTGAATGTAGGGGTTACTGGAAAATAGCAGAAATCCCCAGTCTTGGTATATATAAAGGAGGTTTGGAACAGTAAATAAACTTATGAATGTTTAACTCGAGTTTAGACTCCTTTAGGTTGAATGTACTATCCAAAAATAAGTATTTGGATTTATATGAATATAATTTTATAATTCTTTCTTGAATAAACTATGGATTAGTCTTAGGACATGCTATAATTGAGAAAACCAATGATTTATATCTACTTGTAGTTTGGTGTGTTTAAGTGTGATTGTTGTTTACCTAAAATGATTAACTCGAGTTAATTAGTTTGTTGGGTGGTTAAATGTTATTGCAATGAATACTTAATGAAAGAATTTGTTAGATTATGTTAGAAGTTTAATTGCATTCAATGAATATTATGCAAATCTTGTGGTTGTTGCAAGAGTTGGTTGTCATTGTTGTTTTATGTAATTGTTATGATATCCTATTATTTATTTGTGGGATGTATTGGTAGTTGAACAACTTCACAAGATTTGGTAAAATAAGTTTGGAAGGAACTTAATGTTTGGATTTTGTTACATGGATAAAACTTTTCCCCTGAAGGTCATGACGAGTAGAAAACTATAAGACCCTTAGTATGCATAGACAAGGTATGTATGAGTGTGATAGTCCTCTGAGTGGATTGCGTATATGATTATTGTCATTATTACTATTATGTGTTAGTTCAATTAGTGGACCAAGTTATATTGTGGTTGTTGTTATTGGTTCCTTGAATGAACTAGATTATGATGATTTTTGGTATAATTGGCATTCTCGTATGGTCTAGTTACTAGTCATATATTTTGGGATTTTTATGGTTAGATTCATGGCTTATTGACTTAGATATTATTAGAGTCTGGGTTGTTGACTTGGTCATTGTTTGACTTTACTGGTTGTCTCATGACCTGTACTTGACTAATATTATAGAGTTACTTGAAAAGAGTAAGTGTCATATACTTAAGTTTTTTATCATAATGTGTGTTTATAGTTGTATTTGTCACAAGGTGATGGTTCTTGGTTTTTATTTATTACTGAAGTTAAATATGGCATTAGTGAAATAGATTGACTTAATAACTATTAGGGTTAAATAAGTGAGAGTTAGGTTGTATAACACCTGATGTGAAAGTGATGAATCATCAATGGGAATAAGAATGGAAATACTCTGGAATAAGAATTGAAATACTCTTACTTAAAACAAGGGATAAAGATAGCATAAGTTGATGAAAGTATTAAAAATTAAATTATTATATAAGTTGTCATATTTTTTGTGATTTCTATACTATGTTTACGTGATCTAACCCTGTTTTACTGATGATACCTACTAGTTTGTACTGATACTACTCTTTCTTTACCCATTTATGGTATAGTCTGGTTGTAGGTTCAGTTGATGTTTCACAAATGACATGGATAATGATCTCCAACAACTTCTATTCCTCTTATTCATGGTGGAAGTTGTGTCCAATTTTATTGTTCTTAATTTAGAAGCTTTTGTACTTGTTTAGACTAGGTCTTAGGGATAGTCTTTATTACATATTTATTATTTGTAAAATCTTTTATAATAATGATTTGGTATTAGGTTACTTAATTTAAGACTTCCATAATTATTCTTGAAAGGATGGTAAGTTGTTGTCCTATCTAGGTGAATTAGAGTAGGTTCCCTTATGATCCGATAATTTAGGTTGTGATGATTTGGTATCCAAGTCTAGGTCATCAGTCTCCCAATATAAGAGCAAATATCAGGTAAAGTCATGTGGATTGGTGTGTTGATGTCCATATCTAATTTTTGGAAAGCTATGAGGCAAGGAAATATTCTCTCGTGTGGTTTGTATAGTTTCTTGTATGGGTTGAATCTAATTGGTATCTCTCAATTCCTATTGGTACTTCCAAAATTATAGTTGAAATCTATTCAATTTCAATTGGTATCTTAAGGAATTTGCAATTCTTACCTAGTTATTTCCAATTGGTAATCGTCTATAAGGGATGAAACTTAGGAGTCTCATATGAACTATGATGAAATTGATTAGTTGTAACTTTGTTGGTGCAATATAGGATGTGTTTGTGATTTGTTGTTTTTTTTATCAACTCTGAATCTATTATAGGTGAATGTTGCAATTTTCCATGAGTTGTGTGGTTTATGATAGAATTTAACTACGATTATTGCTTGTCTTGTTGGTAGTAACATAGAGGTTTAAATTGGCGCATAAGGTTAATACCTTGGTACTTACGTAAATCATAGTCGGTTGAATCATTATATATTTCATGAATTGTGAAAGGCTATAACTTGATTATGTGTTAATGGTTAAAGAAAACTGTTGTTATGTGATTTAAATGGAAAATATTATGCTAAATATTGGCCATGATCTTATGTTTGGTAAAATAGTAGGGGAAATAGTAGAGAATTTTGGAAAATCTTGTTTCAAATAGTTGGTAGGTGAATAAGTACCATGGGGAAGGGCTATTGTTTGTTAATAGCGAAAATTGTGTTAAGAAATTTTTGAGGTAATTCATGATAAGACTAGGAAATTTTGTTTGGGTTTTGAATTTTGTGATAACTTAAAATCTTAATTGGCTATTGGATTTTCGGTTAGAAAATGAAATGATGGATACGGTAACCCTTGGCATAAAAGTTAAATGTTTGATGTAGGTGATATTGTCAATTTAAAGTAACATATATATATATATATATCAACATCGGAGTTTAGTTTAATGGTAGTTCTATATGTAGTTTTGATGATGAGTAGATGACTACAAGAGACCAGGTCCCTAGATGTTCAAAGCAACAATATAGTTAGCACGCGTCTGCACAACTTCGTCCATTTGTGTAACAAACTGGTAGGTGCTGCTTGTACTAATTAGGACACCTGGTCTAACGACATTTCAAAATTAATCATCACTCTTATATAAAAGGAAAAAGACTTTTCTTCATCAAATGGTTTTTGCATAAATCTAAAGAGTGAAGAGAGCCAGCAAAAACTCTATTTCAATACTGCTCAAGTTCATAGCTGTATGTGAATTCTTAAATAGATATTGTTCTTGAGTGAGGCTTTATTTGTAAACAAATTACTCATGTTATAAGAGTAATGAACTTTTATCTTTGATTAGAGTATGCTTAGGTAGAGTTTCCAAAGTTTGATACTGGTTAGAGTTAATCAGTATAGAGGGTCCCTAGCAGAGTTGTCAAGATGAGCTTGTAGTAGAGTTATTACAAGTGAAAGAAGCCTGGAGTTAGCCTGAAATTGAGTCTACAATCAGGAGGTTGATTATAGTGAATTTTGTTGGTGCTTGTGAAGGCAAGCCATGATTTTTCCTTCCTTGAGTAAGGGGATTTCCACATTAAAATCTTATATTTTTCTTTTTCTGCACTGTCGTTTGATTCCTAGTTATTTTACTGTGATTTTCCTGTGATTGACTTTGAGGGACCTGGTTCCTCACTGTGTGGTGTAACCCCCAAGGTTTCAATAATTGGTATCAGAGGTAGAACACTCTAAAAGGTTCACACAGAGTTTCTTGATTAGCATGGCTACTCCACCTAATCTAGAATAAGGGAAATCTAACACTAGATCACCAAGATTAAATGGGCAGTATTATGGGTGGTGGAAAACAAGGATGTTTGACTTCGTTATGGCTGAAAATAGTAAAATGATGGATATAATCCTTAATGGACCTCATGTTCCTATTAAAGAAGTCAAAGAAGGAGAAATAACTAGAATGATTGTTAAAAGCAGGAGAGAGTATGAAGATGAAAACAGAAAGAAAATTGAGAAGAATTATAAGGCCAAGAAATTTCTAGTTTGTGGTATAAGGCCTATTGAATATAACATGATCTAAACTTATGAAAATGCCAAAGAGATCTGGGACCGCTTGAAGACTGAACATGAAGGTAATACTGATGTGAAGGACTCTAAAGTAGACATCCTGACTATTCAATATGAAACCTTCACCATAAAAGAAAGAGGAACATTCCAAGAAATGCATACAAGATTCACTTTTATCACTAATGAGCTTCATTTCTTGGGATAAGTGATTCCATTGTACAAGAAAGTGAGGAAGATTCTTAGGGTTCTTCCTAAGTCCTAGAAAAGAAAAGAAGATGTCATAATTGAAGCAAAGAACCTGAAGACCCTCACTATGGATGAACTTATTAGAAATCTGTAAAACTATGAGCTCAAAAAGCAACAAAGGATGAAGAAGAATGAATCAAAAAGGAAAAAATCCTTGGTATTACAAGCTTCCAAACTTGATTCAGCAGAAAAAGATGATAACACTCAACTGAAACATCAATTTAAGTGTAAGGTGGTCGTTGTCAATATATTTACCCAACTACAAGTCTAGGTCGAATCCACAAAGAACAATGTGAGTGGAGATTGAGTGAGTCTGAAATAATAGTTGCTTGCTAGGCTTAAACCAATGGTACAAAATAGTTTAGGGGGGTTTTCAATCATGTTGAATGTAAAGGCAATTCTTGGGCTTCTAAGGGACTAATTTAAGGCTAAAATCAATTAGAGGGTAATCAATTATGAATGAATCTTAGGGTTATGCTTTCCTAGGGGGCAAGTTTTGCATGGATTCGTAAAGATTTAGTACAAATTTCAATTTTTCATGATGTGGTAGGCTAGGTTGAAAGTCCTTGAGGTTAGTTTTTCAACAAAACCTAAAAGATGTCACTCATTAACTCTTTCGAGTACCTAATGAGTGTGTCAATTAAAACCATCCAATACTTCAATTGGGTATCCCTATTTCTAGGACAATACCCATGGTATAGTCAACCTCATAATCACCCTTATGTCTAAGATAGTAAAAATTAGCAAACTATGCCCATAATTGTATAATATTTCCTTGGTTCCCACATCTCTCTTCAAGGATGATATAGGTTCTAAAAGTTCACCCAAACCCTTTTTCAAGAATGGTTTGAGCTTTCAAGAGTTTGGGATTTTCACCCATCAAACCCATTTAGGTATATTGGGATTTCACCCATAAATCCTAACTAGTCAACCCAAGCAATAGTAGAACCCATCATTAACAAACTAGAATCTACACAAATACATCACAACCCACATGCAATTTCACCCTATTCTAGCATAATCCCAAGAGGTAGATCTATCACTTCATAATGATAATGAAATCAAATATACCAAGATGTCTCTCAAAGTTATGCATAAGAAAAATAACGATAAGACAAACCACACTTTAAATTCAAATGAATCTTTAATAGACAAAGCTAAATCTACACTTCGGAATTCCTCTAATCATTTCTTGCCTCAAATTAGTTCAAATTTAATCTCCTAGATCCAAGAATTTACAAAAATCCTAAACTAAGTATGGGAGGTAGGGTTGTAGAAAGATGGATAAATATCATCTAGAATGACGGAATTTTGAGCCTTTAATTGGATTTAGGGTCGGCTGGTCAAAATGACAGTTCTGCCTTTGGGCCATTTTCCGCCCTCATACGATCACGGAAGATTGATTGCGATCTCACTCACTTGGTTAGTCCATCACGATCGCAGTTAGTTGACTATATTGACTCGGTGCAATCGTGGGCTGACACCTGTGATTGAGATAACTGAGGGCTAGATCCTGATCCTTCTTCAGCTTGTCCAGCTCTTGCAATTCAATTCCTCTATTGATCCTTTTCAACTCAAGTTTGCTTATTTTCTTCTCAGCACTTGTACACCTGCAAAATATGGAAATTGGTATATTTAACCCCAAATATGTCTCATTTTTACATTCAAATCATAGTAGTATGCAAGAATATTTTGTTCTAATGAGTGATAAATTCACCCCTCATCAACACCCCCAACTTAAAGCCTTGATTGTCCTTAAGAAACACTACCTCTAACCATGGGACAATGCACATTTATGCCTAATTAGATGGCCTAATGATCATAATGACTTCAAGCTTAGTTACTACCACAATTAGCACTTCAAACGTGGGCAAAGCTATTCTCCCAACACCCCTCATCATAAAAGCAATAATTATGGGTACAAAAGAATTCAAAGAGTAAATAAGAAAAAACAACCAATACTCTAGAAGTGACTCACTTTTGACCAAAACTAATATATACTCTATTTGCCTCAGTGCTCGAAAGGTGACAAAATCACCCACCTCAACTTGTTCACATGCCTCCTCACCAGAAAGAAAATTCTATGCACCAAGATACCACATATGCAATAAGTAATTGAAGTACAAAAACACTCTCCCTCACAAAGGAACTCTCTATGTTAACAAATGTCATACCATAGGTGTGCCCCTATTTTCAATCGCCACTATGAAGAAAGTAAATGGTCGGAGGTCTCAAATGACTTTTGTTCTTGTAACGAAGGTTCGGGTTAGGATAGGATATCATTTGGTAACAACACGGCTACACCTTCCTTGAACATCTGCATCACACTATTTAATTTTCCTTTTTGACAATGGGCCAGTCCTCCTTGTTTTCTCTCTTTTCATATGCCTATTTTTTTCTTCCATTGTTCACCCATTTTTTTCTATTTATTTTTCTTACAATTTTCATGCAATTCTTTCCTTTTTTGGACCATTTCTTTTTCTAGTCATTTGTTTTCAACGCTTAGGCACTTAGGAATTTCAGTAACAACATTGTGTCCCATACTTACTTCCATCAATATTCCCACCCCCAACTTAGGCTTTTAGCCTCAAGTTGTGTTTTGAAGTTCAAGAAGGGTATGGTTCAAAAGAGAAATAAAAAGAATTATTCACGGCTTGTAATGTGTTTGCCAATGAAAGGTGTAAAGGCTCAAATTGGGTAACTGGGGATTACAGTTATGCATGTGTAGGCTTTTTAGGCTAAGTGGGATTCCAATGTCACAAAGATGGCCTAAGATTATTTCTCCAACCTAATACAATCAAAATTAGTTTTGAAACACTAATGGGGCAAATTATAAATGTCTCAATTTATACATGAGATATAGACAGATTAACTCACCACAGATGGTATGCGAACTTACCAAGGAGTCTTAATTGCCCCTCCCGCTAGTGGCAAAAACGGAGTATCTACCAATTTTCACAAGTAAAAAATTTGGAGTCACAAAAATAGAAAAAAAATTATTACAATTCCACTCACGTCTATGCCCTTGATTTGCAAAAAAATTTGGATGGGGGAGCTGGAATAGTGTCACGACCCGAACCAGGGCCCTGGCCGTGATGAGTATTTCAAACCATCAAGTCCCGAAACACCCCTTATCTATCTAGTAATCATGCACATGACTTATATAAAAATGAAATGCAGAAGATACACTATATAACGGAAACATGGTCAAGAATCATATGAAAATAATAATGGGAAATAATGTCCCACAATCTCAATCAACATCTCTATAACGTCTGTGAAATCTCTACTACATGACTGAAATAAATATCTATTTGAAAACTGGGACAAGGCCCCCAGTAGACCCAAAACTAATAAATGATAAATGAAACTAGCAGATATCAGGCCTTCCAAAATATAGAAGGCTCACCAAGTGACTCTGCAAATCTATTTGAGGAAATCTACTGATTTTTTGGACCCCTAGACTGTGCCTCCGAACCTGGGATGGAAGGGGGTCAATACAAAAGTACTAGTACGTAGAGATATCAAAATAAAACATAATATTTTTACAAAATATAGTTGAGAGACATTATAAAGCAGTTTCATAGCAAATCATTTGAAAAGACATGGGCATAATGTAATTGTTTTCAACAACAATGCAATGTAGCTGAGCTAGGTGGAATACCCTACATATCACATTTACACCAACTGTTAAACCTCGGTTGCCACCGAGATTAGAGTATAAGTGAGCGGAAGACACACAAGATCACACAGCAAGGTGTCTCGACCCAATGGTAGTGCACAAGATCACAAAGCAGGGCTCCTAACCATAGTCCCAATTTGGGAATGACATAAAGTCAGGTACGCACGATCACAAAGCATGGTACCAAATTCCCATGTCGGCAAACACGGTTTCCAGCGATAAGCCCTTACACTCTAACACCTTCTTCGGGAATCTATCTATCTCGTGTAAAATCAATGCATTCAAATTTCATCTGATTCAATCACATATCATATTCTGTAGGGTATTGTCATACCCGACTTGCAAGTCATCAATAACACATCATTACTTCATGAAACCATTATATTCATCATATTTCAACATAATAACACTCTCCTTGTAAGTCGAAAATCATATCCACTTTCAAAATAATTCATGTCATGCTTGTCAAGATGATTTCAAACAATTCACATCATATGAAAATTTCAAACAATTTCATATCAAGAGAGGGTTTTCATATAATTCATGCTCTCAAGTTAACATCTTTTGAATCACAAGCATATGCATATGTAATATATCAAATAACTTCGAAAATAGGCCTAAAGCCCAAATCATTATCATAAAGATGCTTGAAACATGTTTATATTCATAATTTCAAAACCTCCATTTCTTAAAACATGAATTTTTAAGCCCGTGAGATTTTTGAGATAACCTCACGTACCTCTATATATGAATATGATAGGTGTTTCTTGAAGCTTACGTTGCGGGGATTCCGAATCTTCAATTTGTTTTAAAAATCCATGGTTGAATCTTGAGTTATTGGGGTTTTTATTTTGAAACCCTAAGGGGTATTCTTGAGAGAAAATTTGAGAAAAGGATTATATTTTGATGAATTGGGGGCTAAATCTGGTGTGATAGACGAAATTTGGGTGAGGTGAAATGACTAAAATGCCCCTAAGAAAACAAAAAAATTCGAAACTGTCCCTCAGTTGACAAGCTGATAGGCTGAAGTAAAATGCATATAACTCCTTAATCAGGTGTTGGATTTGGATGAAACCAGTTGCATTGGAAAGAACACTCAAAGAGATTTCATTTGATATCTAGAAGCTCTCCCAGTTCATTATATTTAAGGAGTTATGATCGTTTTAAGTTGATCCTGAAATGCTGAAAATTGGGCAATAGGCTATGCGTTTTGCTACTGTTTTGAAATCCAAACGCTGCCTTATGCGTTCCGAAAAATTTTGAAACTTATCCGAGATGTACTATGAGCTTTATCAATCGTAACACAACTTGAAAATCTAAAAATGGATGTTAGAAAGGTTGAAAAGTTGTATCCCGAAGATAACCAGCTAAAATGACTCTAAGTCCTTATTACACTTAGAAAAAATATTCTAGTTATTAGCCCCTCAAACAGAACACTAAAAATGAAATCGACTCGATAATTTTACGGGTCATTACGATAGGAATGATTACCACATGTATGTTAATAAAGAATAATTCAGTTCGGGTCTATATACATAGGAACGACGGTCTAAACTCTAGCCCGAAAATATGGGGTGTTACATTATCTCCCCCTTGGGATCATTCGTCCTCGAATGATGGGTAGGAACATATTGAAGCTTAGAGGTATGGAATAATGCGGACATGATATGTTTCTCTAAGAAAGAATAAACTGATCTGAAACATGACTATAAGGCTGGAACTACTGATGTTCTAAATTCTTATACCGGACGTGCATATCTGATGCATGGAATACACGACTGAAGCTATTCATAAGATGAATTCTCATAATGAACATACATATCTGATGCATGGATCTGTGACTGAGTTGTTCTCATGAACACAGGACTAAATACACTGATAAGATAAACTTTTTCTATTGAACATGCATTTCTAATGCATGCATATCTGACTGAACTGACGTATGAATGTATGACTGAATACACAATGATAGCTGGTGCGAGGCTTGTAATAAGAATCTATGCATGCAACTGAATGAGGTATATCCCCCATGGGATCCTATGTCCCTCTATGAATGCTCAATTCACTAAGATACTCGAGAAACTAAGGCGATGCATAGGGCACCTACGAATTGAATCATAACTGAACCTCTGGAATCTGAATCTAATGCATGACGCATGAACTGATCTATACTCGCAATTACTAGTATACTCTATATTGGAATAGCAGCATGTCTGAGATTTCAGGTAGCATGAATAAATGAAACGACGAGAAAACAAGTCATGCGAATCTGCTTGTTAAACTGACTTACTGACTATACAGACTGAATTATGCTGGACCTTCATACTTAACAAGAGTATTCTGTTCAACATTCTCTCTAAGGAAGTTCTAGCAGTAATAGGGAGCCACGAATCTTGGGTATGGATTACACAAGACACCCACTAAGGAATCATCACAGTGACACCACTCTGTAGTCTGGAATATAGGCATATAACTCCTAAATTAGGATAGAATTACCAAACCTTTGGAAATACAACTTCTTACTTTCAAGCTTAGCACACTTCTCGAATATCCCTTGACTATACTATTCCCTATAAATATTATATTCATTCAATTCATCTTAAAATTCTCATATGAGCATTGCCAATTTTTTTTTTCTACTAATGTCTAAAATAGTTTAATCCTTACACCGCGATCAAGCCTAACTCTAAGTCACAAAAATACAACATGCTACACCACGCTATTATTCTAAACCATATGATGCCACCTTCTATACCTCTTTTAAAGATCACATCCTAAGCATAACATGCCTTACCACTTCAATGACTACTCTGAACTCTTAATATGAAGTCGCTAATGCATATTGCGACCATCCACTACAATCCCAAAATATCTTTCAAGCCTATTTTATAACCACATGTTGACTTCAAGGAAACCACCCATAAATACATACTACACATAGTTTCTAAACTATTTCAATATAACTCCCACGCGCTACCCTAAGACATACACACACAAACTTTTCCACTAACCATCACGTGTATCAAAGACTTGGCCCCAACTCTTACTTCATACTTATGGACTTATATAAGAAAGCATACTATGATCTTCCATCAATATGAACATTTACATCATCACCACTATCATTGCATAGGGAGGGTCACTAAAAGGTTAAAACATAAGATCCTGAAGCATGAAAAGATTTTTATACGGGACTGAGCACACTATAAAGAGTGAGTACATGCGTCATGAGTTGCATTACCTCAACTATAGTTCATATCATAAGGAATGTGATTCTGACTACTTGAATGAACTAGAACTCATTAGCTCAAAATTGAAAGAGTACGTGGCTCTCTATCATATACAGGAATCATGAGCTACGATCACAGAACTGGATCGTAAGGCATGAGTAAGCATCCGAATAACTAAAAAAAATATTGAGGTAGGAATGGGTTGAGATTCACCCTTACTTTCTGATGTTCTAAATCATACTGCATCACTACTAGAATCTGAGAGCCTTACTTGGTCATCCGTTCTATCATCTCCCCCTTAGCTTCAAGTCATCATCTAGAGTTTGGGAGATCCCTTACTAGATTCTAACTGAACTACACTGCACTCTAGGGTCTGAAAGAAAAAAAATGACAATACATGCATATCGTAGACTTAACCCGAATGACTACCTTCTGGGATACACTCTATCTTTCTATAGCCACCAATAGTCATAGTATAATGCTTGCACACTTATTTTTATCGGTTCAACCTTCAAAACTCAAACTTAGATTCTAACACTTAACATGGCTATTTAGATCACCATATACCATCTAACTAGTCTTTCTCCACTTAACAATTCAATGGTACCAATAGCCACACAATATATGTAATAGTCTTAGAAAAATATGTCGCAACCTCATATCACCTTGGCATACTTCTAAATCATACCTACAACATTATACTTCATTACGAATCAATTTAAACTTAAGCCATTTCATACACCGTTCAAGACTATTAGATCACTTTCATATAACTAACATCATTGATCAAGAAATCATCACATCCACCTTTATGAACTTCAACTGTTCAAACTTAATGTCTAGTGCTAAACATGATTTTACAACCCAACCTTACGCATGATTCTCACTTGGAAACCATGAAATAAACATCAAGAAACACTAGTACACTAGAACTTCATAACAATAATAATCGACCTTGACCTTACGGTCTTCCTTATCATAACTCATTAGCACGTACTATTTCAACACATCAACCCTACTAATATTTATTCCTACAAACATACATCATTAATCTCATGCCATTATTCTTACATCCACATCCTGCATTAAATTCAAGCCAATGGTCTAGCATCAATCATCTACCACCAATGACGAGTGCAACATAATATACTAATACATCAAATTGGAACATTCTATCCCAAATACTTCAAAATATGCTACATACCTTCTCATAAGTAGTACTAGTTTACAACTACCAACGAAAGAAGGTCAAGGGGTAAGGTCACATAATAGACATGATCAACCTTAATCTTATATTATAACCCCATACAATCTTTTCTACTTATACGGATTTCTCACCTCATACTTAATCAATCATACATTTAGACTGCCTTTAAATTCCTCAAAAAATCATGAGTCTATAATCATAACTTACTCGCTAATATAGCCATTTTCATATTCAAGAAACCAACAAATCACCCTGACTAACAACTCCTTCTCTACCTTATACTAAACTAACTCACAAGGATGAATTACCTCTTTACCAACTCAATCTCATGCAAACAGATTTAGCCATACATATATTAAACCAACGAAAGAACAACAAGTTCGACAATAAGTTGCTAGTGAATTGAAACAGGCCTCACATGGCTTCACTAGACTTTGGTTTTGTATTTTGAACAAGAAAATGAGATGGATGACAAGGCAACTATGCTAGAGAACCGAAAGAGCCCCACACGGCTTCACTAGACTTTAAATTTCCTCTTTTTCAAAAACACCATGATAACAAGATTACATATTACAAGGGATAGAAAATTGACACATAATATACATATTATTCTGTATAAATAAAAATCTGAGTAAAACACTTCCTCCATGGACTACCATACCATCCATACACGTTGCTAGCTACCACATTAGTTTATCACTATAAAGGGTTAAATCATCCTCAAACATCAGTTATTCAACTGAAATATTCATTTATACAAAATCACCCTCACTCTGACTTCTAAGTTTGTGACTTTGCATCACCAACTTCTTGGTCCAATATCACTAACAATAGGTCACGAAAACAACACTTTAACTTATGCTACTATTCGGGTGGAAATACAGTTCCAATATTCTGCTATACATTATCCACATCTGTAACAAGATTTTGAGAGTAACTAGATACACTTAATACCTTAAGCTGGAATGCACGATTCCATCAGGATCAATATTTACATCAGAATCAACACATATTGATGCACTAACAGACTTCTATCGAGTCTTTGCATAATTTTTAAAATCTTATAGGACTCAATCGGAAAGGACTATATCATGTATATTCAAAACTTTTTGCGCTTAAATCTGCCCAATAATGGGACATGTCTGAGAACATCAGAGTAAGAAAAGAATTTGGGATGACTTTACTTTCATATGGGTGACACCATAGCACAAATTAGAGCATAAAAGCAGAACATTCCGAATCTATTGCAAAGACTAGAACATAAAGAAAGAGAGACATTCCTAAATGCCTAGTAGCCTTCTACTTATAAGTGTGGCGTGCTACACACTCATAAACAAAACTCTCCCAATGCGATTTCGTAGATACCCTGGGACCATGAACCATGCTTTAACACCAAGTTTGTCACGACCCGAACCGAGGCCCTGGCCGTAGTGAGTATTCCGAACCATCAAGGCCTGAAACACCCTTTTATCTATCTGGAAATCATGCACATGACTTATATGAAAAAGAAATGCGGAAGATATACTATATAATAGAAACATGGTCAAGAATCATATGAAAACAATAATGGAAAATAATGTCCCACAATCTCAATCAACATCCCTATAACGTTTGTGAAATCTCTACTACATGAATGAAATAAATATCTATCTGAAAACTGGGACAAGGCCCCCAGTAGACCTAAAACTAATAAATGATAAATGAAACTAGTAGATATCAGGCCTTCAAAAATATAGAAGGCTCACCAAATGACTCTGCGAATCTGTCTGAGGAAATCTACTGATTTTCTGGGCCCCTAGACTGTGCCTCCAAATCTGGGAGGGAAGGCTGTCAATACAAAAGTACTAGTATGCAGAGATATCAAAATAAAACAAAATATTTTTACAAAATATAGTTGAGAGCCATTATATAGCAGCTTCATATCCAATCATTTGAAAACACATGGGCGTAATGTAATTATTTTCAACAACAATGCAATGCAGCTGAGCTAGGCAGAATACCCTACATATCACATTTACACCAACTGTCAAACCTCGGTTGCCACCGAGATTAGAGTATAAGTGAGGAGAAGACACACAAGATCACACAGTAGGGTGTCTCGACCCAATGGTAGTGCAATAGATCACAAAGAAGGGCTCCTAACCATAGTCCCAATTTGGGAATGACATAAAGTTAGATACGCAAGATCACAAAGCATGGTACCAAGTTCCCATGTCGGTAAACACGGTTTCCAGTGATGAGCCCTTACACTCAAATATCTTCTTCGGGCATCCACCTATCTCGTGTAAAATCAATGCATTCAAATTTCATCTGATTTAATCATAAATCATATTCTATAGGGTATCATCATACCCGACTTGCAAGTCATCAATATCACATCATTACTTCATCCAACCATTATATTTATCATATTTCAACATAATAACCCTCTCCATGCAAGTCAAAAATCATATCCACTTTCAAAATAGTTCATGTCATGCTTGTCAAGATGATTTCAAAAAATTCACATCATATGAAAATTTCAAACAATTTCATATCAAGAGAGGGGTTACATATAATTCATGCTCTCAAGTTAACATCTTTGAATCACAAGCATATGCATATATAATTTATCAAATCACTTCGGAAATAGGCCTAAAGACCAAATCAATATCATAAAGATGCTTGAAACATGTTTATATTCATAATTTCAAAACCCCCATTTTTTAAAACATGAATTTTTAAGCCCATGAGATTTTTGAGATAACCCCACGTACCTCTATATACGAATATGATAGGTGTTTCTTGAAGCCTACATTGTGGGGATTCTGAATCTTCAATTTATTTTGAAAACCCATGGTTGAATCTTGAGTTATTGGGGTTTTTATTATGAAACCCTAAGGGATATTCTTGAGAGAAAATTTGAGAAAAGGATTATATTTTGATGAATTGGGGGCTAAATCTGGTGTGATAGACGAAATTTGGGTGAGGTAAAATGACTAAAATGCCCCTAAGAAAATAAAAAAATTTGAAACTGTCCCTCAGTTGACAAGCTGACAGGCTGAAATAAAATGGGTATAAATCCTTACTCAGGTGTTGGATTTGGATGAAACCAGTTGCATTGGAAATAAGACTCAATGAGCTTTCATTTGATAGGTAGAAGCTCTCCCAGTTCATTATATTCAGAGAGTTATGATCATTTGATGTTGACCTTGAAATGCTGAAAACTGGGCAATAGGCTACTCTTATCAGTTATCAGATATACAGGTCCACTAAGACCAATCCTCCTATCGGCAAATACGAATTTCCAATTTTGGTCCTCCCCGTAACTGCCACCTTCCATGGTTTTATGATACATCCCGCCATTAATTCCTAATTAAAACCGTTTCCAAATAACCAAGAAATCCATTTACCATTTTATTAACGAAGGACAATATTAGTGGTATCATCATACCACCCTTTACTTTCAAGTAATATCCATAGCCAAACCATTTAGGTCAAGGGGACTTTCAATTGTCGTTCCATATACCACATTAAACCACTTAGGAGACTTCCATGTTCCCAACAAGCGTAACCATTTAGCCTTTAGCCTTTTTCAAACCATTTAAACCATGTATGATTTCTTTACCAAGTTTAAAACATACAATAGTTCCCTTAAAAGAAGTCAATGCAATGAACATATATTCATAAGCATTTTATCAAACACATTGGGGGGATAATATAACCAAAACCAATTCCAAAGATCATTAAACCATTACCATACAATCCATTTGTCCAAATCCACCACTTATGCATATAAAAGCATAATTAAATCCATAGGAAACAATAACTAAGCATTTAATATCAAACCCTCCCAAATAATTGTTGAAAACCATAATCATGAAATAGTAAAACCATGAAATCAATCATATAAACCATGTTTTTAGTTGATATTACAATGAGGGAAGATAATCATGCCTTATACTGAAGAATTGATGGAAAGAAATGATCAAGACAAGAACCAAAGTAATCCTCAAGATGAAACACTATCCTTCTTGCCCCAAAAGCTATTGAGAGATTTATGGAGTATTTTGGAATAGTTTCTAAGTGTTAATGAATAAAATAATAGGGTAAATTACCTCCAAAGTGTATTAGAAACCGTGGTTCCTAATTAGGGTAAGTAGGGAAATGTCCAAAACACCCCCACTAAAGTTGCAAAAATCCCATCACAGGGATATGGCTGACACATATGAGTTATACCCTCCCAATATGATCGGTACCCACCACTCATATCCAAGACCCAACCCTTGGATCAAACACTATCCATTGTATGAATCATCCAACCAAGTCGTAACCACAATATCTGATCCATATCCATAACACGTATCCCTCGTAGAATGAAATACCAGGAGGATCAAACATTGCCCACTATACGAGGCCTTGGTATGACTCGTACCAAGGCTTACAACTCATACCCCTAAGTCATACCCATTCCAGTAACCGAAACTATACCACCAACTTATACTGGTCAGTATAAGAAATGACCATACCACTCGTACTACAACATAGGGCTCGTAACCATGAGTCATATTGTATCCATAAATGTTTTCTAAGGGTCAAAACCCAGGATATTTCAATCTGACCCACTAGGAACATTCCTCCACGAATGACGGAAAAGGGTAACCGTACACAAAGTCATTTGCATTATCAAACATCCTTGTAACAAAGTTTGAAAATAAAGAGGCAAAGATATTAATCTTTTCTTTAACAAACTCCAAAAATAAAGATGTGTTGAAGACTCATACTTTCCGCACGAATCCCAGGAGCAGAAAACAAATGCAGATACTTGGACTTTATGTCCTCTTCTGCTTACGAAGTAGATTTTTCCACGTCTGTAACCAACGAACTTGCTAATCTTATATCTCAATCAGGACCTCTTCAAAAGACAGAGAATTCGAAATACCCAGTCCTTCCAAAGGAACAACCGAAGAAGGATCACTAATACACTTCCTCAACATAGAAACATAAAAGACCGGATGAACCAAACTTAAGATAGATCGCAACTCCAATTCAGAAGCAACATTTTCTGCCTTTTGCAAAATCTCATAAGGACCAACAAACCGAGGATTGAGTTTCCCCTTTTTGCCAAATCGCACCACTCCCACTTCATGGGAAATACCTTGAGGAATACCCTATCTCTGACCTCAAACCCCAAATCTCTAAACCTAACATCTACACAGGACTTTTGGCGACTTTGGGCAGGTTTAAGCCTATCTCGAATCAACTTGACCTTCTCCATTACTTGATAAACCAGATCTGGGCCAAACGAGACCGCCTCACCAAGCTCAAACCAACCAATAGGGGATCTACACCTCCTACCTACAATGCCTTGAAAAAATCCAAACAAATACATGAATGATAGCTATTATTGTAAGAAAACTCCACCAAAAGTAGATGCTCAACCCCATTGCCAACATAGTTAATCCACAAGCTCGAAGCATATCCTTTAATGTCTGAATAGTTCTCTCCACTGGCCCATCCAACTATGAATGAAAAGTAGTACTCAAACTAACTTTAATCCCCAACCCTTTCTGGAAATACCGCCAGAAGTGAGATGTAAACTGCATACCATGATCAGAAATAATCAAAATAGGCACCCAATGCAGCTTCACAATCTACTGAAGATACAGCTTCGCAGAATCATCGGCCGAAAAGGTAGTCCGCACTGGCAAGAAGTGAGTAGGCTTAGTCATCCTATCCATGATGACCTAAATCAAACCATATTGATTCCGAGACCGAGGAAGACCGGTAACGAAGTCCATATTGATCACTTCCTACTTCTATTCGGGCAAATCAATTTCTTGATATAACCCTCCTAGCCTCATGTGCTCAACCTTAACCTGTTGACACACTATACACTTGGCCACAAAATCTGCCACATCTCTTTTCATTCCATTCCACCAATAGATCTCCTCGAGACCATGCTACATCTTAGTCGAGTTAGGATGAACAACATAGCGCAACTCATGTAACTCAGCCATAACACTTTGCCATAACCCGTTGATATCAAGAACACACAAACTCCCTTGGTACAGTGAAGTACCATCACTAATGATCTCAAACACCACTACCTTTTGCCCACCAATGTCACTCTTTATTTTCATTAAGATAGGATCTAGCACTTCCATCTCCTTAATCTCCGCACTAAGAGATGGTCGAACCACTTCTCGCATAATCACACTACCATCCTTGGAGTCTAAAAGACGAACTCCAAGATTGGACAAGCGGTGAATATCCTTTACCAATACCCACTTTCCTTCCTCCAAATGAGCCAAACTTTCCATATACAACCTGCTAAGAGCATTAACAACTACATTAGCCTTACCTGGGTGGTAGTGAAAATTCATGTCATAATCCTTGAGAAGCTCAAGCCATATCCTCTGCCTGAGATTAAGATCTTTCTTGGCGAATACGTACTGAAGACTCTTGTGATCAGAAAAGATATCCAGATGAACACCATAAAAATAATACTGCTATATTTTTAAAGCAAACACAACCGCCAATAACTCTAAATCATAAGTAGGATAATTCCTCTCATGTACCTCCAACTTCCTAGAAACATAGATAATCACCTTCACATGCTACATAAACGCACAACCAAGACCTACTTGATATGCATCACAACAAACCACGTACCCATCATTGTCCTTCAGCAAAGTCAGAATTAGAGAAGTCAACTTATTCTTCAACTTCTCAAAACTCTCTTCACAAGCATTTGACCAAGAAAACTTAACCTTTTTTTGAATCAACTTAGTCAAAGGAGAAGTTATCGAAGAAAATCTTTCCACAAACTACTTATAATACATGGCCAAACCTAAGAAGCTCCATATATCGTATGGAGTCGTGGGCCTAGGCCACCTCTTCACCACACTAACCTTTTGAGGATCCACCATTATCCCTTCACTAGAAATAATATGAAACAAGAAAGTCACAACGTTCAACCAAAACTCACACTAATAGAACTTGGCATACAACTATTGTTCCTTTAAGGTTTGAAACACCATACTGAGGTAATTAGCATAATCCACCTTGCTCTTCGAAGAAACTAGAATGTCATCAATAAACACAATGATGAAGAGATCTAAGTACTTCCTGAACACCCTGTTAATCAAGTCCATTAATGTTGTCGTAGCATTAGTCAACCCAAATGACATCACTAAGAACTCAAAATACCTATACCAAGTACAAAAAGCCTTCTTAGGGATATCCACCTCCCTAATATTAAGATAATGGTACCCATACCAAAGATCTATCTTAGAAAAGAACTTGGAACCTTGCAACTGATAAAACAAGTCATCTGTCCGAGAAAGAGGATACTTGTTCTTGACCATTACCTTATTAAACTGCCTGTAGTCAAAGTACATCCAAAAGGAACCATCCTTCTTGCGTAGAAACAATACTGGTGTAGCCCAAGGAGATACACTAAGATGAATAAACCCCTTATCCAAAAGATCCTTAAGTTTCTCCTTAAGTTTTATCAACTCAGCCGGAGCCATTCTATATGGAGGTTAGAAATTGGACAAGTGTCTGAAGGCAAATCAATACCAAACTCTTTTTCCCTATACGGAGGAACACTAGAAAGATCATCCAAAAATACCTTAAGAAACTTTTAACCACAGGGACCAAAGATAAAGAAGGACCTTCTGAGTTAGAATCTTTAACCCAAACCAATTGATATGGACAACCCTTTAAAATTAACCTCCGAGCTCTAAGATAAGAAATAAACCTTTCCCTAGGAGCTAAAGAAACACCCTCCCATTCTATAATTGGTTACCCAGGGTAACCAAAGATAACCCTATGGGTCTAATAATCCAAGGAAGCATAACAAGAGTGTAACCAATCCATACATAGAATTACATAAAAATGTATCATATCCAACTTAAATAGATTCACCAAGGTCTTCTTGCCACCAATAGATATCACACCCCTATAGACTGTTTTAGCAATAACCAAGTCACTTACCGGGGTAAAAATAGAGAAAGGATCCAAAATAACTTCTGGATTAAAACCAAATTATACAGCCATAAAAAACATCACATAAGAAAAAGTAGACCCTAGATCAAGCAAACAATATATGTAACTAGTGAAAAGCTGTAATGTACCAGTAACGACATTAGGTGATGCCTTAAATTCCTATTGGGATGCCAAAACATACAACCTATTTTGACCAACCCTAAAACCAGGAGCAGTAACAGAAGCAGATACCAGACCACTAGGTGTAGAAGCAAAAAATAAAGCCACAAGAATCTTATTTACCCCATAGCAACCTTATTAACCGGACAATCCCTTAGTCAATCGTGTTTCGGGCCACACTTAAAGCATTTGTCCCTTCCTTTTTCACAATAACCCTAATGGATACGACCATAAGATTAACTAAGAGGACACAAAGAAATTGTCTGATCTTCGCTCGCCTAAGATTGGGTAACCTATGCTCGATAATTATCATCACCTTAATGACGTTTATCTCTCGATCGGTAAGGAGCACTAGCAGAAAAGGAGCCAGGACTCCCCCACTTCTTTTTCTTCTACTTTTCACCATCTCTACCAACCTGAGACTGAGCACCCCCTAATCAGAAAATCTATTCCTCTTTCCCTACCTATCCCCAAACTCTGTCTGCCTCCTCTTCTCATCCTCAACCTGCTGCATATGAATAGTCAACCTTAAGAAGTATATATCTTTAATTAGCAAGGAAGTCTTTCTCTCTAAAATCAAATCTGTATTCAACCTAGAAGAAAACATCCTCATTCTCGACCTCATATCGAGACCAAGTCAAGAGCATACCTTAATAGCTAATGCACATTTATAGAATATTCCTTTACTGATATCCTTCTCTGCCAGAGGTTTACAAACTCCTCCATCATAGCTTCCCTTAATTCTTGAGAAAAGAATGGATCCAAAAAGGCATTAAAAAAGGCCTCCCACAACCCTTCCTCTTTTATATCACCTCTATCCCTATCCTATTCCTCATACTATTGATAAGCAACATCCTTAAGCTGATAAGATGCAAGGTTAAGCCCCTCTACATTAGTAGCCTACATTACCCAAAAGATTTTTTCTATTTTATCCAAGAAACCTTGTGGATCCTTGTCTATCTTTACTCCAATAAAAGTTGGTATACCCATCTTCATAAATTGTCCAACCCTTATGGCCTCAGTAGACAAAGCACCAACCGTACCTTATTCAACCTAAGTAGCAACCAGTGGGTGATGACGCTCAACTTATACTTCAATTTGGTGCAAGACGGTCATCGTTAATATATTTACCCAACTTTGGTGTCGGGGTCGAATCCACAGGGAATATTGTGAGTGGTGATTAAACTAGTTTGAAACTAAAGCTACAAGTTAAATTCAAATAAATGATACGAAAAGATAAAATAAGGGTTTCTGATGATCAGCAAATAATTGCTGGTCACTTTAGTTTCAGTGGTTATAAATCAAGTGTTTATAAAATAACCAGAATTATGTTCACTAGGGCTTCTGGTACATGACAGATGCTACAAGTGGTTCAAGATTCTCACGGTGGGTAGGATAACAAGCTATCTTTATTGATGCTATGCTTAAATGTCTCTCGACCAACCTAAACATTTAATTCCCTAATCCTCTCGGACTTAGGGAATTTCTATTAACTGTTTAGATTTTACCTCAGGTTAACCAACCTTGTTACAATGCTGATTAATAAACAAAGTATTTCCGAGTCCCTGTTGATAATTCACTTCCTACTATATTTGATTTCTTTCTCTAGAAAATCAAAGTAGGTGTGTCTACTGTTGGCAACCAATAGACGTTAATTAAAACTTCAGAATTATCAAAAAATCCTACCACCTTTTGAATTTTTAATACTTAGTACCTCATCAAGACCAAACCCTAGATCCCATAACTCAGGTTAATGGAGTTTAGCCATTCATGATGTAACGAACGAAACACATAATTGAATTTATAATTTGAAAGATAAGCTTATAGAGCAATGAAAAGCAATAATTGTTTATTCTATTCAAGCACTAAATAACTCCACAAAAAGCAATAGTAATCTCTCACAAGGTAATGGTGATAGTGTATCCAAAACCAGAGAGATAAATACTAAAGTTCATGTAGTTCAAAATGTCTCTGATTCCCCTCCCCCCCCCCCCCCAAATGAAAAAGGAAATTTGAAATTAAAATTTCCAAAATTCATCCATTAGATGACACAATATCTTAAGGAAAACCTAGACTTGTCCTTAAATACTTAGGCTAATTATGGAAACAAAATCATAGGTTACAGCTTTTTCTTAGAATAGACAATGACATGCGTGACGCCTTATCAGGGTTCTGATGACTTATCAGGAATGTCGTCATATCCTCTTCAATTTTGACATTCTTTGCTTTAGGCTGACGACAAAACCTGACAGCTTATCAAAACTTTGATGACTTATCACCAATGTCATCACGGAATCCAGCTGAAGTCCATTCTCTGTCTAAGGCTGACGATACTCTTGATAGCTTATCAAATTTGTGATGACATATCAGGGGATGTCGTCACACTTTTTATCTAACTTTTTCACACTGCCTCCAGATGATGATGGACCTGATAACTTATCACCAAGTTGACAACATATCACAAAAGTCGTCAACTGCTCTTCTGCAATTTCTTGACTATTTGTTCCATATTCACCTCTTTTTGTCCTTATTGTCTTAGGTTCTCTTGCATCTTCCCTTGAACTGTAATATCAAATAAATATCATCAAAAACAACGATAGTTACTTAAGAACTTACAATTATTCTGAGTTAAAAGTCTTAAATGTGCTAACAAAATGCTAGCACATCAACACCCTCAAATTAAAACAATTATTTGTCCTCAAGCAACCAAAATATAACTAAGAGAATACAAAGTACATTCGGCAAATCAATTTTCTATATCATCTCAACACAACTTCACCTTCTCCTAGGTCAATCAATTCAAACTCAACTGTGTATACTGTTGAAAAACAATAATGCAACCATGCATGTACCAAGATCACACTATTCTAAAAAGTTAGCAACTAGCAATATAACCTGTGTACCCTCACAGCAAAAAAATCCTTTTTTCTCTCATATTAGAAATCACATATATACATATAGGGTTAATCACGAGACTCACTCTCAGAATGAAGTTCCACTCAATGTATGTCAAATCCCATAGGCTTGCCCTTATAGTCAGTACCAAGGTTTTAAGACAGGTCAGCTAGGATCACTATAGGTCTTTTTCTTGGCTTGTAATATAGGCTAGGGGCTGGTATGATATTCAAGGGTATTTAAAGTGACTACGCCTCCTTGACACTATGCTAACCTCTTAGGGTTTCACTTCTTAACCTTTTTCTCTTCCTCTCTTTTATTGATCACACATGCTCAAGGTAGGTGCCTCACACACAAAAGGGACTGAGTAAGACCTCACACACACATGGCACACAATATATCGTAGATCACAACTTATCCAATTTGTGTAATTTTTTAGCCTAATTATCACATTGCCAGAACTAATGCCACCAAAAGATGCACTGTGGTGACAATTGGATACAAATCACACGGTTAAACAATCAAACTATTTGAGAGGTGTTCACAAAATAACAAAACTATGTTAACTGCCTCAGGTACTTGTATTTCTCCTAGTCAACTACAACACATCACAAAACAAAACACAATCATCCTAAATATGATGGCTCTACTAGGAACAAGACTCCGGGGAAAAGAGTCACGGCAACAAAAACCCCAAGAGGACATAAACACCCACAAGTAGTCCTACCCTTAACTTATAATCATGCATTGTCCCCAATGCGTCAATCAAAATAAAAGAGTTATAATCATCCCTGTGGCACCACAGGTGCGAAAATCTGGTGTCAATCACATAATACAAATACAAACAATAAAATACCTTAGGTTGCCACCCAAGCAGTTCCTGGTTTAATATTGTGGCATGACTCAGTTATCTTAACTACTCAAACTTCATAAAATTACGTTGTTGCTAATTATTTATGTCTCCACTTAGAGGATTTGAAACATCGACCCAACTTTTGAACAATACATCTTTGGGGTGTGTTGGGAAAATGTGAGGGAATGATGAGAAATGTTCTATCACGCCACTTTGAAGACTTGAAATGCTTGCCCAATTTTGCATTGAACTTTTGTGTGGGCTTATTTGGCAACGGTGAGAATCTTAAACAGCCACTAAATAGACAGCTATCTTAAAGCTTCTTGGCCTTCAAGATTGGGGTTGTAGTATACCCTTTTGGAAGGACAAACTCCAACATGTAAAAATCTTCCTCCTCATTTTCAAAATTCGTCATTTGCTTGGGTGATTCAACTTTCATCACATCCACCAAGCATAATGTTGAAAAGTGGTTCGAATGAGGACTAACTCTCAATTTTGGAGTAGCATCCCTATTAGTATTTTTACCCCTAAATGGACTAGAGTATTCACAAGGATTGTTCTTGATTTCTTCTTTTGACTCTAGTACCATTTCCTCGTCTTTGGTATCTTCATTCATAAATGGTTCGATTGGTTGGGAAATCACCAAGGGTTGCTAAACATTAAGCTCATCATCAATATCAAATTCATTCTCCTCATCTTCACACTTGTCCATTATGCTAAGTGATTCCACATACAAGATATCATCTAAACATAATGTGGAAAAGTGCTTTGAATGCTTGACCTCTATATCCATATCCTTTATCATTCTTATTTCATTATCATTTTCCCTTATGTCTTGATGTATATCATGTATGATATCATTTGTTGTGTCCATACACTGCAACATTAGTTGAAGCATAGCTTCAATGCCACTCTTTCTAGTGCTTCGTTCTTCCAATTCTTGACCATAAGACCTATCAAAATCAAGAACTAAAATTTGGGTTAGCATACCGGGGGGAGGGGCCATTTGGGAAATCACTCCAATGTCCATCATGTCCACCACATAATGAACAATCATACTCCTGAAAGGATGGAGATGGTGCACACATCTCTCTTCGGGGAGCATATCTACAATCTTTCCAAAAATGAGGTCAATGAGAATATGGACATGGATCATCAAGATAAGATTTCTAACCATTAAGCTCATGTTCATTCCACGATTCCATAGTAATAAGTAAACTACAATAAAATCTACCTAACACAAGAAATAGAAGAAAACTAAAAAAAAATATTTACAAGTTTGAATTCAAGCAAGTAGGCTAAAATTTCAAACCAACTCAATACGCTAAATTATTCCTCAGCAACAGCGCCATTTTTGTTAAGGCTCAACTTACACTTCAATTTGGTGCAAGGCGGTCGTCGTCAATATATTTATCCAACTTTAGAGTCAGGGTCGAATCTACAGGAAACAATGTGAGTGGCGATTAAACTAGTTTAAAACTAAAGCTACAATTTAAATTCAAACAAATGATACAAAAAGATAAAATGGGGGTTTTCGATGATAAGTAAATAATTGCTGGTCACTTTAGTTTCAGTGGTTGTAAATTAAGAGTTTATGAAATAACCAAAATTATGTTCACTAGGGCTTCCGGTACAAGACAGATGCTACAAGTAGTTCAATATTCTCACGGTGGGTAGGATAACAATCTATCTTTATCGATGTTATGCTTAAATGTCTCTCAACCTACTTAAGCGTTTAATTCCCTAATCCTCTCGGACTTAGGGAATTTCTATTAACTGCCCAGATTTTACCTCAGGTTAACTAACCTTGTTACAACACTGATTATTAAATAAAGTATTTCCAAGTCCCTGTTGATAATTCACTTCCTACTGTATTTGATTTCTTTCTCAAGCAAATCAAAGCAGGTGTGTCTACTGTTTGCAACCAGCAGATGTTAATTAAAACATATGAATTATCAAGAAATCCTACCACCTTTTGAATCTTGAATACTTAGCACCTCATCAAGACCTAACCCTAGATCCCCATAACTCAGGTTAATGGAGTTTAGCCATTCATGATGTAATGAACGAAACACATAATTGAATTCATAATTTGAAAGATAAGCTTACAGAGCAATGAAAAGCAATAATTATTTCTTCTATTCAGGCAATAAATAAATCCATAAAAAGCAATAGTAATCTCTTACAAGTTAATTGTGATAGTGTATCCAAAACTAGAGACAGAAATACTAAAGTTCGTGAAGTTCAAGAAGTATCAAATTTCTTGCCCCTAAATGAAACCCTAAAAGCTGCTATTTATAGTTGTAACTAAAAGGAAATTCAGAATTAAAACTTCCGAAATTCGTCCCTTAGATGACTTAAACTCTTAAGGAAAACCTAGACTTGTCCTTAAATACTTAGGCGAATTATGAAAACAAAATTGCAGGTTACAGCTTTTTCTCAAAATAGATGACAACATGCATGATGCCTTATCAGGGTTCTGATGACTTATCAGGAACGTTGTCAGATCCTCTTCAATTTTGACACTCTCTGCTTTAGGCTGACGACGAGACCTGACGGTTCATCGAAACTTTAATGACTTATCACCAATGTAGTCACAGATTCCAACTGAAGTCCATTCTCTATCTAAGGCTGACGATGCTCTTAATAGCTTATCAAATTTGTGATGACATATCAGGGGATGTCGTTACACTTCTGCTCCAAATTGATCATGCTGCCTCCAGCTGACGATGGACCTGATAACTTATCACCAAGTTGACAATTTATCACAAAAGTCGTCAACTGCTCTTCTATAATTTCTTAGCTATTTGTTCCATATTTACCTTTTTTTGTCCTTATTGTCTTAGGTTCTCTTGCATCTTACCTTGCACCGTAATATCAAACAAATATCATAAAAAACAATGATAGTTACTTAAGAACTTACAATTACTCTGAATTTAAAGTCTTAAATATGCTAAAAAAATGTTAGTACATTAGTTGGGCAATAACATGAATAGACTGATGAAATTCTACATTTGTCACATTACCCTAAGGGACCTGAGAAAAACTAGCTGGAATAGGAGGGACTTCAGCACTATCAAAAATAGGACCATGAGATTTTAGATGTACTCCAAAAATAAGACATACCCCATCAGCATTATCCCTGGATGGGATGGAAGAAGTTCCTTATGTTTTAAATCTAGGCATCATGATCTGAAAGATGAGCAAATAAGGATTAGAGAATATTCTAGGATTAAGAACTCAAGCTTGAAGATAGAATACCAAGAAAGTGAACCATTCCTAAATCTCTTGTAGTCTCTCTCTTTTAGTGTGGCACATTTCACACCCTTAAAAGAGACTCTACTCAATACGTCTTTTTGGATTTCCCAGTTAACCATGAACCTAGTCTCTAATTCCAACTTGACATGACCCGACCCTTAGGCCTTATATTAATGGGCATTCTAAGTCCAACTAGGAACAAGGACCGGCCCCTGTTACCCACCCCAAATACCTATATCCAACCTTAGATCGGATGAATTTCTAAAATATAGTAAGATAACCTAAATGCTCTCATGAAGACTCTGGAATAGGGTTACAACCATGACCAACCCATCTAGTCCATTTGTACCAAGTCAACCGCCCAACCATATTGACCAAACCATAGGCCATAACCTAGGCCATAACCAAAAAGAATACCAAAATATAATATGATTAATCCCAAAATGTAATATGACATAACAGTAAGAAATCCCGTGATGTGGTGTCATCCCAACAGCCAATTCTAATGTATTGGTTGACACCAATATCGATCTCGCCTATTCCAACCCTAAGAATTACCACAAAGACGATATCTAAAAGAGTAAATAAATCCAGTTGGGACATACCCCCAACCATGGCCAAAACAAATATCCAAAATAAAGACAAAACATCTAACAATATCCATAACATGAAATAATGCCTTTCCAAAGGATGAAAGCTCACTATTTTAGTCCAAATACTATCCTTGAGTCAATCACTATGTAGGAAGATTCGAACAGACAGTTCCTGCATAGCGTAGGTATACAGTAGCCAGTAGAGGGGTTAGCGAGTCACCGCTGCATGAATTTCAGGATAAGGATAAAATAATGATAGTTAAAAAACTAAGTAAAGCCATCCAATGCACATAACCATACATATATATAAGTGGGAAAGGGGATTCGGGTTTAGTATGAATTTAAAACCTTTACCTAGGCTGTTTAACCTGGCCGTCCTAAACAACCCATGGGCTATATGGGTACAACTCTCCCTACTAAAAGGGCCCAGTGTGTGTTGCTGCATGACCAAGGAAGTATCCCATGGGATGACTAGTATATCCCCCAATAGTGTGACATCATGCACACGGTCCACAAAGACCAATCCTCATATCGACAAATACAAGTTTCCAATTTTGGTTCCTCCAGGACCGCCACCTTCCGCGGCTTTGCTACATATCCCGCTATTAACGCCCAATTAAAACTGTTTCCAAATTACTAGCCAATGAATTTACCATTTTATTAACCAAGGCCAATATTAGTGGTATCTTCATACCACCCCTTACTTGCAAGTAATATTCATAGCCAAACCAGTTAGGTTAAGGGGACTTTTAAGTGACCTTCCATATACCATATTAAACCACTTGGGAATTTTTCATGTTCCCTACAAGCATAACCATTTAGCCTTTAAGAATTTTTCAAACCATTTAAGCCATGTATGATTTCTTTAACAAGTTTAAAACATTCAATAGTTCCATTAAAACAAGTCAATGCAATGAACATATCTTTATAAGCATTTTATCAAACACATTGGGGGCATAATATAACCAAAACCAATTTCAAAGACCATTAAATCATTACCATTTAATAAAATTATCCAAATCCACCATTAATGCATATAAAAGCATAATTAAAACCATAGGAAACCATAACAAAGCATTTAATATCAAACCCCCAAATAATAGTTGAAATCCATAATCATGAAATAGTAAAACCATGAAATCAATCCTATAAACCATGCCTTTAGTTGAAATTACAATATAGGAATAAAATTATGCACTGAAGAATTGATGGAATCTGGATCATTGTCTCTTGACCAAGTCAACATATTTTATTCCCATTCAAATATCTTCAGTATTGAGAGATTATCCCATATCTATGTTTGGAAGATAGTCTATATTCATGGGGTGCCCATTTCTATTACTTTAGACCTTGTTTCTGTGTTCACTTTGAGGTTTTGGAGAGCATTTTAAGAGTAGTTGGGTAGTCAGGTGGATCTAAGTACAGATTTTCATCCACAGACAAATAATAGTCGAGTAGACTATTAAAGTCCTTAAGGATATGCTCCAAGCCTATGTTATGTATTTTGGAGGTCAGTGGGAAAAACATTTAGCCTTGATAGATTTTGCATATAATAATGCTATAATTTGAGTATTGAGAGGGTGCCTTTTGAGGCTTTGTATAGTAGGAAATGTCATTCTCCTATTGGATTTTTTGAGACTTCCAAGGTTAAGCCCCGTGGTACTGATATACTTTAGGAGTTGTTGGATAGATTCAGGGTGATTTAGGATAGGTTGAGAGTAGCTAATAGTAGGCAGAAAGCCTATGTAGACCATAGGCTTCGTGACTTGAGATTTGGAGTTAGTGATCATATATTCCTCTGTGTATCACTCATAAAGGGTGTGTTGAGGTTTGGAATGAAGGGGAAGATCAATCCTAGATATATTGGAACTTTTGAGATTCTTCGCACAGTTGGCGAGGTGGCTTATAAGTTAGCTCTACCTCGATATTTTGCCATTGTTCATCCAGTTTTCCATGTTTCTATGTTCTGGCAATGCATTCCTAATCTGTCTCTTATGCTTAGATGGGACTCAGTCAGTTGGATAAGCATTTAACCTTTGTGGAGGAGCCTATGCTTATTTTGGCTAGTGATGTTAGTTAGTTAGGCATAAGAGAGTTTCCAGTTGTTAACATTTAGTGGAGGTACCTCCTAGCGGAGGAGGCCACTTGGGAGATCGTGAATGAGATGTGAACGCAGTATCATCACCTATTTGAGAATTCAGGTATATCCTAATCCTTAACTTTCGCAGATTAAATTTTCTTTGTTAGTTGATATTGTAATGAGCCTTCATGCCATTTTCCATATTTCTGCCCATTTTCACCGTTAGAGGTTTTCTATAGCTTTCCCAAGTCAGATATGACTTTCTAGAACTAACAGTCCGATTACCAAGCAGTTCATTTGGTTTTTAGAGCTAATTCTCTATTTTGAAGTCTTCACTAGTTCCAAATGGCCATTGAGTAAAAGCCTCTATAAAACGATCTCAAGTGCAAATTTTGACTGTGCTAGCATCTTCAAAATGTCAATTTTTGACTAAGTGGTCCTTTGGTTTTGATCTCAAGATACCCGAGCTTATTTTGACCTATTGGTCAGAAAGTTAAGAAAATAAATATAAGTGTGGGACCTATATTTGGTCGAAATAACCACGGATGGAAAATCCAAGTATGCCATTGTGTTCAGAACATTGAATTTGGTATGGTTAATAGTTTGTTTGCGTATAAAGGATTTTGGATGAATTTTGAGGGCTTGGCGAAGACTTAGAAATTTCCAAGTCGCTTGCTGTTAGATAGTTCATCACTATCGCAAGCCAAGGGTCGCGATCGTGATACCCTTGGCAGTCAGTTATTATCGCGATTGTGATATAGTGTTGAGATCATGACTGGCATCGACAGGCTTAAGATGCCGCAATCGCGAGGACCCGAGCTGTGATAGCAGAAGTCGAGTACCTGGACTGGGTATAAAAGTATCCTTTTCCATGATTTTGTCCATTCTTCATCACTTCCTTAAGAGCAAAAAGTCCTAAATAGTGTGAGCGCATGCAATTGAAGTTGTTTGTCTTGGGAAAGCTAGATTAACATGTATTTTCACGATTATCTTCAAATTTGAGGTAGTAATTCACCCTATTCTTGGTGGATTTTAGTGATTTCTTGCTCAACCCCCCAAAATCTTGAGGTCTTGATTTTAGACGCAATTTAGCTTGATTTTAACCCATTTTTTAGGTTAATGATTCCATGATCATGTAAAAATTTTGGGTTGGCTTCAAAAACATGAATTCTGTAAGTGCAACCCATATGAGGTTTTGTGGGATTTTTGGACCTGAAGCGCAATGGTGCAATATGGGTATCGTTACTCCCATATTGATGAGTAGAATGTGTTTTTGATAGCTTGGCATCTTGAGGAGGCTTCTCAGAAAAGAAAAGCGATGGCTTAGTGATTCATTTAGCTTTCTTTGGAGTCAAGGTAGGCTAGGTTTATCCCTTGTTAGATTATGCTATTTCATAATATTCTTATGATATTGTATTAGATTTAGGATGGATTTTAGGTGTTGGATTGATGAAATGCAAGACTTGGGTTAGTTGGACCGTTCAGGCCATTTTGAAATCATAGAGTTGAAATACTTAGATTATTTCTTTATGCCTTAGGTGAATTAAGCTTCATGTCTCATCTTTAGCATGAAAATGCCTTAGATCACACAAGTTAGATAAAATGTTTTAGACACTTATGCTTGGGGTAAGTTTGGCCTTAATTGCTTACACTAATGAAGGTTGCCTTAGTTTCCATTGGACTTAGTTAATGGGTTTGGGAAGGATTTGTACCTTAGGGCAAATTGTGGCTTGTTCAACATCTAAAAATAAATTTAGATAACTTAATCCTAGTTCGGGTAGAATTTTCCTCAAATGGAACTCGAGGATTAGTAGTGGACTCTTAACCCACTTTAGGCTATGACATATGTTAGCTTTTGTGAACATTTTACGCTTATTAGACTCTTGGAAATGTGTATTGAGGCAATATTGAGAAATCTTGATACTTGATGGATATGTTGGTTAATGTGAGGGTTGACGCCTATTGATTATTGATAACGCTTAAACTACAGCTCTCGTAAGAGTGTAAGCGGTCGTTGTCAAATATAGAACCCAACTGGGTTGGGTGTCGAATCCCACAGGGAATACTTGGTCACTAAGTAAGCAAAGATTATTAGACTTTTGGTGAAAGTTTCGTAAAAAGGGGGGATTGTAGCGTGAATTTAAGAGTATCAAAAATAGTAATGTAAGAACGGAAAATAGAAGAGTAAAACGGATTGCTTGGTTGGTTTTGATCAATGAGAATTGAGAGTTAGGGTTATGTCCACCTTATGAGTTATACGTATCTATTGACTATGAGTTATGCAGAATTCAAACATGCATGCGCTTATAGAGAATCGTATTCTATGGTAAATCCAAGCGTCTTTCGACCATCAAGGACTATTTCACTTTAACTCTTTATAGCTTAAAGCGTATCTAATGGTACAGATTCTCCAAGAGGTTAATCCAGTTACGGCACTAAATTTTTAACTGGGGTTGGTGCCCTATTACCTTGACATTATCTCTTTTCCAGACATGTAACTTTTCTTTCGAACAAGTTAATGTTATACTGGCGTATTCTATATGTTTGCAACCACAAGAATTTAGATTAAGATGAAGAGAATAATGATATAAGCAGCATACGTGTCAAGAATTCACAAACTCATAGCAATAGATAGTGTCTCATAAGGCTTCCATAACCCCAACAGAGAAGTTTAGCTACTCATGAGTGCAACGGAAATCACAATAGACATTATTATCATACTAAAATAAGAGTCTAACGTGAAGTATGCTTTGGTAGTGCTTGTGGCGTGAATTCCTTGCAAGTAGCGTTTCTCTTGTTGTGAAAATTTAGAAGTCGATGAAGAGAAACTAATAAGAATTAATTGAAAGAGAATTATGTATTTTGTCCTCAAAACTTAGCTAAAATATGGGTAGATTATAGCACTTTAGGCGTGTAAATACGCCTATCATCAACACCCCACACTTAAAGCTCTGTTCGTCCTCAAACAAAATATCATGTCCTTCTAAACATCTACTTAGGGTTTCATAGTAACAGCACAAAATATTCATCAAGACAGGCACGACAATCATTAATAAAGAGTAGTTTTCTAATTACTACTAGAAATAATTCAACCTCTAATATAGACTCGTGATGATGGTTAATTCGTATTCAAAAAGTTAAGGCACAAAGAATCATACACGACTACCCAAAACTCATCAACCATATGTGTCTCACACTATATCACCCATAATCACTCACAAGTATTGTATATATTTCGAACATGGGTATAATATTATCCTTGCTCTCACTCTCACAAAGAATTCATATGTTGCAACTGATGACCATAGGCTTGCCCTTAGTGTAATGCTCCACTAAATATCAGAATGCTAAGCTTAGGATCAAATAGGTCTTTTACAGGTTGTAATGTAGGCTAAGGGACGGGTAGGACTATTTTGGCCAGAAATAGTGACTATGTTCCTAAGCGCTTTAATACATCACATTATGCCATTAACACTTTCTTTTAAACAACTTCTCTACTTTCCTTTTATCTACCACCCCTTCTCACCTCTTTTGTTATTCAATTTTGAACAGAATTAATTTTTTAGTTTTCTTTTCCTTTTTCTTTTCATAATACACCTCTTATGATAGCAATTCTTTTTCATAACAAATTCAAGCACCAATACATTCTAAGGCATCATACTCACCCAATTTCCTCTTATTTTGTCACATGACTTTACAATTTAAAAGCACTTAGGAATTTGGATCAAATTATGGTCTAAAAAAATGGATTAGGCTTACATATGAGGTTGTCAAAGAAAATAGGCTAAAGGCTCAAAGGGGGTTATCTAGGATGATGTCCATGGGTAGATAAAACGAAGGTAAACAATCACAGGTTGCCAAAGAAATGCCTAAATCATCTCCTAAACTCACACTCTTTATTTCGCTTTACATACATACCAGGCAAGTTCTAGCATCAGCCACAAACACAGAATATACTATCACCTCACACACACAAGGCACATGGTCGACTTTTTTTTGGAAGCAGTATAGACTGTTGACCCAACGTATGAAGGAATTAAACCACACAACTATCACACAATGATTCACATTTAGAGCCTAAACATCTCAATAGTAATGATTGTATCACAGACTGTTGTCACAATACCATGCTGCCTATCAGAATAATTTTATGCAAAGTTTTTAACAACAACAAAATAAAAAAATTTGACTACTAAACAAATAAAACAAATAAACAAATAAACATAAATAAGCAAATGCAGAGAAAGAAGGTTAGCATGCAAATACCAGCACCCCACACTTAGATGGGACACACTGCCCTCAGTGTAAAATAAATAAGAAGAAGCTGGTTAGTCGGACTCCTCCTCTATGTCTGGGGTCATACCCCCTTCATCGGAATCATCATCAGAGTCGTCGTCATCAGAGTTCTCCTCCACTTCGGAGTCTGGCATTCGACGATCATCATCGGTTGGCACATCGTCATCAAGAGGTTCCTCAAAGTACACACCTACTCCACACATAGCCCTTGCATGCTCGTTCATTGGGTAGTCATAATCCAACTGTTGGAGCTCTACAGCAATTGGAACACGACCTCCGCTCATCATGGTAAACTGAGTCATGCCATAAAGATGGTGAAAGAAACTCTCATCCCGAGCATGACGTTCTGCAGTGGTAAGGTTGACGCCATGTGTGGATTCAGCATCTTTAACCTTTGTGAGGTCAACCTTCTTCGGGTTGTGTGGAAGCTTATGATCAGTAGGTTCCTCTTCGATGTCCTCCTTCCTCAATATTGCAGTCAACAGATTGCCAAAGTTGAAGTGGGACCTCTTGTGCAGCCTAGCCTTACGCATTGTAGATCAAATAATTTCCCCAATGTTGATAGGGACATTCGTCATCAATGCGTACACCAAGCACATCTATCTCATGTTATCTTCGTGTACTGTGTCCCTGGAATCAGGCAAGAGTTGACTATTCGTAATCATATCCTAGCTTCCCTGTTCAAGAAAGCATATGGGAAGGTGTTGTGCCGACCGGTGTCCTTGTGTCTGCTCCATCGTGCCATAGATCTTGTTCCGTACAATGTGTGTCTAATTGCCCTGTACGGAGGTATGTTATACAGCTCTTTGAGTGGTGATGGATCAACAGATGGCAAACCTAGAAAAGAGTTGAAGAACTCCGCATTTAGTTGTAGGACTTGGCCTCGAATCTTTACTTCACTCCCTGTAGTTTTTGGTGACCAGTTGGCATAGAATTCTCGTGGTAGATCGAGATTGCATTCTCCCATATCTCGGAAGATGAAATCAAGATGTAACGCCATTATCTTGGCCAACATGCGAGGTTCTTTCTTTGCTAGGCTTTCCTTGTGTATCAACTCCACATGAACATATTTTTTTCTTTATTGTTCCTATACCACTCCTTTCCGTACTCCTCTAGGACCCATTTGATTCCGAATATGCGGCAAGTTATTTGCAGCGAGGAGGATTCTCCTTGCTCTTTTCGTCCCCTTTTCTGGCCTTTTTCTGAAGTGGTTGCTTTTTCTTTTCCTTGTCTTTCTTTTGGTGCCATTTGTACCTGAAATTAAAATGATAGTCATGTTAGCTTCATCTTGGTAGATACAATCAACAAACAATCAATAGTGGCACCACCCCACACTTAGTTTGTTGGCACCAACTAGGTAAGTGAACGTTGTCGATTATTCAGACTTCATCGATATACGTTTAGGTGGTACGTTCCAACAATATAATCAGTGCAGTCATACTTTTCTAGTCATCTTAACTATCCTTTTCGATTCTATCTCAAGTAATCTTGACAATACTTTTCATGTTTGGATTGATGTACCCTTTTAAACAAGACTACTACATAGAGATTGTATCAAGTTATGGCATAGAAATAAATAACATTTCATGTTTGTAGTTAACCATGATTTTTCATCTCAATGAACAAGCAATTCGAACATGAAAGCTTTCAAGTTACAAGATTATACCATTTTCTTGACCATATCAATTCCGCAAAAGTATGACAGTGTCTCAAAATCAAATTCAAGTTGGAAACAAGTCAAGACCATCCTTACATATTCTTTCACTCACTTAGTTGTATCACAACAAATCAATCACACTCAAATCACCAACACTACTTCAAGATTTAACAATTTATTATAGGCGTAGTAGTGTAGTACTTACGGAATATAAAAGAAGAACAAAGAAGCACTTACTTGGTTGATGGCCTTGGAAGATATTCTTGAAAAATAAAAGAGCAAAAGGAAAATTTTTGAGAGAATTTGGAGAGGTAGGCGGCGCTTTAGGGTGGAATTGCAATGTGGTTTTGTTTTAAGACTAAGTTTTTATTTATAGGAAAAGCTTGGGTCGGGTTTAGACCCATTTGGAATTGGATTTGGAGACTAAAAGTGACCATAGGCGGCGCCTAATGCTTTGTCTATGCTTGGCATAGGCGGCGCCTTTTGCAAAGCATTGTTGAGCATAGGCGGCGTCTATGCTATGGCATTGTTAGGCATAGGCGGCACCTATGCCATGGCATATGAGATTCAGAGACAAAAGGCTATTGCATAGGCGGCGCCTATGCTATGGCATTGTTGAGCATAGGCGGCGCCTATGCTATGGCACTCTAGAATCCGAGAGCTTATGCCATAGCATAGGCCTTGGCTTGTTCGTGGCCTAGATTTACATAGGCCTTGCCTTGTTCTTTGCCTATATTCTCATAAGCAATGCCCAACTCATAGCCTTTTACTCTTCATTCCTAACTTACCACCTTCAACATGCAATACTTCCAAATCAAAATTTGAAACCAATCTCCTCCTTTACACCTCTTGCACCTACATTTACTCAAAAACAACAAAAATAATTAGAACAATGGGTTGCCTCCCATCAAGCACCTTAGTTTTGGTCATGGCTCGACTCTTCTTTTTGGATTTTTACTTACTGAAAACAAATGCAAAAGAAACGATAAAAAGACCCGATGGGTTGCCTCCCATCTAGCGCTTGATTTATTGTCGCGGCACGACATAGTTACCTCGAGTACTTAGACTTCATCGAGATAGATGGTGGCCATATAGTTTATCGAGTTAAGAGGACCGATATATGGTTTTACTCATTGGCCATTCACCTTAAAGACAATACCATTATTTTCTTCTAGCTCAACTACTCCAGACGAGTAGACTTGGCTAATTTTGTACGGACCAGACCATTTGGACCTTAACTTACCTAGGAATAGCTTTAGTCTTGAATTAAAAAGAAGTACCATATCACCCTTTTGAAAGTTTTATTGAACAATCCGCTGATCATGATACTTTTTCATCCGCTCCTTGTAGAGGTCTGATCTTTCATATGCATGTAGACGGAATTCATCCATCTCATTCAGCTGCTCCAACCTCAAGTTCATAGCATCATCCCAATTCAAATTCATTTGCTTCAACGCCCACAATGCTTTGTGCTCGAGCTCAATGGGTAAATGACAAGCTTTCCCATAAACTAGTTGGTACGGGGACGTGCCAATTGGCATTTTGAATGCAGTCCTATATGCCCATAGCGCATCGTCCAGCTTCCGAGACCAATCTTTCCTATTAGCATTTACAGTCTTAGCAAGGATTTGCTTGATCTCTCGATTGGAAACCTCTACTTGTCCACTAGTTTGTGGGTGATAAGGCGTGGCTACCTTATGTTGCTTGACACCATATTTTGCCAACACGGATTTGAACAGTTTGTTGCAAAAGTGAGATCCTCCATCACTTATGATATTACGTGGGACCCCAAAACGAGAGAAGATGTTTCTCTTTAAGAATGCAACAACACGCTTTCCTTCATTATCAGCCAATGCTACTGCTTCGACCCATTTTGAAACATAATCTATAGCAACTAGGATATATTTCATTCCAAACGAATTCTAGAATGGGCCCATAAAATCAATACCCCATACATCAAAGAGCTCGATTTCAAGAATTTTTGACATGGGCATTTCATGATGCTTCGAAATTGTGCCTTGTCTCTGACATTGGTCACATCTTCGTACGCATCTCTAAATATTGAAGGCCAATAATAGCCGTTTTGCAATACCTTTCTTGTTGTCCGACCGCCTACATTGTGTCCACCAACTTGTGAAGCATGACTTGCTTCCAAGATACTTGGCACCTCCTCATGAGATATGCAGCGTCTGATCACACCATCCGTGCATCGTCTAAACAAATATAGCTCATCCCAGAAGTAGTGTCTTACATCATGCATGAACTTCCTTCTTTGATGAAAGGATAGATTCGCAGGCATCACATTACTTACCCCGAAGTACAGCACCCAAAGCTACCCCGCTAGCATCACACATGACTTCAAACGGTAGAGACCAATCTGGTGCTACAATGATAGGAGCTTCATTTAGCTTTTCTTTGAGGCGTTCGAATGCCTTCATACAATCTTCATTGAAGTCAAACTTTGCATCTTTCTCCAAAAGTTTGCATAATGGACTAGCAATTTTGGAGAAGTCTTTGATAAACCGCCGATAGAAGCCTACGTGACCGAGGAAACTACGAACTCCTTTGACCAAAATTGGGGGTGGTAGTTTCTCGATGACTTCGATTTTAGCTCGATCCACCTCAATTCCTCTTTCGGAGATTTTATGCCCAAGAACAATACCTTCCTTCACCATAAAGTGGCACTTCTCCCAATTCAGCACTAGGTTGAATTCAATACATCTCTGCAACGCCATACTTAGATTTGTCAAGCACGATTCAAACGACTCACCCACAACTGAAAAATCATACATGAATACCTCCAGCGTGTCTTCCACCATATCAAAAAAATGGACATCATACAACGCTGAAAAGTGGCGGGTGCGTTACATAGCCTAAATGGCATACGTTTGAAGGCAAACGTACCATAAGGGCATGTAAACGTTGTCTTCTCTTGATCTTCGGGGGCGATACATATCTGATTATAGCCGAAATAACCGTCTAAGAAACAAAACCATCCTTTCCCTGCTAATCGATCAAGCATTTGGTCAATAAAGGGCATTGGAAAGTGATCTTTAAGTGTCCACGATCAGCTTACGGTAATCCATGCATACTCTCCACCCTGTGATAGGTCTGAGTGGAATTAACTCATTTTATTCATTCGCAACTACCGTCATGCCACCTTTCTTTGGTACACATTGTACCGGGCTTACCCATTTACTGTCAGATATTGGATACACAACCCCTGCATCTAACCATTTAATAATTTCTTTCTTCACCACCTCTTGCATAGGTGGATTCAGATGCCTTTGATGCTCAATAGTGGGTAAGCAATTTTCATCAAGCTGAATCTTGTGTGTACAAATCCTAGGCGGAATACCAATAATATCAGCGATGGTCCAATCGATGGCTCTCATGTACTTCCGTAGAACCGCGATGAGAGCTGCAACTTGCTGCTCACCCAAATCTGCCGCCACAATAACTGAGAGCGTGTTACCGCTTCCTAAGAATGCATACTTTAAATGACTAGGCATCTTCTTCAATTCTAACGTGGATGGCTCTTCAATAGATTGTTTAGCTGGTGGTGTAGGTCGGTTTTTGAGATCAAGGTCCATCTTCTTGGGAGCATGAGGATATGACCCTAATCCTGTTAGAGCACAAATAGTTTCTTCATAATTTTCAGCATCCTTATGCTCATCATTCATAAGCACAACCGCCAATGGGTCATCAACAAGCTGCTCCTCTACAGGTAATTCTTTCTCATCATCAATATAAACATCAGCTACCAAGAACACGTTCAGATCTTTGGGTTGCTTCATTGATTTACATACATCAAAGCGGACTACTTCGTCATTCATCCGGAATAGAAGCTCATTAGCTCTTAAATAAATAAGCACACTTCCTGTTGCAAGGAAAGGGCACCCCAAGATTATGAGAACTTCAGAGTCTACCTCACAATCCAAAATAATGAAGTCCACCGGAAAGATGAATGAAGAAACCTTTACCAACATATCACATAAAATACCAACAGGTCGTTTTACCGACCTATCATCCATTACAAGCCTCATATTAGTTGGAGTAGGATCACCCAACCCCAACTTTTTGTAAATGGATAGTGGCATCAAGTTGATGCTGGCTCCTAAATCGCATAATGCCTTAGCAAAATTCAAAGATCCGACAGTGCAAGGAATAGTGAAGGCTCCGGGGTCGGCCTTCTTTTGAACTAGTGATCTGGTAGCAATTGCACTACAATGATGAACAGCATCTGTCAACTCACCACTTGCTGCCCGCTTCTTTGTTAAAAGATCCTTCATAAATTTTGCGTAGCTAGGCATCTGTTCTAGTGCCTCAACCAATGGAACATTAATGGTCAGCTATTTTAACATTGACATGAATTTATTGAACTTGGTATCATCAGCTCTCTTTTTTAATCTTTAAGGAAAAGGTGGTGGTGGAAGGGGAATAATTTTCTCCACGACTTTCTTTTCATCTTGCTTCGGATTGGCAATCTTTTCGGGCTGTGGACGCTGAGGGGTGACGTCTTTGACGTCTTCTTCAGCTTCTTCAGCGGCTGCTGTATTATTTGTGGTATCAGCGGCCACTTGCTTGCTTTGGGATGAATTTTTCAGCACCTTACCACTCCTTGTAGTAATGGCCATGCATGTTCCATCGTTCCTTGGGTTTTGCACTATGTCGCTAGGTAAGGTGCCAGCTTTTCTTTGATTTAATAATTTGACTCAATTGTTGCTCCAGCTGTCTTATTGAAGTGGAATGTGAGTCAACCAACTGCTTCATTGAGGACAAATCATTTATTACCTCAGTTACTCCTGTGCTGGTTGCCTCCACTCCTTTCAATAGCTTAGCCATCATATCTTCCATGGATATATTTCCAGACCCAGATGCAGTGGCGTCACATTTTCCTGAGGGAACATACAGACCACTCTTGTCAGTCTTGTTCTTCCAACTTCCTTGATCACGGTCCTTGTTTCCAGATTTATCATAATAGTTCCGACCTTGGTTTCCTTGGGCATTGCCTCGGAAACCCCCCTGATTGTTCACGTAGTTGGCTTCTCCCTCAGAATCAGATTTCTCTCTTCATTTTGACGCAACTGCTTTGACTTTTTCGGTCTTCCCTGATAATAGATGCTTTGTAAGAAGATCCATCTGTGTTTTCATGTGTGCCATATCTTGATCACGTTCTTCTTCTCTTCGCCTTTGTTCTGTAGTCATGCCAATAGACAAAGTGGGGCTTGCTACCTCAGAATACCTGGTATGCCAAGCTCTACTTTGCTTTGTCATCCGGTCTAGCATATCACTCGCCTGAACAAAGGTGAGGTCCATAAATGATCCTCCAGCCGCATTATCCACCACTGGTTTAGTTACTGAATTCAAGGATCTGTATAGTATCTCCATCAAGTGGACATTGGCCATGTGATGGTTTGGGCACCTCATAAGCTTCTTCTTGAATCTCTCCCATGTTTCGTGGAGGGCTTCAGTTGGAAGCTGACGAAAATTGCTGATTTCATCTCTTAATTGTGCTCTCTTGGATGGCGGAAAGAATCTTTCTAGGAAAGCGTGTTTCAATTGCCTCCAATTAGTGATAAAATCAGGAGTCAGCCCATTCAACCATAGAGTTGCCTCCCCATATAGAGACAATGGAAATAAGCGCAATCAAATTGCATTCTGTCCAACGCTAGGATTGTCGAATGACTTGCATGTAGAAATAAGGTTGATCAGATGCATATTTGGATCTTTGCCTGCTAGTCCACCGAATAATCCCTTGAGTTGCAATAACTGAATTATGGTGCTCGTGATGTTGAACTTGGCTCCGGGCACCAATGGCGGAGGAATAATGGCTCCTGTGGCACCAGCTCCATCCAGATCGTCATCATCATCATCAAAGGGAATCTGCATAGCTCGACGTTCAGGCCGAAATCTTGCTTGACGATCTCTTCTGTTTGCTGGTGTCGCCACCTCAGCATCACGCCTAGGGTTTAGTAACTCGTCATCACCCAAGTCCTCATCATCAGGATCTGCTGCTTGCCCAGGGTTATCAATATTCTGTAGATGTACTTGAGCAGCAGCCAACACAGCTAATCTAGCCTGCTCCTGTTGAGCAGCCCTTCTCTCAATGTCACGTTGTGCATCCATCCTTCCAATAAGTTGCGGTTCAGGGTTTATGGGTAATAATGGTTGTCCCGAACTTCGAGTATTTGGAATGCACTAAACAAAAACCTGCAGAAAACAAAAACAACAACTAAAAGTAAAGTACGAGAATCTTTGACCAAAGGGTCTAGTAATTATCACAAACTTAGTAGACAACCGTATTCCCCGGCAACGGCGCCAATTTTTGATAACGCTCAAACTACAGCTCTCGTAAGAGTGTAAGCGATCGTTGTCAAATATAGAACCCAACTGGGTTGGGTGTCGAATCCCACAGGGAATACTTGGTCACTAAGTAAGCAAAAATTATTAAACTTTTGGTGAAAGTTTCGTAAAAAAAGGGGGATTGTAGCGTGAATTTAAGAGTATCAAAAATAGTAATGTAAGAACGGAAAATAGAAGAGTAAAACGGATTGCTTGGTTGGTTTTGATCAATGATAATTGAGAGTTAAGGTTATGTCCACCTTATGAGTTATACGTATCTATTGACTATGAGTTATGCGGAATTCAGACATGCATGCGCTTATAGAGAATCGTATTCTATGGTAAATCCAAGCGTCTTTCGACCATCAAGGACTATTTCACTTTAAATCTTTCGAGCTTAAGGCGTATCTAATGGTACAGATTCTCCAAGAGGTTAATCCAGTTACGGCACTAAATTTTTAACAGGGGTTGGTGCCCTATTACCTTGACATTATCTCTTTTCCTGACATGTAACTTTTCTTTCGAACAAGTTAATGCTATACTGGCGTATTCTATATGTTTGCAACCACAAGAATTTAGATTAAGATGAAGAGAATAATGATATAAGCAGCATACGTGTCAAGAATTCACAAACTCATAGCAATAGATAGTGTCTCATAAGGCTTTCTTAACCCCAACAGAGAAGTTTAGCTACTCATGAGTGCAACGGAAATCACAATAGACATTATTATCATACTAAAATAAGAGTCTAACGTGAAGTATGCTTTGGTAGTGCTTGTGGCGTGAATTCCTTGCAAGTAGTGTTTCTCTTGTTGTGAAAATTTAGAAGTCGATGAAGAGAAAGTAATAAGAATTAATTGAAAGAGAATGAATTGAAAGTGTTGAATGAATAATAAAAAGTAATTGATTGAAGAAGTATGAAGTATGAAGTATGAAAAACTTCAGCAAAATAGGGTATTTATAATACCCATATCCTATTCCTACTAGTCTACTGCGTACTTGTCCTAATCCTAATAAGTTATTGCATCATTATCCTAATCCTACTAAGTTACTGCTGATCCCCAAAGTCTTTGGAAATGTTGTTTTTGCTCGGGACAGGTTTTCCATGTATCACTTTTAGTCCATAGGTGTCCAAACGCTACTTTCCTTCTTTCGTGAATCTTCCTTTGGCGTCAAGTTATCCATAAAATGCTGAAATCTTCATCATTTATACCTGAAAACTTGCTAATCACGTTTGTTAGCTCACTTACAGGAAAAGGGACTAAAAGTGCATGAATTATGTATTTTGTCCTCAAAACTTAGCTAAAATATGGGTAGATTATAGCACTTTAGGCATGTAAATACGCCTATCATCAATTATGTTATCATTTATGCTATTGATGATACTCCTTATGATGTTGATTAAATATATATATATATATATATATATATATATATATATATATATATATATATAATATGGTTTGAGTCCAAAAGATTTTTATGTTGTTGATTATATAAATATACCCAGTTCGAGTTTGGAGGATGATTATAGAACTATTGATTATTTACCAATTCAAGTTCGACTATTAATTATATTTACGGTCAAGTCCAGCAATTGATTATCTATTGGTTCAAGTCCAGCTATTGATCATATTTACCAGTTTGAGTCTGAATATGCTTATTATGCTATGATGATATACTTCTTATAATTAACGATATAGAGGTGTGAGATTGGAAGTAGCAATTTTGCTAAGTTGGAAAATAAGGAAATGGTTATAATGTGGCATAACATAAATAGACTCAAGTAGTAAAATAACTAGTTGACATATGATGATTAATTGATAAATGATGACCAGTGGGTATATAATGACTAGCTGATAATTGAAATAGTGATATGATATGGATAGTTGATTAACGGACTAGTGTATAAATAATGATAAGGTTGCTATATATTGGTAAAGTTGTGGAATGTGGTTACCATGTGAAATATTGGTTAATTGTGGAGTGATAGTTAAATAATGAGTTGGTTATTTGTAAATGGTGAATAGTTACTTTATTCTATCATTGAGTGTACTCTCCAGGCGTATGGGAGTCTGTGATAAGTTATTTACTTTCAGCACTAATTGGCGTATGGTATCTAATTTCATAGTTATGACTATATGTGTTGACGCTTTACGTTATGTTATTATTTCGATCATTTACTTATCTATACACAATGTTGTCGAAGCTATTTCGGTTTGTTACCTTGACTTAGTTTTGTTATCTTTCATTTTATCATACTTATATCATGATTTAGCTCAGTCGGTCGATGATGCCTACTAAGTACCCATTACTTTCGTGCTCATACTACACTTCTATACCTTTTTGGTTAAGATCCAAGTACTAGCTGTCGGCAGTGATCATTGATCATGCTTTGTTAATTTTCCAGAGAGAGGGTGAGTTATTGGAGTCGAAGTCACCTATTTCCTTCTATCTTTAGTTATTCATCTTTTGTTAGCGAGACAGATGTTGAATATTCTCAGTCTTTAAGTTGTATTATTATTAGATGATCTTGTACTGGTTCTACTAGGTCATGGGTTGGTATCTTGTTTTGACTGTTTTAAACTCTCTTGAATACTTTGCTTATTTATAAGTATATTGTTCATTTTTTCCTATGATTGGGCATTTTCCTCCAAGATAACCCATAGTGTTTAGCTCGGAGTTATGATTTGTCTTACCTACTGGTGGGACAGAGTAGGTGCCATCATGACTGGTAAATCGGGTCGTCATAGTTGAGTAAATTTATAAGGATACTCCTTTATAGTCTCGTGACCCTACCTCAGACTGATAATATCTTAAGCCTTGACTTTCCTCAACTCTTGTGGGAAAAACCTGTCAGGAAAATCAACCACAAAGTCATCCCATTCTATTGGACCTGCATTCGTACCCTCTCTTCCTCCCACTGCTTGTACTAAATATGAGCAACGTATTTTAATTTTTTAGCAGCCAAATCTACACTCTCAACTATAGTGACACCCATGATCTAAGTGACCTTCTGAATGTCATAAAGGAACTCATGCAGAACCTCCTCAGACTTACAACCATGAAACTTGGGTGGATTCATCTAAGTAAAATAAAAAAACTCTAGATGTTGCCATACTAGCTATCGGGTTGATAGGCATTAGAGCCTGTTGATTGGTTTGGGTGGCCATGGCCTGAGCTAGCACTGTGAAAGTGGCCCTGAACTCATCATGCAAGACATGCTCGTTCAAAAGGTCTGCTAGAGCTGGTAGTGCTTGTTGATTCCCGATCTGCTTTCATTTCTCCTTCTATTAGCTCTTTTGGGAGGTATCTTTTGTGAACACGTAGATCACGAGTTAGAAGAAGATTAAATAGAGTTCACACACAATCTCATGACGTGAACATAAAAGAAGTGAAACTTTTCCCAAAATGTTTCATAGCCTTTCATTCATAAATTTGGCATGTTTCACACCCATGAATAAGACTCTATTCACCATGACTTTCAGACACCCTAAGATAGTTTAAACCTGATGCTATGATACCAAGTTTTTCATGACACAAGACTACCCCTAGTCGTAACATTGTGTTTAGAGTCACAAGAGGCCTCATGCTATACCTTGGCTTAGTGTAACACTTATATATCATAACAACTAAGTAATATTGAGAGAAAACTTATTGTCTAAATTATCTAATAATAATTAAATAAAAATCCAGTGCTCAGTTAATGAAAAGAAACATCAACATAACCAAAAGCTTAAAACATAAGTATAACTACCTGAAAGCTTCTACTAAGATGTGTTCTTTGGACAAGCCCCCAGTTAACTATAACTATCTAAAACTTCAATAAAGCATCACATAAAAAATAAGTTATCACCTGAATGATGATGACTCACCCACTATGGTGCTAAAGCACTGCAAAATCAAACTAACTGTGGTAAGTATGCTAAACATCGAAACCTAAATTATGATTTAATATACTCCAAAGAAGTATGCGATAGTACTTTGAATGTATTAAGCATGTGAAGTATGCATTATGCTATATGAAACTGAACATATGAAACATGAAAAGATAAACTGAGCATGAAAATTGGAATATATAATTGATGCAATGACCAAGTAAGTGCAACATGTAACAAATAATAATGTGCTAAGTAAACTGATACAACTAAATAGGGCCTAACTAGTAATCCCAGTTGGATGGGTATTTAATACCTTGGCAAAGCTACAAACACTGGCTAGCATGGATCAATTAATCCGATGTCCAAAGAACTAAGGTGTCAACCTATCTGACGGTTGATCCATTTATACATATGTTGGTAAATTAGTGTAGGGACATAGGGACTTCTACTAAAGGTCTTAACCTAACTGAATGTCACGACCAAATTTCACGAGTCATGATGGCACCTACTTTATCCAAACAGTAGTTAAGCCAAACAATAGCCTAGAATAAAGGTAATGGGCTAGTTTGTGGATATTGGCATAAATGTTGAGGTATTACAAGACATAAACTATAAGAACAATGACATAATTAAGAGAGATAAGAGAAGATAAATATTATTCTATGACCTAGTAAGGTCGGTACAAGAGCCTCTAATCAAAAGAATATGATTACTATCAAGTCAAATATACAATAGTCTCGAAATAGAAAGACTGTCCTAAAATAGAAGTTAGAGAAAAGGTCAACTCTAGTGTTGAGAGCTTATCTTGTCTCTAAACTTTGATCACCATAATCATTGCATCAACAGCAACAACTAGTAATCGAATCTGCACCAAAAAGATACAAAAGTGTAGTATAAGTACCAAATCCATGAGTACTCTATTGGCATCATCGGTTGACTAAGCAAAATCATAATATAAATACAATAAAATATGACATAAGTAAGCTAAGTCAAGGGGAAAAGGGAAAACCTGGAATAAAACTCTCAATGCAGAATGTAAACAATCAGAATAATGAAAGTAAGGATGAGATAAGTATGTATAGCATAACTGCACCCCTATAAGTCCAGAAGACATAAGCAAGTAATTAAATAATCCAACACAGTCCCGTATATGCTAGGTCGATGCAATCAAGTAGATGTAATAATAAAAATTAAACCAACTATCCATCTATCGAAACCATAATCATGGATCCTTCTATATTGTAACCACCAGACTTGAACCAGTTCAATAACCATCATAAATAGCCTCTCAATGTCTAATTTGAACTGAAACTAGTATCATAATTCACCAGACTTAAACTTGAACGCATATCATCATTTGTCGAACTTAAATCAGAACTCTTACCATTGTTTGATGAAGATGAAGTGAAACTCATATCATCACCCAACACAACTCTAGAGTAAACCATCATATACCTATGAACTCCTTATATCAAGAATACAATTAAAATAGCACGTAAAGGCCTATTAACTCTACAAGGAGCTAACATCAATCTTGGCCTAAGATTGGCCGGAGGAGGTCGGTTTCTTACACCAAAAATCCATTCTTGTGCAACATATACCCCGAACTAGACTAAGGTGTAAAATTTCACTATAAGGTACTAAATAAGCCTCATTGGGGTCTGATATAGCAAATCTACCTAAGAAATGAGTAGTTATGTCAAATATGCCTAATTACAGTCCCTTAATAGGCTAAATGATCAAATTTATACCAAATATACCTCTAAGTCCAAATTAACAACCCAAAACTAGCACAATATCATATCGATACTACAATTAAGCCCAATCTAAGTAAAAGGCAAGCCTAGCCTACCTGGACACCATAGAAATATGTATAAGTCATCTAAAATAGTTGAAAGAAAACTTCGAGGATTTTAATGAGAAAATCATTATTTTGATCTAGAAAATACCCCTCAATCTCCCAATGATCACTCTCCCAATTTTCCATACTTTCTAGGACTTTTTACCTTCTAAAACATGTTAAAAATAGGGAAAAATCAGGCAAAGGAATTAATTTAATACTCTTCAAGGTGCTTCTTAAGCAACCACCTGACCGCTTAAGAAGTCACCGCTAAAGCAGTACCTAGCCGGCCTGGACTTTCGCTAAAGTGAACAAGATGTTTTTTAAGTAGGCAAGCTTCCTCTTAACTGACCTGATTGGGCAAGCCTTGGTCACTAAAGAAACCTGCTAGTCGCTAAAGAAACCTGTTGGCTGCCTGGAAAAAATCCAAGTTTCCACCGACGCTTATGGGTTTATTCATTATCCTGTGAACACAAATGAATAATGAAAACTTATCAAATTTGACATTCTGGACTCAATGAATCCATCAAAATTTCTATTCGAGGTTGTTTTTATATAATTTAGACCTTACACCCATGTGCCATTTTTTTGAAATACCAGCCAATAGCCCAAAATGAATCTGAAAGCCTTGGGACCCAAACCAAAAGTCCTCCTAGCAAATCATCGATGTTTCTAAGCTGATGAATTGGCATACGAGGTCTTTAACCTTATGTTTATGCCCGATAGCAAATCCTTACCAACAAATACTTCAAAATAGGGAATTATCTCTAAAAGCCAAACCAACTACCTAATAACTGGAATATCAGCTCTAACAAGTCATAAATGACTTGGGGTAGCTACAGGAAAGATGTAAACGACAAAATTGTATGGACAAGAAAAAAAATGACCTAAAGGCTCATTACAATATCCACTACTTAACAAACTTTTGTTTACAAAAGTAGAGGGTTAAGATGTCACGACCCAATTTATGAGTCATTATTGCACCTACTTTATCCTGCTCGTAGGCATACCAAACTATAGCCTGAAGCTATGAGAAATGGGTTAACTTGGTGGAAAATGTTCAAAAGTCAAAAAATAAACAATTACAGACTTGAAATAGCAACAAAACAGTCATAATAGTCTAATAGGTAGATAAAAAAGCAACAACCACTCCAAGACATAGTAATGTTGGTACAAGAGCTACTATAATTGAACCATATATATTGGATATTATAATACAATCTATCTAGAAAATGAAATACTAGACATAGATAAGTAGAAGAAAAAGGGTAACTCCGACTCCAAGAGCGCACCCAATCTTTGAAATCAAGCCTGCATGAGTGTCACATCAATGATGGCAAATAGTACTCGGATCTGCACTAAGAAGGTATAGAAGTGTAGTATGAGAGTCAAAACCATACGTACTCAATAGGAATCATCGACCGATTGAGCTAAATTAAGATATAAGTATGATTAAATACAAACAAAGTAAACTAAGTCAAGGTAATAGTGCAAACCTGAAATCAAGCTCCAATACTATTGTACATGAATGAATAAATAAATACATATTAAATAGTTACACAAATATAACTACAATATTGTTCCCCATAAGCCAATATGTGCAGAAAAGTAAATAACCCAACGCAGCACTCCATAAAACTAGAGGGTACAATGAAGAAAGGTAAATAACCCAATAACTATAAATTTCCAATTACCATGACACAACCAAGAATCCATCCAAACTATATTATATCATATATAACTCCCATAATTGCGAACTTGAACCAAAACTCAAAAGCATCATCATCATCATTACCATCATTTGTCGGGCTTGAATCGAAACTCATATTATCAACATCATCATCAAATGTCAAACTTGAATTGAAACTCATATATCTTTGTCATCATCAATTGGCAAACTCAAACTAGAATCACATATCATTAGACCTTGTCAATAGATCATATATCACTAAATCACAATAATTATCCATAAAACTTACCTAGAATTAGCACTAACTCCCAAATACCATACTAGCATAATCTATAAGCATCTAATCTCTTCACGTCCTAAAATAGGTATTAATATAGGTATATCATGCGAAAATCAGTCTAGAAAAGCTAAAACAAGTCTTGGCTTAAGTTGGGCCAGAGGGCCCCACTTCTAATCCCCAAAATCCATTTCTAGGATAATTCTACCCTAGACTAGTCTAAGGTATTTAAATTCATTTCTAGATGTTAAATAAGCCCTAATTATCCCTAAGATAGCAATTTATACGAAAGCAAGAGCAACAAAGTTAATTACACCTAAATTATGATTTCATGATAGTCCAACTAACCCAAATATTTTCAATTATACCTCCAACACCAAAATCCTACTTTGTATCTAGCATAATATGATATTCATATTATGAAATAGATCAATCTATCAAGAGAGTAAACCAAGGATACCTATATGCCTAAGAAAAGCCCGAAGAATCCACTAAACCTTTGATTTTCCTTTCCTCGAAGCTTCCGCAAGATGTCATGCTATCAAAATTATCATTACTCTTTAATAGAGAACATCGATATCCATATTTCACTATTGTGCTTTGGGCCCAAAATTATGTAAAAATCACATGTGGGGCCCATTTATTAAATTGTACTTTTGAAACCAACACAACATCCCTCTATGCTCAAAAAACATTTACCCTAAAAAATGGTGAATTTTGAGCTCTAGTGGTGCTACTATCAAACCACCAATAATTTAGGGTTTTTAGGAAAAATGGTGGAATTAACTAAGGAATTGATGGAATCTTACCACAAATTCGATGAAGATTCGCGTAAATTAACTATACAAAAGCTCCGCAATTAACCACAATTGAATATCCCAAGAATTCCTCTTTTATAAGGTTCACAATTCTAGAGAATGGTCAATGAATGATTAAAATTAGGCTAAGAGGGGTATTTATACCCTTTTCAGGTACGCGGATGCCACTTAAGCAGACACTGGACCACTTTAGCGATAGATGCTAAAGCACCCAGCTGACCACTAATGTAGTACCTTATTAACATGGTAGGCCGCTAAGGAGATCGATTGGTGCTAAAGTGACTAGCACTTTAACGAACATAAGCCGCTAAAGCAATACTTTCAGATGAGATCAGGGACACAAAAGCGCCTTTTCCTAAAGCGCCAAAGGCCGCCTTAGTGGTTGCACTAAATATTCTTACATCAGCTGGAGACTTGGAATATTTTTGAGTCTCTTCCAACGCCTCAAAATTCATTTGGAATTCTATATACACAAATAGACTATGCTACTCTATAAAACTTGATGTTCCAAACTTAATGGCACAGTAAAAATTTAAATCCGTGGTTGTTTCAATGAAAAATGGGTTACACACCCACATATCATTTTTCTTAACTTTCAGTCAATAGACCAAAATGAGACTGAAAGACTCGGGACTCAAACGAAGGGTCCACCTAGCATAAAATCAATGTTTCAGAGTTGTTGGAATAGTGAGAATTAGAATACGAGGTCATTTCACCAGAGTTTTTTCTCGATAGCCAATTTGAATCAATGAACACTTCAAAGCAGGGAATTAGCTCCAAAAAACAAACAAACTGCCCAATAACTAAATTGTCAGTTCTAACAAGTCATAAATAACCTGGGGAAGCTGTAGGAAAACTCTAAATAGCAAAAATGAGCGGAAATATAGAAAATGATCTTGAGGTTCATTATAATATCCACTACTAAAAGAACTTTCGCCCGCAAAAGAAAAGTATCATAATGTACCTGAAGACTTGATCGACCAAGTATCCTCCTTCTCTGGGTGGTGCCTTTACTAAACCCTAACAGCTAGAATTTTTCTGGTGCGTAATCGCTTGACATCACAAGACAATATGAGAATCAGATCCTCCACGAAGGTCAAACACTTATCCAACCGAACTGAGTTCCATCTAAGCACCTAAGATGGGTCAGAGATGTATCACCTCAACATAGAAACATGGAAAATTAGATGAACAGCCAAAAAAATTGGGGGGGAAGGATAACTCATAAGCCACCTCACCAACTGTGCAAGGAATCTTAAAGAGTCCAATATATCTGGGGCTTAGCTTGCCTTTCCTCCTGAATCTCATCACACCTTTCATGGGCGATACATAGAAAAATACCAACTCCAAATATCAAGGCACGAAGTCTACGATTTGCATAAGCCTTTTGCCTACTCTGTGTTGCCTCAACCTATCCAGAATGACCTTGACTCTATCCAAAGACTCCTGAATCAAGTCAGTACCATGAGGTTTAATCTCAAAAGTATCAAACCACCCAATTGGAGAATGACACCACCTACCATATAAAGCCTCAAACGGCACCATCTCTATATTTGAATGATAGATATTATTATAATTGAACTCTGCCAAAGACAAGTGCTACTCCCACTAACCTCCAAAGTCTATCACACAGGCTCAAAGCATATCCTTAAAAACCTGAATATTTCATTCTGACTACCCATCAGTCTGACGATAAAAGTTTTTATTATGATCTACTTGAGTGCCCAACTTTCCTTAAATGCTCTCTAAAAGCTAGAAGTGAACACCAAACCCTAATATGAAATGATAGATATAGGCACACCATGCAAATGAACTATTCCACTAAAATTTAAATGGGTTGCATTCTCAATATTGAAGAACATCTGAATAGGAATAAAATAAGCTAACTTGGTCAACCAATCCACAATGACCCTAATACCATTAGAAGCATGGGAATTACAAGGGAAACAACTAACAAAGTCCATAGTAATCCGCTCTTATTTCCACTCGAGGGGGCAACCTTGAATTAAGCCACCAATTTTCTAATGCTCAGCATTCTCCTGCTGATAAGATAGGCAACAAGTTATGCAGTCCACCACATCTTTCTTCATATCACTCCACTAATAATGTTATCTTAAATTTCTATATATATTAGTTGTACTCAGGTGAATATAGTATTTAGAGTCGTGAGCCTCATGCAAAATTGACTGAATTAAGCCATCAACCAACAAAACACAAAAGAGGCTATCAAATCTAAAGATACCCTCAAAATCTATGATAACCCTGTTTGACACACCACTTAACACCTGATCATGGATGATCCAAAGCCTCTTATCCTCAAACTGACAACTCCAAATCTGCTCAAATAGATAAGACCTTGCCTCAACACTAGCAAGAATCCTCCTTGGGTCTGAAATATTAAGTCTCACCATCAAGTTGGAAAAAGACTGAATGTACCTTGCCAATGGCCTCTGTGAAATTGAAATGCAATCCAAGCTGCCCATAATCATTGTGTTTCAGCTCAAGGTATTTCTACCATATTTGCTTTGCCTGAATATACAAGATAGAGATGTCATAATCCTTAAGCAACTCTATCAATCAATGCTATCTAGAATTGAGTTCTCTCAGGGCCATAAGATGCTAAAGACTACGATTATCCATGAAGATCTCATAATTCACTACATAAAGATGAAGTCTCCAAATCTTTAGTGCAATAACTACCACTGCCAACTCAAAATCATGAGTGGGGTAGTTGCAATCATGCACCTTCAACTGTCTTGATGCATAAGAAATAACATGACCCTATTACATCAACATCTAATCCAAACCAACAAAAAAATCATCACAATACATGGTGAATCCCTCACCCTCGATAGAAAGAGCTAAAATAAGAGCTTTAGTAAGCAACCCCTTGAGCTTTCCAAAGCTCGACTCACACTCCTTAACCCATCAGAAAAGAACCTCCTTCCAAGTCAATCTAGTTATCAGTATTGCAATGGTAGAAAAACTCTCCACAACCTGCCTATAGTAAACAGTCAAATTAATGAAGCTACAAACCTTAAATAGAGATGTTGGTCTAGACCAATCATGAATAGCCTAAATATTTAATGCGTGTACCACAATCCCATCCTTAGACACCACATTCCCAAGGGATGTCACCGACTTAATCCAAAACTCACACTTAGAGAATTTGGAAAAAAAATATTTGATCTCTCAAAGTCTGGAGTACAATCCTCAAATACTACATATTCTCCTCTCTACTCTTTGAATACAAAAGGATGTCATCGATGAATACAATCACAAAAGTATCTAAGTAAGGCCTGAACACATGGTTTATCAAATATATAAATGCGGCTGGAGCGTTAGTCTACCCAAAATACATCACTAGAAACTCATAATGACTAGAACGAGTCCTAAATGTTATCTTTGGGATGTGCTTAGTATGAATCCTCAGCTGATAGTAATCAAAACTCAAAGTAACCTTAGAGAACAGTGTTTCTCCCAGAAGCTATTTAAACAAATCATCAATGTGAGGCATAAGATGTTGGTTCTTTACTGTCATCTTATTAAGCTGCCTATGATCAATAGACATATGCATGGAGCCATCCTTCTTCTTAACAAACAAAATAGGAGCTCCGCAATGAGGCACACTCGGTCTAATGAAACCTTAATAAAAAAATCCTAAATTTGAGAATTTAACTCCTTAAGCTCGGTAGGAGACATATGGTAAGGTGCTGTGGAAATATGTTTGGTGTCCAACTCAAGATCAATAACAAACTGAATATCACACTTATAAGAAAGGCTAGGTAGATCAGTTGGGAAAACATTGGGAAGCTCACAAACTATAGAAATAGAGTCAAGCGATGAACTCTCCACACTAACATTACAAATATAAGTAAGATTAAACTCACAAACCTTTAAAATAAGACTCCTATAATGAATACATGAAATAATACTTGCCGAATTATGGATAATCGCTCCCTGCGACATGATTAGGGCTACAACAAGTATGGAAAAGTTAACAGTCTTGGCAAAATAATCCAGGACTGCATGATAGTTAGATAACCAATCCAGGACAGAATTATATCAAAATCCACCTAATCTAATATTATAATATTTGCACAAGTATCAAGCTCTCGAAAAGTCATAACATATGATCTGAAAACTTGATCCACTACTAAATAATCACCCACAAAAGTAGATACACATAATGGTAGAGATAATGAATCCCAAGATAACTCTAGCCATGGGGTATAATAAACAGACACATAAGAATAAGTGGATCTCAGATCAAATAAAGTAAAAGTGGATTGACGACATACTAATATTATACCTATAGTAACATCATGTGAAGACTCATTTTAGGGTATAACATATACAGCATATAACTGACCATGCCTGCCACTTGGTTGGGCTCCTAACCAATCTCCCGCCCTACCTACCTAAGAACCTTTACGAGTATAAGACCCCACAAAATCATAGGTTAACTCAGTCCTTTAGAGCATTAAAAGAGGTTCTAGACTTAGAGATTTCAGCTAAGTGTTTATGCTTAGCACTATTTTTAGCCTTCTTAAGTTGGAGATCTTATTTTACAACCCTTGTGACCTTAGAACTTTGATACTTGGATTGATTCATGTTCAGGGATATCAATAGGTGTTCTCGGATGAGTTTTGGATTTTTTAGACGTCATTTGAGGCATGTTTGGGAGTCCAAAATAGTGGATTAACGCGGTCTAAAAGAGTCACATCGCCCATCACATCGACCAGGATTTTTCACCAGCCTTCAATGCAAATTTTAGTGAGCCAATACAATATCAACGCATCGTATTGGCTATCACGTCGATCATCGATGCGGCGCATCGCCCAGTACGTCACTGGGCATGATTTTTTCTCATTTAATTTCGCATCTAGAGAGGTAATTAAGTTATTTTCCCCACTCTTAATCATCCCTAAAGCACAAAATTAATCATCTAAAAGAGAAAAATTCCTTATTTTCTCTCAAATACTCTCAAGAACAAAACCTTAGGGCATTCAATTTCAAGTTCAAGCTTCAAGAACACACCAACGATTTTCACAAATTTGATTACCAAGGTATGTTAGGTGTTCATCTAAGGGTTTCCTTCCACCCTTGGAGTTTAAGAACCTCTTTTAAAACTACAAGTTGATTGCTTTCATGAATTTTTTATTGAACCTAATTATATTTATGTTCATGATATTATTTGGGTTTTAATCCATGATTTACTACAAGTTTCATGAACTTAAATTAGCATGTGTGATGAATTATATGTTTTGCATGTTAAACCCTTGAAATTACAATTGATTATTGTATCTATGATGTTCATGTATTGACTATCCTTATGTGAAATAACCATGCTCCCCAAGTGTTTCATAGCATGCCTATGTGAATTGAAAAGTGAAATCATGATATGTTATTATGCTGACCCATTTATGTGCAAGTTCATGTATCTCAAGTGTTTGACTAAATGTCTAGGCAAATATATTGTTAACAAGTATTGATTGTTATGCTTTCCAAGATCATGACATGCTTTACTTTCCATACTTTCGAGTCTTGGGGTATTTAATACCCAAAAATCTAGTTGTTTACCTAGAGCTACAGTATTACTCAGTCAGTTACTAAACTCAGTGAAACTTAGTATCAGTCTAGTTCATCTCAGAATCACAAACAGTTTATTCAGTCAGTTAACAAAACTCGGTGAACTCAGTCCAGTTCAATTAGTTAGCATGATTAGTAACAGTTTAGTCAAGCCTAGTACAGTCTAGAAATTAGTTTTGTGTCTATTCGGTTAGGAGTAGGAATCAGCACCGAGCAAACCCAGGGATGGGGGATTCCTGTCAGTGAAGGGTTTGACCCTTAGTAGCAATCCTTGTGTTATAGAACTACGTAACCAGCATAGGTTGAGATATCTTCCTACTAGATAAGGTTTGATATATCTCATATGAGTTTTCCTGCCAGTGAGGGTTGACGAAATGTCTTCCTGCCAGATAGGGTTACCTTACAGCTATTGTTAGTATCCCTTGGCAAGGTGCTAATACCCTTCCAACTAGGATCACAGGGTGGACCCCAACTCAGTTTATAATCAGGGTATGTCGGTTAGATGAACACTCCTACAATTACAGTTTCAGTTTCAGAATCAGTATAAAACCTTATATCAATTTCCAAAATTAGGACTATCAGACACAGTCACCCAGCTCAGCATAGAACTAGGTTTAGTTTTATAGAATCAGGACTGTCAGATTAGTCACCCAGTTATCAGTAACTCAGTTATCAATAAATTAGTTATCAGTGATCTTAGTTACAGTAAAGTAGATTTGCATGCTACATTGCATAACCAGTATTTATAGCCGTTTCATATATAATTTTACTCTAATTCAGTTATACTCATATTACTTAGCCAGTTATTGTTCATGCATATGAACCCTTTCATATCTGCCTACCTCACTTAGCATACCAGTACATTTAATGTACTGATGCATACTCCTTCTTGTGTGCTATGATGTCTTATATAATAGGTTCAAACACATGGCTCCTAACCGTACTTAGCAGCCTAACCTATCAGCAACAAATTCAATGGTAAGTCCTCATAGTTCTAAGATAGAGTTATCATTTTAGTTTTTTAGTAGTTTTATATATCCAGTAGTCAGAGTTAGTTGGGGACTTGTCCCATCAACTCCATGTTTCGACAGTTAGAGTCTTTCAAGCTAGAATATTTTAGACAAATGTTCAATTTTCAATATTTATTTATTAGTATTCAGTATTTGTTTTAAGATTATGAACCTTATGGCATTTCAGCCTATTTTTTGCATTATTTTAGTATTATTAATCAGTGCTCACAGCAGGTGCCAGTCATAGGTTAGCTTATGGTCCTTCAAGGTCATAAATAATGTGTGGCATTTAGGGAGCAGACCCGGGGCATTACAAATTTGGTATTAGAGCCTAAGGTTCAACAGAGTCCTAGGGAGTCTGAAAGACGCATCTAGTTGAGTGTTGTGCATGGAGGTGCAGCGCACCATACTTATGGACAAGAGGCTATGAGGTATCTTTAAGAAAATTTTTCCTATTTTCAGTATTCATATCGTACGGGTGAGCATGAGTTCAAGTTAAACTCTCAGTCTAACCCAGTTTTCCCCTTTTATTTATGGAGTATGCCTCCCAAAAAAAAATGAAAAAAGAACTGGAAATCATCCAGCACCTCCGCCCGTTCAGGTAGATCCCCTGGACGAGCATGTATCCTATGTAGAATTCAAAGCAGATCCCAATCAAGCCAACCCAATATCTAGTACTACTGTATCTAGAATTCAAGACTTAACTCGAATGAATCCTCCATCATTTACAAGGTCTAAGTCTGAGGAGGACCCACAGAAATTCCTTGACATGGTGCAGGAAAGTCGCAGATATCATAGGGTGACTCCCAATGAGAGCACTGAGTTAGATACATATCAATTACAGGATGTGGCTCAGACACGGTTTAAGTAGTGGAAGGCAGATAGGGGCACAGATGTAAGGATCACAAAATGGGAAGAGTTTTCTATTGCTTTTCTTGATAGGTTTTTCCCATAGGAGTTGAGGGACGCTAAGGTTTTGGAGTTTATTAATCTAAAACAGGGCAACATGACAATGAAAGAGTATTTACTTAAGTTTATTCAGTTATCTAGATATGCCCCTTATGTGGTAGCAGATAGCAGATCTAAGATGAGTAAGTTTGTGTCGGGTATCTCTAACAGTATAGTCAAGAAGTGTAGGACCATAATATTGATTAAGAAGATGGACATATCAGGGATCATAGTCCATGCTAAGTAGATAGAGGAGAAGAAGAATAAGGAGAAGAAAAGGGAGAACAAGAGTGCTAGAATAGGCGGTTTCAACTTCACTCAACCTAAGTCAGAGGGTGGTAATCGTTCTTAGTTCTGCCCAAAATCTTGAGTTCCAACTTTGTCCTCAGCCAGTGCCCTTATGCTAAAATTCAGAGATGGTAATAAAGATAAGGAACTAGGCCCTAAACCCTAGGGTAGTGTTAGCAGTGTCCGAACAAATCCTCTTTTCCAGAAGTGTGGCAAGAACCACCAGGGTGTCTGTAGAGCTGGCAGTGATGTATGTTTTAGATGTGGCAAGCTAGGCCATAGGGTCAGAGAGTGTCCTTAGGTAGGTTCGTAGAGTCAGAATAATCATCCCCCAATTTAGTCTGGTCGCCCGAATCAGTAGGGTATCGCTTCCAGTATCACCAGCAGGCAATGCCCAAACAAACTATATGCACTACAGTCCCGACAGGATCAGGAAAGTTCTCCTGATGTGGTCACTAGTACGTTACAAGGTTATCATTTATATATTTATGCTTTGCTAAATCCAGGAGCTTCTCTGTCCTTTGTAACTCCTTATATAACAGTTGATTTTGGAGTCAATCCCAAAATCCTAGAAGAGCCCTTCTCAGTCTCTACTCTTGTAGGTAAATCTATCATAGCCCAATGGGTATACAGGAACTGTCCAATTATGCCATCTCAAAAAGTTACTTCAGCAGACTTAGTAGAGCTAGAGATGATGGATTTCGATGTCATTCTTGGCATAGATTGGCTCCACTCATGTTATGCTTCAGTTGACTACAGAAATAGAATTGTCTATTTTCAGTTTTCAAATGAACCTGTCCTTGAATGGAAGGGTAATACTTCAAAACTTAGGGGTCATCTTGTTTCTTACCTAAGGGTGAGAAAAATAATATCTAAAGGGTGTGTCTACCATCTTGTTCAAGTTAAGGATTCTAGTTTTGAGACTCCTAGTCTTGAATCAATTCCTGTAGTATGTGAATTTCCAGATGTGTTTCCCAAAGATCTTCCTAGAGTCCCTCCCAAGTGGGAAATTGACTTTAGAATAGACCTTCTTCCCGATACTCAACCTATCTCTATTCTGCCATACAGAATAGCACTAACTAAACTCAGAGATCTAAAAGAACAGTTGAAGAATCTCCTAGATAAGGGATTCATCAAACCCAGTCTATCCCCTTAGGGTGCACCAGTCTTATTCGTGTGTAAGAAAGACTGTTCTCTCAGAATGTGTATTGACTACCATCGGTTGAACAAAGTAATGGTCAAGAACAAGTAGCCACTTCCCAGAATCGATGACTTGTTTGACCAACTTTAGGGTGCCAGTTACGTTTCTAAGATAGACCTCAGATCAGGCTATCATCAGCTCAAAGTCAAAGAATATGACATTCCAAAAATAGCTTTCAAAACTCGATATAGTCACTTCAAATTCCTAGTCATGTTATTTGGTCTTACCAATGCCCCAACAACTTTTATGGACTTGATGAACTGCATGTTCAAGCCGTGCTTGGTCATGTTCATCATAGTCTTCATTGATAACATTCTTGTCTACTCCCGCAGTGAACATGATCATGCAAACCATCTCAAAATAGTGTTATAGACCCTCAGAGCCCATCAGTTGTTCACTAAATTCAGTAAATGCAAATTTTGTCTAAGGTCAGTATCTTTCCTTAGTCATAATATTTTTGGTGATGGCATTAGAGTTGACCCTCAAAAGACCAAAGTAGTGAAAAGCTAGCCCAGACTCATCTCTCCATTAGATATTAGGAGTTTCTTGGGTTTGGATAGCTATTACTAATGGTTTGTTAAGAGATTTTTGTCTATTTCATTCCCCATGTCCAGATTGACTCAGAAGAAAGCGAAGTTCCAGTGGTCAGATTCTTATGAGAAGAGTTTTCAGGAGTTAAAGACTCGACTCACTGCAGCCCCAGTTTTGACTTTACCAGATGGTTCAGACAGGTTTGTGGTTTATTGCAATATTTTTAGAGTTATTTTGGGGTGTATTTTGATGCAGAGAGGTAAGGTCATAGCCTATGCCTCTAGACAGCTTAAGCCCCATGAGAAGAACTATCCCACTCATGATCTTAAGTTAGCAGCGGTAGTGTTTGCCTTAAAGATTTAGAGGCATTACTTGTATGGAGTACATGTTGATGTGTTTACAGATCACAAAATCCTGTAGTATGTGTTTTCTTAAAAAGACCTGAGCCTGCGTCAAAGAAGGTGGTTAGAGTTGTTGAAAGGCAATGACATGTAGTGTTCTGTATCATCCGGGCAAGGCCAATATAGCGGTTGATGCTCTTAGTAGGATATCTATGGGTAGTGTTACTTATGTGGAGGATGGAACTAAGATGTTAGTTTAGGAAGTTCATCATCTTGCCCAACTAGGTAGCCGCTTAGTCGATTTTGTAGAGGATTGTGTATGGGTTCAGAATAGTTTGGAATTATCTCTAGTTTTTAAAGTAATAGAAAAACGGGATAGGGATCCTAGTTTAGTTAAGCTAAAAGAGTCAGTCAGAGATCAGAAAGTAGAGGTTTTCTCCCATGTGGGAGATAGTGAGTTACGCTCTAGGGTAGACTATATGTGCTATGTATGGATGGCGTGAGACACAAGATTCTTGCAGAAGCACATGGTGCGCACTACTCGATTCACCCAGGGGCCACCAAGATGTACCACGACTTATGGGAAATCTATTGGTGGAGTGGGATGAAGAAAGACATTACAGAGTTTGTGGCTAAGTGCTCGACATATCAGTAGGTTAAGACTGAACATCAGAAACCTAGTGGATCTATGAAGGAGTTTAGTATTCCTACTTGGAAGTGGGAGGAGGTGAACATGGATTTTGTGATAGGTTTTCCCCGTACTCTTCATTAGCATGATTCAATTATGGTCATTGTGGATAGAATGACCAAATTAGCTTATTTCTTACTAATTCATGCTTCTTATTTAGCCGAGGATTATGCCAAGATCTATGTCAGAGAGTTGGTTAAATTATATGGAGTTCCGTTGTCCATCATTTTAGACATAGGTACACAGGTCACCTCTCATTTCTAGAAATCCTTCTAGAAGGTTCTTGGTACCCAAGTTCACCTCAGTACAGCCTTTCACCCTCAGACAGATGGTCAAGCAAAAAAGACCATTCAGACTTTAGAAGATATGTTTAGAGCATTTGCCATTGACTTTAAGGGTAGTTGGGATAACCACTTGTCTTTGATTGAGTTCGCGTATAACAAAAGCTATCATTCCAGCATCAGATGGCTCTGTTTGAGGCGCTCTATGGGAGGAGATATAGATATCCCATTGGTTGGTTTGAAGTTGGTGTGGCCGCAATGGTAGGGCCTAACTTGGTATTTGATACCTTAGAAAAATTTTAGTTGATCAAGGAAAGGCTTAAGACAGCTCAGAGCTGATAAAAATTATATGCAAATGTACGAAGAAAGGATCTCGAGTTTGAGATTGGTGATTATGTGTATTTGAAAATCTCTCCTATGAAGGGAGTGAAGAGGTTTGGCAAAAAGGGAAAGCTCAGTCCCCGATATTTTGGTCTTAACCAAATTCTCAGCCATTTCAAAAAAGTAGCTTACGAGCTTAAGTTGCCTTTAGACTTAGCTTCAGTACACCCAGTCTTTCACGTCTCCCTGCTTAAGAAATGTATTGGTGACCTAGCAGTTGTAATCCCTATAGAGGGTATAGATGTTCAAAATAGTCTCTCTTATGAAGAAGTTCCAATCAAAATTCTTGATCATCAGGTTAGCAGACTGAGGAACAAAGAAGTTCCTCTAGTCAAAGTTCTTTGGCGGAATCAGTCCGTTGAGAGAGTGACTTGGGAAGCAAAAGCAGATATGTGGACCAAGTATCCTCACCTCTTCTCCACAAACTCAGACTCAGCTCAAGGTAACAGTTTTCCTTAAAATTACTCAGTTCCATGCTCAGATTACCTTTACAAAATCTGTATCGGTTCCAGTTGCATAACATCCTCATATCATGCTTTCCATCATAAAATAGCTCAATCATGTGTCATGCCTTCAGAATTCAGTCGCACTTCAGTTATGCATGTTCAATATGAAAACTCAGTATATTAGTTGTTTCAATCATGTAATCATACTTCAGTTGTGCATGTTCAATATACTCAGTCTATCAGTATTCTCATCTTAGTCAGTCTTATTCGAGAATGAATGTTCCTAAGGGGAAGATATTGTAAGACACCGTAGAATCCTAGCTTAACTCAATCCTTTAGAGCATGAAAAGAGGTTCTAGACTTAGAGATTTTAGCTAAGTTTTTATACTTAGCACTATTTTTAGCATTCTTAAGTAGGTGATCTTATTTTACAACCCTTATAACCTTAGAATGTCGATCCTTAGATTGATTCATGATCAGGAATGTTAGTAGGTGTTCTCAGACGAGTTTTAAATTTTTTGGATGATGTTTGAGGAACGTTTGGGAGTCCAAAATAGTGGATTGACTCAATCTCAATGTGTCACATCACCCATCGCGTTGTCCAAGATTTTTCACCAGCCTTCAGCATAAATTCCAGTGATTCAACGCGATATGACTTATCTCATTGGCTATTGCATTGACCATAAATGTGGCACGGCACCCAGCGCGTCACTGGGCACGATTTCTACTCATTTAATTCTGTATCTAGTAGGGTAACTAAGTCATTTTCCCCACTCATAATTAGACTCAAAACATGAAATTAATCATCAAAAAGAGCAAAATCACTCACTTTCTCTCAAATATTCTAGAGAACAAAACCCTAGGGCATCCAATTGCAAGTTCAAGCTTCAAGAACGAACCAACAATTTTCACGAATTTGATTACCAAGGTATGTTAGGTGTTCATCTAAGGGTTTTCTTCCACCCTTGGAGTTCAAGAAGCTTTTTTAAAACTACAAGTTGATTACTTTCATGAATTTCATGTTGAACTTGATTGTATTCATATTCATGATATTATTTGGATTTTAATCCATGATTTACTACAAGTTTCATGAACTTAAATTAGCACGTGTGGTGAATTATATGATTTGCATGTTAAACCCTTGAAATTATAATTGATTATTGTATCCATGATGTTCATGTGTTGATAATCCTCATATGAAATAACCATGTTCCCCCAGTGTTTTGATAGAATGCCTATGTGAATTGAATAGTGAAATCATGATATGTCATCATGTGGACACATTCATGTACAAGTTCATGTATATCAAGTGTTTAACAAAATTCCTAGGTGAATGAATTGTTAACAAGTATTTATTATTATGCTTTCCAAGATCATGCCATGCTTTACTTTCCATGTTTTCGAGTCCTGGGGGTATTCAATACCCAAAAATCTAGTTGTTTACCTAGAGCTACAGTAGTTAAGAATAGTCTCACTAATGTCACAAATAGTAGTACTCCGTTAGTTACAGAACTCAGTGAAACTCAGTATCAGTCCAGTTCAGCTTAGTATTACAAACAGTTTATTCTGTCAGTTAACAAAACTCAGTGAAGTCATTCCAGTTCAGTCAGTTAGCATCATCAGTAATAGTTCAGTCAAGCCTAGTCAGTCTAGAAATCAGTTCAATATCTATTCAATTGGGAGTAGTTATCAGCACCGAGCGAACCTAGGGATGGGGGCATTCCTGTCAGTGAAGGGTTTGACCCTTAGTAGCAACCCCTGTGTTACAGAACTACGTATCCAACATAGGTTGAGATATTTTCCTGGCAGATAAGGGTTGATACATCTCGTACGAGTTTTTCTGCCAGTGGGGTCTACAAAATACTTCTTGCCAGATAGGGTTAACTCACAACCATTGTTAGTATCTCTTAGAAAGGTGCTATCACCCTTCCAACTAAGATCACTAGTTGGACCCCAACTCAGTTTATAATCAGGGTATGTCAATTAGATGAACACTCCTACAGTTATAGTTTCAGTTTCAGAATCAGTATAAAACCTTATATCAATTTCCAAAATTAGGACTATCAGACACAGTCACCCAGCTCAGCATAGAACTAGGTTTAGTTTTATAGAATCAGGACTGTCAGATTAGTCACCCAGTTATCAGTAACTCAGTTATCAATAAATTAGTTATCAGTGACCTTAGTTACAGTAAAGTAGATTTGCATGCTACATTGCATAACCAATATTTATAGCAGTTTCATATATATATTTAGCCTAATTCAGTTATACTCATGTTACTCAACCAGTAATTGTTCATGCATATGAACCCGTGCATATCAGTCGACCTAACTTAGCATACCGGTACATTAAAAATACTGATCCATACTCTTTATTTTACGCTATGATGTCTTATATCATAGGTCTAAATGCACGGGCTCCTGACCATACTTAGCAGCACAGCCTATCAGTAGCAGATTTAGTGGTGAGTCCTCATAGTTAGAGGATAGAGTTATCATTTCAATTTTTCAATAGTTTCGTATATCCAGTAGTCAGAGTTAGTTGGGGACTTGTCCCATTAACTCCATTTTTCATACAGTTAGAGTCTTTCAGGCTAGAATATTTCAGACAGGTGTTCAGTTTTCAGTATTTATTTATTAGTATTCAGCATTTGTTTTCATATTATGAACCTTATGGCATTTCAGCCTATTTTTTGCATTATTTCAGTATTATTATTCAGTGCTCATAGCAGGTGCTAGTCATGGGTTAGCTTGTGGTACTTCGGGGTCATAAGCAGTGTGTGGTATCCAAGGTGCAGACCCAGGGTGTTACAATGAGCACCCTGGGGCCCATCTCTAAAACCATGCATACCACCTTTAGTTGGGGGCAGAACTGCCTAAATTGGTGGATCACTCTAAATTGAAGGAACGATCATTCTGTGACTGGGGCACTCTCTTAAGAAATGACCAAAAACTCTACAACAATAACATACCCCAGGAGTTGTACCAAAATAAAAAGATCATCTAACCCGGAATAACCACCATAACTAGAATAACTAAAACATGAACCTCTCAAAGAATGGAAAATACCCTGGAAAGAAAAATAACTGAAACTAGACTAGCCTCCATTGGTAATATGAAAAGTAGACTGAATAGTCCAACTAGACTAACCCCAATGCTGATATGATTGACGTGGAGGGTACCTACCATGAGAACCATAGCCTCTAGATCGGGAGCCACTATGACTTCCACTAAAACTACCCTGATATCACAACCTCTTATCGTTGCCCCCTTGGACCTTGCAATACATATCCTCTATAATCTGAGTATGATAAAAAGCCTTAGCAAAATACCTATTCACAACAACCAAAATCTATATATACATACGAAGAGGAAGTTTCCTTCCTCAAATAAAGCAAAGAACCCTATCATACTTAGTAATCAAAATAGAAGTTTCATTTCTAGACAACTCATAAAATTGATCCTCACACTCCACAACAATCATGAAGCCCTACTTCAACCTTCAGAACTGATCTCTCAAATGATACCTAAAACTGTAAGGTATATACTTCTCCAAGAAGATCCCGAAGAACTCAGTCCATATCAATGGGGAAGATCCAGATGGACCGAAATCAAGATAACTTCTCCACCAATATTGAGTTGCCAGATCTAAATGAAAAGTAGTGTAATCTACACTACGAGTCTTAACTAGGACCAAATTATTGAGCCTATCCTCACAAGCAATTAAGAACTCATATGCATCCTCGCTCGGTGCACCAGAAAACCTAGGCGGAGCCACTCTCAATACCTTACCCAATATATTCTGCTCCTTAATAGACACAACAGCCTAGCCAACTACTGGTTTAGCAACCACTGATGCAAAATGGACCTCAACTTTGAAAGTCTTAACTATAGGTTGCACCTCTGCCTCAAGACTAGTCTGATCCATAAACTGTGCACCATCCGATGATGTACCATCGACCAATCCCAAAATTTTAACCGAAGCATCCATGAGCATTAAAGAAGAAATAAAACTCGGTAGAGCCTGGTCCGGTCCCTAGCCTACCACTAGCTGGGGAAGAAGAATCTCTTGCTTGGGGCAGGATAGGGTCTGGTAAAGGCCTTTTATCCTGGACCCTAGTTGGAAACACATCTTTATGATGTCCATGACCTATAGGCCATCCACGACCAATGACAGGATTTGCAGTCTTATTCTCAAGACCCTCATCTCATATAGCGGTAGCACGTGCCCTAGCCATATGCAAAAGAATAAAACCGAAGGAATGATTTATAAACCAACTTAGACTCTTAGAAAAAAATGAGTGATAAAAGTGAAAAAATCCAAAAAATGTCTTATATCCTCTCGAATATAAGAAATGAATATTATCATTCCAATCCGCGAGACTCTACTAGTCACTTGCTCTTGTACCAACAATATTGGTAAAACCTAGGTTGTTATACTAATATGTCATGACTCAATTTATGAGTCATAGTGGTACCTACTTTATCCCGCCAGTAGGTAAGCCAAACCATAGCTTAGACCTATAAGTAATGGGATAACTTAGTGGAAAATGTCCTAAAGGGTGGAAATCAATAATTAAAGACTTAAAATAAAAGTAGAATAGTCATAACAGTCTAATAGGTAGATAAAAGAGCAGAAACAATCCCAAGACTCAATAGTGATGGTACAAGAGCTACTATAAATAAACTATAAGTACTGGATAGTCAAATACATTCTGTCTCAAAAATGGAATACTAGACATTGAAAATTAGAAGGAAAAAGGGTAACTCTGACTCCAAGAGCTCATCCAATCTCCAAAATTAACCCTGCATGAGTGTCATGTCAACAATGGTAACTAGTACTAGGATCTGCACAAAAAGCTAAAAAAGTGTTGTATAAGTATCAAAATCACAGGTACTCAGTAGGAATCATTGATTAACAAAGCTAAATCATAAAGTAAGTACTATAAGATACAAGGCAAAGTAAACTAAGTCAAAGTAATAGGGTAAATCTAGAAACAAAGCCAATAAGTGTGGAAAAGTAAATAACCCAACACAGGCACCCATAAGCCTGGAGGGTACAATCAAGGAAGGTGAACAGCCCAATAACCATAAATTACTAATTACCATGCCATAACTAAAAATCCATTTGAACTATATCATATCATAGATAAATCCCAAATTGTTGGACTTGAATCGGAACTCAATAGTATCATCATCATTACCATCATTTGTCAGACTTGTACTGGAACTTATATTATCAACATCATCATCAAATGCCAGACTTGAACCAAAACTCATATATCATTATCATCATGAATTGTCAAACTCGAAACAAAAATCAGATATCATTAGACCAGATCAATAGACTATGTATATAAATCCTAATCATAAGCCATATCACTAAATCACAATAATTATCCATCAAAACTTACCCAAAATTGGCATTAACTCTTAAAAACCAAACTAGCATAATCAATAAGCATCTAATCTCTTTAAGTCATAAAATAAGCATTAACAAAGATATATCTTGTGAAAAATAGTCTACCAAAGTTAACACAAGTCTTGGCCTAAGGTGGGCAGGAGGGGCTCATTTCAAATCCCGAAATCCTTTTCTAGGAAAATTCTACCTCAAACTAGGCTAAGGTATTTAAATTCATTTCTAAATGTTAAATAAGCTCAAATTAGAGATAAGATAGAAATTTATTCTAAATCATGAGCAACTAAGTTAATTACGCCTAAATTATGATTTCATAATATCCTAAATAGTCCAACTAACCAAAATATTATCAATCATACCTCCAACACCTAAATCCCACCCCGTATCTAGCATAATATTGTAATCATTGTACAAAATAGCACAATCTATCAAGAGGGTAAACTTAGCCTACCTGGATACTGAAGAAAAGCCTGAAGAATCCACCAAACCATCGATTTTCTTTTTGAGAAACTTTCGCAAGATGTCATGCTATCAAAATCACTATCTACTCATCAATACAAAAACAACAATACCCATATTTATCTATTGTTCTTTGGGTCCAAAATTCACCTATCTAGAACCATAAGTACTGGATAGTCAAATACATTTTGTCTCAAAAATCATACTTTCAAAATAAAAATAATGTCCCTCTATGATCAAGGAGAATTTACCCCTAAAAATAGGTGAATTTCTAGCTCTAATTGTGGTACAATCAAGCCATAAATACTTTAGGATTATTAGATAAAAATGGAGGAATTAACCAAGAAATTTATGGGATCTAATCACAAATTCAATGAAGATTTGCGTAAATTAACAATATCAAAGCTCCACAATCACCCACAATTGATTCTCCCAAGAATTTCCACTTTTAGGATCAATATTCTCGATAACGATTGAAGAATTGTGAAAATAAGGCTAAGTAGGCTATTTATACCCTTTCCAGGTATGCAAATATTGCATAAGCATACACTGGGTCGCTTTAGCTATAGATGCTAAAGCACCCAGCTAACTGTTAAAGCGGTACCTCGCTAACATGGCAGGGCGCTAAGGAGGTCAATTAGCACTAAAGAAATAAGTGATTTAGTGACCAACTAGCCTCTAAAGTGGCACTTGTTGATGTGGTCAAGGTTGACCACTTTAGTGGTCCCACCAGATTTTCTTCCATCAGTTAGAGACGTGCAATATTTTTATTCTCAGCCAACCCCTCGGGATTTATTCAAAATCCCATATATGAAAAAAAAAACTATTCTATCGTATCAAATTTGATATTTTCAAGTCAATGGCACAACTTAAATTTCCATCCGAGGTTGTTTCAATGAAAAGTAGGTCCCACACCCACTTGCCATTTTTCTTAACTTTTGTCCAATAACCTAAAATAAGTCCAGAAGCCTTGAGACCCAAACCTAGGGTACAACTAGCCTAAAATTAAAATTTCAAAGTTGTTGGAATAGTCAAAATTAGCTTACGAGGTTGTTTATGTGGATTTTTTGCCCGATGCCCAATTTGAACCAGCGAAGACTTAAAAATTAGGAATGTGCTCTAAAATCGAAACAAACTATTCGATAACCAAATTGCCAGTTCCAGAATATCATAAATGACTTAAGGCAGCTATAAGAAAGCTATAAACAATGAAAATAAGTGTAAATATAGAAAATGTCCTAGAGGGTCATTACTTAGGATGTACTTGAAGGCTCGAACATTTGAGGATATTAGGTCCACATCTCACTCTTGATCTCCCAAGTGGCACTTATTATTTTGGAGAGCTTTCCAGGAGGATTTGGTCACTTAAGTGGATCTTAGTGCAGCCTTTCATCTGTAGACTGATATCCAGTTTGAGCAGACTATTTAGGTTCTTGAGGATATACTCTAAACCTCTTTTTAGATTTTGGAGGACAGTAAGAGTAGCACTTAGCCTTGGCAAAGTTTGCATACAATAACAGTTACTATTCAAATATTGAGATGGTGCTTTTTTAAGATTTGTATGGTAGGAGATGTCATTTTCTGGTTGGGTAGAGTCAGGATAATTCGGGATAGGTTGAGAGCAGCTCAGAGTAGGTAGAAAGCCTATGCAAACATAGGCTTTATTCATTGAGATTTGGAGTTGGTGATCATGAATTCCTCTGTGTATCACCTATGAAGGGTGTGATGAGGTTCGGGAGGAAGGGTAAGCTCAGTCCAAGATATATAGGACCTTTTGAGATTCTTTGCGCAGTTGGTGAGGCGACTTGTGAGTTATCTTTACCTCCAGGTTTTACTATTGGTTATCTAGTTTTCCATGTCTTCATGTTTTAGTGATATATTCCTAATGCTTCTCATGTGCTTAGATGGGACTCGGTCCAGTAAAATGAGCATTTTACCTTTGTAAAAAAGCCTGTGCTAATTTTGGCTAGTGATCTAAGATAATTGCGTACTAGGGAGATTCCTGTAGTTAAGGTTCAGTGGAGGCACCTCCCAATGGATGAGTCCACTTTGGATATCGAGATTAAGATGTGGACTTTATATCCTCACTTGTTCAAGACTTCAGGTACATCCTAAACTTTAACTTCTAAGGATGGAAGTTCCTTTAGTAGGGAATATTGTAATGACCCTTTAGGTATTTTCCATATTTTTGCATATTTTTTCATTAGATCTTTTCCATAGCTTCTCCAAGTCATTTATGACTTACTAAGACTGATAGTTTGATTATCGAGCATTTTATTTGATTTTTAGAGCTAACTCCATGTTTGAAGTCTTTGTTGGTTTAAAAAGGCCACCAGGTGGAAACCTCAGTAAAATGATCTTGTATGTAAAATTTAACTACACCAGCAGCTCCAAAATGTTGATTTTAGGCTGCGTAGACCTTTATTTTGGATCCCAAGGCACCCGAGTTCATTTTTACTTATTAGTGAAATGGTTAAGAAAATGAGATATATGTGAGGGACCCATATTTGGTCGAAATAAACTCAAATGGAAATTTTGAGTGTGCCATTACATTTGAAATGTTGAATTTTGTATGGTTATATAATTTATTTATGTATACGGGATTCCAGATGAATTCCAAGGGCTTGATAGAAAATTGGAAGAATTTCCAAGTTTTAGCTTTCAACTGATGCAGCCACGATCGTCATCCTTGTGTTGCAATCAAGGTGATTCAATCGCACATAGGTATCGTAATCGCGACAAATTGTGCAGACCAAAAGGTGTTGCGACCGTATACCTGCAGGTTACGATAGCGACTGTTGAGACCCTAGACTGGGTATAAATTGAGCCTTTTTCCATAAATTTTAGGCATTTTTAATATTCCCCCTTGAGAGATAAACCCTCATATAGCGTGAAGGCTTAAAATTAAAGCTTATGGGTGCTTGGGAAGCTATATAAACATCTATTTCTTGATTCTTCTATGGATTTATGGTAAAAATCCTCTAAATTCATGGTTGAGTTTCTTGATTATTTTCTCAAAACCCCAAAACCCTTAGGGTTTGATTTTATCCCCAATTTAGCTTTTTTTTTTCATTTGAAGGTAATGATTCCTTGAACCTCTATGAATGTTGGGTTGGTGTTAAAAATGTGATTTCTATAAATGGGACACAAATGGTGTTTTTGAGGTCATTTTTGAACCGAAAGCACAATGGTGTAATATAGGTATCGATATTCTCGTATTCATGAATAGAATGTTTTTTGATAGTTTGGCCTCTTGAAGAGGCTTCTCGGAAGGACCAATCAAAGGTTTAGCGGTTTGTTAACCTTTCTTCGACGTTGAGGTAGGCTAGGTTTATCCCTTGTTAGATTAAGCTATGTCACAGTATTCTTATAATATTATGCTAGATTTGGGATGTGTTCTAGGTGTTGGATTGATGAAATACAGGACTTGGGTTTAGTTGGATCGTGTAGGCTAAATTGAAATCATAGAGTTGAAATACTTAGCTTGTTGCCTTCAAACTTAGTGCATTATACTATATTACTCATGTATAGCATAAGAATGCCTTAGTTTGCTCTAAATTAAGTAAATTCTCATATCAATCATGCTTAGGGTAAGTCTGGCATTAGTTTCTTATACTAATGAAGGCTGCCTTAGTTCTATTAGACTTAGTTATAATGCTTGAGTAGAAATTTTACCTTAGGACTAATTGTGGATTGCTATACATCTAAGAGTGTATTTAGATACCCTAGCCTAGTTTGGGGTAGAAATGGACTTAGAATGAATTTCGGGGATTTAGAAGTGGGCTTTTGACCCACCTTAAGCCAACATTGATATAGTTCTCTTGAAAACCTTATGCACTTAGTAAATGCTTAGACAATTCCATTTTGAGGCAATACTAGGGAACCTATGTACTTGTTGGTTATGATAAATGACGCTAGAAGTAACATCTAACGATTATGCCATATGTATGATTTATCGATTAGTCATATGACGAGCTCTAGATTATGCTATTATTGTGGCTATTGATTAGGATACTAAATACACTATTTAATGAGCCCTTGACTATGATATTGACTGAGCCATAAATTACTTTATTGACTATGCTATTAATAAGCTATAGATCATGCCATTAATTAGCTATTACTTGAGCTATTGATACACTATCTTTATGCTAATAATAGGCCATTAAATATGCTATTAATAAGCCATTCTCATGATATTTCTTATTACTATGAACATGCTAAGAAATTATGCTAAAATTATTATAGAAAATATTCCAAATGATGATATTAGCAATTGTGCTATGAATTATGTTAGATGCCATGCTTATTGATTATATGAGAAATTATGCTATTAGTCATGCTTGAAACCATGATGTTTGATTATATGAATACTCATGCTATTGATTTTTTCATCGATTGTGATGATGTATTGATACCCTGCAAGACCGGAGGATATTGTGATGATATATTTATACCCGGCAAGATCGGAGATGATATTGATACCTAGCAAGGCCGGAGGATATTATGATGATATTAATACCTGACAAGGCCAAAGAATACTATGATGATATTGACACTCGACAAGGCCGAATGATACTATGATGATATTAATACTCGACAAGGCTGGATGATACTATAATGTTAGATGATACCCGGCAAAGCCAGATGATACTATAATGATATGATGATACTTGGCAATACCAGAGGATACTATGGTGATATAATGATACCCATCAAGGATAGAGGATACTATTATGATATTGATACCCGGTAAGGTCAGAGAATATTATGATGATATCTTGATACCCGACAAGGCCAGAGGATAATTATGATGATGCATTAATACTCGATAAGGTCCGAGGATGATCATATTGATGTGCCTACGTATACATCTATTGGTTTGAGATCAGCTATCCCTATGTATGGCAATTATATGCTTATATATACTTATGTGAAATTTGGGTCTGTTGTTTATATTATTGATGTCGGTTATAGCCCGTTAGCATTAAATATTTACACAGAGACATATTAGTGATAATTGAGGATTATTGATAATTGATGATTAGCAATGAATGTTGTTTAAGTGGATAATAATGGCTAGTTTACAACTATGGATTAGTTAGTAAATGTGGATTAGAAAATAAATGATGTTAGATGAGAAACGATGATTACCAAATGAATAGTGATTAGTGGCTATGTGGTAAATAGTTTAATGATGGTTAGAGGTTATATGATTACTAGTGTTCAAATGGATTAGTAAATAAGAGATGGTTAACTAGTAAATGGTGACCAGAGTATATTGGTGCTAAGATTGTTAAATGATGATAATGTTATGGAATGTGAGTACATTGTCTAATATTGGGGAATTGTGAAATGTTGGAAAATGGTCAGTTGATGATAATTATGGAATGAAGGTTAAATGACGATAAAGGTTAGTTATAATATTGGTTGATTGTTTTATTCTTCTCTTGAGCGTACTCTACAGTTGTATGGGAGGCTGTGATGAGTTCTTTACTTTTTTACACCAATCGGCGTATGGGAGCAAATTTTGTTCTTTATGGTTGTTTGTGTTAATGTTTTATGATACGTTATTATTTTGAATTGTTTACTTATTATGCACGAAGATATTGCCATGTGTTGATGCCTTCTATTTTACTGTTATTCCAATTTAATTAGTTATTATGTACAATATTGTTGGAGATGATTCAGGTTTGCTTTTGTACCTTAACTTAGTTATGTTATCTTGGATTTTATCATACTTGTATTATGATTTTGATCAGTTGGCCGATAATGCATATTGAGTACCTATTGTTTTGGTACTCATACTATACTTCTATACCTTTTTTATGCAGATTTGAGTACTAGTTATCATCATTGACTGTTGTTCGTATGGTTATTAATTTACGGAGATAAGGTGAGCTCTTGGAGTTCGAGTAGCCTATTTCCCTCTATCTTTATTTTCAATCTTTTGTTTTGAGATAGATGTATTGACTATTCTAGACTTTTGAGTTATATTGATACTATTAGATGCTCTTGTACAGGCTCTACCAGGTAGTGGGATTGGTATCTCATGTTGACTGTTTTTATTTGTATAGAACACTTGGTTTATTTATAAATTGTGTTCTTGTAATTTTTCCTATGATAGGAATTTCCTACCGAAGTAACCCCTTGCATTGGCTCCGGGTTATGGTTTTGGCTTACCTACTGACAAAATTCAGTAGGTGCCATCATGACTCATAAATCGGGTCGTAACATGAAGACACAATGTAGTAGTTTCAACTCTTGCCCATAGAGCATAACTTGTTTTTTTTAAATCCTTAGTCTAAGTCTTGCCTTACAGGCAAGAGATGTAGAACATCTCGTAAATCAAGACAAAGTATGGTATTGTCAACTCGTGCCCATGAGGCATAACTTGTTGTTTGAACCTTAGGCCAGGTCTTGCCTCTAAGGCAATAGTTATAGAACATCTCATAATTCAAAACACAATTTTATAGTGTCAACATGTAATACTGTAAATTTTCATCTCTAAAACCATCACTAGAAAGTCCATTAAATTAGCTTTCCATCACCACCAGTCTCGCCTTAGTCCGATATCATGGCAAAAAATATATGACAAATTGACTGAGGGACTGTCAAACTGTCAGTGACAACAACTCTGGCAAAGACCCTTTACCAGAAAAATTGAGTTATTGCCACAGTAGTGAGGTATCCTAAAATTCAGCTTAGTGGTGATAAGTCCAGCCAATGTCTCGTTATCAGTCCTAACAAGTCGTTAGGAGGACCCGTTGTCATAATAAAATAAAACTAAGAAATCAAGTCCCCGACAATAACTACTCCTAATGACTCGAGATCAGATCCATCGAATCATCAGGAGGGAAGTCATTGTCAGAACAATTAGGAACCAAGGATCAGGTCCCAGTTCATGACTCGTGACCAGTCATAACGAGTTGTAGCTTGAGTCATTACGACTAGAACCAGTAATTTCCTACATGATTTAAAAATGGCTTTTTGGTCTATTCCCATTCTTTTAATCCCAAACCCACATTGTTTGGGCAGTCTAATATTAGTTATTAGGGGATGGAATTTACCCTAACACCTCATAAACTTAAAATCACTCAACACTTAGCAAAAAAGGGCGATTTCTTCTTCTCCAATGCTAAGTTAGGGTTTCTCAAGAACAAGATCAATTCCAAGGATTTCTCTAAGGCTTCCACTTTTAGGTATGTTGGATTTCATCAATAGGCACCTTCCACCCATTGAGTCCCAATGACTTCTCAATCTACAAGTTGTTTTCCTCTTAAGTTTGAGTTCCAGGTCAAATATAAGTTTTCATTTAATTCTACAGTTTAATTTTGTAAGAAAATCATGAACACATGTTTCCCATAAACAAAGTATCTTTCCATGTTTTATGAATCATGAATTCACTGAGTATGATAAGATGTTGGGTTCTTAGACTTGAATTATGATTTCCCTTAAAAATGTCTAGTTAATATTATCATGTTTAGAGCTGGTGGGTTATGAACACCTGATACCTGGGAATTCAGACATACATCAGCTTATATATTTTTTAGTATTTGAGATTGTACATGTATTGCTATTTTCAGAATGATATCATGATGAGCAATTCAGTTTATGCTTCTGTGTCATTCGATTGGGACTCATACAAAGCACTGAGTGAACATAGGGATAATATCTCCTTTATCAGTTAGGTAGAGACCGTTAGTATCAGTCCCTAAGTTCTAGAACTATGGTACAACCATAGGTCACAAGGGGTCCCCTATTAGTTGAGGCATGACACCCTAGTCCTTCGGGACATTAATTAATGGATCCACTCCAGCCAGTGTTGGTACCCTTGGAAAGGTACTAGCACCCTTCCAACTGGGGTAAAAATTTGGACCTTGATTTTCTTAGATTAAGGTATGTTGGTTATTGTTAGCTCCCACAGTACTTAATTTATGCTTCAATTCAGGTTTGCATTGACTTTTTATTTAGTTATTCAGATATTCAATTTGCATTTAGTTTACATTTTCATGCATTCATGTTCAGCCTATACTAGTTAGTTTCCCATTTTGCATACTGAGTACATTCAAAGTACTAATCGCGTACTTCTTTGTGTAATATTGTCTCATACTATAGGTTTGGACACTCAGTACCTTGATCGCACTTAGCATAATTCCACATCACTTAACAGCAGCTTTGGTGAGTCCTCATCATTCGAGGGCTAGTTATCAGTTAGTTATTTCAGTATTTCATTTTATTTCAGTCAGTTGAAGTTAATTGGGGAATCGTCCCAACAACTAATTATGACTTAGAGTCTTTCAGATAGATGTTTAGATTATCAGCATATTGGGTAGTCAGATAATTCTATTTCCCACTTTGATCGATATTTAGTTTTATATTATTACTTCTATCAGTTATGTCAGTTATCTTCAGCCCAGTATTTTGTTATGTCTCTAGTATTTCTAATGTATGCTAGTCCATGAGTTATCTTGGGGTCACTTGTGTCTCTAAGAACCGTGTTATGATTAGGGGGTAGTCTCGAATCATGACAAACTTGGTATCAAAGCAGTAGGTTTAGAGTGTCCTAGGGTGTCTAAAAGCCATATTAAGTAGAGTTTCATTCGTGGGTTTGAAGTGTGTCATACTTATGAGTGAGCGGCTATTAAATATTTTAGGAAGGTCTCACTTTTTTCATGATTCATTATGTGTGATAGAGTGTGAACTCTATTAAAATTTCTCTTCTAACTCGTCCTCTATCCATTTACAGATAATGCCTCCTAAGAGAATTAACTAAAGAAGGAATAGGAACCAAGCGCCATCTCCAGTTCTCGAAGACCCTCTGAATGAGCAGTCTCTTATGCTGAGTTCAGGGCTACTTTCATAGAACTAGCCAGATCTATGAATGCTCAAAATAACTACCAGGCTATTTCCACAGCCAACTCAGTAGTGAATATGGTGGCAACTAGAATCCAAGACTTCACTCGAAAGAATCCGCAAATATTTTTTAGATCTAAGTCTTAGGAGTATCCATAAGAATTCTTGGACAATGTTCAAAAGGTGATTGATATCATGGGTATTACTTCTACTAAGAGTGCTGACCTTGTTACTTACCAACTGCAAGGGGTGGCTCATACTTGGTTCAAGCAGTGAAAGGAAGATAGAGGTGTAGATGCAGGGCCGGTAAAGTGGGATGAGTTTTCTGCTATATTTCTGGACAAATTCTTTCCACTTGAGTTAAGAGAAGCTAAGGTGCGGGACTTCAGCAATTTGAAGCAGGGTAGAAAGAGTGTTAAGGAATATTCACTTAAGTTTACTTAGTTGGCGAGGTATACTCCGACTACGGTGGCTGATTCTAGAGTCTAAGTGAGTAAGTTTGTGTTTAGTGTTTTTAAGGAAATGGTTAAGTAGTGTAGAATAGCCATGTTGATTAAGGAGATGGACATCTACAGGTTCATGTTCCATGCTCAACAAGTTGAGGAGGAGAAGCTTAAAGAGGAGAAAAAGGAGAATAAGAGGGTTAGAACTGGTAGTTTCAATTTATCACAACCGAGGTTAGATAGTGGGAATTGTTCTTAGTTTCGATAGAAATCTTCAATCCCATCCCTATCTTCTACCAGTGCTCTTATACCCAAGTTCAGATGAGATACTCGTGATAGTGTATTGGGCTTTAATTCCTAGGGTAGCATGAATAGTGGTCACACCAACCTAGTTTGCAACAAATATGGTAAGAACCACAAAGGTGAGTGCATGGCTGGTAGATGCTTGTTTTGGGTGTGGCAAGTCAGTCCATAGAATAAGGGATTGCCCAACGATTACACAGGGAGGTAGAAATAATCATCAACAGGGTCAGACTAATGCTTCAACATTTTCAGTAGGTTACCCAACCCAGTAAAGCGGTACTTCTATTATATCTAGTGTACAACGTCAAAATAGGCTTTATGCCCTTCAGACTCGATAGAATCAGAAGGGTTGTAAGACCCCGCAAAGTCCTAGTTATTTTAGTCCCTTATATCATGCCAAAAGAGGTCCCAGACTTAGATAATTTTAGCTAAGTATTGACACTTAGTCTCATTTTTGGCCTTGATATTCCAATGGCATCATTTATAATCTTTTCGGCCTTAGATTGTCAATTTTTAAGTTAATTTATGATCAGGGATTTAAATAAATCATCTTGGGTGAGTTTTGGAATTTTTGGACATCATTTGAGTCACGTTTGGATAACCAAAATAGTAAGCCAATGCGATCTCGATGTGTCGCATTGGCTATCGCATCAACACGGTGCGTCGATAATTGCATCGACACCATCGATGCAACACGTCACCTGTCGCATCACTAGGCATATTTTGCTTATTAAATTATGATTTTCCCTGGATATTTAGGTCCTTTTCCCCTCACCCAATTCAACCAAAACATGCAATTAAACTTCTAAAAGGGTAAAATACATTCATTCTTCACAAAACCTATTAAGCATAAAACCCTATATTCATCAAATTCAAGTCCAAGTCTTAAGAATTCACCAACAACTCCCACAAATTCAAATATCAAGATATGTTAGGTGTTCATCCTTGGGTTTCCTTCCACCTTTGGAGTTTAAGAACCCTTTTCAAAACTTGAATTATGATTCTCAGGTTATAAATTGAATTATGCTCATGTTTGTGTTGTTGTATGGGTTTTAAGTTAAGATCTTTTATGAGTTCCATAAAAGTAAGTTAGCATGTGCGTTGAATTATGAATCTCTTATGTCAAAACCCTTGAATTTGCAAGTTGCATATTGTAGTTATGATTCCCTATGTGTTTATTTCTCATGTATAACAATCATGCTCCCCAAGTGTTTGATAAAAATGTCCATATGAGTAAATTATGCATGGTAACCTAGGGTTGTGTTGTTAAAGTTGTGATATGAGTTTATCTATTATGCTATCGAGTCCTGGGGGTATTTATTACCTGAAATCTAGTTATTTACTTAGTTATAGTAGTTATAGAATAGTCTCAGTAAAAGTCAAGAATAGTAGTACTCAGTCAGTAACAGAATTCAGTGAACTCAGTCTAGTCCAGTCAGTTAACACGATCAGTGTCAATTCAGTCAAGCCTAGTATAGTCTAGTGATCAATTCAGTGTCGATTCAGTTGGGAGTAGGATTAAGCATCGATCAAACCTATGGATGGGGGTTTTCCTACCAGTTAAGGTTTGACCCTTAGTAGTAATCCCTAAGTTCCAGAACTGCGTAGCCAGCGTAGGCTATGAAATGTCACCCGCCAGTTTAGGACTGACACTCTCAGGGATCACCCGCTAGTTTAGGACTGATATAAGGGGTCACCCACTAGATTAGGACTGACTCCACATCCATTGTTATTACCCATGGCACGGTACTAACACCCTTCCAACTGGGGTTACAGGTTGGACCTTAATCCATTCAGAACGGGGTATGTAAGTTAGATGATACCTCCCACAGTTATAGTTTCAGTCTCAGTATTCAGTAAAGAACTCAGTCAGTTCTACAGAACCATGTCTATCAGTTATTAATTACTCAGCTATCAGAATTCAGTACTCAATTTCAGCATAATCTCAGCTACACGATGTATACCTATATGTGTAGCATCGGATGTTCAGTATGTTCAGTATTTACATTTTTTCATGTACTTTCATCCAGTTACTTCATGATGTTCATTTAGTTAGTTATCATCTCCTGCATATGAACCCAAGTATGTTAGCCTTACCTCATTTATCATACCATTACATTCCATATACTGATCACATACTCTCTTTTGTGCTATGATGTCTTATATCATAGGTCCAGACGCTCAAGTTCCTAACGGTACTTAATAGCTCAGGCTAGCAGCAACAGATATAGTAGTGAATCCTCATATTTTGAGGAAAGAGTTTATCTATTTTAGTATTCCAGCAGTTTAGTAGTTATTTCAGTCAGAGTTAGTTAGGGGTTTGTCCCATCAACTCCATATTCAAATAGTTATAGGCTTTCAGACTAGCATAGTCTTTTTAGATGTTATTATCAGTTATACTTAGTTATTATTTCAGTATTTTGAGAACCTTATGGCATTTTTAGATTTCTTCCACATATATATTCCAGTACTATATTCAGTGCTCACAGCAGGTACTAGTTATGGGTTAACTTATGGTCCTTCAGGGTCATAAGCACCGTATGATGCCCAGGGTGTTAGAAGGGTTATCCTGATGTGGTTACTAGTACGTTACAAGTCTTTCACCTTCATATGTATAGACTATTAGATCCCAGAGCCACACTCTCCTTCATGACTCCCTATATAGTAGTAGATTTTGGTGTCAGCCCTAAAATTCTTGCAGAGTCCCTCTCTGTTTATAGTCCATTTGGTAGTTATGTCATAGCCAGATGAGTATACAAAAACTGCCCAATTATAGTATCCCAGGAATTCGCCTCAATCAATCTTGTTGAGTTAGACATGACTGATTTCGATGTCATTATTGTCATGGATTAGATCCATACTTGTTATGCCTCAGTTGACTATAGAAATAAAGTAGTCTAGTTTCAGTTTCCAAATAAGCCAATCTTAGAGTGGGAGGGTAGTACCTTAATGCCTATAGGTCGATTTATCTCTTTTATCAAGGTAAGAAAAATGATCTGCAAAGGGTGTATCTACTATCTTGTCTGAGTCAAAGACTCAAGTTCCAAATCTCGAGTCTTGAGTCGGTTCCAGTAGTGAATGAATTCCCAAAAGTGTTTCCTAAAGAACTGCCCGGAGTTCCACCTGCGAGGGAAATTGACTCCAAAATAGATCTCCTTTTTAATACCCAGCCTATCTCAATTCCACCTTATAGAATGTCTCCAACTAAGCTTAAGGAATTGAAATATCTCTTAGACAAGTGTTTCATCAGGTCTAGTGTCTCTCCATGTGGTGCTCCAGTTCTATTCGTATGCAAGAAAGATGGTTCTCTTAGAATGTTCATCGACTACTATCAGTTAAACAAAGTTACAATCAAGAATAAGTATCCTATACCCAGGATTGATGACTTATTTGACCAACTTCACGGCACTAATTATTTCTCTAAGATAGACCTCAGATCTGGCTGTAATCATCTCAAATTCAGAGAGCATGATATTTCGAAGACAGCCTTCATAACTTGGTATGGTCACTTTGAATTTGTATTTATGTCGTTTGGACTAACAATGTTGATGATAGGCATATTTACATGCCTAAAGTGCTATAATTTACCCATATTTTAAGCTAAGTTTGAGGACAAAATACATAATTCATGCACTTTTAGTCCTTTTTCCTGTAAGTAAGCTAACAAACGTGATTAGCAAGTTTTTAGGTATAAATGATGAAGATTTCAGCATTTTATGGATAACTTGACGCCAAAGGAAGATTCATGAAAGAAGGAAAGCAGAGCTTGGATGCCTAGGGACTAAAAGTGACGCATGGAAAACCTGTCCCTGGCAACGGCGCCAAAATTTGATAACGCTCAAACTACAGCTCTCGTAAGAGTGTAAGCGGTCGTTGTCAAATATAGAACCCAACTGGGTTGGGTTTTGAATCCCATAGGGAATACTTGGTCACTAAGTAAGCTAAGATTATTAGACTTTTGGTGAAAGTTTCGTAAAAAGGGGGGATTGTAGCATGAATTTAAGAGTATCAAAAATAGTAATGTAAGAATGGAAAATAGAAGAGTAAAACGGATTGCTTGGTTGGTTTTGATCAATGAGAATTGAGAGTTAGGGTTATGTCCACCTTATGAGTTATACGTATCTATTGACTATGAGTTATGCGGAATTCAGACATGCATGCGCTTATAGAGAATCGTATTCTATCATAAATCCAGGCGTCTTTCGACCATCAAAGACTATTTCACTTTAACTCTTTCGAGCTTAAAGCGTATCTAATGGTACAGATTCTCCAAGAGGTTAATCCAGTTACGGCACTAAATTTTTAATAGGGGTTAGTGCCCTATTACCTTGACATTATCTCTTTTCTAGACATGTAACTTTTCTTTTGAACAAGTTAATGCTATACTGGCGTATTCTATATATTTGCAACCACAAGAATTTAGATTAAGATGAAGAGAATAATGATATAAGCAGCATATGTGTCAAGAATTCACAAACTCATAGCAATAGATAGTGTCTCATAAGGCTTCCATAACCCCAACAGAGAAGTTTAGCTACTCATGAGTGCAACGGAAATCACAATAGACATTATTATCATACCAAAATAAGAGTCTAACGTGAAGTATGCTTTGGTAGTGCTTGTGGCGTGAATTCCTTGCAAGTAGCATTTCTCTTGTTGTGAAAATTTAGAAGTCGATGAAGAGAAAGTAATAAGAATTAATTGAAAGAGAATGAATTGAAAGTGTTGAATGAATAATAAAAAGTAATTGATTGAAGAAGTATGAAGTATGAAGTATGAGAAACTTCAGCAAAATAGGGTATTTATAATACCCATATCCTATTCCTACTAGGATACTACGTACTTATCCTAATCCTAATAAGTTACTGCATCATTATCCTAATCCTACTAAGTTACTGCTGATCCCCAAAGTCCTTGGAAATGCTGTTTTTGCCCGGGACAGGTTTTCCATGCGTCACTTTTAGTCCCTAGGCGTTTGGCGCCGTTGCCGGGGAATACGGTTGTCAACTAAGTTTGTGATAATTACTAGACCCTTTAGTCAAAGATTCTCGTACTTTACTTTTAGTTGTTGTTTTTGTTTTCTGCAGGTTTTTGTCAGTGCATGCCAAATACTCGAAGTTCGGGACAACCATTATTACCCATAAATCCTGAACCACAACTTATTGGCAGAAGGGATGCACAAAGTGACATTAAGGGCTGCTCAACAGGAGCAGGCTAGACTAGCTGCGTTGGTCGCTGCCCAAGTATATCAACAGAATATCGATAACCTTGGGCGAGCAGCAGATCCTGATGATGAGGACTTAGGTGATGATGAGTTACTAAACCCTAGGCGTGATGCTGAGGTGACGACACCGGCAAACAGAAGAGATCGTCAAGCAAGATTTTGGCCTGAACGCCGAGCTATGCAGATTCTCTTTGATGATGATGATGATGATCTTGATGGAGCTGGTGCCACAGGAGCCATTATTCCTCCGCCATTGGCGCTCGGAGCCAAGTTCAACATCACGAGCACCATGATTTAGTTATTGCAACTCAAGGGATTATTCGGTGGACTAGCAGTCGATGATCTAAATATGCATCTGATCAACTTTATTTCTACATGCAAGTCATTCGACAATCCTGGCATTGGACAGAATGCAATTCGGTTGCGCTTATTTCCATTGTCTCTATCTGGGGAGGCAACTCTATGGTTGAATGGGATGACTCCTGATTCTATCACTAATTGGAGGCAATTAAAAGATACTTTCCTAGAAAGATTCTTTCCGCCATCCAAGAGAGTACAATGGAGAGATAAAATCAGCAATTTTCGTCAGCTTCCAACTGAAGCCCTCCACGAAACATGGGAGAGATTCAAGAAGAAGCTTATGAGGTGCCCAAACCATCACATGACCAATGTCCACTTGATGGAGATACTATACAGATCCTTGAATTCAGTAACTAAACCACTAGTGGATAATACGGCTGGAGGATCATTTATGGACCTCACCTTTGTTCAGGCGAGTGATATGCTAGACCGGATGACAAAGCAAAGTAGAGCTTGGCATACCAGGGATTCTGAGGTAGCAAGCCCCACTTATTCTATTGGCATGATTGCAGAACATAGGAGAAGAGAAGAAGAACGTGATCAAGATATGGCGCACATGAAAACACAGATGGATCTTCTTACAAAGCATCTATTATCAGGGAAGACCGAAAAAGTCAAAGTAGTTGCATCAAAAGGAAGAGAGGAATCTGATTCTGAGGAAGAAGCCAACTACGTGAACAATCAGGGGGGTTTCCGAGGCAATGCCCAAGGAAACCAAGGTCGGAACTATTATGATAAATCTGGAAACAAGGACCGTGATCAAGGAAGTTGGAAGAACAAGACTGACAAGAGTGGTCTGTATGTTCCCCCAGGAAGACGTGACGCCACTGCATCTGGGTCTGGAAATATGTCCATGGAAGATATGATGGCTAAGTTGTTGAAAGGAGTAGAGGCAACCAGCACGGGAGTAACTGAGGTAATAAATGACTTGGCCTCAATGAAGCAATTGGTTGACTCACATTCCACTTCAATAAGACAGCTGGAGCAACAATTGAGTCAAATTTCAGCCACATTAAATCAATGAAAAGTTGGCACCTTACCTAGCGACACAGTGCAAAACCCAAGGAACGATGGAACATGCATGGCCATTACTACCAGGAGTGGTAAGGTGCTGGAAAATTCATCCCAAAGCAAGCAAGTGCCAGATGATACCACAAATAATGCAGCAGCCGCCGAAGAAGCTGAAGAAGACGTCAAAGACGTCACCCCTCAGCGTCCACAACCCAAAAAGATTGCCAATTCGAAGCAAGATGAAAAGAAAGTCATGGAGAAAACTATTCCCCTTCCACCACCACGTTTTCCTCAAAGATTAAAAAAGAGAGCTGATGATACCAAGTTCAATAAATTCATGTCAATGTTAAAACAGCTGACCATTAATGTTCCATTGGTTGAGGCACTAGAACAGATGCCTGGCTACGCAAAATTTATGAAGGATCTTTTAACAAAGAAGCGGGCAGCAAGTGGTGAGTTGACAGATGTTGTTCATCATTGTAGTGCAATTGCTACTAGATCACTAGTTCAGAAGAAGGCCGACCCCGGAGCCTTCACTATTCCTTGCACTATCAGATCTTTGAATTTTGCCAAGGCATTATGCGATTTAGGAGCCAGCATCAACTTGATGCCACTATCCATTTACAAAAAGTTGGGGTTGGGTGATCCTACTCCAACCAATATGAGGCTTGTGATGGCTGATAGGTCGGTAAAACGACCTATTGGTATTTTATGTGATGTATTGGTGAAGGTTTCTTCATTCATCTTTCCGGCGGACTTCGTTATTTTGGATTGTGAGGTAGACTCTGAAGTTTCCATAATCTTGGGGCGCCCTTTCCTTGCAACAGGAAGTGTGCTTATTGATTTAAGAGCTAATGAGCTTCTATTCCGAATGAATGACGAAGTAGTTCGCTTTGATATATGTAAATCAATGAAGCAACCCAAAGATCTGAACGTGTTCTCGGTAGCTGATGTTTATATTGATGATGAGAAAGAATTACCTGTAGAGGAGCAGCTTGTTGATGACCCATTGGCGGTTGTGCTTATGAATGTTGAGCATAAGGATGCTGAAAATTATGAAGAAACTATTTGTGCTCTAACACGATTAGGGTCATATCCTCATGCTCCCAAGAAGCTGGACCTTGATCTCAAAAACCGACCTACACCACCAGCTAAACCATCTATTGAGGAGCCACTCACATTAGAATTAAAGGAACTGCCTAGTCATCTAAAGTATGCCTTCTTAGGAAGCGGTAACACACTTTCGGTTATTGTGGCGGCAGATTTGGGTGAGCAGCAAGTTGCAGCTCTCATCACGGTTCTACGAAAGTACATGAAAGCCATAGGTTGGACCATCGCTGATATCATTGGTATTCCGCCTGGGATTTGTACATACAAGATTCACCTTGAAAAAAATTGCTTACCCACTATTGAGCATCAAAGGCGTCTGAATCCACCTATGCAAGAGGTGGTGAAGAAAGAAATTATTAAATGGTTAGATGCAGGGGTTGTGTATCAAATCTCTGACAGTAAATGGGTAAGCTCGGTATAATGTGTACCAAAGAAAGGTGGCATTATGGTAGTTGCGAATGAAAAAAATAAGTTAATTCCACTCAGACCTGTCACAGGGTGGAGAGTATGCATGGACTACCGTAAGTTGAATTCGTCGACACTTAAAGGTCACTTTCCAATGCCCTTTATTGACCAAATGCTTTATCGATTAGCAGGGAAAGGATGGTTTTGTTTCTTAGACGGTTATTCCAGCTATAATCAGATATGTATCGCCCCCGAAGATCAATAGAAGACAACGTTTAATGCCCCTATGGTACGTTTGCCTTCAAACGTATGCCATTTGGGCTATGTAACGCACCCGCCACTTTTCAGCGTTGTATGATGTCCATTTTTTCTGATATGGTGGAAGACACGCTGGAGGTATTCATGGACTATTTTTCAGTTGAGGGTGAGTCGTTTGAATCGTGCTTAACAAATCTAAGTATGGCATTGCAGAGATTTGTTGAATTTAACCTAGTGCTGAATTGGGAGAAGTATCACTTTATGGTGAAAGAAGGTATTGTGCTTGGGCATAAAATCTCCGAAAGAGGAATTGAGGTGGATCGAGCTAAGATCGAAGTTATCAAGAAACTACCACCCCCAATTTCGGTCAAAGGAGTTCGTAGTTTCCTCGGTCACGCAGGCTTCTATCGGCGGTTTATCAAAGACTTCTCCAAAATTGCTAGTCCATTATGCAAACTTTTGGAGAAAGATGCAAAGTTTGACTTCAATGAAGATTGTATGAAGTCATTCGAACGCCTCAAAGGGAAGCTAATTGAAGCTCCTATCATTGTAGCACCAGATTGGTCTCTACCATTTGAAGTCATGTGTGATTCTAGCGGGGTAGCTTTGGGTGCTGTACTAGGCCAAAGAAGAGAAAGTTATTCCATCCAATCTACTATGCGAGCAAGGTCTTGAACGGAGCCCAGAAGAACTATACTGTCACAGAACAAGAAATTCTAGCGGTTGTGTATGCTTTTGAAAAGTTTCATACTTATTTGTTGGGAACCAAAGTGGTAGTTCATACAGACCATGCAGCTCTGAAATACTTGATGGCAAAGAAAGATGCAAAACTAAGGCTAATTCGATGGGTATTGTTGCTGCAAGAATTTGATTTCGAGGTAAAAGATAGAAGAGGTTGCAAAAACCAAGTGGCTGATCATCTATCTAGACTCGAGAACGAGCATATAACGCAGCTTGATCTAGAGATTGATGATGCATTCCCTGATGAAGAGATCTTAGCCACCATGATGGAAGAGTTACCATGGTATGCAGACTTTGCAAATTTTGTGGTAAGTAATGTGATGCCTGCGAATCTATCATTTCATCAAAGAAGAAAGTTCATGCATGATGTAAGACACTACTTTTGGGATGAGCCATATTTGTTTAGACGATGCGCGGATGGTGTGATCAGACGATGCATATCTCATGAGGAGGTGCCAAGTATCTTGGAAGCAAGTCATGCTTCACAAGTTGGTGGACACCATGCAGGCGGTCGGACAGCAAGAAAGGTATTGCAAAGTGGCTATTATTGGCCTTCGATATTTATAGATGCCTACGAATTTGTGAGAATATGTGACCAATGTCAGAGACAAGGTACAATTTCGAAGCATCATGAAATGCCCATGTCAAAAATTCTTGAAATCGAGCTCTTTGATATATGGGGTATTGATTTTATGGGCCCATTCGTGAATTCGTTTGGAATGAAATATATCCTAGTTGCTGTAGATTATGTTTCAAAATGGGTCAAAGCAGTAGCATTGGTTGATAATGAAGGAAAACGTGTTGTTGCATTCTTAAAGAGAAACATATTCTCTCGTTTTGGGGTCCCACGTACTATCATAAGCGATGGAGGATCTCACTTTTGCAACAAACTGTTCAAATCCGTGTTGGCAAAATATAGTGTCAAGCAACATAAGGTAGCCACGCTTATCACCCACAAACTAGTGGACAGGTAGAGGTTTCCAATCGAGAGATCAAGCAAATCCTTGCTAAGACTGTAAATGCTAATAGGAAAGATTGGTCTCGGAAGCTGGACGATGCACTATGGGCATATAGGACTGCATTCAAAACGCCAATTGGCATGTCCCCGTACCAACTAGTTTATGGGAAAGCTTGTTATTTACCCATTGAGCTCGAGCACAAAGCATTGTGGGCGTTAAAGCAACTGAATTTGAATTGGGATGATGCTATGAACTTAAGGTTGGAGCAGCTGAATAAGATGGATGAATTCCGTCTACATGCATATGAAAGATCAGACCTCTACGAGGAGCGTATGAAAAAGTATCATTATCAGCGGATTGTTCAACGAAACTTTTAAAAGGGTGATTTGGTAATTCTTTTCAATTCCAGACTAAAGCTATTCCCAGGTAAGTTAAGGTCCAAATGGTCAGGTCCGTACAAAATTAGCCAAGTCTACTCGTCTGGAGTAGTTGAGCTAGAAGACAATAATGGTATTGTCTTTAAGGTGAATGGCCAACGAGTAAAACCATATATCAGTCCTCTTGACTCGATAAACTATATGGCCACCATCTATCTTGATGAAATCTAAGTACTCTAGGTAACTATGTCGTGCTGCGACAATAAATCAAGCGCTAGATGGGAGGCAACCCATCGGGTTTTTTTTATCGTTTCTTTTGCATTTGTTTTTACTAAGTAAAAATCCAAAAAGAAGAGTCGAGCCACGACCAAAACTAAGGCGCTAGACGGGAGGCAACCCATCGTTCTAATCATTTTTGTTGTCTTTTAGTAAATGTAGGTGCAAGAGGTTTAAAGAAGGAGATTGGTTTCAAATTTTGATTTAGAAGTATTGCATGTTGAAGGTGGTAAGTTAGGAATGAAGAAGCAAAAGGCTATGGGTTAGGCATTGCTTATGAAAATATAGGCAAAGAGCAAGGCAAGGCCTATATAAATCTACGCCACGAACAAGGCAAGGCCGATGCTATGGCCTAAGCTCTCGGATTCTAGAGTGACATAGCATAGGCGCCGCCTATGCTCAACAATACCATAGCATAGGCGCCGCCTATGCAAAAGCCTTTTGTCTCTGAATCTCATATGCCATGGCATAGGCGCCGCCTATGCCTAACAATGCCATAGCATAGGCATCGCCTATGCTCAACAATGCTTTGCAAAAGGCGTCGCCTATGCCAAGCATAGGTAAAGCATTAGGCACCGCCTATGGTCACTTTTGGTCTCCAAATCCGATTCCAAATGGGTCAAAACCCGACCCAAGCTTGTCCAATAAATAGAATCTTAGTCTTAGAACAAAAATGCATTGCAAACCATACCTAAGCGCCGCCTACCTCTCCAAATTCTCTCAAAAATTTTCCTTTTGCTCTTTTAACTTTGCAAGAACATCTTCCAAGGCCATCACCCAAGTAAGTACTTCTTTGTTCTTCTTTTATATTCCGTAAGTACTACACTACCTACAATAATTGTTAAATCTTGAAGTAGTGTTGGTGATTTGAGTGTGGTTGATTTGTTGTGATACAACTAAGTGAGTGAAAGGATACGTAAGGATGGTCTTGACATGTTTCCAACTTGAATTTGATTTTGATACACTGTCATACTTTTGCGTAATTAACATGGTCAAGAAAATGGTATAATCTTGTAACTTGAAAGCTTTCATGTTCGAATTACTTGTTCATTGATATGAAAAATCATGGTTAACTACAAACATGAAATGTTGATTATTTCTATGCCATAACTTGATACAATCTCTATGTGTTAGTCATGTTCAAAAGGGTACATCAATCCAAACATGAAAAGTATTGTCAAGATTACTTGAGATAGAATCGAAAAGGATAGTTAAGATGACTAGAAAAGTATGACTGCACTGATTATATTGTTGAAACGTACCACCTAAACGTATATCGATAAAGTTTGAGTAATCGACAACTTTCACTTAACTAGTTGGTGCCAACAAACTAAGTGTGGGGTGGTGCTACTACTGCTTGTTTGTTGATTGTATCCACCGAGATAAAGCTAACATGACTATTATTTTAATCTCAGGTTCAATGGCACCAAAAGCAAGACAAGGAAAAGAAAAAACAACCACTTCACAAAAAGGCCAGAAAAGGGGACGTAAAGAGCAAGGTGAATCCTCCTTACTGCAAATACCTCGCCGCATGTTCGGAATAAAATGGGTCTTAGAGGAGGAAGGAAAGGAGTGGTATAGGAACAATAAAGAGAAAAAATATGTTCATGTGGAGTTGATACACAAGGAAAGCCTAGCAAAGAAAGAACCTCGCATGTTGGCCAAGATCATGGCGTTACATCTTGATTTCATCTTCCGAGATATAGGAGAATGCAATCTCGATCTAACATGAGAATTCTATGCCAACTGGTCACCGAAAACTACAGGGAGTGAAGTAAAGATTCGGGGTCAAGTTTTACAACTAAATGCGGAGTTCTTCAACTCCTTTCTAGGTTTGTCATCTGTTGATCCATCACCACTCAAGGAGCTGCATAACAGACCTCCGTACAGGGCCATTAGACACACATTGTGTGGAACAAGATCTATGGCACGATGGAGTAGACACAAGGACACCGGTCGGCACAACACCTTCCCTTTCGCTTTCTTAAATAGGGAAGCTAGGATATGGTTGCGAATAGTCAACTCTTGCCTGATTCCAGGGACACAGTACACAAAGATAACATGAGATAGAGTGTGCTTGGTGTACGCATTGATGACAAATGTCCCTATTAACATTGGGGAAATTATTCAATCTACAATGCGTAAGGCCAGGCTGCACAAGAGGTCCCACTTCAGTTTTGGCAATCTGTTGACTGCAATATTGAGGAAGGAAGACATCGAAGAGGAACCGGCTGATCATAAACTTCCACACAACCCAAAGAAGGTTGACCTCGCAAAGGTTAAACATGCTGAATCCACGCATGGCATCAACCTTACCACTGCAGAACGTCATGCTCGGGATGAGAGTTTCTTTCGCCATCTTTATGGCATGACTCGGTTTACCATGATGAGTGGAGGTCGTGTTCCAACTGCTGCAGAGCTCCAACAGTTGGATTATGACTACCCAATGAACGAGCATGCAAGGGCTATGTGTGGAGTAGGTGTGTACTTTGAGGAACCTCTTGAGGACGATGTTCCAACCGATGATGATCTTCGAATGCCAGACTCCGACGTGGAGAAGAACTCTGATGGCGACGACTCTGATGATGATTTCGATGAAGGGGGTATGACCCCAGACATAAAGGAGGAGTCCGACTAACCAGGTTCTTCTTATTTATTTTCCACTGAGGGCAGTGTGTCCCGTCTAAGTGTGGGGTGCTGGTATTTGCATGCTAACCTTCCTTATCTGCATTTGCTTATTTATGTTTATTTGTTTATTTCCTTTATTTTTTTAGTAGTCAAATTTTTTTTATTTTGTTGTTGTTAAAAACTTTGCATAAAATTGTTCTGATAGGCAGCATGGTATTGTGACAAGAGTCGGTGATACAATCATTACTATTGAGACGTTTAGGCTCTAAATGTGACTCATTTTGTGATAATTGTGTGGTTTAATTCCTTCATCTTTTGGGTCAAGAGTCTATACTTCTCCCAATAAAGTTGACCATGTGTCTTGTGTGTGTGAGGTGATAGTATATTCTGTGTTTGTGGCTGATGCTAGAACTTGCCTGGTATGTATGTAAAGCAAAATAAAAAGTGTGAGTTTAGGAGATGATTTAGGCATTTCTTTGGCAACCTGTGATTGTTTACCTTCGTTTTATCTACCCATGGACATCATCCTAGATAACCCCCTTTGAGCCTTTAGCCTATTTTCTTTGACAGCCTCATATGTAAGCCTAATCCATTTTTTTCAAGACCATAATTTGATCCAAATTCCTAAGTGCTTTTAAATTGTAAAGTCATGTGACAAAATAAGAGAAAATTGGGTAAGAGTGATGCCTTAGAGTGTATTGGTACTTGAATTTGTTAAAAAAAAAGAGTGGCTATCATAGAGGTATGTTATAAAAAGAAAAAAAAAAGATAAAAAGATATTTGTGTTTAACATTGAATAACAAAATAGGTGAAAAGGGGTGGTAGATGAAAGAAAGGTAGAAAGGTTGTTTTAAAGAGAGTGTTAATAGCATAATGTGATGTATCAAAGCGCTTAGGAACATAGTCACTATTTCTGGTCAAAATAGTCCTACCCGTCCCTTAGCCTACATTACAACCTGTAAAGACCTATTTGATCCTAAGCTTAGCATTCTGATATTTAGTGGAGCATTACACTAAGGGCAAGCCTATGCTCATCAGTTGCAACATATGAATTCTTTGTGAGAGTGAGAGAAAGGATAATCTTATACCCATGTTCGAAATATATACAATACTTGTGAGTGATTATGGGTGATATAGTGTGAGACACACATGGTTGAATTAGAGGTTGAATTGTTTCTAGTAGTGATTAGAAAACTACTCTTTGTTAATGATTGTCGTGCCTGTCTTGATGAATATTTTGTGCTGTTACTCTGAAACCCTAAGTAGATGTTTAGAAGGACATGATATTTTGTTCGAGGACGAACAAAGCTTTAAGTGTGGGGTGTTGATGATAAGCATATTTACACGCCTAAAGTGCTATAATTTACCCATATTTTAAGCTAAGTTTGAGGACAAAATACATAATTCATGCACTTTTAGTCCTTTTTCCTGTAAGTAAGCTAACAAACGTGATTAGCAAGTTTTCAGGTATAAATGATGAAGATTTCAGCATTTTATGGATAACTTGACGCCAAAGGAAGCTTCACAAAAGAAGGAAAACAGAGCTTGGACGCCTAGGGACTAAAAGTGACGCATGAAAATCTGTCCCGGGCAAAAACAGCATTTCCAAAGACTTTGGGGATCAGCAGTAACTTAGTAGGATTAGGATAATGATGCAGTAACTTATTAGGATTAGGACAAATACGCAGTAGCCTAGTAGGAATAGGATATGGGTATTATAAATACCCTATTTTGCTGAAGTTTCTCATATTTCATACTTCATACTTCTTCAATCAATTACTTTTTATTATTCATTCAACACTTTCAATTCATTCTCTTTCAATTAATTCTTATTACTTTCTCTTCATCGACTTCTAAATTTTCACAACAAGAGAAACGCTACTTGAAAGGAATTCACGCCACAAGCACTACCAAATCATACTTCACGTTAGACTCTTATTTTGGTATGATAATAATGTCTATTGTGATTTCTGTTGCACTCATGAGTAGCTCAACTTCTCTGTTGGGGTTATGGAAGCCTTATGAGACACTATCTATTGCTATGAGTTTGTGAATTCTTGACACATATGCTGCTTATATCATTATTCTCTTCATCTTAATCTAAATTCTTGTGGTTGCAAACATATAGAATACGCCAGTATAGCATTAACTTGTTCGAAAGAAAAGTTACATGTCTGGAAAAGAGATAATGTCAAGGTAATAGGGCACCAACCCCTGTTAAAAAGTTAGTCCCGTAACTGGATTAACCTCTTGGAGAATCTGTACCATTAGATACGCTTTAAGCTCGAAAGAGTTAAAGTGAAATAATCCTTGATGGTCGAAAGACGCCTGGATTTACCATAGAATACGATTCTCTATTAGCGCATGCATGTCTAAATTCCGCATAACTCATAGTCAATAGATACGTATAACTCATAAGGTGGACATAACCCTACCTCTTAATTCTCATTGATCAAAACCAACCAAGCAATCCGTTTTACTCTTCTATTGTCCGTTCTTACATTACTATTTTTATACTCTTAAATTCACGCTACAATCCCCCCTTTTTACGAAACTTTCACCAAAAGTCTAATAATTTTTGCTTACATAGTGACCAAGTATTCCCTGTGGGATTCGACACCCAACCCAGTTGGGTTCTATATTTGACAACGACCGTTTACACTCTTACGAGAGCTGTAGTTTGAGCGTTATCAAATGCCCTATAACTTTTATGGACTTAATGAACAAGGTGTTCAAAAAGTACTTGGACATATTTGTTATTGTGTTCTATGATAATATCCTCGTTTATTCTTGAAGCAAGAATGAACATGCAGATCATTTGAGGATATTCTTGCAGGCTCTTAAAAATCACCATCTATTTGCTAAGTTTATCAAGCGTGAATTCTTGTTGAAATCAGTAACATTCCTTGGTCATATCATTTCCAGCAAAGGCATTCGAGTTGATCCTTAATAAACTGAAGTAGAAAGGAACTGACCTAGAACTGTATCTCCATCAAAAATCAAGAGTTTCTTAGGTTTAGCTGGTTACTAGAGATGGTTTATTGAAGGATTTTCCTCATTTGCTTCTCCCATGTCCAGACTAACTCAAACAAAAGGCAAATTCCAATGGTCCGATTCTTATAATAAAAGTTTTCATGAGTTGAAGACTCGACTCACCTCCATACTAGTTTTGACTTTACCAGGGGGTTTAGATAGTTTTGTGTTATATTATGATACTTTTAAAGTTGGTCTCGGGTGTCTTTTGATGCAACAGAGCAATGTCATAGCATATACCTCCAGACAGCTTAAATCTCATGAGAAAAACTATCTAACTCATTGTAATACCCAAAAAAATCCAAACCAATATTAGAGCCATGTACCAAACTCATGCATAGTACATCATGGTTCTTTTATAGTTTTATGAGTAGGTTAGATATATATTAAGGCTTCAAATAACTCCCAGCTATCAGATGAATCAAAACATTCCTTACCGATGAAATTCTTGAGAAGGATATTGGTATAATCAACTTCAAATGATAATTTCTCTCATTATACTTGGAATTTTTGAGATCATGACCTATCAACAGATACATAATTGAATTATAATTTCAACTATACCAATTTCGCCTAAATCTGATAGCGGAGCAAAGAGTTATTCCTATTTTACTCCAGCATGTCAGGTTGGAAACAGTGTGACGACATTCATGGTAGCTTACCACATTTGTGATGCCCTATCACGAAGGTCGTCATCCTTAGGAATAAACCAACTCCTAAGTGATGATATTCGTGGTAGCTTACCACACTTGTGATGCCCTATCACAAAGGTCATCAGCCTTAGGTAGAAACCAGTTCCTAAGTGACGACATTCGTGGTAGATTACCACACTTGTGACACCCTATCACGACGGTCGTCAGCCTTAGGCAGAAACCAGCTCCTAAGTGAAGACATTCGTGGTAGCTTACCACACTTGTGACACCCTATCACGAAGGTCATCAGGCTTAGGCAGAAATCATCAATTCCAGCTACTGTGTGACGACATTTTTGATGGTTTGTCACTTTTTTTTACGCCTTGTCACAAATGTTGTCAGCTATGATTTTCAGCAACTGAGAATTTATTTCATAAGGTTAATTTGGTCATTTCCTTCACCTTTCACAACTTATAACCCTAAAGAGGCATAATTTTTTCCATTTTTCCTCAGTTAAGCATCCTAAAAACCCTCTCTTATGCTCTCAACCACAAGATTAAGGTTTCCATCAAACTCATCTCTCAAAACCAAGATTCAAGCCTTTTCACAAGATAATTGAGAATTAAGTTTCCCAATCCAAGAAATCTCCAGCAAATCATCAAGGTTTCCTTTCTAAGGTATGCATAGTGTTCATCTATGGTTGTAATCTGTTCATAGAGCTCAAGAACCATGTTTTAAATATTATTCTGTAAACTTTTTGTGGTGATATGAATATGTACATGTTGATGGTTGTTGTTTAAGTTTCAATGTGATGTCTAAAGGTGTTTTTATGGAATATATATGTTTGTTAATCGAAAACCATGAACTTTAGGTGGTTTAATATGGTGCAAGTATGAAACTCACCTATGCCTTAAAGAATGCATTCAAGGTGTTTGATAAAATGCTTAGGATGCTAGAAATTCATGTTTGTATGGTTTTATGATGTCTAAATGACAAGTCCATGTTAGCTATATACTTCAATATGAATCCCATGCTTTTCATGTGTTGCTATTGGGGTGGTATGAAGCATGTAAGATAATGGAGATATACAATATGTACACGAAATATATCCATGCATTCCCAACAATGTTTAATATATTGAATAACTATGTGAAATATGATATCCCCTTCTTATGATATTATGAATTATGGACTCAAATCTTGTGATCAAGTCATGTCATGTGTGTCAGTTTCCTTCTATCGAGTCCTGGGGGTATTCGTACCCAAAAAAAATAGTTGTGTGCCTAAACCCATATCATGTTGTCACGATAATCTCAGTCAAGATATAATCTATTCGGTCATGTGACTCAGGAAAACCTCAGAAATCTCATGATCTCAGTTAACTCTTAGATAATAGTACTACTCCTTCAGTCAATGGAAGTCAGTTAATCTATCCATGTACAGTCAGTTGAATCATGTTTAGTCTCTTCAGATGGGAGTAGAAGTTAGCACTGAGTGAACCCAAGGATAGGGACTCACCTACGAGTTTAGGGTGCGATTCTTAGCAGTCATCCTTATGTTCCAGAACTACGTAGCCAGTATAGGTTGAGACATCTTAGCCTGTTAGATTAGAGTTGATGAGGTGGCTTAACATGTCAGTTTAGGGTTCCTACAGTTCTCCTTTTGAATACCTGCCATCTAAGGGTCACCCACAATTGTCCTTACCAGTAGCACGGTATTAACACCCCTTCAATCGGGGCAGACATTGGACCCCAACTTAGCTATATGCGTTATTAGGGCATGTCGATTAAACAACTACCTCCCACAGTTTCAAAATCAGTCTTAGTAAAAGAACTCAGATAGGTATTTAGATTTTAGTATATCAGGACAGTCAGATACAGTCAGACTCAGTTACAGTACGGAACTCAGATAGTTTCATGAGATTCAGGATTGTCAAATACAGTCGCCCATGTTATTAGAATTTCAGTATCAGTCGTGTTAGCTATCAGTAAACCATGTATTAGCATACAGGACTAGCTATCATGCACCTACCATTTCAGTTACTATGTCTGCATATTTGTACTCTTACGTTTATGTCAGTCAGACAGTTAGCATTGTTCATGCATGTAAACCCTGTTTTTATTTAGCCTACCTCACTCGTATACTCAGTACATTCCCTCGTACTGACGTATTTATGCTATGGTGCTTTCTTTTCATATTACACCATAGGTTCAGAGATATAAGCTCCAGATCAGCAAATAGCAGTAGCATTTCCAGTCGCAGAGATTTAGTGAGTCCTCTTTTTTCGAGGACAATATGATTTGATTTATTCATTATTATTTTAGCCAGTTATTAGCTTATGGAGTTAGTTGGAGACATGTTCCTTCAACTCTTTATTCAGACAGCACTTAGAGGCTTTCAGATTCAGTATTCAGACTTATGTCCAGATTTGATTCAGTTTTCAGTGATTTTGGGTATCTTTCACCCATATGGATGTTATTTTTTGACAGATTCTTTATTCAGTTGAACCTTATGGCCTACATGTTCATGTTTTCCATATTATTACGTTATATATAGCAGTGTACAGGTCCAGATATTAGTCATGGGTTAGCTTGTGATCCTTTGGGGTTATAAGCACCATTTAGCATTCCAGTTCAGAAAAATTGGGGCGTTACAAACTTAGTATCAGAGCCTAAGGTTCAATAGAGTCCTAGAAAGTCTGAAAGCTGTATCTAGTAGAGTATTATACATGGGTGTGTTGTGCGCCACATTTATGTACAGGTGGCTATGAGATGTTTTAGGAACAGTTCCCTTTCTTCAGTATTCATGTCGTGCTAGTAAGCATAATTTCAGGTCAGTCTCTCAGTCTAATCCACGTCAGCAGATTTAGTCGAGTTAGAGATGATTGATTTTGATGTCATTCTTGACATAGATTGGATTCATTCCTTCTATACCATAGTCGGCAGCATAAACAGGATAGTTCAGTTTCAGTTCCTGAATGAGCCCGTCCTAGAGTAGAAGGGTAGCACTTCGTCTTGTAGGAGTCAGCTTGTTTCCTACCTTTGGGCAAGGAAAATAATTTCTAAGGGGTGTGTGTATCATCTCGTGCATGTTATGGATTCCAGTTCCAAATCTCCCAGTCTCAAATTAGTCCCAGTGGTTAATGAATATTCAAATGTGTTTCCTAAAGATCTTCCAGGTATTTCTCCTAAAAGGGAAATACACTTCAGCATAGACCTTCTCCCAGATACTCAGCCTATTTTAATTCTGCCATACAGAATGGTACTATTAGAACTCAAGAAACTGAAATATCAATTAAAGGATCTCTTAGATAAGGGATTCATCAGGACCAGTGTATCCCCATGGGGTGCGCCAGTCTTATTCGTGCGCAAGAAATCCGGTTCTCTCAGAATATGTATTGATTACCGTCAGCTCAACAAAATCACGATCAAGAATAGGTATCCACTGCCTTGGATAGATGACTTGTTTGACCAACTTCAGGGTGCCAATTATTTCTCCAAGATAGACCTCAGATCAGGCTATCATCAGCTCAGAGTTAGAAAATGTGACATTCCGAATATAATTTTTCGTACTCGGTATGGTCACTTTGAATTTCTAGTAATGTCCTTCGGTCTTACCAATGCCCCTGCAGCTTTCATGGGCTTGACGAATCGGGTGTTCAAGCAGTACTTGGACACATTCTTCATAGTCTTCATAGATGATATTTTGGTCTATTCTCACACCAAGCGTGATCATTCAGACCATCTCATAATTGTTCTTCAGACTCTCAGGGATCACCAGTTGCTCGCCAAGTTTAGTAAGTGCGAATTTCGGCTAAGATCAATAGCATTCCTTGGCCACATTGTTTTCGATGATAGCATTAGAGTAGATCCTCAAAAAACTGAAGCGATAAGAAACTGTCCTTGCCCTGTCTCTCTATCAGCTATCAGGAGTTTCTTAGGTTTGGCTGGATATTATAGATAGTTTGTTGAGGGATTTTTTTCTATTGCATCTCCTATGTCTAGATTGACTCAGAAGAAGGTCAAGTTTCAGTGGTTAGAACCTTGCGAGGAGAGTTTTCAGGAGTTGAAGACTCGACTCACCTCAGCTCCAGTTTTAGCACTTCCCAATAGTTGCAATGGATTCGTAGTATATTGGGATGCATCCAGAGTAGGTTTAGGTTGTGTCCTCATGCAGCATGGTAGAGTCATATCCTACACCTCCAGATAGTTAAAGCCCCATGAGAAGAATTATCCTACGCATGACCTTGAGTTAGCAGCAGTTGTCTTTGCTTTAAATATTTGGAGGCATTATCTATACGATGTTCATGTAGACATTTTCACAAATCATAAGAACCTTCAGTATGTCTTTACCCAGAAAGATCTCAATCTTCATCAAAGAAGGTAGTTAGATCTCTTGAAGGATTATAACATGAGTGTCCTTTATCATCCTGGCAAGGCCAATATAGTGGCCGACGCACTCAGTAGACTTTCCATAGGTAGTGTTTCCCATGTTGAGGATAGTAAGAAGAAATTAGCTCAGGAGATTCATTAGCTTGCCAGACTAGGCATTCTCTTAGTCGACGCTTCAAAGGGTGGCGTATATGTTCAGAGTAGTTCAGAGTCATCTCTAGTTTCCAAGGTAAAAGAGAAGCAAGACGGGGATCCTAGCCTTGTCAAGCTAAAAGAGTCAGTTTAGAGTCAGGAAGTAGAGGTTTTCTCCCAAGAGAGAGATGATGTTCTTCGTTGTCAGGGTCGTCTATGTGTTATCAGTGTAGATGACTTAAGGCAGCAAATTCTTGCAGAAGTTCATGCTGCATGATACTCTATTCATCCCGGGGACACTAAGATGTACCGCGACTTACGGAAGATCTATTGGTGGAGTAGGATGAAGAGGGGCATTGCAGAGTTTGTGGCTAAGTGCTCTACATGTCAGTAGGTTAAGATAGAGCATCAGAAACCTAGTGGTTCCATGCAGGAGTTCACTATTCCTACTTGGAAGTAGGAAGGAGTGAACATGGACTTTGTGATGGGTTTGCCTAGAACACGTCATCATCATGATTCAGTTTGGGTCATTGTAGACAAAATGACCAAGTCAGCTTATTTCCTTCCAGTTCGTACCTCTTACTCAGCCGAGGATTATGCCAAACTCTATATCAGGGAGTTGGTCAGATTACACGGTGTTTCACTATATATCATCTCAGACAGAGGTACCCAGTTCACCTCTCACTTTTGGAAAGCGTTCCAAAAGGGTCTTGGTACCCAAGTTCATCTTAGTTCAGCGTTTCATCCTCAGACAGATGGTCAAGCAGAAAGGACCATTCAGGCTCTAGAAGATATGCTAAGGGCGTGTGAAATTGATTTCAAGGGAATCTGGGATGACCACTTGCCTTTGATTGAGTTTGCATACAACAACAGCTATCACTCCAGTATTCAGATGGCTCCATTCGAAGCTCTCTAAGGCAGGAGATGTAGGTCTCTGATCGATTGGTTCGAAGTTAGTGAGATCGCATTCATAGGGCCTGACTTAGTATTTAATGCCTTAGACAAAGTTCAGTTGATCAGAGAAAGAATTCGAGCTGCTCAGAGCCAACAGAAGTCTTATACGGATGTTCGTAGAAAGAATCTCGAATTCGAGGTAGATGACTATGTCTATCTCAAGATCTATCCCATGAATGGAGTAAAGAGATTCGACAAGAAGGAAAAGCTCAGTCCCTGATATGTCAGTCCCTTCAGGATTCTCAGTCGCTTCGTCAAGGTAGCCTATGATCTCAAATTGCTTTCAGATCTAGCCTCAGTTCATCCAGTCTTCTATGTCTCTTTTCTCAAGAAGTGCATAGGTGACCCAGCAGTTGTAGTCCCTATTCAGAGCATTGACATTCAGAATAGCCTCTATTATGAAGAGATTCCAGTCAAAATCCTCGACTATTAAACTCGTGGGCTAAGGAACAAAGAAGTCCCTCTAGTCAAGGTTCTTTGCCGGAATCAATCCATGGAGAGAGATACTTAGGAAGCAGAAGCAGACATCTGAACTTAGCTTGAGGTGACCATTTTCCTTAAGCTTATTCAGTTACATGTTCAAAATTCCAAAATAAAATTGGTATCAAGTATCAGTGCATAGCTTATCATGCATTCATAAGTTAAGCTTATCAGTCATGCATCAGATATGCATGTTTAGTTGGGATATATTCAGTTTAGAAATTAATTCAGTCCTAAAATCATGTGCTAGTCGAGCATGATCAGTGTATGCATTGTTTTATCTTTTCTCCCCTCTTAAGCAGTCATCATTTGAGGACGAATGTTTCCAACGGGGAGATATTGTAATACCCTGAAAAATCCAAACCAATATTAAATCCATGTAACAAGCTCATCCATAGTACATCATGGTTATTTTATAGTTTTATAAGTATTTTAGATGTATATTAAGGCTTCAAATAACTCCCAGCTATCAGACGAATCAAAACATTCCTTGCCGATTGAATTCTTGGGAAGAATATTGGTATAGTCAACTTCAAACGAGCATATCTCTCATTATACTTGGAATTTTTTAGCTCATGACCTATCAACAAATAGATAATTGAATTATCTTTCCAACGATACAAATTTTTCCTAAATCCAATATCGGAGCAAAGATTTATTCTTATTTTACTCTAGCATATCAGGCTGGAAACAGTGTGATAACATTCGTGGTAGCTTACCACATTTGTGACGCCCTATCACGAAGGTCATCAGCCTTAGACAGAAACCAGCTCCTAAGTGATGACATTCGTGGTAGCTTACCACACTTGTGATGCCCTATCACGAAGGTCGTCAGCCTTAGGCAGAAACCAGCTCCTAAGTGACGACATTCGTGGTAGCTTACCACACTTGTGACACCCTATCACAAAAGTCATCAGGCTTAGGCAGAAAACATCAATTCCAGCTCCTGTGTGACGATATTTTTGATGGATTGTCATATTTTCTGAAGCCTTGTCACAAATGTCGTCAGCTATGATTTTCAGCAACTGGGAATATATTTCATAAGGGTATTTTGGTCATTTCCTTCACCTTTCACAACTTATAACCCTAAAGAGGCATAATTTTTCCCATTTTTCCTCAGTTACGCATCCTAAAAACCCTCTCTTATGCTCTCAACCACAAGATTAAGGTTTCCATCAAACTCACCTCTCAAAACCAAGATTCAAGCCTTTTTCCAAGATAATTGAGAATTAAGTTTCCCAATCCAAGAACTCTCCAGCAAATCATCAAGGTTTCCTTTCTAAGGTATGCATAGTGTTCATCTATGGATCCAATCTATTCATAGATCTCAAGAACCATGTTTTAAATATTATTCTGTAAACTTTTTGTGGTGATATGAATATGTACATGTTGATGGTTGTTGTTTAAGTTTCAATGTGATGTCTAAAGGTGTTTTCCTGGAATATATATGTTAGTTAATCGAAACCAATGAACTTTAGGTGGTTTAATATTGTGCAAGTATGAATCTCACCTATGCCTTAAAGAATGCATGCAAGGTGTTTGATAAAATGCTTAGGATGCTAGAAATTCATGTTTGTATGGTTCTATGATGTCTAAATGACAAGTCCATGTTAGCTATATACTTCAATATGAATCCCATGCTTTTTATGTGTTGCTATTAGGGTGGTATGAAGCATGTAAGATAATGGGGATATACAATATGTACACGAAATATATTCATGCATTCCTTACAATGTTTAAGATGTTGAATAACTATATGAAATATGATATCCCCTACTTATGATATTATGAATTATGGACTCAAATCTTGTGATCAAGTCATGTCATGTGTGTCAGTTTCCTTCTATCGAGTCCTGGGGGTATTCGTATCCAAAAAAAATAGTTGTGTTCCTAGAGCCATGTCATGTTGTCATGATAATCTCAGTCAAGCTATAATCTATAAAACTCAGTTAGTCATGCGACTCAGGAAAACCTCAGACGTCTCATGATCTCAGTTAACTCTCAGAAAATAGTGCTACTCCATCAGTCAATGGAAGTCAGTTAATTTGTCCATGTACAGTCAGTTGAATCATGTTTAGTATCTTTAAATGGGAGTAGAATTTAGCTCCGAGTGAACCCAAGGATGGGGAACCACCTACTAGTTTAGGGTGTGATTCTTAGCAGTCATCCTTGTGTTCCAAAACTACGTAGCCAGCGTAGGTTAAGACATCTTAGCCTGTTAGATTAGGGTTGATGAGGTGGCTTAACCTGTCAGTTTAGGGTTCACATCGTTCTCCTTTTGAATACCTGCCATCTAAGGGTTACCCATAATTGTCCTTACCAGTGGCGAGGTATTGACACCCCTTCAGTCGGAGCAGAGATTGGACCCTAACTTAGCTATATGTGTTATTGGGGCATATCGGTTAAACAACTACCTCCCATAGTTTCAGAATAAGTCCCAGTAAAAGAAATCAGAAGTATATCAGGACAGTCAGATACAGTCAGACTCAGTTATAGTACGGAACTTAGATAGTTCCATCAGATTCAAGAGAGTCAGATACAGTCACCCATGTTATCAAAATTTTCGTATCAGTCGTGTTATCCATTAGTAAACTATGTATTATCATACAGGACTAGCTATCATGCACCCATGATTTTAGTTACTATGTATGCATGTTTGTACTCTTACGTTCATGTCAGTCAGACAGTTAGCATTGTTCATGCATGTAAACCTTGTTTATATTTAGCCTAACTTACTCGTATACTCAGTACATTCCCTCGTACTGACGCATTTGCACTATGGTGATTTCTTTTCATATTACACCATAAGTTCACACACACGAGCTCCAGATCAGCACAAGCAGTAGCATTTCCATTAGCAAAGATTTAGTGAGTCCTCTTCATTCGAGGACAATATGATTTGATTTATTCATTATTATTTTAGCCAGTTATTAGTTTACGGAGTTAGTTGGAGACATGTTCCTTCAACTCCTTATTCAGACAGCACTTAGAGGCTTTTGGATTTAATATTCAGACTTATGTCTAGATTTGATTCAGTTTTTAGTTGTTTTGGGTATGTTTCACCCATATAGATGTTATGTTTTGACAGATTCTTTATTCAGTTGAACCTTATGGCCTACATGTTCATATTTTCTGCATTATTGTGTTATATATTGCAATGTACAGGTCCAGATATCATTCATGGGTTAGCTTGTCATCCTTTGGGGTCATAAGCACCGTGTAGCAGTCTAGTTCAGAAAAATTGGGGCATTACGAACTTGGTACCAGAGCCTAAGGTTCAATAGAGTCCTAGGAAGTATGAAAGCCGCATTTAGTAGAGTCTTGTACATGGGTGTATTGCGCGCCATATTTATGTACAGGAGGCTATGAGATATTTTAGGAACAGTTCCCTTTCTTCAGTATTCATGTTGTGCTAGTAAGCATAATTTCAAGTCAGTCTCTCAATTTAATCCACGTCAGTAGATTGAGTCGAGTTAGAGATGACTAATTTTGATGTTATTCTCAGCATGGATTGGCTCCATTCCTTCCATGCCATAGTTGACTGCAGAAATAGGATAGTTCAGTTTCAGTTCCTGAATAAGCCCATCCTAGAGTGGAAGGGTAGCACTTCGTCTTTCAGGGGCCAGCTTGTTTCCTACCTTTGGGCAAGGAAAATGATTTCTAAGGGGTGTGCGTATTATCTCATGCATATTAAGGATTCCAGTTCTGAATCTCCCAAACTCAAATCAGTCCCAGTGTTTAATGAATATTTAGATGTCTTTCCCAAAGATTTTTCAGGCATTCCTCCCAAAAGGAAAATAGACTTCGGCATAGACCTTCTCCCAGATACTCAACTTATTTCTATTTCGTCATACTGAATGGCACGAGCAGAACTCAAGGAACTGAAAGATCAGTTGATGGATCTCTTAGATAAGGGATTCATCAGGCCCAGTGTATCCCCATAAGGTGCGTCAGTATTATTCGTGTGCAAGAAAGACGATTCTCTCAGAATGTGTATTGATTACCGTCAGCTCAACAAAGTTACGATCAAGAATAGGTATCCACTGCCTAGGATAGACGACTTGTTTGACCAACTTCAGGGTGCCAGTTATTTCTCCAAGATAAACCTCACATCAGGCTATCATCAGCTAAAAGTTAGTGAATGTGACATTCCAAAGACAGCTTTTCGTACTCGGTATGGTAACTTTGAATTTTTGGTCATGTCCTTTGGTCTTACCAATGCCCCTGCAGCTTTTATGGACTTGATGAACCGGGTGTTCAAGTAGTACTTGGACACATTCGTCATAGTCTTCATAGATGATATTATGGTCTATTCTCGCACAGAGCGTGATCATTCAGACCATCTCATAATTGTTCTTTAGACTCTCAGGGATCACCAGTTATTTGACAAGTTAGGTAAGTATGAATTTTGGATAAGATCAATAGCATTCCTTGGCCACATTGTTTTTGGTGATGGCATTAGAGTAGATTCTCAGAAAATCGAAGCGGTAAAAAACTGGCCTCGCCCATCAGTTGTTAGAAGTTTCTTGGGTTTGGCTGGCTATTACCGATGATTTGTCGAGGTATTTTCTTCTATTGCATATCCTATGTCCAGATTGACCCAGAAGAAGGTCAAGTTTCAGTGGTTAGAACCTTGCGAGAAGAGTTTTCAGGAGTTAAAGACTCGACTCACCTCAGCTCTAGTTTTAGCACTTCCCGACGGTTCCCATAGATTCATAGTATATTGTGATGCATCCAGAGTAGGTTTAGGTTGTGTCCTCATGCAGTATGGTAGAGTCATATCCTACGCCTCCAAACTGTTAAATCCCCATGAGAATAATTATCCTACGCATGGCCTTGAGTTAACAGCAGTTGTGTTTTCCTTAGAGATTTGGAGGCATTATCTATACGGTGTTCATGTAGACGTCTTCAAAGATCATAAGAGCCTTCAGTATGTCTTTTCCCAGAAAGATCTCAATCTTCGTTGGACAAGGTGATTAGAGCTCTTGAAAGATTATGACATGAGTGTCCTTTATCATCCTGGCAAGGCCAATGTAGTGGCCGACGCACTCAGTAGACTGTCCATGGGTAGTGTTTCCCATGTTGAGGATAGTAAGAAGAAATTACTCAGGAGATTCATCAGCTTTCCAGGCTAGGCATTCGCTTAGCCGACTTTTCAAAGGGTGGTGTATGTGTTCAGAGTTGTTTAGAGTCATCTCTAGTTTCTGAGGTGAAAGAGAAGCAAGACAGGGATCCTAGCCTAGTCAAGCTAAAAGAGTCAGTTCAGAGTTAGGAAGTAGAGGTTTTCTCCCAAGGGGGAGATAGTGTTCTTCGTTGTCAGAGTCGCCTGTCTGTTCCCGGTGTAGATGACTTGAGACAATGAATTCTTGCAGAAGTTCATGGTGCATGATACTCTATTCATCCAGGGGCCACTAAAATGTACCACGACTAGCCAAAAATCTATTGGTAGAGTGGGATGAAGAGAGATGTTACAGAGTTTATGACTAAGTACTCTATATGTCAGAAGGTTAAGATAGAGCATTAGAAACCTAGTGGTTCCATGCAGGAGTTCACTATTCCTACTTGGAAGTAGGAAGAAGTGAACATGGAGTTCGTGACGGGTTTGCCTAGAACACGTCATCAGCATGATTCAGTTTGGGTCATTGTAGACAGAATGACCAAGTCAGCTCATTTCCTTCCAGTTCATACCTCTTACTCAGCTGAGGATTATGCCAAACTCTATATCAGGGAGTTGGTCAGATTACACGGTGTTCCACTATCTATCATCTCAGACAGAGGTACCCAGTTCACCTCTCACTTCTGGAAAGCATTCCAAAAGGGTCTTGGTACCCAAGTTCATCTCAGTACAGCATTTCATCCTCAGACAGATGGTCAAGCATAAAGGACCATTCAGACACTAGAAGATATGCTAAGGGCGTGTGCAATTGATTTCAAGGAAAGCTGGGATGACCACTTGCCTTTGATTGAGTTTGCATACAATAACATCTATCACTCCAGTATTCAGATGGCTCCATTCAAAGCTCTCTATAGTATGAGATGTAGGTCTCCGATCAGTTGGTTCAAAGTTAGTGAGACCGCAGTCATAGGTCCTGACTTAGTATTAGATACCTTAGAGAAATTTTAGTTTATCAGAGAAAGACTTCGGGCTGCTCAGAGCCCACAGAAGTCTTATAAGGATGTTTGTAGAAAGGATCTTAAATTCGAGGTCGATGACTATGTCTATCTCAAGATCTATCCCATGAATGGAGTAAAGAGATTCAGCAAGAAGGGAAAGCTCAGTCCCCAATATGTCGGTCCTTTCATGATTCTCAGTCGCTTCGTCAAGGTAGCCTATGAGCTCAAATTGCCTTCAAATCTAGCCTCAGTTCATCCAGTATTCCATGTCTCTTTGCTCAAGAAGTGCATAGGTGACCCAGCAGTTGTAGTCCCTATTTAGATCATTGAAATTCATAATAACCTCTCTTATGAAGAGATTCTAGTCGAAATCCTCGACTATCAAACTCGTAGGTTGAGGAACAAAGAAGTCCCTCTAGTCAAGGTTCTTTGGCGGAAACAATCCATGGAGTGAGTGACTTGGGAAGCAGAAGCAGACATGGGAACCGAGTACCCTCATATTTTCTCCGCTAATTCAGACTTAGCTTGAGATAACCATTTTCCTTAAGCTTATTCAGTTACATGTTAAAAATTAAAGTATAAAATTGGTTTTAAGTATCAGTGCATAGCTTATCATGCATTCATAAGTTCAGCTAATCAGTCATGCATCAGATATGCATATTCAGTTGAGCTATATTCAGTTTAGAAGTCAATTCAGTCCTAAAATCATGTGCCAGTTGAGCATGATCAGTGAATACGTCATTTTATCTTTTCTCCCCTCTCAAGAAGTCATCATTCGAGGACGAATATTTCCAACGGGGAGATATTGTAGCACCCTAAAAAATCCAAACCAATATTAGAGACATGTACCAAGCTCATGCATAGTACATCATGGTTCTTTTATAGTTTTATGAGTAGGTTAGATGTATATTAAGTCTTCAAATAACTCCCAGCTATCAGACGAATCAAAACATTCCTTATCGATTGAATTCTTTAGAAGGATATTGGTATATTCAACTTCAAACGAGCATATCTCTCATTATACTTGGAATTTTTGAGCTCATGACCAATCAGAAGATATATAATTGAATTATCTTTCCAATGATACCAATTTTTCCTAAATCCGATATCGAATCAAAGAGTTATTTCTATTTTACTCCAGCATGTCAGGTTGGAAACAGTGTGATGACATTCGTGGTAGCTTACCACATTTGTGACAACCTATCACGAATGTCGTCAGGCTTAGGAATAAATTAGCTCCCAAGTAACGTCATTCGTGGTAGCTTACCACACTTGTGATGCCCTATCAATAAGGTCGTCAGCCTTAGGCAAAAACCAGCTCCTAAGTGACGACATTCGTGATAGCCTACCACACTTGTGATGCCCTATCATGAAGGTTGTAATACTTAGGAAGAAACTAGCTCCTAAGTGACGACATTCATGGTAGCTTACCACACTTGTGATGCCCTATCACGAAGGTTGTCAGGATTAGGCAGAAACCATAAATTCCAGCTCCAGTGTGACGACATTTTTGACGGCTTGTCACATTTTTTGACGCCTTGTCACAAATGTCATCATCTATGATTTTCAGCAACTAGGAATTTATTTCATAATGGTATTTTGGTCATTTCCTTCACCCTCCACGACTTATAACCCTAAAGAGGAGTAATTTTTCCCATTTTTCCTCAGTTAAGCATCCTAAAAACCCTCTCTTATGCTCTCAGCCATAAGATTAGGGTTTTCATCAAACTCATCTCTCAAAAGTAAGATTCAAGCCTTTTTCAAAGATAATTGAGAATTAAGTTTCCCAATCCAAGAACTCTCCAGCAAATCATCAAGGTTTTCCTTCTAAGGTATGCGTAGTGTTCATCTATTGATCCAATGCATTCATAGAGCTCAAGAACTATGTTTTAAATATTACTTTGTAAACTTTTTGTGGTGATATGAGTATGTACATGTTGACAATTGTTGTTTAAGTTTCAATGTGATGTCTAAAGGTGTTTTCATGGAATATATATGTTTGTTAATCAAAAACCATGAACTTTAGGTGGTTTAATATGGTGCAAGTATGAAACTCACCTATACCTTAAAGAATGCATGCAAGGTGTTTGATAAAATGCTTAGAATGCTAGAAATTCATGTTTGTATGGTTCAATGATGTCTAAATGACAAGTCCATGTTAGCTATATACATCAATATGAATTCCATGTTTTTCATGTGTTGCTATTGGGGTGGTATGAAGCATGTAAGATAATGGAGATGTACAATATGTACACAAAATATATCCACGCATTCCCTACAATGTTTAAGATGTTGAATAACTATATGAAATATGATATCCCCTACTTATTATGAATTGTGGACTCAAATCTTGTGATCAAGTCATGTCATGTGTGTCAGTTTCCTTCTATCGAGTCCTGGAGGTATTTGTACCGAAAAAAATAGTTGTGTGCCTAGAGCAATGTTATGTTGTCACGATAATCTCAGTCAAGCTATAATCTATAGAACTCAGTCAGTCATGTGACTATGGAAAACCTCAGAAATCTCATGATCTCAGTTAACTCTAAGATAATAGTACTACTCCGTCAGTCAATGGAAGTCAGTTAATTTGTCCATGTACAGTCAGTTTAATCATGTTTAGTCTCTTCATATGGGAGTAGAAGTTAGCACCGAGTGAACCCAAGGATGGGGACTCACCTACCAGTTTAGGGTATAATTATTAGCAGTCATCCTTGTGTTCTAGAACTACGTAGCTAGCGTAGGTTGAGACATCTTATCCTGTCATATTACGGTTGATGATATGGATTAACCTGTCAGTTTAGGGTTCCCACCATTCTCCTTTTGAATACCTGCCAGCTAAGGGTCTCCCACAACTGTCCTTACCAGTGGCGCGGTATTGACACCCCTCCAGTCGGGGTAGAGATTGGACCCCAACTTAGTTATATGCGTTATTGGGGCATGTCGGTTAAACAACTACCTCCCACAGTTTCAAAATCAATCTCAGTAAAAGAACTCAGATAGGTCTTCAGATTTCAGTATATCAGGATCGTCAGATACAGTCAAACTCAGTTACAGTACGAAACTTTGATAGTTCCATCAGATTTAGGATTGTCAGATACAGTCGCCCATGTTATTAGAATTTTAGTATCAGTCATGTTAGCCATTAGTAAACCATGTATTAGCATACAGGACTAGCTATCTTGCACCTACGATTTCAGTTACTATGTATGCATGTTTGTACTCTTACGTTCATGTCAGTCAGACAGTTAGCATTGTTCATGCATGTAAACCCTATTTATATTTAGCCTACCTCACTCGTATACTCAGTACATTCCCTCGTACTGGCGCATTTGCTCTATGGTGCTTTCTTTTCATGTTACACCATCGGTTCAGAGACAGGAACTCCAGATCAGCAGTAGCAGTAGTATTTCCAGTCACAGAGATTCAGTAAGTCCTCTTTATTCGAGGACAATATGATTTGATTTATTCATTATCTTTTCAGCCAGTTATCAGTTTACGGAGTTAGTTGGAGACATATTCCTTTAACTCCTTATTGAAACAGCACTTAGATGATTTTAGATTCAGTATTCAGACTTATGTCCAAGTTTGATTCAGTTTTCAGTTATTTTGGGTATCTTTCACCCATATGGATGTTTTGTTTTGACAAATTCTTTATTCAGTTCAACCTTATGGACTATATTTTCTTATTTTCCGCTTTATTGCGTTATATATTATAGCGTATAGGTCCAGATATCAGTCATGGGTTAGCTTGTGATCCTTCGAGGTCATAAGCACCGTGTAGCATTCCTGTTCAAAAAAATTATGGTGTTACACTTATGATCTTGAGTTTGCTGCAATTGTGTTTACCTTACAGATTTAGAGGCATTATCTCTATGGGATTCATGTTGATATGTTCACTGATCATAAGAGCCTTCAATTTGTTTTCAGCCAGAAGGATCTAAATCTTCTTCAAAAAAGGTGGCTAGAGTTGTTGTAGGATTATGAAATGAGTATCTTAAATCACCCATGTAAGGCCAATGTTGTGGTCGATGCCCTTAGCATATTATCTATGGGAAGTGTTTCTCATGTTGAGGATGATAAGAAAAGAGTTAGTTCCTGAGGTTCATCATCTTGCTAGGTTAGGAGTTCAGTTGGTTGATTCGACAGAAGGTAGTGTCTGGATTTAGAATGGTTCAGAATCTTCGTTGGTTATCGAGGTGAAGGAAAAGCAAGATATAGATCCTATTTTGCTTAAGTTGAACAAGGCAGTTAGAATCAAAAGATAGAGGTTTTCTCCTAAGAAGAGATGGTATTCTTTGCTATCGGGATAGATTATATGTTCCAAATATGGATGACTTAAGGCATCAAATATTTGCAGAAGCTCACAATTTCTGATACTCTATTCACCCATGATCCACTAAGATGTACTGTGATTTATGGGAAGTCTATTGGTAGAATGGCATGAAGAAAGATATTACGGAATTTGTGGCTAAGTGACCAAATTACCATGAAGTTAAGGTTGACCACTAGAGGCCTAGTGGTATGCTTCAGGAGTTCAGTATTCCCTCTTAGAAATAGAAAATAGTGAATAAGGACTTCATCATAGGATTGCCTCGTACTCGTCATCAGCATGATTCTATTAAGGTTGTTGTGGATTGAATGACTGAGTCAACTCATTTCTTGCCAATTAACACTTCAGATTTAGCTGAAGATAATGCTCGAATCTATCTCAGGGAGTTGATGAAGATGCATGGATTCCCTTTAACTATTATTTCAGATAAAGGTACCCATTTTACCTCTCATTTTTTGAAGGCTTTTCAGATGGTTCTTGGTATCCAAGTTCATCTTAGTACCACTTTTCACCCACAGATAGATGGTTAGGTTGAGAAGACCATTCAGACCTTAGAGGACATGTTTAGGACATGTATAATTGATTTCAAAGGTAGTTGGGATAATCACTTGCCTTTAATTGAGTTTTCTTACAACAACAGTTATCACTCTAGTATTCAGATGGCCCCATTAGAGGCTCTTTATAGTGGGAGGTGTAGATCTCCTATTAGTTGGTTTGAGGTTGGTGAAGCTACTTTGATAGGGATAGATTTAGTGCATAAGGCAATGGAAAAGGTACAGCTGATTAGGGAAAGGCTGAAAACAGCCTAAAGTCATCAGAACTTATATGCAATAATGAGAAAAAAAGAGCTTAAGTTTGACGTTGGTGATTCTGTCTATTTGAAGATTCTCCCTAGGAAAAGGGTGAAGAGTTTGGTAAGAAAGGGAAGCTCAGTCCCCGTTATATGGGTCCTTACAAGATTTTGAGTTGATATAGTAAGGTAGCCAATGATTTAGGTTTGCCTGCAGAGTTGGCATTAGTGTATCCAATCTTCCATATTTCCTTGTTGAAGAAATGCATTGTTGACCCTGCATCAATAGTTCCTTTAGAAAGGATTGTCTATGGAAAATAGACTCTCTTATGAAGAGGTCCCAGTTGAAATCCTTGATTGTCAGATTCATAGGCCGCAGACTAAAGAAGTCGCTTTAGTGAAGGTTTTGTGGAGAAACTAGTCAGTTGAGGGAGCTACTTGGGAAGCAGAGGCAGATATGATGACCAAGTACCCCCCACATTTTCTCTTCGAACCCAGTTCTAGCGTAAGGTAATAGTTTCCTTAATTAATTAATTTTTTCATTTCTATCTTAGGCCATCCAGCTATTCCCATGTCATAGCATGCATTCATAAGTTTAGTTTAGTTCATGCTTTAGCCCCAGATTCAAATACTAACTCATGGTTCAGCTTGTAAGTGTTCAGAGCAAGATCACAGTTTTTCCCAAAATACTTTAGTTTAGTCAATTCATTCAGGGACGAATGATCCCATGGGAGAGATATTGTAACATCCTAAGTTTTCATCTCTAGACCCATCACCAAATAGTCCATTAAATTAACTTTTCATCGCCACCAGTCTCGCCTTAGTATGATATCATGGAAAAAGTTATGACAAGTTGAATGAAGGACTGTCAAACTACCAATGACAACGACTCAGGCAATGACCCATTACTAGACAGAATGAGTCATTACATGGAGTTGTTGCCACGACAGTGAGGTATCCCAAAAATTCAGCATAGTGGTGATAAGTCCAGCCAACGACTTGTGATCAGTCCTAATGAGTCATTAGAAGGGAAGTCGTTCTCAAAATAGTAGGGACCCAAGGATCAAGTCCCTAGGTCATGACTCTAGGCCACTAATCATGACCAATCATAACAAGTCGTAGCTTGAGTCGTTACGACTGGAACCAGTAATTTCGTGCATGATTTAAAAATGGCTTTTTGGTCAATTCCCATTCTTGTAATCCCAAACCCACATTGTTTGGGCACTCCAACATTAGTTATTACGGGGTTAAATTTACCCTGACACCTCATAAACTCAAAATCACTCAAAACTTAGCAAAAAGGGGCGATTTCTTCTTCTCCAAAGTGAAGTTAGGGTTTCTCAAGAACAAGCTCAATTCTAAGGATTTCTCCAAGGCTTCCACTTTCAGGTATATGGGATTTCATCAATAGGTACCTTTCACCCATTGAGCCCCTATAACTTCTCAATATTCAAGTTGTTTTCTCCTCAAGTTTGAGTTCTAGGTCAAATATGAGTTTTTCTTAAATTCTATAGTTTATTCTTGTAAGAAAACTGTGAATACATGTTTCCCATAAATGAAGTATCTTTTTATGTTTTAAGAATCGTGTATTCCTCGAGTTTGTTAAGATGTTGGGTTCATAGACTTGAATTGTGGTTTCCCTCAAAAATGTCCAATTAGTATTATCATGTTTAGAGTTGGTAGGTTATGAACACCCGATACCTAGGGATTCAAACATACATCAATTTACATATTTTTTAGTATTTCAGATTATGCATGCATTACTATTTTCAGAATGATATCACGATGAGCAATTCAGTTTATGCTTCAGTGTCATTCAATTAGGACTTTTATGTAGCACCAAGTGAACACAGGGACGATGGCTCCCTGGTCAGTTAGGCAGAGACTGTTAGTAGCAGTCCCTAAGTTCCAGAACTATGGTGCCACCGTAGGTTACAAGGGGTCCCCCGTCAGTTGAGGAAATACACCCTAGTCTTTTAGGATATCAGTTTAGTAGATCCAAGCGAACCAGTATTGGTACCCTTGGCAAGGTACTAGCACCTTTCAAACTGGGTTTATAGGTTGGACCCTGATTTTCTTAGATTGAGGTATGTCAGTTATTGTTAGCTCCCATAGTCCTCAGTTTATACATCAATTTATGTTCAGTTTAGGTTTGCATTGACTTTATATTTAGTTATTTAGATATTCAGTTTACATGTTCATGCATTCATGTTTAGCCTATACTAGTTAGTTTCCCATTTTGCATACTCAATACATTTAGGGGTCGTTTGGTGTGAAGTACTAATACAAATAGTCCCGGGATAAAATAATAATCCTAGGACAAAATTTTTGGTGCTTCATTTGGATGCCTAATTCGGGATAACTTATCTCGGTACTAATAAATAGTATTGGGATAAGTTATCCCATACATTTGGTGGTATAACAATCTCACCTTAATTTATCCTTGGGATAAATCCATGAAAAGACATAATTACCCTCTAAATTCTTGATTATCACTTTCATAAATATATATATATCGATATCGATATCGATATAGATATAGATATAGATATAGATATAGATATAGATATAGATATAGTTATAGATATAGATATAGATATAGATATAGATATAGATATAGATATAGATATAGATATAGATATAGATATAGATAGAGATATAGATATAGATATAGATATAGATATAGATATAGATATAGATATAGATATAGATATAGATATAGATATAGATATAGATATAGATATAGATATAGATATAGATATAGATATAGATATAGATACAGATATAGATATACATACAGATATAGATACAGATATAGATATTACTACTATATATAAGAAAGAACATAAGATTTTGGTAGTCCTCACATCAATTTTTTTATCAATTTTATCTCTAATTTAAATTTTAATTACTCTACAAATTTTTACCCATTTGCTAAATTTGAACAATTATATGAGCTTATTAAATGCTACAAAAATGATGTCATGGAAAAATGATAGTAACACCATAAAAACTACTCATATTTATACAATCAAATTCAAAATTGATCCAAGGGTTTATTATCTTTCTATTTTGTTGATATGCTTATTAATCTTATTTCAAATTTTCATTTTTCCTAACAAATTTATCATGAACAAGTATTTAAAGTATCTTGACATTCCCTTTCTAACTTAATACATGCTTAATTATTAAATAAAAAATTATTTTTTATATTTAGCTAAAAATATTTAAAAATTTAATTTTAAAAAAATATATAATTTGACTCTCCAATTAATCATACTAAATAATGAAAAATGAGTCTTTTTCAAATATTTTGATGATGAATTTTTTGACACAAAATAAGATTATCAAAATTCTATAGAATTTAGGACAAAATAAGTAAATTAACATAGAATATTAAAACTTCATGCACGTTTAAGAAATATTAACATAAATTTCTTAACATGTATTTTTAGGAAAAAGAAACTAATAAATTAAAAAAATAGTAAATTTTTAATTTTTTTTGTATGGTTTAATATGAAGGAAAATAATTAAGATATAAGGTGAAGGGTATTTTTGTAAACAAACTATCTATTTTTAAAAAGAATCAATTCCTGTTATTTTTGCACCACAAATCAAACAACCACTAAAAACTAATACCTAGATAACTAATTCCAATACAACTAATCCCAGTATAACTAATCCCGGCATAACTAATCCCAGCATAACTTGTTTCCCAACCAAATGACCCCTTAAAGTATTGGTCACATACTTCTTTATGCTTATTGTCTCATAATATAGGTTCAAATACTCAGTATCGGACTGCACTTAGCAAGTTTCCACATCACTCAAACAGCAGCTTTGGTGAGTCCTCATCATTCGAGGGTTAGTTGTCAGTTAGTTATTTCAATATTTTATTTTATTTCAATCAGTTGGAGTTAGTTGGTGGCTTGTCGCAATAACTTATAATGACTTGGAGGCTTTCAGACAGATGTTTAGATTTCAGAATATTGGGTTGTCAGACAGTTCTATTTCCAGTTTTGATCAATATTTTGTTTTAGATTGTTACTTATATCAGTTATGTCAGTTAGATTCTACCTAGTATTTTTTATTTCTCTAGTATTTCTAATGTATGCTAGGCCATGGGTTAGCTAGGGGTCACTTGTGGATCTAAGCACCATGTTATGACTAGGGGGTAGTATCGGGTCGTGATACAACACTTGCCTAAGAGACATAACTTGTCGTTTTTTAAAAGTTATTGGGCTAAGTCTCACCTCTAAGACAAGAGTTATAGAGTATCTAATACATTAAAAAGCAATATGGTGTATCAACTTGAAACACCTTAAATTTTGTCCCTTGAAAATTTCTTGAACTTTAGAGTCACTGTCTTGGTTACGAATGGACCCCCAGAGTCGTAGGGTGTCTTGAAAACTCATTGGGAAGAGGTGTACCCAAACTAGTAAGTTTGAGGCTTGATTCTTCTCTGAGTACGAGTGGCTCACTAAGAGACGTAAGGATATGTCACGAGTCGTTAGGTGAAATCGTAAGGTATCCAGTGTAAGTCCCAAATTTTGTTCTATGTTGACTATGACTGGACCCTACGAGGCATAGGGTCTCTTTACGAATGGGTTAGTCAAGTCGTATGGTCGATAGTGTATTAGGTTCTTAGTCACTTTCATGGTTATGACTCGTGATGACGAGTAGTATGATGTGGTTACGAGTCAAGGGCTTGACTCGTAGTCAAAGGCAACACTTTTCCAGCTTTTAAGTTGAGGGCACTTTAGATATTTTCCACTTTAACCCCTTGGACCCCACGACTTAAAGCCTTTCTTGGGACTTCATTATCATATCATTCCCAATAAACACTCCCAAATTCTCTCTCAAACTCTATGATTAAGTTAAATACCAGGTTAATCAATTAGGGATCTCAAGGGTGGTTTCTTTCCATACATCTTACTATTTCAGGCATATTACTCTTCCCTCATTCTTAATTTTGCAAGAGCATGTGATTTAAAGTATTGTTCATAAGATTATTATTTTGGTTTTGAAAACAAAGGTTGGGGGTTTTGAATGTGATGAATTGAACAATGTTTCTTATGGTTTATATATATGATTTTTCATGATTTTAATATGGCTTTGAACTTGTGGGCACATGGGTATGGTGAATGAACTATGGAATTGTGATTTTTCAAAACTCATGACTTTTGAAGGGGTTATTACCCCAGCCCCATAATGCGAAATTGGTTTTGATTATGAGAACTGTGGGAATTTCTAAAATTAAACTAGTCTTGAACTATTGGATGATATAAAGAAGTAGTTGAAATACAATGGTATGATTTAATGAATAGGAGAATCGATATTCCTCAATGTGTATTAACAAACAAAGGGAGTTGTTCTCCCCAAGTTAATGGAAATTATTTTGGCATGATGTGTTACCTTGCAAGTGTAGTTGGTATGGCGATACCAACAATGTATGCCTAAAAGTGTATTGTGGTTCATTGAATGGAAATGTGTGACAACTATTTTAATGGGGCTCTAATAAGGGTTGTGTTGTTGAGTCATGAAAGTAGAGGTCTGAGTGACTGATACTGGAAACCGCGTTTGCCGATGCGGAGGTCAAAATGACAAGGGAGGTTCGAGTCCCCCTTATTATTATTTCATGATTAGAGAGGTTAGAGTCCCCCATAAATCATTATATAATCGTATGATTAAGTTACCTTGGTATATGTTAGAGGGTTCAAGTCCCCCATGTCCACATATAAGAGATTATTCTCCGATTTATATGGCTACACGCACTAAGGCCTAACCAGGGGTGAGAGTTGGGACCCATATAGCCCGTAGGTACTATTATATGACGGTTGAGATACACAATCCAAATTAAAGTTTTGAGAATCATGTTAAGCCTTATTACTTATCCCGTGTGTGATAATATTTATGTATATGCATTTGTTTATGTGTGTTGCCTTTTGAATGATTTTAAACAGTTGATCATATCATTATGTTATCCTTATCCCTGAGTTACATGCTAGCGTTCACCCCACTAATCATTTTCGAACACTGTATCCCCATGCAATGTAGGAATTATTCATACTTCCACTCCTCCTGCTTAGTGACAAGGTGATTTGGGGATAACCATTGAGTTAGACTGAAGTGGTGAGCTTCTATACTTTGGAGGACTCCATTTTATGCTATGGATTTTTTTATGACTTTACTATTCCTTTGGTCTTGGTTTTGTCTATGGGCTGGGGAGTATCCTAACTGGATATTCTTTGGCTTAGATTAGAGGTTTTGTCAGACTACTATAGGCGTGGGAGATGTACTTTAGAAATATAGCAATTTTGATGCTTAAAACGAGGAAAATATGTAAGTTTCTGAGGTTGTTTTGTTAGATATAATGAGTTTTGGGTATGGTTTGTAAGAAATCATGATTAGGATGCTAAGTTCGTGAAAAAAATGAAACAAGGTATTTTTGGCTACTTTTTGGGGAAATTTACAGATGCTCAGGACACTTTTCAGCTTGTTCGTGACCAAAGGATGTTCGAGAATCGAAGAAGTGCTGAAAAGATGACTCCCACCACATACTAAGTTAACATGTGGACCGAAAGTAGGACCTACAGACCGCAAGTAGGAAAATAAAGTGCCAAAAGTCCAAAATCTCGAGAGCTGACCTGCAAAAATTTTGAATCCTAGTACCTGCGCCCACCCTGCTGAACACAGATACTACTTGCGCCCAGGGTCAGGGCACAAGTGCAGACCACATGTGGCCACCGACCCTGTTTTGTCCTTATTGTTCAGACTTTGGTTTTAGGGTTTCCTCATGTACTATAAATTCCCTTTATGTTTTTTTTAGTAGGAGTTACGAACTTTTGATACTCACAACATATTTTGATTCCAAGATTCAATTTTGATCTTTGGATTTTCTTGTATTGACTTTAGTTTATTTATTCAATTTTGGCTGAGGGCTTTTACACTTCTTATCATTGTGATTTCATCTATGCTTTCAATTATGAATGTTATTTATTTCTTTACAAGCATGAGCAGCTAAAAACCCATAACTAGGGCTGTGGAAACCCTGGCAGATTGACAAAGTATGGGAAGTGTTATTGTTGTTCTGAACCAATACCCATGCATGTATTGTTTTATATTTATTATAATAGTTTTGTTAATGGGTGTACACGTCTGGATCCCGCTAAGATATTACTACTCACTCCAAAAAAGGAGTAATGACTAGGAAAAGATAAAGACAATAGTAATTTGGAGTTTAGTTGTCGATCTACGCTTCTAAGCTTTGTCTTAGTAAGATGATTAGATTTCATCTAATAACTAGAAAATCAAAAGGTAATAGTTAACTGGGATCATGGTAAGGGTTAGTAAGGTGACATCCTGAGACTCAAAAGGTAAAGGGTGAAATCTTTTTGCTCGTCCAAAAAATTGTAGAAGGTACATAACTTATTGATTTTACATGCAAAGTATCGGGTTGGTTCAAAAAAGCACGATAATCCTATGGAGTTGATAAGCCAGGGGATACAATTCTACTGTTCACCTACGACTAATTACAACCAAAGTTAATATAGTTACTTGCTCGAGATTACTACACAAAAAAACCTCATTCACTTTTCCATTTTTACCCATTGACTACAACTGCTGAGATTCACGAATCCACATATTCCCTTAGGTTTTGACCCCAAACTTTGTTGGGTTACTATATTTTGACAGCGACCGTATCATCTTCTAAAAGGAAGTGTAGGTTGGACTCATCAAAAATTTGGCATCGTTGCTGGGGAACATAGTGTTGATTTGTGATTTAAAGTTGTTTATGGGTTTTTCTTTTTGGTTTTGTTCTTAGTTGGGCATACGCTGGTGTATGCCTAGCACATGGAGTAAAGTCAATCCCTTACTCCCACTAAATCTGAATCTAGAGAGGATCCTAGAAACACCTAGTAGGATGTTTGAGCAAAAAAGAGATGAACTTCCTGAAAGGGTTCGGGATATTATACCTCCCCCTCCTTTTGAAGGAGTATAGGTTATTATTAATCATCAGACTAGTGAGCTATTAGCTTAAGCTAAAGCTGAGAAGAGAGCAATGGATGAATCTCAGCAGGTACCTAGGGAGGCAGAGCTAGCTGAGAAGACAAGCAGCAGACCGTCGAGCAGCACTCAATGGAAATTAAAAAAGAGCGAGAGGTTCCCGTGTTCAATTAATCCTAGCATATCAGTATGTGCAGTCATATATAGATGATAAAGAAGATTTGGGATACGTTAAGCCGGTAGATACTGGAGCCATAGTTCCTCTTTTTTAACCGAGGCATTAAGTTTGACATCACGACCAAAATGATCCAGCTCTTAAATCTAAATAGTGTGTTTGTAGGTCTGCCTACAGATGATGTAAAGTTGCACCTTGCCAATTTCATCATGATCTGCAGTTCTTGTACAAATCCAGGGGTAAATTAGGAGGCACTCAAACTGAGGTTGATCCCCTTTTCACTTACAGGAGAAACATCTTTATGGTTAGGGAAACTGCCAAGAGGCTCTATCACTACATAGAATAAGTTACACTGGCAATTCTTGAGAAGGTTCTTCCCTTCATCCAGGATGTTGTATCATAAGGACGAGATTTACAATTTCAAGCAGCTGTAGTAGAAATCTATGTATGAGGCATGGTTCATATTCAAGAAGAAGCAGGGCATGGTGCCTAATCATCGGTTGTCAGGCACGAGCTTATTGGAGATATTTTGCGGAGCCTTGACCATCAGCTCCAGAGCCATGGCAAACACCATATCTGGAAGAGATTTCATGAGACTACATTGGCAGGTGGCTTCGGAGATGTTAGATCTAATCTCAATCACTAAACTAGGGTGGTGAATTTAAGAGGCTGGGAGGGAATTTGGAACATATGGTATTGGTTCCTCCTTCTACTAGAAAGTAGATGATGACACAATAGCTGATCTAGGGGTACAAGCAAAGCAGCTTGCAGCAGCGACTTTCGAGAAAGTAAATACAAGAACAGCATAGGGGCCAGCTTCTAAAGCTTATGATTCAGAATTAGAGGAGGAAACAAATTATCTGGATCATTAGATGGTGGGTTTCCGAGCCCAACGACAAGGGAACCAAGGTTGGAACTATTATGATAGATATAGAGATTGTAGTAAAGAGCGAGATGGAGACTGGAAGAATAAGGATGACTACAGGGAGAAGGGAGATTGGTACATTCCACCTGGCAGAAGAGATTTAAAATCCAAAATAGAAGAGATGTTGGCTAAGCTATTGAAGGATCACAAAAATCAAGAGATCAGCCTTAAGAAGATTAAGGCCGACATTTCAGGATTGACCCAGAAGGTCAAATCATATGCCACTGTTATCAAGTAGTTGGAGCACCAGTTCAAGTAGATGTCAGCAACTCTGAACCAGAGGTAGCCAGATACCCTTTTGAGCAATACTATGCAAAATCCAAAAAATGATGGTAATGTACAAGTTATTACCAAGAGAAATGGTATCACTACAATGGATCCCCCACGACCTGTGAAGCTGATGATGATGAGACATCTACTTTTGAGTCTGAGAAGGTAATAGGTGATAAACAAAAAGTTGCTAGGGACAAAGGTAAGGGTTCGGTCATTGAGCCAGAAATTAGACAAATTCTGAGACCACCCCCACTTTTTCCTTAGATATTGAAGTAAAATAAAGAAAAAGGTAAGTTCAAGCGATTTATTAAGATGGTGAAAGAATTAATCTTAAACGTACCTCTTCTTGAGGTGTTGGAGTAGATGCTTGGATACGCCAGGTTTAAAAAATTATTAGTCACAAGAAAGAAAGAAGCGACGATTGAGGATGTTCATGGTGTGCACTACTGTAGTGCAGTCACGACTAGGTCTTTGGCGTAGAAAAGAGTGATATCAAGGAATTCACTATAGCATCACTATTAAGTCATGTCTGTTTGCCATATCCATATATGACTTAGGAGCCAGTATTAATTTGATGTCGCTAGCCATATTCAAGCAATTGGTCTTGAACCCACCGGACCCGACTTTGATGCGGATGTTAATGGTTGATCGCACAGTGAAGAAACCTAATAAAATCTCTTCCAATATGATCATAAGGGTGGATAACTTTACCTTTCTAACTGAATTTGTCATCCTAGACTGCAAGGTTAACACCGAGATGCCTATTATATTAGAAAGACAATTTATGGCCACAGGTAGAGTAATGGTTGATATGGAGAAAGGTGAGTTGAAATTCAGAGTCAACGGTGAGGAGGCTACATTCAAAATCCAAAATTCAATGAAGCATTCAACTGACATGAGAGTAATGTCGGTGATTGATTGTATTAATGACCCTGGGGGATACTCCTATGGGTATCTTAATAAATTCTGAGTAGTCAAGATACCCGTGTTATGCCGCGACATTAAATCAAGTGTTGCATAGGAGGCAATCTATGAGCTTGTTGATGAAGTATGAGTAACCAACACAGCCACGTCGTGCTGCGAAATTAAATTAAGCGTTGAGTGGGATGCAACCCACTATTTTTAGTGTTAACCTTTTTGTTGTTTTTTCCTTTTTGTAGTATTTTAGCTATTGGACTTATCCGAAATGTGGTAAAAATTGCTACATTCATCGATTTACATGTAAGGAGATTGTGTGATCAACCCATCATGGTTAAAAGTTGAGTAATAAGTTGAAAATTTGAAATTTTGAGGATGAAAAATGGAAAGTTGTGGACTTTGGCATTTAATTTTACTTTTGGGACCCCAAACTTAGGTTGCGGGACCATAAGTAGCTAGAAAAATATCAAAATGCCAAGTTTGAATTACAGGAAAGTGGGCCAAAATTTTTAGCCTCGCACTTGCACCTTGCATCTGCTGGCCACAGGTGGCACCTGCGCCTAAAACTATCAAACGGGCTGGTTTGACCCAGCCCGAACAGATCCACTAATATAACCCGAATCGGTTTGACCCGGCCCGATCAACCCACGGGCTATAGGGTATCGGGCTGGGCCAATTTTAAAATTGGAAGTTTCTAAAGTCGCAACCTTCGGATACTTTCAAAATTTGGTATTGTCATTCCATCTCTTACTTTTAATTTTTAATTAGTCTATTAATTATTGAATATTTATTTTTATTATATTTGTGTTTTTAAATTTTTTTAGTTTGATTTATATTATGGATAAATTAAGAAACCTTGTCACTAAAAGTGTAAAAAAAATTGTCTCGGAAGTGGTAGTGGTAGTAAAAAGCGAATTACTAACGGTAGAGGTAGTTCAAGTAGTAGATATACCCATGTGCCTCCGGTATCGCTTAATCAACCTTTTGAAGAAGAAGTAGGTGTAGGTGCCCACGATATGAATTATGTAGAAACTCAGGAAAATAACGGTATAGAAGAAGAAAATAAAGTAGATGTTGTTAATTTAGATGAAGATGGTGAAAATATTGGTGAGACACTCACAGTAGGAAATGCTAACGTTAGATCTAAATCGGTTAATCTCCCTCCTCGTCCTCCCCGTTCCCTAAGAGTTCATAAAATAACTAGTATTACATGGTAATTTTTGGAACGTAAATCAGATACTGAGGTGCAATGCAATATTTGTCAACAAATATATAAGCATAAAAGAGAAGGCAAGCAAGGGGGTATGGGTACGGGTACGTTAATGAGACATATAAGTGATAATCATGAATGAGATTTAAATATTGCAAAAGGTGGTCAGGATGTTGGTGGGCCAACACAAACTAGAATGGACCCAGCAACCGGTCAGGTAATGAAGAAGTATAATAAATTGATGGATCGGGATGAATAGAAAAAATGATAGTTGTGGGTTGGTTGCCTTCTAGTTTTCCTTCTTGTGATATTTCTATTTATTATATTCAAGAAATTTATAATCCTATGTTTAAAGGTATTCCTAGAACTATGTTTCGGGCCGATATTTTTAGACTTCATTCACAATATTGTTTTTATTTATCTACATTGTTAAAAAATATTTAATGTAGAATGGCTCTAACTTCTTATCTTAGTCGTGTTGTTAATGAAAATGATAATTTAACAATTACTTGTCACTGGATAGATAGTAATTTTGTTATGCAAAAACGTATTCTAGCTTTTTGGTATGATGAAGATCGTAAATATATTGGAGATTTTATTGCTGATTCGATTGCTAAAGTTGCAGAATTTTATGGTATTGAAAATAAAATCTTATGTATTGCTTTTGATAATGCTTCTAACAACAAGACTGCTATTAGAAAGTTAAAAGATAAGCTATCTCCGTCGTTACCTGAATTATTTCATGTTAAGTGTGCTTGTCATATATATAATTTAATTGTAAGAGATGGTCTTGAGTTTTTTAAGCTTTATATTGAAAAAATTCGTCTTGATGTTAGTTTTATTCAAGGAAATAATCGAAGAAAAAGAGTTAGAGAATTTAAACTTAAATATGAATAAAATGGACTCGCACCGATATTGATGCCTGAGGAATGTGATACTAGATGGAATGCTACGTGTGATTTTTTAAAAACTTATCATAAATATAGAGTTTCTATTACACTAACTTTTAACCAACATTGTGGTTCATTTACTGATTCGGCTGATTGTATGCTACCTGATTCTGATTGGGCTGAAATTGATGGTCTTGTTAAGTTTTTGAAAAAAATTTATATAGCTACGGTTGAATTTTTCGGTGCTTATTATCCTACTGTTTGTAATATTTTAGCATATATAGCCGATATTTCTGGTTTGCTCAAAGAATATAAGAATAAAGAAGGTTACAAAGAAGCTGTTGGTGCTATGTTTGCTAAATTTAAAAAATATTTTTTTCGATTCCCCCTATTTACTTGGTTGGTGCTATGCTAAATCCGTGTATAAAATATAATACTATATGCCACTTTAGTACTCTTATTTATTCTAACTTAGAGATAAATACTAACAATGATTCTGATGATGAAGAACAAGAACAACCAGATTTGTCGACGACTATAGCTGATGCGAACGCTTACATAGATAAATTATATAACCATTATGCTGATTTACTTGATTTAGCTGTACCGATAAATATCACTTCAACTGTCACTCCTCATCCTCTCGAGGAGCCATCATCTTCTAAAAGGTTGGCACATAGTGGTTTTCCTGATTACTTTTATGATTTAAATTGTTGGAACAGTATTGAGGCGGGAGCTTACACAACAACTTATAGGGAAGAGCTTAAGTATTATCTTCCAATGCCAATAAAGGATCGCAGATGATGGATCAATGCGTTGGATTGGTGGAGGAATAATAAAACACAATATCCTGTGCTTTCAAGATTAGCTAGAGATATATTGAATGTTCCAATGTCAACAGTTGCATCAGAAAGCGCTTTTAGTCAGGAACGACAACATCTTGGAGACAACCGACACTCATTGGGAAGTAATGCTATGAATGTTCTAGTTTGCCTTAGAGATTGGATTAGAATAGAACAAAGAAATCAAGGAATGGAGAAGGAACCGAAAGACAAACAGAAACCTGAAGAAATTATGACTTCAAGGAAGAACTCAGCAGAATCAAGTCTAATGCATGGTTTTGCCCCCATTGACTTTAACTATCCTATGCAAGTTCCCGTTAATATTAACATGAATGAGTTGGAAAAAATGATGCAAAATTTGTAGATTTTTCATTCATGTAAATTATAAATTTTGGATCATTTTGCAATCAATAAAATTCAAAATTCATTCACTCCTTAGTCCTTACTTTGTAGTTTTTTTCATTTAATGATTTAAATTGAATTTCTAGTTTAAATTAAATACTTAGTTTTAATATATTATTAATTTACAATAAAGTATTATTAATTTATTATATTAAGTAGCATATGTTTTATTTAAAGTAGTACATATATTGAATGGTACGTATATATATGTATATATTTTCTATAGACACTAAAGTAGTATATTTAACGTATACATGTGTATATGTTTTATAAATTAGAATATATATCATTATATTGTAGTATATATATTGTAGTATATGTTTTATTTAAAGTAGTACATATATATTGAAAGGTACGTATATATGAGTATATATTTTCTATAGACTATAAAGTAGTATATATTTAACGTATACATGTGCATATGTTTTATAAATTAGTATACAACTATATATATATATATAGTGTGTGTATATATTGTAGTATATAAAGTAGTACATATATATTGAATGGTACATATATATGTGTATATATCTTCTATAGACTATAAAGTAGTATATATTTAACGTATACATGTGTATATATTTTATAAATTAGTATATAACTATATATTTAGTGTGTGCATATACTGTAGTATATGTTTTATTTAAAGTAGTACATATATATTGAATGGTACGTATATATGTGTATATATCTTATATAGACTATAAAGTAGTATATATTTAACATATACATGTGTATATATTTTATAAATTAGTATATATATCATTATATTGTAGTATATATGTTGTAGTATGTGTTTTATTTAAAGTAGTACATATATATTGAATGGTACGTATATATGTGTTTGTATATATCTTCTATAGATTATAAAGTTGTATATATTTAACGTATACATGTGTTTATGTTTTATAAATTAGTATATAACTATATATAGTGTGTGTGTGTGTATATTGTAGTATATATATTGTAGTATATTTTTTACTTAAAGTAGTACATATATATTGAATGGTACGTATATATGTGTATATATCTTCTATAGACTCTAAAATAGTATATATTTAACGTATACTATTTATGTATATGTTTTATAAATTAGTATATAACTATATATTTAGTGTGTGTATATATTGTAGTATATATATTGTAGTATATGTTTTATTTAAAGTAGTGCACATATATTGAATGGTACGTATATATGTGTATATATCTTCTATAGACTATAAAGTAGTATATATTTAATGTATACATGTGCATATGTTTTATAAACTAGTATATAACTATATATTTTGTGTGTGTATATATATTGTAATATATATTTTGTAGTATATGTTTTATTTAAAGTAGTACATATATTGAATGGTACGTATATATGTGCATACATCTTCTATAGACTCTAAAGTAGTATATATTTAATGTATACATGTGTATATGTTTTATAAATTAGTATATATATCATTATATTGTAGTATATATCTTGTACCATATTTTTAAAGTAGTACATATATTGAATGGTACGTATATATGTGTTTGTATATATCTTCTATAGATTATAAAGTTGTATATATTTAACGTATACATGTGTATATGTTTTATAAATTAGTATATATATCATTATATTGTAGTATATATCTTGTACCATATGTTTTATTTAGAGTATTATATATATTTAACTAACGTATAGTCGTATACACGATTACATGTATAATTGTGTATATGTGTATATGTTTTTTAAATTCTAATATAGTATATACTATATATATAGTGTATATATATTGTTTAACGTATTGAAAATGTATATAAGTGGGTATATATTGTGTATATTGGAGAAAAAACATTTAATTTTTTGTTTTGGTTTTGACCGAATTTTAGACCGGGTTTGGGTGGGTTGGACCGGGTTAGGTTAAGTGGGCCGATCATGGGTTGTTTTTAAAAGATTTACTATTGGGCTCAGAATTGGATAGGCCCGTTTAACTAGGCCCGGATCCAAATCGGCCCACAAACCGGTTAAACTTGGCAGGCCGGTTCTGATTTGACCCAGCCAGGCCCACAGGTGGCTGCGCGGGTAGGTCAAAAGTGGGCCCAATTTTTAATTCAAACTTTGGGCCCACCAACACAAATATATTGCCTAAAACAGCCCCCCACCAATATTTAATAAACCTTAACCTCAATCTAATTCATTCAAATCCTCAAAACTTCACTTTTCTCTTTGAATTAAAACTTTCCTCTTAAAACACAAACTAACCCCACACTAAGTAAAGGCTAAATTGAACTTATTTGATATACCAACTTGTCCCAACACGTCAAAAATAAGTTCCAACTTTGATTTTGCTTGACTTCTTCAATATTCACTTCTGGTTCATCATAAAAGAGGTAACTTTCTCGGATCCTAATGGTTTTGTATTGATCTATTTATTGTTTAAGCAAGTTGACATGTGTATTCTAATGCAAAATATATAGAATCTATCATGTTTGTATGAAGGGGCCTTGATGTAGCCTAACAGCTTAATATGTAGGTCCTTGCTTTTAAGTAAAATCTAAAGTTAGGACTCAACCGGAAGTTGAACTTGAATTAATAGAGTAATACCACAAGTTGAGCATGTTCGTTTACATTGAAAGTTAGAATTTATGATAGGTGTGTGCACATTGGATTTATTGGGATTTCAAATAGGTTAAAGGGGTATGAAAATTGAGGAAAATACAAACTTTTTGAATTTTGAGTTTTTCTTCAACTTTGCAATTCCTCACTTTTATTGGAAAATAACAATTGGTTTTTCAGGTATATAAGGCACCTAAAGTTGCGAAGAAGAAGGCAGATACCTCAAGGAGACGGCCAGAGTCTCCCAAGCCTAATGGTTCGGTGGAGAAGTACCCAAGACAGCGACGTAGAGACACTACAGTTGAGGTGACACACAGAGTTACAAGAGGACAAACTCACCAGGCTGCTTAGACAGTTGCAGCCCGACCACGGATGAAGTCAGTGCAGATGTCACCCCCACACACCCTCCACCTGATGAAGAGGAGGAGAAAAAAGAGACATATTTTGAGTCTACTCCACGGGTTGTTGCTCAGGACCCCCAGTCTAAGGAAGGATCCCAAGATTTATCCGAGGAGGTAGAGTAGGAGAAGTTATCAATGGTGCCCCAGTCTAAGAAGGGTACCGCTACTCATGTACAGAAAATAGATGTACCCTAGTTTGAGGAGGGCACAGAACAGGCTTCCCATGATGCATCAGTACAACAGGGACAGGGTCCCGCACCCGCACATACCTCAGATTCACCTCCTGAGGAGGGATATCTTAGGTGGTGTATGGAAGGGATATAGGAGATATTTGATATTGACAGTCATGTTTAGGAGGCAGGCATGCCTACGAGGTGTATTTATGAGGAGCGCCAGATTGATCTATTAGGGCTAAGGCGAGCACTATAGCTATAGGCGGTATTTGATCGATATCAGTTGAAATGGATGACCAAACCACTCGATTCTTACAGCCCGGATATAGCACGAGAATTTTATGCATCCTACAGAGCTACAGTAGTTATTCCAATGCATAAAGCCCCAGGACTTATGAGATTTGTGAGGCAGCAATGGTTAGAGGGGTTAGAGTTAATATTTCAGCAGAGACTACTTATAGAGTTTTCTCCAATCCAAATTATATTAATCCTGCATCCACAGCTGAGTGTAACCACGAATTGAGGGTCACACGTTATTGATATATCATGTGGGAGGTTGAGCACCAATGAGAAAGGGTTGAGATTGCTAGATGGATAGCAAGTTATATTTTGTCTTTGGGTAATGCGACACCATGGATTGAGGGGCATGGTATGATCAAGAAGGGTCAATTAATATTTGAGGCAAAGTTTTAGTGGTTGCTGGTCAGATACCCACTGCTTCAAATAATACATTGATTTGGGAGGGAGCAGCACTGGTTGCTCTTATGATGGCTAGATAAGCTGTTGATTTTATTGTCATTCTCCAGCATGAGTTACATGATAGAGACTTTAGAGAGTTAACTAATCTGTTATTTTCTTACATAATTCAGAGGCTGTGTGATGAGGCCGGTGTACTTGAGATACCAAGAGTAGATGAGAGAGTACTTACAATAACAACTGTGCAGACAAACACCATAAAGGGTCTCGTACCGCCAGACTTTCCCAGGAGATCTACAGAACCAACAATAGTACATAGGGCCCAGCAGTTTTGACAGAGCCTGCTGATATACATCGAGGTGATGTGGGTGTTAGTGTTGATATGGAAATAAGGGATCAGAGAGAGGCTCCAAATTCAAGTACACATGGCAAGGGGATACTAGCTACTTCTTTTTAGCCTCGGCTTTAACCTTAGAGCCGGTTAGTGTATCTTCATATCCTACTTGCCCATCCACTACAGCTCCCTCTACATATATAATTACTATATCTAGCGAGTTTTGTAGGGCTTAGTAGATATCCAGAGGGATACCGATGCTAGGTTGAGGGTTGTTGAGATCGAAATAAATAAGCACTACAAGCAGATGAGATTAGGGGTTAGGACTAGATTTGAGCAGGCAGAGGCCATATGGGAGACTACACTGAGAGATACACTGTTTGAGCTACATGCTGATTTCTAGACACGGCTCGATAAGTTTGAGATATAGGTTACAGCCTGATTCATAGAGACAGATGCGTCGGATATATCCCAGATGCGGGAGGAGTTTTATATATTACGAGCAGAGGTACGCTCTTTCACAGAGCATCGTGTAGTAGCCACTCTTTCAGTTATACCCCCGGTGGTCCAGATATTATCTCTGTATACATCGAGATAATTTGATTTCTTTGTAGAGGATGTTAAGGAGGTCCCAGTAATTGGGGCCAAAAGAGGTCACATAGACGACTTGCAGGATCCTGATTTGCCATATGACCAGGCCGTTTAAAGGGCCAGATATAATTTGATAGATTTTGTATTCGTCGATAGGCGGAAGCGTATAGTTATAGCAACGGGTGCATTATCTAGTAGTGCACCACCACCACCACTACCTTCGTCAACTGATATGCCTCCATATAGGGTTGCTCATGATTCGGTCACCTAGTGCATCCCAGGTATATTATCACTTCCCTCTATTTTACTTTATTTTAGCGCATTGAGGACAGTGCATAGTTTTTAGTTGGGGTTGGCATACAGGTTTTTATTGTCGTGCTTCTTTTCTTGTCGACCGTGTTATGGTTGTAGAACCGGTATGTCTAGAATAATTTTTTTATCGTATGATGTTTTGTTTCATATTATGGTTTTTTGTTGTGTAATTAGGATATTTTTTAAGTATTTAGGAAAGTTGTCATATTTTGATTGATTTTTTATACCCCTCCAATTTTGTGTTTAAGAACTGTGTGAATGTATATATATGTGAACATTGTGGATCTTGTTATGGCTTTAGAATTAGAGACATAATAATCACTTACTAACAATTGCATGAGCTGGATAAGTAGCTGTTGGTAATATTGACTATGTGTCATATATGTGTGAAACCACCTAGTTCCCTTTGTAAGTTAAATCCAAAACTAGCCTGACTAGTCTTGCCTAGGTTGAAGGATAGTCGGTTACGAAAGGATCATAGGCCATTTTTTATTATAGTCCACTTTTAGCCTAAATGACCTTCCATCTATGAATTGTATCCCTTGATCCCTATTTTGAGCCTTGTAGCCTATTTTTCTTGCTTTACCTATTCACTTTTCTATTTATGCTATAATGAACCTGTTTTGGACCTATTCCTCCTTGGACATTATCCATCTCAACTTAGACAAAACGCCTAAGTTGAGGGTGGCTATCATAAGGGTGTGTAGTGTAAAGTGGGTATGTAGAAGGGTAAAATAAGAGAAAAAGTGTGTAGGGCTGCGTGTGGTAGAAAAGGAAAAAGAAAAGAAAAATTATGAAAAAATAAAAAAGAAAAGAATAAAAGACCATACCCAATCTGAATGTGCAATAAAGAATAAAAAGAGAGAAATAAGGGTAGAATAAAAGAAAATTGGTTAGTAAGTGAGACCCCAAGGTTAGCGTTGTGCCAATGAGGCTTAGTCACTCAATATGTCCATATGTACCGTACTAGCCCCAAGCCTACATTACAAGCCGAAAAAATCCTATAGTGATCCTAACTTGACTATTTGAATACTAAGGTAAAGAAAATAAGGGCAAGCCTTTGTTATTTGATACACATTAATTTGAACTTCTCTTCTGAGTGTGGGTGTCTTTTGATTGTCCCTGTAATGACATATATTATTTCATAGGACATCTTTGTTGTGAGGGTACTTGAGTTATATTACTAGTTATTTACTTGTTTCGGGTAGTGTAACTTGTATATATGAGTGGTAGTCTGCTGCTAATATAATTTCCATACCTTGATCCTATTATGTCACATCGTTGTACTTCATGCTTATACACAGTTGGTTCTGAAAAGTGAGATAGGAGAGGGATGTTGTAATTTGAGTTTAAAGTGTTGACTGACTGCCTTGAATAGCTTAGATTCTCCTAGTTAAGTTTTATTTTTGTTTTTGTTAAGTTCTGTTGCCTGGGGACATGCAAACATTCTAAGTTGAGGGTGTTGATGTGCTATAGAAATATAGCACTTTTGACACTTAAAAAGAGAAAAATATGCAAGTTTCAGAGACTGTTTGTTAGATATGATTTATTTTGGGTATGTTTTGCAGGAAATCATGTTTTGGATGCTAAGTTCATGAAAAAGATGAAAAAATATCTTTGGCTACTTTTTGGGGCAATTACGGATGTTCAGGATATTTTTCAAATTGTTCGTGATCAAAGCATGTTCGAGAATCAAAGAAAAACTGAAATGACTCTCGGCACTTATTAAGTCAATATGTAGACCGCAAGTAGGACCTACAGACCACAAGTAGGCAAAACAAGTGCCAAAATTCTAAAATCCCGAGAGCTGGCCCGTAGGAATTTTGAATCCTGGTACCTGTGCCCACCCTGCTGACCGCAGGTACTACCTGTGCCTAGGGTCAAGGCACAAGTGCAGACCATATATGGCCACCGACCTTATTTTCTCCAATTTCATTCAGACTTTGGTTTTAGGATTTCTTCATGTACTATATATTTCCTTTATGTGTTTTTTACTAGGAGTTACGCACTTTTGATACTTGCAAATATATTTTGATTCCAAGATTCAATTTTGATCTTGGGATTCTCTTGTATTTTCATTACTTGTATTACTTGTAAAATTTCTTATTGATATGTGTTTCTATGTTTAGAAACTATATTTTTTACTTCAAATTTGAAATTTTGAATTTTTCAGTTCATTTTCAATTTTTGAAGTCTAAAATTATCTTTTGAAATATTTATCTTATTACAGGAGAATCAATGGAGGATGTTGCTGAACATAGTGCACATCAGAATAATGTAGAGGTGAATGAATTTGAAGAACCTTAGAAGAAGAAAATAAAGAAATTAAAATTAAATGTTTGGACATATATGAAAAAGTTTGGTGGGGGTGATAATGGAGTGGAAAGGGCAGAATGCAGAGGATGTAAGGAAGTATAATAGGTTGGTTATACTCTGGGGCCAAATGGTAAGAATTATGGAACATCATATTTAAAACTACACATATTTAAATGCAAAAAGCTCAAATACCATGATTTGGGTCAGATATATATCGATCATCAAGGTAACATACAGTCGAGAAAAATAGATCAAATGATTTCACGTGAAAAGTTTGTTGAAGCTATTATTGAGCATGATCTGTCGTATTCTTTTGTTGAATATAAAAAAATTAGAGCTTGTCTAGATTATGTAAATCCAGAAGTAATAATGCCGTCAAGAAACACTTCTGTTGTGGATGTTCAAAAAGTGCATTTCAAAGAGAAAGAAAAGTTAAGACAAGCCTCGGCCAAGATTCCTAATCGGGTTTGCTTAACTTCTGATTGCTGGACAGCAGGTACGTCTGAGGGTTAGCTTTGTTTAACTGCTCAATATGTTAATGATAATTGGAATTTAGTTTCTAAAATTTTAAACTTTTGTCGTATGATTCCTCCTCATACTGGAGTTGAATTGGTTGCAACCATATATGATTGTTTAAAGAAATGAGGAATTGATAGGAAGGTTTTCTCTATCACTTTGGATAACGCCACTAATAATGATTGTCTGCAAACTATTTTAAAAGGACATCTTGGCTTGTTTATTATGTAATGGTAAATTTTTTCATGTGTGTTGTTCTGCTCATATTCTTAATTTGATTGTCCAAGAAGGTTTAAAAGCAGCTACTGGTGCCTTGTTTAGAATTAGAGAAAGTGTGAAAAATCTAAAAGGATCTGATGGTAGAATGAGAAAATGAGAAAATGTGAACAATGTGTTAAGAAAATAAGTATTAGTACAAAATTGGGTTTACGTTTGGATATGACAACCAGATGGAACTCAACGTACTTGATGCTTGAGAGTGCACTACAATATCAAAAAAAATAATTCTAGTCTACAGTTGATCGATAGAAATTACTCTGTTTGTCCTACATTTGATCATTGGAGAAGGGCAGAAAAAATATTTGAATTCTTGGAACCTTTTTATGAAATAACTACTCTGATTTCTGATTCAAGTTATCCGACTTTCAATTTGTACTTTATGCAAGCCTGGAGAATTGAATGCTTGTTGAAGGAGAATTTAAGTAGTTTTGATGAAGTTATTAAGGAAATGGCTGCAAGGATGTTCAAAATGTTTTAGAAATATTGGAATAGATTTAGTCTAGTGCTCTCATTTGGATCTATTCTTGATCCTCGCTTAAAGACACAACTTTTAGAATTTTGTTTCTCTAAGGTGGATGCTTCTTTGGCAAAAGAAAATGTTGCAACTATTGAGAAAAAAATGCACAAGTTCTATGAACAATATGAAAATAATCAAAATGGGCCAGGGCCAGCTATTACTGTTCAATGTAAACCAGTTGAAAAAGAAAGTCAATCCAAACAAAAGAAGTCCACTTTATTTGTTGTAAGTATCAACTTCTTTTTCTTGCATCTATTTTTTTTATTTTCATCTATTCTTTTTATGGAAACTTATATAATGTACAGTACATATAAGATGAATCACTTTTAGATCCCCAGGCCCACTATCATATGTTTTACAGTTTTGCTATTTTGTTTATATCAAACTTAGTTTTGCTATTCTATTTTTGTTTTGGTTGCCGTCAATTAGTTTGAAAATAGTTGATATAAGGAAGTTAGTTTCTAAGTTTCAACTATATATGATTGTTTGAAAATGCCGTCAATCAATTTTGCTATTCTGTTTATATCAAACATAGTAAAATTGTTTGCAGTTTTTCTTTTTTACATCTTTGCTAATTCTATTGTTATTATATTTTATGTTTTAAATTAATAGAAGTTTAAAGTGTTTGAGAATACATCTGTTTGCAATTCTGGAAAGTCAGAATTGACTCTTTATTTAGAGGAACAAAAGATTGATTATGAATCTTTTCAAGAGATGGTTGTTATCAAGTATTGGAAGGATAATGACAAAAAATATCCTAATCTTTCTGTGATGGCACGTGATGTATTGAGTATTCCAATTACTTTAGTAGCATCGGAATTGGCATTTAGTATTGGTGGTCGTGTTGTTACCAAGTGTAGAAGTTGTGTCCACCATGAAAATATCCAAACTCTTATTACCACAAGAAATTGATTGCATGGATTTACCCAATCTAATACAGGTAATATTTTGTATTTGTCTTAAAGTATTTATTAATGGTTATATAACTAATATCTTGTTTGATGTGAATTATTTATAGATGAAGATGAACTTCTTAAGGAAACTATGTCAAATGTGATTGATGGTACAAGTGCAAGTGAAAGTGGAGTTGATAAGCTTTAATTGATTCGTTTTGTAATATTTAAAATTTAGATTTATTTTGTAGTTGGACAATATTTTAGTCCAGCTAAGACTTGTAAGTTTTTGAATTTAATTTTTGTTCATCTTTTGGTGGTTGGCATTTTTTTTTGGAATGAGATGACTCTGAATCTCTTATTAATATTATTTTTGAATTGATCTTTCTAATCACGTTATTCGCACTATTAGAACATGCAATAAAGTAATTTTTAAATGGGTTATATATATTTTTTTATTATGTTTTACAATTTTAGGTTATTTTTATTTTTTTAAAGGGTGAACCCGTCCTAACCCGTGGCCCGCTTAGGGCTGGGCTGGGCTGCATTTTCAATGGCCCTTTAGTTAAAAGGGTCAGCCCGTCCTAGCCTATTTATCTCTCTAGCCTGTTAGGGTTGAGTTGGGTCAGCCCGTATTGACAGCTCTATCTATAGCAGTGTTCCCCCTATATCAACTTCACCACAATTATATTAATTATAACCAGCTTTAACGTAACATTGCAAGCTCCTTGATCTTTCCCTTCTATAGTTCCCAACTTCCCTTTTAATTATCTTCAAGAACTACATGAGTTGCTTGAACTATGCTAACATGTTAGATTAATTTGATATTTAAAAATTAAAATTTAGATACTAAAAACTATACCAAAAATATTATAACTTTCGTCAAATTAATATGATAAAAAAAACATATCTTAAAATATTGACCAAAATTCATGTAGTTTAAATCTCAAAAAAAAAATTATTATAAGTATTTTCAAACGTTAGGGAGGAAATACCTTTTGAGGATAGGTGATGCTTTGATTTTCCATCTGAAAAAACTCTAAGATATATCTTTGTCAACATATATGCACAAACTTAGAAAATCTATATGTCATGCATCAGAGTTAAGTGGTGCTTACACTTAATTTTTATGGTAAGTACTTAATAATGTCAATATTACTCCAACTCTTTACAATGTTAAGATTCAAGTATAGTGTACTTTTTATTGGGATCATTTGACCATTATTTGAAGCACAAACCTTTAAGCATGGCTTCACCCTAGAGAATAACCCCTCGTTTCACATCTCTTTAAGATGACAAAGCGTCAAAATATTATTTGAATAGTATTATAGATATTCTTTTTTATATAAGTTAAAATTCTGATTTATTTTGAAGCGTTAAGTATCATGATTTCTTACTTAGATCAAATAAGGACTTTTTATTACTAAATGCATGTCTTATAAACCTTTGAACAATATGAATCCTGTGGATAAATACCTCTATCGTAGAATATGAATCCTAATGTATATTAAGTAAAGATATACTTTAAGGATATTTGGCGGATATTTTCTTCAGCCAACATTTATATTCGTGCTTTTATAATAGTAGATAGAATGGGATTGAAAGAATCGTCTATAACCCTAAATTATTGGCTTATATTTTAAATAAAAGGCTCTGCATATCAAGATTCGACACTTAATATAACCTTATATTTCGAGCTTAACTAATAAATTTAATTAAAGATAAAACTATAATACTAATGAATAATGTTTCAAAAATACAGTTAAATAATATAATCAAAACCAAGTCACAATTAAACAAAGAAAAAATAAAAAAGAAAATAGATGGACCTTTAATTTTTTTTTTTGGCTACTTCATTCGTGGAACATGCTAATTTCTTTTAATTTTCTATCAGAAATTTTCAACTAAAAGAAAAACACAAGAAATTATCAAAGAAGAGAACTCATTGTCAGTTGTGATTATATATAATTAACATATAAAAGAGGACAAAATCAAGATTTTCATATCACAAATTTTATTATAAACGAAATACTATTAATAATTTTCATACTTATATTCCCTTTAAAATTTATATTATTCCTTGTGAACTAACTTTTTTACCTGTGGCATTATTCAGAAACCCCAATTGCAAAACATCAAGTAGTATTGGTCACCTTTGAAAAGACTTGAATATCATATGAATTTTTAAATTATAGTTGTGCAAACACCACATAATATAATATTACATAGAAACAAGCATAATAAAAAGTTGATGATGAAAAACTAAAATTATGTCATTTTATGGAAGTAGAAGATTCATGAATCAAAATGGACACTAATTAATATTTTTGAAAAAAGTCACATCCAATTTTTTAGGCAAGTCTGATTCCTTTTAATAGATGTAATAAACACAATTAATATCCAAGTCAATGACAAATTTCCTTTAATAGACGTAACTATGTCCAAGTATAAATTTATTATTATTCTAATTTCTGTTATATAGAATGGTTGGTTTCGACACGTGTGGTACATGTCAAAAAGTTTTATAGTAAGAGTATTTTGTTCATTTCACTCATTATATAATATAGAAAAGTTGAGAAGCATTCCAGCCCATTACATGCATGTCTTCATCTTATTATTCTGTGAAGTACATGTCATAAGTATAGAGATCTCTAGAGAGCAAAATATCTCACTTCCTCTTTTCCTCTATCTCTTCTATGTGAAAATCAAACAAAAAGAGCAAGAAAAAATTTTGTTTTTGCCTTTTTGTAGGTCTATTGTTGTTGAATCAGTTACAGTTTCCTGATTTCTAATGGAAGAAAAAGAAAAGTTAATTTGATATGCTAATTAAATTGCTTATTTAGAGTTTTCTGATTCTAACAGAAGAGAATACCTAATTTGATATGTAAATTAAACTGTTTTTTTAAGGATTTTTTATTCTAATAAAAGAAGAAGACCCATATTTTTTATACGTCAAATTGGATTCTGGACGCCTATTTTCAAGGTAAGTAGGTAACCACATTTATGATTTGTTTAAGTGTTATAGATTGAAAATGTGCTTGTGTTTTTTGGGTTTGTAGATTTTGACCTACAATTTGAATTAGGTGTTTTCAGATAGAGTAAATAAATAACGTAAAGAAACCTCAAGGTAGTAATTATTTATTTTAATTTCCTGCTTGGTGTTTTCTGATGGTTGCTTCGTTTTATCATTTTTCTTTAGCAAGTTATCAGGTCTTGGACTCTCTGATTCGATGGGCTACCAATTAGCAAGTCTTACAGTTGTGACTAATTTGTAAGATGAAAATGGCCTTCAATAATGCCCTCATAGATGTCTCTTGGATTTATATCAAATCCTTACAAACGTTTAATATTTGAGAATTTCGTAGTGACATAAACAATAACAATTTTGGAAACAAGATATTGTATCAGCTTCCTCCAAATGTGCAAAGATTGTATGTCTCACAATTTGTATATTTTCGTCATTCCAGAGTATTAGCAAGTTGTGGTCTTTACGAGGCATTATAGGTAAAATATGTCATTCTTAGTTCATTAATATACACTTCTCTTCTTCCATCTTAGTTGTGACTTAGGGAAAGTATTAGTAAATAGTATCCTGATCCTTGTTCTGACTTATGAAATTATGTGGTTGTCTCAATTAAGTTAACTAAACAGCTGAATACATTTTGAGATATTCTTAGGACAAGCTCCAATAACTGCAAAACCAAATTAGGCCTAAAATATTCTTAGGCTAAGCCTCACAAACCTCAAAATGACTAGCTAATCACTCTCTATTGTATAGATTTTGGTTGATTAATGTTTATACTTCAGGGATTTCTCATTCAATATTATTGTTGACACCTTCTCTCATAATATTAATCAAAATTGAAGAGCCTTTTTCATCGAGTCAAACTAAAACATGATCAAATAGTACAATAATGATATAAATGTTTCACTACTTTAACTATAGAATGAAAAGAATAACCTTAATTAGGTAGGGGTCTCACAAAATAAAAAAGATGATTTATACAGATAAAATGGAGGAATACCAAAAGATATCTTAAAGTATTAAATTAAATATTTGAAGGTCGTGAATATAGAAAGCATGAGAGTTATGGATATTAAAAGTAGCAATTGAATTGATAATTAGATATGATTTATGAACCTGAATATTTAAAGCAAATAAAGTAGAAAAATAGTAAAATAAAGAAAGCAATATATGCCTTCCTTAGAATGAATAGTAGATCATTATCAATTTTGTCGTGGACACCTATACAAAGATAATAATTATTTGTGATAGAAATAATGATTGTTGAAATATGTAATTGATGTATATAAATTATAATTACACGTATATATACCCGTCAACTCATTTGCTACTAGTTCTGGCATTTGTAAATTTGACCACAAATATTATATGTAAGTTAGATATATATAATATCATTTATATTATTATTATTATGGTAATCATTGTTTAGTTCTTGAAGATCCTTCTATCAATGAAGAAAAGTGTTAATGGGTTTACAAGAAATGTAGGATAAGATTACATATAATTAGCTCTCATGGTCTGATCCTTTTCCCAATCTCACGTATAGCGAGAGCCTTGTGAGTGGTTGCTGATGGATCCATTCTAGTAGTCTATCCAATATAACTCTAGCAAAAGGACATGTAACATATTGATTTTTTGTTTTCATCACAGGGTTGATAAAGGGTAATTTTTTATTCAAGCACTATTCCCCATTTGAATAGTCTATCAGTAGTTAATTATTTCGCATACAATTGTAGTCATAGAGTGAATCCGTCTTCCAATCGAGCAGGATAAGAAAATAAGAGACATTTCTATAGTACTCTTGTTCTAGGGGCTAGGATTTGTGCATATATTTGCTTTGTAAGGCTCATTCTAGTTGTAGAATAATAGTGCACCTGCCCCAATGTCTTCCTGAGCATGCAACAAACTTGAGCTGGTATTAAAATACTTTTTGTTCTCCCTTTGATGTAGTAAACATGCATTAACTTCTAAAAAATTCTTTACTTTGTAATTGATTTAATTTATGGTTAAGTTGTAAATTATTAAACTTAATTCCTTTTATGCTATTTTTTCAAGATTATGACCCTTTTTTGTATCATAAATTTCTCATACTTTGTTATGGACACTAATGATTATAAAATTAATAAAAAGATTATATTGTTTTAAGATCAAGAAAATTGAGGATTCTTGACTTGCTTGCTAACAATTGTGGATATAGGAACTTTATGTCCTACTACTTTTGCACCAAATTTAAAATGGATTATACAACAGAGCAAGCGTACTACAGGATGGACTAAAGAAGAGAACAAGAGATTTGAAAGTGCTCTTGCAATATACGATGAGACAATTCCAAATTGATGGTCTAAAGTAGCAGAAATTATCCCTGGGAAATTTGTTCTTAATGTGAAGATGCAGTACAAAGAATTAATTGCAGATATTAGTGACAGTGAAACTGGTTTGGTCCTAAATTTTGAGCCATTTTATGTCGTCTTTTGCACTAAAATTTGTTGATCATTGCAAGATTCATATGTTTAGTAAGATAAGAAAGTCTTATGATCAATAAAAAAAGGAAAAAAAACGGCTCCACGAAAAGCAGCGTGAGAAAGAGAGGTATTAGTATAAGCAAAGGCATGAGATGGAACAAAGAGAAGTTTATGCAGAAAGAGTCTATGAAAGTAGTTATTTTGAAATTTCTTGATTAGAGGTACCTCATTCTATGGATTTAGGCAGAAAATTGATTTCATTTGCTCTATCACCTTCTGTAGGCAAAATAAATGAGGTTTAAAGAATAAATGCACTGAGTGAAAAAGGTTTCTAGGTTTAAAGCGGCTAGCATAATGGATTGCCCGAATAATAGAGAAAAAATCAGCTAGAATAAGGTAATGGATTTCCCATAGATTTAATAATCCATTACTACTTTAATTTTCTTCACTTGACCCAAGGGACTTTTGAAAACAACCTTTCTATCTCCCTTCAAAAGGTAAGTTGTGTTAGTTCTTTGTTTAGGTTGTAGAAAAAATGTATTGACCTGTGTAGTCGCAGCCTACACGTTTATATTCCCTCTGTTGTGATAAAAGCCTTACAATCAGAGTGCAGGGGATGTAACTGGAATAAAGGAAAGGCAAATGGTTTTAAATGTTTTTGTAAATAGCATGAGAAATGGACTCACTCTACAAATAATTGTGTAAATTTTAGGAATCTGATTCAAGATTACTTGGACAAAGGTTTGTTCCAGATATTAGACCAACCAATGGAAATCGAGACATCACCGTATGCGGGAGTAGTAAAGACCAATATGATGTCTACTGACTTAAGAAAGTTGTCTAACCCACAACAAGCATATTGACCATGAGTTATATGCTTCTTCACATTCTTATATAATATTCGTTATGTATCATTTTTGAGTCACTACTAAATTTTCAAAAGGTAGACATATAGTAAGGTATGAATAAACAAGGTATTAATGTCTCTTCCTCTTTTTTCAATAAGCGACAACATCAAAACTCTTTTGCCTATTTATTGAGTTTAGCGTTGTTCTACCAGGTATATTTTTCCCAGCTTTTGGTTATTTTTTCCTTAATTTGAGTTGTACTTTAAGGGTTCTACTTTGAGGTTCATCTTTTATGTTTTTTTGTTTTGATTGGATTATGAAAGTTTGGATCTTTATCATCAAAGCTTTACATAGATTCTTAATATTCAATGATTTTATAGGAAACGTTTGATCTTCTGACTTTTGTTTATGCAATTTAGAAATTTAATTATGTTATAGCAATGTTTCTAAGTTAGGATGGTGTTGTTGTTGAAGTAAACCTAGTTATAGTCATGAAAAAGATCTGCAATTGCATTCTGAGCTTAATATTGTACTCACTAAGTCCCAAAATACTTGTCACTTCCTAATTCTCAAGATTCGAACTACATGAACTTTAACTTAGCTCCCATTTGGCCATAGATAATGAAGTCGAAAATTGAAATTTTCAGTTTTTGAAGTCTGTCACTTTTTTACTTTGAAGTTGTGTTTGCATATGCATTTTACTTGAAAAAATTTGAAGTTTTATGTGTAGTCCCCAAAACTGATCTGAGCAAGTATTTGGGAACTTGAAATATTCGACGATTGAAACTTTTATGTTATATGTCGTATTGGTATGAGAATAATTACAACTTATAGTACTTTTTATATAGTTTTCAAATATCTGATCCAATTTAGCTCAAAATATTAGTTAAATTGACTCTCGAGAAGTTCAAAGTGACAAGAATAGAGTATCTTACAATTTACTTGCGGATAATCATGTTGAGTAGATGTTTAATACCTTGAATAATTCTGGCCGAAGACATCTTCAAGTTCTCAAATCTTCTTTTACATCTGGCCTTCCAGATATGCCAAGTAATTATTCCACGAAGTGCTTGATAAGCAAGTTTAAAAATAGGTTTGGTAGTCTTCTTACACCACTAAGTGAGTATTTGATATCAAATATCATTTTGGACTATTTGAATTCTAAATTTATTATGAAAATAACTCCAAATATATAAGGAGATTTGACTCTTCATGAATAGATGATCTTCATTTTCTACTTAAGGCTTAAGACTACATGAATATCTATAAGGGAGTTGAATCCCTAATCTTTTAATATATTCATCCATAGAATTTTTATTTTTGAGAATTTTTCAAAGAAAAAAGGATATTTTAAATGGGATTCTATTAGTCCAAAGTACTTTGAAGATCAAGGAAGGAGATTGTCTAGCCTTTAAAAGGTTCCTGACAGATTTAACACTAAATCTCCCATCTAAAGAAATAGACCAGTAAGGTTGGTCATTTAGATTAGGAAAATTAATAGTAATTTTCTCGGGAGACTACACAATATTTGTTAGGAAGAACCTAAGAAAGATTTTGAACATTCCAAGACCTGTTAGTAAAATAAGAGGAAGTAGATATTCTAATAGACTTAGAAGACTCACCTTAGGGCCAAGATGTCCCATGTGTGACCAATTATCCCACTAAAAATTAGAGTCACATTTGTTAATTCTCTAAAAGATAAGATGATCTACCTGTTCTTTGATTTCCATTAATCTTCTCTAGATGTGAGAATGACTATAAGACCACTTTCTGGCCATAGGACGACATCTCAATATATATTTAGCCTTCATGTGTTTCTTAAACTTTTAGGATGCGTTATCTAGATTATCGCGTATTTTCAGTCACTAAGTGCATAATTACTTTATATTTATAGGAGAAGTATATAGTTGGAAATAAAATAAGAAAGATGGTATGCGGGCATAGTTATCATATGAAATGTATACAACACTGGTTAAAGGTCAAAAATTGGTACGAGGGGGTAGATGGAGATCGAAGCAAAATGTTTAAAGTGTATTATGGTGAGACCTTGGGGCTCAAATTTTCATTTGATGCTAATTTTTCTTGATAATAATGTGGGGAAGATGTTTAATTCTTCAGTATTTTGCAGCTAAGTGACTTCGAGTGACTTCAGGAACCCATTATCAGATGATAAATTAAAAAATATGCGACATCGTGTAGTTCAGAAGGCTTGTAGTATAAAACAAAATCCTGATCTTATTAGTAGCAACAAGAATCCAATACCAGAAAGGATATGCCCGGATCATTTGAGCTGGTAAAAAATATATCCTCTCAGTGCTACAACTACAATCAGCAAAGGATGAAGGAGACAAGGGATGAAGAAGAGGACAAAAATTCAAATAGAACAGAGCCTCTCGCTGCAGTAATGAAAAGTAATACCAAACATACATGGGTTGTGCTCACTTCCCTGCTCTCTCAACCCGACAACTGAAACAAGGAGTGTAGTCGGGATAAACATAATAGTTTTCAATTTATCAAACTTATTATCCAGAAGGTTTTCGATGGAGGAGTCAAGAAACATAGGACATCATCTCAATTGCAATAACTACATTTCTATATGATCATTGATAGATATCTTTCAACCTTAAACGATTACAACAACTACATTTCTAAATGTCCATTGATCAAAGGTCTCTGAACCTTGTGATGCATCGAATTTCTTTATTATATAAATAAGATGTGCATAATTATATTATAAAACTTGGCTTTGCTACTTATAATTCTAACTGGTACTAAAACATCTTGCTTTAGTACATAAATATATTGCTTTGATATTGAGCTAGCGCATTCACATTAAACAAGGAACCTCAACTAACTAAAATATAGGAGACCTCAAACCCTAGTAACCTACACCTCAAACCCTAGCCAATCGCCGTCCACTATGGCCAATGTGGCTGGTGGGACTATCCCACCAGATGAAAGTAACAAATGGATTAATGAGAAGAATAGTAATGACAATCAGAAGGGGAGTTGTAGTACTGCAGATCTCTTGAAGCCCAAAGCAGTGGATAATAATAGTATTAGGGTTCCACCTAAACTCTTAATAATGCTGAATGGGGAGCCTACAATAACATGGAAGTCATCCAAAGTACGTAACCTAATCATGCAGGAGAAACTACAATACGTTATTATCGAAAAATTCTCCAATGGAAAATCACATATTGAGAAAAAATATTCCAGCTCAATACAGGATCAAGGGTAATTGTACAATTGGAGTATTGGATGCAAGGCATGGGTTAATCAGTCTAGACATTTTAAAGGACTACGTTCAATTATTATCTACAATAGCATTTTACATTAAATTGATGGATATGTATTGGCAGATGAGGACATTGAAGTGGGATCCATGGTTTGAGCCTGATATCGAAACAACAATTGGAGTAGCTTGGATCTCTATGCCTGACTTACCACCAAATTTCTTTGCTAGAGATACAATATTTTCTATTGCTTCTGCAGTAGACGAACCTTTGATAGTAGACATGGCTACTAAAAATCAAACCAGACCTAGCTGTGCAAGAGTTAAGGTGAAGGTAGATCTAGTTGCAAAATTACCTCAGCGAATACAAATCAATTAAGAGAATGATAGTACAGGGGAAATCAAATCTAAGTGGGTACAAATCTAGTATGATTACATGCCAAAGTACTGTAAAGGTTGTTGTTTACAAGGGCATGATGAAGCTAGCTGTTGGAACATTCACCCAAAATTATATGACAAGGTGAAGGAAGAAAGTAATGAGACAGTAACAAAGGCAGATGAAAAAAAAACAGAATAAACAAAGGAATCAACAACATGATCAAGATAAGGCAAGAAGTGGAAATACAAATAGCCAACAATGGCTAACAAGGAGGAATAGGTACAGGAGGGATAGATATGGACATATTTTAGGAGAGGTAAATGAGGAGAAAGAAAAAGAGTTGGAGGTAAGAAAAAGAGTTGGAGGTGTCAAATTCATTTGATGCACTAGAGGATGTAGAGGACAATGATAAAGTGAACAAATAGAAAGCAGAGAATGGTGACCATGCTAAATAAGTGGTAGGAGAGAAAGTCAGCACAAAAGATTGGGTGAACAAAAACTTTGGCAAAACTTCAGATGCAAAGCAATCTTCAAAAGGTGCAGAAGAGATACCAATATCACAAGACTCAAGTAATAACACTAATAAGAAGGAGGATAGCCAGAAAAAGATGGTACAACAAAGTGATGGTAATCAATAAATAATAGATGAGCAAGAGAAGCGATTCAGAGCAAAAACGTTTCACAAAAGGCAGCAGAAGATATGCAAATGCAGTTGTATGATGAAGAAGCAAATGAACTGATGGTGATAGAATATATTTCACCCATAGCAATCTAGTCGGAGAATTTATTGGAAAGTTGTAATAAGGCCAAGGAAGACCAAGATGGGATGGACTTGGAAGGCAATATCAATCAAATGGATAAGGCAGCTGATTTGTCACCAAAACAAAGAGAGTCATTGAAAGAAAAACAAGGAAGAGCAAAGAGCTATAATACATACAAGGAGTCACACAGATAAAACAAAGTCAAGATGAATGCATTGATATGGAACAGAAGGTCAGGCAATACACAATAGTCCTTTACAAGATTAATCACAATGCAAAGGAGACATCATTTTTACTTCATAGGAATCATGGAACCATTTCAAGATGGTCAGCATATAGAAAATTATAGAAGAAGGTTGGGTATGAAAAATGTTGTGGTAAATGCATCAGGAAAAATATGGGCCTTCATGGATGAAATTGTTGAATTTAGCATTGTTAAAGACGAGGAACAACAATTATCATTGAAGCTTGCAAATCAACATGCAGATGCTTCTTTGATAGTTACTTTAGTATATGCAAAATGCACTTCAAATGAAATACTGGTGTTATGAGATTTCTTAGTAGACATGGCTGGTTCATATCAATTGACATGGCTAATAGGAGGAGATTTCAATATAATAAAAAGTGAAGAAGAAAAATTGGGGGGTCTACCTATTACAATTAATTAAACACATGATTTTAATTAGTGTATTAATTTGTGTAATGTGGAAGAGATTTAATTTAAGGGGAGCAAATACACTTGGTGAAATAGAAGAACAGATGAGGATTGTATATTCAAAAAATTAGATAGAATTTTGTGTAATGACAGGCTGCAAAATGTGTTTTAGATAATAGAGGTGAAACATCTAGTTAGGAGTGGATCTGATCACTCTTCTTTATTAATTTAATTCAGAAGGGAAATAGAGCATTTGGTTAGAGCATTCAAAATTCTGAATATATGACTTAAGGAAGAATCATGCATGGAGGTGATAAAGCAGAATTGAACATCAGAGATAGAAGGCAATCCATTCATAGTATTTCATTAGAAACTGAAAAACACAAAAACAGCTCTCACAAGGTGGAGTAAAGAGAAATTCGATAATATATTCCAGGTAATTTCAACATTGAAAGATATTATCAAAGTAAGAGAGAAGCAATTTGAAGAGGATCCAAGTGGAACAAACAGAGAAAATCTTTTTAAGGCTCATGCTGAGCTAAATATGCAGCTTAAAAGAGAAGAAGATTTCTGGAGGCAGAGGGCAGGGTATGAATGGTTTAAATATGGGGAAAGGAATACCAAATTCTTCCATACTATAGTTAAAGGGAGAAAGAGTAGACTTAGTATTAGTAGAATTTAGAATGAAGAAGGTGAATGGATGAAGAAACACAAGACATAGATGAGTCAGCTATCACATTTTTTCAGAAATAGTTTACAAAGAAGAAGAATACAGAGGATTTTTCTTTGTTAGATGAACTACCTAGTCTGATAAATGATGAACATAATAAGGAAATTATGATAATTCCAACAGAAGATGAAGTAAAAGAGTTGTAAGGAGGTTGGATAGGAATAGTGTAGGGGTTCCTGATAGAATAACAAGGGCTTTTTATCAAGATGCATGGGAGATCATCAACCAGGATATTCAGAGAATGCTTACAACCTTCTTTTATGGATTTTAACTTCCCAGGTTCATTACACATACTAATTTGGTATTATTACCAAAAAAGTTAGTAGTGACACCTTCTCTGATATGAGGCCTATATCTCTTAGTAATTTTGTGAATAAAATATTTTCAAGAATTATTCATGAGAGAATTAAAGGATTACTTCCTCAGTTGATATCACCAGAGCAGGCAGGCTTTGTACAAGGGAAGAGTATTGCTGAGAATGTATGGTGGTGCAGAAAATTATCTCAGAAATAAGAAAAAGAAGAAAACCTCCAAATATGGTTATGAAACTAGATATGATGAAAGTATATGACAGGGTGGAGTGGCTATTTTTAACCAAGGTGTTGAGGAAATTGGTTTTTTCTAAATTGTTCTTATTGACATGGTGTGGAGAATAATTGGTATTCAATACTTCTTAATGGTCAGCCTAAAGGTTTCTTCAAATCCTCAAGAGGTTTGAAGCAAGGGGATCCTTTGTCACCTACACTATTCATAACAGCAACAAAAGTGTTGTTAAGGACTCTGAAGAAGTTGATGTAGAAAAAGGAGTTCAAATTGTTTGGTATGCCAAGAGGAAGTCCTGAACTTAATCACCTAGCTTTTGCAGATGATATGATTATCTTATGTAAAGCTGAGGTAAAAACTTTATAGATGGTAACTAAAACTCTGGACAGATATGAAGAGGTCTCAGGACAGAAAATAAACAAAGAAAAGAGTACAATTTACTTGCACAAAGGTGTGTCAAATGGAGTTGGAGTTATGACAAAAGTAGCCACTGGAATTTTGAGGAAAGAATTTTTCTTCACATACCTTAGATGTCCCATTTTTTATATGAGAAAGAAGAAGGACTACTATCAACAACTGATGAATAAAATAACTAGTAAGGTACAAATATTACAAAAATGAGCATCCAAAAATGGTCATGTGGAAAACAGGTGCAGGTGGGTTACAAGGGTGGAAAAAATTCTAATTGCTAGAGAATTGGTGGAACATTTGATTGTATGGCAATTGAGAAAGGAAAACTCTAACATTTGGATAGATAATTAGACTGGTCAAGGTGATCTTTACTCTTTGTTGGAGAAAAGTTGTGATGTGAATAGACATTATCAATAAGTAAGGGATATTGTAAGAGAAGGAAGATGGGATGAATATGTTATCAAAAATATGTCTACAGAAGAGATGGCTGAGCATATTCTAACTAAAGTAAAGCCCCCAACAGATACTGATAGTGATTGGCCCATGTGGAGCATTGAATCAAAGAGAATGTTTACAGTTAAGTCAGCTTGGCAATACATCAGGAATAAGGATCATGTAAATAACTAATGTAAGTGTATTTGGATTAAGGGTTTACCTTTTAAAATATGTTTTTTTTTATATGGAGATTGCGGAAAAACAGAATACTAGTGGATGGCAATGTAAGAAGGTGGGGGGAAGCGGGGTCCATCTAAATGCTGGTGTTATGATTAACCTGCAGTGGAGACACTTGCTTATGTCTTCAGAAGATCTTTTTATGCTAACAGGACCTGGTCCTACTTTTCTTCTTTTGCAAGTATACCTATTCAAGACTTGACAATAAGAGGTACAATACTTAGATGGTGAAATGCTGAGGTGAAGAAGAGAAAACAACCATATTTTAATGTTTTGCCTAACATCATTCTTTGAGAGCTATGGAGGAGAAGAAAAAAGAAAAAATATGACAACAAGGACATCACAGGACTTAGGCTCATCTACAATATAACAAGGAATCTGCCGATACTATTGAAGGTCAGAAAACCAGCAGTTGACTTCCCTAATGAATGGCCAGAAATAATCAAGGAGTTTGATAAGCTAAAAAGCAAGATGACGGCTACTACAGTTATGTGGGAGGTACAACAGAGGGATGGGTGAAGTACAACACAGATAGAGCTGTTAGAGGAGAAGGAGAAGGAAACTCATATGCATTTTGTTTGAGAAATGAGAATGAGGATGTACTATATGCTAGAGGAGAACCACAACAGTATGCAGATAAATATGCAGGCAGGGGCAAATGTTATTCTACATGTAGCCAAGCATTGAAAACAAACACAATACAACAAAGTGATTATTCAGATGGACTCACTCATCATGCAAAAGGTCCTAACAAGAGTATGACAGTACCCATGGAATATAGCAAGTATAGTCAGATAGATACAACAATACATGCAAGACAAGCAAGTGGAATATCAACATATTTATAAAGAGGGTAGCCAGTTAGTTGATCAGCTTGTAAACATATCTATAGATACATGAGCATTCACTATTACAAGTTTTCAGCAACTAGAGAAAAGAGGAAAAGCCATCCTAAATAGTGATAAATGGTAGAGTCCATACTTGATAATTACATCATCAAAAGGAAAGGGGCAAGGAGAGAATCAAGATGAATAGTTTGCATGCAACATATGTGCATTCGACAAAAGCATAAAAAAGAGTGCATGTACTAACTAGCCTAAGCTATTATAGCCAACAAAAAGGACTCTCAGCATCATGGAAGGGTCTATTGGTCAGTTGGAGCTTGATAAACCTGGGATTGAGGCTGTTAACTAAATACTCGTGGGTCCGAGCATCCCATTGTCTTCATCCCTACCATATCTGTGGACCACAAGTAAGAGAAATCAAAGACAACAACACCAGATCCAGAAAAAGCAAAGTGAGAAAGAGGAGGGCCAACTCACTGGATGTAACAACCTAACACAGATGACTAGATCCCTCTTAGCTGAACACAAAACTTCTCAATGTCCCATCTACTGGAGAACTCAGCTGCAGCAGGTAAAGCATCAATATTCAAGTTAGCTGAAGAAGTTAATAGCTAAACAAAGAAAGAGAGGCGTTACTTATTTCTGTAAGCTGATTTTACAAGGAAACCATGTTAATGGAGGCACAACATTGATCACCCAGAGCATCATTCGAAGAAAGCTACAGTTGATGAACGGGAGAAGCATTTCAAAATGATGCGTTAAAGAGAAGAGGATTAGGAAACCAACATTGTTTTTAGAAACCCTTATGATTTATATGTTATTAAATTGGACTCGGGTTGGGTCAGGTCGGCAAAATAGTAGTAGGCTTTTAATTTGTATAATGGGTTGGTCCATTAGTGTTGGTTGATTATTAATAAAGGGTGAATCTAAAAAATAGACTCAAATTGGGGTGACTTTCAAATTTTAGCCTCGAATAAAAAAACTTTCTTAAAATAGTCTTTACCTATTAACTAATATTCTTTTAGACAAAATTGCCCCTGATTAATGGAGTAAATTACATAAATGATCCTAGTAATGGATAACAACTCCATATTTATATCTTTCAACTTTTATTTTTTTTCTCTTTTTAATTTTACTTTGATTTTTATTTTTTATTTACTCTTTTCATTTTTTATTTTTTCAACCTTTATATTTTTCCTTTTTTTCTTCTTAACTTTTTTTTAATATTATTTTTATTTTTTCTTTCTTTTTTTTTTGTTCTTTTTAGTTTTTCTCAAGCCTTACTTTTTTTCTTGACACCTTTCAACGTCTACTTTTATTAAAAAAAAATTAAAATTTTTCTTTGATTTTTTTCTTTTTAAATTTTGCTCGACCATTATTTTTGTTTAATCTTTCACTTTTATTTTTATCAACTTTTATTTTTTTTCTATTCTCTCTCAACTTCTACATTTTCTTTGATTTCTATTTTTTAAATATTTTTCTTCATTTTCTTCTTTTTTCGCAATTTTTATTATTTTTGTTCTTTTCTTCGATTTCATTCATTCAAGTTACATTTCATGAGCAAGAATTGACACTATCATATTATAAAGGAAAAACTTATGACTTTCGAACAATAAGCAGCGTTTCATGGGCAAGAGTTGACACTACTACATTGTACAGGCAAGACTTATGACTTTCAAACAACAAGTTCTATTTCATGGGCAAGAGTCGACACTACCACATTGTATTTTGATATATGAGATATTTTATAACTCTTACCTTAGAAGAAAGATTTAGCTCAAGGACTTTCAAACAACAAATTATACACCACGGGCAAGAATTGACTCTACCACATTATGTTTTCATTTATGAGATGTTCTACAACTATTGCCTTAGAGGCAAGACTTAGCTCAAGGACTTTCAAACAACAAGTTATGTTTCATAGGTAAGAGTCAACATTACCACATTGTATTTTGATTTATGAGATGTTTTACAGCTATTGTCTTAGAGGCAAGACTTAGCTCAGGGACTCTCAAACAACAAATTATGCCCCAAGGGCAAGAGTTGACTCTATCACGTTATATTTTTATTTATGAGATGTTATACAACTATTGCCTTAGAGGCAAGACTTAGCTCAAGGATTTTCAAACAACAAATTATGTCCCATAGGCAAGAGTTGACTCTACCACGTCATATTTCATTTATGAGATGTTCTGCAACTATTGCTTTAGAGGCAAGACTTAATTAGCCTAAGGACATTCAAACTACAAATTATGCCCCACGGACAAGAGTTGACTCTACCACATTATGTTTTCATTTATGAGATGTTCTACAACTCTTGCTTTAGAGGCAAGACTTGACTCAAGGACTTTCAAACTACAAATTATGCCCCACGGGCAAAAGTTAACCCTACCACGTTATATTTTCATTTATGAGATGTTCTACAACTATTGCCTTAGAGGCAAGACTTAGCTCAAGAACTTTCAAACAACAAGTTATGTTTTATAGGCAAGAGTCGACACTACCACATTGCATTTTGATTTATGAGATGTTCTTCAATATTGTCTTAGAGGCAAAACTTAGCTCAAGGACTTTTAAACTACAAATTTTACCCCACGGGCAAGAGTTGACTCTACCACGTTATGTTTTCATTTATGAGATGTTCTACAACTATTACCTTAGAGGCAAGACTTAGCTCAAGGACTTTCAAACTACAAATTATGCCCCACGGGCAAGAGTTGACACTACCATATTGTATTTTGATTTATGAGATGTTTTATAACTCTTACCTTAGAGGTAAGACTTAGCTCAAGGGCTTTCAAACAATAAATTATACCCTACGGGCAAGAGTTGACTCTACCACATTATATTTTTATTTATGAGATGTTCTACAACTATTGCCTTAAAGGCAAGACTTAGCTCAAGGACTTTCAAATAATAAATTATGCCCCACTGGCCAAAGTTGACTCTATCACATTATATTTTCATTTATGAGATATTCCATAACTATTGCCTTAGAGGCAAGATTTGACTCAAGGACTTTCAAACTACAAATTATGCCCCACGGGCAAGAGTAAACTCTACCACGTTATATTTTTATTTATGAGATGTTCCACAACTATTGTCTTAGAGGCAAGACTTAGCTCAAGAACTTTCAAACTACAAATTTATTCCCCATGGACAATAGTTGACTTTACCACGTTATGTTTTCATTTATGAAATGTTCCACAACTATTACCTTAGAGGTAAGACTTAATTAGCTCAAGGACTTTCAAACTACAAATTATGCCTCACGGGCAAGAGCTGACTCTATCACGTTATATTTTTATTTATGAGATTTTCTACAACTATTTCCTTAGAGGCAGGACTTAGCTCAAGGACTTTCAAACTACAGATTATTCCCCACGTGCAAGAGTTGACACTACCACGTTATGTCTTCATTAATAGGATATTCTACAACTTTTGCCTTAGAGGCAAGACTTAGTTCAAGGACTTTCAAACTACAAGTTATGCCCCACGGACAAGAGTGACATTATCACGTTATGCCTTCATTTATGGGATGTTCTACAACTCTTGCCTTAGAGGCAAGACTTAGTTCAAGGACTTTCAAATAATAAATTATGTCCTACGAGCAAAAGTTGACATTACCACGTTATGTCTTCATTTATGAGACGTTCTACAACTCTTGCCTTAGAGGCAAGACTTAGCTCAAAGACTTTTAAATAATAAATTATGCCCTACGGACAAGAGTTGACACTACCACATTATGTCTTTATTTTTTAGATATTCTACAACTCTCGCCTTACAGACACAATTTATCTTAAGAATTTTCAAAGAACTTCATAATAACAATTCATGCCCTTAAATTTGCTTTGATATCAAAAAAAGAAAATTTCTTTGCTGATTATCCAATTTTTTATTTATTAGCAAAATATAAGATTGAGAAAAAAGAAAAAAATGATCAAACAAAATACAGAAATAAAAAAAGTTTGAGAAAAAAAAAAGAAATAAAAAAAATAAAGATCAAGAAAAAATGAAGAATTAAAAAATTGAGAAAAATAAAAATGAGAGGAAAAATAAAAATAAAGTTTGAGAAAAATGAGGAAAAAAAAGAGGACTGAAAAAAGAAAAAAACGATCAAACAAAATAGCGAAATAAAAAAAGTCAAGAAAAAAATAAAGGTTAAGAAAAAAGTGAAGAATTAAAAAATGAGAGAAAAAATAAAAATAAAGTTTGAGAAAAATGAAGGGAAAAAGGAGAACTGATAAAAACTAAAAATAAAGGTTAAAGACAAATAAATTTAAAAAAAGGAAAAAAAGAAATAGATAGTGCTTGAGAAAAAAGAAAAAAGAGAAAAAAATAAAGGTTGAGATAAATGAATTAAAGCGATAAAATAAAAATAAAAAGTAAAAATAATGAAAAATAAAATAATAAAATAAAAGAAAAAATAAAATAATAAAATAAAAGAAAAAAGAAAAATTTAAAATAATAAAAAATAGAATAATAAAATTAAAGGAAAAAATAAAAAGTGAAAATAATAAAAATTAAATTTTGAGAGACAAATAAGTATGGAAAGTTTAACAAATATATTTGATGTATAGAAGGGAAAAATGATACTTGTACTATATACTTAAAAAATAAGGAAGGTTATTTTTTAAAGATATTTCTTATTGAGGTCAAATATCTAAAGTCACTATATTTGGGTCTATGACATGCAATTTCCTGATTAATAAATACCAAATTAAACCCAAATAAAAAAGCTCGTGTTGATACGGACCTTGCATCTCTATTGTTAAAAATAAACATCCAATTTCTTTTCGTATATATTTTTTTCTTGTATACTTTAGGAGTTCTTAAAATATTATAAAGATAATATGATAATAATTAAAGAAATAAATAAAATATAATTTTATCTAAAATATATATTTTTAATGAAGGATAAAAAATTTAAAATAAATGTAAATTTAAGATATAGAAGGGCGATTAATATTTGTTCTATAAAAAAAATATTATTTTATAGAACTTTTTTTGATTTCTCAATGTATCTCCACAGCCGGCAGTCGTGAGCTAATCTTCGGTTCCTCTATTAGTGCACTAAATGGTAGGAAACTGTTTGCTCCATTCATTAAAGGCGAGGATCAAACCTTGGATTTCTTGGTTAAATACATGCGTTGAATCACCGTACCAACTCCGATAATTGTTTTATAGAACTTCTTGTACGGGGGAGAAAAAAATCAAATCTACCGGTAGAGCCATTTTTGTAGTTTATCCCGAGAGCACGTCTTAAACACGTGAGGAAATCAATGTAACCCGATTACCACCTATAGCGTCTAAAGAAACCCTAATTCAAAGAAATTTTTTAGGTGTAGAAGATGTACGGTTCCACCGACGATTCAGAGCCAGCCGCTTTCAGGAAGGCTGAAAAGAAATACAAGCTATATTACGACAATACCCGAAAGTAACTAACTTGTTAAAGTTGGATGTTTTTTTTTTCTTTTCCGGTAATGGGACACTAATGTGTTGGTTTAACTCAGGAAAAAGCAGCAACCGAGACCAGTAGATTTGTCGGAGGTAATTGATTTTAAGTCAATTTCAGAGTCTTACCATCGAAATGGTGGACTTCCCTCGGGCATTTTCCGAATTCAATGCGATTTTGATAGTCCTGTCTTCTGCTTGGCAAGTCATCCCGGTATGCCAAATTTAATCCCCTCTTATTGCATTTTTATTCATAGGCAAATTAGCTATGGAATGATTTGTGCTCGAATAAAATGAAATGGTTATAGAGGACTATAGCTGGCTGCAAATTTATTCAGTGTTGAGGTGTAGTTGATTGATTGACATTACTTCTCAACTAATGTTCTATTGTTATCATGCTACAGATTGAAGCCTTTGTGCTGATTGTTGCAGGGTTTTATTTCATTCCTGGAGCATTACCTGTTGAGGAGCAATGCCGATGGATAAAGGAGAGTTTAACAAGCTTTCCTCAACCTCCTAACAGGACCAATCACAATGCAATTTATGGGACTCTGCAGGACTTATTTGCTGCTGCCAAGGATAATAAAGTTTTGATTCACGAGGAGCAGTTTCGTGGGACCAATAACTCAGAGGTTGAAATCATTCAGAACGACACAAATGTTCCCTCATGGAATTTTTTGGATCAATCAGATGCATTATCCAGAGGAGTTACATGCAGATCAGTACCAGCCTCTGTTTTGCTTCGTAAGTTACGGTGGAGCACCCTTGGCTTGCAGTTTGACTGGTCGAAGGTCTTGCTGATTTTCTCCTCATAAACTGCAGTATATTGTATAAAGGTTCATTTAGATGGCTTCTTGCCCATTTGCATACCGTCCTAGTGATTTGAGGATATTAAATATTTCTCATTTGTGCATGCATCATAACACCCCTTATAAAGTAGTATTCATAGGGTTGTATTTATTTTATCCGTGAACCAAATTTACCAACCAAGTTACGTAGGCTTTAAATACCATCATGTTATTTTTAATATGGTACCATTTGTTTCTTCACTTGCTGTCAAAACTGACTAACACTAATGAAATAGGTATTGTACATTCTTTAACTGACTGATACTAATGAAATAGGTATTGTACATTCCTTCCTTCTCAGCTTGTTTCATTGAATAATTTGTTCATTGTGCACTAGCATTAGTTTCTGGTATCTACACCTACTCATCAGACTTTTTAGCAATTGTACACTCATCATTCTTTCCTTCTTCTGTGCAGTATAATTTGTTCTCTTTTCATATACTTGATTTTATTTAATTTTTTGACTTGTTTTCCTAGTTTTTTATTTCCTTGATTAGTATCTGTTCTGAATCTTTTTTCCTGGCATTTGTTCAGCGGAGCTATAATATTTCTCTGCCTCACAACAAGATACCTGATGCACTTTGTCTGCTGGCTGAAAGAATGGCAGCACCTACCCTGCCATTAGGTGAAGCATTCCATGCAGAAGCAGCAATTGTCAATTACTTTGGTCTAGGTACCTGTTCTAAAATATCTGACTTGTAGGTCTTAAGCATATGAATCTATACCTATGTTAGGTGTTTATAGAAAGGAGCATAACCAGTTGACTTCTTATTTGCTAATATTCTAGTTTCCTCTACTACTTTAAGGTGACACACTCGGTGGCCACGTTGATGACATGGAGAAGGATTGGAATAAGCCTATTGTTAGCATGAGGTATGTGCTGAAATTTTACCTATCTTCCTTCTTGAATTAAGTTAAAACTTTGTTCTTGTAGAAAAAATTACTAACGCCTAACAAATGTTCTTTTACTCCTCTAGTTTGGGTTGTAAAGGCATTTTCCTTATCGGGGGAAGGTCTAGGGAGATTCCACCTCTTGCAATGTTTGTTCGAAGTGGTGATGTTATTCTCATGGCAGGACAAGCAAGGGAATGCTTCCACGGTTAGTTGACTACTTATGATTTAGTTCTCTGTTTGTGGTATGCTGGCAATAGGGGATGATTATGGCAGGAATTTTGGGCATCTACATGCAGTTTACAGAAATTTGGAGATCCTAAAACTTTTGGAATCATTCTTGGTCTACTAGTAGAGGTATTGTACTTTAGTCAGCAGATTTTACTTGGGATATAATGATCTTGTTCCCGTTTATTAATGATCTAGGATGGTCACACATGAGCTACTTGAAGAATTGGCTAATGCTGAAGGTTAGCAATCTTGGGTACTAGGTTGAAACAAGAAAAATTAAAAGTTAGGATTCTTTTTTTTTTTTTCATTCTATATAGCCATTCATCTTGTGAGGAGACTGGTGAGAAGTATAGGGAGAGGAAGAAAGACCCCCATATGGCGTTTCTCGATCTAGAAGAAGGTTATAACAAAGTCCCAGGGGAGGGGAGGTCCTGTGGATATGCCGGGAGGCTAGAGGTATACTTGTAGCATACATTAGGGCGATGGACATGTACGAAGGAGCCAAGACTTGAGTAAGAACTGTGGGGTGAGACTTGTACACTGTTTGGATGGTGTTTTTTCATGGTATGGTATGGTTACTAGGAGCTCTCTCTCTAACATCTCTATTTCTCTCTCTCTCTCTGTAACGTTCACTAAACCCACGACCACTGCCCCTTGACCGGCTGACGCTGGCGATGACGTCGGAGCGCCGGTAACAGGCAAGGATAACTCCCACTCCCCCCTTCTTTCTCCCAAGTTCTCTCTACCCTTTTCTCTCTCTCGTTTCCTGTCCCCCTCCGACGTTCGAACCACTCGTGCTTTCGTCGGCGGTTAAAGTCGCCGTCAGCTCAACTCCGGCGACACAGACAACGCGCAGCTCCGGTCACAAGCGATCCGGCGGGTCCATTTGACGGTACTTTTGGTTCCGACCAGATCTGGTTCCCACAACTTCGAATTCCGGAGGCACTCCGGCGAAGCTCCGACCAATTATTCCGGCGACCAGTTTCGGCATTAGTTTGCTGGGACCAAACATAGTACGCAGGAAAAGAGGATTTGGTCTACAAGCGTAACCCGGTGACTTCTAACCTTTGCTATTTCATTCTTCGTATAATTTCTAGTATTATCTCTTGTTTCTTGAATTGCGCTTAATTTGTTGGGATTGTCTGTTGTCGTATATTTTCGGTTTATTCCATTGCTCGACTTAGTTATAATTGGTGGGTTTGACTTTTTCTTTATTATTACATACTATATACTGTGTTTGTGCTTTCTATTTCCTGCTGTTGCTTGATTACCGTCGTTGTGTGTTTTTTCTAGGAGTTGTGGCTGTGGGCATTGATGGTAGGGTAGGGTCATGTCCGAGGAGGTTGGGGCGGGGGGCTGTGTTGGGGGTGGGGGAGGAGGGAAGAGCGGGTGGGGGAGAGGGGGTTAGGCCCAACGTTAGGGGAGGTAGAGGTAGACGGGTTGCTAGAGTTGATAGACTGCGGGTTGGGTCTTTGAATATAGGTACTCTGCAGGGTAAGTCTATAGAGCTAGTGAAGATTCTTAGAAAGAGGAGGATCAATATTGCGTGTGTGCAGGAGACTAAGTGGGTAGGGTCTAAGGCTAGGGATGTGGATGGTTACAAGCTGTGGTACTCTGGTAGCGAGAGACGGAGGAATGGAGTTGGCATCTTAGTAGATGAAGAGCTTAGAGGGCAGGTAGTGGAGGTTAAGAGGATCAACGATAGGCTGATGACTGTTAAGTTGATCATTGGGAGGTTTACTTTGATCGTGTGTAGTGTTTATGCACCACAAGTAGGCTTGGATGGAGAGGAGAAGATGCTGTTTTGGGAGGCGTTGGATGAGGTGGTAAGAGGAGTGCCTAGTTCTGAGAAGATTGTTGTAGCAGGGGATTTCAATGGGCATATTGGGGCGTTACCGGGAGGCTTTGGCGATGTGTATGGAGGTTTTGGTTTTGGGGAGAGAAATGAGGAGGGAACTGCTCTGTTGGATTTTGCGAGGTCCTTTGGGTTGGTAGTGGTGAATTCGAGCTTCCTGAAGAAGGACGAGCACCTGATCACCTTTCGAAGCGCGATAGCCAAGACGTAAATTGACTTTTTGTTTCTTAGGAAAGGGGATAGGGTGTTGTGTAAGGACTGTAAAGTCATCCCGAGTGAGAATCTTTCAGCCCAGCATAGGCTCTTGGTGATGGACTTAGGTATTAAGAAAGATAAGAAGAGAATGGGTGAGGAGGATAGACCTAGAATTAAGTAGGGCGGCCTTACGCTGGCGAATGTGAGAGAGGAGATAGGGGAGAAGGTGGCGGGAATGGGGGTGTGGGAGTGCAGGGGGGACGTGGATGGTATGTGGGATAGGGCCGTTAGGTGCATCAAGGAGACTGCTAGTGAGGTATTGGGTATTTCCAGGTGCTGTGCCGACCATTGTCGGGGGGATTGGTGGTGGAATGAGGAAGTTAGGAAGAAAGTGGAGACTAAGAAGAGGGTGTATGCTAAGTTGGGTGAGAGTAGGGATGAAGATGAGAAGCGGGCTAATAGGGAGGAGTACAAAATAGCTAGGAAGGAGGCTAAGATAGCAGTCACGGCGGCTAAGACGGCAGCGTTCGAGAGTTTGTATGTGGGGTTAGAGGAGAAAGGAGGGAAAAAAAGGTTGTTTAGGCTTGCTAAGGCTAGGGAGAGGAAGGGTCGTGATCTCGACCAGGTGAAATGCATTAAAGGGGAGGATGGTAGAGTATTGGTAGAGCATGGTCACATTAAGAAGAGATGGCAGTCGTACTTCGATAGGTTATTGAATGAAGAAGGGGATAGAGTTATTGTTTTAGAGGATCTGGAGCACGTAGAGGAGTGTCGTGATTTTAGTTATTGTAGACGTTTTAAGGTAGAAGAGGTTAGAGAGGCTAGGCTGCGTAGGGGTAGGGCGACGGGGCTTGATGAGATCCCTATGGATTTTTGGAAGTTCTTTGGGGAGGCTGGTTTAAGGTAGTTGACTGAATTATTTAACGGCATTTTCAAGTCGGCGAAAATGCCCAAGGCTTGGATATGGAGTACTATGATCCCTCTTTATAAGAATAAGGGTGAAATTCAGAGTTGCAATAGCTATAAAGGTATTAAGTTATTGAGCCACACTATGAAGATTTGGGAGAGAGTGGTCGAGTTGAGGTTGAGGAGGATAGTGGCTATCTCGGAAAATTAGTTTGAATTTATGCCCGGGCGCTCGATGACGGAGGCAATTTACCTGGTGCGGAGACTGGTGGAACAGTATAGGGAAAGGAAAAGAGATCTGCACATGGTGTTTATCGACTTGGAGAAGGCGTACGACAAAGTCCCTAGGGAGGTGCTTTGGAGATGCTTGGAGGTGAGTGGGGTACCGGTGGCGTATATTAGAGTAATCAAGGACAAGTATAATGGAGCTAAGACTCAGGTGAGGACGGCGAGAGGAGACTCCGAGTATTTCCCTGTCTTGACGGGGTTGCATCAGGGTTCCACTCTTAGCCCGTTTTTGTTTTCTTTGGTGATGGATGTGTTGACGCAGCGTATTCAAGGAGAGGTGCCTTGGTGTATGTTTTGCGGATGATGGAGTTTTGATTGATGAGACGCGAGGGTGTGTGAATGATAAATTTGAGGTGTGGAGATGGACCCCTGAGTCTAAAGGGTTCAGGTTGAGCAGGAGCAAGACAGAATATTTGGAATGCAAGTTTAATGACGTGAGGCAGGAAGACGAGGTGGTAGTAAGGTTGGATTCCCAGAGGGTGTGTAAGAGGGATAGTTTCAAGTATCTGGGGTCCATGCTTCAGGGGAATGGTGAGATTGACGAGGATGTCTCCCATCGTATTGGAGCGAGATGGATGAAGTGGAAGCTCGCTTCGGGGGTGTTGTGTGATTGGGAGGTGCCGTCCAAGCTTAAAGGCAAATTCTACAAGGTGGCAGTCCAGTCGGCCATGTTGTATGGAGCAGAATGTTGGCCAGTCAAGAACTCTCACATTCAAAAATTGAAGGTGGCGGAAATGCGGATGTTGCGTTGGATGTGTGGGCTTAATAGGGGTGATAGAGTTCGAAATGAGACTATTCGGGAAAAGGTTGGAGTGACTTCGGTGGAGGACAAGATGCGGGAAGTCCGATTGAGATGGTTTGGGCATGTGATGAGGAGGGGCACGGATGCCCCAGTTCGTAGGTGTGAGAAGCTTGGTTTGGATGGTTTCAGGCGGGGTAGTGGTAGGCCGAAGAAATACTGGAGAGAGGTGATCAGGTGGGACATGGAGCAGTTACAGCTCACTGAGGACATGACCTTAGATAGAAAGATCTGGAGGGCGCGGATTAGGATAGAAGGCTAGTGCCAGTTTGAGTCGTTGGGGTAGGACATTACTTGGTAGATGTATTATTCTTGCTAGGACACTTTGTTGTATGCTTTATTATGAATGTGTTTACTATTCTTTGTTTATTATCCCTTGTGGGTGGCATATTTTTGTCTTGACATCTTGTTCCATGCTTTATTAAGTATTTGTCTATTATTCCTTGTATTGAGCCGGGGGTCTATCGAAAATAGCCTTTCTACTTCTCTTGAAGTAGTGGTATGGACTGCGTACATCTTACCCCCCCCAGACCCCACTATGTGGGAATACACTGGGTTTTTTGTTGTTGTTGTTGGTATGGTTACTAGGACAATCCTGTTTTTTTTGATTGTTTCTTAAAATGTATGGTATGGTATGGTTTAATTTCATGGTTTGATAATCATGAAAACCCTCGTTTTATGTAACCACCGATTTGGAGGTATCTCATAGTTTTTTTATTTTTTCCAATTATGCCCTTACTATTATTTAATATTATTTTATCCTTTACCCTATATTATTTAGCTCCACCTCCTACCTCGACCCCCTCCCAGCCCTACCTCCACCCCTAAAAAAATACTTTTAAAATAAAATTTTTTCTAGAAAATTTTAAAATTTATTCTTATCCTACCTCTACCCTGACCCCATTACCCCCAATCCATTTTTTAAACATTTACTTTTAAAAAAAATTCAAAACTTTTTCTTACCCCAACCTCGGCCCCCTCCCCCCCTACCAGCACCAATTTTCTTATTTTTTTAAAAATCTTTAAAAAAATTTTATTACTCCACCCTTACTCCTTATCAGTCCCCCCTTCCCCACAATTTTTTTAATGTATTTTTAAAAAGAAATTTTTTTCTTACTCATTCCGTACCCCGACCTCTCCCCCTTCCCCCACTCTACTACCCCCACCATCAAAATATTTTTTTAAAAAATGATAATTTTTCTTACCCCACCGCCTTATTCTATTCGTTCTCATTGTTTTGTGTTAAATATATACACAAATGCTTTCAGAAAATATTTTTCTATTTGTGTAACGAACACAAGAAAATACGTAAGAAATAATTTATTTTCCTTTTTTTTTTTGGGATTTCATATCAAACACACCCGTAGCATACACAAAATATGCATTCCAATTTTGTACTTGTCATCGATGGTCACGTCTCAGAACACCAATAGGAAATGAAATTTGTTATTATAAAAAATGAATTCGATTACATTTAGATTGATCTACTTTTTTATTGATTTTGTTAGAGTTTACATGAACTTTAACAACTTTATATATTTAAATGGCAGAATTTGTGACAAATTAAGCAAGAAGAAAAATATTTTATTAATAATTATTGATAAATTAACATTTATAATAATTAAAGGCATTTTAGTGAACTTACCAGTTGCTATACAATACTATACCGTCAAATCAAACAATAAAACTGTTATTGAACAACAGTGAACGATACAATCCATCCAAACATTGTGTTGTACTGCACAATACCATATCATATAATACCGTACATTATGAAATCATAGCAAACCACCATCCAAACAAGCACTTAGATTATTTCCCTCAAGATAATTTCACCACAAATAAACTCTTAGCCCTATTTATTTGCCTTCGTGATGGTTGGACGCGTCATATTCAAGATGAGGTGCCTTGGTGTATATGTTATTTGTAGATGGCATAATACTAATTGATGAGATTTGTAGTGGAGTTAATGCTAGGTTGGGGGTTTAGAGACAAACCCTAAATTCTAAAGGGTTCAGGTTGAGTAGAATCAAGAAAGAATACTTGGAGTGCAAGTTTAGTGATGCCCCAAGTGAGGTTGGTGTGGAAGTGAGACTTATACACAAGTCATACCCAAGAGAGTAAGTTTCAAGTATCTTGAGTCTTTATTTCAAGTAAATATGGAGATCAATGATGATGTCACACATTGTATTATTATAGGGTGGATGAAATGGAGGTTCGTATTTGGAGTCTTGTGTGGTAAAAATGTCCCGCCAAGATTGGAAGGTAAGTCCTACAGGGTGTTGGTTGGATTGACTTTATTGTATTGGGGCCAGTCAAGCACTCTCATGTTCAGAAGATGCAAGTTATGGATGCTAAGATGGATGTATTGATATACTAGGAGAGTCAAGAATAGAAATAAAGATATCCATGACAAGGTGGTAATGACCTCTGAGGTGGACAAGATGAAGGATAGTAAGACTAAGATGGTTTGGGCATGTGCAGTGGAGATGCCCGGACTCCTCGATAAGGCGTAGGAGGTTGGATATTATGGGTGTGTAAAGGAAGAGGTAGATCGGAAAAGTATTGGGGAGATGTGGTTATACAAGGCATGACATAGTTTCAGCTTATCGAGGACATGATCTTAGTAGGAGCCTAGGAGGGTATGGAGACCCCAGTTTAGGTTAGTGAGGAGGAATGTAGTTTGAGTTCTCTTTCCGCTCGGCTTTTGCCTCTTATATCTTAGATGGGGACTAGGGAGGAATATGGTTTGCATAACATTGATCATCAAGGATAAGAGAGAATCTCTCAGACTCACAAATATCCACTTTTATTTCAAGGAATTTCCTCCTCGGGTCAACGTTTTCTTGAAACATTTGTATTTTCTTCTGACTTCTTTGTACCTGCAAAACAAGCAAACAAGATTAGTAATAAAAAAGTTCCTCACTTTCACTCATATTTGCACTCTTTTGTGTTTGGCTAGCACCACACAATTGTACTCACACACTCTAGCCTTTTACCACTCAAGGATCCGACCAAAGTGGCTATTCAATTCGATCAATCACTTGCCAAGAGTCACAAACTAACCTTAGGAGTAGAATAAATATTTCTTAGTTGAAGAATGGACGACTCAATAAAATCTAACAGGTTTGAATATAGAAAGTTAACAATGAAAATAAAACGAGTAAAGCACAAAAATAAATTAGCACGAAAGAAAAAAAAAGCAGACTCGAAGAATTTGATAATATTTAATGGGGAAATGTACTAATTAAAATCAAATTATGAAACCAAAGAAAGATAAAATTAATGAAAAAGAAACTAATTTATCGAGATTTGGACGAAGGAAATAATTTGGGAAGACATTGGGTTGAATTTCAGGGAGAAAATGGCTCCAAAAGTGGAGAAAAGCTTGGGAAAAAGCCTTTAAAATGAATCTGACTAGCCAAAAAGAGCTAGAGCCATTCGCTGGAGGGCTTGGAGATGGCTGGAAGGGCGGAAGCCAAGACTGGAGTTGAGCCGGCTGTCAAATGTGGAAGCCGTTTGTTGTTCGACTCCTAAATGCGGAAGCCGAGCTAGCATCAACATCAAGGGGCGGAAGCCGCTTGACAATGCGGCTCAAAGGATCTGGAGCTGATCTGACAACACATAAAATGACGTGTTGCTGATGCATGCGGGACCCAGGCTAGGTATCTGCTACTGATTGGTCCACGAAAATACTGCAGAACTTTCTTTTTGTTTTTCCAAATTTTTCGATTTCTTTTTTTATTCCTTTGGGACCACATAGAACTTTTGGACAACTTTCAGTTAGGGTTTGATTTGAATCCAATGTATCATTTTTACTCCCTCAAGAAACATGAATGATACCAAGAATACTTTGAAATTTCAACGCCCGTTACATCAACTTGAAATTGACTCAAATTTTTGGATTAGCTTCCCCTTGACCTATAGAACACACTCCTCTAAATTTTAAGCTCCAATTCAACCTCAATCGAAAGACCCACTTTCAAAATCTTTGAAGTTTCACACCTCAAAACCCTTCCATGACAAGTTCTTCCCTACAACTCCAAATGACTTGAAATTTCAGAATTAGACTAAAGAACAAGAATCTAATGTCAAAAGCTAGAAAATTAAAAAAAAAAAAAATTGGATTTTATTTTTAGGACGAATTTTTTAAGCGAAAAAACTCGACTTGTATCAACTTTGCCCATTTTTACGATCCCTTTTCTATATGCTTTGTATTGCTTTCCTTATCATTTGACACGTTCTCTTCACTATCATACTTTCTTTTTTCATCACTACTCTGATTTGCTGCACTAGAGCCGAGGTCTTTTAGAAACAACCTCTACCTCCACGAGGTAGGGGTACGGTCTATGTACACTCTACCCTCTCCAACCCCCACTCGTGGGGTTACACCGGGTATGTCATTATTTTCGAGTTCATATACAAAATAAAAGGCTCACATATTTAGTGATTTTATGCTATTCCGAGACTAGGCTTAGAGCATATTTTGATGATAAAGGGGTATTTGGGTGGTTATTGGTTTGATTTCCCACTGGTAGAAGTTGGAGGAAGTTGTTGGAATTTTTTTTTTTTTGAGTAAATTTCACTAAACACCCTTAACCTTTTGGGTTTGGGAAAAAAAAACACCAACACCTTTTGGGACGATAAACTCCCTTGATCTTAAATTCTATGTTGCTCGGACTCTGCGGTTTTTCCGCCGAACCCGTCTCGACACGAGACTGGCGTGGGTGCGGATGCTTCCACCGTCTTTGATTCGGTCAAACAATTTCGGACTCGTTGACCAAATTTAAGAAGAAATTTGAGGGGAAACATTGGATAGGCCGACGACTTACCTGAAAAAATTCCAACCAACAACTACACCGGCGAACTGTTAAGTTACAGACTTGTCGACGTGCTGATGATCGACGACGACGACTGGGTAGGAAGAAAAAGTAACTGTTTCTTAGCGACGGTGACGGCGTTGGCGTATGTATTTTTTGCCCTTGGTCATTATGTCGATTCACTAACCAGTTTTATTTAATTGTGTTATATCTAATTTTTTTTTTAAAATAAAAACAACCAATATACAACAGTTTTGCTTTTAATAAAAATATTTAATACACGTGGTCATAAATGACCCTTAATTAGTAGGATTCTAACATGAATTTTTACAACTTATATAAGAAAAGTAATTTATAATAATTACATGTAAATTAAAGTTTCACTATTAAAAAATTAATATTTCAACTATCTATTTTTCTATTTACTTTTCTTTGATTTTCTGTATCCGATTTTGTTTTATTGAATATTTTTATGTAGTGTTGAAATTCTAAATATGTCTTACCCCATTACGTTACTTGTATTATCGCTAATTTGTGTATATTGTATGACATTTCATGTCATTTTTACATATTTAAAAAGTTTATATTCTTTAAAACATTTCACTTGTAAACATAATAACAAAAAAATTACAGTTTGAATCTTAAATGTTGTTTACAGGTGATCATATATTTTAAAATTTTAAAAACCAGTAAATTGTTAAATCAAATGGAGTTTTTGTTTTTTTTGACAAAGGAGCATTAGGTAATATTTACTTGCCTAAAAACTTCCTAAAATAAATATTTACTTGCATAAAAATGTTAGAGAAGTTAGATGAGTTTATTAATTTAAGTGCACTTGGCTGCCTCTTCTATTATTATTGGGTATCTTTTGATAATTTTTCATATTTTAGAAAATATGTACAGTATACTATATCGTAATAATGACCTTTTAAAAATACATTAATTTTGCCAATTCATCTTGACTGTTAGATTGAGATTAAGGGGGTTTACTTGCCCATCATTAAGTGAAGGGGGTTTTGTTTTTCCAAATCCAAAAGGTTACGGGGTTAGTGGGATTTACTCTAAATTCTTGGAAACTCCGGTGTATGAAAGAGTTGATTATGATTTGAAAAATTCCCTTGTCGTAGGAGGAGAAACATAAGACGAGGGATACATCACCAAAAGTCAGTACTATTGGCCGCTTGTCTTCCATTGTCGACCATCTCCACAAACCGAACAAACATCTCTACTCCCTCACCGACCTAATATATTTGCGGAGCATAACTTATTATACATGGAGCATGTAGTAACACTAAGGGGTCGTTTGGTTTGAATACAAGTTATGCCGGGATAAGTTATGTTGGGATTAGTTATTCTAGAATTAGTTATTGTGGTATTATCTCTTATTGACTGTTTGGTTTGTTGTACTAGAAATAATATACATTGCATCCTTCCTAGGATGCGATCATACCAGCACTAACGCACCGGATCCCATCAGAACTCCGAAGTTAAGCGTGCTTGGGCGAGAGTAGTACTAGGATGGGTGACCCCCTGGGAAGTCCTCGTGTTGCATCCCTTCCTTTGAGGGATGGCCTTGGCTCAGCGGTAAGCTTGCTTACCATGGTGTGCCAGGGTCGGGGGTTCGAAACGCCCCTCCAGCGAAGCTGGGGTGAGGGCGCGTAGGTCAGGCCCGGAGTGGTCCCCCCTCCCCGACACCTACGGAGTAGTTATGAACCGGGTCGTCCCTCCCTTTGCATCCTTCCTAAGAATAAGTTGTTTGTTTACAAAAATACCCTCTACATTATTTAGCTTTTTGTATGTATTCTTTTTAGCTTTAGTTATTCATTCTTAAAAACAAAACCTCTACCTTATTTAGCTTTAATTATTTTATGTGTGCATTCTCACCATATCATATTAGCATGTAAAATTGCTCCAGTTTGTTTAAATCATCAAATCTATGGTTAACAAAATTAGATAATTGACCATACTTTTTGAAAAATAAGGTACATATGCAAAGTCACTACATGAGTTCATTGAGATTACGTTGGAGACTTGCACAATGCAACTAGAAGAATGAGAAGAATGAAATAGTTGATTAATTGCAAAAATAATACAAAGAGCTTGGAGGTTAATTTTGTCATTTTATGGTTTTATCCCAAGATAAATTATGTTAGGATTATTATACCACCAAAAGGATGGGATAACTTATCTTGGTACTATTTGTTATTCTTGGAATAAGTTATCCCAAACTTGGCAACCCATAAGACGCCAAAATTTTTATCCTTGGACTATTATTTTATCCCGAGACTATTTGTTTTAATACCTTGCACCAAACTACCCTTAAGTGGTTTGCGGACTAAATTCTCCTAATCTCTGGACTAATTTAGGGACAAAATAATACCAAGTTAGATAGGATAAGGTTGGATATCCTTGAACTAAGATCAAGTTTGGGATAAAATTTATGTTTTGTTTGATTGAAGGTATAAATTTATCCCGCTTCAACCAAATAAAATATAAGTTTTATCCCAAACTGAATCCTTAGATATCCCACCTTATCCTATGAATCAAACTACCCCTAGGTATACATTAAATATACATGGAGCATACACGGGATATAAACTGAGTGTATATTCTTCATTACCAGTGAAAGAAATCGTCAGCACCATCATCCATTATCTCCACTACCACCATAACAAAAACAACAACAAACCTAGTATATTCCCACATAGTGGGGTCTGGAAAGGGTAAAATATACGCAGTCCATACCACTACCTCCGAAGAAGTAGAGAGACTATTTTCGATAGGCCCCCGACTCAGGACAAAAGGAAAGTAAACAAGGTCATAATAAAACATGAAAACAAGATGAAATAATAGAGATACGACACCCACAAAGTAATATTATACACTAGCAAACCAAAGGCACACACCTCCCCCCAACCCTCCTAATTAGAAGCTCCAACTCCAAAGCCCTCCTAACTACTGACTATGACTCACCCACACGCACTAGCCCTCTATTCTAATTTGAATCCTCCAACCTTTCTATCTAGGGTCATATCCTCAGTAAGCTGTAACTGCTTCATGTCACATCTAATCACCTTTCTCTAGTATTTCTTCGACCTATCCCTATCTCGTCTGAAATCATCTAAGGCCAACCTCTCACACCTACGAATTAGGTCATCAGTGCCCCTTTTCATCACTTGCCCAAACCATCTCAACCTCACTTCCCGCATCTTGTCCTCCACCGACGCTGCTCCCACCTTCTCCTGAATAGTTTTATTCCTAACCCTGTTACCCATTTTCGCCATCTTCAACTTTTCAACTTTTGAATGTGAGAGTTCTTGACTGTCCAACACTCCGCTCTATACAGCATGGCCGAACGGACTGCAACTCTATAGAATTTGCCTTTAAGCTTGAGAGACACCTTCTTATCAGTGCTTTGAAATTGGCCAACTCCCCTGGCTTGTTTTCCTGCGTCGCGACATGAACAGGTGGGGCATCATCCTCAGCCGTTTTCAGCTCTTAGTTTTCTTTACTCGACTTGGGCTAAATAATCCCTTTTCAGTCCGCTTTCATCCAAAGGGCTTCCTACATATCAAACATATAAGGAGCTCAAAATTCCCCATAACGATGTAAATAGCACAAATATGCACAAGATATGAGGTGATAATTACTGTACTATAGTTATTAAATTCAAGCCAAATATCAATGCGTAAACAACTTTGGTCCATGTGCTATTTTTTTAGTTACATAAACTGGGGCTAAACGACTTTGGTCCATTTGCTCTTTTTGGTAATTGCTTAAATCTGGGGTCTAAGTGAAATGACGAAATATGTATTGATAAATAGGCCGTTACTTGCTTGGGGTTGTGTTTGGTGGATGTTTGGAATTTAAATGTGTTTATTAGAAATTTGGTAGATTGCTGTATGTGCTTTGGTTATGTTCTTGTTTCCTTAAGTTTACAGTGACACTGTAATTTTCAGATTGTCGACAAACAGCCGTCAAACAAGGCAAGAATTTCTAGAGAGGACTCTGAGAGACTACGTTAGAAGTACAAAACATTTTTCCGAAATGTAACACTTTCTGATGACCATGCTGGCAAAAAATCAATATTTTTCCAGAACATTGAACTTTCTACCTGCTTGTCGAAAAGGTAAAATAATATTTCAAAAATTTTAATTTTTTTATGGCTCGACATTGGAAAGGAAAAAAAAAAGAGCAAATATCAATATGCTGACGGCATGGTCATCAAAAAGTGTTCTATCATAAGGTCTTTCATACACCGTGGTAGTGAGAAGTACCGTTTTAAAATATCAGTTACATCTTATTTCCTTGAAGATTCATTTCTACAACCTCCTTTCAATCTCTGTATTTTTGCTGAAGGCTTCCTCTGTTAAAACTCCTGAAAATCCTAGCAGTGTGCTTTTTGAGTTCATCAAGGGGGGTGAAATGTCTAAAGTTAATGTTATAGATTATTCTATTGGATGTTGCAAGTAGGCAATATGATTTTTATGAGTACTATAATTGCTTACTTGATGTTCTCAATGCTCAGTGTTGCTAAAAATTGTCATCTCGTCGTTTAAAACGAGAGGGTGATTTTCAATTTTCCAAGTGAGAATTGCTTCATGGGTGTCGGGTGAAGCCACGAGTGGACTCCAAAAAATGACGTGCAAAGTGATTCAATGGAGAACTAGTTGGTTCTTTGAATCTTTTGGCTTTTGAAAACATTGTCAGGGTTGTATGTTTTTCATTTTCTATGTTTTTCATTTTCTCATTTGACCATTATAAGAAGCCATATTGTTTAAGTTCGTCTGGAGTTGTGCTGGAAATGAGGAAAAAAAATTCCCAAGGCCCTTTATACATTTTTGAAATGCACTAAGTTAACTTTGTGCTTGCAGGGGTACCTAGGATCTTCACTGATAGAGAACATGCTGAGATATCCTCCCTTGAATTGAAGTTTTCTGATGAAGAGCATTCTGCTTTCTTGGAGTACATTAGGACTTCTAGAATCAATATCAATATCAGACAAGTATTCTAGATTCTGTTTTCTCCTTTGTGGAGATGTAATACGAAGTAAACATCATTTTGCATAAATTGGGTAAACATGAGAAAATTGGAAAAAACAGTTCTCCTCCGTACCAGTAACATCCAAATTTTTATTTTTATTATTTTATTTATTTTATTTATTATATTTATATTATTTATTTATATATATATTCTACTATATAGAAGAGCCAATCAAGGGACGACCAAGGGCAAAATAGTCATTTTGCCCTTTGGTCAAAAAGTTCCAGAACTCTCCATCATCTCCATAGCCGATCCTCATTCAAACTTAAAAAAGTTCCAGAACTCTCTATCATCTCAATAACCGATCCTCATTCAACCTTCACTCTTCAGATATATTTCTTTTCTCTAGAAGATATTCATCAACAGCTACATCGTGGAGACTTGGTCAGGTTTTCTCAGCTTCAGCTACACCATGGAGACTTGATCATGGAGAATCGAACAGCTATTACGAGCTTCAGCTATGCCATTGAAAAATTTAATGGTACTTCCCTCGTCTTCTCCTATTTGTTTCTCTGCCCTTGCGTCCAAATTAGGAAAAAAGTTGCAATATCTCTTCTGGCGTAGAAATTCCATGCTTTTCCTTTATCTTGTACAGTTTTGATTTATTTTTTTCCTGCGGATCTGAATCTCTGAACCTTTTATTTTATTTTGGTTCTTTCGTATTTTTGTTCTCTCCACCTTAAATTTTTATATGGTTATTTCATATTTCTGGACTTCGATCGTGCACTTCAAACATACTTCATGAAAGAATTTTTTTTCCATCTTCATGTTCAAAAATCATGTAAAGATCTGTTTTTTTATTTATTTTCAACGAAAAAGGTAAACTTAATTACATGTAAAGAAAAAAAAATCTGGGTTTGTTAAATTTATGCTTCACTGTTTCTCTTTGGCAAATTGTTACCCTCTGTTTTCAAATTATTGTAACTTGTATTGTGAAATTAAGCGGAAATTTATTTTGGACTGCTATATATATGTCTGTCGCAATAGCGCCTACTCATTAGTTTGCCCTCTTTTTACCCTTCGAACCATACATCAATTCTGTATGTTCGTCAATTTCATTCTTCCACTGTTGTAGATTTTCGATCTTTGATTGGTGATGTTATACAACAACAACAACAAACCCAGTGTATTCCCACCTACTGGGGTCTGGGGGTAAGATGTACGCAGTCCATACCTCTACCTCTAACGAAGTAGAAAGGCTGTTTCCGATAGACCCCCGGCTCAAGACACGAGATACCACACAAATACATAGTGATGAAGCTCAATAAAGTTTATTTGTTCCCTTGACTCTTCCCCTCTCTATTTTTCCCTTCTTTTTCAATATTATATCATGAAATATTACTATTATTATTTTTTGTAATGTCTACGTTCTCTTTTAAACCAACCGTTACTGAAATTTTTTCCCCGGTCTCATTCTACTGATTGAATTTTTGAATTTTTTCTGACTTTATGGATCTTGAACTACTTTCTGGTATTGAAACTACAGGTTTGTGCCTCTTCGAATTAATTTTACTGTCGTTTCTCTTTTTCACGATTATGTATGGAAAGGGAGTTTGGATTTATAGTCTTGAAAAGATCTCACTTTATGAGCTAACTTTTAGAGGTTGAGTTTGATATTGTCCAATGCTTTAGCATCACATTAAAATCGTCCATCCCAAACACTTTTATATACTATAGGGCCCCAATCTCAGTATTGTTTTTCGTTCTTTATTCCTTCCTAGGGGCAAATTAGTGACTTGAAGTATCTTACAATCGGGGTGAATAAGAAATATTTATGTGTATGTATAAGCTTTGACACAAAGAAGCGGTGAGACACAGAAAATTGAATTACTTGGCCATTGAAACAATGCATAAACACAAAGTAATACTGAAGGCTATGGTATTTGTTTCTGTGAGGTATTACATTGTGAACTATGGATAAACAAATTTTCTTTGAAGTTTTTAGTCCATTTCCCTTCCTACTTCCTTTTGTTCTTCAGAAAAGGCCATCGATATAGTATTCAGACACGTACGCCTAGCATGTGTGATCTTGTAATAGGGTTAATGTTTCAACGGCAATGACTTTGTATAGTTATTGTGGTTAGATTACTAACAATTTAAGTTGTTCGGACTCTCCAAAAATATTGCCGCACCTGTGTCGGATTCTTCAAAAATACACTATTTTTGAAGGATCCGACACATATCCGTAGATATCTTTGAAGAGTCCGAGCAGTTTAGCTAACAATTAGATGGTTCATTATGATTGGCAACAAGACTCATTTCCTTCTTGTTATGCTCTTACTGAATATGACATACTTGCACTAAAATGCTTCAACTATACGCTAAAAGAAGTCTGTTTTGAACATTATTCACAAACTTCTGTCTTTGAAGCCCAAGAAACGTTTTGAGTTCATCTAATTGTCTTCTTACTTTCGGATTTTATGATTGATGTGGTAAATTATATTTTTGATCCCCCCTCCAAACCAAGTATGTAAGTTTTTGCATGCATTCCTCAAGTATCTAAGTTACATTGCTATGAGGGCTGAAAAGATACTTTTATATGTATACTTTTTTAAATCAAAGTTTTTTTTGAGCAACATGAATCTTCCATGAGCAAGTTTAGAGCCTCCATTTTGACGGTTCCTTTTATTATTTCTATATATAACTTTTCTCTATTGTAATTTGCTTGAAAAAAAGTAATAATATGTAGTCAACGAATAGTCTTACTCCTCAGTCTTTAGCACAGAGTCTACAATGAGTGTTAGATTAGTAGCCATAATTCTATATCAAAGATTTCAAAAGAAGTTAAATTACATCGGCTAGCTACAAAGTAAATCATCTATAAGTTGTGTAATAACCAATGACTAATTCTGCTTGAAAAGGGGAAAAAGAAACTATCACTATCAACCAAGGTTTTACTTAGCTAGCAAGAGAAAAAGTTCAACTCCTATTTCTATCGACCTGCTGGCATGTATGAGTAGTTAAAATTTTTAAATTTGGGTTAATTCAGTAACTTTAAACGGAGTAAAGTTTGCTTCTTTTAAGAGTTCTTACAGAATATAAATGCTTATTTATAGTATGTTGTGACAGCTATTGTGGAGAATATGAAGAAGTTCAACATGGTATGATTGTTGAGTCTAAAGATGATACTAATCAAATTTGTTGCTCTACGTAGAACTACTTTATATGTAGTACCATAGGACTATGACTAAATGAGAGCACGCTGCTAGCTATAGGTGTTATTTTCTCTGAATTTCTAAGAATTTCTACTTAGTAGCTGAGTAAATGTAATCTACTATTTACTGTTGCTCTATTGTAATGTCATCTTTACTCTTAATTTTTCTTCTTTGCTATCCTTAACTTATTCTTACTTGATTTTGGTCAATTTGAATCCTATTTCTTTCAGATTCATTCTTGGTTTGGTCAAGATGTATTAAGTTAAAATGATTGTTGTGATTTGAAAAGTATTGAGGGTTGTGCTAGAACTATCTTAGGCATGATATCAAGAGAGGTCATTTTTCAAGAACAGGAACAAGTAATCATTTGTTTTTACTTTACTCTTTCTGATATTTTGTAGCAACTCTTTATTTGTCGGTGTGCATATTCTCTCATCTGAGCTTTAGAGTTCTTTCTAGAGTCTAATATGACTTTTTGGTTAGAAATTAAGCAATTTAAATCTGTACACTGAAAGTAATGGTAAACTTTTTTCTAACCATATCTTCTTCCTTTGATTTTCCTCAATTTGTTTTCTTTTCTAATTCAATGCCGACCGTCTTTTAATTTCTCAACAACCAGGTACATTCGTTGATGACTCTTATTTGTTTCTTATTTCACAATTCATGTTCTATTTGTTCAAGCTTTATTTTTTTTGTTCTCTCTTTTCGTTTCTCTAGCGTCATTGGACTTTTTTTTTTTATCTCGCGTTTTATGTCTCATTCATGAGTGCTTTATGTCGTGCAAAATGCACGTATCTTTTGTCAATGACAGTTATATTCGATAAACCTAACATTTTTTAAAAGAAGAACTATTTTTAGAAACTTTTGACGGTATGATAGATAAGTGATGATGGTGAATTGTCAAAACTTAAGTCATTTAACTCGGAGTTCGGAGATTTCACTATCCTTAATCCACATCTCTGTCAATGCTTACCAATGGGAAGCTGAAGGGAGCTCATGGATTGTCAATTTAGTTTCAAGTGAGTTATTCTGTAATGTAAATTTAGAGTGTTCACTATTAGATACACTTAGTGTTTTTTGGAAGCATTCTTAATAACCTAATAGTAGTATAAGTACTAATTTCGTGAAGTTGACTAAATTTCCTAGGTTTAACATTGCATGAATAGATAATTCATGTATTAAGATGATTTGGTATGATTTTCTTATTTTAATTCTCTCTTTTACTTTCTTATGGTTGTGTAGAGATTATGAATGGTATCTAAAACTTCAATGGCATGCTTGTGTTAAGAACCCACCATACAAAACTGGTAGATGTCATGTTACTTGTATATTTAGCATGATATGTAACTATGTAATGGCGAGTTTTGACAATATAGTGATTTTACAACCAACTTATTTAATGCTGTAAAATTTTACACATCCATGTGTTGGTGTGCGGAGGTCATGACAAATTTGGCAAAATATCGAAATGGCTTTGTTTGGAAGCGTTATGGCTCAATCAAATACACACATTGAAGGAGAACACATCTTCAAAATCTCCATTCAGAACTTAATTTATTCTCATACTAGCATGTAAGCAAATCTAATTTAAGGTGGAGAATTGAGGATGAGAAAGACTGCACTAAAATCGTGTAATATACAAACTTACTAACATAATCATTTTATTTGTTCTCTTTAAAGGACATTAACAGAGAGATGAGCTAAAAGACAATTTTCTTTTTAATGTTTTTAGCATATAATTCTTGGATCACCTATTTTATTGAAGCTCCTATAAAGTAAAACTCGTTCTCCTTGTTTGTAAAGTTAGCATAAGTTGAGAACAAAGCAAAAAAATTAAAGATCCAAATAAATGTGGCGGTTGTTTCTACTTTGGACATACTATTGGTTCAATTTTTAGTGCATTTGCTCCATAGGCTATGAGAGAGACTCTGTGATTCATTCTAAGAGACACTTTCTCTTATTGTACTTAATTTTTTCATACATGAGTTTTTTATATCTACTTAGGTGAAAAAGCTATTGAACCATCTTGAATATTTGCTTGCGAGTGATACTTTATCATGGAAGAGCAGGTACACAATCACACAAGTTAAATCTCAGTTATGTCATCTCCATCTTCAGAGAAATAGGAATTATTTGAAAAAACTTTATGATGTTGATCTTGAATAATATGTTTCTCTATTCTTCTTGATGGGGAGCTAAATAGGAAACTATGATGGTTTTCTTGATAAATTGAGTGTATGATCAATCTAATTTATTTTTCTTTGCTTAACATCTAATATTTTCAAAGTTATTCTCTTTAGTATTCATGAATCCTATAATGAATTAATCAAACACTATAAGTTATGATGAAGCAATGAAACATCACTTTAAGAGGGTGTTTGGATCGACCTCTGCTACTATTCTAATAAAAAGAGAGTGTTTGAATTGACTTTTTAAAAACAACTTGCAAGCTAATAGCTAAAATTCATAAGCTGGAAACCCAAACGCCACATAATGATTTTTTTTTAATTAAAAAACTTAAAACTCAAAAGCACTTAAAATAAGGCAATTCAAAGTTGCAAACATCGTGTAAGCTTTTCTTAAATCTCAATAAAAGCAACAAATTTACAAATTTTCTATTCCCTCTGTCTCATTTCATCTAACTCCTTCCTCTTTAGTTTGTTCAAAAAAAATTATCTTTCTATATTTAAAAATAATTGAATTTTAGACTTCTTATTTTACCATGACTTGAGTTTATAATTAATATTTATTTTTTCAAGTGTTAATCATATTTTTGAATAATTTAAACACATATATCCTCCTACGAGAGTTGTATATCTCCCAGAATCAGTGGCACTTGCAAAGCAGGTTAATTTGCAATTTAAATTTATTTTTAGATTTACTTTTCAATTTGGTCACTTTTAAGTTTGTCTTTCTTGATGCTCTTTTCCTTCTAAAATTGTAGAATTGTTGAGGTGGAAGAAAGGAATGACCAAGGACACCAAAAAGATATCTCACTTGCTGTTCCTCCCATGTTCAGTCCCATTTTGTGAGAATAAATTGGATATACTGTTATTGTTGTAGCAGTTATTGACTTGAAGTATTTATGCTCCTATGGCTTCTATTTTTGGTATAATACTAATTTTAAAAGAGCCTGCGATATTTTGATTTGTACTACAACGACAGTGAAAAAATATATATGGAAGATTAGACAGTTCATAACTATAATTTGATTTACTTAATGTCCTAGAGAAACCATAATAAAATTGAGTACCAACTATTCCTTTGATATTCCTTCAAAATAATACTGATTATATTGTTAGTATTACTGTTGTCCTCTATAGGATCCGATACGAATTTGTTTTAATCAATCGTTATTTGGAGAAATGTGTAGGTTTCGTGGTATCAGGAAAAATTGTTGTTACATTATAATGAGTTTCTTTTTTTTTTTTTAAATCTATATATGCTTCTTATCGATCATTGACTAGATATGTTTCTTTAAATATGATTTCTATCTTGTAAATAAGGTTCTGGTGCTCAAGAGTCTTGCATTATAATTTATAATTTATATAATGCATTTTATACTTAAGTTTAATAGCTATGTTTGACTTCTTTATTAACAGATAACAGAAACACCCAACTTTTGCTAGGTGGAGAAGGTGTACGAGGTTCTCTTCATGATTGATGTTATTGAAGGATTCACTTCAAGGTCTACAGAATGTTCTTAAAGATGAGTTGATAAGATGTCATGAACTCTTTAAGTCATTGTTTAATTGCCACTAACATGAGGAGACTTATATGGCTAAAACTCTCAAAGGTTATAGCATAGATATAGGTCCAGCAAGAAGACCGTGCACATAACGAAACAATAACATCTTGGGATGAACTCAAGGGGAGGATTAGTTTAGACAATCTTGAGTTTATTATCAGGAGAAAATATGATAAGTCTAGCAAGGATTGTTTTGTTGGTTGTTGCTTGAGATTTGTGAAACTTGGTTGTGCTTTCATTAAGATGCTAAGGATGTTGATGTAGTTCCTCTACTTTTTGCTCACTTAAGCACACTCCCAAAGATGTATTTCAACCTTGCAATTGAATCTGTTGTCACAAAATTAAGTGTGCTTTATTTTATTTTGCTTTATATACACTGTCATCCTTATGTCATCGTATAACATAAATATCAACCTTTTAAAAGTAATTGCACTCTCTCCCCCTTTTTTAATTACTTTACTCTCTCCCTATTAATATACATAACATAGCCGGCATTCTATGTATATGTGAGATTTTTGTAATATGTTTAGGAAATTGAGATTTTTTGTAATATTGAAAACATAAGTTGTGTATTTGTGTAATTTTTAGTATTTTTTTTGTCAAAAACAGCATTAAATGTTAGATCCATGCTAGCATGGGCCATACCCTATCTAGTATATTATAGAAGAGTGAGTTGGAGGACGACCAAGGACAAAATTGTCATTTCATAAAAAATTAAAAACATTAATTTATACGATATAACTTCAAAACAGATATAAGTGGTTCCTCCATAATTTCAAAACTTCACATGATACATATCATTACAAAGATTTACAATACATATAATCTATGGAAACATACTTAATTACTAATTACCTGTTAAAATATTTCTAAACAACTTATTTGAAATGTAATATTAACTACCTCATATTAAATTATTATAATATATATCAGGTTAACTTTCGTTAATTCTTTTGATTCTCTTTATTTGAGATAGTAAATTTTCTCATCAGGTAGACAAATCACCTTAAAAGAAATTTCTTGCTTACTATATTAAATTGGTCTCCTATTTTTAACGTATATTAGATAAGACATGAAGACAATCCTTTAACACTATGATTCACTAAAACGATCATCCATTAGGTCCTTATTTTCTTTTGTTAAACACCCATAAAACGAATTAAATGTATTTAAAATCATTTATGTAGGGATGAGTATCATTTATTGCTTCGTTTGATTTTATAAAAGATGTTAATAAATAGATATTTATAATTTTAATCCATTCTCTTGTATAATTTTTAAATAAACTGAAAAAAAAATATTAAAATTAGTGTTTAATTTAAGAGAATGTGTTTGACCTGATGTTAAAATAAGCATTAAAGTATATGATATTTTAATATTAATTCTGAAAAGTTAAATAAGTTGTAAGCTATTATTTGATTTTATAAAAATAAGAAATATTTTACTATATAGTGTGATTTCTACTTAAATCTCCCATTGTGTTTATTCAAAAATATTAATAATCATTTTTTTTTTGAAAAATTAATTAAATAGCTATAAATATATTTAAAATTATAATATTTGGCTCGTAAATAGGTCCTTCATTATCTAGTTATATATTTTTATTTTATAGAAAGGTGAAGCAAGGACAAACAAGGGCAAAAATGTAAATATACACATTATTGAGGGCAAAATAGTCCTTATGTCCGGCTGATATTTACCAATCCTCATCACAAAATCAAACCGACAATCCTTTTGTCGACTCTCATCTACGTTTTCCCTTTTCTTTAATCAATCGATCTGTCAACTTCTTCTTCTGTTTCAACATCGTCATCATCGTCTTTTCACTTAAGCTTTGAGATTGGGGTTTAAGAATTTAATTGGACTCTTATTTCAGATACATCTGGAGCAGAAGACAATTGAAAGTTCTGAAGGTCAGAGCTGAATATTGACATTGAGTAATTATGCTGTGTTTGAAAATTATGTTTTCTAATTTAATCTACACTAATTTTGTTGGGTTTCTCTGTCTGTTGTATGCAGTGGTTATGGCTTGTGAGAAATTGTTGAATTTAATTTGATAATTTAAAATTTGATAATTTTATCCTTGTTTTTCCTCTTTTGAAATAATATTTGCATCTTCAACCGCTAATTTGTGGCTGAATTATTTGTAAATGCATGTCAATGATTTTCAAGATTTTATCTGATTTTGTGTTTCCTTTAATTTTATTTTCTCCTCATTCTAATTTAGTATATTACGATGATTTTATTTTCACCTTTGTAATGTGAAATTTATAAATCAACCTTGTAGAATTTCAATTCATAACATTACTAATCATTCATAGTTTATTCTGTTGAAATATAATGGTGGTCATTTTGGATTTCACAGGCTTTTGTGGTCGTGTCGTAGAAATCTGAAAAATACTTTTGGCTCCTACTAGTAAGTTCTCGATCTTTTTTGGCTCTCTATGTTCAGTTATAACACCAAATAGTAGTGCCTTATTATTCCATAATATTCTAAATAATACACGTGTGCTTTAAGAACAAATAAAACATTAAGATTACAAAAAATCGAATTTAATAAAAGGATTTTATGAAAGACTTGACAATCAGATGTCAAAAAAAGATGGTCGCAATCCAAATTGAGCAGTCAAGCAGACATTTATGTTTTTCATCAAAAAATATTTAGATGCCATGTCGCTTACAGAAAAATGCCAGCTGAAAAAAGGCAACACTTTTAAAACGACGTCGAATAGAACATTCTGCGTCAAGGCTTCGTCTCTGAAAATTCTGCTGCTAACCATTCTTGTCAAACTTGTTCTTCGTTTGAACTTCGAAAGTTTATTGATTATGCAACCGCCTGCTATTTCATTGTATGGGGTGTATATCTCTTGGCTTTTCTCGATATGGGTTTATTCAGAAATACCAGATATACATATACCTCATCATGAAGATTAAAATTGAGAAGTTGAATTTAAAATTTGTCAAGGCAACATTGAATCCTTTAGAGCCAGCTTCAGGAAATCTCTTAACAGGAAATTCCTTAGATAAAGGTCTAATGCAGGCTTTAGCAAAAGCAAAGAAGGGGAGGATATTTTAGAGTTGGGGTAGATACTGCAGTATCCTCCTGCCTTTGTTTGCACATGTGATACAAATATGTTTGAATCCTTACTATGATATGTAGCAGCATAATGTACTTACTAGATCATATGTGCCTTCGATATATCCTTCTAAGGAATCAACCTTGACATTGATTAGAAAAACTCCTTCTAAAGCTGCTTTTGGACATAAAAGTGACAAAATTCTCAACAAAAACAAAAATTGAACTGATGAAAGATATCAAATTCTAGTTGTCAGTTCAGGTAAAAGATATTAGGGAGCTTTCACCTGGATGTCCAGTTTAAGGAAAATTTCACTTAGATAAAGAATGTTCGAATCGATAAAGGCTTCTTTTTAAGTAGCGGCTTTGTCTGATAGAAGCTCGTTTTCTCAAGCTCAAGTTTAGCTCGCTTCTTCTCATTTTGATTGAAGTAGGTGCTTGCAACTAGCCTAAAATTAAAAAATCTTTTCTGCATTGAGTCTTACTATTTTTGGTGCTGCTATTTCAAATTTAACAAATCGTGAAAAGCTTGGTAATTACCTTCCCAAATGTGTGGCAAGAGTAATTATTACTGATTATTATTTGTCATGTGTCTTCTTTCTATTTGTGTTACATACTGATACTATGTCATGATTTGTACATATTACAACCAATGAATTACTATTAAAATTGTGGATCTACACTTTGTAGTGCAATTAGTTAATCTTAGTCTATTAATCTCTTTCGGCTTCGATTTTTAAAATTTGTTTTAGATCGTCTATGTGTAGATGAGATTATACGTAGCCGAGAACCTATGGCTATATGCCAGAACCGGCTCTGCATTTGATTCTGTTTTTCATATCTCTGCATTTGATTCTATTTTTCATATCTACCTTTCCTTAGATATACTAAAATCATGTATATGAAGACTTACCTTTTAAGATGATTGCTTGGATGAACCTCAACATGAAGATAAAATATTTTGTCTCAACTATAAAATGTGTTCAGCTCTGCTTTATTTTATTTTGTGTCTCTTTCTTGTTAATTTTTTTAGCTTAGGAAATTCAGTTCTAGGGAAATTTTGCATAAAAAAAGTTCACACTGCCTTTTGAGTTCCAGGGAAATTTTGCATCAGAGAAGTTCGCACTCCCTTTTGGGACTGTTGACAGTAAGCATCTTTAAAGATAGGGTAACTTGAACTTGCATATGAAAATCATTTGAAAAGATATTCTTGATCTCGAAATTCACTATTTAAATTTTCTGTAGGTATTGTACTTGAAGCAAAAACATGTGTGGGATCATTTGCTCATGGGGAACAAGATGCAAAATCTTTTGCGTCTAAAAAAAATTCAAACCTACTTGTAAAGAACGACAACTTCATTAGGGGTATATTTTATTTGCAGCATGATAACTGCAATCATGTTGGGACTAAGTCAATTGTGCAGTAATTGTTTGGTTATAATATGAGACAAATTCCACAATCTACCCATCACACTTCTTTTATTGGTGACACATCTTTGGGTTCCAGTCCCTTAATGTTCTTTCAACTGTAAATGAAAAAAATTATATTTCCTTTGTAGTAGTGTAACTATTGATGAGAGGCATAAAGGTACTCTCACAAATAAGTGAGAATAGAGTGAACTTTGTTAAATAATTATTATGGTACTTTATTCCATTTCACTACTGTCCATTTACAATGTATGTGGAGTGCAAAATTCTATTGTTGGATTGAAATGGGCCTATTGTTGTTTAGGCACATACGACAAGGATATCTTAAAATTCCTCCACGCCTACATCCTACCAATTTAATAGAGAGTCGTGCGAGCAGAGACCAAGCCTCATCTCCTCTCATAGAAATAGGTTAGTGTGTTAATATTGTTTGCCGCTTACATTTCTGCATTTACAAACATTATATGCTCAGAACTTACAACAACAACAACAAACTCAGTAAATTTCCACATCGTGGGGTTTGGGGAGGGTAGAGTGTACACAGTCCATATCACTACCTCTAAAGAGGTAGAGGGGCTATTTCCGATAGACCCCGGGCTCAAGACTATATGCTCAGAACTTACTGGTCACATATGCATATGGAGAATTTTCAAGGTCAGTAGAAATTTTTCTTAGATTTGATTGAATAATTCTAGCCAAAGGTTTAGACAAAGTCTAGATTCTAACTAAAATTTAAAACGTAAAGATGATCTACTTCTTCTTGGCACATGTAAATATTTTTCTTATCTAATATGACAGCTGATGCACATTAATTTTAGTATGTAGAGAGAAAAGAAGCTTGAATGATCATATAGTGTTGTAATGTGGTATGTTAAATGCTACAAATGATTGAAAAACTGTGGTTTGTCAAATGTCATAAATATATTCTGGACCTTCCTCACTTATTGCATAAGAATATTATTTAGAGCATCTAAATTTGTTGAAATAACTGATACTACTATTTAGTTTACACTTTACGAAGCTCAGTGGCATCACCTTCCTCACTGAGTCTTGCACCTATTGAAGATGATGCCCCAATCATTTTACTTGCTCGCCTGCTCATACTGCAATCACTTTGTACGCAGCAAGACAAAAAAAATGGTTCGGTGCTTCAGTTGTTAGCTAGAACAGATGTTGGTCCCCAGGTAACTACTTTTACCGTATCCTGTAAACTCTCTACTGTGCACTTTCTTCCTCCTCCCTTCTACTGTACAAGTTCTGAAAACTGTTATCTAAATTAATAGATACAAAACAAAATAATATACCAACGAAAAATGATGTCTCAGGTATTCATGATTATCTATTACTACTTTTTGAAATGTATATTCTCTTATGCTTGCTTTCATTTGACATATTTGGAAGTTTGTATTATTTATATTCCTCTGTGTCACTCTATAAGTTACTTATCAAAACTCTGTACAATTCTGTTAAAGATATTTGAGATATACCATCCAAATTGTTCTTTGCTACATATGTACGTAAAATAGACACCATACAGAGATAAAAGATGCCATTTGGGACTCTTCATTTTCTCTACTCTGGCCTCTAGGAGAAGAGAAGAATGGTTTTCCAAAAAGAACAACTTCATTTATTGTTGGTCACAAGTGGGCTCTCCATTAGTTCATTTACCATCATGGTTTTCCAAAAAGAACAACTTCATTGCTATATAGATACCTCACTATTGCTCATGCTACTCTCAAGGCTTTGAGAATGACAAGAGAGCTCGGGTTGAAATAATTATGCACGTAACAATAAGTAATGTATAGAAACGGATTCAAGATTTAAACTTGATGATTACACCTTTTAAACACTAATAGTTGAACAATGTACTTTTGAAATTTAATATTTGCCTAATCATTGGTGGGGCCACCCTTGTTCAAAGGAGTCCATTAACACCTCTTCATAGTAAAATTACACTATGCAGATAAATCAATCCTCAATTAACACCTCTTCGTCGAAAAATTACACTATGTAGATAAATCAATTCCCTTGGTTTCTTTGTGTGTTTATTTCTTTACATTTTGAACCTCTAGTGAAAAACTTGATTTCCCCACCGATCGAAATTTCTAGTAGTTTCCATTTGTATATTTGTGTTTCGTGTTTGAGATACGGCTTAATTGGACTTCTAGAACAATTTTTAGTTCTATGTTTCTTCTATTATTTACCTTCTATTTTTTTTTTTGGACATATGAATTATAATGTGTCTTGTACAGAAAGATGTAATATGTTCTCAGAAAAGTTATAATTATGTTCTTTTCTGTATGGTCTCAACCTAGATCACGGTCTAACAGAGTTGTCTTCACCTCAGTTTAAAGCATGCGTTGCCTAAAACAAAAGCAAAAGAAATGCAACAGAGGTAACATCGAAAGACGACCATGCCAAACCAAACTTCTCTGATGCCTTATATTTATTGGCAAAGTTTATTTTGATCGTTTATATATAGCTCTGAGTTATTGTGCATCATGTCACTACCTATTTTGACAACTTATTAAGTCTATTCGAATCCAGTAGTTGGATCACGAGCCCCAGAACTGAATCTGTAGCCTCTTTCTTTCTCTGTATGTTGTGAGCAGATGAATAAAATGTAAGATGACACAAAGCTTAGCTTATTAGAAGGTTTTTAATTCTTGTATTGGTATTACAGTGGGATATAATGCACCAGAATATGCAACGGGGAGGGAAATTCTCAATCAAGTCGGACATCTTTAGCTTTGGAGTATTACTTTTGGAAATAAAAGCCACTAAACAGTGACCATTTGATTTACATTAGCCATTTTCCAGGCCACTTAAAAGTGACCATTCGATATTGCATTCTGACATTGTCTTTTGTACGTACATATACTATTGTTTTAGCTACATATACAGGATTTGAATTAAGGCTATTGTGTCCTGTCAAACCCATACCCTTGTTCTGCATTCTTCATGAGGATAGTAATAATAGTTAAATAATAGTCGGTTCATAAATAAATGCTTATTTTATTCAAACTAACACCGTATTCAATATAATCCATCATTTTATCATATTATTATTTAGATTCATGTTTTTTTTTAATTTTATTGTTTGAGACAAACATAAGAACTATAAATTGAATTTAACGTTGGGCCCGTGCAAAGCACGGGCATACTTATCTAGTTATATAGAAGTGAGTTGGAGGACGATCAAGGATATATTTGTCATTTCACATTTATATGGTACAATCATTAGTCAATAGTCATATAAACAAAGAATTTCATTAACTATTTTTTTTCCTAGCTTATGTGTGTACATTTTTTAAGTGGATTCATTACGTGGCTAACAACATTTTTACTTACAAGTCTCAACTTATTGAACTATATTACTTGCGAAGTAATATTTGAAATAAATTTAAATTAATAATCTGAATCACCTTCATGAAATATTAGATTGTTTATATAGAATTAATTTTTTTTTATGTGATAAATGTGTCCGCCAAAATTTGCAATATTTCAAGCATTTAATATTTAATTTTTTGTCCAAAAAATACTATCATGTATGAACTTTATGGGTCTAAATTTAAAGTTATTAGCCAATTTAAAGATTTTTTGTTCATTATTAAATAATTTTATAAAAAATATTATTAAATCAGTGTATAAATATTTACTAGAAATGAAAAAGAATTACCTATGCACAATTTTTGTATTCACGTATGGATTGTTGGTGTAATTACAATTGATATGCATGTCAACTCGCAAAATAGATATTTAAAAGATAATTTTTTTAAAAAAGATTGAAGTACATTAAATGGTCAATGTAAAGGATTTTTATCATATTATATAAATATATTTATACGTAAGCTTTCATAAAAAATGAAATTTATAATCATAAAATAAGATATATATAATACTCTACATTCATTGTTTTTTATTTGCTCCATTTGGGTTGTGCTTATATTTTTAAGGAAAAATTATAAGAAGCGATAAATTTAAGACCATAATTACAATAAATAACAACACTTTCACAAAATTAAACTTTGTAGCAAAAATAATATTTTTTTGCTCATAAATTTTAAACAGGCGTGTTTCACTCCCCCTCTCCTATTTTCAGTCCATTACTTTACATCTCTTTTATTTTAACTCCATTACTTTATCTCAATCCTATTTTCACTCCATTACTTTACCTCTCTCCTATTTTCACTCCTTTACTTTACTCCCTCAAAAAAATGTTTTACAATGTAGTTTCAACAACTAAAATTAAAATCAAATCAACTGAAGATTTTTATCTTCATGAGCTTCAAAATTCAAAATAAATCATCATTGATGTTATAGGCATTGAATCAAAAATTTATTTTCGTATATCAATTTCACCAACTTAAAACGATTTAATGTTGTTTGATATTATTTTTATGTGTTTAATCGTTTTCTTTTGTCACTTTTTTTTTCAATAATAACTTTTTGAATATTTCGTATATGAATTTTAAAAAATAAAGGCGATTGTACTATTTTATCGAATTAGATGAAAATTGCACTGATCGAGTTATTATTTGTTCAAACTCGATTTTAATACGTTAAATAGTAATAATTTTTTTTCAAATTTCATTGAATTGTATAGTCGATTAATCTGTTTGTATATTCGGAATAGTGAAATTGTAATCTATTGATTTTTATTTGTATATATTGTTTGCGTTTGATTATGTTTGTATATTTACATGTCTGCATATGTATTTAACTGTATTTTTCAGTTTCTGCATATCTATTTTTTTGTTCAGCATATGTATTTTATAAGTCTGCATATGTATTCCACTACAAAAAAAATCGCGTTTAGCAACAGACCGATAACGTTGCTAATCAACATATATTCGTCGCTAAAGTAATTTAGAGACGGATCAACGACGGAATATGTGTCGTTGCTATATTGCGCATTGCTAACCATTTAGCAATGGAAAAAATAAAATCCGTTGCCAATTTTGCAACGTAATAGAGACGACCTATATTCGTTGCCATTTTGTAGCAACAAATATATTCATTGTTATATTTATAAATGTCGTTACTAATTTCATGTTGTATTTTGTCATTTTGATTATTTCGTGATCAAATATTTCATTGCTAGTCCGTCACTAAAATTTTTATTATTTAGTCCCCAATTTTTTAAAATTCTTAAAATATCCAACATTCACATAAAAGAAACCACATATATAGATAACAAAATCTTCTTAAAATATCCAACATTCATACAAAAGAACCCACATATATAGATAGAAAAATCAAACATCCACAATACCAAACATAGCGCGCAACATCTAAAGACATAATTATGTCCAAAACATCCATAATACCAAACATCAACCAGCTATCCTTAAAACAATCCACATCATCCACAATACCAAAGATAGCAAAAGCTAAACACAATTCATGAGAAGCTGAAGATGAAGTCTTTCCACAAGAAACACAAAGAGTTTGCCCGTAGTAGTCTTTTCCTTCAAATCCAAGACCAAATACTCTTCATTTCTTTTCTCCTCTGGCAGCTTGGTAATATGCTTCAATTTGATCAATATCAAATTCTGATAATATTTTTTCTCGTAGTATTTCTTCAAATCTTTCCTGTAATAGAGGAACTGAAATTATAACGGATTGTACTTAAAAATAATTAGATGCCAAAAACTACTTTAAACTAAAAAAATAAGAATTAAGTAAACTACTACATTAAGATTTAGTCTTACATGGACGATTCGAGAATGTTCATCAACGAAAGATTTTTCATCATGACCATGTGTGTATACAATCACATGGGAGAGAACATTCAACATTTCAAGGGGGTGTAAAATTTCACATACAGACAATAATCCTTGTGTTTGAAACCAGATGAAATTATTGATACTTGAATGATCATATGCACTTCAAAATTGTAACAGCTGACCACTACTGAAATAAAAGAAATAAGCAAGTTGTAGATGATCATTGTAAAGTGTGAAATTTTATCAGTAGGGTAGATAATATAGAGGATATGTGACATAATACGTCATATAAGACATGAATTTATCATGTAGGATACCACACAAAATATATATGTCTACGCAGAGGTGGAGCCAAGATTTTTGGGTTTTATATATACTTAATTATTTTTTCATGCTTTGCCAATTGAAATTTCCTTAACATGTTATATGTACACCAAAGATTAAAAACTTCATGGGCGTATCAAACAGGAAACGAACAACTAAACAAGACTATATCCTTCAAAGCTCTTACATATACGAGAAAATTGGTACTAACATTTTGCAACTTTAACTAAAATGGCATGACTATTTTCTAATACATATACTATGGTCTGCTGTATGTTCAATTCATATTTGAAAGTATTTTCTAGTGGGGTAATCCAAATAAGTTGAAAATTAAGTGGGACATTTCCAACCACACTAAGTATAATTACTGATTTGTTTAATGACGATCAGTTAATACTAAAGTTTCATTAAGTGAAAATAAGTAAATATGGTGGTGGTCATATAAAAATTAAGATTCATTATTATTATTCTTTAACAGAAACTGAAGGACCCAAAAATATCTCTATAATAATACTTTAGAAACCAAAATGCTAATTGATTCGTATTAAAGTCATATAAACTTGAAAAATCTGCTCACAATTCATCAAAGAGACATATATGATACAGAGGATTCGAATAGACAACCTCAGCTAGTCCGAGATTAGAGTTGAACAGAAATTAAGTGGTAATTTTGTTGATCAACACAATTTTAAAAAAAATAAAAAATGTCACAGTACAGGCAGCAAGATATAGACATGTATGCACCTGGTAAATCCGGCTTAAGGTCTACTTTCAATTTCACTGCAGTGAGAGAATCATCCTCGCCTCTCGTAGCCAACACAGCTCTAGAGTCCCCAATATTAATTACCAATAACAAGATTCTTACCCTGCCAAAAAACAAAATAAATGAGTTCATATTTAGAATAAAATGGTAGAAAAACTAGCTAGCTTCACTTGCTGAATATTGCATTGCATTTGTAATTGATCTTCTTCCACAGATATACACATAAAACATAGACGTCAGAAAATAAAGTATTTGTTCAACTTCCAAATGTTTTTTCATGTAACTGTGTACTTATCCATGACAGGAACGGGAAGTAGATAGCCATAATATAACTATCTATAAAGAGTATGCAATAGCCAAGCCTCTCATAACATCATTCGTCATTAAACTTCTTCCACAGATATACACTTGCAACATAAAAGTCAGAAATTAAAGCATTTGTCCAACTTACAAACAACATTTTCAATTTACGAAATTTGCTCATATGAGGTCATTCTCATCCTTCATTCATTTGCAATGAAATAAAGAAAATATAATGCAGTGAAGTTTCACAACTATATAAAAAATAGTTCTAAAAAATAACTTGACGAGGTCAGAGAAAGATTTTCTGTTTAACAGATCCAAACACGACTTTTTCAGGAGCAACTTAGAGAAGATAATGCCAAACACTTATAAAATTAGCAAGTTGTAGATTGTAAAGGAGTATATGACCGACACTTGAGATATCCCACTGACCAACCCAGGAATTCTTGCAAACACGTCCTTGGAGAAGTAGTTCTTATGTACTCTAAGCAAATATCAACACATGAACAACTTGATGGTAGTCTCCATCTCTGCGAACCACCCCTCTGGGTTTAGAGAAGAAATTTTTTTCTCTAGTTTTTTCAAATATAGACTTTTAATCTCATTAATAATACTCAATTACTAGAAATAAATCAAAAATAAAGTCCGCAAACAACTTTTAAATCCAAAACAAGAAATCTAAGCGGATATGAAATTTTTTTTATGCTACACTGAGACAACTAAGCGAGAAAATATGGTACATGCTATTGTCCACCGACTAACCATAAAAACATATAATATCAACAGTAGTAAGGAAAACCTAAGTGAAAGAGCTCAAACAACCCTAAACCTACCATTTACAAGTGACTTCCAACATAGAAATTAAGAAATTAAAAGAGGAAAAACAACTCACATTACAAGATTTAGAATAGTAACTCTAATCTAGATTCAAAATTGAGCGATTGACTCCGTTTTTGATTGACATTGAGCGATTTTCTTTTCTCAATTGAGAGAAAAGGGAAAAGAAAGTTTGTTTTTAGAGAGAGGCGGATGATACTATATTTTGAGAACAAAGTGAAATAAAATACTTTGCCCTAATATTTAGTTGGTAGGATAACGGATTCAACAACGGATTTACAATCCGTTGCTAATTATTTATTAAAAATATAACTAATATATTTTTTAAAAATGATAAAATAATTTCAGTGACAACAATTTCGTTGCTATTTTCGTCTCCATCATGTCAAAAAAAATTCCCACCTTTTATGTCGCTAATTTTGTCACCAAAATAAAGGCGTCAATATTTACTGCCAAAATATAGCAACAAATTTTATTTTCTGTCGCTAATCCGTCACTAATTAGGCTACTAATTTTAATTTCATTTATTTAGCAATAAAAGTTCTACTTTGTTACAATTTCGTCATTAATAAGCGACGAAAATGTCCTTGTTGCTAACTAAACACAGTTTTTTTTGTAGTGTTCATTGATCGTTATATGTATTTTTCATATTTTTTAGCTTTGTATATGTATTTTATGTAAATCTATACATATATCTTTCATAACACATATGAAAATATATTTTTTTTATTGAAATCAAATACATATATATTTACATAGAATTTTTAGCAAGTACATATACATAATTGTACATGTATTAGTTATTTGTAATGTAATTATATCTTTTTTCTGATTATACGTTTACCCAGATGTGTATTATTATTTACATACAATACTTCAAAAATGATCGCATTCATACAATACATTTTCAGTATTTTGATTACCTATATGTATATGTATATAGTTGTCATTTATGTTATAGAAATTTTGTGTTCTATATGTTTATATATACATATGAGTCAGATATGTATTTCAGTAAATATATATGCAGGGTATATATGTATGTTTTGTACTGCAAATAAATATGCAGATCTGTATGTCTATTTATTTTGTATATTTTTTAAATATGTATATATATATATATATATATATATATATATATATATATATATATATATATATATATATATATATATTTGTCTTTTAAAAATAGAAGTTAGAGATAGAAGAGTAAAAAAAACACACAAAAAAATAAAAAAAATAAAAATAAAAAATTCAAAAGAAAAGAAGTGAAAAAAAGAAGAAAAAGAAATAGAAGTGTAAAAATAATAGCGAAAAAAATAAAAAAAAATAAAAAAGAGGAAGAAAACGAAAATAGGAAAAGAAAAAACAATATGAGAAAGGAAAAAAAATAAAAAACGAAAAAGAAAAAAAATAAAGAAAAAACTGAAAAAGAAAAAAAGAGAGAAAATAAAGTGGAAAGAAAAAATGGTACAAAAAAAAGAAATAAAAAAATAGAAGCTAGAAATATAATTGTAAAAATAAAAGAGAAAAAATAAAAAAATAAAAAAATAAAAATAGAAAAAAGAAGAAGAAAACGAAAATAGTAAAAGAAAAAAAATATGAGACAAAAAAAAGAAAACGAAAAAAAAATAAATAAAGAAAAAAGAAAAAAGGAAAAAAAGAAGAGAAATAGAACCAAAAAAATAAAGTGGAAAGAAAAAAATAGAACAGAAAAAAGAAATCAGAAGAAAAAGGAGTGAAAGAGAGAAAACAGAGAGAAAAATCGATAATACTACTTTATTTTAAATTTTTGAAGATCATGAAATAATAATCTTCATATTTGAGTTTGATTTGGAAAAAGAATCAACTAATTTTAAAAAGAGTAATTTATGAAAAAAGAATCTACTGCTTTAAATAACAGTAATTTATGAAAAAAGAATTTACTGTTTTAAAAAAAATAACAGTAATTTATGAAAAAAGAAGTTACTGTTTTAAATACATGGGATAATTATTCCTTATTTAACTCAATTGATTTGAGTAAAAGAAGGACGAGGACAATAAATCTTGTTGTATATGTATTTTAGTAGCAACACTTTTATAAAATACAAAATACAACTTGATATTTCAGGTAATTATAAAACAGTTGCTATGAAACTCCTAGTTATGAGCTTAAGTTTGCTACTTATAAAATTTTTCCTTTTTTTTTTAATATTTGCTCCTTTAATCTTTCAAGAATTGTTTGAACAAAATCTTTCTATTATGCCTTTGTTCAATAAATATAATCATTATTAATTTGGAAAGAGGTATAAAATTTAATTAAGGATATATTAGTGAAATTACTTATAATTTTATAGGAATAACAGATTAAGATGTGTGTCTAACTCAAATAGAGCAAATAAAAAGGAATGAAGAAAGTACGATATAATAGATAAATTAACCTGCACGTAAAATAACTTTAAACTAATATTAAATAACATCTATATTTTTAATTCGTTCAATAAAAAATTTAACTCCATCAATATTATATTAGTTTGATTTGTGCTCTATTTTTTTATAGATAATTTTCAACTATCAATAACGTATCTTTAGTATTTTTATATTATTTCATTAAAATAAATGTATGATATATTTATATGAATAAGAATAATCTGTTATCTCCTTAATATAAATACGCTATTTACTTTTATTTATATAGCATATTAGGTAAAAAGATCATATTTTAAGAAAATATTGCTCGTAAGATTTTATAAAAAATCTTAATATACCAACACTTATAATTTTAATTTATCCTCTTGTATAATTTTTAATTAAAATATTAAAATTAGTTACGTAATTCAAGAAAAAGTATTTGACCTGATGTTAAAATAAATATTGAATCATTTTACATTTTAATTTTAATTAGGATAATTTAAATAAGTTATAAGCTATTATTTGATTTTATAAAAGTAAAAAAAAGTTTTTCAAAAGTATTATTTCTATTATCATTTTCTATCGTATTTATTCAAAAATATTAATTTAATTTTTTAATAAACTAATTAAATATTAATAAATACATTTAAAACAGTAATATTGACGGGCACTTCTTTCTCTAATTTTGCATAGAATTCTCTCATATTTGTGGATATACTCAACATGGGTCCCATGCATGCATGAGTGGACAACTTGGATGGGATCATTAAAATTGTTTGGTGATGTTAATTTACCAAGCTTATGAGAAAATCTTCACTTCCTGGTCCTAAACCTTAACATTATCAATTTTCAGCTGTTTCTCCTAGCGAACTAAATTGCTATTTTGTTGAGATTTAAACTGTACCCACACTAATCCTTTACATTAAACTCGAGCGAATTTTCAGTCTGCTAGATTTCCTTCTGCTCTTAACCCGTTGGATTTCTGACTATAACATGAAAGGGTAGTTCATAACGGGTAGCATATGAAGGTAGAAAATGTAGTTCCTAAAAGAGGAATATCTTTAGAATTCAAATTATGGTTGTAAAAGAGAAGACAAGACTTTTACCGAAACACAGTAAATTACCTTATAAAATTTGCTTCCTCGGTTTCAACTTCACTGATTTGCACCCTGATACAAGCCAAGTCGAGATTAACCTTTCAAGACCTATGATTCATGGCCGACACAAAGGGATCCAAGCCATGATCATTCCAAGGATGCAAGGACACATTTGGAGAATCTTTTTCAAGCCTACAAGAGTACAATATCATGTGTGGAGGGTAGCTTGGAGTAAAGGATGTCATTGGGGAGTCAAAACAACTAGAAGACGTTGTGGAGCCACATGTGAGCTCACCTGCGTGGGCAGATAAGTCTAGGCGACACCTTTTTTTTTTTTTTTGGACTGAGTCACTTTTGAGCTGTTCAAGGTTTTTTTTGAGCACTTATTAGAAACGTTGGTTGATTAGGTGATTTGATTCCCGGTCGATCTTCATCAGAGGTAGGTGTTTTTAGATATTTGAAAGGAGGTCGTAGGATTTGATACATTCTTTGATTGTCCTATCTATCCATCCATCCATCCACCAACCCATCCATCCATCCATCCATCCATCCATCCATCTAATCTATCTATCTATCTATCTATCTATCTATTTTTTTCCTTGTTTTTGTACTTTTGTTCTCTTCTCGTGGTTTGTCTATTATTATTCAGTATCAAAGTCGAGCTTGGATCCGTTTTTACAATTCTAAATCTTGAGTTTGTTATCTAGAAAATCGAAAAATAAAAAAAATTAAAATTTTCATTTTTGAGCAAAACACTAAAAATAGTTTTTGTGTTTTGAGTCTTTCTTGTAGTTTCGACACTTGATTTTTTTCCGTAGTGGTTATTAGATTCGAAATCTTGAGTTTTGGGTGTGTTTTGAGAAGGTTTGAAGAAAATCCCCATTGTTGAGCTTGAGTTTCTGCAGAAAAGAAAGTGGGTTTCTAGATCTTGTAAATTTGGTGTGGATTTGAGGGTTGAAAATTGTTGGAAAGTGTTTCCGACGTCAAAGGGAACCCAGATCTGAAGTTTCACAAAATTCCAGGTCAAAATAAATTAGTTTGGAAATTTGAAGTTCTTGGATATCTTCATATCTTTAATAGAAGAAGATATCAAAAAAGTGTTGTTTGATCTAAAGAAAGATGAAGAAATGAAAGAAAAGGTGTTAGTACAAAGAAATATTCAAAAACAAAAAGAAATATTCTAGGAAAGAGAATTCAAGAGGGCCTACAAAAAGGTGAAAAATTAGAATTTTAGTTACTCTGCCCGGCCACCTGCGCCCCCATTTGCGTGGGAAGATGACCCATCCGCACCAATAGATCACTAATGTAGGTGACTTCCAGGTTCACTGTTTTGACCTGCGAAGTCCCATCTGCGAGGCCATGTGGCCACTTGCTTCCACACCTCACTCAAATACATATCAAGCATCCGAAATCTAATTTTACTCAGGTTCCAACATCTTAGTTTCAATTTTTGATTCCTAATTTCATTTCTTGATTCCTAAACAAACTAACGACTAGTATTTGATCTACTTAGTTGGTTAATTAGTCTTAGAGTCCGTTCTCTCTTAGTCTATTTTCTTGTGATCTTTTGTATTTTTATTTCGCAGTTAACTTCTTGATTCAAGTCCTTTTATTTTATTAATTAAGTTATCTTTCTTTAAGAAAGAATCCAGTTCGTCCAAAAGTATCAATCAACACATTGTGTACCATAGAAGTATAACAAGCCTTCAACATTAGCTGATCCAATTGTGAGACATACAAAGGTGAGAATCTTATGAGTACTGGTGAAGAGCTCTTACTACTAACATTGTTTGCTCATTTTGTAGGTACATAGAGTTATAAATAAGTATATCTTCAGTAGCCTCGGATACATGTAGAAGACTATGATTGTAGTGATAAAGGCTATGACTATGCTGAAGATGGTGATTATGGAGGCTATGGTTATAGCCATGATCAGGTGCTGTGTAGGAGTGAGAGCCACTATTCTGGAGAAAAATATAAGGACTCTAGTTCTTATGAAGAATATGGTGAGGATGAAGAGTCTTGTGATGGTTTTTATAAGGATGATAGGGCATGTGAAGAGTCTCTCACTTCCCACTCTAAGCATGAGGATAATGAGAGGTATACCGCTTACTCTTATGCACCTTGTACAACTTATGGTGGGAATGTTCATAAGACGAGTGAATATTCATATTCTTGGTTTTGTGATGTTTCTTATCCTAGTTAATATAGTACGAGTGGTTATGCAGTTCAAGTAGAAGTCATCCGATGGGAAGACGAGAGTATTTATATTTAATGTCTAGTGATACTACTTCTTATCCTTTTTGTTATAGTGCACAAATGTTGAGAAGTAGGAACCAAGGTGGATCATGAGGGAATAGTGGAATTGTAATCTCTATAGAACCCCTCTTTCTATTTTTAAAGGAGAATGTGATCCCGAAGCATATCTTGGTTGGGAATATGATAGGTTTTTCAGTGATTATGATATGAGTGAGATCGAACAAGCCACATATTCCATTAAGGACCTTCAAGGATGAGCATTGGGATGGTTGGAACTTGCAAAAGGATCCACTCGAATATGAAGAGCCTTAAAGATGTACATGAAGAACATCTATGTGCAGGAAGGGTACATAAAGCTTTATAATGTTGATATGAGAATACGAGTTGGTACGATGAAGGTGTATATTTATGGGGTTTCGGGATGCATTCTTGGTCTCGATGATTACTTTCTCTACGGTTGACTATTTGAGAATACCTCGAACGTCAAAACATTGTGCATATTTCTTGCAAGTCCATATAGTTGCCAAAAGTGTAAAGGTTTCCTTCATCCAAAATGGGTATTACGAAGAGTTTTGGTGTGATGTATTTCTTTTGGACTTTGGTCAATTATGTTTGGGTGCTAATTGGTTTGCAAGACATGGATTTCCAAATGAAGAGAATTAGCTTAAGATAGTTGTGGACCAATAGGGAAATCATCTCTTTCCACCTATCCTTCCCGATAGTCTAGGAAATAGTACTTACTCCATACCAAAAAAATTGATAGACATAAGATTAAAGAGTAAGGGGGTGCAAAGTGGCAACCTAAGAGAGGAAAAAAAGAGGTTGTGAGGAGTGAAGTGAGGGGGTTGCCACAATTTCAATCTAGCTCTTTATTTTGTCCTTCTGTTAGTGAGGACACTTGTGTAGGTACAATTGTGAAGAATAAAGGAACACAAGTTCCCAACAAGGAGTTGGCATCTACGGATGTGATGGACAAGATAGCTTCATACCTCTCGAAAGTAAGAGCTTTGCCCCAATGAAAAGAAGAATTTTCTCATGAGATTAAAGATAACAAAGCTAACTCTCACACTTAAGTAAATGCGAAAGATCATTATGTTTCTAGTACCTAATTGAGTGTGAGTGATAGATTATCTATATATGAGCCTAATAATTCTTTGCCTCGTGTTGATAATGTGCATGTTGAGAGTGTGTATACACTAGTTGATCCTATTGATAACCAAATTGACTCTTCTTATAAGATCGATTTGAGTCCACATTGTATTGAAGCCTTTGTGTTGAATGATAGTACATTATCTTGAGAAAATTATGTTGATTAACTTGATTGTGAATCGAGTCCACTACTTAAGGATGTTTGTGGTATGATCAAGTTAGTGATGATGTGAAAAATATTGATCGTTTGAATAAGGGTGACACTTTGAGCATGCTTCTTGATGAAGATCCTATTACTTGTTTTACCCAAAGGGATGATCATGTGTTTGAAACTTCTTTAAAGCTTGATAATAGTCTTTTTGAGAGTGAAATTACATGTTCTAATTCTCTTTCTTGGATTGATCCTTCTCTCGTTAAGTACAATATTTTATTTGAAGATGATGAAATCACTCCTATTAGACTACCTAATGGTGTAGATCATGTTAATGAAGTACCTCTTCTTGAGCGCTATATTCTATATAACAACCCTCTATTGTGTGACAATATTCCTCCCAAAAATTTTAATCTTTTCTTGGAAGATGAAAGTACTTTTTTTGGGGAAAAACTGTGAAGAAATGGAAGGTGGTTTTTATTTTTCAATTATTTCTTCTTCTTTGAGTGTTCCAATTCTTGAGCATACTCTTGGTAATGTTCTTGAGCATAGTAGTGGCCATGCCATTGAGGACATTTTAGATGAAATAAATTTGCGAGACACCTTTCTATACTCTCTATTTGCTTATGATATTGCCTGTGGTTATGTGGAGAGTATATTTTCTTATGATATTGGCACCCTTAGGGAAATGGATATTTCCCATGTTCATAAAACTTCTTCTATCTGACCCTAGTGACCATTTGGAGAGTGGTGATTTTAATACACCTATCTTGGTGCTTGGTCAAGATGACAAGAGGAATTTGATTAAGGATGTTGACACTTACATACTTATTCCTGGTCATATTTTTGTTTGGTGAACATAGTAGTAACACTTCCTTTCCTGTATGTGATAATTGCTCGGTGTTATTACTGATGGCGCTCAAACTACACCTCTCAACGAGAATGTAAGCGATCGTTGTCAATATAAAGCCCAACTAGGTTGGGGTCGAATCTCACAGGGAATATGGTGTGAACTTAAGTCATTTGCGATTTAATCAACTGATAGTTGATGTTTCCTGAAATGGGGGTTTTTAGTTGAACAAGTAATTGTTAATTACTTTAATCAATATTCGTAATCAAAAGTTTATGAAAAACCAGAATTATGTTCACTAAGGATTATGGTACTTGACAGATGCTACTAGTGGTTCAAGATTCTCACGGTATGTAGGACAACAAGTTATCTTTATCGAAGTTATGCTTCAATGTCTCTCGACCTACTTAAGCATTTAATTACCTAATCTTCTTGAACTTAGGGAATTTATATTCACTGCCTGGATTTTACCTCAGGTTAACCAACCTTGTTACAACGCTAATTATTAAACGGAAGTTTAGTATTTCTAAGTACCCGTTGATAATTCACTTCCTACTATATTTGATTTCTTTCTCAAGCAAATCAAAGAAGGTGTTATCTATCATTTGCAACCAACAGACAATAATTAAAGCATCAGAATTATTAAGGAGTCCTACCACCTTTTGAATCTTGAACACTCAGCACCTTATCAAAACCTACCCCTAGATCCCATAATTTAGGATAAAAGAATTTCGCTGCTCATGACTTAATAATCGAAGTAACTAGATGTATTCATGCTTTGAAAGATAAACTTACCACAAGATGAATAATAACTAGTGAATCTCAGATTAGATCACAACAGAAAATCCTAAAATAATGATTAAATTCTCTTCAAAATAATTGCTTTTTTAAGCCAAGAAGTTAGAGAGAGAAAATATTCAAGTATCGTGTCTCAAAACTCAAGGTTCGGAACTCTTAAGAAAACCCTAAACAAGGCTTTAAATAGTTTACCCTAATTATGGAAACGAAATAATAAAATTCAGAAATTCTTCAGATTAGGTGACGCCATTTGTGATAGCCTATCAGGAGGCTCACGACTTATCACAAATGTCGTCAGCTTCCTCTTTGCTTTGGACACTTGCTGCCTAACGCTGACGACAAACGGTGATGCCCTATCAGCTCCTTGACGACTTATCACAAATGTCATCAAGTCTCTGCTTCAGTTCTCATGTGCTACCTTAGGCTGACGACATTCTTGACGGCTTATCAGCTCCTTGACAACCTATCAAAAAATGTCGTCACAACTTTCAACTTAGGCCAATTCTCTGTCTATGGCTGACAATAAAGCTGATAGCTTATCACAGGGATGATGATTTATCAAAAATTTCGTCAGCTACAATTTGCCTCTATTTACTTCAGATTTCAACTCATTTGCTTCCATTTTTGTTGGTTCTCTAACATACTAGCTTCTTCTACAAAATCAAACATAAAGCAATCAAAAATGACAAAATTTGCTTAAGACTTTGCAATTATTCTTAGTTAAAAGCCTTAAAAGTGTTAGAATTAGCTCACACATCAACACCCTCAACTTAAAATATTTGCTTGTCCTCAAGCAACTCAGCACAACTAAGAGAATACAAAGCACATTTGACAGTCAATCATCCATATCATCTCAAAACACTTTCACCATCTCTAAATTCAGTCAATTCAAGTACAATGAAGAACACTATTGCAACATACAAGAATCAAGATATGGCATCAATTCAGCTATAACAACTATGCATAGACCAGTATTACTCTACCCGAATAAGTTAGTAACTAGCAATGTAACCAGTGTGCCCTCACAACAAAGAAATCTCCCTCATCTCATATCAGGAAATATATATATAACCATGGGTTCAATCAAAACACTCACTCTCAAAACAAAGTTCCAATCAGTGTATGCCAAGTACTATAGGCTTGCCCTTATTTTCATTACCCAGATCTTCAGATAGGTCAGCTAGGATCACTATAGGATTTTTCTTAGGCTTGTAATGTAGGCTAGGGGCAGAGGTCGGGAACAATTTCAAGGCATCATGAGATGCCCCTAAATAATATTCTTGAAGTTGAAGTATTTGATATTTGGGGAATTGATTTTATGGGACCATTCCCACCATCCAATGACAACTTGTACATTCTAGTGGCAGTTAATTATGTATCCAAATGGGTTAAAGCTACAGCTTGTCCCACTAATGATGCAATAGTAGTGCTGAAGTTTGTGAAGAAGCAAATATTTTCCCGATTTGGCATTCCAAGAGCTATAATCAGTGACGGAGGTACGCATATTATTAACACTTGGTTTAAGAATATTTTAGCTAAATATGGTTTTAGGAACAAGGTTTCCATTGCGTATCATCCTCAAATGAGAGTACAAGTTGAGGTATCCAACCAAAAGATAAAGCAAATACTGCAGAAGATTGTTAATGGGCAATGTAAGGACTGGGCCGAAAAGCTAGATGATGCATTGTGGCTGTACAAGACAGCTGATAAAACACCTATAGGGATCTTACCATATTGCTTGATCTATGTAAAAGCTTGCCATTTACCTGTAGAGATAGAACATCAAGCTTATTGGGCTGTTAAAAATTAAATCTAGAAATAAAGGCCATAGGAGAGAAGAGATTATTGCAGCATATTGAATTAGATGAATTCAGTCTCAATGCTTATGAGAATGCAACATTGTATAAGGAGAAAACCAAGAGATGGCATGACAGGCAAATTCAGGACAGAGTGTTTGAACCCGAACAACTTATGTTGCTATTCAATTTAAGGTTAAAGTTGTTTTCGGGTAAATTGGGGTCTAAGTGGTCTGGGCCTTTGAGGTAGTACAAATAATGCCCCATAGAGCAGTTGAACTGTGGAATAAAGAGAATATTGAGAAATTTTTAGTGAATGGATAACTTTTGAAGTATTATTGGGCTGATCATGGAGACAAGCACAATGTGTCCACCACTTTGCTGATGAGTGAAACTAAGCTAAGTCATGCCATGACGTAAAATAAAGCACTATATGGGAGGCAACCCACAAATTGTAAGGTAATAGGTAGTTTTATTTTTAGCTGTTAAAGATAAAAAGAAAAATACAAAAAGATGAGTCATGCCATGACAAAAAATATGCCGCTTGAGGGAGGTAACACATATTATCTTACATAATTTTGTTGTTTTTGGTCGATGCACAGGAATGAGAAATATGATGTAGATAGAGAAGATAATAAGAGGGTGAACAATGATCTTTGAGTAAGTTAAATAGGTGCTAAGAGGAGAACAAGGTAAAGGGGGAATAAACAATTCCCCAAAATGTGGAGAAATTTGCCTTAGAAAAATTCCTGTATACAAATTCTAGTAATACAATGCTAACTCGACGCGTCGCGTCACTGTGTCTGTGCTTACACTTTAAAAATTTTTTCCAAGAAAATTCCAGTGGATCAATGCTAAGTCGAAGGGTCACATCGATGTACATCACTCCTACACTTAGAAAAGTTTTTGAAGGCTAAGTCCAGTGTAACGACGTGGACTCGACGCGTTGCATCACTTCTTTGATGCGATTTTTAACGCGTCACATTGACCACACCTGTCTGTATAAAGCTAACCCTAATCGGACCTCTCATTTCCCCCTTCTATATATGTCCCATTTTCCCTCAACCACCTCAATCTAAAACCCTAGTAGCCGCCACCGCCCCTTAATTCCCTAAATCCATAAATTGTTTTTAAAATATGTCCCTTCTAGGCACTAACAGCAAAATTCCATATTTTCTTTCTTAATCAAGCTCAAGGTAAGTTCTTCACTTTTCATTTTCTCAAATTGCAATTATATGATAGCATGATTTGATTTCTTAATAATTGGTGATATATGTAGTGGCCTAGTTCTTAATTCGTGGAAATTTGATGATAAATGGCATGTATACTTGAATGAGTAATAGTGATAGGTTTGATTGGGGGGGGTGTAAGCTAGACTCAACTAGTAGAATCTTTATGGGTAGCATATGAAGGTTTGTGATTTATGCATATTGGGGTAAAAAATGGTGAATGTTTAAAAGAAATTATTTGGATGCACTGATAGTTCTTGTGTAGTATTTATGCGGGTAATGTTAATTTGTGATGGAATCTGATTGCTTGTGTGCTTGCTCTAGTTGAAATAATAAACTGCACTTTCAGTTAATCTAGTTCCTACATGCTATACATTTCTAGATAGACGAGTTATTTCACTGCACCATGAGATGAATTTAAATAATGTTGGACTGTTAAAATTCACTACATGATAGCAACTAAGTGTGGGGTGAATTTTGATCTACACCGCCTTAGTGGTAACTATAAATCACTGAATTGAGTGTCATTGAGTTGAGCATATGTTTGACATGGTGAAAACACACTTGTGAAATTGTTAAAGAAAGGTAATGTGATAGTAAATGTAGAGGTTGTTAGACCGTTAAGCTATTGAGATGAGACTGTGAATTGCCACTTCTCTGAAATGCCTTTTTGTGCGATGTTAGATGCCCGAGGATTGTAATTGTATGTTGAACAAGGAAAGTATAAGTACCTTGGGTAACTTATTGATGAACCAGTTCTAACAACTAAGTATGGGGTGAATTCCGCACTTAGTGGTTGCTAGTTCCTAAGGTGCTTGTTTAATGTGTTCGTGGGATGTGGTGCTTAACTGGCACAATATCTAACAAACAACAGAGGAGCAAGGGAAATAATGTGGCTGGTTCATTTGAATCTAGACACAAAAGAAGTCGACATGCTGACTGTGTGCCCCCAGCCCTACATATTCCACGGGGTCAATCAAGGAGGTATGGGACAAAGACAGTTGTGGAATTGGGGAGAAAATGGTATTTCCAACATAAGGAGTCTAAGTATTCAGCTGATCAATTCATTGATACGGTGAGCCTGATGAAAGAGTATTAGAGTATGGTGCGCAATATTTAGGCACTACCCATGACTTTTCTATTCGAACAACCATCTGAGTGCAACCTAAGTCTTGTACAGGAGTTTTATGCTAATTATGACCCACAATACAAGGATGCAGAGGTTGAGGTAAGGGGTCATGTGGTTACTTTTACTGCTAATACTATGAATGACCTACTAGGTACACCTGTGGTGGATGCTGAGCCACTAAAAAGACTTATTGTGGAGCCACTGTACCAGCACATTTGCTATCTCCTATGTGGTACTCATTTGACAGCCTGGTGGATTCTCCATTAGGAGAGTGGTACTCATGTGTCACTCCCTTTTGCTTACATGAATAGGGAGGCTCGACTATGGGCAAAAATTATTTATGCCTGCCTTGTCCATGGAACATATATGATGGATATGACACATGACAGGGTGTGTATTATTTATGCTCTTATGCGCGAAGATATAGAGTTGAATACTGGTGCAATTATTTTCTCCGCTATAAGAAAAGCCAGGTTTTTGGGTGTTGTCAGTTTGGATTTGGTGGGCTGTTGACTCAATTTCTACAGTAGTAGGGGATACCTGAGGAGGATGTGGACTACATACCACCAGTTGTTATGCGACCATTGGATTTTTGTCGTACTAAGGGGACTGCCCCTTATGGTGTTATATTGACTATGCCTGAGCGTCAGGCTCAGAATGATGAGACTGCCTGGATGTATGGGCTTACTATGCTGCAGTTAAAGGTTGGAGGGCATCCAGCAACCCAATAGGAGGTTTGCGCTGTGGAGCTAGATTATCTATTCGGGCATCATACCCGAACCATGTTAAGGATAGTCCCCGACTTTGATGAACCACTAGATGATGATGTCCCCACGGATGACCTATTCCAATAATGAGCCAAAAGAGGAAGAACAGTCTGATAATGGCGATTCAGGTGAAGATTATGGTGATAATGAGGGTGCCGATGATGACATGACGCCACTAGTACCATTCGACTGAGCAGGGAGTATGACACCACCTTTCCTTATGCTTATTTAATAGCACCGGGATAGTGCTTCATTTTAAGTGTAGGGTAGGGTGATATTTCTTTTTATTTCTTGTTTATTATATTTAATAGTTTGGTTGAAAAATTTTATTTTTCTATTTTGTTTGGATGATTTTCTATCTATTCAGAACAATATGTCTGTAATATTTAGTTAGTTTACAATTTGGATGGTTGCCCTTTGTGGAAAATTTGGATGGTGGTCCTTTTTGGCAAACTCAGTTAAGGTATTTATTTTTTGGCCTTCTTAGCAAATTTTAGTTTACAGTATTATTTTTGCCTTTTTTGACAATTAGAAATAATTCATCATAGTTAGTTCCCTCCACTATGATAGATGGATGACGACCGTCTTAAGGGGAGTTTGTCTTTAGAAGCTGGGAAAGTGATAAGATCTCGATTGTGACCTTTGAGAAATGCTTGGTGTTGGGCTAGAAATTTTTGTGTGACTATAAATTCAATTGTTTTGAAACAGAAGAATGAGTTTTTTTAGATGTGAAATCTCAACAGGTGTAGTACGATTTGATTGGCTTAATGTTAAATTTGACAAAGAACAAGATCGGGAACCTTAAGGATATGACTTGATTCTTAGCATGCACCAAGTGTGTGAGTATTTCTTTGTATTCTACATATATAGTAAAGACTAGAACTTGCCTGGTGTGTTTACAAAGTGAAATAAAAAGTGTTGGGTGTAGGAAGTGATTTAGGCATTTCTTTGTTAACCAAATTATAAAGACTTTATTTACCGACCCTTATGTATATCCCTAGTTTGTCCCTTTGATCCTATGGCCTTATTTCTTTGGTAGCCTCATATGTAGCCTAATCCTTTCTTTGATAGACCTTAATTCGATCCATAACTCCTAAGCGCTTTAATATAGTTAACTGAATAAGAAGGGAGTGTGAAATTAATAAAGAAAAAAGGTGAAAGTAAAGATCTAATGAAGTGTTCATTGTGTGTTTAATTGTGAGGGTTAGGAGTTAGAGAAAATGTGATAGAAAGTTCAGTTTTTGTTGCTCTGTTTTTGTTACAATGAACCTGTTTTGGACCTTGTCCATTTAGGACAATGTGCACCTCAACCAAGGTAAATAGTTTTAGTTGAGAGTGGCTACTATAGGGTGATAACAAGAACTGGGGTGTGAAAAAGAGCTAAGAATTGAATTGTGATAATCCTACCATAGTTTTGTTAATGTACTTAAAAGATTGGGGTGAAACAATTGATGTGTGAAGGTAATGAAGTGGATAATTGGGTGGATAAAATATGATTTTGATTAAAGAAGGTTATGTATTAAAGCACTTAGGGAGATTAGTCAATATTTCCTAAAGATTTCCTACCCGTCCCTTAGCCTAAATTACAACCATTAAGTACCGAATTGATCCTACATTTCAACATCCGACTATTAGTGGAGTGTTACACTATGGGCAAGCTTATGGTTTATTATTATATATGAATTCTTTGTTGAGAGAGAGTGATTAATTTTGATATTGCCCTCATGAATAAATATTGAGAAATTGTGAGTGATATGGGGAAACTTTCTTATTCTGAGGGTGCATGCGGATGAAGATCAGGATTACTTATTGTGGTGTTGGATTGCGTGCTTTGATTAAGTTTGCCAACGAATTGAATGTCACTGTTGAGATGATGAGGTTTGAAACAAATTGTGACAAGTTTGTGTAAATGCCCAACACTAGCATGACTCTTAGGTTGTGATTAGAAGATTTAGTGATTATGCTACTTGAAGTTGTTCGAGGACGAACAAGTTTTTAAGTGTGAGGTGGTGATCTTGGGGGTATATGTCCAAACACCGCTATTGACCCATATTTGGACTTGTTTAGAGAACAAAAATTGTGTTAATTATATTTCATTTGAGCTAAATTATGGTTCGTGGCTAACCAATGTGATTAGTAATACAGGGTAAATTTTTAAGGTATTTTGACGTAAATTAGATGCATTGGAGAAAGAATAAGAGAAAACAGCTGAAAAAGAATCGATTATTGACTTAACAGAAGTTTCAGTGAGAAATTCTAGTGACGCGACACGAAGTCGACGCGTCGCATTAGCCTATAAGTTTTGTGCCTTAGCCAAAAGTTCAGAAGACAATTCTAGAACATCGACGCAAAGTTGACGCATCACGTCAATCTTTGAATTTGGTGACTTAGTCAAAATTTTAGATGATAATTCCAATGACGCGATGTGATGTCGACGCATTGCATCGTGTGTTATGATTAAAGACTTAGGCAGGTTTTTGAAGTATAATTCCAGTACCTCGATGAAAAGTTGACGTGACGCATTGGGTCTAGCAATACGATTGGTAATGCATCTCGCTAGTAGTTCAGATATGGAGAAATTTTCCCAAGTATAAAAAGAACAGGTGAGAACAATTCCAAACACTTTTTGCAAGCATAGCAGCAGTAAAAAAGCAGAAAATTCTCTCTTTTAGGGTTCTTATTATTTCTTTTGAACTTCTTTACTTTAAGATTAATTTTGGGTATGATTAATTACTTATTTTTGATGTTTAATTCAAACATGAGTGGCTAAATACCCTTGTTCTGGGGTTGAGGTTAAGAACATGATTACTCTTTGATATTCTTTATAGTAGTTTGTTTTTAGGATCATCATCTGGGTTGTTCTTAATTTCTTGAGCTTACTATTTTAATGAGTGGACACCATTAGAATAAATCTATATTTCTATGTAAATTTGGAAGGAGAATCATAGGATAGAATGAAGAAATTAAGGAGCAAGGTTCTTATCCTTTTATGAAACAAGGGGTTTCAATTAGAATCTAGGATAGAGATATACCTAGAATCCTTGATTAGTTCATTTTCAAGAAGATAACTTTATGAATCTAGAAGAATTTTTGTATCTCTACGGGAGTAGTAGCTGCAATATTCCATAGATAGAAGATTTGAGGTCGGGAGACCAAGATCATAGCATGAACCTTGAGAATCAACAACTCGATAACCAATTTGACTGCTATAGGAATAGAGACTTGTATGATTGTTCGAAATGCCTTAACCCTGGAATTCTTATCATTACTGTTTACAATCGTGCTTGTTTTACGATTGTTACCAATTACTATTTATTATTTATTAATTTTCATTTTTATTCTTAAAGTCCAAATAATCTTAATTCTTTTCAACACTTAATACTTTAATACGTAAAACTAAAAGTTGGTTGAACTTTTAGTTGCTTAGTCCTCGTGGGAACGATATCAAACTGTCTAAGTGACTATATTACTTGTAAGATCACGTGCACTTGTGTGTGTGTTTGAGTCGCAATAGTTAGTTTGGCTATTATCCAAGGTACAACTTCTTTATAAGGGTCGTATGATGGGATGCAATTCGTATGTTGCAACTCATATGATGTCCTATGTCTCAATCTAGGTATTCTATTTTTCCTAGGGTACAGTTTATGGGTACCAATCATATGATTGGGTAAAGTGGGCCATTGGAGTCGTAGGTTGGTTAGTATTGGGGTGGTGGTTAGGATTCTACTTAGGGTACATATGTGGTAGGTGGTGGTCAGACCCTCCTGCGGGAAATAAATACAGTTTAAGTAGGGGTAATGTGGATATTTTCCTTTATAACTCCTTTGGACCCCATGACTTAAAACACTTTTTTGAGACTTCATTAACTTATTTACATCAATCAAACACTCTAAATTCTCTCAAAATTTCTCAAGGCTCTTGAGTTAAGCAAAAGAAAGGATTTTCTTCAAGGTGGTCAATTGAGGCTCACAGGAGTGATTTCTTCTCATCTTCTTCTTAATCTAAGGCATGTTACTCCTCCCTCATTGTTAGTTCCAACTAAAGAAATGTTTTATGTATTGTTTTCATGGCATAATTGTTGCATGATTTTGTATTTTCAAATATATGTTGGAAATTTTGGTTATAAATGCTTGATTATGGTTTTCCCATGTTTTAATTATGGATTTGCATGTTTTATGGTAGTTTGGACAATTGGTCGCATGGGAATGGTTAATTAGTACTTGGTTTTGATTTTGGAACACTATGCCCCTAAAATATTTGATAAAATGCCTATAAGAGTGCTTTTACTACATTGTTGAACTTCTAGAAGAACTATTGCATGATATAACTTGGTAATGGAATCCTAAATGGTATAAATAGTTTAAATGGTTTGAAATGGTTAAATGGTAAGGTCTTGGTGGTTATGGTTGGTCTAATTGGAAGCCTTGTGGGGAACAAAGGAATCCCCCAAGTAAGCACAATAATGATCACTTGTGGGGTACATGGTATTCCCCCAAGTTAACTGAATGATGTAATCTATGGGTACATAGAACCCCTTTACTTAAAAGGGATGGCTAAGGACATTGCTTGTAAGCTATAGTTGGTATGATGATACCACTACTTATAGCCTTGGTTAATAATATATGGAATGATGGTTTGATTGTGTGGTAATGGTTTTAATTAGGCAATAGTGGCGGGGTGTGACATCTAACCATGAAAGTGTGAGTCCATTGGATGGACACTATAAACTCATGTTTGCCGACATGAGGATTGGTCATGGCGACCATACATGATACTTACGGGGTACACAAAAATCTCCTAATTACACTTGTACATAGGGGTGTACTGACCAAATCGTCAAGTCAAACCAAACCGAACCGAAAAAAAATCGACTTATGGTTTGGTTTGATTGGTTTGGCGTTAGAAAAAAACCCAACCATTCTTGGTTTGGTTTGGTGTTAACCAAAAAAAAGTCAAACCGAACCCGAATCAAACCGACATAATATATATATATATATAATATTCAAACATTTTTCTACATAAAATATTAATTATAATCTACTTTTTAAATACTTTTTCAACTAGTTTTAGTAATTTTCAATAATTTGAAAGTAGATGTAGATATATAAAATACATAAAGTAGAATACTTAAGTATTAAATTATAAAAAGTAACAACACTTTTATCAAATTACATTTTGTATCATATGTATTTGTATTTTTGTAGCAACAGTTTGCAAAAGTACAAAATACATATCGATCATAAGCGTAGTAAAAATCATATGTATTTGTATTTTTGTAGCAACAGTTTACAAAAATATAAAATACAACTTGCTATATTATGTAATTATGAAACTGTTGCTATGAAACTCATAATTAAGGGGATAAGTATGCTATTTCTGAATTTTACCCATAAAGTAGCATATTTAAGTATTAAATTACAAAAAAATAGCAACACTTTTATCAAATTATATTTTGTAGCATATGTATTTGTATGTATTTGTATTTTTGTAGCAACAGTTTGGAAAAATACAAAATACATATCATCATAAGGGCAGTAAAAATCATATGTATTTGTATTTTTGTAGCAACAGTTTGTAAAAATACAAAATACAACTTGCTATATTATGTAATTATGAATCTGTTGTAATGAAACTCATAATTAAGGGGATAAGTATGCTATTTCTGAATTTTTCCCTATATATATATATATATATATATATATATATATTTAGATTTGGGTCTTTAAGTTGTATATATATCCATTAATTGCTAATTAAATGATCGAAAACCCAATATAAACTTAAAACTTAAAATTTTCACTCTTCATCTCACTTTTTAGTTTGAAGAGAGTTTTTCGCTCCTCACTTTTTCATAATTATGGTTTTTCATTAGCACATGAGTGAAAACATATTTGATCTAGTCTTCGATCACAATATAATTGTAAACTAAAGATTATAAAAAAACACCCCAAAAACCAAAAAACTGACTAAAACCTAAACTGAGAAAACCAATTTTATGTTGGTTTGATTTGGTTTATAGTTTTAATAAACTGACATGATTATTTTTTTTTAATTAAAACAGAATCAACCCGACCTATGTATACCCCTACTTGTACATATGTATCATGGAGAGCAAAGGGTACTTGGGAATCCCCTACACCTATGGTATCTCTGTTCATGTGGCTACACGCATCGGGGTTCGTTCAGGTGTTTACACTGGACCTATATAGCCTGTGGATGGTTCTAGTACGGTTAAGATACACATACCCAGGTTAATGGTTCTAACCCGTCTTTAGGCGACTGTATCCCAACATTATACAGGAACCAGTCATTCTACTCCTCCTGCTTAGTGATCGAATTCTGGATCAGCTTGCTTGGATTGAAGTGGTGGGATTTCATATTCTAAAAGGATCTATTTCATGTCATGGATGTTTTTACATACTTTTGTCACTTTATAGAGATTTGTTTTGGCTATGGTTGAGGGCATGGCCTAACTAGAATTGTTTTATTTTTGGCTAGAGGCTTTGTGGAACTACTATGGGTTGAAATATGCAGTGTCGGTAGTGGTGTTAGCCTTAGTATTGGCATTGGTATTGAGGCTGATACCATTGGACTAAATTTATGATTATTCCATCCTATTATGTTATGTTATGGACATACTCTTGGTTATTGTTTTTGTTTTGGTTTGGTTATTAGTTGTATATTGGTTGGTTAAACTTGCTTGGGTTGGTCACGGTCATGGACCTATCCTAGAATATAGACTTGTAATAAATGCTATCTTGTTATATGTTTGAATTCTTCCAACTCAAGGTATGTGTTTGGCAGTTGGGTTGGGTAATGAGGGTGGTTCCCAGTCCTATTGGACTTGGGATACCCATTACAACAAAGCCACGATTTGGGTCATGTCAAGGTGGTATCAGAGCTTTAGGTTCATGGTTAATTAGGAGTCCATAAAGCTGTGTTGAGTAGAGTCTCTTTTAAGGGTGTGTAGTGCACCACATTCATAAGAGAGAGGCTACAAGGCATTTAGGAAATATTTTTCTTCTTTGTGTTTTATTTTCAAGCTTGGAGTCTAAGGTCTTAGATTTATCTAATTTTCATTTTCTTGTCTTTCAGATCATTTCTTGACGATTCGAAGCATACAAAAACTCCTTTATCCCAATTGGGGAGAATATTGATGGGACACACTCTACTCAGAGGATTCATACTCTATCCAGGGGTCCAGTCCCTAATATTTCTGAAGTTCCACCGGTTTCTTCTAGTGTTCCTCAGGTAGAGACATGGCAAATAAAGAGTATCATTAGTCGATTATATGATTGCTCAATTGATGGCTTTTTAGGCCGAGCGTGGTGCATCTGGTATTCTATCTTATGAGGCCACAAGGGTTGGCCAGTTTATGAAGTTGAATCCTCCAACCTTTACTAGCGTTCAGGTGAAGGAGGATCCTCAAAGTTTTCTGGACGAGATGGAAAAGATATTCAAGATTATGCATGCCACAAATATGGAAGAGCTAGAGTTTGTAGCTTATCAACTCAAGGATGTGGTGTACTAATGGTACGAGGAGTAGAATCAAGCAAGGGGTAATGTTGATGAGTCATCTCCATGGGAGACTTTCTCCAATGCTTTTCTATACCGCTTTTTTCCTTAGGAAATTGAGGAAAGCAAAAGTGGAGGAATTAGTTAATCTGAAATAGGGGAAGATGTCAGTCAAGGAATATGCCTTGAATTTTCACTAGTTGTCTAGGTATGCTTTGGAATTAGTGTCTAATATAAGGGCCATAATAAGAAAGTTCTCTTCAGGACTATCTCAGGATTTGATCTTTAAAAGAATGACTACATTGCTGATCAAGGACATGGATATTTCTAGATTGGTTGTTCATATGAAATAGGTGGAGTAGGAAAAGAGAAATCGGGCTGAGATTGGGGAAATGCAGGGTAAAAATTTCAAGTTCTCTGAGTAGGGTGGTCAATAACAAAGTAAGCGAAATTGTTGTAAGTGGCCAAAGAAGAAGTGGGGGAGTTCTGGTTCTTTCTCCATAGCTAGTGCTCCTTACACGAAGTAGTCGGGTAATAGGCGTTAGTATGGTGGCAAAAATTTTAGGGTACAGGGTGCACAATCTCAGACTAGTAGGGCATAGTTGGCTTTATCTATCCTTCTTACAGGTTCTGTGGTTGGTTATATTGGGGTTTCTGAAATGAAGAGAGGGACAGGTGCTTCAAATGTGGTCATCCAGACTACATGCTTAGAAATTATCTGATTAGTAGGGCCAGGAGTGAATAAGGCTTCGATTGACTCTTCATCTGCTCCTGCACCAAAGGGTGCTGCTTCTGCATCTGTTTCTGCTTTTGGCATCGACATAGTTTGGAATAGATTATATGCTCTTGCATCTCAACTAGAGTCTGAGGATCGCTTGATGTTGTGACTGGTATGTTACAACTCATTTCTCAGGATATTTATCATTTACTTGATCTGGGGTTCACTCTTTCTTATGTGACCCCATTTATGGCTGTGTATTTTGGTTTTGATGCCAAGGTTAGTTTGGATCCTTTTTTTGTTTCTACCTCGGTAGGTAAATTTGTGATTGCTAAAAGAGTCTATAGAGGGGTGTGTGGTATTTTTTGGCAGTAAAGATACTTTTGTGGGTTTTTTCGAATTAGATATGGTGGATTTTGATGTCATTTTGTGTATGGATTGGTTACATTTATGCTATGCATCCTTAGATTATCGAACCCATAGGGTTGTCTTTAAGTTCCCTGGTGAACCAATTATCTAATGGGAGGGTGGTTTCTTTGCTCCTAAGGGGATGTTTATATCATATATTAGAGCTTAGAGGTTAATCTCTAAAAGGTGCCTCTATCATTTGGTCCGATTTAAATATCCAACTCGAAAGGTCCTTCTTTATATTCGGTTTCAATGGTGAATGTATTTCCTAAGGTCTTTCCAGATGATCTTCCCGGTGTTCCTCTAAATAGGGGGATTGAGTTTGGGATTGATTTATTTTTGGACACTCATCCAATATCTATTCCACCTTATAGAATGGCTCTGACTGAGTTGAAGGAGCTCAAGGAGTAACTTAAGGATATTTTGGATAAGGGTTTTATCCAACCTAGTGTGTTTCAATGGGGTGCCCCAATTTTATTTGTGTGTAAGAAGGATGGTTTCCTTCAAATATGTATTATCTATCGACAGTTGAATAAGGTGACGATTAAGAATAAGCATACTCTTCCAAGGATATATAACTTATTTTATCAGTTACAGGGTTCCAAATTCTTTTCTAAGATAAATCTTTGGTCTAGGTATCATCATCTTAAGATTAAGGAGGTGGATATCCCTAAGATAGCTTTTCGTACTTGGTATGGGCACTTTGAGTTCTTGGTTATGTCATTTGGTTTGATCAATGCCCTAGCGGTATTTATGAATTTGATGAACATGGTGTTTTGTTAGTTTCTGGATCTTTTTGTCATTGTGTTCATTGATGACACTTTGTTGTACTCAAAGAGTGAGGTGGATCATGCCAATCACCTCCGTATTGTGCTATAGACCTTGAAAGAGCAACAATTATACGCCAAATTATCAAAATATGAATTCTGGTTGAACATTGTCACTTTTTTGGGTCATATTATTTCTAGTGAGGGGATCATGGTGGATCCATAAAAGGTGGTAATGGTTAAGAAGTGGCCTAGACCCATTACTCTAATATTCAAAGTTTCTTGGGTTTGGCTGGGTATTATAGGAGGTTTGTGTAGAGTTTTTCGACAATAGCTTCCCTATTGACTAAGTTGACTTAAAAGTAGGTAAAGTTCTATTGGTCGGATGCTTGTGAGGGTATTTTTGAGAAACTGAAGGATAAGCTAACTTTAACTCTGGTTTTTACTTTGCCTGAAGGCAATAAGAGTTTGTGGTTTACTGTGTGCATCCCGGGTGGGACTTGGTTGCGTCCTAATACAGCATGGTAAGCTGATTACCTATGCTTCTAGGAAGTTAAACGTACATGAGAAGAATTATCCTACTTATGATTCAGAGCTTTTAGTGGTGGTGTTTGCTTTAAAAATCTGGCGGCACTATTATATGGAGTGTTCGTGGAAATCTTTTCTGATCATAAGAGTTTATAGCATGTGTTCACTTAAAAAGAGATTAACCTCAAGAAGAGAAGATAGCTCGAGCTTCTCAAGGATTATGACATAACTTTTCACTACCATCAAGGTTAGGCTAATATATTTGTTGATGATCTTAGCATGTTGTATATCGGGAGTTTAACTCATGTGGATAAGGAGAGATGGGAGTTGGTAAAGGATATTCATCACTTGGCTAATCTTGGAGCTCACCTTTTAGACTCCCAAAATAGTGGTGTGTTAGTACAGGAAATGGTTCGGTCATCTCTCGGTATAGATATCAAGGAGATGCAAATGCTAGATCCTATCAAGTTAAAAATCCAGAGTGATGTAGGTGAGAAAAAGGTATAGGCATTTTAGATTAGTAGTGATGGTACCTTGCGGTATCAAGAGAGGTTATGTGTTCCAGATATTGATGGTTTATGATAAAGGGTATTGGCTGAGGTGTATGAATCACGCTACATTGTTCATCTTGATTCAATGAAAATGTATCATGATCTTAAGGATATGTATTAGTGGAATGGTATAAAGCAGGATGTGGTTGATTTTATGGCCAAATGCTTTATGTGTCAACAAGTGAAAGTTAAGCACTTGAGGCCTGGAGGTTTGTATCAGAAGGTTGAATTGCCTGAATGGAAATGGGATGTGATCAATATGGATTTCGTTACCGGTCTTCCTTGGTCTCAAAATCAATTTGATTCAGTTTGATGACAAAGTTGGCTCACATTTTGCCAGTGAGGACTAACTTTTTGGGTGAGGATTATTTGAGTTTTTATCTTCATAAAATTGTGAAGCTGCATGGGGTACTCGTTTCAATTATCTCTGATTGTGGTACATAATTTTCATTTCACTTTTGGCGGTTATTTTAGAAGGGGTTAGGGGACTAAGGTTAGTCTGAGTACTACTTTTCACTAGAAAATAGATGGGCAAGCAAAAAGGACTATTCAGACACTGAAGGATATGCTTTGTGCATGTGTGATTGATTATGGTGGTAATTGGGTTGAGCATTTACCTCTTGTTGAGTTTGCTTACTATAATCATTATCATTCTAGTATTGGTATGGCCCCTTTTGAGGCATTGTATGGTAGGAGGTATAGATCTCCTATTAAGTGCTTTGAGATTGGTAAGGCGGATATGTTTGGCTTAGATTTGGTTTATCAAGATATAGAGAAGGTAAAGGTGATTCGAGATAGGCTTAAGGCTGCTTAAAGTCGCCAAAAGTACTATGTAGATATAAGACGTAGGGACTTGGAGTTTGAGGTTGGGGATAGGGTTTTCCTAAAGGTGTCTCCCATGAAGGGAGTAATGTAGTTTGGGAAGAAGGAGAAACTCAGTCCCTGATTTATTGGTCCTTATATGGTTTTGAGAAGGGTTGTTAATGTTGCATATGAATTGGAGTTTCATTCTTGTTTGAGCTCCATTCATTCGGTATTCTATGTCTCGATATTGAGAAAGTGTATATGTGACCCTTCACCAGTTGTTCCTTTGGAATGGTTGGGTATCTCAGATTCTTTGTCTTATGAAGGTAACCCAGTTGAGATCTTGGATAGGCAGGTTTGTCGGTTGCGGACAAAGGATATGGCTTCGGTTAAGGTTCTATGAAGGAACCATAAGGTGGAAGTAGCTACTTGGGAAGAGAAAGAGGTCAAAAAGTCCAAGTATTCACATCTGCTTTCTTCTCTGGATATTCGTGTGGAAGGTATGTGTTCTTGATCACTTCTTTGTTTTCTAACTTTGTTAAAGGAGGGTTAATTTCTGTGCATCTTTGTTTTCTAACTTAGTTAAAGGTTGGAATGGTTATGATTTTGTGCGGTTCGTGTTTGTACTACCTTTTCCATCATTCAGGGATAAATGATCCTAGTGGGGGAGACTGAAACACCCTGGGTTTTGATCCTTAGAAAGTTTTTTTAGTTTTGAACTCTCTGGACATCATATGACTAGGTGTACTAGTCGTATGTTAGGGTACAATTTAGGGGTCATCATTCGTATATTGATATGTGTGGTTGGTTTAGCTACTGTCTAAGGTATGACTTATTTATAAGGGTCGAATGATGGGGCGCAAGACATATGATACAACCTGTATGATGTCCTATGTCTCAACCTAGTGATTCTATTCTACCTAGGGTACGATTTATGGGTACCAATTGTATGATTGGGTATGAGTGAGACTTTGGAGTCATAGGTTAGTTAGTATGTATGTGTGGGGGGTGGTGGTGGTTGGGATTTTTCTTGGGGTGTGAGTGGTGGGTACCACTCGTACCCTAGGGTATAGATGAGGGGATGGTCGTACCCTCCTACGAAAAATTAATACAATTTAAGTGGGGGTAATCTGGACATATCCCTTTATAACTCCTTGGGACCCCATGACTTAAAACACCTTTTTGAGGCTTCATTAACCTATTTATAATCAATCAACACTCTAAACTCTCTCAAAATCTCTTAAGGCTCTTGGGGTTAAGTAAAATCTAGGGTTTCCTTCAAAGTGGTCAATTGAGGCTCATATGAGTGATTTCTTCTCATCTTCTTCTTATTCAAAGGCATGTTACTCCTCTCTTATTATTAGTTCCAACTAAAGGCATGTTTTATGTATTATTTTTATGGCATAATTATTGTATGATTTTGGGTTTTCAAATATATGTTGGGAGTTTTGGTTATAAATACTTAGTTATGGTTTTCCCATGTTTTAATTATGGATTTGCAAGTTTTAATGGTGGTTTGGATATTTGGTTGTATGGGAATGGTTAATTGGTACTTGGTTTTGATCTTGGAAGCACCATGCCCCCAAAGTGTTTGATAAAATGCCTATGAGAGTGATTTTACTACATTATTGGACTTCTAATGGAACTGATATAACTTGGTAATGGAACTCTAAATGATATAAATGATTTGGAATGGTTAAATGGTAAGGTCTTGGTTGTTATGGTTGGTCTAATTGGAAGCCTTGTGGGGTACAAGGTAATCCCCCAAGCAAGCATAATAAAGATCACTTGTGGGGTACATGGGATTCATCCAAGTAAACTTAATAATGTAATCTATGGGTACATGGGAATCCTTTTACTTAAAAAGAATGGCTAAGGACATTGCTTGCAAGCTACAGTCTGTATGGTGATACCACTACTTATAGCCTTGGTTAATAATAAATGGAATGGTTGTTTGGTAATGGTTTTAGTTGTGCAATAATGGCGAGGTGTAATAGCTAACTGTGAAGGTGTGAGTCCTATGGATGGACATTGGAAACTCATGTTTGCCGACATAAGGATTGGCCATGGAGACCATAAATGAAACTTACGGGGTACACGGGAATCCCCTAAGTACATTTGTACATATATATCACGGAGAACGAAGGGTACTTGGTAATCCCCTACTCCCATGGTATCTTCGGTTCGTACAACTACACGCATCAAGGACCATTCAGGGGGTTACACTGGACCCATTACTCCATGGCTGGTTCTAGGATGGTAAAGATACAGATACCCAGGTTAATGGTTTTAAAGGAATGCTAAATTCGGCTCCCTTTTCCAACATGGTTATATATATGTTTGTATGGTTGTGAATGCATATTGTTGGTTTACTTGGTTTTCAAGGTTAGACTTATTTGATCCTTATCCTATGTACTTTCTAGAATTCACCTGCTAACTCATCTTTGGGAGGCTGTATCCCTATGCAATGTAGGAATTAACCATTCTTTTCCTCCTGCATAGTGATCAGATTCAGGATCAACTCCGTTGCATTGAAGTGGTGAGCTTTCATATTTCAAAACCTCTATTTCATGTCATAGTTGTTTTTACATGTATCTATCTATCTATCTATCTATCTATCCATCCATCGATCTATCTATCCATCTATCCATCGATCTATCCATCCATCCATCCATCCATCCATCCATCCATCCATCCATCCATCCATCCATCCATCCATCCATCCATCCATCCATCCATCCATCCATCCATCCATCCATCCATCCATCCATCCATCCATCCATCCATCCATCCATCCATCCATCCATCCATCCATCCATCCATCCATCCATCCATCCATCCATCCATCCATCCATCCATCCATCCATCCATCCATCCATCCATCCATCCATCCATCCATCCATCCATCCATCCATCCATCCATCCATCCATCCATCCATCCATCCATCCATCCATCCATCCATCCATCCATCCATCCATCCATCCATCCATCCATCCATCCATCCATCCATCCATCCATCCATCCATCCATCCATCCATCCATCCATCCATCCATCCATCCATCCATCCATCCATCCATCCATCCATCCATCCATCCATCCATCCATCCATCCATCCATCCATCCATCCATCCATCCATCCATCCATCCATCCATCCATCCATCCATCCATCCATCCATCCATCCATCCATCCATCCATCCATCCATCCATCCATCCATCCATCCATCCATCCATCCATCCATCCATCCATCCATCCATCCATCCATCCATCCATCCATCCATCCATCCATCCATCCATCCATCCATCCATCCATCCATCCATCCATCCATCCATCCATCCATCCATCCATCCATCCATCCATCCATCTATTTATCTGTCTATCTATCTACCTATCTGTCTATCTATCTATCTATTTATTTGTCTATCTTTCTATGTATGTATGTATGTATATATGTATGTATGTATGTATGTATGTATGTATGTATGTACCCTTGACTTTCTGCAATTTTGATTCGATTATTTTCCATGTTCTTGTACCTTATAAAATTTGCTCTTTGGATTTCAATTTGAGACTATGAGACAGGAAGCCTATAACTTAAATGTTGAAGTACCAAAATATCTTTATCATTTACCTAAATAACTTATTTAGTTTAATTCTACAAAAGCGACAAATATATGCAAACACTACATATAATGTGAATACTTTTGTGAAGAAGAAAGATGGTTCCTTGCGTATGTGTATCGACTATCGACAATTGAAAAAAGGTGTTTTTTAATAATAAGTATCTAATGCTACGTATTGATGAATTTTTTGATCATCTTTAGGGTAAATCAGTGTTCTTGAAGGTTTATTTGAGGTTGGGTTACATTAGTTGACGATTAGTGCTGCATATTTTCCTAAGAGTTACGGTTAGTACGAGTTCTTGGTTATGTATTTTGGATTGATCAATACCTAACAATATTTATAGAGTTGAATAAAGTGTTAAGACCTCTTTGGAATCATTTGTGATGATATTCATCGACATGTCTATCTACTCAAGGAGTAGGGAGGAGCATGAACAACATTGAAGGGTGGTACTTCACAATTTTAGGGTTTAGTAGTTATGTGCTAAGTTCTTCTTGTATGAGTTCCGTCTTGAGGTCGTGGGTTTATTTGAACATGTATTTCCAAAGTGTGGGATTATGGTGGATCCAATGAAGATTGAGGAAGTTATTAATTGGGAGAGGCCCATATATCCTATCATGTTTTGGAGTTTTATTGGTTAGAAAGCTACTACAGGCAGATTGTGAAGGGATTTTCTTTGATTGTAGCATCGTTAAATAGATTGACAAAGAAGAATGTCCCTTTCTAGTAATCCGATGATTATGATATGAGCTTTATGAAGCTCAAGGACTTCCTGACTTTAGCTTGGATTCTGAGTTTTATCGCATGGTCCAGGGGTTTATCGTGCATTTTCATACTTCCAGGGTCAATTTGGGTTGTGTAATAATGATCTGGGACAGAGTTATTACATATGATTCTAGGCAACAATAGGTTCATGAGAAGAACTATTCCACTTATGATTTGGAGTGGCGGCGATAGGCATTAAAAATCTAGTGGTTCGAATTGTATGACATTCGTTGTGAGATTTTCACTGATCATCATAGCTTACAACACATCTTTCATAACACCCAAAATACAACTCCAATTGAAGAATGAAGCGGTCGATGTCAAATATAGTAAACCAACTAGGTTGGGGTTGATCCCATAGGGAATAGTTTAGAAATCTATCTCGAACTTAATGGTATCACTAGGCAGTGCGGGAAAGTAAATAGGGGATTTTCTTAAATAGAAAAAGAATTAGTTGCTCTTGGTTGTAAAACAATCTATGACGAACACTAGGCTTGTGTCCCCCCTGGCCTCATAACTCAGTATACTTATCGTGCACTGTCGAACTATTCTAATATCTTGCATGCAGAATCGATATGTTATGTACCATAAAAATCTTTTGGCTGAGTTGACGATTTTCACTTTTTACCTTTTGAGTCTCAGGATGTTGATGTTCCAGATTTTGACGGAACATTTTTCATCTTTTTTAAGAGATAATTGTACGTTTTTGAGAAACTACTGTTGTATTTAATATTTGATTTTAGTGTTTTTAGGTTAAGGAGTTGACCAAAGAAAAAATAGCAGATAAAGACTTTCGACGGGAAAACCAACAGAACGTCGAGCATGCGACGGACCGCCAGGGTGACTGTTAGACCAAAGCAGAAAAAAAAAGTTGACTAGCCTCTGCGTCGGTCCAAGTGATAGACAGTCGATCCTCTGACAGACCACCAACTTAGCCATTAGCATAATATAAAACCTGGAGATCTTAAGGATCAAGTGACGGTATGTGTGATGGGCCGCCGGACAAATGACAAACCGCTACTAACAGAACATGACATTCTGGGATGCTCTGCGACAGTCTACTCGATGGACTGTCAGTCTACCGACAGTCCGTCGATATGACTGTCAACTTAGACGTGGCTTTTTCCTAGTTTAAATTTTAAATACTCTATACCTGGGAACATATAAATACCCAGTTTAGGTTTTATTTTATAATCTTTTATCCTTTTTCCAACTTTGAACACCATTGTAAGCAGTATTCTCTGAGGAACAACTAGAATTATGGATCTAAACATATTATTCATACTCTCTTCTGAATATTCAAGAAAAAATCTTTTATTCCTTGTAAGTATTTTCTAAATCTATTTATGAGAAATACAATGACTCTTTTTTGTTCTTCTACAGAGATTGTGGCTAAGCTCCCACAGCTAGGGTTATGGAAGCCTTGACGTGAATAACTGATTTGGGTTGTTAATGTACTTGAGTTCTATGGGTAATTGATCTTTCATAAACCCTTCTTCACTTTAATGACTTTTCTTGGTTGCAAAGTTGAAAGGTGAGCCCAAGAACTTCACTTGTTCGAATAGAAAAGTGTTTGTTAAAAAAATGGTTTACACAGAATCTAGAGGTTTTAACCTTTGGATTAAAGACAGATGTGTTAACGGGATTGACCTATATGATAAAATAGTTGAATAATCAATACATTCTTTAAGTTTGAGATAATTAAAGGATAAAACTATCTATTTCGGTTGAGAAACTAATGGGTAAACAATAGGATTCAACTACTCTTGCAATTGAAGTTATTAATTAGAACTCAAAGATGATTCATAACCCCAGCTGTTTAACCATCTTGGTAACCATAAATCTAGTTTGTTTAATCTTATTGAATTACTATTTACAAAGGAATTACTAGTTGGAACAAATCTGTTATAGTTATTCAGATATAATTCATAAACCAAAACCCCCTTTTCTCTGGAATCCTCGATCAACAGTCTGATAACAACCACAATACTTAGTGAACATGGTATTCCCAGTGGGATTCAACACCTAACCTAGTTGGGTTCTATATTTGACAGCGACTTCTTACTCTCTCATAAGGGAGGTGTAATTTAGGCGTATCAAATTTTAGCACCGTTGCTGGGGAATACGATTGTCAATTAAGTTTGTGTTTATTAATTGATCTTTGGTCAAGTTTCCCAAATTTTAATTTTATTTGTTGTTTTTGTTCTGCGCAGGGTACTTATTGTGCATACCAAGTACATGGAGGTCAGGTGAACCGTTATTACCAATACATCCGAAACCTCAGCTGATTGCCAAAATGGCATACATACATGATACTAAAAGACTAGCTGTCTTGGCTAGAGCTCAGCTTAATTAATAAGATAATGGTCATCCTATGCGTCATCTTAATCCTGATAATGATGATGATTTGGGAGATGATGACTTGTTGGATCCTACCAACCCAAGGCATGCAGCTGCTCCAGTGAATCATAATGTAAACAGAAATCGTCCCTTCAGGGCGAGGCAGGAATGCCAAGCTGTGTAGTTTGATCTTAATGATGACGAGGATTGAATGGATAGAGTTGGTGAAACTGGAGCTTTTATTCCTCCACCTCTAGCATCTTGAGCTAAGTTCAATGTTATCAGCACGATGATTCAACTCCTTCATCTAAAAGGGTTATTTGGTGGTTTACCAGGAGATGATCTTAACATGCATTTGGTGAAAAGTTTCACCATTTGCAAGTTTTTTGATAACCCAGGAGTAGGCCAGAATGCCATTCTCTTGTATTTATTTCTGTTGTCTCTGTCTAGGGAGTCAACACTATGACTTAGTGGGCTGACTCCCGATTCTATAACCAATTGGAGGCAGTTGAAAGAGGCTTTCCTAGAAAGGTTATTTTCACCTTCTAGGAGGGTACGGTTGACGGATGAGATCAGCAACTTTCAACAGCTTCCAATCAAAGCTCTTCACGAGACTTGGAAGAGGTTTAAAAAGAAGCTGATACAGTGCCCGAATCATAATATCACTGATATCCATTTGATGGAGACTCTCTATAAGGCCTTAAACTCTATTATGAAGCCAGTCGTAGATAATGCTACAAGAGGATCATTGGTGGATCTCACTTTTCTAGAAGCCTCAGAAGTGCTCGATAGGATTACTAAACAAAGTAGAGCTTGTCATAACAAAAATTCTGTAGTAGTAAGACGTACCGTGTCTGTTGGTATGAATGTAAAACAGCTCAAGGAAGAGGAGGAACTTGAACAGGATATGGCATATTTGAAGATGCAGATGGATTTGCTGACTAAGTATCTATTGTCTGGAAAAATAGAGAAGGTGAAAGCTATTGCATCCCAAGGTAGAGCTGATTCTAATTCAAAAGAAGAACCAAACTATCTAAATAATCAGGGGGTTTTCGAGGCAATAGCCAAGGAAATCAAGGTCAGAACTATTACGACAAGGCTAGTTAAAGGATAGGGACCAAGGGAATTTTTTGAACAAAAATGATAGGAGTGAACTGTATGTACCTCCCAGAAGTTGAGATAATACTGCAACAAGCTCGGGAAAAATATCCATGGAGGATATGATGGAGAAGCTATTAAAGGGAGTTGAGGAAACCAACTCAGGGGTGACTACTATGAAGAGTGATTTGTCTTCCATGAGTCAACTGGTAAACTCACACTCAATTTCCATCAAACAGTTGGAGCAACAGATGAGCCAACTCTCAGCAGTATTAAATCAAAGAAAAAATAAAACATTACCAACCGATACAGTTCAGAATCCATATAATGATGGTTCTTATATGGCAGTTACCACGCGGAGTGGTAAGGTATTACTAGGCTCTTCTGTGGGCAAAGCTATAATTGAAGATGTGATTGAAGATGATGTTGAACATGAAGAAAGTTTTCCAGTAGAGTCTGAGTAGATGGATGGTAGTGATATTTTTTCTAACCATCAACAGGTTGATGGGTTAGAAAAAGACAAAAGAAAGGAGAAGAAAGCAGTGGTTACCACTCTCCCAAAACCACTGCATCTCTTCCCTCACAGATAGAAGAAGAAAGAGGATGATACAAGATTCAGCATATTCATGGCTATGCTAAAGCAGTTGATGGTGAATATTCCTTTAGTGGAGGCATTAGAGCAGATGCTTGGGTATGCTAAGTTCATAAAAGACCTGGTGATGAAGAAGAGAGCAGTGAGTTACAAATTCGTAGATAATCTTCATCACTGTGGTGCTATATCAACAAGGTCTTTGGTGCAAAATAAAGTATAACCAGGAGCATTCTCGATTACTTGCACTATCTAGTCTCTTGGTTTTTCCAAAGCTTTATAAGATCTGGGAGTAAGCATCAATTTGATGCCGCTCCCTGTCTATAAGAAGCTGGGTCTGGGGGATCGTATACCTACAAACATGTTATATGATATGTTATTAAAGGTGGCCAGCTTTATATTTCCTGTAGATTTTGTTATTCTAGATTGCGAGGTGGATTTTGAAGTGCCTATAATCTTGGGTTGATCTTTTCTCACAATCGGGAGTGTGCTTATCAATTTGCGAGTTAATGAGCTCTTATTCAGGCTTAATGATGAAGTGGTTTAGTTTGATGTATGCCAATCTATGAAGTAGAATAAGGCAATGAGTGGGTTCTCTATTGTTGATGTCTACTTTAAGGATGAGCAGGAAGTTTCGATTGAAGAGAAATTTACTGTCGAACCCTTAGCTGCACTCTTGATGAATTTCAATAGTGAAGGCATTGAAGAGTATGAGGAGACTATTTGAACTTTGATAAGAATGGGATCATATTCTTATGCTCCTAATAAGCTGGATTTAGATCTTGAAAACTACCCAACACCACCGGCTAAGCCCTCGATTGAAGAGCCACCGATGTTAGAGTTGAAAGAGCTACCAGGCCATCGATGGTATGTGTTTCTAGATAGTGGAAACACCTTACCTGTGATTACTACATCTGATTTGGGTGAGAAGCAGGTGAAGGAACTTATTTTTATGCTTCAGAGGTACAAAAAGGCAATAGGCCAGACTATTACGGATATTATTAACATTCCTCCATGTATTTTCACTCACAAGATTCAGCTTGAAAAATATTACACACCAACCGTTGAACACTAATGCAGTCTTAACCCACCTATGCAAAAGGTGGTTAAGAAGGAGATCATCAAATGGCTTAATACAGGAGTTATATATCCCATTTCTAATAGTAAGTGGATAAGCCCTGTTCAATGTGTGCCCAAGAAGGGGGGCATGACTGTTGTAGCAAATAGGAAAAATGAGTTGATTTCACTCAGGATGGTGACTGGGTGGAGAGTTTGTATGAAGTATTGCAAACTTAAATCATGGAATTTGAAGGACCACTTCCCGATGCTTTTTATGGATTAGATGCTTGATCGATTTGCAAGAAGAGGTTGCTTTTGTTTTTTGGACGGGTATTCTAGATATAACCAGATTTCTATTGCCCTGGAGGATCAGGAAAAGATGATATTCACTTGACCGTATGGTACTTTTGCATTTAAGCAAATGTCTTTTGGATTGTGTGATAGACTCGCTACCTTTCAACGGTGCATGATGTCTATATTTTCTTATATGGTTGAAGATACCTTGGAGGTGTTTATGGATGACTTTTCAGTGGTTGGTGATTCATTTGATCTTTTTTTGGTAAATTTGAGTAGGGCCTTACAGCGGTGTGAGGAGTTTAATCTTGTGCTTAAGTGGGAGAAATGCCACTTCATGGTGAAGGAGGGTATTGTCCTCGGGCACAAAATTTTAGCCAAGGGGATCGAGGTTGACAGAGCTAAGGTTGAGATTATTGAAAAGCTACCACCTCCTATTTTAGTAAAGGGGTGCGTAGTTTCCTTGGTCACGCAAGCTTCTATCGAAGATTTATAAAGGACTTCTTAAAAGTTGCAAATCCACTTTGCAAACTTTTGGAGAAGGAGGCTAAGTTCAATTTTGATGATGAATGTATGAAGGCATTTTAATTCCTTATAGGGAAATTATTGATGCTCCTTTTATTGTTGCGCCAGATTGGTCAAAACCATTTGAGATTATATGTGATGCAAGTGGTGTTGCACTTGGGGATGTACTTAGCCAAAAGAGGAATTAGACATGCTGAACATTTTGGAAGCTTACCATGCCTCTCCGATTGAAGGTCACCATGTAGGTGACCGGACTACTAGGAAAGTGTTGCAAAGTGGCTACTACTGCCTGACTTTATTCAAAGATGCTTTTGAATTCGTATGGAGATGCAACCACAACCAACGTCAAGGGTCTATTTTCAAGCACCATGAGATGCCTTTAACCAAAATGATGGAAGTGGAGTTGTTTGACGTCTGGGGCATTGACTTCATGGGGCCATTTGTGAGCTCATATTTGATAAAATACAGTATAGTTGCTATTGATTATGTATCAAAATGGGTTAAGGCCATCACTTTGGCTGATAACAAAGGGAAGAGAGTGGTTGCATTTCTTAAAAGGATCATTTTCTCTCGATTTGGGATACCACGCACCATTACAAGTGATGGTGGATCTCACTTTTGCAACCTAGTGTTTTGAGCTACCTTAGCAAAGTATGGTGTTAAGAAACACAAGGTAGCAACTCCATACCACCCACAAACTAGTGGGCAAGTGGAGATTTCGAATAGTGAGATCAAAGCCATACTTGCTAAAATAGTGAATGCTAGCAGACAAGACTGGTCTAGGAAGCTTGATGATGCCTTATAGGCATACAAAATGGATTTCAATACACCCATTGGCATGTCACCATACCAATTAGTTTATGGTAAAACATGTCATTTACTAATTGAATTGGAGCATAAGGCACTGTGGGCACTTAGGAGGCTGAATTTGAATTGGAGTGAGGCAGCACAGTTGAAATTAGGACAGCTGAATGAGATGGATGAGTTCTATCTCATTACATATGAATGGGCAGATCTTTACAAAGAGAAGATGAAAAATTACCACTACCAGAGGATTGGAAAAAGGGTTTTTCAAAAGGGCGATTGGGTGCTTCTCTTCAACTCCAGACAGAAGCAGTTCCCAGGTAAGCTTAAATCAAAATGGTCAGGCCCATTCCAAGTTAACCAAGTCTACTTATCTGGAGTTGTTGAACTTATAAATGAGGACGAAAGTGTCTTCAAGGTGAATGGGCAACGACTGAAGTTGTATATCGGTCCAATGGACTCGATAAAGTGCATCGCTGCTATCTAACTCGATGAAGTTGAAAGAACTTCTTGCACAATTTATGCCTTTCTATTTTTATGACCAGAAATTCTTTCTTGATTTTTATCCAAAATTGTTCTTTGGTGAGTAATCGAGATAACTGAGTCGTGCTGCGACATTAAAACAGGTGCTAGCAGGAGGCAACCCACCAAGTGTTGTTGTAGTCATAATTAGAATTTATTTGTGCTTTTGTGCAATCTGATGTGTTTATGAAGTGTGCAGGACTGAAAATTCAGAAAGAAAGGAGTTTTACAGTTAAAAAGGGAGTTGACAAGAGAACTGACGGACCGTCAGGGCTTCGATGGACCATCACTACACCCATCAACCAGATGCTAAAAGTGAAGTTCACTAGAATGAGTTGACCAACAAGTTGACAGACCATCAAATCAATGACGAACCATCAACTAAGCCGTCACAGTAAAGCAAAAATATATTGTCTCTGGTAAGCTGCGATGGCCAACCTGGCAGACCGTCGCAAACCTGATGGACCATCAGCTAAACCATCAATGTAACCCTAGTTTTGGGTTGGGTCGGGTTCTATCTGAAGTTTATTTAAACCACTCGTACTTGAACCAAATGCTTTTAAAGAGATAAAGTAGGGCGGTTACATACGTTGCAACATCTTTAAATTCTAAAAGTAATTAACTCCCTCTGAATTCAAAGAATTTGAAGGCAGTTATTTCCTCTAGGACTCTCTCTCTTCTTTCTTTTCTCCTATTTAAACAACAAATCTTCTTTCTTTTTCTATCATAACAAAATTTAGAAATCACTTATAAAGTCTTTTAATTTCTGTCACTTTTGCATTTACAAGAGAGAAGAGTGAAGTTATTGTACTACCAAGATTTGATCATAACCTTTTTCTTACTTCTTTGAATTGTAAAGTGTGAAGTAAAGCGATTGTTGGTTGATAAAAGGACTTAGTTTCATTTTCTTTTGCCTTTTTGTTGTTGATTTGATTATTGAACCCTGGTATACTCTATTCTGGGTGAAGTCTGAGTAACCCATATTCTTATAGTAGAAAATTTATGCTTAAATATGAAATTGATGTCACAGTGATGTTGAAAATCGAATAATGTAAAATAGGTGTTCAAAAAATGCCAAAGTGAAGTCTTAAACTGAAAAGGGGTACTGACGGTCAACTTGACGGACCGTCGGACTTGCAATGGATCGCCAGGTGAACCATTGCAAAGACCACCAAAATATTCTCATTGGATAAGGTGTGACGGACAACTTGGCGGACCGTAAATAACCCGACGGACTACCAATTCGACCATCGTAAGCCTATGAGATAAGCAACTTACTGGTTAAGGTTGACGGTCAAACTAGCGGACCATCACAAAATCGACGAACCATCGGGATGACCGTCAATCCAATTTTTCAACTATTTTCCATCTATTTGATTTACCAACTGATTCTTTGTACCCTTTTCAGGTATTATGGCACGTAATCTTCCATTGACTAGAGGTGGTGGCTAAGCATAAGAAAGAGCCAAACTTTCCAGGAGTGAGGAGGTACTAGCCTTCAACACTCTCCAAAGAGACATGTCACTTCCTGCACTCTCCCAGATTAAAGAGGAGAGTGAGGGCAACACCAGTATTACTAGTTTGAACCCCAATGAGGAAAGGGTTAATACATCTCATCCCAAGCCAGTTGAGGCTGAAACTGAGGCTACTAATGTGGAGTTACAAAATAAAGCGGCTGAAGTAGAGACTGAACCTGAGGATGCCAATGTAATTAAGCATAAGGATCCTTAAATAAAATAGACAATCAGATGGTAACTCTAGGGAGCAAAAGACAAGTTCTATGATGGACTGGCACCGACAAAAAATAGAGCAATCAAAAGACCATTTTCTGAGGAGTACCAAATAAACAACTGAGCTAAATGATTATCCCAAACTAAAGTACTAGTTTAATGAGTATGAGTTGGCCTGGATGTGCAAGCCACCTGGTTTATATCAGCCGAATATGGTAAGAGAATTCTTTGATAATTATTTGGTCCTGATAGAGAAGGATTTTCCTAAGGGGATGAAGCTTTCATACTTTCCAAAAAGGGAGTCAGTCCCAGTACAAGGAGTTAACATTGACATCTCAGCCCAAACTCTCAATAGGATGCTGTTTCGACCTGACTATGAAGCTTCACCTGCTGTACCTGATCTTGAATACCGACTAACCTCCACATCTATTCAGAGACCTTGGTTGGCTGGGTTGTTGACTGATGATACTAATCCTTTCATGGGCAACAATCCTATGTGAGCGCATAGAGAAGTCTTCCCTTAGCTTCAGAGCTAAGTTTTGGTGGACTGTGGTTTGATTAAGGTTGGTACCAATATGAGGTGATGCAAAATTAGATAGTCACAAGGATGTGCTTGTTGCTAGTTTGATCTCAGGGTTGAAAATTGATTTCGGCCAGATTATTTTTGATGAAATATTTGTGAGGGACCATAAAGAGGCAAGTGCACTGCCATTCCTTTGTTTGATCACAGAGTTACATAGGCAGAAAGGTATGCCTTTGATTTGTGGGGTTGATAATATAGTTTAGGCTATGCATAGATAGGACATTGAGAAATTAAAAGATGACTCATAGTTTGAGATGAGGGTCACTAAGCCTCCAGCCTACCAGACTCAGTCCGTACCAACCCTGAATACCTTAAAAATACCTTCAGGTATGCCATTGCCCATCACTATATATATGCCACCTGAGTATGTGCCACTAAGTACCTCTGCAGGATCAGGGTTTGCAACACCTATGGGTGGGGTATAGTTCACAGGATATAGGCTAACGTAGGAGAATTTTGCAAAGTCGATAAAATAATAGAAGAAGTTTCAAAAATAGCTGGACACATGGGCTTCACAGTTTAAGTCGTTTGTTGATCAAATTATTGCAGAAGAAATCTGTCCATTCCAAAATATTTAGTTGAGGATGGAACACATGGGGAACGTATCAACAAAAGTCTAGATACAATGTCCATTCCCAACTTGGCCTAGTTCATGGTGGAGTTTAAACATGCACAAGCTGACATAGTAGAGTTGAAGAACAGGCAATCTCAGTAGCTTGTTTTTGACCCAGCCATGGTGATGAGTGATGATGATGAAGGGATCGTTGATTTAATGGGAAAACCATTTTAAGATAAAGGAAACAAATAAGTTGATGAGAGAACAGAAAAAAAGTGGCTAGGAGAAGAAAAAGAGAAGAAATAACACCAGAAGAAAGAGAGCTGTATGATATGAAGAAAGCTATACAAAAGTCAAGGAGAGATGATAAAAGAAGAAGGAAAAAATTAGAAGATGAAGCTGCTGGTGTATCTACTAGTTCCACCCAGCCAGAGGGGTCGGTTCAAACCCTGTTCGGGATATGATCCCTCCGATTTCGGAGGATGAGTTTATGAGTACCCCCACCACCATGGGGGTTAACATTGCAACACGTGAGGACACTGGAGCCTCACCACATTTCACAGATACCTCAGATAATTAAGAGGAATTACAAGTATTTCCCCTACTCTATACTTTAGTTTTATGAATTTGAGGACAACTCATGTATTTTTCTGTGGGGAGGTGTACTCGTACCACAGGGTTTTTTTGTTGTCGATGTTCTTTTTCTCCCGTGTGCTATTTAGGAGAATCGATATGTTTAGGATTGCATTTTCTTTTCTTAGGCTGTGATGTAAATATCTGTTTGTTAATGTTTATTTATAAAAGTGCCCTTTATTTTAGCACCTTGTTGTGTATATGGATGATCAATGATGTTGGCATAAGGCTATGGAATCTGTAATTGACATTAACATGTAAGATATGCATGACATGTGATGGCAATCTTAAGAGTAGTTGAATGAGTTTGACTCAGTTGCCTGTGTGTGTGAGTATTTGTGTTAGTTCTTGCATAGTGTAGTACCTAGAACTTGCCTGGTTTATTGATGCTATTTTGTGGTTGATGAAAAAAGAAGTGATAGAAGTCCGTCTTGCACTTTTAGTCCACTTAGCCAAAATAATTAACCTCACCAAAAAGATTTTCCATTTTTTGAACCCTTCTTTGAGCTTGTATTATTTTTTATTCATTACCAATAACTCTAATTAACTCTCTTTAGGTTGTTAACAGCTAAGTCTATCCCTGGTATGATATTGGAAATTGTGTACCTAAACTTAGGAAACACACCTAAGTTGAGGGTGGCTATTGTTTGTATGTTAGCTGCCTAATGAAAAGTTGGTTTAAAACTTAGTTTAAAGAATCTGGCCCTGGTCTATCCAAGACATTGTGAACCTTGAATGACTGCATCAACATAAGTTGAGGATGGCTGATGCTTGTATCTTTGTAAAAATAAAAAGAAAAAAGAGAAAAAAGGACAGATTATGGTAAAGTGTAAATGAATGAGATAAGGGTAAATGAGCCAGTACAAGTGGCCTTGGTAGGTCAAATTCAAGGGAAAAGAGAGTTAAATCATAATGTTGAGTCATTTTCTCAAAATTTTTCCTTACCTATCCTGAAGCTTCATTACAAGCCTAGAAAAGACCTACTTGATCTTGGCAAGTCAACTATAAGGGAGTGCTAGATGATAAGGGCAAGCCTATGGGTATGGACACTACGTTAGTAACTTCTTTAATGAGTGTGGAAGTTTTGATTTGTATCCCCAAATCATAATGAGTGGTGAATTTTATTGGCTATGAGGGCAACTTGAGTTACACTTAGTTTGCTGATCTCTGTGGGATATGATATCCATGTTTGTGTGTGTGCTGTATTATATTCAATGTCAGTCATAGATTCTGATGTGTTGAGCCCATATGAGTAAGATGACAAGTGAACGGTTGTGTGAAGTTTGATTCAATAGTCGATTGCCCATCATTGTGTTATTCATGTATGCAATTTAGTGCTAAGTTGCTTGAGGACAAGCAATTGTCTTAATTTAAGGATGTTGATGTTCCAGCTTTTAGTGGAAAAGTTTACATCTTTTTTCAAGAGATAATTGTATGTTTTAGAGCAACTACTGTTGTATTTAATACTGGATTTTAGTGTTTTTCTGTTAAGGAGTTGACCAAAGAAGAAACATGGAAAACAATAGATAAAGGCTTTTGACAGGCAAACCGGCAGACCGTCGGGCATACGACGGACCACCAGGGTGACAGTCAAATGAAAATAGAAAGAAAAAGTTGAGTGGCCTCTAAGACGGTCCAAGTGGAGGACCGTTTAGCCTCCGACGGACCGCCAACTTGGATGTCAGGATAATACAAAACCTGGAGATCTTGAGGATTAAGTGACGGTCTGTGCGATGGGCCGCTAGACCAGCGTCGAACCGCCGAGCCAGCCGTCAACCCCTAATAGAATATGACATTATAGGATACTCAATGATGGTCCACTCGACAGACCGTCAATTGTCATGGGCCATCGATGTGACCGTTAACTTACATACGGCTTTTTCCTAGTTTAAATTTTAAATACTCTGTACATGGGAACATAGAAATACCCAGTTTAGGTTTTATTTGATTATCTTTTATCATTTTTTCCAACTTTTGAACATCATTATAAGCAGTATTCTCTGAGGAACAGCTAGAATTGTGGATCTAAACATATTATTCATACTTTCTTCTGAAGATTCAAGAAAAAATCTTTGAGTCCTTGTAAATCTTTTTTGAATCTATTTATGAGAAATACAATGACTCTTTCTTGTTCTTCTATGGAGATGTGTGGCTAAGCTCCCATACCTAGGGTTATGGAAGCCTTGATGTGAATAGCTGATTTGTGTTGTGATTGTACTTGAGTTTTGTGGGTTATTGATCTTGCATTAACCCTTCTTCACATTAATGACTTTTCTTGGTTACAAACTTGAAAGGTGAGCCCAAGAACATCACTTGTTTGAATAGAAAAGTGTTGGTTGGGAAAATAAAGGGTTTACATGGAATCTAGAGGTTTTAACCTTTGGATTAAAGGCAGATGCCTTAACGGGATCGACCTATATGAGAAAATAGTTGAATATTCAATACATTCTTTAAGTTTGAGAGAATTAAAGGATAAAACTATCCATTCAGTTGAGAAACTAATGGGTACACAATAGGATTCAACTACTCTTGCAATTGAAGTTATTAATTGGAACTCAAAGATGATTCACAACCAGCTATTTAAGCATCTTGGTAACCATAACTCTAGTTTGTTTAATCTTATTGAATTACCATTTACAAATGAATCACTAGTTGGAACAACTCTGTTATAGTTATTTAGATATAATTTGTAAATAAAACCCCCCTTTTCTCTGGAATCTTCGATCAATAGTCTGATAACAACTGCAATACTTATTGAACACGGTATTCCCTATGGGATTCGACACCCAACCTAGTTGAGTTCTATATTTGACAACGCCCTCTTACTCTCTGATAAAAGAGGTGTAATTTGGGCGTATCAGATGTTGCCTTACTAACCCTTATCTTGATCCCAATTAACTATTGCCTTTTGAGTCTCTAGTTTTTATATAACAGATAACAGTCATTCACTATAATCCATTATGAGCAATAGATCGACAATTAACTTCAAATTACTATTGTGATCTTTTTTTCCTAGTCACTACTCCTCTTTTAGAGTAAGTAGCAATAATCTCGGTGGGATCTTAACATTGGTAACCTGTTAAGAAATCTATAAGACTGAAGAAAACCTAATACATGTAAGAATTTTTATCTGGAATGACTTGGAATTTCCTCTACTTCATTAATCTGCCAAGGTTCAAACAACCCTAGATAAGGGAATTAGCCGTTCATAGTTATGAGATCAATGATGGAATCCACAGAAAAAATTAAAAGATAAATCTCACAATAGTAAGAGTAGAAATCGAAAAGTCTTAAATTGAATAACAAACCAAGAACAAACCTAGAATAAGAGTATGTCAAAGCCTCCAAGGGCTTGTCCCTCAATAGGTCAATTGATAAATTGAAGGAATGGTATTTATAGGTAGAGTTCAAATTTTAATTAAAATAGGAAAACTTAATTATCCATATATAATAGGACTTAAAACCTTCATAGGAGTGTTATTGGGACACATAGAAACCCTAGGAAATAATTTTGGGATGATCCAGAAACATCAATGTCGGTGGCCACTTACTCTCTGTACCCATGGTCTAGCATAGGGAGCAGGTGGTACCTGCACTCCTAAAATTATGCGCAGGTACAAGGTATAGGTATAAGTACTGTAGCCTAACTCTTGTGATTTTAACCTATGGCACCTGCTTTGCCCATCTACGATCTGTAGGTCCCTTATGCGGTCCATAGGTTAACTTGATAGGTGCCGGGAGTCATCTTTTCAGCTCTTCTTTATTTCTTGAACATGCTTTGATCACGAACAAACTGGAAATTGTCCCAAACATCCTTAATTGCACAAAAAAGTAGCCAAACATACATTTTCCCTCCTTTTCACGAAATTAGCATCCAAAACATGATTTGAACACAATTTGGACGAGCTGACAGATTTCACCCTTTACCTTTTTATTATTAGGATGTCACCTTTCTAACCCTTATCTTGATCCTAGTTAACTATTACCCTTTTAGTTTTTAGTTATTATGTGACAACTAACGGTTATTCACTATGTTCCATTGTGAGCAATGGATCAACAATTAACTTCAAATTACTGTTGTGATCTTCTTTTCGTAGTCACTACTCCTCTTTTGAAGTAAGTAGTAATAATCTAGGAGGGATATTAAAGTTGACCACCAGTTAAGAAATAAATAAGAATAAAGAAAAACCAATACATGCAAGAATCTTTATCTAGAATGACTTGGCACTTTCTCTACTTTGTTAATCCGCCAGGGATCCCATAACTCTAGCTAAGAGAATTAGCCGCTCATAGTTATGATATCAATCATGGAATCCACAGACAAAATTACAAGATAAATCTCACAATAATAAGAGAATAAATCAAAATTCTTAATTGAATGACAAACCAAGAATAAGAGTATGGGATATCCCCCAAGGGCTTCTCCCTCAATAGGTCAATTGATGAATTGAATGAATAACTAAACAAAGCCTAAAGGGTATTTATAGTTTACAAGAAACACTAGAGTTCAAATCCTAATTAAAATAGGAGAAATTAATTACCCATACATAATAGGACTTAAAAAAAATTCATATCAGTGTTATTGGGACACATAGAAACCCTAGGAAATAATTTGGGGCCGATTCGAAAAATCACTGTCGGTGGCCACCTACTCTCTGTACCTGTAGTCTGGCATAGGGCGCAGGTAGTACCTGCGGTCCTAAATCTGGGCGTACATATAGGGCATGGGTACAAGTCCTACAGCCTAACTCTCAGGATTTCACCCTCTGGCCCCTAGTTTGCCGACCTGCGGTTTGTGGGTCACATATGTGGTCCGTAGGTTGACTTGGTAGGTGCCAAGAGTTATCTTCTTAGCTCTTTTTCAATCCTCAAATATGTTTTGATCACAAAAGAGATTGAAATAGTCCCAAACATCCTTAATTACCCCAAAATGTAGCCAAACACACCCTTTATCCTCCTTTTCACGAAATTAATATCCAAAACATAATTTCCTGCAAAACATTCCAAAAATGCCTCAAATCTAACAAAATAGCCGTAATTACATGCATATTCTCATAGTTTTAAGCATCAAAAGTGATGTATTTCTATAGCACATCAACACCCTCAACTATGAATGTTGCATGTCCTTAGGCAACAAAATATAATAGAACAGTATGACGATGCTTAACGAAGAGAAACGCCAGTCATCAAATTTAATCTCAAGATCATTAACCTCTCTAAGATTAATACTTTAAAACCCAATTGTGTGTATTAATGAAGAACCTTAAATGTGACACAAAGAAATCAAGCTATGGCATTACATTATCAACAAACTACCATGCATATCTACAAGTTACATTACCCAAATAAGTAAGCATCTTGCAATACAACCTATGTTCCCTCACATTGAAGAATTCCCACTCACTCATATATGTAATCAATAATGTCAATGCAGGAACGATCAAGAGACACTCACACTCACAAAAGAAGTCCCAATCAATGCATGTCAAATACCATAGGCATGCCATTATTTTCTTTATCTTAGTTTTCAGTTAGTCACTTGAGGATCACTATAGGACTTTATTCGGCTTGTAATGTAGGCTTGGGGGATGGTATGATACATATGGATATATTAAGTAACTAAGCCTTCTTGGCGCTACACTAGCTTTGGGGTCTCACTTACTAGCCAATTTCCTTTTATCCCACCCTTATTTCTCCCTTTTATTCTTTTATGCACATTCAGGCTAGGTGTGGTTTCTTTATTTTTTTATATTCATAATTTTCACAAGTTTTCTTTTATTTTATTTTCCCCTTCTTTCTTTTTCTACCACAGCCAACCATACTAACCTTTTTTCTTATTTTACCATTCTACATACCCACTTTCTACTATGCATCCTTGTGATAACCACCCTCAACTTAGGCATTTTTCCTCAGTTGAGGTGCACAATATCCAAGGAGGGATAAGGCCAAAATAGGTCAATTGTAACACAAATAGGAAGGTGAAAGGTGTAACAAGAAAAGTAGGCATTCAAGCTCCAAATCGGGATCAAGGGATATAATTCACACATGGAAGGTCATATATGCTAAAAGTGGATTAATATAAAAAACGACCTATGATCCTATCCTAACCAACTATCCTACAACCTAGGAAAAACTAACCGAGCAAGTTCTGGATTTAACACACAGAAGGAACTAAGTAGTGTCTCGCACACACATGGCACAGAGTTACATCACAGGCTACAACCTATTCGGTTCATGCAATTATTAGCACTGATTATTATGTTCCTAATTCTAATGCCATAACAAGATTCAAAAATAGTCATATATATATATTTATACGTATTACACAATTCATAAAATAGACAATTGGAGAGGTATTATAATTTATCTAAAAAATCAACAAAAATATGTCAACTTCCTTAGATACTTATTTTTCTCCTAGTTAACCACCAAACAAAATAAAATACACCTAAACATTCCGGCTCTACTAGGAATAGGACTAGGTAGAAAAGAGTCACGACAAAAAAAATCCCAAGAGAACATTAAGACCCACAAGCAGCTCTACCCTCAACTTAAAATCATGCATTGTCCCCCAGTACATTAAAATTCTATAAAACAAAAGAGTTAGGAATATACCTATGGCACCATAGGTGCAGAGATCTGACGTCAATCACGTAATACGAATACAAATAACAAAATACCTCGGGTTGACTCCCAAGCAATGCCCAATTTCACACGTGGCATAACAGGACTTTGTTGGGTACTCAAACTTCCCCAACTATCCCATGGGTACCTTGATTACTTTAACTTCATCAAGGTAACCCAAGAGTTGGCCTCTAATTTTCTCTTTCCACTTTGAACTTATGAACTACACCCCTAATTATTTTCTTGATTTCCCATTGTACTTATGGGATAGAGGTATAAAAATAAAGGACCCAAGAAATAGATGTGGCATGTGGTACTTCTTGGACATTACGTGAGAAATGTAGTTCTTTGATTCTGGCTCAGTAAATTCAAGAACAAAGACATATAATTTCTCCTCCTTGTAGTCTTTTTAGGCTTGAGTGGCCCGATCAAGATATGACTATCCAAACACAATGTGGAAAAATGCTTAGAATGAGGTCCAATATGCCCTAACTCAGGATTTGTAGTCTTATTTATAGCCCCACATAATTCTAGTATGCTCTTCTTAAGCATGACACTATCTATAAGAGCATTAATAATTTTATACTCCTCTAATTATAGCTCCTCAAGTTGGCTCTTCAAAATCCTTTCAGTCTTACACCACCCATAACTAAGTTGCTGTGCGTTCCACGCAGCAACGTTTGCATTCAACTCCACTTGTAGGTAGTAAATATCCAAGCCAAATATGTCATCCTCTTGAATAAGATTAAGATTGTTGTGGAAAAGGTGTGTGATTATTTCCAATAGGCTATCCTTATTCTCTTACACTATATTATCTACACTTCTGCAATAATGCACCATATCAAAAGAAAAAAGATTAATAAATAAGGAGCCATCATAACTCCATACTTTTTCTGGACAGGCTGTCATCTAAAGAAGAGTAGTAAGAAAAAAAAACTAAATAAAAGAAAATAAAACCTAATAGCTCCAACAACTTCAATCAAATTTAGAGAATTTATTCCTCGACAACAGCGCCAAAATTTGATAATGCCCAAAATACACCTCTAATTGAAGGATGAAGCGATCACTGTCAAATATAGTAACCTAATTAGGTTGGGGTAGATCCTACAGGAATAGGTCAAAAATCTATGTCAAATTTATTGAAATCACTAGGCAGTGCGGGAAAGTAAAAGGGGGGATTTGCTAAAATAGAAAAAAGAAAAGAATTGGTTGCTCTTGGTTGTAAAAGATCTAAGATGAACACTGTGGTTGTGTTCCCCTTGGGCTCTCAACTCAGTAGACTTATTTTGCATTGTCTAACTATTCTAATATCTTGCATGCAGAATTGATAAGTTATGTACCATCAACAGTATTTTGGACGAACTGATAGATTTTACCCGTTACCTTTTGAGTCTCTGGATGTCACCTTACTAACCCTTAGCTTGATCCCAATTAACTATTACCTTTTGAGTCTCTAGTTATTAGATGACAGCTAATGGTCATTCACTATATTCCATTATGAGTAATGTATCGACAATTAACTTCAAATTACCATTGTGATCTTCTTATCCTAGTCACTACTCCATTTTTGGAGAAAGTAGTAATAATCTAGGTGCGATCTTAACATTAGCCACTCTTTACGAAATCAATAAAAATGAAAAAAACCCAATAATTGCAAGAATATTTATCTAGAATGACTTAGAACTTTCTCTACTTTGTTAATCCGTCAGGGTTCCCATAACCCGAGCTAAGGGAATTAGCCGTTCATAGTTATAAGATCAATCATAGAATCCACAGAAAAATTACGAGATAAATATCACAATAGTTAGATAAGAAATTCCAAAGTCTTTAATTAAATAAAAAATCAATAACAAACAAAAAATAAAAGTATACCTCCAAGGGCTTCTCCCTCAATAGGTAAATTGATGAATTGAATGAATGGTACTTATAGTTTACAAGAAACCTAGTGTTTATATCTTAACTAAAATAGGAAAACTTAATTACCCATACATAATAGGACTTAAAACCATCATAGGAGTGTTATTGGGACATATCAAAATCCTAGGACATGATTTTGGGTTGATCCAAAAAAATCACTGTTGGTGGCTGCCTACTCTCTGTACCCACGATCTGTCATAAGATGCAGGTAGTACCTGTGGTCCTAACACTGTGTGTAGGTACAGGGGTAGGCATAGGTCCAATAGCTTAAATCTCAAGATTTTAACCTTTAGCACCTAATTTGGCCATCTGCAATCCATGTGTCCTATATGTAGTTCATAGGTTGGCTTTATAGGTGTAGGGAGTCATGTTTTCAGCTCTTCTTCAAATGTCAAACATGCTTTGATCACAAACAAGTTAGAAATTGTCCCAAATATCCTTAATTACACCAAAAAGTAACCAAACACACCTATTTTCCTCCTTTTCATGAATTTAGCATCCAAAACATGATCAAATCATGTTTTGGATGATCTCACAAATTTTACCCTTTACCTTTTAAGTCTCAGGATGTTACCTTACTAACCCTTATCATGATCCTAGTTACTATCACTTTTCGAGTCTCTAGTTATTAGATGACAGTTAATGGTCATTCACTATGTTCCATTGTGAACAATGGATCGACAATTAACTTCAAATTACTATTGTGATCTTCTTTTTGTAGTCACTACTCCTCTTTTGAAGTAAGTACTAATATTCTAGTCAGGATCTTAAAGTTGGCCACCCTTTAAGAAATCAATAAGAATGAAGAAAACCCAATACATGCGAGAATCTTCATCTATAACGAGTTGACACTTTTTCTACTTCGTTAATTCGCTAGGGTTCCCATAACCCTAGCTAAGGGAATTAGCTGCTCATAGTTATGACATTAATCATGGAATCCACAGACAAAATTATAAGATAAATCTTACAATAATAAGAGAAGAAATCCCAAAGTCACAAATTGAATAACAAACCAAGAATAAGAGTATGGGATAGCCCCCAAGGGCTTCTCGCTCAATAGGTCAATTGATGAATTAAATGAATAAACTAAAGAAAGCCTAAAGGGTATTTATAAGTTACAAGAAACACTAGAGTTCAAATCCTACTTAAAAGAGGAAAACTCAATTACCCATATATAATAGGACTTAAAACATCATAGGACTGTTATTTGGACACATAAAAACTCTAGCAAATCATTTTGGGCTGATCCAAAAAAATTATTGTCGGTGGCTACCTACTCTCTATGCCCACAGTCTGTAATAGGGTACAGGTAGTACCTGCAGTCCTGATACTGGGCACAGGTACAGGGTGTGGGTACAAGTCTTGCACCCTAACTCTCGATATTTTGATCTCTGGTACCTGCTTTGCCCACGCATGGTTCGTAGGTCCCACAAGCAGTCCGTAGGTTGACTTGGAAGGTGCCAGGAGTCATTTTCTCACCTTTTTTTCAATTCTTGAACATACTTTGATCACAAAAAACATGGAAATTATCCCTAACATCCTTAATTGTACCAACAAGTATTGAACACACTCTTTTTTCCTTTTTACAAAATTAGTATCCAAAATATGATTTCCTGCAAAACACTCTAAAAATGCCTCAAATACAACAAAATAGTCTTAAGTACATGCATATTATCAGAGTTTTAAGCATCAAAAGTGCTATATTTCTATAGCACATCAACATCCTCAACTATGAATATTGCATGTCCTTAGGCAACAAAACATAACAGAATAATAAGATGATAATTAACCAAGAGAAACATAAGATACCTATGGAAGTCAATCATTAAATTTAAGCTCAAGATCATTACCCTCTCCAAGTTTAATACTTTAAAACCCAATTGTGTATTAATGAAGCAGCATCAATGTGACACAAAGGAATGAAGCTATGGAATTACATTAGCAATAAACAACCATGCATATTTATAAGTTACACTACTCAAACAAGTAAGCTGCTTGCAATACGACCCATGTGCCCTCACATTAAAGAAGTCCCACTCACTCATATATGAAATCAAGCATGTCAAAGCAAGAATGATCAAGAGACACTCATACTCATAGAGGATGTTCCAATTAATGCATATCAAATGCCAAAATTTAATAACTCCTAAAATACTTCTCCAATTGAAAGATGAAGTGATTTCTATATAATATTATAATTAAACTAGGTTAGGGTCAATCCCATAGTGAATAGGTCAGAAATCTGTCTCGAACTTATTAAAATTACTAGGAATTGTGGGAAAGAAAAATGAGGGATTTTCTAAAATAGAAAATGGAAAAGAATTGGTTGCTCTTGGTTGTAAATAATCTATGATAAATACTAGGCTTGTTTTCCGCATGTCCTCTCAACTTAGTAGACTTATCGTGAACTATCAAACTATTACAATATCTACCATGCAGAATCGATAAGTTATGTACCATCAACAGTCTTTTAGACGAGTTAACAGATTTTACCCTTTGCCTTTTGAGTCTCAGAATGTCGTCTTACTAACCTTTATCTTGAACCTAGTTAACTATTACCAATTAAGTCTCTAGTTATTAATTGACAACTAACGGCCATTCACTATATTCTATTGTGAGAAATGGATTGATAATTAACTTCAAATTACTATTGTGATCTTCTTTTCCTAGTCATTGCTCCTCTTTTAGAGTAAGTAGTAATAATTTAGGTAGGATTTTAATGTTGGACACCCATTAAGATATCAATAAGAATGAATAAAACCCATGACATTCAAGAATCTTTATCTAGAATGACTTGGCACTTCCTCTACTTCATTAATCTGCTAGGGTTCCCACAACCCTAGCTAAGGGAATTAGCCGCTCATAGTTATGAGATCTATCATGGAATCCACAGATAAAATTATAAGATAAATCTCACAATAATAAGAGAAGAAATCCCAAAGTCTTAAACTGAATAACAAACCAAGAATAAGAGTATGGGATAGAACCCAAGGGATTCTCCCTCAATAGGTCAATTGATGAATTGAATGAATAAACTAAATAAAGCCTAAAGGATATTTATAGGTTACAAGAAACCCTAGAGTTCAAATCCGAATTAAAATTGGAAAAATTAATTACTCATACATAATTGGACTTAAAAATATCATAGGAGTATTATTGGAAAACATAGAAACCCTAGGAAATGATTTTGGGACAATCTATAAAAATCACTGTTGGTGGCCACCTGGCAAAGGTAGTACCTACAGTCCTAACACTAGGCATAGGTACATGGCAACGGTATAGGTCTTTCATCCTAACTCTCTAGGTTTTTACCTCTGATACCTGCTTTGCCCTTTTGCAGTTCATGGGTCCCATATATGGTCCATATGTTGACTTGGTAGGTGCTGAGAGTGATTGTTTCAGCTTTTGTTTAATTCTCGAACATGGTTTGATCACGAACAAGCTAAAAGTTATCCCAAACATCCTTAATTTCACCAAAAAGTTTCCAAACACACCTTTTCTCTCTTTTTCATGAAATTAACATCCAAAATATGATTTCCTACAAAACACTCCAAAAATGCCTCATATCTAATAAAATAACCTTAAGTACATGCATATTCTCATAGTTTTAAGTGTCGAAAGTGCTATAGTTCTATAGCACATCAATCTTCAGCTAGAAGGACCTTAATTTAAGATAACACAGGTGGTTGTAGTTTTTTAAGGACTACAATATTGATTCTCTATCATCCAAGCAAGGAAAATATCATGGAAGATAACTTGAGCCAGAAGAAAGTGACTATGGTGAGTTTGGCTTGTCTTGTAGCTGAAGAGTAACCTTTCGCTGTGGAAATCCAATCCTTAGCAAACCAATTAAGGATACTTGTTCTTTTTAAGCATGGGCAGGTTCTTGCTTTTATCATGGCTAGATCTATGTTATTATTCGGGCATATTAGTTCGAGGAGAAATAAATTGAGGGTGATTCAGGATAATGTGCTTAGTCATAAGGCTAGGAAGGCAACCTTAGTATTAGAGCATGACTAAGAAGGTGACCTTAGATTTAAAGGGTGCATTGAGGATCGAGGGTCATATCTGCACTCCTAGAGTTGGTGATTTGTCAGATTGAATATGGAAGAGGCTAACTATTCCAGGTATTCTATTCATTCAATGGTAGCAAAAATGTATCATGATGTGAGAAAATATTAATGGTGGTGTGGGATGAAGTTGGATACCATAGAGTTTGTGTTTCAGTGCCTGAACTATCAGCAGTTGAAGTATTAGCATCAGAGGACAGGTAGTTTGACTCATAAAATACTTATACCTGAGTGGAAGTTGGAACATATAACTATGGATCTCACGATGGTCTTCCATATACTTTGTGGAGGTTTGATGCTATTTATGTCATCATGGATATGTGGACCAAGTCTGCCCACTTCGTGTGTAATGACCCTTTGGTTTATTTTCCATATTTATGCATATATTCACCATTTGAGCTTCTCCATACCTTCCCCAAGTTATTTTTCACTTGCTAGGATCGACGGTTCGGTTACCAGGCAGTTCATTTGGTTTTTAGACCTAATTCCTTTTTTGGAAGTCTTTATTGGTTCCAACTGGCCACCAAGCAAGAATTTCACCGAAACAATATTGGATACATATTTTGACTATGCCAACAGATCTGAATATTGATTTTAGTCTAGGCAGATCTTTAGTTTGGGTCTCAAGCACCCAACCTTATTTTGACCTATTGATAAAAAAGTTGAAAATTGGAAAGAATGGGTATGGGACCCATATTTGGTCGAAACGACCTTAGATTGAAAATCCAACTTTTCCATCACATCTAGAATGTCAATTTTAGGCTATGGAGACCTTTGGTTAAGGTCCCAAGGCTCAAGAACTTATTTTGGGCTATTGAGCAGATTTTTTAAAAAAAGATGAAACTATAGGCGTGGGCCCCACTTTTTGCCTAAATGATTTTCAATGAAATTTTTGATGGATCCAATGGATTTGAAATGTGGTTTACACTTAACATTCACTATTTGATCATGTTCTTTGGATTTCAGATGAGTTTCGAGGGTCAAAAGCTTATTTTTGAGTTTATTGTCATCTGGTGCAACCACGATCATGGCTAAGAGTGTAGCAATTATGGCCCATATGACTATGATAGTGGCATTTCTATAGCTATAGGGGCTATGTAAAGGCGCCAAGATTTATTTTGGGCATTTTTCCTTCACCATTTAGACTAAGAAACCCCAAAATGAGTGTAAGAACTCAAAATTGGTCATGGGGGATGACTTGGGAGCTTAATTATCATCTGGTATTGCGATTATCTTCAATATTATGGTAAAAATTTCTTGAATTCATGCTTGAATGTCTTAGTTTGGAATCAAAATCCCAATTTATCTTAGGGGTTGATTTTAACCCAAAGTATGCTTAGTTTTCACCTGTTCTTTGAGGGTTATGATTCCTTATTCATCTGTGAAAATTGGGTTAGTCTCAAAAACTCGTTTTCCATATGTGGGATCCACTTGGGGATTTGATATCATTTTTGGACCCGAAGCATAATAGTGTAATATGGGTATTATTAGACTCGTATTGATGAGAGATTGTGATTTTTATAGTGTGATGGCATTTTAAGGATTGTAAAGTGAAAAAAAGCATATGGCGCATGAAGTGAGGTTTTGCAATTTGTCCTTCAGGTAGGCTTCTATCCACTTTTCATCATAGATGATGTGTGATATATATTGCATTTGAATATGGATGTTAGGCTTTATTACGAGTAGGATGATTTAGCCTTGATTGTCGATGTTTTGGGGAATAGATAAGGGTTTTGTACCCATAAGATGGCATATTTATAACCCTTTTGTATCCTATTTCCTTCCCTCTTTTGTTTAGATTAGTTATATCATGGATATGATATAATGCTATGTTTTGTGTATTGTTTTAGCATTTGAAGCATGATTTGTATATTTAGCCTTATTGGGATAGTGTGGTAGTCTTAAAACCATAAGTTGTATAGATTTGACTTCAGTACCCTTGTTTCTAGTTGAAGTTTCTATCTTAGGCTTGAATACAACTTACTTGACATCTAGAAGAAGAACTAGATACCTTAGCCTAGTTTGGGGCATAGTATGCCAAATTATGGATTAGAAGTGGAATCGTTCGGCCCACTTAGGCCTAAGCCTATGTTAAGTCTTGTGAACTTAGTGTTACATTAGACATAGATGAGGCTAGTAAAACTTTGAATAAGGTTACTTAATAAATTGGTAACTTGTATTAATGTTCCCGGATTGTGGCTTTTGGGTTATGGTCATGGTACTCCTTGTGGAAGTGATATTCGGCATTTAGAGATGATATTCCTCCTAGATATTTTATGTGGCCTATAAAGGTGCTATTTACTCTTAGACTTGATGATTGTCCTATAGATATGCTATTTTCTCTTAGACTTGTTGATTGACCTATAGTATTGCTATTTCCTCTAGTCATGATTATTGGACCTATAGAGACAATGTTCCTCTTGGATATGTATAATTAGCCTAGAGAAGTGATATTCCTTGTAGTCATGATGTATGAATTATTGATATAAGATATCCTATAGACGATTACATGTCTATATAGATTATGCCTTCTAGATATGAGATGCTTTTTGTGTGAGACACGATTACATATCTTTCTATATTATGCCTCCTAAATGTGAGATGCTTCTTGTGTGAGAGATGATTACATGCTTATTGATATTATGCTTCTGATATGTGGGATGCCTCCTATATGTTAGATGATTAGAGATATGCTATGACCTATAAATATGATTATTGATGTGAGTCCTGGGTATGTGTATAGGACTAAGGTCGTGATTATTTTGTATAAATTAATTATCCAAGGGCTATGCTATGATATTGATTGAATAGACAAGAAGTGTTTATTATTATAAATGATGTTATTATTTTTTATGAATATGAATATGTATATGTTTTTATACATATCTCTCCAATATGAGACAGAGAAAGATGTGGTATGATGCTTATTATTCAACTGATTGAATACTACTGATGCCATGCATAAATTTGGTACATTCATGATTATTTACCATTATAAATGATGTGATTATAGATGAAATGTGATCTTATGACTGCTCTTCTTGTTATACGATTAAGCCATGTGGTAACTACTTGTCTATTAGGGGACTAAAACACTTGATGTCTAGGAATCTAATGTATTAGTTAATGAATCTTTCTTAGTTAGAACATGGTAGATAATGATGGTTAGTTAATAAATAGTGTTAGTTCATAAAGGATGGTTAGCTGACAAGTAGTAAGGTGTTGTCTAGTAATTATTATAGATATAGGATGATTAGTTAATTATAATGAATGGTGGATAAATGGCAATTTTGGTCTAGTGATGAACCTTGATGAGATAATTGATGTTAACTAATTAATAAAGAGTTGTTAGTTGCTATCCCATGAGTAAGGGTTATATGAAGGATAATGTTTAAGATAATAACTAGAGGTTATGCTTTGAGATGAACTCGTGTTTATATTTATATATACCTATTTATATATCTAGCTATATGAAGCTATAATACTACCGTATATCTCATCCTTCATTGTTCATATTGTATTATCCTATCTTTGCCTTGCATATTACTATGTATCTTTCTTTCTCTCTTTATTTGTATATTGACATGGGATATACGGTATAGCATTGACGTATATTGAATGTAGCTGGAATAGGATAGTTCACCCTGATACTTCCTTAGTTTTATTATGTTAGACTCTTGGACATAAACAAGATAGTTGTTCTTTATTATCTCATTGACTTGTCATATGATTTTTGGAATCTTGGGTGTAGTTTCCATTCTATTTATATGCTTTATATATCTGCTTTATCTTTGAAGCTCAGTTGGCAGTAGCCTACGGAATACCATTATTTTGTACTCATACTACACTTCTGCAACCTATAAATCATAGTACAGGTTATCACTATTGATGTATGCATAGTGCGGAGAAGCCTTGGTTCAACAACTTAGAGTGAGCTCCTGACATTCAGAGTATTTCTTATCTCACTCTTATGTTTTATACTAGTCTCTAAGTTGTATTGAAAGATAAGCTGTATTATTGTATTTATCTTGATATTTCACCTTTGTACTTTTTTTCTATTAGAAGCTCTTGTACTGATATCACCAAGTTTTGGGATTCTTCTATGTATTGATCTTTATTTCATATATTTTATATGTTTTTTTATTATATTATTGAGTAGTCTGTTACTAGCCATTTCAGACTATGGGTTGGCTTTCCTACTGGTGGGTTATGGTAGGTGCAATTATGACCTGAGGAAATTGGGTCCTGATAAATTGGTATCAGAGCCTAGGTTTCATTAGTGTATTAGTAAAAGAGCTAAGTATTAGTAGAGTCCTCTGGATCGGTGCAAATATATTTGTAACCTATCTTCGGGAGGCTACAATGATATTTTAGAAAATTCACTTCATGACTCCTTATCGTGTGTCCACATTTCTTGAACCTTGAACACATTCTTTGACTATATTCTATCCTTGAAGGACAATGTGATATTATTGACAAATGTAGACATGACTCCAACACGTGTTTCTAGAATTTTAGTGCAACATCAGACTAGAGGGTCAAAGATGGATATAAAAGATCCTCAATGACAACCAAAAAAGATTTGGAAAGAGTCCCTATCATACTTGCAGAGTGTGGTATGGTTATTCAGGCCATAGAGACTATTTTATATTATAAGAGGTGGTATCTCTAAGTATTCTAGGATCTTGGTTTGGTTGTAATGTGATGAGACACTGGCTCAAAGAATGCCCCTAGTATGAGATAGGTGATTAGCTAGAGATAACATGTATTCCTCACTAGCCTAGAGTTCCTAAGAAAAGCTGTGATTTTAGAAGTTTGGACATAATTTTGTGAATTTCTTTAAACATCAATTGGCCAACCATTTGGTCTTAGATTGTGTTCTCTCTATATTAGTGCTTCAGGAATTTCTACGACTGCAGAGAGATTGATTACTCGTATATGGTATTTCCTTGACATGAGATACTAGTTATTTATCTTAGTTAGATCATCTTGTGATGTTGTGACATCTTCAGTTAGAGATGGTGCACTTGGCACCTCAATTGATGATTTAGTCGGTCGGTCTGATTTAGACCCATTAAGATTTATTTTTCTATGCCCATTAGGCATATGACTATGAATGTCACCCCGATAAGTGTGCTTTTATTTATTGCAGTTATCTCTTACTATGTGTATTGGGGTTTTCATACCTATTGATGATTGTATACCTTGATGAATTTATATAGGTCATTATGTGCCTTATTGTTGAATTCATAATTATGTTACTACTCCATGGTTTATTTCTATTAGTAGTGGATGGAGTAGATATATATTGATATTTTCCCCTATGGGAGTGGTTTTGGGTTTGAGTCCCATTTATCTTGGCATATTAGCCCTATTGGGCCATTGAGTGGTACATGATATTGATATTTATTTTGGTACTGCCTGTTCAGTGTGTTGATATTGATATAACTGTTGCTATTACTACCACTGTGTGAGGTTATTGATATTATTATTACCAGATATTGTTAAATGATGAATTTGATTTTTGCTGGGTAGCTGTATAGACCAGTGTTATTTGGTTATACTTTTATTTTCTTGTGATACTATTTAGTCGCTTGAGTAGATATAACCCTATTTGATGATTTCTTTCCCATAGCACGGTGAGGTTGACTATGTTCCCTCTTGGTTATCTATATTAGATTGATTTTGGGGATGTGTTATGGTATCGAAGGTAAGTGAACTTCCATGGTTTTTGTGGATTTTGAGTCGGAAATTTAGTTATGTTACCTAGTTTTGAGTTTGAGATCCTTAGACTTGCCTCCTGGATTGCGAAGGATTTGTTTTGGCTATCCCTTCTTGTATAACCCATTTAATAGATGGACCAGTTTGAGGTTCATTCTTTATTTGTGGCTATTTCTTTATCCGATAGCAATTTTAATATTTATGTTGAGATGCTGTGGATTCATCTAATAGGTATGTTGGGTCCGTACCCTTGGAATAGTTTGCCTTGTTGTTAGTGTGGAGATTAGATACTTCTTTGTCGTTGTGATATGGTTTTGTCTAGTAGAGTTTGAAAATTAGAGACAGGTGGCCTTTTTAGTGATCACTTCTTAAGTTGGCAAATTAAAAACTCTTTATCTTAAGTTGTTGGTACTCTGGTGGTGGTCTTGGCTCTGACCTTTGTTTTGAGATTGGTATTTCGTCTTTGATGATGTTATTTTTGGGTTAATTTAGGAAATCCCCATTTCAATGTTTGTTCTTCCTAGTGAGGCTTCGTAGAGAGATTATATGTGCTTGTGGCTATTTCTTTGCCTAGATGGAGTATTGGATTGGTTAGTTTTCGGCTTAAGTTGCATTTTTCTGAGTTGCTAGAGCTTTTGCCATTTTTGGTGTGATTTTCAACCTTGGGGAAGTTTTTGAGTATGTTTGGATTGGTCATGCCCTCTAGTGGATATGGAGTGGGTTATACGTATTTTCAGCTATTGATTTTTTCTCTCGCATAATTCCTATTTCGCATCTATGTTTCGTTCCCTCCAGCTAATATAGAGTTAGTTGCTTGTGTTATCTGTAAGTGGTTAGCTCTGTAGGTGATTTTATTCTTCAAATATTTATCGACTGTGGCTTGGTATGATTTATCTCGGATATGTTAAATTTTGGATACTAGAGTCAATTTGTAATAGTTGACATTGATATATCTTTACTGGCTTATTTTTAGATTTTGACTCCTTGGAATGAGATTTGGAAGTATGATAGATTTAGAGCATTAATGCCTACCCATTTTTAGTTTTGATTTTGATCTTTTAGATTGAGCGGTTCAACCTTGGTATTGAGATTTTAGTTTGGTGTTGTAGAGTTGTTGTGCAACCTTTGTTTTGGACTTGTTTTAGTTTGAATTTTATTTATAGACTGGTTGATCCTACTCCATGGTTGCTTATTCGGTCTTCTAGACTTCGGATGGATTATAGTTGATAAGTATCCAGATGATAGCCCATGGGCCTCGTATTGGTTATTTCAGTTTTGACCTTGAGTTTTAGCTTTTATTTTGGGTATTTTGGATGATTTACTCAGCGGGAGTAATATTCTTGATTTAGATTCAGTATGTCTTCATTCTTGGTGGATAAGACATCCTGGAGTGGAATATTCAGTGATGAGTAGTTATACCAAGGATTTTTAGATTTTAATTTGATTTTCATCCGGGCTGGTTGCAGTATTGACATGGATTGTATTGCTTGATTATCTCTATTTGTATACCCAGATAGAGCCTTATGAGCTTATTCTCATATTTGCCTTATGGACTTTTGGTGGATCAACTTCAGTTCTTTGAGTTCTCCATGATAAGACTGTGTGGATGAGACTCAAGTGATTTTACTCCTGGCTTGGAGTAGATAGAAGGTGCGAAAATGTAAAGGAAGTTTATTTTTAGATTTTGTGTCGGTTTTATGACTCATGTCTTGATGTGCTTTTGGCTTGGATGAGCCTTTGTTGATTTATGTTGATATAGGGATGGTATCAGGGTGATGTTATTCAAATGTGCGTGCATCAGGATTTTTAATTTAGTTAGAGGCCAGTTAATGGTTAAGTTAAGTTGGCTATTTTGGATGTAGAACGACGGTGCTGGTTGAAAAAAAAGATACTTGTGGCAAAATCCCTTACAAGTGTTTTCTCTCCACTGAGGTTATCTGGGAAGTCATGCTTAGAGCATGCGGGCCCAGTACCTTATCCTTTTGAGCTTTTGAGATTCTTTCTATCCATTGTTTTTTAGGGACAATAGTACTTTTAGTAGTGGATATTGTAATAACCCTTCAGGTTATTTTCCATAATTATGCTTATCTTAACCATTTGAGCTTGTCCATAGCTTCCTCAAGTTATTTATGACTTGCTGGGACTGATGGTTTGGTTATCGGGTAGGTAGTTTGGTTTTTAGAGTCAATTCCATTTTTAGAAGTCTTCGCTGGTTCCAAAAGGCCACTAGATGAAAACTTCAGTGAAACAATCTTGAATGCAAATTCCAACTGCGCTAGCAGATCTGGAATATCAATTCTAGTCTAGGTAAACCTTTGGTTCCGGTCCCAATACACCCGAGCTCATTTCGGCCTATTGGTCGGAAAGTTTAAAATTAGAAATAATGGGTATGGGACCCATATTTGGTTGAAACATCCTTGGATTGAAAATCTGACTTCTCCATTACATTTGGAACGTCGATTTTAGGCTAGGGAGACCCTTCGTTTAGGTCTCAAGGCTTCCGAACTTATTTTGGGCTATTGAGCTAATTTTATGAAAAGTGATGAAACTATAGGTATGGGCCCCAATTCTTGTCTAAATGATCTACGATGAAAGTTTTGATGATTCGAATGGATTTGAAATGTGGTTACACTCAAAATTCAATATTGGATCATGTTCTTTGGATTCCGGATGAGTTTCGAGGGTCAAAAACTTATTTTTAAGTTTGTTGTCATCTGGTGAAACTGCGATCGTGGCCAAGAGTGTAACAATCGTGGGTAGCACAATTGCGGCCCGTATGACCGCGATAGCGACATCTCTTTAGCTGTACGGGTTATTTAAAGACCCCAAGACGCATTTGGGGCATTTCCCCTTCACCGTTTAGACCTAGAAACCCCAAAATGAGTGTAATAACTCAAAATAGGTGATGGGGTGACTTGGTAGCTTAATTATCATCTTGTATCGCGATAATCTTCAAGATTAAGGTCAGAATTTCTTGAATTCATGCTTGAATTTCTTAGTTTGGACCCAAAACCCCGATTTTTCTTAGGGCTTGATTTTAGCCCAAAGTATGCTTAGTTTTTAACCATTCTTTGAGAGTTATGATTCCTTATTCATGTGTGAACATTGGGTTGGTCTCGAAAACTTATTTTCCATATGTGGGACCCACTTGGGGTTTTGGTGTCGTTTTTGGAGCCGAAGCATAATAGTACAATATGGGTATCATTAGTCTTGTATTAATGAGTAAATTATGGTTTTGATAGTGTGATGGCATTTTTAGGATTATAAAGTGAAGACGAGCATGTGGTGTATGGAGGTAGGTTTTGTGGTTTAGCCTTGAGGTAGGCTTCTATTCACTTTTATTCATAGATGATATGTGATACATGTTGCGTACGAATATGGATTTTAGGTTTGATTATGAGTAGGATAACTTGGCCTTGATTGTTGATTTTTTGGGGAATAGATGTGGGTTTTGGACCCGTAAGATGCCATGTTTATAATCCTTTTGTATCCTATTGCCTTCCCTCTTTAGTTTAGATTAATTATAGCATGGATATGATATAATGCTATGTTTGGAGTATGGTTTTAGTATTTGAAGCATGATTTATATATTTAGCCTTATTGGGCTAGTGTGGTAATGTTAAAACCATAAGCTGTGTAGAGTTGACTTGAGTACCCTTGTTTCTAGTTGAAGTTGTTATCTTAGGCTTGAATACAACTTACTTGACATCTAGAAGATGAACTAGATATCTTAGCCTAGTTTGGGGCATAGTATGCCAAATTATGGAAATTATGGATTAGAAGTGGGATCGTTTGACCAACTTAGGCCTAAGTTTGTGTTGAGTCTTATGGACTTAGTGCGGACATTAGACAACGATGAGGGTAGTAAACCTTAGAAAAAGGTTACTTCCTAACTTGGTAACTTGTAATGATGTTCTCGGATTATGGCTTTTTAGTTATGGTTATAGTACTCCTTGTGGAGGTGATATTGGGAATTTAGAGAAGACATTCCTCCTAGATTCATTATGTGGCCTATAGAGATGCTATTTCCTCTTAGACTTGATGATTGGCCTATAGAGATGCTATTTTCTCTTAGACTTGATGATTTGCCTATAGAGTTGCTATTCCCTTTAGTCATGATTGTTGGACCTATAGATATAATGTTCCTCGTAGTCATGATGTATGACCTATTGATATAATATATCATATAGACGATTACATGTCTATATATATTATTCCTCCTAGATGTGTGATGCCTCTTATGTGAGAGATGATTACATGTTTATATATATTATGCCTCCTAAATATGAGATGCCTTTTGTGTGAGAGATGATTACATGCTTATTGATATTATGCCTCTTATATGTGAGATGATTAGATATATGCTATGACCTATAAATATGATTATTGATATGAGTCCCGGATATGTGTATGGGCCTAAGGCCATGATTATTATGTTGTGATTATTTTGGATAAATTAATGGGCCAAGGGCTGTGCTATGATATTAATTGAATAGCCGAGAAGTGTTTATCATTAGAAATGATGTGATTATAGTTTATGAATATGTATTTATTTGTATAAACATCTCTTTGTTATAGGATGGAGAAAGATATGGTATGATGCTTATTATTCAACTGATTGAATATTAGTGATAGCATGCATAGATTTGGCATGTTCATGATTATTTACTATTATAACTGATATGATTACTGCTGAAATGTGATCTTATAACAACTCTTTTTGTTATACAGTTAAGCCATGTGGTAACTAATTGTCTATTAGGGGACTATAGCACTTGATGGCTAGGAATCTAATGTATTAGTTAATGAATCTTGTTTAGTTGAAACATGGTAGCTAATGATTGTTAGTTAATGAATGGTGTCAGTTAATAAAGGATGGGTAAGTGACAAGTAGTAAGGTGTTGTATAGTAGTTATTAACGGATATAGGATGATTAGTTGATAGTAATGAATGGTGGATAAATGGCAGTTTTGATCTAGTGATGAACCTTGACTAGATGATAGATGTTGAGGATTCTGTGAAGGACAATGTTTAGGCTAATAACTAGAGGTTATGCTTTGAGATGACCTAGTGTTTATATGTATAATACCTATATATATCTAGTTATATGAAGCTATTCTACTACCGTATATCCTATCCTTCATTGTTCATATTGTATAGTCTTATCTTCGCCTTGCATATTACTATATATCTTTCTTTCTCTCTTTATTTGTATATTGACTTGGGATATATGGTATAGCATTGACGTATATTGAATGTAGATGGAATAGGATAGTCACTTCCTTTGTTTTATCATGTTAGACTCTTGGACATGAGTAGGATAGTTGTTCTTTATTTTCTCAGTGACTCTTCATATGATTTCTAGACTCTTGGGTGTAGTTTCCATTCTATTTTTGTGCTGTATATATCTATTTTATGTTTGGAGCTCAGTTGGCAATAGTCTACTGATACCATTCATTTGGTACTCATACTACACTTTTACAGCCTGCAGATCATAGTACGGTTTATCGCCGTTGATGTATGCATCGTGCGGAGCAACCCAGGTTCAGAGACTTAGAGTGAGCTCCTGAAGTTTAGAGCATTACTTATCTCTCTCTTATGCATTATACTAGTCTCTAAGTTGTATTTGGAGATAAGTTGTATCATTGTATTTCTCTTGATATTTCACTTTTGTACTCTTTTTATATTAGAAACTCTGGTAATTATATCATCAGGTTCTGGGATTCTTCTATGTATTGATCCTTATTTCATATATTCCGCATTGTTTTCCTTATATTATTGAGTAGTCCGTTTGGCTTGCCTACTGCTGGGTTATGGTAGGCGCCATCATGACCTGAGGAAATTGAGTCGTGACATTGTGCTAGTTCAGACTTCGTATATCTCAGTGATGTTAGCTCAGATCTATATTATGGAGATAGTCCATTCGCGGGGTTCCTATTTCTATTATTTCTTACCATGGTACATAGTTCACATTAAGCTTCTGGAGGTTGATCCAGAAGGATTTCGGTATCCGGGTCGAGGTTAGCTTTTTCACCCATAGATTGATGGTTACTTTTAGAAGACTATTCATATTTTAGATGATATGCTTCAGGCATTTTTTTTCAGGGGTCAGTGGGACCAATTATTTGCTTTGACAGAGCTCACATATAATAACAAATACCAGTCCAGAATTTAGATGGCTCCCTTCAAGGAATTTTATGGTAGGATGTATAGATGTCTAGTGGTTTGTTTGATGCATTTGAGATTAGTCCTTGGGAAACCGACTTGTTGCTTGATTCCATGGATAAGGTATGATTGATTTAGGAGAGGCTTTGTACGTTTCAGAGTTAGCAAAAAAGCTATAATGATCAGGGAGTACTTGGAGTTAATAATTTAGTAGAAGATGCTTCATCGAGTATCACACATAAAGGGCGTGATGAGGTTTTGGAAGAAGGACAATCTTAACTAGAAGAAGGGAAAGCTTAGTCCTAGGGTCATTGATCCTTTTGAGATCCTACGATGCATTGGCGTAGTGGATTATGAGTTTAGCCAACCTCTAGCTCCTTTTAGGTGTTCTGTATCTATGTTGAGGAGCTATCTTCTAAATGAGTGATAAGTGGTGATTTTACCACTTACTAGTGTCTCTTTTCTTAGATTTTTGCATACTAATTTCATAATATGAGGTTATTTATAATGTAAATGTTGTTTATTTTAGATATTTTGAGATTTAGAAGGAGATTTGAGCAATTGAAGTGGCATCAAGAGGAAAAGGAGTTGAATGCTCTCAGTGCTGCAAAAGCAGCCAAAAGACCGCAAAAGTGGAGTCAACTGACCAAGTCAACTGCCGCTAAAGTAGACCAAAGACTTAAAAATTAGTGGTTAGTGACTTAGTCAGAGACCGCAAATACGATCAACATTAGCGCAAAAGCGGTAGGTCAAAGGCAATAGGGCCTCTTAAGTAGCACTTTGACTGTAAAAGTGCCTGATTGGTCCATTCCGACTGGCCATCTGTCTGAGAGTGACCCAATTAGGTGTGTGCATCGGTTGGTTTGGTTTGGTTTTATGTATTATTGGTTCTATTTATTAGTTTTTGGTTTTTAAGTATGTAATATTTTCTTATCGATTTTTGGTTAATCATGTTTTTGTCCTTAACAGTTCATTTTTTGGTTTAAACAATTAGAAAATACTCATAAAATAGAAATAGTAACAACTAACATAAAATAATGAAATCTTAGTTACTGCCAAAATCCTATGCAATGCATTTTAGTTTACAAGAATCTTCAAACTTAAACTAAAAGTTAGTTCGAAAAAAAAACTGAATGCTAATTATTGGAAGCTACTAAATGCTTCAAGCATTCCAATACAATAATACTCGTGCTTTATATTGTGCCTTTGCTGCCTGAATAGGTTAATACTTTGTGAATCACTGAATTGTGAATAAGTAGTGTATGTAATATATTATATATATATATATATATAACATAAATAGGGGTAAAACAGTAACTTAGCGTATCCATATTGGGTTATTGGTTTAACCGATAACCCAATAAGCTAAAACCAAAACCAAACAGTTTACCCAATAAATTTTTTATAAAACCAATAAAAAACCGTTAAGAAAAAACTGAATGCTAATTGTTGGAAGCTACTAAATGCTACAAAATTTGCTACATCCTTTCTCATACCACCCCACTAGTAATGCTGTCTAAAATAATAATAGATTTTAGTCACTCTCGGATGGATGGAATACCTAGAACAATGAGCCTTCCCCAAAACAAATCTAATCCAAATACCTATTCTCGACATGCAAAATCAGCCACCAATCCTCAAGACACCATCTAGATCAAGTGAGGCTTCCTTAGCCTTACCACCTAACACTTTATCTCAAATCACTCTCAACTAAACATCATAAAAGTGATGAGCTCAAATTTTATCCATCAAGGAAGACCCAGCCTCCACAAATGCCAAAACATACCCAGGTGTTGAAACATCAAGCCTAACCATTTTATAGCCAAAGATTGAACCTTTAAGGCAAAAGGACTCTCCTGGCTCAAAAGGTGTGCTAAGCTACCCATTCTAGTCAACTTTCAGCTCAAGGCATTAGCAACTACATTAGCCTTGCCCGAATGATAGAGAATAATCAAGTCATAATCCTTAAGCAACTCAAGCCAACGACGCTGTCTTATATTAAGATCTCACTAGGTGAAGAAGCACTAAAGACTACAATGATTTCAGAAAATCTCACAACAGACTCCATACAAGTAGTGCCTCTACAACTTCAAAGCAAACACTATCAGTCACAAATCTAAGCATACACAATCATCTTACCTACTACATCAACACAACTCCTAACCTAACACCAGAAGCATCACAAAAGACAGTAAAGTCCACACCCTCCTTGGTCAAGGTTAACATAGAAGATGAAGTCAACAAATCCTTGAGCTCTGAAATCTCACCTCACAAGCATCTAACCACTAAAATGAAATCTTTTTCTAAGTCAACTTGGTCAACGGAGCTGCAATAGATGAAAAACCCTCAACAAAGCACCTATAGTAACCCACTAAACCAATAAAAATCTAAATCTCGATTGAAGAAATAGGCTGGCCAATCACGAACCGCTGCAATCACAAGTGACCCAAGAAAGAAATGAACTCCAACCAAAACTCACACTTGGAGATCTTAGAAAACTTCTCATCCCTTAATCTTTGCAGCACAATCCACAAGTGCTCCTCATGATCAGCCTCAATCTTGGAATAAATCAAGATATCATCTATAAATACAATGACAAAAGAGTCAAGATATGGTTAAAATATCAGTTCATCAACTCCATAAATGTGACTGAGGCATTGGTTAACCCAAAGGACATGACCAAGAACTCATTATGACCGTACCAAGTCCAAAAATCTATCTCTGGGGTATCCAAAGCTCTAATCCTTAACTGGTGATACCCGAATCTCAAATCAATCTTTGAAAATAGCGAAGCACCCTAAAACTTCAAACAAGTCATCAATATGAGGAAGAGGATAATTATTCCTAATTGTCACCTTATTCAACTATCGATAATTAATACACATATGCGTAGAACCATTCTTTTTCTTTACAAAAAAGATAGGCACACCCTAAGATGATATGTTAGGTTCGATAAATCCCTCATCCAACAACTTCTGCAACTGATCCTTTAATTCATTCAACTCGAGTAGGGACATCCTATAATGAGGAATAGAAATAGTTTTGGTGGTCGGCTCAACATCAATAGCAAAGTTAATATCACGATCCAAAGGCATCACATTTAAATTTATAGGGAAAATATCCATAAGCTCATGGACTACATAAACATAATCCAAAGGAGGGGAAACAATATTAGTATCACGAATATGAGCCAAATAAGTCAAAAATACCCTCTTTACCAAACAACAAGCTTGAAAAAATATATAACTCTGTTGGGACCCGAATGAAGAACACCCTGCCAAGCTATCCTTGGCATACCCGATGAAGCTAAAGTTACAGTCATAACACAACAATCTCAGGAAGCATAGGAAGGAGCTAATTAATCAATACCCAAAATGACATCAAAATCTACCATATCAAGGACTATAAAATCTACCTAAGTTCACACCCAATAAATGTCACCATACAAGATCGGTGCACCCAATCCACCACTAAACAATCTCCTACGCAGGTAGACACACAGATTGGTACATAAGGAGGATCACAAGTAGAATCAAAAGCCAAAGAAAAATATGCAAATACATAGGAGAAAGTTAACCCCAAATCAAGTACACAGATGCTAATCTGAAACATAAAGGGATAATACCTATGATAACAATATCAGAGGCCGCGGACTCTATCCTATTAGGTATAACATAACACTAACTACGTCCATCACCTATTTGATTAGCCTTGCGACCACCACCATAGGCTCTACTACTTTTACCTCTCGTATCTCTAGTTGAACCTCTACCTCTTATAATTGTAAAAGTAGCTCTAAAAATATGGTGGGGGGCAGTCCTTGGCCAAATGGCAAATCCCATAACACACATAGAAATCTTATGGTCTAATTTAGTGGAAGGAGGTACTACTGAATGGATGACCATGCAAAGCGACTAAAATGGAAGAACCACTTCCTGAACTCTCTGAGGCTGCCTGCACTAGTCTTCCATAATACCCACAAAAGCCTCTAGAATTTATATCTCAAGAGGTATGTGCTCTAAACTAACTCTAACGATGCAATTTCTTGTTGCATCCCCAAGATGGTCAAAGAATTAACTCAATCATCTTAGCATGATCAATAATACTCTAAAACAATACCCCATACACTACCATCTGAGTTGAGGCTAGCTGAAGAGAAACATTTAACCCCTTCATGAGCTTCTGAATATTTTTAGACTCAATGGAAATATTGGCATAAGAATATGTAGACAAGGCATGGAAATATGCCTCATACTACGCAACTATCATAGAGCCCTGCTCTTAGTTATCAAATTCATCCCTCATCCTAGCCCTCAAACCTAAAGGCACAAACATGTCCAAAAATACCACAGTAAATGAATTCAAAGTTATTTTTGTCAAACCAAGAGGTTGACTACCAACAAGTGACCTTCACCAATCCCTGGCTACGTCTCTTAACTGGTAAGTAGTATACACAACCCCATACAACTCGAGCAAACCAAGGTTATGCAAATCCTCATGAAAATCCATCAAGAACTCATAGACATCCTTGGCTACAATACCACTAAACCTAGGATGACCCAAATAATTGAATTTCTTAAACTTTTCTAATCCTCAGAAGACATAAATATACTCGTAACAATAGGAGGTATAGTTAATATGGCTGGTTGAGAAGCCACCTGAGGAGGTAAAGTAGAAAAAGACTAATCACCAGATCTAAGAATACCATACTCAAATATAGGCACTAAAAAGGAATAGTACTCTGAGTCTTAGAGTGCCATAAGCAGATGTCAGTATAATAGAAGGTTCCACTCTAGGGATTAGAGGAACACCATAAGAAGACTTTGGCATAAACAGAGGTACCATAGTTGGATCTAGAGGAATTGTAGGGGCACTCACAGGAGCACTCTCCAAATGAATCAACAACCCTTTTATGATCAGGGTAAACAAACTCTGTGGGATCAGAGTAGGTCCTATAACTTTTGTATGTATAACTTGAGGCTCAGGGGAGAGTCCCTTAGTGATATATCCAGATGGGGTAGATCCTCATGACCTTTCTCTACCTTGAGCTTATCCATAAATCATAACTCACTTGCTAGAATAGGCTCTCTCCTCTAATAAATATCTTACATCTCTGTCCTTATGGGATCTAGTCCGTACTATCTATGAAGAAAAAAGTGAAACACTATTTTAAACAAAAGGTATGAAAAATCTGCATGACATAGAATTAAAAAAGAAAAGTTTCCTAAAGAGATCTTATAACCTCTCAAAGATAGATATAGACATTTATGTACCGATCTATGAGATTCTACTAGACACCTTATTCTTATATTAATAAGACTAATGAAAACTTGGATGCTAGATACAAATTTTTCATGACCTAAAAACCAAGGGTCATGATGGCATTTATCGCGGAAAGTCTTGAAAAGTAGCCTACTATCCAAACTGATATATAATGAAAGATAATACAAAAACCCAAGGCAAAACTCTTAGAACATAGTCAAACCACACATATATAGCAAAATTGAGAGATACACAACCAAAGATAGCATACAATATCCCAAAACTTAGTGTCATGGTGTAAAAACCAACCAGTACAACTCAAAGTCAAAATATACATTGGATATCCAAAAGGGAACAAACTCTGTCTATCAATACAATAAGACATAGTCTAGATAAGAAAAGTCAGTGGTCAACTTCAGATGTATAGATCAACCTCTGAATCATCTATCCATGCGGCACACTCATACTTGGATCTGCACCAAAAGGGCACAGTAGGGATAAGTATAATCCACTTGTACTTTGTAGGTATCATAGGTCGACTGAGTAAAGTAGACAATAAAACATATAAACACAAACTATGGGCATGCCACTTGCAATCACAAAATGTACCAAATAGTAGCCCACACCATCTCCACTAATAGTTCTACAATACAAATGTATAACAAATACTAATATAAGAAAAAACATAGACATACACGTATACTATGTATAAGTAAGTTAAAGGAATCCAATTAGATAGATATCACATCCAGAAGAGAAATACAATGCAAAATAAGCATAATATATATAAGATGCAATAAAGTTGATGATGATAATGATGATGGTGATGATGATGCACGAGGTCATTGTACAACCTCCATAAATACCTATCGAGCTATGTTCTTGAGGTAGGATGATGGGAGGTGCGTCAACACATATACAACCAATATTCTATACTAATATCCATAACTTCTCTCTGACACATACATCGGTAGAGGGTTTTAAGATATCACATTTTATTTAAAAAAACCTATATTCCTAGTTTTTCTATGGTGGTACCAATATTTCATAAATGAATATGATATGAGGATGTAATGCTCACAACCAGCCAAAATAAGAACATCTAATATCCAACCAATATATAAACTATGTGAGCCTCATACCCACTCAAATCAGATAGCTATCCATGATCCAATATAATCCATAAACCAGCAAGTGAAACATGCAAGAAAATGTCATTGATACCACATAAATTCAAAAATCTAGGCTTTTCCCCACCAAAAAGAGTGCAATCAAGCATGAATATATCAATACCAGTCCAACAACATTATATAAGACCCATTACGACCCTACAAATATCACCTAAACACATTTTCCTTAATATAACCCTATACCCATAGCACACTTTTACATTATTATTAACTACCCAGCATAGTTTGAAGAAAGTTAATCCATAACCTACCTTCAATATTGATACTATTATAATAAGCCTTTACACCAAGATATCACCTCACACACAGACCCAGAATCATCTAAAATACACTAGTATAGAATCTACGCATCAAAAGAAGGCCAACAATACCTATATTACCTATTTTTAAATTAGGATCAAAACATACCTCTAAAAAGGGTTTAAAAAAAGGGTAAAATCATAATTTTTGTCCAAAAATATATTTCTCAAGATTAAAGGAACTCATAGGAGAAAATCCATGTGAAAATGGGTTGAAATTGAGGTTTGAATTGAAGAAGTATTAATTTGGACCTTTCAGGCCAAAAATCTAAAATTTCACTTTTAAATTCAAGTTTAAGCAAGATTTAAATGACAAAAATTGAGGAAAAACAATTGAAATAGGGATTTGAAGCTTACCCAAGCTTTAAAATGGAAGAAAATGCCCAAAAAATTAATCCCCAAGCCCCAAGTCTCAAGTATCAAAATCTCAAAAATGGGAAAGGAATCCACCCAGGCACCACCTAAGCGACTACCACGTCTCTTAATAGGCCATCACTTAAGTGACCAGTTATCGCTTAAGCAAAGCCCACCACATCGCGTAAGGGACTTAGCTATCACTTAAGCGAGAGGCATCTAGCGCGCTAGTGTCATTTAAGAGACCAGACCATTGCTTAAGTGGCAATCACCTAAGCGAGCCTGGTGTCACTTATGCAATACCTTAGCCATAACATGATGTTACCCAAATTATACCTCCAAGAAATATAATATGATCGATGCCAAATATATAACCCTATAAAGGTTGGGGTCAAAACCATAAGGAATAGGCCAAATATCATCACGAATTTGCTGAAGTAGACAAAAAATACAGAAAAGTTAATGAGGGGATTTTTTAGAACAAATGTTAATAGTAACGAATCTTGATCTCTTTGGTTGAAATCAATATGAGATAAGTACTAAGACCGTTACCCCTGACTTCCTAACTCATTATATTTATTGTGCTTCACCGAACTATCCCAATACCTTGGATACAAAATCTAATAAGATATGTATCACCAATTATCTTGTGAGTGTATTCAGTGAATTTTACTCTTTACCTTTTGAGTCTCAAAGTTTCACCTTACTAACCCTTATCATGGACCCCAAATTAACTATTACCTTTTGAGTGTTAAGTTAATTAGATGAGGATTTTTAGCCTCAAAATATGGTTGTGATTTTCTTTTTCTAATCTCTACCTCTCTTTTGAAGTAAGTATCGTACACAGGCAAGTTGTTAATTTCTATAGTCATTGAGAAAGCAATCAAACCATAAAAAATCATAATACATGCAAAAATATTGATCAAGAACGACTTTGTACTTTCTCTACTTCGTTATTCCATCAGGGTTCCCACAACCCTATTGAGGTGGTTTAGCCACTCATGATTGCAAGAACATCCATTGAATTCAAGTACAAAAGCATATGAATAATCTTACAATAATTTAAGACCGTAAAACCAAGAAAAAAGGATTCCAAGATCAAAAGGCGAATCTTAGAATCAATATAGTGTTATGAATATAAATAGTGCATAAAATAATACAAAACATCAAAAGGGTATTTATAGAATACGACAAAACCCAAAAAATCCTAACCAAAATGAAAATTGAATACTAAGTTGGTGATCACTTACAGACCCACTTACGAACCGTACGTACTACTTTCAAACCCCTTGGTGGGTTGTAAGTGTCAACCCAATCTCTATGCTATAGGAAGATCACCTACGACATCACTTATGAGGGGTTTAAGTGGTACTTATGCCCTGTTAGTGGCCCTTTGTAACTCTCAGAATAAATTTTAGCCTTCAGATCCTCAGAACAATCTTTCTTTGGTACTTACTTGGCCACTTATAGTGGCCGTAAGTGCCACTTATGGCTCATAAATGGGACCTTACATGGGTTCCTTTGCACACTTCAACTCTTTTTCCTTTTCAGCTCAAAAACCCAGTTTCCTACAAAACAAATACAAAAACCATCATATCTAACAAAATAGACCTAAGTATTTACATATTTTCCAATTCTAAGCATCGAAAGTGCAATGAAACCATGGAAAATCAACACCCTAATTTAGAAAATTTGCATGTCCTCAGGAAACAAACATAATAAAAACAATATGGTGATGCTTAATTAGGAGAAACATAAGTCCCCTATGACAGTCAACTCAATTTCAGCTCAACATCTTTTATCCTTTCCTATTTTCAACTTGTTCAAAACCAACAGTGTGGAACTATGTAGCAAAAATATGTGACAAATAAATAAAGATATGACATTACATTAGCAATAAATATCAAGCAAGTATGCAAGTTACACTACCTGAACAGATAACCAACTAGCAACATAACCTATGTACCCTAAAAACCAGGAAGTCCTAATCTCACAGTATGATCATGCATGTCAATATAGGTATGATATAAAGACACTCACACTTATAAAAGAAGTTCCAATAAGTGTTCATAGAATACCATAGGTTTTTCCTTATTTTCTTTGCCTTAGTTTTTCAGACAGTCGGACTAGGATCATTATAGGACTTTATTTGTCTTGTAAATAGGCTTGGGGGATGGTATGGTATATTTTGGGAACTAGTGACTCACCCTCCTTGACATTAAAATTACATTTATGGTCCACCCCTCAACCAAATTTTCTTTTATTTCTCCCTTACTTCTATTTTTTCTCTTTTATTGCTTATTTAGGTTAAGCATGATTGCTTTATTTTCTATTTTTCTTTTTATTTTATTTTTCACTTATCTTTAAAGATTTTCATTTACCACACCCAACCTTGCTTTCTTTTATCTTTTTCAAAACCTTCTTCATACCTAATTTTTACTATGCACTCCTATAATAGGTATCCTCAACTTAGATAATTTGCTTGAGTTGAGGTGCACAATTTACAAGGAGAGACTAGGGCCAAAATAGGTTTATTGTAATTAAATTAGGAAGGTGACAAGGTGAAAACAAGAAAATAAGTCAATGTAGACTCAAATTCAGGGATCAAGGGACTTATTCACATTTGGATGACCATTTAAGCTAAGAGTAGACTAAATTCAAAAACGAACTATGATAACATCCTAAACAACTATCCTACAACCTAGGAAAGACTAACCAGGCAAGCTCTGGATTAAATGCACAAAGGGAACTAAGTATCCCACACATACATAGTACAAGGTCATATTACTAACTACTACCAACCAGTTCATCCAAATACTAAGCTATGATTATTTTGTACCTAATCATAATGCCATAACAAGATTCACAATAGTCATACATATATTCATATAACACAGTTCATAAAATCTTTTTGGAGAGGTATAGGGTTTTAGAAACACTTGAAAACAAACTGAATATGTCAACTGTCCTTAGGTTCCTGATTTTTATCCTAATGAAACACAAACAGAACATAAAAACTATATGATGTAAACACAAAATAACCTAAACATCCAGTTCTACTAGGATAACATAACTTATGGGAAAAGAAATATGGCCAAAAAATCCCTCAGCTGTGGTACACTCCTTCCCTATACTAAAGACTATGCATTGTCCCTATTATAATATAAAATAAGGGAATAGAGGTATACTTGGGATGCTCCAAGCCTCTGTAGTAAAATCGCCCCCATCTAGGCATCTCATGGCTCATTCTATGGAGGTGGTGGTAGGGCATGACTAAAAGATGTACTTACTTCTATCTCAGCTCGTCTTTGCTCCTCAACATATTGAGACACCCTAGAATTAATGATTTCCCTTTTTAGGGCTTGATTAAAATTCATAATAGGGTCCTATATCTCCACCTCTCGACCTCTCTTGGTCCCAACAACCAGGACTATACCTTTCTTAAAAAATAAATCAAATTTCATAAGTGGAGGTAGAGGCAACAACTGTGTAAAGGATAGAATGATTGGAACCTCTCTCTACTAGTAATCGCACCTCAACACATAATGTAGCAATCTACTTCTGAAAGCCAGAAAAATAAGGAGTCTGGACCTCACACATTCATTCAGACATCCTAGACTCAAAGCTATCAATTTAAGCATAAAGCTCCCTTGTATACTCTTCCATCTCTACCCTCATACTCACCTCAAACTAGCCCTTAGAAGTCTCAAGTGTAGTCTAGACCCAAAGTCAGAGCTATCCATATAGTTTATCTAACTATCCCTTCATCAGAATAAGATGTGTTGTCATCTCATCCTGTTTCTCAACTATGAGCTGCAGAAACTAGTGCAACACCCCAATTGAACTAGCAACTATAGGGTGAGAGGGTATAGTAGATGTTCCAACTGGCTCAAACGTCCAAGTTAGGGCTGGTGCAGATGTGGTTGTAGCTCCCTCACCAGTAGTATATGTTTGGGGATAAAATATTTACTCACCTATCTCAAAATTCATAGTAACATCCAACCTCTTAACAAGCTCGACCAGAATAGATAGTCCCTTAAAATAGACCAGAATAGTAGTAGGAGGTGGTAGTGCTCTTTGTACAAGGACCAGGTTTATTGGATCCTTTATTAAACTAATGTTTACTGTGTGCATCACCTCAATTCTATGATTAATATTGGGTGTATGGGAACTTTGTCCATGTCACATAACTATAGAATCAAACAAAAAAAGGAGAGTGGTGGTCTCACCAATAGCTCTAATATAGATCTCGAGCCAAATCAGTCTCGCAAAATCTATATCATAGCCAACCATCAAAATAACAATCAAGGCTAATCTGTCCCACATCATTATATTGCTCGAAGAAGTCATACATAAGCTATGGCATACTATGGTCCACCAAAAATTCACTATAAAATATAGGGTCTTCTTCTTTATGTCTCCCTTTTACTTAATCCATGGGGCATCAGTTCTTGAATTATAAATCTAAGTGGCTATCCAACTTTCCAAATTATGTCGCTCTTATCTATGTGCTACATCCCTCATAGCGCTCCTATCCCACTCTAGTCTTATGTGAAATTCAAACTCTTCTATCGATGCCAGTCCCATATAATCTGGCCTAAATAATACTCTACAAATCATCGTCTCAGATATATGTATACACACCACTTAAATAAAAGTATGGATCAACTATGTCTGCTCAACCTCTTTACCCTTAAGCGGGGTAGTCAAATAAATAGTAAAGGTGTATGAAGCACAAAACCCCTAAACTAGAGATGGGTTATATAAAACTTGGGTCTAACTCATCCACCCTAACTGATACCTATTAAATGAGGCCCACAGTTCTGGTGCTCCTGATAGCCCTGTTAAATTAATTCAATCCTCTATTGCAATACTCCTCTTTGGATGACCCTACTCCACAATAAAGCCATCACACTAATAAATATGTAGCAACTCCTTCACATGCTATCTTAGAGAAATCTTAATAATAGGTATAATATAGACAGATATATAATTAGATGCTGGGGCAGCAAGTGGTGGAATAGGGGGTTAAGCATGATGCACAGTCGGCTGAGTATCATGTGTAGATGATGAAGATATCTATCGAGGACACTAGGCTACACCCTCCTTAGACTGAGGTGCAGAAGAACCAGATATTAACTCACTAGCTGAATCAGATGTATCCTTTGACCCCTCCTTACACTGAGAGTTGGGTGTATCCTCCCTATCTCTAGAACCTAAAACTAATCTAGATTCAACCTAATCTTCGGACCCTGATATTGACTCTACCTCAACCTCTAAACTATTCTTAAAAACTCTCTCTCCCTTATCAAACTGGGGAGAGTATAGTGGTAAAGTTTGGGCCATATTTATCGTCGACCTTAGAATAGGTCTACATGCTATAGTTTGGGCCCCTGCTTGTACTGGTGTAGGCTGAGAGCCTGACTGAATAGGTGCTGGGGTAGGCTGAGTTCCTAATATGGCAACAACTATTATAGATGCAACTTGTCTTTGAGATTATCCCTGAGTCTATCGTAGGGCTAATGGAGTGCTATCTTGGATAACGAGGTACTCCTTAATAGAGCCACTTCACTCAGGTAAAACACCCTGGGTTTTGACCCTTGGAAATTTCTTGAGTTTTGAACTCACTATCGTAGTAACGACGTACCATATGAGTCGTATGGTATAGGTATAAGTCAGGTGAACCTAATCTTAGGAAATCTAGTGGATGGTAGTTAGGATTCTGCTATAGTCATGATTGGGGATACGAGTCATTAAGGGTGGTGACGGTTTATTTGGTCGGTCCCTTAATCAAATCAGTAACTTAGTAACTTAATTTGGCTCTGAGTACCGGTGGCTAACTAAGATTCATGAAGATAGGTTATGAATGATAAGGTTGAGTCATATATTATCCAGTGTCTAATCTCTTTTGTTTCTATCCTAAGTACGACTGGACTATGTAAGTCGTATGGTCTAGTAATAAGTGGTATCATCGAATCATATGATGGATAGTTAATGGGTGTCCAGATCACTGTCTTGGTAATGACTCAAGGGTACGATTCATATGTTGTGGTCATGAGTTAAGGGGTTCAACTCATAACCAGCTGCAATATTTGTATAGTTTTAAGTTGGGGGCATTCTGAATATTTTCCCTTTTAACTTCCTTAGAGGCAATGACTTAAAACACCTATTCGGACTTTATTAACCTATTATTCCCAATCAAACACACTCAAATTTTCTCTTAAACTCTGTCTTCAAGCAAAATCTAGGGTTTCTTCAAGATAATCAATTAAGGCTTTCAAGGGTGGTTTCTCTCTATAATTCTTGATTTCTATGGCATGTGACTATTCCCTTATTGTTATTTTACTAAAGGCATGTATTTTAATGTATGTTTTTAATGATATTGTTATGGATTTGAAATAAAGATTGGGGGATTTGGTTGTTCATGGATGAATATTATTTCTCATGGTTTAATTATAGTTTTTCTTATTTTTGCACTTGTGGGTGCATGGGGAATGGTGATTTAATTGAGGGGTCATGGTTGAGACACAAAATGGATGATTTTGGTTTGGATAATTGTGTGCCCTCTACCTATTTGTTAAATTGTCAATGCGAATGATTTTTGTCATATAATTTGACTATTTTTGGAAACATTACACTGCATAAACAGTTAACAAAATATGAAATGGTTTTGGGTTCGTTTTATAAAACTTTGGAAATGCCTTGGTGGCCACGGTTTAATTATAAATGGTTTTGGTTTAATTAAAAATAATAGAGTCTAACTTGGTTAAATGGTTTATACGGCATATGGTAGTAGATTTGAGAGCTCTAATTTTGGTATGACATTACCAACGATTAATGCCTAGTTAAAAAACTCCTTGGTAATAGTTTGGTTATGTGTCAAAGGTTTAATTGGGATTAAAGGGGGTTAAATATCAAAGCTGTGGAAGGTGGAGGTCCCGGGGGGCCAACATTAGAAACTCATGTGTGCTGATGTGAGGGTGTCCTTGGTGGTCATGTGCATGATGTCACACTTTATATTTTAGGGATGTACTAGTCATCCCAGGTTTCTTTCTTCGGTTGTATGACTAACATGCACTGGGGCCCTTTCAGTAGAGGGAGCTGAACCTATATAACCCATGGGTGATTTTAGGATAGCAAAGATATATAACCCAGGTTAAGGTTTTAAATGCATGCTAAACCTCGCTCACTACCCCAACATAATATATATATATATATATATATATGTGATTGCTTATGGTTATTTGATTTGATTATGAATGATGACATTATCTTATCTTTATCAATGAGTTACATGCTAATGTTTACCCCACTAACTGTCTTTGAGCACTACATCCCTATGCAAAGTAGGAACTGGCCATACTACCATTCCTCATGCTTAGTGACTTGTATTCTAGGACATCTTTCTATGTACTATGTACTTCTTTCTATTTTTGTTATTTCATTGGATTTGGTTTTGGCTATGGTCAGTGGCATGTCCCGACCAAATGTTCTTTGATTCTGGTTTGAGACTTTGTTTAACAACTATGGGCATGGGCAATGTCGATATTAGTGTCATCCTTGGTATTGGTTTTAGTATTAGGGTTGACACCAGTTGGTTAGTTGGTTGAGGTTGTTATATTATGATTATAGACTTTATTTAATGTCTTTGAATTGTTATTGTTTTATCTTGTTACATGTTTGGAATTCATCTAACATAGGGCGCAGGGAGATTATGGTTGGGTATTGGGGTTGGTCTCTGATCTTGGTTGGACTTGGGAAACTCGGCAAGACTAGTCCCTAGTTTGGGTCATGTCAGATTGTTATCAGAGCCCTAGGTTTATGGTCAACTGGGTGTCTGACATATCCATGTCGAGTAGAGTCTTTTTAGGGGTGTGTAGCATACCACACTATAAAAGAGAGGCTACGAGGCATTTAGAAATATTTCTCTTTCTTGTGTTCTATTTTTGAGCTATAGAGAAGGTCCTGAATTTTTCTCTAATTCTCATTTGTTTACTTTTCAGATCATGTTTCTTCGATGATATGAAGCTCAAGGAAACTCATCTATCTCACTTAGGGATAACACTAATAGGACATACTCTGCTTATAGGTTCTAGACACAATCTAGGTGTCTAATTCCTGATAGTTCTCCTAGAGTTCCACTGATCCTTTCCAGCCCTCCTTGAGCTCCTCAAGCAAATATGATGAATGTTGAGTTTAATCAGTCTATCCATATGCTGACATAATTGGTAGCTTCTCAGGTCGAGCATGGTGCTTCTATTACCCCATCTCCTAAGGCCACAAGGGTTGGATGGTTTATAAGGTTGAACTCTCTTGTGTTCATTAGTGTTAAGGATAAGGAGGATCCTTAAGGTTTTATTGATGATATAGAAAAGATCTTCCGAGTTATACATGCTACTAACGTGGAGGGTGTGGAGTTTGCTGCCTATAAATTGAAAGATGTAACATACTAATGGTATGAGTAATAAGAGCAGTCAAGGGGCGATGATACTGAGTCAGCCCTTAGGAATGGTTTCTCTATTGCTTTTCTAGATCGCTTCTTTCCTCAGTAGTTGAGGGAGGCGAAGGTAGAAGTGTTTGATATCTGAAGTAGGGCAAGATGTCAGTGAAGGAGTGTATCTTAAAGTTTCACCAGTTGTCTCGGTATGCTCTGGAGTTGGTTTATAGAATGAGGGCTAGAAGGTGGAAGTTTGCTTTTTGGTTTTCTTGAGACTTTATTTTAGTGAGTAACACTACCTTGTTAAACAAGGATATAGATATCTCCAGACTAGTTGTGTATATGCAATAGGTCGAGGAAGAGAAGAAGAAGCAAGTTGAAATTAGGGAGAGGCAGAATAAGAAATTTGGATTTTCTAATAAGAGTGGTGGTCAACAATAGAGTGGCAGGTATGGTTGAGAGTGGTCCAAGAAGAGGTGGGGTAATTTTGGATTTCACTCGACGGCTAGTATTTTGTAACGCCCCATTTTTTGAACCAGAATGCTATACGGTGCTCATGACCTCGAGGGACCATAAGCTAACCCATGACTGATATCTATACTGTACCCTAAAAATATATGAATATAAATGCGGAAACATGAACTGAAAGGACATAAGGTTCAATACTGAACATAATCTGAATAATAACAATGTCTGAATAAAGTGGTATCACAATACCAAAACAAACTAAAATACTAAAGTCTGAATCTAGTCTGTAATCTAGTCTGCATCTAGTCTGAAAGCCTCTACTGTTTGAATAATCTGAATAAGGAGCTGATGGGATATGTCCCCAACTAACTTCGACTAATGAAATAATCAATAAGAAGATAGAGAAATAATCATGTCCTCAAAGGATGAGGACTCACTTCTAACTCTGACTGCTGAAATCTATAATGCTACCATTGCTCTGGAACTCATGCCTCTAAACCTATGGCATAAAATAAAACACCATAGCGTAAATGCGTGAGCACGTCTGAATTTACTGAGTATACGAGTGAGGTAGGCTAAATGCAAAGGGTTTATATGCATAAACAGTGCTGACTGATATGAACGTGAGAATATATACATGCTTAAGTACCTATAACTGAACTCGTGGTGATACTAACTACTAAGTCTGAATACTGATAACATGAGTTTACTGATACTAAGATACTAAATAGATAAACGACTATGCCTGACAGTTTGAATTATGAAGAACTGGTCTGATTGACTGTGTCTAACAGTCCTAAACTGAATACTGATAACATAACCTATGACTACTGATATAACTGATATGTCTATGATGACCAGCCTAACTGATATAACTGATATTGAGCGGCTATATCTAACATTCTAAATCTTCTAATAATGATTAAGAGTGGCTAAGCTTGAGATCAATCCTAACTAATGGGTGATCTCTAGAACTGATGTTGAGAATACTCAACTGAATCTAAGACTGAGATCAAGCCTATCTGATGGGTGACCTCTATAAGTATTGACACTAAATAACTTTATGTTAGACCAAGCCTATCTAGCGGGTGGTCTATGAATCTATGGAATTATCAGAGTTCCTTACTGAGATTGATGACTGTATCTGACAGTCCTGATTTCTGAGTTCTACTCTGAAGACTGATACTGAAACTGTAACTATGGAAGTTTTCACTTAACCGACATGCCCCGAGTCTGAACTAGTGGGGTCCAACCTATAACCCCAGCTGGAAGGGTGTTAATACCATGCCACGGGTAAAGATCTCTCTGGTTAAGCCTATCTGACGGGTGACTCTCGTAGGAAGTCAAGCCTAAGGTAGTGTAATGGTCAAGCCTCTCTGATGAGTGACAAGTCTTTTTCTGATAGGTGACTCCTATATCCTACACTGGCTATGTAGTTCTGGATTTTAGGGATTGCTCCTAATGACTCTGCCTCTCTAATAGGGAGACGCTATCCTTGCACTCACTCGGTGCTAGCTCCTACTCCCAACTGAAAAAATCTGAACTGATTCTTAGAACTTGTACTTGATCTGAACTGAAGCTTTTACTAACTTTCTTACTTAACTGAGCTGATTGAGTTCACTTGGTTTCGTTATCTAATAGAATACTATTGAATCTATTATCTAACTGAATGATACTAAGTTCTGAATTGATTTCTTGAATGCTATTGAGATCTGAGGAGTACTAAACTGAAGCTGGAATGATAATGATACTTATATTACTGAGATTTCTTAAGTTCTATAACTGTCTAAGAGTTCTGAATTCTATAACTGACTGAGTTCTACTGATCATAGCACGACTGAGATTATCTTGAGACTGACTCGGCTCTAGGCACACAGTTATATTTTACGGGTACAAGTACCCCCAGGACTCGATGGAAGGAAACTGACACACATGATACTTCTTGATTATATGAATAACTTCCACAATTCATAATACCATAAGTAGGGGATTTCATACTAGATAAGGTTCTCAACACCTTATACATGAAAGGGAATACATAGAACATGGGTGTACTTGCATACCTCAATATCAAGGACATTCCATATCACAACAACATCTCATTACAAAACATATAAATAATATGGAATTCATGTGGAAACATAAGGAATAGAACATGGACTTGTCATTTAAGCACTATTAAGTCATAAAAGCATGAATTCTATCATTCTTGGCATTTTATTAAATACCTTACATGCACAACTTTGGGCACAGGTGTGCTTATCAATTCGACAATGTTAATCCATCCAAAATTCATGGGTTTCAACTAACCTAATCATACGCTTCATGAAAAACACATCAAGATACAACCTTGAATCCAAACAACAATCATCAACATAAATATAGTCAAAACACAACAAGGAAATCATAATTTATAATTTAAAACATGATTCTTGAGCTCCATGGATGAACACTACGCATACCTTAGAAATAAAACTTTGATGAGTTGCTGGAGTACTTGGATTGGGAAACTTAATTCTTGATTATCTTGGAGAAAGGGCTTAAATCCTTCTTTTGGGAGATGATTTTAATAAAAACCCTAATCTTATTGTTGAAAGTGTAAGAAAGGGTTTTTGAGATGTTTAACTAAAGAAAAATAGGATAAAGTTACATTCCTTTAGGGTTTTAAGTCATGGGAGGTGAAGGAGAAGACCAAAATACCCTTACAAAACCACTTCCCAATTGTTGAAAATCTTAGTTGACGACCAAGGCTAAAATGTCGTTAGATTTGTGATAAGTCATCACAAATGTCATCACTTGGGATCTGGTTTCTGCCTAAGGTTGATGACATTCGTGATAAGTCATCACACTTGTGATAACTTATTAGAAATTTCATCATTGGGGGCTGGATTCTGCCTAAGGCTGACGACGATTGTGATTAGTCGTCACACTTGTTATAAGTTATCACGAATGTCGTCACTCAGTTTTCCAGGCTGACATGCTGAAGTAAAATGGGTATAACTTTTTGCTCCGATATCATATTTTGGAAAACTTGGTATCATTGGAAAGATACTTCAAAGAGATTTTATTAGACATATAGTAGGTCCCTTAATTATAGATATACAAGGAGTTATGGTGGATTGAAGTTGACCTAAGTTTTGACGGTCACTAAAACTTGAACGATAGGAAAGCTTTCAACTTGTCCTTGAGTTAGGGGACCTCTACGATCTTAATTCATGCTCAAATAGATTCACAGACTACATAATTGATTAACACACTAAATTTACATAGGATTCGAAGATTTTGGAGCATTTATGCATATGAATAATGGATTTTCATTTTAGTCCAATATGTGGGGTGTTACATTATCTCCCCCTTGGAATCATTCATCCTCAAATGTCAATTGGTAAGTTACGAGTACTGATCAACTGAACTTACTTAAGGGATGTGAATATCTAAAACATGACTATAAGACAAAAATTACTAATACACTAAATTTTCCACTAGAGTATGCATGCATAGCTGATGGATAGAATACCCGGATGAGACATGATAAGCTAAATCGTTATGACAGACTTGCATATCTGATGCATGGATACTTGACTGAGTTCTTCCCATAAACATATGACTGAATACACTGATAAGCTAAATTTTTTCTACTGAACATGCATATATAATGCATGGAGGTCTGACTGAACTTACTCTTAAAAGCATGACTTACTGTGCAATGATAACTGATGCTAGCTCATAATAGAAATCTATGTATGAAACTGAATGGGTTTACCGAATTGATAACTTTAGGGATTTATAGAGCATCTCCCCTTTGGGACACTATGTCCCTTTAAAAACACTTACACCAGTGGAATACTTGAGGACTACTGAGGTGGTGCAGAAGGAATCTATGAATTGGATCATATCTAAACATCTAAGAGCTGAAGATAAGGCATGATGTATGAACTGAGTTATACTCGCAACTACTAAGGTACTCTGTCTTGGAATAGTTACCTTCCTGAGATTTCTGATAGTATGACTAGATGGAAAGATGTGAAAATAAACTATACGAATCTAATTGTCCGACTGCTAAACTGAACTGCTATTTTTACTGACTAACTCATGCTGAAAACTTAAGCTTAACTGAAGCACTGCTTCTGCATTACTTCAACTAAACCTTCCACCTTAGCCTCAATTCATCATTATAAGTCTGAGAGCACTTCACTAAACTCTGAACTGAACTACAATCAATCTACTCTAGGGTTTGCAATACAATAATGTGCCTAAGTGATAACTCATCCTGCTAGACTGCTCCTAAAAGTATAAAGCTCACTGCTAATACTATCCTTTGGGGTACAACACTTAACTTCCTTTAGTCTCCACAATCATCAAACTTAAATTCTTGCATGCACTGTTCAAGCGTACTAAAATCCTTAGAACATGTCTATCCACTTATACATAAATAAAACACCCGCTACAGTCATGGGCTGCTAATATCACTTCTTTTAACTTACATCCACACCTTCATACTTAGTCTAAAATCCACAAACTTAAATTCTTCAAAGATTCAAGCTTAGTCTCTAAATCATAATGTGAATATCCATAATTCTTTAATAAACATGCTACTCTCATCCTAGCCTTTAAATGTTACCTCTATAAAACTTATAATTTCCCCATACCGTGAGGATTACCTCTATGCTCACATCTACAACACATATAAATCCGAATCACTAAACTTAAACTCTTGCATACATTGTTTCAAGCCTACTGATTCACCTTTTATACAACTAACCCCCATTAAACATACTCTGCACTACTTTAGATAACACTATCCCAAACTATTTGTGAGGACAGACTGAGAAAGCTCTATCTGTAGGACTCTGGGCCTCACTACTTCTGCTACCTTAAGAGAAAGGTAAAGCTGACATTAATGGAACATAATGAGAATCCAAATAAGTTTCTTAGAGAACCTTTTTATAGCACGGTCTGAGAGATGAAAGAAGGAAAACTGTTCCTAAAACATCTTATAGGCTCCTTTACATAAATATGGCGCGCAACAAACCCATGTACAAGACTCTACTAGATGCGGCTTTCAGACTTCCTAGGACACTAACCTTAGGCTCTAATACCAAGTTTATAATGCCCTAATTTTTTGAACTGGAATGCTACGCGGTGCTTATGACCCTGAGGGATCACAAGCTAACTCATGACTGATATTTGTGCCTATACACTGCATAATATATGAATAAAATATGGAAACATGAACTGAAAGTCCATAAGGTTAAATACTGAACATAATCTGAATAATAACAATGTTTGAATAAAGTGGTATCACAATACCAAAACAAAACCAAAATACTAAAGTCTGAATCTAGTTTGTAATCTAGTCTGAAAGCCTCTACTGTTGGAATAATCTGAATAAGGAGATAATGGGACATGTCCCAAACTAACTCTTACTAATTAACTAATCAATAATAAGATAGATAAATAATCATGTCCTCAAAGGATGAGGATTCACTTCTAACTTTGACTGTTGAAATCTACAATTCTACTACTGCTCTGAAACTCGTGCCTCTGAACCTATGGCATAAAATAAAACACCATAGCATGAATGCATTAGTACTCCTGAATGTACTGAGTATAAAAGTGAGGTAGGCTAAATGCAAAGGATTTATATGCATGAACAATGATGACTGATATGAACGTGAGAATACGTACATGCATACGTAACTATAACTGAACTCGTGGTGATACTAACTATGGACAACATGAGTTTACTAATACTGAGATACTGAAAATATAAATGACTATGCCTGATAGTTCAAATTATGAAGAACTAGTCTGATTAACTGTATCTAACAGTCCCGAACTGAATACTGATAACGTAAGCTATGACCACTGATATAACTGATATGTTTGTGATGACCGACCTAACCAATGTAACTAATACTGAGCGACTATATCTGACAGTCTAAATCTTCTAATAATGATTAAGAGTGACTAAGCTTAAGATCAGGCCTAATTAATGAGTTATCTCTAGAGCTGATATTGAGAATACTCAACTGAATCTGAGACTGAGATCAAGCCTATCTGATGGGTGACCTCTGTAAGTACTAATAATTAATAACTTTATGTTAGACCTATCCTATCTAGCGGGTGGTCTATGAATCTATGGAACTATCTCAGTTCCTTACTGAGATTGATGTCTATATCTGATAGTCTTGATTTCTGAATTCTACTCTGAAGACTGGTACTGAAACTGTAGCTGTGGGAGTTCTCACTTAATCGACATGCCTTGATTCTGAACTAGTGGGGTCCAATCTGTAACCCCAGCTGAAAGGGTGTCAATACCATGCCATGGGTAAATACCTCTCTGGTCAAGCCTATCTGACGGATGACCCTTGTAGGAAGTCAAGCCTAAGGCAGTATAATAGTCAAGCCTCTCTGACGGGTGACAAGCCTTTTTTTGATGGGTGACTCCTACATCCTGTGTTGGCTACCTAGTTCTGGAGTTCAAGGATTGCTCCTAATGACTCTGCCTCTCTGACGGAGAGCTTCCATCCCTTTACTCGCTCGGTGCTAGCTCCTACTCCCAACTGAAAGACTCTGAACTGATTCTTAGAACTTGTACTTGATTTGAACTGATGCTGTTACTGAGTTTCTACTTGACTGAGTGAGCTGAGTTCACTTGGTTCCATTATCTGATGGAATACTATTGAATTTATTATCTGACTGAATAATACTAAGTTCTAAATTGATTTTTTGAATGCTACTGAGATCTGAGCTGAGTACTGAACTAAAGCTGGAATAATAACGATACTTAGATTACTGAGATTTCTTAAGTTCTATAACTGTCTGAGAGTTCTGAATTTTATAATTGATTAAGTTCTACTGATCATAGCACGACTGAAATTATCTTAAGACTGACTCAGCTCTAGGCACACAATTATATTTTTCGGGTACAAGTACCCCCAGGACTTGATGGAAGGAAACTGACACACATGATACTTCTTGATTATTGGAATAACATCCATAATTCATAATACCATAAGTAGGGGATTTCATACTACACATGGTTCTCAACACCTTATACATGAAAGGGAATACATCGAACATGGGTGTACTTGCATACCTCAATATCAAGGACATTCCATATCACAACAACATCTCATTACAACACATATAAATAATATGGAATTCATGTGGAAACATAAGGAATAGAACATGGACTTGTCATTTAAGCACTATTAAGTCATAAAAGCATGGATTCTATCATTCTTGGCATTTTATTAAATACCTTAGATGCACAACTTTGGGCACAGGTGTGCTTATTAATTCGACAATGTTAATCCATCCAAAATTCATGGGTTTCAACTAACCTACTCACACGCTTCATGAAAAACACATCAAGATACAACCTTGAATCCAAACAACAATCATCAACATGAATATAGTCATAACACAACAAGGAAATCATAATTTATAATTTAAAACATGATTCTTGAGCTCCATGGATGAAAGGGATCCATGGATGAACACTACACATACTTTAGAAATGAAACTTTGATGAGTTGTTGGAGATTTCTTGGATTGGGAAACTTAATTCTTGATTATCTTGGAAAAAGGTCTTGAATCCTTCTTTTGGGAGATGATTTTAATAAAAACCCTAATCTTATGGTTGAAAGCATAAGAAAGGGTTTTAAAGATGCTTAACTAAAGAAAATAGTAGAAAGTTACGTCCCTTGAGGGTTTTAAGTCATGGGAAGTCAAGGAGAAGACCAAAATACCCTTACGAAATCACTTCCCAATTACTGAAAATCTTAGCTGACGACCAAGGCTAAAATGTCGTCAGATTTCTTATAAGTCGTCATAAATGTCGTCACTTGGGAGCTGGTTTTTGCCTAAGGCTGACGATATTCGTGATAAGTCATCACACTTGTGATAACTTATCAGAAATGTCATCACTGGGGGCTGGATTTTGCCTAAGGCTGACGACGATTGTGATAAATCATCACACTTATGATAAGTTATCATGAATGTCGTCACTCAATTTTTTAGGCTGACATGCTGGAGTAAAATGGGTATAAATTTTTTCTCCGATATTGGATTTTGGCAAAAATTAGTTTCATTGGATAGATAATTCAAAGATATTTCATTTGACATATATTAGATCCTCTAATTATATATATAAAAAGAGTTATGGTGGATTGAAGTTGACCTAAGTTTTGACGGTCACTAAAACTTGAACGATAGGAAAGCTTTCAACTTGTCCTTGAGTTAGGGGATCTCTATGATCTTAATTCATGCTCAAATAGATTCGCAGACTACATAATTGATTAACACACTAAATTTACATAGGATTTGAAGATTTTGGAACATCTACGCATATGAATAATGGATTTTCATTTTAGTTTGATATGTAGGGTATTACATATTTCCTACCCAAAGCCATATTGTGACAAACATTTTCAAAATAACGATAACTATAGTGCACAGGGTGCCCAATCTCAGGCTAGTTAGGACCAATCAGCTCCATCATATCCTCCCTGTAGATTTTATGGTCGATTTCATCAGGGTTACTATGATGAAGAAACGGACAATTGAAAAAGCAAACGACAAGTCGAAGGCTATAAAATATGAAAAATATATTTATTTTTCATTGTGCTTCAACTGTAGTCAGCTAGGGCATATAGTTAAAAGCTATCATATCTGTAAGATTGCCTCCAGTGAAAACAAGGTTCCTATTGTATCTTCTTCAACTCTGTCACCAAGGGGTGCCCCATCTAGTTTTGGCACTATTCGAAATTGACTCTATTCTCTTACTACTTGTCAGGAGTCCGAGGCATCGCCTGATATCGTTAATAAAATGTTGAAACTATTTTTCCGTGATATGTACTATTTACTTAATTCGGGGTCTGCTATTTTTTATGTGACCCCATTTGTGGCTGCATATTTTGGTTTAGGTCCTAAGTGTATTTCAGACCCTTTTACTATTTTTACCTTGGTGGGTAGCTCTGTAGTTACCAGGAGTGTCTATAGGGGTTGTATGGTATCTATGGGTGGTTGGGAGACCTTGGTAGATCTATTTGAATTAGACATGGATGGATTGGATCTACTCGTGCTTTCTTTACTAGACTGTCGAACCCATAAGGCCATCATTAAATTCCCTAATGATTCGGTTATTGAATGGGAGGGTGGTTCCCTAGCTCCTAAGAAAAGGTTCATGTCATATCTTAGAGCTTAGAAATTAATCTCCAAGGGGTGTATGTATCATCTGGTCCTGGTTAATGATTCTAAATCGGAGGGTCCTTCTTTACATTCTGTCTCGGTGGTGAATGTATTCCCTAAGGTTTTCCCTGATGACTTTCCTAGTGTTCCTCCCAATAGGGAGATTGATTTTGGGATTGATCTTGTTCTGGACACTCGTCCTATCTCTATTCCCCCATATAGAATGGCTCCGACTAAGTTGAATGAGCTTAATGAGTAGCGAAAGGATCTTTTAGACAAGGGTTTCATCCATCCTAGTATGTCTCCATATGTTGCACTAGTTTTATTCATGCATAAGAAGGATGGTCCCTTCGAATGTGTATTGATTACTGACAATTAAATAAGGTGACGGTAACGAATAAGTACCCTTCCCAAGGATAGATGATTTGTTTGATCAACTTCAAGGTGCTAGGTTTTTCTACAAGATTGATCTTTGGTCTAGGTGACAGCTCCCAAGTGCACACGCAAGTGTAGGTGGTCTACCAAGTGATATTGTGGCCTTCAAGAAAGCCGAATATTGATTTCACAGGGACTAGTTCCAACAACTATTCAATTCTAGTTTAACTTTTAAGATTAATTTGATGCAAAGTAACCGAAAAGTGTTTTGATCAGTAACTAAAAATAATGTAAAAAGTATATAAAATAAAGGCTTGGAACAATCAATAGAGGAAAACCCAGGGTTAAAGCACTTTGAACAATCATACTACCTATTGAACCTCATTCGTTAACTCACTTATCTTGGTTGTTGATTTGTAGGGTTTATCACATGACCATGGTCTCCCGACCTCTAATCGTTTACATAACTTGAATGTTACAACTACATCATTGAGCGGGGATGTAATAATCCTATTAGGTGCTTAAAGCTATCATCCTATATGTAAATCAAGTAAGGCTTCTAGGTACATCACTATCCTAGGTGCTAATTCGAATTCCTTATTTCATAAAAGAATATGAACATTCCTTTGTTTATTTCCATGTTCTATCTTCCTATTCTCCCTCCCAAGATCACAAGGTCGACAATTGATATATTCTAAGGGTGATCAATACTTAAAATAATTAAAACAAGGACGAACACACAACCAACTATGATAAGAAAATCAAATGAAATCAATTCAAAATGATAGTGATCATAGTCTAGCTTTAACCCCGGAAAAGGAGTTTTTAGCCACTAATAGTCATAATCATCATCCAAATAATTATATGAATGATCATAAACATAAAGAAGATAAATTCAAGAATGTAACGCCTAAAAATAAAGCTGTAGTTGCCTCCAATGTTGTCCAAGACATTACACCCCCTGTAACAACAAGTACAATGTTATATTTATAGTAGAAGTCATCCAAGTTGTGTAGGGATTAACCATCGGGTCGCCTAGCATTTCTCATGGACTAAGCAACGTTGTGCCTTGCATTTATATTGGCAATACCAACACATAATGGGGAAAATGTCATGGAAAAACCACCATGTTTTAGGGCAAATATCATGGAAAGAGTGGTGCGTCGTGGGGCAACCACGTAGGCTCCCTAGAATTGTTGCTCCGAAATTTGGTTAAGTCTTTTGCTTTCCTCTTCCATCCCTTGTCTTTATGTGTTGATTTCCTCTGGGTTTTAGCTTGTATTTCATTAATATATCACCATAATAAACTCAACAAACCTCCTACATGATAAAACACCAAATATTAGCGCTCAAAACAACACAATATCTACAACGATGGACTAAAAACAAGAGCTAAGACTAGGCTAGACCACATCAATCTTCAACTTACTGTTCTGACTCTTGACTTAAAACAATAGAACTTGTCCCATTAAAAACAAGTTGTTCCACATATAATTATACATTTAAACTACTAAAAATTCATTCAATACATTAGAATCCATCACAATAGACTAGAACAACACCTAGCTCAAGCTAGTCAAACTAGTTTTCTCGATTGAACTCTATATGACTCAATTAAGCACAAAATATTTGGAAACACCTTTAAACATTGTAATACATACTTGAACACTTATATGATCTTTTATATCATCATGAACACATAAAGTACACGAATTGTCCTCAAAACAAAGCTAAATAGGCTAGGATAAAAACACTAGAGTGCATAAATACACCCAACATCACCACCTCACACTTAAAGCCTTGTTCGTCCTCGAACAACTCTTTACTCTAAGAATCATAAGATGTAGAGTCTCTAAAATTTTACTACATGCTAGACACCCAAGTTAGTACTATAATGACTACACAGACTTCATGTTTCTACACGAAGCATATTATGTAGACAGTTGATAGTTCAAGAACCCTACTTCAAAACATCCTATCCTCAAGAATTGACTCACTAAGTTGTCAAACTCATGCAGATTTCTTTAATACAAGAAATCATACAAATAACTCACATCATCAAATATGTGCCTTTACTACAAGAGAGTTACCTATAATCTCTCATATAAAAGCATTTTATAATATAATGGGTACAAGAATCAAATTTTGCTCACTCTCACAAGGAATTCACAAGTTCCACATAATGAACCATAACCTTTCCCTTAGTGTAGTATTCCACTAATATTAGAATGCTAAACTTAGGATCAAATAGGTCTTTTCGGGTTGTAATGCAGGCTAAGGGATGGGTAGGAACTATTTTGGAAATAATGACTATCTTCCCTAAACGCTTTAATACACTACATTATGCAGTTAAATCAAATCTCCAACAACCAAATTACACCACTTTTGTCTACCCTATTTATTTATTTTCACCCTATCTTATTAAGCTCATTCCCAATACTATGGTGGTATTATTCTATGCATAACTCAATTTTACCCTTCTTCACACCCATTTTATGTTATGCACCCCTATGACAGCCACCTTTAACTTAAGCATTTGCCTTAGTTGAGGTGCACATTGTCTAAGTAGGACCAGGGCCAAAATAGGTTCATTGTAACATAATTGGGCTAAAAATGGGAATTTTTCAAGCATAAATTTCTCTAACTCCCCACCACAACACAACAAATTTTTTTACACACCAGTAACCATCATTTTGAGGCTTCACTTTCACCTTTTTCTTATTTAATTTTACACTCCTTAACACACTAATTTTCCACTAAAGATCTTAGGAGCTTTGGATCAAATGAAGGTCTATTAAAAAAGGTGATTAGGCTACATATCAAGCTGCCAAAGAAAAATTTAAAGGTTCAACGGGGATTAACTAGGATTATGCACAAGGGTAGGTCAAAACGAAGGTATAAAACAAGTTTATCAAAGAAATGCCTTTATCATCTCCAAAACCCACACTCTTTATTTCACTTTGCATACACACCAGGAAAGTTCTAGGTATCACATGCAATAAAGAATACACAAATACCTCACACACACATGGCACATGCTCAACTTCAAGTAGGATCCTCATAGACTCTCAAAAAAACAATCACATGAATTCAACTTTAAGCCAATAGGTACAATAGTCATAATCCTGAACCTAGGAGTCTAAAAATTAGTAATTCACACAATCAACATTTTTTTACAACCAAAAAACTTTCATTATGCAATCAAATATAGAACCAACAAGAATATCTCACTTATTTCTAGCATAAAAAAATTTAAATTTACCTTAAAAATGAGAATTTTCCCACCCCACACTTAAAAATCTACTTTTTTCCTAAAGTATACTTAAAAGCAGAGCTAGAAATAATCCCTGAGGCCTCTAGGCATATCTTGTTGCATTTTTATATATCAAGGGGGTCCAGGGAGCCCAAACTTAGTCTTTTCCATGATCCTTAGCTCAGGTTTTCTGGTACTCATACTTCTCATAAACCTGTGACTCAACAAAAACAAAAAATACGTGAAGTAAGAACTACAAAAAAGCTAAAAATAAAACATACCTACTTCACATGGGTTACCTCCGAAGCAGTGCCTAATTTAGTGTCGCGGCATGAACCAATTTCGATTAACCAAATTCCTCCATCCTTTTCATCACAGTTGGAGGACATTTTCTTATTCATTTCTGACCTCTTGAGTGTGAACTCTCAAGGTAAACAACTTTATCAACTATAAACTTTACAATCTCATCAATCTACATCATGTCAGGCTTAGGTGGTTATGGCTTAGGGTGCTCAATGAGGGTGTCCGAAGAGGTCTTTGTGGAACATCCTCCACTGCCCCACACTTATGCCCTTCATCATAGTAATTATGCATAAATATTTATAGTGGGATAGTGTGTCAAGCGGTTTGTACACTTTAAAAATGGTCTCTTCATCCTCCAACCTTATTGTGAGTCTACCCTCTCTCATATCAATTAAAGCTTCTCCCTTTGCTAAAAATGGATGTCCCAAGATAACTAGTACCTATTTTTATGCTTGAAAATCTAAAATAATAAAGTCAGTAGGAATAATAACTTTACCAGCCTTTATGAGAACATCCTTTGTCACTCCTTCAGGATGGCCTATGGTCCCGTTTGCCAGCTGCAGTAGCACAGAGCTCGGTCTAGGATTTCCCAAGCCTAATGTGTTAAACAAAGATAGGGGAATCAAGTTGATACTTGCCCTTAAATCACTAAGTGCCTGAACTACGTCATTGTTGCTAATTTGAATGGAGAGAGTGAACTTCACAGGATCCTTAAGCTTTTTGGGCATCTTTTGAGTCACCACAGGCTATACTCCTCAATGAGTGTTATTGCCTCCACATCCTGTAGCTTAACTTTATTAGCAACCACATCTCTCAAGTACTTAGCGTACTTGAGAGTTCCTTGCAAAATATCTAAAAGAGGTAAATTAATATGTAGCTCTCTGAATGTGTCAAAGAACTTTTTGAAGCACGCATCCTCCTTTGCCTTTATATTCTTTTATGGGAAAGGTAGTTGTGGGATATTCTTTACTTCTTTAGCAACTTTTTCTTTTGAGTACTCAACTTCCTTGACTTTTCTGTAACTTTTCCATTTACCTGTTCAGGACTCGAATCAACATCTACCTCCTTAGTTTTCTTTGGAGGTTCTCTGTGAAGATCTTTACCACTCCTCAAAGTGATTGAGATAACTTATTTTAGATTTTTAGTATCTCCTGGAAAACCACCTTGAGGCTTGGAATTTAGTGTCTACTGTAACTACCCCAAATGGAACTCTAAGCTTTTTGTGGTCGCTTGTTGGTTCTTTATATCTGTAGCCTACTGTGTTTGATTAGTTAGAATCTGTATCATCATCTCTTCTAAGTTTCTAGTTGTCTGATTTCCTTGTGCTTGTGGTAGCTTAATTTGCTGCTGTTGGGCATTCCATGACTGATACAGTGGCTAAGTTTGCCACTTTATATTATATGCGTTCCCATAATTCTGCCTTTGAGCATTTCCCACATACATCACAAACTCAGAATTGGCAGCACACATAGCTACTAAATGGCCACTGTTAGCACTAACGTCACACCAACGTACAGTTTATTAGATTACATTAGCTGTGGCTACAAGCTATGAAACTCCTAACTTTATACTACTGAGCTGTGTAGTCAACTAATTTTGTAATGCAACAATTTAGGAAGATGTTGCGGTAAATTGGTCTACCTCCAAAAAACCAACAACCTTCTTTGTAGTATTTCTTGAGTCTGAATGCCACTCAAGATTACATTGTGCAATTTAGTTCCACAAAGTATACAACTCATCATACGTCATCTCAAGAGCTTGACCACCTGCAATTGAATCTAATAAAATCTTTGTGTTATGGTCAAGTTCTTCTACAAAAGTATGTTCTAATACCTTATTGGACTATTGATGGTATGGACAGTTCCTTAGAAGAGCCTTGAAATGTTCCCAATCATTATATATATTTTTTCTAGCTTCTGCTTGAAGCACACAACCTTACTGTGAAGTCTCGTAGTCTTGCCGTATAGGAAAAATTGGATGACGAATCTCTGTGCTAAGTCATCCCATGATGTGATTGAATTTGTCGGCTTAACATTCAACCACTTCTTTGCTTCCCCCAACAATGAAAAAGCAAATAGTGTTTGCCTCACATAATCAACACTCACACCCATAGGGATGAATGTGTCACTGATTTCTAGAAAGTTTTGCAAGTGGACTTATGGATCATCATGTGAAAGCACGATAAACTATCCACTGCTAATCAGAAGTGGCACCATATTTTGTTTAAGTTCAAAATTACCTCCAATGGCTAATTTTTGAAAAGGGGAGGTCAAATTTGTTGAAATTAGGATTGCTACTTCTCTAACTGTCCTGCGAGCTGCTTGTTCATCAGTTATAAAAGTAGGATAATCTTGATCTTCTTTGATTTGCAGAATACGAGGAAAATGATTGCTTCTCTCCTTTGTTGATGGAAGAATTGATCAGGTTTGGGGCTTGGTTTAGCCAATTCCTGAGCCCTTGCCACCTTACTACTTTGCAAACCTATTTTCTACAAATACAAAACCAAGACCAAGTGAAAAACACCAAATAAATCTAAAAAGCAAAACTAAAGATAAAACACTTGCCAAATTACAAGTCCCCAGCTACGGCGCCAAAAACTTGACAACGCCCAAGCGGGTCTACTAAGTAGTGTAGTGACCTTCAAGAAAGCCAAATATCGATCCCATAGGGACTAGTTCTAATAGCTATTCAATTCTAGTTTAACTTCTAAGATTAACTTGATGCAAACTAACCAAAAAGAGTTTTGATCAGTAACTATAAATAAAGTAAACAGTACGTAAAATAAAGGCTTGGAATAATTGATAGAGGAAAACCCAGGGTTAAAGCAATTCGAACAATCATACTACTTTATTAAACCTCATTTGTTAACTCTCTTATCTTGGTTGTTGATTTGTTGGGTTTATCATATTACCATGCTCTCCCGACCTCTAATTGTTTACCTTAGTTGAACATTACAACTACATCATTGAGCGGGGATTTAATAATCCAATTAGGTGCTTAAAGATATCATCCTACATGTGAATCAAGTAAGGCTTCTAGGTACATCCCTATCCTAGATGCTAGTTCAAATTCCTTATTTCATGAAAGAATACAAACCTTCCTTTGTTTATCCCCATGTTCTATCTTCCTATTTCCACTATCGAGATCACAAGGTCGACAATTGATAAATTTAAGGGTGATCAATCCTTAAAATAATAAAAAACAAGGATGAACATGTAACCAAATATGATAATCAAATCAAAAGAAATCAATTCAAAATGATAGTAATCATGGTCTTGGATTTAACCCCCAAAAGGGAGTTTTTAGCCACTAATAGTCATAATCATCATCCAAATAATTTTATGAATGATAAAAAACATAAAGAAGCTAAATTTAACAATGTAAAACCTAAAAATAAAGGTGCAACAACCTCCAATGTTGTCCAAGATGTTACAATCCCTGTAATAACAAGTACAATGTTATATTTATAGTAGAAGTCATCCAAGCCATGTAGGGATTAACCACCGCATCGCCTTTCATTTCTCATGGACTAACCAATACGGTGCCTTGCATTTATCATGGCAAAACCAACGCGTCAGGGGGAAAATCTCATGGCAAGACCAATGCGTCATGGGGAAAATCTCGTGGCAAGAGTGGTGCATCGCGGGGCAACTGTGTAGGCTTCTTGGAATTATTGCTATAAAATTTGGCTAAGTCTTTTGCTTTTCTCTTCTATACTGTAACGCCTCAAGTCTGTACCCCGGACATAACATGGTCGTCATAATGTCAAAGGACCACAAGCTAACCCATGATTGGTACCTGCTATAATAACTGAATACTACTGTATCATAGAGAAATTAGGCCAAAACTTACTATAAGGTTCAAAGCTGTAAATAAATGATGAGTACTAAAAACTAAATACTGACACATTTGTCTGAAATACACTAGTCTGATAAGCCTCTACTTTCTGAACAAGAAGTTAATGGGACAAGTCCCTAACTAACTCCGATTACTAAAATAAACTGAGTACTGAAATACTGTAATAATAAATCTATCATCAAACAATGAGGACTTACCAATAGTCTGCTGCTGATGGATCGGGCTAGTAAGTATGATCGGGTGCCCGTGCATCTGAACCTATGATATAAGACATCATAGCATAAAATAAAGGTATGCGTCAGTACTTTGAATGTACTTGTATGCTAAGTGAGGTGGGATGAAATGCATGGGTTAATATGCATGAACAATATAGACAAAATGACAGAGTATAATTGAATGAGAGTACATGCATGAACACATAAACTGTTACCGAGGTCGTGATAACAATGGATACTAAGTTTTGAATCACTGGTTTACCAAACCTGAGTTTACTAATACTGTAATACTGTTAACTGAATGACTGTATCTAGAAGTCCTGATTCTGTGGAACTGTGCCGAGTTCCGTACTGAACTGAGTGGCTGTATCGGACAGTCCTAATTCTATAGAAATGAACTGAGTTCTATTTTAAAGACTAAAACTGAGATTGTGGTAGGTGTTCATCTAGCCGAGATGCCTCTCTTTGAATTGATTGGAGCCCAACTTGTAACCCTAGCTGGAAGGGTGTGAGTACCGTTCCATGGATAAAGATTAACTGAGTCACCCTCATCTGGCAGGTGCTCTGAGTGAGAACGGTGGTACCTCAGTTGTCAAGTTAAAATACCTTATCAACCCTCAATTGGAAGGTTGATGTCTCAACCTATGCTTGCTACATAGTTCTGTAATGCAAGGACCGCTTCTAAGGATCACACCCTTTACTGGCAGGTGAGTCCCCATCATTGGGTTCACTCAGTGCTGAATCCAACTCCAAACTAAATAAACATTGGACTAAATTCTAAACCATTCTAGCTTGGACTGAACTATTACTGACCGTACTATATAACTAACTGAACCAAGTTCACTGGGTTCCATGGATTGACAGAATACTATTGAATTCTGTTAACTGACTGAGTACTACTAGGCTTTCCTGAGTTCTGTAACTGACTGAATTCTACTGATCATGACATGACTGATACTATTCTATGACTGACCATGGCTCTAGGTATACATCTAAATTGTTGGGTATTGAATACCCCCAGGACTCGATAGCATAAATTCAAAGACATAGCACAATCTTGAAACATGATAGTTAATTACTTGATCATTATTCCTTCATTGGGACATTCTAGCAAACACTTGTATGACATGAACTTGAATACATGCTAACATGATATAATTTCACTATTCAACATACATGAGCAATTCAACAGATACTTAGAGGACATAGTATATGCACAAAATACGAAACAACATATGAGCATCATAATTTTAAATACCAAATTCCCAATTTGGAGGGTTTTAGCATGAATTAACATAGTACAAGACACATAACAAATAATTTTGTATGCATCTTGCAAGTGAATCATAAGATAGAAACCCCATTAATATGGTAGTCATGAACACATTCAAATTCAATCATGAAATTCATCAAACTCATTAACTTGTAGTAAGAAAAAGGTGCTTGAACTCAAAGGGTGGAAGGGAACCCTTAGATGAACATTTGACATACCTTGGTTGCTAAATACTTGAAGAATGATAGTGAAATCTTAAGCCTTGAGTTTGAAATTTGATCTCATAGGGTTTTTGTTCTTGAGTAATTTCTAAATAGAGAATGAATTTTGCCCCTAAAGGGGCTTAATTTCATATTTTGGGGCTGATAAACGTGGGTAAAATACCTAAATACCTATGAGGAATGTAGATTTTAATTATTGAAAACTAAATTAGTAATGCGCAGACCGACACACCGCGTCGATGGGGTCGATGCTATGACCAATGACCGCATCGAGTTCATGTCGATTCACTGAAATTTGTACTAAGAAGTTGGAGGAAAATATTCATCGATGCGATAGACAACGCTGCGCATAGAGATCGCGTCGATCCACTGGTTTGGACTTCCAAACGTACATCAAATGAAGTTTGAAAAATCTGGAACTTGTCTGAGGACACCTACTGACACTCCTGATCATAATTTAACCTAAATATTGACATTTTAAGGTTATCGAGGTCATGAAATAGAGTTGCCAACTTACGAAGGTTAAAATGACACTATGTCTGAGTACTTAACTAAAATTTCCTAAGTATGAGACCCCTTAACATGCTTTAAAGGACTGAGTTAAGCTTAGGATTTTGTGGGGTCTTACAATATCTCCCCCTTGGGAACATTCATCCTTAAATGAGACAGGCTAAGCTGAGAATACTGATAGACTGAATTTAGATATGAGACATGTACAACTGAAGCATGATTTCATGATTGAAATTACTGATAAACTAAAATTTCATATTGAACATGCATATCTGATGTATGAGTACATAACTGAACCTGATTCATGAATGCATGACTGGGATTGCTAATAAGCTGAGTCTGATGTATGAAGTCACAACTGAAAATGCAATAGTAACTGGTACCAAATCTATAAAGGAAAATTTGAGCATAGAATTGAGTACGTTTAAGGAAAACTATTAGCTTGAGTTAAGTCTGAGTTTGTAGAGAAGAGGTGAGGATACTTGGTCCACATGTCTGCTTCTTCTTCCCAAGTAGCTCCTTCAACGGACTGATTCAACCAAAGAACTTTGACTAAAGGGACTTCTTTGTTCCTCAGTCTGCAGATCTGAAAATCAAGGATTTTGACTGGAATCTCTTCGTAAGAAAGGCTGTTCTGAATATCTATACCCTCTATAGGGACTACGGCTAATGGGTCACCTATGCATTTCTTAAGCAATGAGACATGGAACACTGGATGCACTGAAGCTAAGTCTGAAGGTAACTCAAAATCATAAGCTACCTTTCCAAAACGGCTGAGAATTCGGTAAGGACCGACATATCGAGGACTGAGCTTCCCCTTCTTGCCAAACCTCTTCACTCCTTTCATAGGAGAGATTTTTAATAATATAAAATCACCGATCTATAACTTGAGATCACTTACTGAATACTCATGAATGGGAACATGATAACATAACAGAGCTTGAAATATGATACAGGAACTGAATATCGTGAATAGAATTGAGCCCCTGAATACATGGCTTACAGTTGAGATTGGAAGTTGAAGGCCTACTTATGAGTACCCACCCCTCCAAACTGGATTCGTTACTTGAAGAGAAGATGGAAGGTTTAGGTTATGAAAGCTCGGGGATTATAGTGCATCTCTCCCTTGGGACATTATGTACCCTGAAGAATGCTAACTTGGCTGAGATACTCAGGAAAAACTGAGATGATGCACAGGGCACCTACGAATTAAATCGTGATTACATATTAGGGTTTTGAAATCGAGATACGACACCTTAGCTGAGCTGAACTTGCAACCACGTGGTTGATCGATCTTGGAATAGTTACATTCATGAGACTTTGGATAGTGTGACTAGATGGAAGGATAGGAAACCCAACTATGCGAACATTGTCCGCCTAAATGCTAAACTGAATTGCTATTTTTTTGGACTAACTTATGCTAAGAACTTATATTCAACTAGATCCTTTCTTTGAAACTCTTTATATAGAGTTCTAGTGGCTTTAGGGAGCAAGGAGTCTTGGTATGGCTGAAAAAAATAGCTAAATAAGAAAATCACATCCTGGCTAAAATTCTGTATTATGAGTCGGGGCCTACGAAACATCACCTAAGATAAAGTAACTCAACCTTATGCACCGCGACTATAAATTTTCAAGCTTAGACTTATCCCTTAAATAATCTCTCAACTATACTCTCCATCTTAGTACAACACATCACCTAAGACTACTGAAAATATTCACATGGGTGTTAAGCACGAATGCATAAACCTACTAACTTATCTAATTATCTGAATGGCTGATAGCTGAATACTTGGTCATGTAATATTGAACTTACTTAGTCTGAATAACTGGACTGGAACTATAGAGTATCATGAATTTTAGGTAAGGACTAACTGGGTAACATGAGATAACTGAGCATGTATTCATGAAAACTGTATTATTTGAGAAGGCAAGACCAAACGTATAACATAACTCTAAAATAATATATAAACTGAGGTACTAAGATACTGATAACTGAAAACTAATAACTGTATGGTATGGTCAAGCAAATTTGAAACTGATCTGAGTTACTAATTTGATTACTGGACTGGGACTGGGACTGAGATTGAGACTGTAACTGAGACTGCAACTGAGACTGTACTAAAAATGAATACTGGGTTCTGATAACTCTACCTACTGAGGTCTGATCTAGATTGAATTCTCCCACTATGTTCAAGACTACTCAAATCTCTGAAATACATTTGGCCACTTGCACATCAGCCTATCTTCATAACTACAGCCTCGTGTAAAACTAGTATGCAATCATCTTTTCTTAACACGAAACATTACACTATCCCTTAAAAAAATGCTTATCACTGCATCATTTTATAAGGAGAGTCCACTGAAGGGTTAAAACATAAGGACCTCATGTATGCATGAATGCTATACCAAATTTACCACTTTACTGAGGTCTGAGGAATAGAATATCAACACTATGGATTTATTAAAAGATATAAATTGAGGATATGCATGATGAAATCTAAATTTATCCGATCTCTAGGAGTGTAGCATGGGTCATGGGAACTGAGAATACTGTACAACATGACATGGGTACCTGAGTCATGAGCTGCATGACCTGAGTTTTGAGTTTCTGTATTCATGGAACATGATTTGGAACACTAAGTGAACTAAAACTCCTTATATTAGGAACTTTAAGCGTGCATGATTGCTAACGTGCATGAGTATGGGCTATGATCATAGAGCAGACATGTAGGACATAAATATATATTATGATAACTAACGGGTTTTGAGAGTCTGGAATACGATTCTGAGATGACCTGCGTGTTCTTGCTATGGGAATAGATAAGAATGTCATCTATGAATACTATGACAAACATTTCTGAGTACTGCTTGAACACACGGTTCATCAAGTCCATGAAAGCTAATGGAGCATTAGTAATACCACATTACATGACTAAGAATTTGAAGTGACCATACCAAGTTTTGAAAGCTATTTTTGGAATGTCTAATTCCCTAACTCTGAGCTGATGATAGCCTGGTCTGAGCTTTATCTTAGAGAAGTAACTGGCACCCTAAAGTTGGTCAAACAAGTCATCGATTCTGGAAAGTGGATACTTGTTTCTTGACCGTGACTTTGTTTAGCTGACGGTAGTCTATACACATTCTGAGAGAACCGTATTTCTTACGCACAAATAAAACTGGTGCACCCCATGAGGACACATTGGGTCTGATGAATCCCTTATCTAGGAGATTCTTTAACTGTTCTTTTAATTCTTTGAGTTCTACTGGAGCCATTCTGTATGGCAAAATAGATATGGGCTGAGTATCCGTAAAAATGTCTATTCCGAAGTCAATTTCCCTTTTGGGAGGAACTCTGAGAAGATCTTCAGGAAACACATCTGATAATTCACATGCTACTGATACTGACTCAAGAGTAGGGGTGTCTGATCTAGAGTCCTGGACTCGAACAAGATGGTAGACACATCCCTTAGATATCATTTTCCTTGCACTAAGGTAGGAAATAAGCTGACCCTTAAGTGCTGAAGTACTATCCGTCCACTCTAGGATGAGCTCATTTAGGAACTGAAACTTGACAATTCCATTTCAGCCGTTGACTGAAGTATAGCAGGAATAAAGCCAATCCATGCCGAGAATAACATCAAAAGTGATCATGTCTAATTCGACTAAGTCTACTGAAGTGACTTCCTGAGATACCATAATCGAACAGTTCCTATATACCCACTGGCTATGATAGATTTACCCACTAGGGTAGAGACTAAGAAAAGCTCTACTAAAATTTCAGGACTGACTTCAAAGTTAACAACTATATCAGGAGTTATAAAAGACAAAGAAGCTCCTGGATCTAGTAAAGCATAAACATGCAAATGATAAACTTGTAATGTGCCAGTGATAGAAATTTCCTGATCCTATCGGAACTGAAGTGTATAAAGCTTATTTGGGCGTTGCCCATTAGTGGAACTGGAAGTGGCACCCTACTGATTCAAGTGACTGGACTGAGTTGGGGAACGATTTTGCTGACCTTGAAACCTGACTGGGGATAATCTTTGACTCTGTGACCTAGCTTTCCATACCTGAAACATACATCACTACCAGCTCTGCAGATACCCTGATGGTTTCTTCTATATTTTAGACAAAGGGTATTGGTTCGGCCACTCTTTGGCCTAGATGTTTTGGCCCTCTTATTCTTTCTCCATTTTTTTCTATGCCTCTCCTCCTTAATCTGCGGAGCATGATCCATAAGCCTAGATAGGATAACAACCAACTATTTGTTCTGATAAACTATTGAATGAGCTAAGGCAGTGAAAGCAGCTCTAAACTCGACGTGATAAACATGCTCATTCAGGGGATCTGCTTAAACATGCGGTGGGGCTGACTAGTTTTTGTTACTTCTTTCGTTAGCTTCTCTGGAAGACACGTTCTAGAAGCATAAGGAAAAAATGAGTTATACTGAGATTTTAACATGAGCTCATGCTCACTCACATGACATGAATACTGAAAGAACGAAAACTTTTCCTAAAACATCTAATAGCCTCCTATCGATAAGTATGGTGCACTACACACCCATGTACAAGACTCTACTAGATGCGACTTTCAGATTTCCTAGGACTCTATTGAACCTTAGGCTTTGATACCTAGTTTGTAACTTCTCGAGTCTGTATCCCGAATACTACACGATGCTCATAATCCCAAGGGATCACAAGTTAACCCATGGCTGGTACCTATCGTAATAACTGAATAATAATACTGTATTATATAAATTAAGCAGAAACTTTCCATAAGGTTCAAAATTGTAAATAAATAATGAGTACTAAAAAGTGAATACTGATACATCTATCTAAAATATCTAGTCTGATAAGCCTTTACTATCTGAACAAGGAGTTAATGAGATAAGTCCCCAACTAACTCTGACTATTGAAATACTGTAATAATAAATCTGTCCTCGAACAATGAGGACTTACCACTAGTTTGTTGTTGATGGATTGGGCTACTAAGTATGATTGGGAGCCCGTGTGTCTGAACCTATGATATAAGAAATCATAGCACATAAAAAGAATTTGTTTTGGTACTTTAAATGTACTGGTATGCTACGTGAGGTAGGCTGAAATACATGGGTTCATATGCATGAAAATAACTAACTGAATGACATGAGTATAACTGAATGAGAGTACATGTATAAACTCATAAACTATAACTGAGGTCGTGATAACAATGGATACTAAGTTCTGAATCACTGGTTTACTGATATCTGAGTTTACTAATACTATAATACTGTTAACTAAATGACTGTATCTAGCAGTCCTTATTCAGTGGAACTATGCCGAGTTTCGTATTGAACTGAGTGATTGTATCTGACAGTCCTAACTTCATAGAACTGAATTGAGTTCTATTCTGAAGACTGAAACTAAGACTATAGGAGGTAATCATCTAACCGACATGCCCCTCTCTAAACTGATTGGGGTCCAACCTATAACCCTAATTGGAAGGGTGTCAGTACCATGCCACGGGTAAATACAAACTAAGTCACCCTCATATGGCAGGTGCTCTGAGTAAGAATGGTGGTACCCTCACTAGAAGGTTAAAATAACTCATCAGCCCTTAACTGGTAGGTTGGTGTCTCAACCTATACTGGCTACGTAGTTCTGGAACACAAGGACCGTTTCTAAGGATCACACCCTCTACTGGCAGGTGAATCCCCATCCTTGGGTTCATTCAGAGTTGAATCCTACTCCCAACTGAATAGACACTGGGCTGAATTCTAAACCATTCTAGGATGGACTGAACTGTTACTGATTATATTGTATAACTGAACCGAACTGAGTTTACTTGGTTCCATGGATTGGCGAAATACTACTGAATTTTGTTAAATAACTAAGTACTACTGAACTTTCCTGAGTTCTGTAACTGACTGAATTCTACTGATCGTGACATGATTGATACTATTCTGTGACTGACCATGGCTCTAGGTAAATAACTAAATGTAGGGTATTGAATACCCCAGGACTTGATAGCATAAATTCTAAGACATAGCACAATCTTGAAACAAGATAGCTAATTACTTGATCACCATTCCTTCATTGGGACATTCTAGCAAACACTTGCATAACATGGACTTGAATACATGCTAACATGATATAATTTCACTATTAAACTCATATGAGAAATTCAACAAACACTTGGAGTACATAGTATGTGCACATAATACTAAACAACATGCGAGCATCATTATTTCAAATACCAAATTCAAATTTGGAGGGTTTTAGCATGAATTAACATAGTACAACACATAAAAAATAATTTCGTATGCATCTCAAAATTGAATCATGAGCTAGAAACCCCATTAACATGGTAGTCATGAACACATTCAAATTCAACTATGAAATTCATCAAACTCATTAACTTGTAGTAAAAAAAAAAAGGTGCTTGAACTCCAAGGGTGGAAAAAAACCCTTGGATGAACACTTGGCATACCTTGGTTGCTAAATTCTTGAAGAATGATGGTGAAATCTTAAGCCTTAGAGTTTGAAATTTGATCTCCTAGGGTTTTTGTTCTTGAGTAATTTCTATATAGAGAATGAATTTTTCCTTCTAAAGGGGCTTAATTTTGTATTTTGGGGCTGATAATTGTGGGTAAAAGACCCCAATACCCCTGAAGAATGCGACTTTTAATTACTAAAAACTGAATTAGCAATGCACAAAAAGACACGTTGCATCGATGGGATCGATGCTATAGCCAATGCGCTGCGTCGAGTTCGTGTCGGTTCACTGGAATTTACACTGGAGAGCTGGAGAAAAATATTCATCAACATGATAGAAGATGCGACGCGTTGAGATCGCATCGATCCACTGGTTTGGACTTTAAAATGTGCCTCAAATAAAGTCCAAAAAATCCAGAACTTATCCGAGGACACCTACTGACACTCCTAATCACGATTCAACCTAATAATTGACATTTTAAGGTCGTAGAAGCCATGAAATAGAGTTACCAACTTTCGAAGGCTAAAATGACTAAGTCCGAGTACTTATCTACAGTTTTCTATGTCTGGGATCCCTTAACAAGCTTTAAAGGGCTGAGTTAAGCTTAGGATTTTGCGAGGTCTTACACATACCTTATCTTTTTTTGTGTGTTGTATTCCTCTGGTTTCCATCTTGTATTTAATCAATATATCACCATAATCAACTCACCAAACATCTTACATGATCAAACACTAAATATTAGAGCTCAAAACAACACAATATCCATAATGATGGACTAAAAACAAGAGCTAAGACTAGGCTAGACCACATCGATCTTCAACTTACTATTTCGACTCTTGACTTAATCCAATTGAACTTAGCCAAATAAAAACAGTTGATCCATATATAATTACACATTTAAACCACTAAAAACTCATTCAACATATTAGAATCCATCACAATAGACTAGAGCAACACCTAGCTCAAACTAGACAAATTAGTTTTCTCAATTGAACTCTAAATGTCTCAATTAAACACAAACTTGTTTGGAAACACCTTTAAACATTATAATTACATACTTTAACACTTATATACTCATTTATATCATCATCAACATATAAATCACATGAATTGTCCTTAAAATAAAGCTAAATAGGCTAGGATAACAACACTAGAGAGCATAAATACACCCAACATCACTGGGTATTATCAATTAAAGATTAGGGTGGTATATATCCCTAAGTATGCCTTTCGTACTCTGTATATGCATTTTGAGTTCTTGGTTATGTCTTTTAGTTTGACTAATGCCCCGGTGACATTCATAGATTTGATGAATCGAGTCTTTTGTCAGTTTCTAGATTTATCCATCATTGTGTTCATAGACGATATTTTTGTGTATTCAAAAAGTATGGTGGATCATGCCAATCACCTCTATTTTGTATTGCAGACCCTGAGAGAGCAATAGTTATATGCCAAATTTTTGAAATGTGAATTCTAGTTGAATGTTGTCCCTTTTTGGTCACATCATTTCTACTTAAGGGATCATAGTGGATCCGCAGAAAGTAGCAGTGGTTAAAAAGTGACCTAGACCCACGACTCCAACTGATATTTGGAGCTTTTTAGATTTAGCTAGCTATTACAAAATGTTTGTGTGAGGGAGGTTCTGAGAATATAAAAGATAAGCTGACTTCGGATCTGGTCTTGACTTAGAATTATTGGTTGAGGTATTTGCACTAAAAATTTGGAATCACTACTTGTATCACATTCATGTGGATATATTTTTTGATTATAAAAGCTATCAGTATGTATTTACTCAGAAAGAGATGAACCTCAGGCAAAGAAAGTGGCTTAAGCTGCTCAAGGATTATGGCATAAGTCTTCACTACCATCAGGTAAAGCTAATATGGTTACTGATGGTCTTAGCAGGTTATCCATAAAAAGTTTATCTCATGTGGATGAAGGTAAATATGAGTTAGTGAAAGATATTCACTATTTGGTTAGTCTTTAAGTTCGCCTCTTGGACTCTGAGGATGGTGGTATGGTTGTGTAGAAGGTGGTACAGTCGTCTCTTGGTGTTGAAATAAGGGAGAAATAAATGTTAGATTCTATCTTGGTAAGGATCCTGGGTGAAGTAGGTGGGGAGAAGGTGATGGCTTTCTAGATTAGTAGTGATGGTACCTTGCGGTACAAAGAGAGGTTATGTGTACCTGACATAGATAGATTACGTGAGAAGATCTTGGATGAGGAACATGAGTCATACTATGCAATTAATATTGGTTTGAAAAAAATGTATCATGACCTTAAGGAGATGTATTAGTGGAAAAATATGAAGTAAGATATGGCTAGTCTTGTGGATAAGTGCATGGGTGCCAACAAGTGAAAATTGAGCATATGAAGCCCAGAGGATTGTATCAAGAAATTGAGTTGCCTGTATGGAAGTGGTAAATGGTTAATACGGATTTCTTTATCTGTCTTCCTAAGTCTCCGAATAAGTTTGATTTAGTTTGGGTCATCGTGGATAGGGTGAAAACGTCTGCTCACTTTTTGCCAGTACGAATAAATATTTTGCCTGAGGATTATGCGAGGTTGTACCTCTAAGAGATTGTAAAGTTACATGGGGTACCTATTTCTATTATCCTGAATTAAGGCACACAATTTTCATTGCATTTTTGGTAGTCGTTTTGTAAGGGTTTGAGGACTAAGGTGAGTCTTGGTGCAGCTTTCTACCCACAGTCGGATGGGCAAGTGGAAAGGACTATTTAGATGTTTGAAGATATTCTTCGAGCTTGCGTGATTAAATATGGTGGTTGTTGGGTTGAGCATTTGCCTCTTATAGTGTTTGCATATAATATTAGCTACCACTCTAGCCCGTTTGAGGCCTTGTATGGTAGGAGGTATAGATCTCCTATTGGGTGGTTTGAGGTTGGCGAGGCAGATATGTTTGGCCTGGATTTAGTTTACTAAGCTATGGAAAAGACTAAGGTGATTATGGATAGGCTTAAAGCCGCCCAAATTCACCCAAAGTCCTATATAGACATGAGGCGTAGGAAGTTAGAGTTTGAGGTTGGGGATAAGGTGGTCTTGAAGGTGTCTCCCATAAAGAGAGTGATGCATTATGGAGAGAAGAGAAAGCCTAGTCCTCGGTATATTGGTCCATACTTGGATGTGAGAATAGTTGGCAATGTTGCGTATAGATTAGAGTTGCCTTCTAGTTTGAGATCCATTCACCTAGTGTTCCACATTTCTATGTTTAGAATCTGTGTAGGTGATTCATTGCAGATTGTTCTTATCAAGGATATTAGTATTTTAGATTCTCTGTCTTATGAGGAGGTCCCAGTTGAAATCTTTGGTCAACAGGTTAGTCGATTTTAGACCAAGGATGTAGCTTCGATAAAGGTTCTATGGAGGAACCACAAGGTTGAAGAGGCTACATGGGAAGCGAAAGAGGACATGAAGTCCAAGTATCCAATTTCCCATTTTGGAAAATCGTGATTAAGGTATGTGTTAATCTTAGCATCTTTGTTTTCTGTCTTTGTTAAAGGGAAATGGTAGATTTCTAGGTAATATATTTTTTATCTTAAGGGTAAGAGTAGAAATGTTTGGGGGTCTAATCATGCTAGTCACTGCTTTGTTCCATCATTCAAGGACGAATGATCCAAGTGGGGGAGAATTGAAACACCCTGGGTTTTGAACCTTGGAAATTCCCTGAGTTTTAGACTCGCTATCCTAGTAACGAGTTACCATACAAGTCGTATGGTATTGGTATGGTTCTAGTGACCCAGTATTTCATTATATAATTATCTTCCTATCCTGTGTTTATTTGTATTAAATATTCTTTTTCATATATTGTTCCTATTATATACAATCACATAGATAAAATAAATAAAGAAGAACTCATAATAGATGAAAAAACATATGAAAATCACGAATGGTTAAAAATAAGAATAGTATTTTCTAATTTAGGAAAAATATAAAAGAAAATAGGTGACCATTTATATTTAATGTTAGAAAAAGAAGAATTAAAATTAGAAGATAAACTAACAGCTATGGTAAGAATAGCAAAAGAAAATGAAGAAATAGACAGAAAAAAAGAAATAGAAAAAATAAAACAACAAACTACGGATGAAATATGAAAAATAGAATAAATAAAAAATAATACGATTACTGAGTTAGAAAAAGAATTTCAAATACTAAAACATCTATATGAAAAAAGACAAAGAGAAAAAGATGAAAAGGATAAAGAACAGAAACCACTAGATGAAATAAATCAATTTAAATATTACAGTTATACCTGAAATATATAGAGCATTTTTGACCTACAAAAAAATAACCAAAGGAAATCTATTTTTTATAAAGTTTTATATTGCCCCAGTAGAGATATTATATGATAAAATTAAACCACTTATATAATTTGTAAAAATTAGATTAACTAGAGATATGATTATATCAAAAGATATTGGACAACATCCAGAAATACCTAAGGTAGAAATACTAGATTTCTATGCAATCAAACTACATTTACAGGTATTTAGTTCCAACTTTGGTATTTAAGGAATGCATATTATGATAGAACTAAATTTAGAAATCTACCAAAATATTATAAATACTAATGAATAAAATAGACCAATCCCAAAAATATAAGGAACTAAAACAAATATTATCTGAGAAACGAAGAGAACTAAAAATAAGAAAAGAAAGACTAAAGTATAATTTAACTGTTGGAGTATGTCAAAAATAAAAAAAAAGCACAGAAAAAAGAAATATCATATTTAGAAGCTCTAATAAATAACCTAGAATACATACATCAACATAACTTATATACAATCAAATAGATAAAATGAATAAAGAAGAATTCATAATAGATGAAAAAACATATGAAAATCACAAAGGGTTAAAAATAAGAATAGTATTTTCTAATTTAGGAAGAAGATAAAAGAAAGTAGGTGAACATTTATATTTAATGTTAGAAAAAGAAGAATTAAAATTAGAAGATAAACTAACAGCTATGGTAAGAATAGCAAAAGAAAATGAAGAAATAGATAGAAAAAAAAAATACAAAAAATAAAACAACAAACTACGGATGAAATACGGAAAATAGAAGAAATAAAAAATAGTAGGATTACTGAGTTAGAAAAAGAATTACAAATACTAAAAGATCTATATGAAAAAAGACAAAGAGAAAAAGACGAAAAGGATAAAGAACAGAAACTACTAGATGAAATAAACCAATTTAAAGAAAAATTACAAACAAAAAAATGAAGAATTAAAGACCAATGAATTAGAAATAAATACAATAGATACTAAAAAAACAAATGATTATGATTCAGAAGATAGTGAAACATAGACAGAAATTGTAGAAAAAATAAAAGATCTAGAAATTAAGGAAAAAGAAGAAGCAGTTAATAAAGAAACTATAGAAGAAATAAATACTCTTGATAAAAAAGATGACGAAAACACAATATCTAGTACATCAGAAATAAGAAAGCCAAAATATAATTACAAAAATAAGTACAACCCAAAAAATGAATACAGATGGACACCAAAACAAATAGTTAATAAAAATTACAACATCTTAGATTTAGACTATGTAATAGACACAAATAAGACGATACAATTATGGGTAGAATATATATCAAAACAATTACTAGATAATAGCATGGACACAACAAATACACCAGACTATATAGAAAGAACACTAACAGGAACAGTGAAATTATGTCTATCAAATTTAACTGAAGAAATTAAAAAAGTACTAAGATCTGACAAAAATACAAAAGGAACAACTAAAGAAGGAACAACTAAAGCATCACCCATAGAAATATTAAAAAAATATGAAACGGCTATAAGAAATGAATTTAGTAGTATAGAAACAAAAGAAGAAGAAGAACAAAATATAGAAAGGAATACAAATAGGAATTTAATGTTGAAATTAGCAATATGTAATATGTGCTACATAGATGAATATACATGTGCATTCAAAGAATATTATTATAAGGAAAAATATAATGTAGAAGAAAGTAAGAAAATAAGGGGATTATATTTTAGCAAACTACCTGAACCATTTAGTTCAAAAATAATAAAAAGTTGGGATGAAGCAAAAATAGTAGATACTCTAGGAGCAAAGATAAATTTTTACAACAATGGTATAGAAATATATGTGAAAAATATAGGGAAGAATTAAAAATGGAAAAAAACATTAATAAAGAATTTAGCATGTTGCAAATATAAAATAGCACCCCAATTTGGATGTGAAGAAAAATACTACAAGAAAAGAAAAAGACATAAGAAATATAATAAATATAAGAAATTCCAATATAAATATAAAAAAGCAAGAAAAAGATATTACGTAAAAGACTATAAACATAAAAAACCATATAGAAAGAAGAAATTTATAAAAGAATATAAATGTTATAATTGTTGAAAATTAGGACACCTAGCTAAAGATTGTAAAGTACCCAAAGATCCAAAAAAGAAACAAATATCAGAAATAAAGATAGAAAATACAGAATATATGCAAATAGATTATATAGATTATGAATTAGAAAGTGGAGATAGTATATATGAAATCTCAAAAAATGAAACAGATAACGAAATAGATAGCGAATTAGATGAATTAAATGACTGAAGAAAGTATACAAATAATAAAAAAGGAAGACTATTTAAATGAAGAAGAAATAGACCAAAAAATTATATTTGATAGTAATATATTAGAAGAAATAAAAGGAAAAGAATTAGACTTAAGTGTAGAAAACATATTTAAAATACCAACAATAAGGAATATATTTAATAGACAGAAAGAAGAATACTACGTAGTAAGCCAAAAAGAACATATAATAGATTGTAGACACGCGAAAGAAAAATCTAGTATACCACTAGTAACAAAAAGAATAGTTAATAAAGAAATACAAGATATAAAAAGTAAAGACCCAATAAAATATGTACACCTTAGAGGAACAAAAATATTAATAAAAGCATGTTTTAGAGAAGAAATAGATACACCAATATAACTTTATTTAGCAAATGATAGGATCGTAAACCTATAGAAAAAAGCATAATAAGTGCTATAAGAGGGAATCTAATATATCAAAAATTTAAATTTATAATAAGTGCAAATTATTCAGTACCAATAACAGATAAAAATATAGATAATTCATTAGTACTATAATGAAAAATATCAGGAATAGAATTAACCCCAGGAAGTAAAATATTTACAGCAAGATGTAAAAATTTATATGTATTAACAACAAAACATAAAATAACTGGAAAAAATAAAATAAACAAAATACAAATAGAAAGCCCTTTTGAGCAATTTGTAAAAATCATAGATAATAATGATTATAGCTACCAAAATATAGATATAGAAGAAGATTTAGAAATAGTAAATGAAAGAATAAGAACACCAAAGAGAATATCTTATGAAAACCAGAAACATAAAAAAGAATAACATATGAGATAACTCCAAAACCTAACCTAACTCAATATTATATAATAGGAGCAATAAATGAAAAAAATATTTAATACTAATAAACACAGGACAGGAAGATAATTATATAATGAAATACTTAGTAAAAACCGAAAAAACTAAAACAAATAATGATAAATGTCCAGATTTGCCAAGAAACCTAATAATTATTAAAAATACGATTGAAAAAAAAATTATAATAGGAGTTAGAAAGATAAAAATTGAATTTGAAGTAAAAGAAGAAACACAAAAAGTAGATATAATACTAGAAATAAAATGTTGGAACAAGTAAAACCATACAATATAGAACATACCCAATTAACCATAACGTATAATAAAAAAAAATTATTAGTAAAAAGAGCTTTAATATGAAAATATACATACTCATGAAGATAATAGTAGAAGAATATTATAATAGATATTATACGCCAATGATAGATACAGGAGCAGAAGCCAATTTATGTAGATATAACTGTTTATCAGAAAGTAAATGGGATAAGTTAAGAATGCCAATAGTAGTTAAAGGATTTAATAATAAAGGGAGTCTAATTACATATTAAGCTAGAAATGTAAAAATACAAATATGGGATAAAACATTAATAATAAAAGAAATTTATAATTACAAACTAACATCAAAAGATATGCTTTTAGGAATGTCATTCTTAGATAAACTATATCCACACATAATAACTAAAACACACTGGTGGTTTACAACACCATGTAAACAAAAGGTAAGAGCAAAAAGATTTATTAATAAAATAAGAAAGAAAACAGATTGGATAAAAGAAAGTGAAAAAATTACACAAAAATTAGAAAATATAAAAACTACTAAAGACACGATAGAGTTAATCATATTCTCAATAAATAAGGAAGAAATGACCATATTTTCAATAGATAAGGTAGAAATAATTAAGAATAAATTAAAATAACTGTATAGTGAAGATCCACTAAAAGGATGGGAAAAACATAAAATTACTGTAAAAATTGAGCTAATAAATATAGTATAATAACTCAAAAACCACTAACGTATAATTTCGATGATCTAAAAGAATTTGAAATGCATATAAATGAACTATTAGAAAAATAATATATACAAAAAAGTAATAGCAAACACACTAGCCCAGCATTTATAGTAAATAAACATATTGAACAAAAAAGAGGAAAAAGTAGAATGGTTATTGACTATAGGAATTTAAATGAAAAAACTATAACATATAATTACCCAATACCAAGCAAAATACTAAAAATAAGACAAATACAAGGATATAATTATTTTAGCAAATTTGATTGTAAATCAAGATTTTACCATTTAAAACTAGAAGAAGAATCAAAAAAGCTAGCTGTATTTACAGTGCCACAAGGATTTTATTCTTGGAATGTGTTACCATTTGGGAATAAAAATGCACCAGGTAGGTATCAACATTTTGTGGACAATTATTTTAAACAACTACCTAACTGTATAGTGTATATAGACTATATATTACTATATTCAAAAACTAAAGATGAACACCAAAAGTTATTAGAACAAGTTACAAATATAATAGAAAATTCATGAATAAGCCTAAGTGAGAAAAAGACAGAAATAATGAAAACCCAGATAGAATTCTTAGGAATACAAATAGATAAAAATGGAGTAAAAATGCAACAACATATAGTACAAAAGATAATAAATTCAAAAAAAAGAATTAGATACAAAAAAGAAGTTACAATCATTTTTAGGATTAGTAAACCAGGTAAGAGAAAATATACCAAAACAAGCAGAGAGTTTAAAACCATTACAAAAGAAATTAAAAAAGGATATAGAATATAATTATAGTGAAGACACTTTGTAAAAAACTACCAAAATTACAATTTCCAAATGAAAATAAAATTTTTATATATATAGTAGAAGCAGATACAAGTGAGCATAGCTATGGAGGAGTACTCAAATATAGGTATGAATACAAAAAAATAGAACATCATTGTAGATATTATTCAGGAACATTTAATGAAACAGAAATAAAATGAGAAATAAATAGGAAAGAATTATGTTCATTATATAAGTGTTTATTAGCATTTGAACCATATATTGTATATAAAAAATTTATAGTATGAACAGATAATACACAGGTACGATGGTGGTTAACTAAGAAAATACAAAATTCAGTAACAACAAAAGAAATATGGAGATTGATATTAAATATATTGAAATTTAGATTTACAGTTGAAATAATTAATACTAACAAGAATGTTATTGCAGATTACATATCAAGAAAAAGCTACGCAGACTGATATAACAGAAAATGATACACTAGAAGAAATACTCAAAACCCTAACTACGCTTTCAATGAAAGTGGACAGTATGGGCAATGAGGTAGAAAAGCTAAAGACTAATGAAGGTAAACTGAAGTCTAAAGCTACAAGTCAACCGAATAACTATAAAAATACTGAGCTATGTCTATCGAAAGACATCAAAAATCCAGAGCTAAAAGGAGATGTTGGGACACTCCTTAAAACGCTTAATCTTAATCAATCTATGTTTGCAGGTATAAGCAAAGAAGTTAGTAGACAAGGATTAAATTTGAACAAGATATCTGACAAACCATTTATACCAAAAATACCAAAAGACCCTTTATTTATACCTCCACAAACTACCACATATCGAGAAAGTTTGAACCAAGACAAAAAAACCTATAACCATATAACTCGAGAATGCATAAAAAATATCCACAAAATACAAACTTACCTAAATCTTAAACGCAGAGCTATAAATATCCAAGAACCGAACACAGACTATATAACCCAAAAACTATAAGGATACAACAAGTTAATTGCACTACCTAAAACCAATCCAAACCTAGCTAGAACTTGTTTTAGTTACGGACTACTTAATACTGTGTATACCCAAGACGAAAATGAATTATCATCTATACCTGAAATATATAGAGAATTTTTGAACTACAAAAATAACCAAAGGAAACCTATTTCTTATAAAGTTTTATACTGCCCCAGAGATATTATATGACAAAATTAAACCAGCTATACAAGTTGTAAAAATTGAATTAACCAGAGATATGATTATACCAAAAGATATTGGACAAAATCTAGAAATACCTAAGGTAGAAATACCATATTTCTATGCAAATAAATGAATTATTGGAATATCTACGATTATTCAAGAGCTAGCAAATAATTATATCAAAGGAAATCCTATATGGAGTTATTATTTATGAGACCAGCTAATGATCTATTCAAATTCAAGGGAGCTACGACAGTCAGATATGGAAGAAGTTCAAAAATGGATAATGACATTACTCAATCCAAAAAGACAACCAAGTACAAGAGAAATTATGAAGGAATTTATTTTAGAAGAATTATTGACAAGATATTGCAAATTAATAGGACATAAATATAGTTCGAGATGTAACAGAGAAGATAATATTATCCCAGAAGTCCAACTAGAATGAAAGATAAAAACAAAAATCAACCAAGAAGATAAGGATGAAAAGAAGCCAGCTGAAAGATAGACAATAGGAGATAGAAAGCAACATAAAGAAGGACGGACCAATGAAGAAATAAAAGCAGGAGATAAGGAGACAAGATATTAAATCTATAAAAGTGACATGTGAATTATTATATAACTTTTTTGACTTGTAAAGACGTAAATTATTGTATAGCATTTATTAGTCTTTACTAGTTTTTGACTTTTTTGGCAAAGTGCCATTATTAGTTTTTTACTTTTTTGACAAGTGTAGAATAGTAATAGTGTTAGGATTTTCATTTTGTAGATTATAAATGTAAGCCAGATGACAAATCTACGGCAAGACTTTCTACACAGAAAGCAAGCCTCCTTGTACACAACCAAAAATCTCTCAAAATATTTAAAAAGATATTCAATTTTATACTCAACTATGGAAAATCAATGATCAGAATCATCAAACCTACAAGAACAGTTATTTTCATTTATAATTATAAATAACTAAATTCATAAATTTCTGAGAATCATGATATAATAAAATAAGTTCATTTTAGTTACTATATAGTAGAATTATTCGAAGGATAATATGTTCTGAAGTTTATTAGCAAACAGAAAAAAGGAGAAAAATTCCCAGAACCATGCCATCCTAAAGGTGAAACCCGTAAGGTAGAGAAGCAGTGATAGGGTAGTAACCAGAGTTGAGGCACTGTTTAGGGAAGAAGTATCCAAAAATACCATGCTAATAGTGACAGATGAACATAATTATCTAAGAATAATCAAGTACATAGTGATCTAAGATGATCATATTTTGTTATGTATATGATTGAAAGGAATATTTTGAAATAAGAATCATATGAAATAAAATGATTAACTACTTATCTGATGAAATGATAGATAGGGTCAAGATACTTATTTTGTATATACTTAAGGATATATAAATAATAGATATAAAAAAAACTCATATGGGAAAAGATATTTGATTTTAAAGATGAGTTACTAAATACTTAAGGAATAGAACACGAGTTAGAAAATATAGATTTTGATGGTAGATATTATTATTCAGATTGGTATTACTCAAACTAAAATGATAAATTATGAATACTTAGAATATTGGAGGAGAGATATGGAGAAAATAATATTGATAGAAATACTTATGAAAAAGAATCTACTCGACTACATAAAAGCTAGAAATATGGAGCATATAGTATACCTTAAAAATAATATAGAAGAATTAATAAGATTAAAACAAATAACTAAGGAATCCTATGACATAGAATTTCAACAAATATGATAAATCTAGTACTACAAGTACCTCCCTCAACTTTGGTATCATAGAGAAAGTCTAATAGATAGTGGTTAAGATTTTGCTATGGTCATGATTGGGGGGTACGAGTTGTTAGGGGTGGTGATAGTTCATTAGGTCGGTCCCTTAATCAAATTAGTAACTTAGTGACTTGACTAGGATCTGCGTATGAGTGGCCATGTGAGTCTTATGGTTTAGTAAGGAGTGGTATCATAGAATTGTATGGTGGACAGTGTATGGGTTTCCAACTCACTATCTTGGTGATGAATCAAGGGTATGAGTAGTATGTTGTGGTCATGAGTTAAGTAGGTCAACTCGTAACCACCAGCGATATTTGTATAGTTTTAAGTTAGGGGCCTTTTGTGCATATACCTTTTAACATCCTTTGAGGCCACGACTTAAAACACCTTTTGGGACTTTATTAACCTGTTATTCCTAATGAAACACTCTCAAATTTTCTCTTAAACTCTATCTTCAAGAAAAAGTTAGGGTTTCTTCAAGATAATAAATTAAGGCTTTTTCAAGGGTGGTTTCTCTCCATACTTATTGGTGTCTAAGGCATGTTACTCTTCCCTCATTGTTATTTTACTTAAGGAATGTGTTTTAATGTATAGTTTTCATGATATTGTTATGGATTTGAAATAAAGGTTGGGGTTTTTTGTTGTTCATGGATGAATATTATTTCTCATGGTTTAATTATGGTTTCTCTTGTTTTAATTATGGTTTTGCACATGTGGGTGCATAAGGAATGGTGATTTAATTGAGGGGTCCAGGTTGAGCCCTAAATTAGATGATTTTGGTTTTGATAATGGCATGCCCTCAGCCTATTTTTTAAATTATCAATGCGAATGATTTTTGTAACATAGTTTGACTATTTTGGGAAACCTTACACTACATAAATGGTTAACGAAACATGAAATGGTTTTGGGTTGGTTTCATGTGACATTGGAAATGCCTTGGTGGCCATGGTTTGATTATAAATGGTTTTGATTTAATTGGAAACGATGGAGTCTAACTTAGTTAAATGGTTTATATGGTTGATAAGTCGTCAATTTGATGACTTACTAGCACCTTTTAGGCCTAAATTATCATGCTTTTCCATTGATTTGATGGTAATATCTTACTTTAGGCTCATTTATGTAGGTAAAAGTAAAATGGGAAGATGCGCAAGTCATTCAAGTCAATAAGAGGCCAAACGTGAAGGAAAAGAGTTATTTGCTTCGCATCCGCTTTACATCTGCTTTGGAGCTGCTTTTCATTTGCTCCCTATGTGCTCTTTGGAACCTCTTGAAAAGATCAAGAGCAAGGTGGTAGTTTTATTATTTTCATCAAATGTAGAGTTGTAGTTTCAAAAGAGGGTTTTAGCTCATTTTTTAAGACCTAGGCTTAATCTTTTCAACTTAGCATCTCTCTTAGCATCTTAGCTTCTATCTTTTCACATTAGAACCTATCTTTTCATCCTAGAAGAATATTGTACTAGTCTTGAGTGAAAAATATATGTGAGTGATTCCCAAAGAAGAATTAGTGATTTTCTATTGAAGATTTGTTGAAACTTCAAGTTTGGAACTACATTCTCTTTATTTCTCATGGATGAAGTCAATGATAACTTTGGTATATTTTAACCCTTTTTATCTATGAGTAGATAATTCAAAATCTTGGGGTTATGCTTGGTTAGGTTGTGGTAGTGCATGGGTATTAACTAATTATTCTCCTAATTAGTCATTTGTAATAGGTGTTGCATTTATTCCATGATTTAACTAAGAGTTGGGGGTTGCGAACCCCAACTACCCCTGAACCCATGTCATTATTTAAATAGGGTACATGGATGAGGACTAAATGCAACCAATAACTTGATTTATCTCATTTAATGACATTTCTTAGACATAAGGATGCCAATTGAGGAAATAGATGTGGGAAATTATCACACTTGTGAGGTGTTGAAAAGAACCCATTTGTAAAAGTTGGTGTCATAATTGAAAGATTGACATTAATACATTGACATCTAGCCTACCGATGACTTTTAGCTAAAAATTGAATAAATTTTCAAGCACCCATTCATGAACCCACTCCTACAATATCATAACCTCAAGGCTTATTCTCAATTGAATTCACTCTTAGCATTTTTCAACATCAAGATATTGCTCTAAAAGTGATGTAATTTCCACTATAAACACATTCAAACTAATTCACCCATTATACATTTATATTTGTTTTATTCACATGAAGGGTCATCTTTTAGTTGACTATCAACAATCTTGAGTTTTGAATTCCATTCTTTCACTCCGTGTGGATTCGGCCCCAACTTAAGTTGGGTTATTGTATTGAAAACGATTGCTTACACCCATTCAAGAGTGTAATTTGAGAGTTATAAAAAATAGTGTCATTGTCGGGGAGTGAAACATAGTTTTCACTCTAGTAGTGTTTTAAGTTACTTTGGGTTAGCCGTGGTGTTTTATTTTACATTATTTTATGTTTTTTTTCTTTATCAGGGGCATATAATAGTATACACCATACTATGAGCCAAAATGATTGTAATGCTGGGACGGTTGATGGGTATCTTGAGGATGTGGATCACCTCGGTGATGCTGGTCAAGCTAGTGCTATTTGTATTTTACCAGTAGAAGGAAATGGAGTATTTCACGTTACTAGTGTGATGCTTTATTTGCTTCATATGAAAGGGTTATTTGGAGGCCAAACTCATAAGGATACTAATCTACACTTGAAGAATTTTATTAATGTGTGTTCTCCATTTGACATAGCCCACATATCTCAAGATTTATTCCAGTTGCGTCTTTTTCCATTCTCTTTGATGGGAGAAGAAGTCTTATGGTTGCGGTATTTGCTCACAGGATCTGTCACTTCATGGAGTGACCTCACAGAGGCATTTTTGGAAAGATATTTTCCTCTTTCTCGGATGTTGCAACTAAGGGATGAAATCACTAAATTTTCCAACTTAATGGTGAACCGTTATATAGGGCTTGGCGACGATTCAACAACAAGTTAATGCAATGCCCAAATCATGAGGTTCCGGATAAAATGCTTCTCCAAATTTTTTATAGGGCATTGGATCAATTGAACAAGATAGTAGTCGATAATGCGGCCGGGGGGTTCTCTTGTCAGACTATCATATAGTGTTGCATCGACTTTGTTGGATCAAGTGACCCAAAAAATTAAAGGGTGAGACATAAGAGACACTAAGGTGGCTGTGGGGGATCCCTCCACATCTTTTGTGAGACAAGAGCAAAAGAAAAAGGATAAATAAAGAGATGCAAATATGGCCAAAGTGATGACACAACTTAATCTTCTTACCAAACATGTGATGGGAGCTTCTCCAAAGAAAGTCAATACCGTTGCTTCTAAGATTTCTAGAGATTATTATGATAAGAAAATGGAGTCCCTTGATTAAAAAATTTGGTTCTTGTCAAACCAGTCGGGGGGGGTCCCTCCCTCCCTATCAAAGGCAAGGCAGGAATCATGGTTGGAAGGAAAGAGATTGTGATAGAGATTGGCATGATAGACACTGTAATAGAGATTAGGATTGGAAATATAAGGAGAGAGATTATGATTGGTATGTGCCTCTACATGATCAGGCAAAGGGTAAAGAGTCAAGTTTCATTGACCAGATAAGCTCAAAAATGAAGTTGTCCTTGCTCAAATTTTAATAGGTGTTGAGGGGATCAATAAAATAGTGAGAGAGATGAAAGGTGATTTCTCATAATTCAATTAAATAATGACATCTCACTCATCCTCTATCAAGAAATTTAAAACTCAATTGGACCAAATCTCAGCACAACTTAATGCAAGACCAAAGGTTGGATTGGCTAGTGACATGGTTGTCAATCGTAAAAATAATGCTCACATCATAGATATTGTCACTAGGAGTGGTTGGACTCTTGGTAAAGATGTTGTTGATCTTAGTAAAGACCCCAATTAAAAGGAAAATAAAGAACAAGCCAATGCAAAAAGAAAGAAACTAGAAGAGCCAATTGATAATGATCCAAAGCCTAATGAGACAAGTGTTGAATGATTGAAGGTAGTTGAAGAAAATGTTGAAATTGAGGAAACTCCTAAGGTGGTTGGTGATGATACTCCAAAATTGGATGGAACTCCAATTTTTCCATTACCACAAATCAAAATTCCTCTTTTATTCCCACAAAGGCTTAAGAAAAAATATGATGATATCAATTTCAAGAAGTTTCTTGCAAAATTTAGCAATTTATCGGTGAATATTCCTTTGATAGAATCATTACAAAAAGTGCCCGGGTATGTTAAATTTATGAAGGACTTGGTTACAAAAAAGCGAGTCATGAATTTTGAAATAATTGAGGTAACCCATAATTATTGTTCTATAATGTCTAGCACAATGGTGGTGAAGAAACAAGACCTGGGTGCATTTGCTATTTCTTGCACTATTAGGGTGTACAAATTCAAGAAAATGTTGTGTGATATTGGAGCAAGTATTAATTTGATGCTATTTGCTGTGTTTCAAAAGTTAGGCTTGGATGCTCCTAAGTCTACCACTATCAGGCTTCTAATGGTCGATTATTCAATCAAAATGCCCGTTGGTGTGTTGTATGATGTTTTGTTGAAAGTTGACCGGTTTATCTTTCTGTCTAACTTTATTATTCTTGATTGTGAGATCTATCATGAGGTCCTAATCATTTTTGGTAGACCATTCTAGGCTACCGAAAGGGCTTTAGTGGATGTGGAATATGGGGAGATAAAATTTCAGGTGAACAATGAAGAAGTATCCTTCAATGTGTGAAAGTCCATGAAATAACCAATAGACTTGCAAGTGGTTTTGGTAATTGATATGATAAATTATGAAGTGACTAACACCATAGAAATGAAACTTATGGATGACCTCTTGGTGGGTGTATTATGGAACCTTGGGAGTTAGGTGGTTGAAGAATATGGTAAGGTGGTAGCTTCATTGATGGGTCTTGGATCTTACACCAAAAACCTGGCCAAATTGGATCTTGATTTGAAAAATCATGAGAGTCTATCCGCCAAGCCGTCTAATATTGAACCACCTCAACTCAAACTTAAGTCATTATCATCTCATCTCTAATAACATTCTTAGGTGAGAACAACCCATTGTCGATCAATGTTACGGGTGATCTTGAACCTTTTTAAGTGGATGCCTTGAGATCAATTATGAAAAAGTTTATTCGTGCTATCGGGTGGACTATAGCGGACATTATAGGAATTGATCCTGGAATTTGCTCTCATAAAATCAAGTAAAGTGTTGATCATGTTCCTAGTGTGGAACACCAAAGAGCTCTAAATCAACCGATGCAAGAGGTGGTCAAGAAGGAAATTATTAAGTGTCTTGATACAGGAGTTGTCTACTAAATTTCAACAACGTGGGTGAATCCAGTCCAATGTGTTCCCCAAAAGGGCGACATGAAGGTGGTCCCAAATAAGAATAATGATCTTATACCTATGCATCAGGTCATGGGTTGGAGAGTGTGTATGGATTATCACAAATTAAACTTGTGGACCGAGAAAAAACACTTTCCCATGCCCTTTATGGATCACATATAAGATAGACTAGCCAGTCGAGGTTGGTATTGCTTTCTTGATCGCTATCAGGGTACAATCAAATTTGTATTTCCTTGGAAGACCAAGAAAAGACCACCTTCACTTGTCTTTATTAAACATTTTCTTTCAAGCACATGCCCTTTGGGTTATGCAACGCACCGGCCTCGTTTTAATGATGTATGTTGTCTATGTTTGGGAATATGGTAGGGGATACAATGGAGGTTTTCATGGATGACTTCTCTGTGGTTGGTGACTCATTTGATTCTTGACTTACTTATTTAGGTAAAGCACTTGAATGATGTGTGGAGACTAATCTTGTTTTGAATTGGAAAAAATGTCACTTTATGGATAAGGAAGGCATTGTCCTAGGCCACAAAGTTTTGGGAAAGGGCATCCAAGTGGATCAAGAAAAAGTTGAGGTGATTTCTAAGTTACCCCCACCGATCTCCATTAAGGGAGTTAGAAGTTGTCTTGGTCATGCTGGGTTCTTCGGCGTTTCATTAAGGATTTCTCGAATATAGCTCATCCTTTTTGTCGACTCCTATCATAGTAGCCCCGGATTGGTCATCGCCTTTTGAATTAATGTATGATGTAAGTGGTGTTGCTGTAGGTACAGTATTGGGCTAAAGAAAAGAGAAGTTGTTCCACCTGATTTACTACGCAAGCAAGATGTTGAATGATGCTTAACGTAATTATATGGTTATGGAACAAGAATTGTTAGCGGTGGTGTATGCTTTTAAAAAGTTTTGGGCCTATTTTTTAGGCATGAAAGTGGCTGTACACACGGATCACGCTTCTCTTAGATATATCATGGCAAATAAAGAGGCAAAACCTCGATTGATTAGGGAGATATTGCTCTTGCAAGAGTGTGATTTTGAAGTAAAAGATTGAAAGAGGTGTGAATATTAAGTAGCTGACCATATTTCCTGCCTTGAATCCAATCATGAGAAGTTGGGTGAGATTGATATTGATGACACCTTCCCCGATGAGCTAGTCATGTCACTTTTGGGAAGTATTACACCTTGGTATGCGGATTATGCTAACTATATTATGAGCGGTGTGCTTCTCGACGAGTTCAATCATTATCAAAAGAAGCAGTTCCTATTTTATGTGAAAAAGAATTTTTGGGATAAACCGTTCTTTTTTAGGGAGTGCGCGGATGGTGTGATCTGTTGATTTGTCATGGCAGTGGAAATAAGAGATATTCTTAAGGCTTGTCACTCTTCTCCATTCAGTTGTCATCATGGTGGGATCCAAATGGCCGTTAAGGTTCTTCAAAGTGTATACTATTGACTTACCCTTCATAGATATGCTCATGAGTTTTCCAAAATATAACCTCAATGCCAAATACAAGGTGGTGTTGTGAGGAGGCATGAGATGTCTCTTAAGTCCAATCTCGAGGTTAAACTATTTGATGTGTGGGGGATCGAATTCATGGGTCCCTATATGAGCTCATATGGTAACAAATATATCTTGGTAGCCATCTATTATGTCTCAAAGTGGGTGGAGGCCATTGTTTTACCAAATAACGAAGGTAAGAGTGTTACTTTTTTTCTTGAAGAAGTACATCTTTACAAGGTTCGGCAGGAGAAGGGCAATTATTAATGACGGGGTCTCTCATTTTTGTAATCAAATCTTCAGTGCTTTTCTTGATAAGTATGGGGTGACGAATAAGGTTGCTACTCCTTATCACCCACAGACTAGTAGCCAAGTTTAAGTTTAGAACCGTGAATGTTGGTCGTATGAATTGGGTAAGACAACTCGATGATGATCTTTGGGCATATAGAATAGCCTATAAAACTCCTATTCGTATGTCCCCCTACCAATTAGTGTTTGGGAAAACTTGTTACTTACCTGTTGAGTTGGAGCATAAGGATTTATGGGCTCTGAGGAAGTTGAATATGGATTGGGAGGACACGTCAAAATTGAGGGTGAATCAACTTTATGAGTTGGAAGAGTTTCAACTCAAAGCATATAAGAGCTCCGTGTTGTACAAAGAAAATATGAAGAGGTGGCATGATTCCAAAATCTTAAAGCAAGAGTTTCATGTGGGTGATGATGTCCTCCTCTTCAATTCAAGATTGAAACTCTTTGTTGGGAAGCTTAGATCGAAGTAGTCAGGCTCATTCATTATCTCAAATGTTTATCCTAATGGAGCTATTGAGCTGGAAGATCACGAGAAGAATAAATTCATAGTGAATGGGAAAAAATTGAAGCACTACTATATGGGCGGACCCAGAACGGCTAAGGTTGAGTCGTTTTGTTTCAAAGATCCAAAATGATGATTAAGTGATGTCGTGCCACAACTATAACTACGACGCTTCTTGGGAGGCAACCCAAGATTTATTTTTGATATTTTAAATGTTTTTTATACTAATTTTTGCTTATTTTTTATTGATGCATGAAATATCAAAAAATAGGGATGCAAGAAGGTTGGCTCAGAGTCTCGAAACTAAGCTACAAACAAAAAAATTTGTGCAAAAAAATCATGTATTGAGATATTGGCATCATGCTTTGGACCTGCTTGAGCAGGATAGCTGCAGTGCTAAGAACTTGGAATGAAGATGGCAAATATTTGGAACAAAATCGCAGTAGTCATACTGGATTGACCTACGCTGGACATGTTGTGGCAGTCCAGACGTAATCCAGTCACATCTAGAATGCAAGAGGTTCTATCCCAGGCAGAAAAACTGAAAGTAAACTACTTGGACCTGCAACAGCAGTCCAGACATAGGTCAATCACATGTTGGACGCAGGGAAGCTGTTACATTCTGTCCCGAGTTGTGCTTAAATTACTTAAGCAGTCCATCCATAGATGCAAAGAAGATGGGATGCAGGTAAGTTTAAAAATAGTGGGTGACTTCAATATGGGTCGGATTTTATGGAGCTGACCCGACTCGGTCAGCCCAAAGTCATTTAAACACTTAAAATAATGCCAAAATCAGTAAACACTGAAACTTTCTCATTACAACTCTATCTCAACGACTCCTTTCTCTCTCGCTCAACATTATCTCTTTCTTTACAAATAATTGAGGTAACAAGAAGTGAGATAATTCTTTTGGACATGTGCTTCATTTTTTCTCCTCTCTTAAATCATGAAAGGTATGTTCTTCCATGGTTTCACTTTTAAACTCTCTTAAAGAATAGACATAATGCTTCATACCTCATGATAATTGGTCATTTAAAGTTGTTTTTTCTGAACTTATTGGGATGATGAATACTTGTTAGAATAATTATGTTTTCATTGGTGCCTTGTTTCACTAGTTTGATTCATGATACTCTCTTAAATGAAGCTAGTGTACCATTTGTTTGACAAAATGTCCATTAAAATTTTCTTGCTTATTTTGTGTGGTGGGTGTCTCAAGTATTATAATATGAGAATCTTACATGTATTTAGAGATGATTTGGTGAGATGAGCATGTCTCTTGTGCTTCTATTCTCTTTCTCCAAGTTCTTAGTTAGCTTGCCTACCATGTGTATGTTAAAATGACAATAAGAGAGAAATGTCTTGTATACTTGTAATGGTCAATGTGATTCTCCTTAGGGCATAATGTGGTCATTTTTTATGTATCATTATGAGTACAATTGATCCTAAAAATGAAATATTCAGTAGTCATTGGTTGAGGTAGTTTGTTGAGAAATATGGCATCCATGGTTCTTGTTGGTCACTATGCCTAATCGTGAGACATGAATGCTTGCCTTGCCCAACATAAATTGGATGACATCAGTCTTAAGGGCATTGTTCATTCCTATTTCCATTGGAGGTTTTGGATGTCCTATGAACTAGTTTTGTGAAATATGAGATAATTAGGGCCCAAATGATTAGTATGGATCTAATGAATGAATGAATGAATGAATCCCATAGGCTCTAATGATGAATTTACCTTGCATCTATCAAACAAATATTTTCTTTTCTTATCTTTGATTTTATTTCTTAACATATAAAATTCCATGGTCCCGAATTGTATTGAATGAATCCCATGAGCTCTAATGATGAAGTTACCTTGCATCTATCAAACAAATATTTTCTTTTCTTATATTTAATTTTATTTTTAACATAAAAAATTCCAAAAATATGTTTTACCTTTTACCTTTTGTTTTGGTTTTGTTTTGTTTCTTTCTCATAGGTATGTCTCCAAGGACGAACTTTCCACAAGAAGTAAGAAAGGGTAATGCGCTAGATAAAGGCAAAGAAAAAGCTACTTCTACAAGGGGAAAGAACCTGTCTCCAAAGATAGTCCAAAAGTCTCGGATGTCCAAGCTACCATTGATCGTACACGAAAGTGTGGAAAGGAAGCGGATAACATTCGGTTTAGTATGGATGGTGTGAAGAAGTTATATGATGATTGGGTAACTACTCGAGGCTTCAATCTCGAGAAGGTCTTTAGCATGAAGGGAGTTGGCACCTATTTTCATGAAATCATTGCCGAGGTTAGAGAACGGGTAGGAGATCTCTTCACGGATATGACGCCTTCCACTCACCCACTATGTTACTTCTTTAAAATTGTTTGGGAATTCTATCCTTCCTATATTTTTTGGCACAATGAACAAAAATATAAATTGCCAATTGCTGAACAACCGTGTCTCGAGAGTGTATTAGTTCGAGGAGTGGAAGTCCCTTGCACGACCTCGGAGATCAATGTGTTCTATTTTTCTTGTGACTTAGATTCCGCGGTGAAATGTAAGAAGATGATTTTTGGTGGATGCCAAAGTTTTTCATAGCTTGCTAGGGTAATTGTTAAGGGCCTTCCTCCATGGGTTAATGGTGTAGGTCAAATCAAGAGGAGAGATATTTCGGTTCAAGCAACCATTGGCTTGGTTTTGTGGGTAACTGTCTACTCCCCTCAATAAATGATCAAGATGTCACAATTGATAGGGCTATCATTGTCGGATTAATCATGGATAAAATTGCTATTAATCTGGGTGAGTTGATAGCGGAGATGATGAAGTTTAGGTCAAAGAAATCGAGCACTTTATTGCCCTTTCTGACACTCATATCTCTACTTTGCCTTAAGTTCAAAGTCTTGCTACTCTCTAAGATTGATAGACGGGTTATATATACCGGAGTCATTGACATCACACTTTTCAAGGATGAGGATAACCCTATGGGCATAAAGAAGAAAACTTTGGCTTTGGTAGACTCGAGTGCGAAAGGGTTGACGAGGTTAGAGGGAATAGAGATCCCTCTGGATTCTACACTTGATGTTGAGACTCATCAGGATTCCACCAATACTCCTTCATCATCAAGCACCACACCACCACCTCAGCCTACATAATCTGCACGGTCTTCTACGATGACATTTACCAAGGTTGCATCCATGACTTTGGCAAACAATACTACTCTTACCGGATTGGTGGAGGACATTACCCAGTTTATTCAGGCTGTTATAGCATCTCTACATTCCCGTGTAAAAAAGTTAGAGCAAAGAGTTGCCACGCTTGAGGTGAGGGGAGATTGTGAGGAGGTGGCATCTGTGAGGGCATACCTTGATAGTTTGTGTGGGGAGATTGTGAGGGGGTGGCATCTGTGAGGGCATACCTTCATAGTTTATGTGCGGAGTTCCACTCTGGACATCCCTCCTTTGGTCTTGATAAGGCGAAGATTGCTGGAGACTTCTAGTCTAGTGCTTCTATTTGATGATTTGTTTGGAGAGGGTCATGAGACATTGATGATGAGGACAAAGTTAATCTTATATAGGGGATACTTGTGGCCCGATAGGTTGATCTTTCCTTACAATTATCCAGGGATGAGGAGCATGCACAGATGGTTGGGGCTAGTTTTAGAACTCGACATAATGATGAGTCACCCTTCATAGCAGGCTCGATGAGAGGATCCCAGTCTGATGAGGTTCCTATAGAGATAGTGCAATCATTCACCAATAGGGATCCGATCACCTAGTGCGCCACAGAGATTCTCTGCCCTCCTCTATATTTTTTTATTTTTGCATTGGGGATAATGCAATATCTTTAGTGGGGGGTGGGACACTTTTATGATTCGTTTGATGGTTAGTACCTACTGTTTTACTTTATGGCATTTGGTTGGACAGATTGGATGGACATACTCTATGTTATTACTTTGATGTTTATGTGTACACTATACACTTTTTCATGTTTATTTACTTTAGCCCTCGTGGGGCTTGTTTTATTTTTTTTACTATTACTATTGACATTTGTTTGTATGAGCCCTTGTCGGGCATTTTAATAATGATGTCAAACATTGTCTTTTTGTTGTTGAATTTGTGCCATGCGCTTAATATAAATGTGGTATCTGATATGTGCATTGATCTTGTCACCTTTTTTATATACGTGTCTAATAAACTCCAAGGGTTTTCTTCGAAACTCAATTCTTTCCTAAGGAGCAAAATTTCATTCTCTTTCTTTAGATCTTTTATTTTTATTTTAGTTAAGTTTCTTTGTCGAACCGAGTGATAATTCACACATGAGGGATAATGAGGTGATATCCTTAGGTGAAGTATCTAGTCATTTTGGTTAACTAGGAAGAAGCAAAAATTCAAAAATACTTCCAAAATGTCATTGGCATGGAATGAAGTATTTTTAAGAAAAATAAAAAATATAGTTGTAAGATCAAGGATGTTTTGAGCTTTCTTTTAAGTGAGATCATTAAATTCAATTATTGTATCTCTCTGTACAAGGATGAGTCGTTGACTCGGAGTAACTTATGAATCTCAAATTTCTCAAATTAGTTGGGAGACTAATGTTTTGCTCTATGAGTACGATGCCATGAGTGGTGAGGTTTTTGAATAATTCTTGTACATATGTGTGGTCTAGAACTTGCCTCGAGTATATTCAAAGAAAAACTCTAGGCAAGCTTGGTTTGGAGGATGACTCGAGGCCCTTTATGACCCGTCACATAGCCAAATTTCCACCTTAACATTGTTCCTCAGTTAGCTCATTTGATCCTTTTTTCCCATCTTTCTTTCTTATTGTAATGTTATCTATGCTAAGACACCTAAACTCTTTTAAAAATCTCTCTTTTGGAACTTAACCTCCTTTGATGCGTTGCATGATTCTAAACAATGGATTATAGGCGTAAGACTAAGTTTGGGGGGGTTTTATATTTGGGTAAAGATGATTAAATAAAAGACAAGAAAGGTGCATGTAAGGTTTTTAACACATGTGCTTAAAAGACAAGAAATGTGCTTAATGATAAAGTTGAATAGCCTAGCCCATAGAACTTTAAAAAAAATATTGGATAAGTGAGGGTCTAAGAAGGGCTTATAGGTAGAAAATCTCTTAAAAAGTCAAAGAAGTGAAGAAATAAAATGGTGGCTTTGAATTGTTTGGTAAATGTTAAACAAAATATTAGGAAAATATGGAAAATTATTTGAAGAAGAACAAGGTGGCTAGTTTAAAAATTTTGGGGGTAGAAAGGATTGAGTGACTTTTAGTCACTTGGTTCATAGATATTCCTTCGTGAACCTTAAACCTACATCTTGACCTGCAAGACCTTAGTGATTCCTAAAACTAAGTAAGTCTACATTAGTGGCAAAAAATACAAAGGGCAAGCCTTTGGTTCTATTCGATGTACTTGAATTTCTTTGTAGGAGTGAGTGTAAATTCTTTCTTTATTTAAGCTCCTTTATGAAGTGAAATGTCTTTGGTGTGTGGATCTAACTCTTGCATATGAGTGGCATCGTTACTTTTGGGTAGAGGGTGAAGTTTTACTATAGGCTTGGGTAAATGATTGAAGCAAGTTGCATTGTGAAGATTGAGACAATCTTTGAAGATTTTGTGTCTTATTTTAAGATGCTTTGTGGTTTGGAAAGTTCATTTGATACAAACTTGCATCCTTGCTACATAAATATGCGCTTATTGAAAAATTTTAGTTTACTTGTTGCCATGACGTGTTTGGGAAGTGTTTGTTGAGTTTTGTTAGCTTATTCCTTTAATATAGCTTTCTTTTAGGTGGATTTGAGTTAAATACCCTATCTCATTGAATTATTCTTGGTTTCTTGAGGACAAGCAATAGTTTAAGTTTAGGGGGGGGGGGTTGATAAGTTGTCAATTTGACGGCTCGCTAGCACGTTTTAAGCCTAAATTATCAAGTTTTTCCATTCATTTTATGGTAATCTCTTACTTAATGATCATTTATGTAGGTAAAAGTAAAAAGGGAAGATGGGAAAGTCATTAAAGTCAGTAAGAGGCCAAACGTGAAAGAAAAGAGTCATCCACTTCGCATCCGCTTTGCATCTGCTTTGGAGCTTCTTTTCATTTGCTCTCTATCTGTTTTTCGTTTTCTTTGGAACCGCTCAAGCAGATCAAGAGCAAGGTGACAGTTTTGTAATTTTTATTAAAAGTGGAATTGGAGTTTAAAAAGAGGGTTTTAGCTCATTTTTCAAGACCTAGCCTTCATCTTTTCAACTTAGCATCTCTCTTAGCATCTTAGCTTCTATCTTTTCATCTTAGAACCTATCTTTTTATCTTAAAAGAATATTGTACTAGTCTTGAGTGAAAAATATACGTGAGTGATTCCCAAAGAAGAATTAGTGATTTTCTATTGGAGATTTGTTGAAACTCCAAGTTTGGAACTACATTCTCTTTATTTCTCATGAATGAAGTCAATGATAACTTCAGTATATTTTTACCCTTTTTATCTATGAGTAGCAAATTCTAAATCTTGGGGTTATGCTTGCTTAGGTTGTGGTAGTGCATTGGTGTTAGGTAATATTTCTCCTAATTAGTCATTTGTAATAGGCTTTGCATTTATTCCATGATTTAACTAAGAATTTGGGGTTGCAAACCCCAACCACCCTTGAATCCATGTAATTCTTGAAAGAGGGGACATGGGTGAGGAATAAATGGAACCAATAACTTGATTTATTTCATTTAATTACATCTCTTAGACAGAAGGATGCCAATTGAGGCAATAGATGTTGAAAATTATCACACTTGTGAGGTGTTCAAAAGAACCTATTTGTGAAATTTGGTGTTGTAGTTGGAAGATTGATATCAATACATTGACATCTAGCCTACCCATGAGTTTTAGCTAAAAGATGGATAAATTGTCAAGCACCCATGCATGAACCCACTCCTAGAATTGCATAACCCCAAGGCTCATTTCAATTGAATTCACTCTTAGCATTTTCAACATCAAGATAGTTCTATAAAATTGAAGTAATTGTCACTATAAACGTATTCAAACTAATTCCCCCATTTTACATTTATGTTTGTTTTATTCACGTTATGGGTCATCTGTTAGTAGACTATCAATAGTCTTGAGTTTTGAATTCCATGCTTTTACTCCTTGTGGATTCGACGATAAACTAAGTAGGTTATTGTATTGACAATGATAGCTTACACCCATTAACGAGTGTAATTTGAGTGTTATCAATGGCATATGGAAATAGACTTTCAAGCTCTAATTTTTGTATAAGGATACCAACGGTTAGTGCCTAATTAAAAGAATCTTTAGTAAATGGTTTGTTTATGTGTAAAAGGTTTAATTGGGATTAAAAGTGGTTGAGTAGCAACACCGTAGAAGTTGGAGGTCCTGGAGGGGAGGGGGAGACATTGGAAACTCATATTTTTCGATGTGAGGGTGGCCTTGGTGGCCGTGTGCATGGTGTCACAATTTATATTCTAAGGATGTACTAGTCATCCTAGCTTTCTTTCTCCGATCATGCGGCTAACACATACTGGGGTGGGTTTAGGATGGCCAAGTTACATAACCCAGGTTAAAGTTTTAAATACATGCTAAACCTCGTTCCCTACCCCATCACGGTATATATGAATATATGTGATTACATATGGTTGTTTGATTTGATTGTAAATGATGGCATTATTTTTTTTATCCCTGTGTTAGATACTCGCGTTTACCCCGCTATCCATCTTCAGGTGTTGTATCCCCATGTGATGCAGGAATCGACCAAACTACCATTCCTCCTATTCAATGACTTGGATTTGGGGATAGCATAGAGTCAGATTAAAGTGGTGAGCTTCCATACTTTGGAAGTCTCCATTTCATTCTATGGACTTTTTTCCATTTTTCTTATTTCATTAGATTTGGTCTTGGCTATGGGTTAGGGCATGTCCTGAACGGATGTTCTTTGATCCTGGTTAGAGGCTTGAACAACTATAGGCATGGGCAGTGTAAGTATTGGTGTAAACCTTGGTATTGTTATTGACATTTGGGTTTTCACCGGTTGGATAGTTGGTTGAGGTTGTTGGATTATGATTATAGACTTTATTTAATGTACTTGAATTGTTATTGTTTTATCTTGTTACATGTTCATAATTTATTCGACATAGGGTATAGGGCGGTTACGGTTGGGTATTGGGGGTGGTATCGAACCTAGTTAGACTTGGGATACCTGACACGACTGGCCCTGGTTTGGGTCGTGTCATCAGGAGACTCATCATAGATCCTAGACTGAACTTCCTTCTTTTGTGCTACTTTCTCTTCCATCATACTTGAAAAAGTAATTGTAAGCACCTGAAACACTAGAAAGGAATAATTTTTTTTTAAAAAAATTAGATTACCCAAGTCAGGGTACCTACGACCCCACCTACGGGTCGTAGGTTATACTTACGAGGGTCATAGGTTCCCTGGTAAGTATCAAACAAAGACCTGAAGTTTCAAGGCTTCAAGCTTGACACTTACGAGGCCACTTATGCCCTTATAAGAGCTACTTATTAGGCCTATGAGTGCCTGCATAAGTACCCTACGTAAGGTACTCCAATTTTTTTCTCAAAATTCTCATCCTACACGGTGTATAATGCAACTTTTGGCCCAATTTCATACACTAAAACATACACCAATTCAAGTTCATAGGCATTGCACAAGTAATTTCGGGCTTTTCCCTTTACTATTCAACTTCTACTTCTACATATTATATGATCACATGTATTCTCTAACATAAGTTATGCAACAAGTTCGAATTTTTAACCATTCTAGGATCCCTAAATATCAAGACTCATGATATCTGATATACTTTTAAGATTACTTTGAGCACTATCTCAAGTCCTTTGTCAATAACACAATGCATAACTAGTTGGAGCCAAGAATTTTACTTTAAATTTCAGATGTTGAAAGTAAAATTTGATTAATCTTGATGAAAGCCCCAATTTTACTATCCGTGTTTGCAAGTGAGGGGAGATCAATTGGGTCTCTTTGCCTTTATAGTGTGAAGAAGAGGGCAGAGAGTTTGAATTTAAGTGGGAATTTTAAAAATGGAAGTAGTGAGGGAATAGGATAGTGTTTTGGGTTTTTTAATGCTGAGGGTTTGGTCGGATTGGGTCAGGTCACTTAGGCACGGCCGAGGTTTAAAAAATCTGACCACTCATTTTTTCTCAAATTATGGGGCCACTTACGGCCCATAAGTGGTACTTACAATAGCCATAGGTTCTACCTTAAGTAACCATGCATTTTATTTTTCTTTGGTTATGATGACCTTTGTAAGTAGAGTCATAAGTTGTACTTACGACCCCCATAAGTGGGTTTGTAAGTACAACTTTAGAGACCCATGAATCCCCTTATTATTTTTTGATTTCTACGACACCACTTACCTATCGTAGGTAGGACTTATGACCCCCGCAAGTGGGTCCGTAAGTCTATTTACCTAGACTTGTCTAAAGTTTGCAATTTTTATTAAATTCCTGGTGTTTTCCATGCTTTAATTCTACAAAAACAAGAGCAAAGTAAACACTAAAACATTAGGTTGCCTCCCAACCGATGCTTGATTTAATGTCATGACACGACATGGCTATGTTGGATACTCAAACTTACCAACAAGCGCATGGGTTGCCAATTATGAAGCATCTAATTTAAACACAGCATGACTCGATTGCCTTGGCTACTTAGACTTTGTCAAGGCTTATATCAACACAAACCTTAACTTCCTCAGTAACTCCCATATAGTGCTTAACACATTTCCCATTCACTTTGAATGGGGCTTCTCCATCTCATTTAAACTCAAGTGCACCACAGGGGAATACTCTAACCACAGTGAATGGTCCATACCACTAGACTTTAACTTTCCAAGAAACAAGTGAAGACTTGAATTATATAACAAGACTATGTCACCAGGTTGAAATACTCTTTTCTTAATCTTTTTGTGATGATACAACTTCATCTTTATTTTGTACAAAGCTGAACTCTCACAATCTCAAATCTGAAATTCATCCAAATCATTCACCTTACTCATCCATATATTTGCTGCATCACTCCACTCAAATTTAGTTTTTCAACGTCTATAGTGTCATGTGCTCAATTTCAACCGACAAGTGTTATGCCTTGCCGTACAAAATATGATATGGGAGGAATGTATGGGGTTTTATAAGCAATCTAGTAGGACAAAAGTATATCATCTAATCTTATTTAAGAATGTGGTGACACTTCGACCCTCATTATTGGGAAACACAACTACCACCACCCATTTAGAAACATAGTCGACATCCACTCGTATATACTTCATCCCATAGAAACTCACAAAAGAACCCATGAAATCAATTCCGCACACATCAAACAACTCTTACTCCAAAATAGGTGTCATGGGGAGTTCATGTTTTCGCAAAATATTTCCTTGCCTCTGAAACTGATCACAAGCCCTAGAATAATCATAGGCATCTTTGTAGATAGTCGGCCAATAGTACCCATATTGTAGAATTTTGTAAGCTGTATAGGTACCACCATGATGAACCCCAACTAGTGATAAATAACAAGCCTCAAGAATAATCGTCATCTCTACCTCAGGAATATACTTATGAATAACTCCATCTGAACACACCTAAAATAGATAAGGCTCATTCCAGAAAAACTTGCATACCTCATGTATGAATCATTTGCGCTCCTCTTTGAGGCAAGATAAGTGGTCTGCAACCTGGTTTTCAGTTCCCTTTTGATATTTCATCGCAATGTCAAATTCATGTAACAATAATACCCAATAAATCAACTTTATCTTAGCATCTTTCTTCGACATCAAATACCTCAACACTGCATGATCAGTATGAATAATGACTTTAGTCCCTATCAAATATGACTAGAATATCTCAAAATCAAAAACCACTGTGAGTAACTCCTGCTTAGTAACCATATGATTTTTTTGTGTGGGGTTTAATGATTTACTAGTAGAGTAGATGGGGTGAAAAATCTTCTCACATTGTTAGCCTCGGACAACTCCTAAAGCCACACCACTAGCATTGCACCTCACCTCAAAAAGTAAGTACCAATTCAGAGGCACAATAATAGGAACCAAGATCAACCATACCTTAAGGCACTCAACGGCCTTGAGACAAGCATCATCAAACATTTTCTCTAAAATTTTGGACAGTAGAGTATAAATTCTAGTGAATTCCTTGATGACCTCCTATAAAACCCATCATGACCCAAGAAACTTCTACTAACTTTAACTAAAACTGATGGAGGTAACTTTTCAATTACTTATCTCTTCGTCCCGTTAACCTCAATACCCCTTTTTGAAATTTTGTGTCCGAGAATAATCCCTTATTTCACCATAAATTTGCACTTTTCCTAATTTAAAACTAGGTTGCACTCCTCACATCTCCAAAGTGAATTGGTCAAATGGGCTAGACAATCATCAAATGAGTCTCCCGCAACTTAAAATTCATCCATAAAGACCTCAATAGTATGCTCCACCATATTAGAAAATATCGACACCATACAATGTTGAAAGGTGGAGAAAGCATTGCAAAGTTTGAATGGCATCCTCTTGAATGTAAAAGTACCATATGGACATGTAAAAGTAGTCTTATTTTGGTCATTGGGGGCAATAGAAATATGATTATATCCCAAATAACCATTAATAAAATAGAATCAACCTCTGCCCACAAGTTTATGTAGCATCCGATCCATAAATGACATAGGAAAATGGCCCTTTTGTATCTAAATGTTCAAATTTTGGTAATCGATGCACACTCTCCATCCAGTAATCGATCTTATAGGCCAATGATTATTTTTTAAATAGATGTATTAAGTAAATTGGAAAGGAGAAAGTATATGACAATTAATTTTGTGTACTTTGTAAATGCATTAGTTAATTAATTTTGTAAAGACGAAGTAGAAATTAAAATAACATGCTATTGGATTTTCCTATATACGATTCATCGCACTAACTCATTTTTCTTATTTGGGACCATGGTGATCTCACCCTTATTAGGTACACATAGAATTGGGCTCACCTATTTTCCATCTTCAATAGGATAAACCACACATATATCTAACCATTAATCTCTTTGTTTACTACCTCTTGCAAAGGTGGGTTCAAATGATGCTAGTACTCGGTGCTAGGCACACAATCTAGTTCAAGCTGAATTTTATGAGTATGAATCATAGGTAATATTCACATAATGTTTGCAATAGTCCATTCGATGGCCCTTTTAAATCTCTGTGATACTTAAATCAATGCCTTTACCAGTGTATCTACCAATTCAGCTGCAATAATGACCGATAAGGTATTATCGACTTCCAAAAATGCATATCACAAGTGAGAAGGGAGGGCCTTTAATTCCAAGATCTTTGGCTCCTCAATAAATTGTCGAGATAACAAAGATGCCCTGTTCTTCAACTTAGTATCTAGTTTTTACGATGCATAAGAACAAGAACCTCTACCATAGAGTGCACTCACCATCTCCTCATATTTATCAATACCATCACTGTCAAAGTTCTTGATCATTTTTCTAGTGCCTCAATACTAAGTTTCTTCTCAATGGGCACACTCACTGCATCATCCTCAATAGTGTCTTTAAAGATATCACTCTCATGTCTTTTGGCTTCCACATTGACTCACCCATATTAAAAGTAACCTGTTCATCATTGAGCCTAAATTACATATGTCCCATCTCCATGTCAACCAATGCCCTACCCATGGCTAGGAAAGGCCTCTCTAAGATAATAAAAATATCAAAATCTACCTCACAATTAAGGATCACAAAATCAGTTGGAAATATAAAGGAGGATATCTTCACTGAAACAACACACAAAATATTAGTCAATTTCTTCACAGTCCGATCGACCATTAATAATCTCATCAACGTTGTCTTAAGTGAACCCAAACCCAACTGCTTGTACATAACCAACGGCATACGATTAATACTAGCTCCCAAGTCATGCAATGCTCATGAAAAATTCAGATAACCAATAGTTCAAGGAATAGTGAAAGCTCTGGAGTCCTCTTTCTTCTTAACTAAAACCTGAGAAAAAATAAAACTATAATAGTGTATTTTATCAGTGGCTTAAAAATCACTGTACACTTCTCAGTAACTAGATCTTTCATAAACTTTATGTGGCTAGGCATCTGCTCTAGTGCTTCCATAAGAGGAATATTAACAGTCAGTTTCTTAAATATTGATACAAACTTTTGATACTTCCCTTTCTTTTGCTTTTTCTTCAATTACCGAGATAAAGGTGGGAGGTCGTGGAATGGTCTTCACTATAGGATCTATATTTTTTCCCTTACCTTTATCTTTATCAACTCGCTTATCCACACTTGTTGGTTTTTGTAATGACTTACCAGTAGTCACTAACTTTTCAGATTCCACCTCGGGTGCATCATCAATATCCACAACATCATCCCAAACCTAATCAACTATAGGCATAGGGGGATTAATAGTTGCCTTTCCACTCTGAGTGGTGATGGATAAACAATGACTATTATTCTTTGAATTTTGTACAGTATTGCTCAGAAACATTCCTTGTTGATGCTGATTCAAAGTAACCAACATTTGTCCAACTTGCTGCTCAAGCTGCTTAATTGAAGTAGCATGCGATTCTACTTTCTAGATCAATCCCAAAATATCTACCTTAATCTCCTTGAGGTAACTCTCTTAATTCTCTAAATCCTTAACTAACATAGACAGCAAAGCTTCCATCCTTGAATCAGTATCCTGATTCCTCGATGGAATATATGCACCACCCTTCTCTTTGTAGTCATCTTTTTGACTCCATTCACCATCTATCTCTCTGCTCCGATCCCTATATCTATCCCCATAATAGTTTCAACCTTTATTCCCTTGCCTCAAATTCAAATAGTCATTATTTAAACCTTATCCATTGGATTAAAAATAGACTATCTCTAGATCCAAGTACTTTACTTCCTCCCCAATATCATAATCATACAACCTAGGGGATTTACCTTGTGCACCCACAACATTTACCTATTCTGAAGTCATAGTTGCAAATTTCTTGGTCAATATCCCAATCTCCATCCTCAGTTATGCAACCTCTTGAGCTATTCATGTCATTTGTAGTTCTCTACTCACTGGAAGCACTAATAGGATAGGTACCAATTCCTCTTTCTACCTCCCGAGTTTGCCATCCTTGGTTAGTATTAGAGACCCAATCTAAGATTTCCATAGCGAATGCCCATCGAAGGCTCATGAAATCCCCACCTGTGATAATATCAGTAACAACTTTAGTATTGACATTCAAGGCTCTATAGAATATCTCAAGCAAATTTCTCTCTAAAATTCTATGACTGGTCACCTGATGTCACCCAAACTATACCCTCCAAGAAGATATAATATAGTACCTGTCCAATTATAGTAATCCAACTAGGTTGGGGTCGATCCCATAGGGAATAGGTAAAATCTGTCTCTCAAACTTGTAGAAGTAGCTGAAAGTCCAGAAAAGTAAATAGGGGGAATTTGCAGTAAACAATAAAAGTAATAAGTTGTAAATGCTTTTGGTTGTAAAAAATCTTAGATGAACACTAGGATTATGTCCCCTTGGCTTCCTAACTCCGTAGGTTTCTTGTGCTCAATCCAGTTATCTCACCACCACACATGTAGAATCTGACAATCTAGGTATTGCCAATTGTCTTGTGAAGGCTTTGGTCTATCTCATCCGTAACCTTGTGAGTCTTCGGGTGTCGCCTTACTAAACCTTGTATTTGGTCCCAGTTTAACTATCACCTCGTGGGTATCAAGTTATTATATGAGGGTTGATAGCCTCAAATCATTGTTGTAATCCCCTTTTCCCAATCTCAATATCTCTTGTGAAAATGATCTCGAATACAGGAAAGTTCTTAGCATTGTCCACTGCTAAGAAAACAATTAAACTAAAGAAGATCACAATTTAGGTGTAAATAATAATCTAGAAGAACCTCACACTTCCCCTACTTTATTATTGTACCAGGGTTCCCACAACCCTCGCTATGGGATTTAGCCACTCATAGTTGCAAGAAACACCACAGAATTCAACAAAGAAAGCATAGAAGTAATCTCACAACAGTGAAAAATAAAAACCCAAAGTCTCAAACCATTAATCAACCAATAACCAAGAACAAAAATATTCCAAGATCAAAAGTTAATCTTAGAATCAAATATATGTTTGTTAAAAGTATGATTGCATAAACTATTACAAGAATATCCAAGGGGTATTTATAGTTTCTCAAAATAACAAAGAAAAGATCATGAAAACAAAATAGGAAAATAAAGTCGGAAGTGGTTATGCCTAAGGAAAAGAGTCATCTAGACTGACGATGACTCATTGTAAGCTCTGTTGTCTCTTTCCTATACTTAGTAATGTCGGCTTGTTATGAGACCATATAAGTCATTGGTTGGACTCGTTGTCACTCTAGTCTATTTTTACCTTTCAGAACATTCCTCTCTGTCATCAACATGATTTTTCCTTACGAGTCGTGGCCTGACATGATGATTTGTAGTCATCTGTTGTTTCCCCTAGGGCTTCAACTTGCATAACTTTAGGTCTTTAACTGATTTTTCTCAGAATGAAACCATCATACGACTCGTTATCAAAACCAACGAGCCATAGCCAGCCTCAACTATAATCCTTAATTAAATAGCCTTTTCTGATCTCCCCATTACTTGGGCTAGTCACCCAACGACTCATAGTCCAGGTAGTGACTTTGCTTTTTAGAGATTCTACTTCTTATACTGATTGACTCCACTTCCAACCTAATTTTCCTATGACACACAAGAAAACACATATCATATCTAACAAAATGGCCTAAGTATTTGAATATTTTCATAGGTTTTAAGCAACAAATGCCATGAAACTATGGAACATCAACACCCTCAACTTAGAATGTTTGCATTTCCTCAGGAAATAAAAACAAACAACACACGATGCTTAAAAAAGAGAAACATAATATACCTATGGCAATCAATTTCAATTTTATCTTAAAAACATAGCGCCCTCCTATTTTTAATCTTTTCAAAACACTCTGTGAATCAATTCATCCAAATAATGTGACACAAGGGAATCAATCTATGGAATTACATTAGCAACACATCATCAAGCACATATAAAAATTATATTCCCCAAACAAAAAAATAACTAGCAACCCAACCCATGCACTCTCACAACAAAGACATCCCACTCACTCAATAGAATAATGCATGTTATTGCAAGGATAATCACAAGATACTCACACTTACCTGGTGGGTGAAGGTGAGCCCTCCGATGGGTCAGTATTAGAACCCTGAGGTAGGCTCTTTGTAATAGTAGCTGGGCACCTTACAAGTCAGGGTACGATTGTTTCTAGAGGCTAAGAGTCATACTAATACTTGTAGGGGACGAGAAAGTATATAAATCATTTATTGGTCAGGATATAAGTCCTTCTGATAAGTCGTTAGGTCAAACAACAACTTGTAACCAACACTCGTAGTCTAACTAGAAACTTTACCTCAATGCCTTCCCTTTCCCAGTCACTACGAGTCCACCTATGAGTCGTATGGTGAGATGATGGCTCATAATGTGAGTTGTAGTGTGACGAGAGGATAAACATCTCTTTCCACTCATGTTACTAGTGGATTCAAGTCACATAATGAGTCGCTAGATGATCGTATGAGTCCTTAAGAGTCCGTAGCTACTGGTACATAGATATTTAGAGGGTTTGATTTTAAATTTTCACACGCACAATGGGTACTCAAACTTCCCCATGAATTAAATATGCAAAATAAACTCCTAATTTATCCCCATATCCAATTTTTAAGCACAAATATCATTTACTCCTATTTTATTCATAACAACCATATTTTTCAAGAACAAGAGGGTTTTCACCCTATGAACTCAATTATAACCCAGGAATCCAAGCATTTTCTACCATAATTAGCATCAACCTAAGATATAGACATTAAAGCATAATACTTAATTTGAATAATTTGTTTGGATCCTTTAGAGATTATCTAATTTTTTTTCCTTAATTCTTAAGAAGATCAACTTTGGGAGACTTATCTTATGACTTTGTTGATTAGGGATGAGTTACGAGTGTATTTTAAGAGTTTGAACATGAAACCATGGCATATAAACTCCCTCAACTTAGAAAATTTTCATGTCCTTAGGCAATAAAACAAAATAACATAAAACAACACACGATGTTTAACCAAGAGAACCTAAGATACCTATGGCAGACAATTTCAGTTTCAACTTAAAATTATAGCCCCCTTCTATTTTTAATCTTTTCAAAACAAACTGTGTGAATCAATGCAGCCCAATAATGTGACACAAGGGAATAAATCCATGACATTATATTATCAACACATAATCAAGCACATATACAAATTAAATTACCCAAATAAATAAACAACTGGCAGTACAACCCATGCACCCTCACAACAAAGAAGTCCCACTCACTCAGTAGAATAATGCACATTAATGTAGGGACAATTACAATACACTAACACTCATAAAGTAGTTCCAACAATATGCACAGAATACCATAAACTTTCCCTTATTTTCTTTACCATAGTTTTCGAATAGTCTAGCTAGAATCACTGTAGGACTTTACTTGGCTTGTAACGTAGGCTTGGAGGCTGGTATGGTACATTTGAGAATTTAGTGACTAAGCCTCCTTGGCACTACAATTAAGTTAGGGGCCAACTTATCAACCAACTTTTCTTTTATTCCGCCCTTATTTCTCCCTTTTTTCCTTTAAATTCTATATTTTTTTCTTTCTTGCATTTTTTCTTTTTTCTATCACACCCAACCCTACTTTTTACCTCTTATTTATGACCTTCTTCATACCCTCTTCTAATCACGCACCCTTATGATAGCCACTCTTAACTTAGGAAATTTACTTAAGTTGAGGTGCCTAATGTCCAAGGAGGAACAGGGCTAAAATAGTTTCATTGTAACTATAGTGGGAAGGTGAAAGGTGAAAACAAGAAAATAGGACTATACAGGCTCAAATCATGTATCAAGGGATACTTATTTTCATTTAGAAGGTCATCTAGGCTAATAGTAGACTAATTTAAAAATGGGCCTATGATCCTTTCCTAACCATCCTACAACCTAGGTAAGAATAATCGGGAAAGTTCTGGATTCAACAGATAATGGGAACTAAGTAAAAATCTCACACACACATGGCATAGGGTTGTATCACAAGCTACTACCTATCCGCTTCATACAAATTTTAGCTATGATTATTATGTCCCTAATCCTAAATCCATAACAAGATTCACAATGGTCATATCTATATACAAATCACACAGTTCAAATTTTTTTTTTTTTGAAGGGGTATCAAATTTTAATTATATTTCTAACTCATTTAAGCACAATGAAAGAATAATACGTTAACTGCCTTAGGTACTTATTTTTATACTAGATAACCAAAATAACACAAAACATCATGAAATAAACACAACATTTCCTAGACATGCTATTTCTATACTCATACTACGATCGATAGGAAAACAAGCATGATAACAAAAATCTACGGTGGTTGTGGTACACCCCCACCCAAATAATAACATAATAATTATCCCTAGTGTATCTAAAACTTAAAAATTAGGAGTGAAGACATACCTGGGTGCACTAGGTGCCAACTCATGACATCTCAATATGGGAGCCCCCAAATGGGTCTTACTCTTATCAGTAGTGGTCCAAGTGGTAACCTAGACACTCACATTAGTAATGGCACCGACGGTGGTCGGTGTGCTCAATGGTTTATCTGGAGGTAGAGATCTATGCACACTCATATCTACTACAGTCATAGCTATCACATCAACCACTCAAGAGTTACTGACTCTCACCCCCATCTCCTGGAACCTCATCAGTAGTCCTGTGTAGACTGAATACTAGCTTCTTTGGTCAGCTCCTTATCATCCTTCTTATTTATTATCTTCCTATTCTTCTTTGGTCTCTCACCTCCTTTTTTCTCAATAATTTTTTCTTTTTTTTATGCCTCAGATATCTGACACCTTCTCGATCGAAATCTCCTCAATCCATTAAGTAGGGAATGGCCTTGAATGCATATCCTTAATTATTTCTCAAAGTATGACCAACCCATCATGCATACTTACTAGATCTGTGCACTAAATGCCTACAAACTTCTAGCTAAGTCGCTGCTTGAACCCATCAAATTGGGTATGCAAATCTCACTCTACATCTCCTTCTTAACCAATAGTTATACCTAGGATTTAATATTCATCACTCTTTGCTCCAGTGTATCCAATATATTTAGCATGTCAGTCAAGAAATCCTACGGGATTAGAGCATAACCAATGGGGGCTGGCCTGGAGGTAAATGGACTCAAAGTGGGAGGTAGAGTCAGATCCTGAGAGGTACTAGCTGCATCTATCAAGGCCTGAGGCTCAAAATAGATAGTCTCAGTGGGATTTTCACCAATATTGGCAAAGAATAGAGTATTAATAACATGCCCTCCAGCCTAAAATGCCCTCCAAAATAAAGTGTCCTCCACCTTCGTCTTTGAATGGGGTTAGAAAAATATTATATCAGGCCCAAACTGGTGGTTCTCCAAACTTGGAAAAACTAATCCACACCCTATATCAATAGTATACATTGATTCAAACATAACTATATCAAGAATAACGAGAAGGCTAAGGTGGTGTTTGTGCTCACCGCCCAGTTGTGAACCCCTCAAGCTATAATCTTTGCTACATTGATCTCGTAGACTTCTATGATTACCACAACCAGGAAAACCCAATCTGTACTGAGCAGGTTGTCCCCATTTGTGAGACTCAAACAATGATGCACTAGTATCCACCATGAAAAAATTAGGAAATAGTCTGTCTTGAGATGTTCACCCAAATACCTCTGATTAGTACTATATGTAAAGGGTCCCCACCTTTCCATAATCTCCCCAACGGATAAATCCTCTTCAGCTTTATTTGATATGTAATATAAAATTCCCAAATTAATACCGAGCTATATTGTCCTTGATCCCTAGTCATCCACTCAAAATAAAACTGCCCGAAGTGAGCCTCAAATTTTAGCATATCTGATATACCCACCATGCTCAGTTTGGGGTCTAGGTAGAACCCTCTCTTAGGTCTTTAGGTAGCAGGGGTGATGGCACTGTCTCTCTCATGTAGTTCTTGCATCCCGGGGTGACCTCACTAATTAATGATATGTATTGGGGTAGTCATAATCTGTAATGGCTCAATAAGTAGGGGAGGAGGTGGTACCTCTGCCGGGCTATCACTAAACTTGCTCTCCTCCTCTTACTCATTATCTAACCCCTCATGATTGGATTTCTCATTTTCTAACCCACTATTTGTATCATCTGCTTCCTCGTCCTCATCCTATGGGATAGACTCTTACTCACTATCTTCATCAGAATGGGACTGTGAGTGTGGTGGTGATTGGCTTAGATTTTTCATCCTCATCCTAGGGATTGGAGGTCAGTCCTCCGGTAGGTAGCTTTAAGCCCTGAGGTAGGAACTTTCTATGTTCTACTGCCCCTTCTATTGGGTATGTTTTTATGTGGCCACTTGACTTATTATTAGTGGCCTCGTCCCAAAGATATAGGGTGAAGGGGCAGTCTTTCTTCTTTGGTGTTTTCTTCTTGGTGGAATCAACCTTGGGTGACATATGTACCTTTTAAATCATACACATTAGTTAACCCTAGGAAAAGAAAAAAATAAATAAGAAAAATGAATAAGTATGTTGCAGTAGCTGGGCACCTTAGAAGTTAGGGTACGACTCGTTTCCTGAGGATACGAGTCGTTCGAAGACTCATAGGGGAAGAGAGAGTATATCAATCATTTATTGGTCAGGATATGAGTCCTCCTAATGAGTGATTAGGTCAAATAATGACTAATCACAAACACTCATAGTTTGACCAAAAAAATTACCTTAATGCCTTTCCTTTCCCAGTCAGTATGAGTCCACACTACGAGTCATATGATGAGACGATGAATCACAATGTGAGTCGTAGTTGAACAGAGACCAAACACCTCTTTTCACCCATGTTACCAGTGGCTAAAAGTCACGTAATGACTCATTAGGTGACCGTATGAGTCATTAAGAGTCCATAGCTACTATTACATGGATTGTTTAAAGGGTTAGATTTTCAATATTCACATACCCAATAGGTACTCACACTTCCCCATTAATTAAACATGTACAATAAACTCCTAATTCATCCCCATATCCATTTTTTAAGTGCAAATATTATTTACTTCTATTGTATTCACAATAACCAGATTATTCAAGAACAAGAGGGTTTTCACCCTATGAACACAAATTAACCAAGGAATCTAAGCATTTTCTACCTTAATTACCATAAACTTAAGATATAGACTTTAAAGTATAATACTTACTTCAAATAATTTTCTTGGATCACTTAGAGATTATTGATTTTATTTGGCCCTAATTCTTGAGATGATCAACTTTGGGAGACTTGTCTTATGACTTTGCTGATTAGAAATGATTTATGAGTGTGTTTTAAGATTTAGTGGAGTGGTTTTGGAATAAAGGAAGCCATGACTATTTAAAAAGGTACCAGAATTAATTTGGGAGTTGTATTCCATTTTTAAATCATGATAGTGGATCAGATCTAACCACTGGGCCCGCGATGTAGGGCCGTAAAATAAGTCATGGTAATGACTTATAGCCATAGGCTACGAGTCTTAGACTCTCTCTATTATGACTGGAACGTTACCTGGGTTTTCTAGTCATGATGATTCAAGGTGACGAGTCATTGTCACAGACAACGACTCACTCTTAGAGTCATTATGACTCCAAAGATCTTTTACCTGGGGTGGTCTAGAATCTTTCTCCCTATGTCCTTATGACTCATAGGGCTCCTCATAGGGAGCTAATACCAAAAATATTTTTATTCTTTTTCTTCAATGTCCAGCTCTGCACACTGAACACATAAGTTACCTTATAATGTAATAAGAAGAAAACATGGGTTGCCTCCCACATAACGCTTGATTTAATGTCGCGGCAACACAAAGAATCATTTACTCCTATTTTATTGATAAGAATTATATTTTTCAATTACAAGAGGGTTTTGACCCTCTGAACACAAATATAACCAAGGAATCGAAGCATTTTCTACCATAATTAGCATCAACTTAAGATGTAGACATGATAGCATAATACTTACTTTGAATAATTTGCTTAGATGTTTTAGAGATTATCAATTTGTTTTGCCCTAGTTCTTGATAATATTAACTTTGGGAGACTTTTTTTGTAACTTTGTTGATTAGGGATGAGTTATGAGTGTATTTTATGAGTTAGTGGAGTGGTATTAGCAATAGAGGGAGTCATGGACATATAAAAAGAAAGGAGAATCAATTTTGGAGTTGTATTCCCTTTTTAAATTATGAAAGTGGATTGGGTCGACCCATTGGGCCCATGATGTTGGGCCCAAAAATAAGTCATGTTTACGACTCGTAGCCATAAGCTATGAGTTTTAGACTCCCTCCTTTATGACTGGAACCTTACTTGGGTTCTCCAATCATGATGACTCAAGGTGATGAGTCGTTGTCACTGATAATGACTCATTTTGAGAGTCATCATAACTCTAGAGATCTTTTACCTGGGGTGGTCTAGGATCCTTCTCCCTACGACTCTTACTAACGAGTCGTAGGGAGCTCGAGCCAGAAAATTTTCAGGTTTTTTTGGTCAATCTCCAGCCCTGCACACTGAACACACAATCTACCCTATAATGTAACAAGTACAAAACATAGGTTACCTCCTACACAACACTTTATCTAACATCATGGAACGATGTGACTAAGTTGGATAATCAGACTTCACCAACCAGCCCATAGGTTACCTTTTACGTAGAACCTGATTTAACGTCGTGGCATAATGTTGTTGCCTTGGTTACTCAGACATCTCCAAGGCTCATATGAACACATACTTTCACCTTATCAGGGTTTTATATAGTGCTTCACCCGTTTCTATTTCACCTTGAATGGGGCTTCACCATCACCTTCCAGCTTAATAGAACCATGTAGGAATACTCAAACCACGTTGAATGATCCATACCACCTAGAATTTAACTCTCTAGGAAATAAACAATGTCTTGAATTATACAACATGGCCAAATCACCGGGCTCAAACATTTTTTTCTCGATGTTTTGTCGTGATACAACTTCATCTTTTCTTTGTATAGAGCAGAACTATCATAAGCAAGAAGCAGGAATTAATACAACTCCTTCACCTTGCTCATCTTCAACTTAGCTATATCACGCCACTCAAAATTGAGCTTTTTCAATAACCATAATGCCTTGTGGTCAAGTTCTACCAGCTAGTTGAATACGTTGTTGTACACAAGCTTATATGGAGAGGTACCTATGGGGGTATTAAAAGCTATCTGGTAGGCCCACAAAGCTTCATCTAACTTTCTTAATTAGTCAGTCCTATTCGCATTCACACTCTTTGCCAATATGGGCAGTTTATATTTTTGTGAGATATTGCCTTATTGTTGAAACTAGTCACATGCTTGAGCAAAGTCATGAGCATCCTTGTAGATAATTTGCCAATAATACCTATATTGAAAAAATTTTGTGGGGTTTGTCAGTATTACCATGATGACCCCTAACTGTGATGAATGACAAGCCTTAAGGATGCTCATTATCTCTATCTCAGGATTACATCTATGAATAACATGATCTATATAAATCTGAAAAAGATAAGGCTCATCCCAAAAAAAAATTCTTACCTCATGCATAAACCACTTTCTCTACTGGAATGACAAATCTTTTGGAACAAGATCACTTGGCAAAAAGTTGGCAAATTTAGAAAACCAAGGAATTAAGTTTTGAGATGCTACTAAGACCAGCTCATCTAAAAAAATATCATCTATGTCAATCTCATCCCCTAACTTCTGCATTGCCTCCTCTCAAGGTGAGATAAGTGATCAATAACCTGGTTCTCAGTTCCCTTCCAATCTTTCACCTCAAAGTCAAATTCTTGCAACAAGAGGATCCAACATAACAACCTCAGTCTTGAGTCTTTCTTTGACATTAGATACCTCAAAGATTCTTGATTTGTGTGAACTATGACTTTGGTCCCTATCAAATAGGACTAGAACTTATCAAAGGAAAAAATCACCATAAGTAACTCCTGCTCAGTAACTGTATAGTTCTTTTGTGTAGGTTTTAATGCCTTGCCTGAATAATAGATCGAGTGAAGGATTTTCTCACATTTTTATCCTAGGACAGAACCCAAGGACACTCCACAAGCATCGCACATAACCTCTAATGGTAAAGACCAATCAGGGGACACTAATAATAGGAGTGGAGATCAACCGCTCCTTAAGTCACTCAAAGGCCATGAGACATACATTATCAAATACAAATTTTACCTCCTTCTCTAAAAGCTTGCTTAAGGGATTTAAAATTTTAAAGAAGTCCTTGATGAACCTTTTATAAAAGCCAACATGACCCAAAAATCATTGGATACCTTTAACTAAGACCGGAGAAGGCACTTTTTCAATCATCTCAATCTTTGCTCTATCCGCCTCAATACCATGCTTTGAGATTTTGTGATCGAGAATAATAACTTCGTTCACTATAAAATGGTACTTCGCCCAATTCAGCACAAAATTACATTTCTCACATCTTTGAAGTGCATTGTCCAAATGGGCCAAACAATCTTCAAATGAGTCCCCAACAACCAAAAAGTCACCCATGAATATCTTTATAGTGTCTTTCACCATGTCAGAAATATAGACATCATGCACTACTGAAAAGTGGCAAGAGCATTACATAGTCCGGATGGCATCCTCTTGAATGCAAAAAACTCATAAGAAAAATTAAAAGTTATTTTTTCCTGATCCTTGGGAGAAACAAAAATCTTATTGTATCTAGAGTACCCATCAAGAAAATAGTACCAACCCCTGCCTACTAGTTTGTCAAGCATCTGATCCACGAATGACATAGGGAAATGGTCCTTTTGTGTAGTCCATGCATCTATCTAGTAACCAGTATCATGGGAATCAATTCTTTTATCTCGTTAGGGACCACAGTGATCCTACCCTTCTTGGGTACACATTGAACTAGGCTGACCCACTTACTGTCTGTAATGGGTTAAACAACTCCAATATTTAATCACTTAATGATCTCCTTCTTTACTTCCTTATATATAGAAGGATTCAATCAATGCTGGTGCTCGATATTGGGTATGCACTCCAGTTCAACCTATATCTTATGAGTGAAAATACTAGGTAGAATCCCCAAAATGGCTGTAATTGTCCATTCTATGGCCCTCTTGAACCTCTACAACATTAAAATCAATGCATCAACCTATGTATTTAATAAATAAGAAGCAATAATGACCAATAATGAATTGTCGGCCCCAAAATACATAATGCAAGTGAGATAGAAGGGCCTTTAATTCCAAAACCGGTGGCTCCTCAATAGATGGTCAGCTGGAGGAGTGATTCTATTATTTATTTCAAGATCTAGATTCTTTGGAGAATAATTATAAGAACTTCTAACATACAATGCACTCACCATCTCCATACTCAACAATGCCATCATTGTTAGAGTTCATGATAATAGTTGCTAACACCTCAACCCTAAGTCTTTCTCAATGGGCACAACCACTTTATCATCATCACCAGTATCAATCTGGACACCACTCTTATATCATTCAGCTATCTTATAGATTGACACATATTAAAATTTACTTTCTCATTGTTGAGCCCAAACTTTATCTGCCCTACCTCTATGTCAACCAAATCCCTACCCGTATCTATTAAAGGCCTTTCCAAGATAATTGGGACTTGAAAGTCCAACTCATAGTCAAGTATCATGTAATAAATTAGAAATATGAAGGATGAAACTTTTACCAAAACATCACCTAAAATACCAACTAGTTTCCTTACAGCTCGGCCAGCCATCAATAACCTTATGAATATAGTTTTGGGTGCCCCCAATCCCAACTGCTTATACACTACCAATGACATTAGATTGATACTAGCTCCCAAATCATATAAAGATCAATAAAAGTTGAAGGACCCAATGGTACATGGGAGAGTAAATACTTTGGGGACCTCTTTCTTCTCAACCAATGATCGAGAAGCAACGACACTGCAATGATGAACATTAGCTAAAAACTCATCATTTGCTTTTTAGTAACTAAATCCTTCATTAACTTAGTGTAGCCATGCATTTGGTCCAATGCTTCTACGAGAGAAATATTAACAGATAGTTCCTTCAACATCGACAAGAACTTCTGACACTTCCCTTCCTCTTGTTTCTTCTTCAATCTCTAAGGAAAAGGAGGGGGCAGTCATGGAATGGTCTTCAACACTAACTTGACTATCTTTCCTTTTCCGTTATCCTTCTCAACAATTTTATTATTGTGCCCAAGCACACATACAAGTGTACGTTGTCTCACAAAGTAATATAGTGGCCTTTTACAAGCCATGTATTGATCCCTCAGAGACTTGTGTTAACAATAATCCCAGACTAGTACAATTATTAAGATCAACTCAGCACTAACATAACAAAAAATAATTGTAAGTTAAAACTATGAATAAACTAAATGATGTGATTAAGTAAAGATTTGAACTATCAATGGGAAATTCCCAAGGTTAAGGCTCTGCGAACAATCATACTATGTTATAGAACCTCATTGGTTATGTTTGTCATCTTGGTTGGGGGTTCACAAGATCAATGATACGACTATGGACTATCAGACTTCTAATTGATTATCTAACTTAGCCCCCACAACTACATCATTGAGCGGAGATGTGAGAACTAAGTTAAATTCTTTCATATTCATCCCATACTTGAAATAGGGCACTTATGTATATTCTTGTCCTAAGTGAAAATCATTACATCATTCAATGAAGATTACGATCCTACTCTATTCATCCCTAGTTCTACTCTACCATTCATCCTTTTGGGTTCAAAATATAGTTATAGTACGTATATAAGGGTCATGAAGCCTTATAATAGTGATAATAAGGATAAACAAACTACCAATAAATATAAACAACCATAAACAAATCAATTCAAAATAATAGCACTCATGTTCTTGGCCTTAACCCCGACAAATGGTGTTTAGTCGCTCATAGACATAACAAGAATTACAAGAGTATAATCCATGTTAAAATTCCTAAAACAAACTAAAGTAAAGAGATAAAAACTCTAATTAAAGTTATCTCTAGACTACCTTAAAGTCCCAAGTTCATCTAAATTTCTAACTAAATGACTAAGTCCCAAGTTCATCTAAATTTCTAACTAAATGACTAAGTGTCCTATTTATAGGAGGACAAAAATTGCCGATTTAAACCTAAGGGCGTGCCTCACCAATATCGCGCCATATAGGCAGCGTAGAAAACCAAAAATGTATAGAAAAACTGGAATTGGCCATCTAAGAAGTTTACAAGGGCATGATGTGGCCTTATCACATCACCTAGGCAGCGTGGCACGGTAAGGACTTCAAAACGTCCAACGTTTTTAGGCTTTGTCGTATGTTTTTGTCCATTCCTTCCAAGCTTTCTGGTGTTGTCTACACTTGATTTCCAGATTTTAATTCAAATATATATCATCTTGATCAACTTACAAAGCTTCCTACAACATCAAACACCACACATTAGAGAACAAAACAACATACAATTCAACACAACGAGCTAGTAAAGGTCATAGCTTAAGCTAAGAGCGCTAGCTTTTGTCCCTTGATTCTTAACATGTTGTTGTGACTCTAAATTCACTATTAACACACTTTGAACATTAAATTTACACAACACACCATTTATATGCTTATTTATATCATCAACCACTCATTAAGCACACAAGAAGTCCTCAAAATAAGGCTAATTAAGCCTGAATAACAACACTAAGGTGCATGAATCCACCTGAGATAATCACCACACACTTAAAGCCTTGTTCGTCCTCGAACAACTCTTAACTCTAAGAATCATAATCATAGAATACTAAACACTTCTATAACAAGCAAGACATTAAAGCTAGCACTACAATGACTACACAGAAGGCAAGTTTTCACACTAGTTATGTTATACACAAAATTGAAAGCTCAAGAACACTACTCCAAACCATTCTAACATCAGGAATTGACTCACCAAGTTGGAAAACACAATCAAAGAGATACAAATCAACCAACTATCATTAAACATGTGCCTTGATAATAAGAGATTTACCCATAGTCAGTCAAATATATATAATTTATCACAAATTGGGTACAAGAATCAAATTACTCTCACTCTTAGAAAGAATTCACAAGTTACATATGATGAACCATAGGTTTTCCCTTAGTGCAGTACTCCACTTATATCATAATGTTAGGACTTAGGATCAAATAGGTATTTAAGGGATGTAATGTAGGCTAAGGGATGGGTAGAAACTATTCTGGCTAATAATAGTGACTATCTTCCCTAAGCGCTTTAATACATCACTCTTTTCATTCAATTCACCTCTAAAAACCAACATTCCACCTTATCTACCTTCACACATATCTTTTGTGTTGCCCCATCTCATTAAGATGGTTCACATACAATGCAGTAGGAGTATTTTCTATTCACATCTTATTCAATTTGGAGGACTTTTCTTTCTCTTTATCACACAACTCCCAATCATAGCAGATTAATTTACTACACTAATAACTCCTTCTTAGGGTCTCTTTTTCACCTCTTTTTGTCTTGTTTTTCTTACTCCTCAACTTATTAAGTTTTCACTAAAGTACTTAAGAGCTTTAAATTAATTCCAAGTCAAACAAAGAAGGGAAATAAGCTACATATGAGGCTACGAAAGAGTCAACTAAAGGCTCAATGAATGTAACTAGGATTATGCATAAGGGTAGGTCACAAAGGGTATGAAAAATGGCTATCAAAGAAATGCCTATATTATCTCCTAAACCCACAATCTTTATTTTTCTTTGCACATACACCAGGTAAGTTCTAGACATCAAATAAAACAAGGAATACACAAAAACTTTACACCACATATAGAATATGCTTAACTTAATAAGGATCATCATAGACTCTTAACCACGCAATCACAAGAATTCTGAATTAAGCGAACAATGTCCAAGAGCCATAAACTAGAGCCTAGGAGTATCAAAATTAGTAATTCACACAAACAACATGATTTTAGACACAAAACCTATTTGCATCATGCTATAACACATAGCACCAACAAGAACATCCCACTTATTCTAAACACAAAAGAAATTTAAATTTACTCCTAAAAAGAAAAAGGATACTGGGTTCAAAGCGCGCCCATGTGGAAAAGAACCAAAAAAATAAATCACAGAGTGGGTGTAGTGTACACCTACTCAACTAAAACCCACAAACCAAAAACTAAAAAACAAAATCTTTTGTAATTTTTAAATTTTTTTAGATATAACCCAAAACAAACTAAGAAACAACTAAAACTAAGACCCTACAATATCTCTTTACCCTAAACCATGGGAATTTCCCTACCCCACACTTAAAACTTACTTTTCCCTAAAGTAAACTTAAAAGTAGAGATCAAAATACTCCTCAAGGCCTCTAGGACTAGCTAGTAGAATATTTTAACATCAAGAGGATTCAGGGACCCTACACTTAGTCTCTGCCATACTCCTGAGCTCAACTTTTTTGTACTTAGTCTTCTCATCAACCTGTGACTCAACAAAAACAAAAACTACGTAAAGTAAAAACTAAAATTCAAAAATATACCTACCTTAATTTGGGTTTCCTCCCAATCAATGGATGATTTAGTGTCACGGCACGAACCAACATCACTACTTTGCCAAATTCCTTCATTCTTTTCCTTCTACTTTGAGGCCATCTTCTTATTCATTTCTGACCTCTTGGAGGCTATGTTCTAATTTATTTCAGACCTCTTAAGCGTGTACTCTCAAAGTTAATGACTTTCTAAAAAATAGACTTTTCAAGCGTATCAATCATCATAACTGTGGGCTTAGGTGGTGGCTTAGACAACTCAATGAGTTAGTCCAAAGAGGTCTTTGGTGGATTGGAATCCACCACCCTACATTCATCCACTTCCATCTTCATAATCATACATAAATCTTGGTAATGGATAGTGTGTTGAGTGTCTTATAAACTTTGAAGACCACCTTTTCATTATCCAATCTCATTTTGAGTATGCCCTATCTCACATCTATCAATGCACCTCTCATCACTAAGAATAGATATCTCAAGATAATCAACACCCGGTCATCTGCATTATAATTCAAACTAATAAATTCAAAAGGGATAATAAACTTACCAACCTTGATGAGCACATCCTCAATGATTCTTTTAGGATGGACTATGGTTTGGTCAACCATTTGGAGTAGCATAGAGTATGGTCTCGGCTTCCCCAAACCCAGAGTGTTGAACATTAATAAGGGCATCAAATTAATGCTTGCACTTAAATTGCTCATTGCATGGACCACATCACTGCCACTAATCTGAATGGGGAGAGTGAAACTCCCAGGGTCCTTACACTTCTTGGGAAACTTTTGTAACACCACAGAGCTGCACTCCTCAGTAAGTTCTATGGTCTCAATATCCTACATCTTTACTTTTTTAATCACCATGTTCTTCAAGTACTTAGCGTACTTAGTCATTTCCTGCAAAATATCTAAAAGAGGAAGGTTGATGTATAGTTCTCTAAATGCGTCAAAGAACTTTCTAAAGCATGCATCCTCCTTTGCTTTTCAGAACCTCTGTAGGAAAAATAGTGGTGGTCTTTTCTTCCTAGTGTTTTTCATCTTTGGGTACTAAGACTTTCCCGAATTATCAACAACTTTGTCTGCAGTCAGTTGAGGAACCAATTATGCATCTACCTCTATATTTTTTTTGGAGGCCTATCATTTAACACCTTACCACTCTTTAAAGTAATTGCCATTACTTTTTTTGGATATTTATTATCACTTGGCAAACCACCTAGAGCTCAGGTATTTTATGCATGAGCGAGCTTCCCCAACTGCTACTCTAACTGCTTTTGAGATACTTGCTAATTTTTGATTTCGATAGCCATCTATTCTTGGTTGGACAAGATCTTTTTTAGAGTCTCTTTAATTTTACTGGCCTAAGCATTATATTGTTGCTACTAAAACTGCTGTTGGTTGTTTCCCTAAGGATACATTGGCTGACTCTGACACTTTTGGTTGTAGGCATTTGCATAAGTTAGCTTTTAAGCATTGCCTACAAAGTTTAATGATTCTGGATTTGTAACAAAAAAGCCTGTAGGGTGGCCACTATTGTCACAAATCTCACACCAACCTAGGATCTGTTGTACTGCACTCACCTGCGTAAGAGATTTATTCACACCCAACCTACTAAACAATGTTATTATTTGATTTTGGAGAGCAAACAGTTAGGCGGCTAAGACTGTGACACTATCAACTGTTTTCATCTTTGCATCCCTTTTCACTGTGCTTCTAGACACCTCACCATACTAGTTAGGATTCTCTTGAGAAATACGGTTCAACAGGGTATGTAGCTCATCATAACTCTTTTCCAAAGCCTGACCACCTACAACTGAATCTAGCAAAATTTTCAAATTATAGTCAAGAGCTTATACAAACGTGTGAGCTAATACTTCATTGGACTAATGGTGATGTGGAAAATCCCAAACAAGAGAATTGAATTTCTCACAAGCATGATACAGATTTTCATTCGGCCTATGCTTAAAGATCAAAATATCATTGAAAAGTCTCATAGTCTTGCCAGATGGGAAGAATTAGATGAGGAAATTTTAGGCTAAGTCATCCTATATTATGATTGAAGCTGTCAGATCCACATTCAACCACTTATTTTATTCCCCCAAAAGTGATAAGGGGAAGAGTTTCAGCATCACATAGTTAGTTAACGTACCCATTGGGATAAATGTGTCACTAATCTCTAGAAAATTTTGCAAGTGTACTTGTGGATCTTCATGTGATAGCCCGGTAAACTATCCACTACTGTACAAAAGTTACACCATAGTTTGGTTCAATTCAAATCTACCTCTCGCAGCTAGTCTTGGAATAATGGAAGTTACATTAGCTGCAAGTAGGATTGCCACTTTGCAAACTGTCCTGCGGGCTAGTGGATACTCAACTATGGGATCAAAAATATCTTGTTCCCTATGAATTTATGGGATACGGTAAAGAAAGATTGCTTTTCTCTTTCATTAATGTAAGGATTTTTCAAGCTTTATGTTTAGATCAATCAATTCCTAGTCTTTTTCTAGCTTACTAGCTTGTTAACCAATTGCCTACAAATTCATAAACCATGACCAAGTGAAAAACACCAAAAAATAAAAAAACTTAAATTAAACTAAGATAGTTGCATATTGACAAGTCCTAGTGACAGCACCCAAGCGCACATGCAAGTGTATGTAGTCCTATCAAGTAGTAAAGTGGCTTCAAGAAATCCCAAGTATCGTCTCTTAGGGATTTACATTCACCGACTATCCAATTCTAGTTTAATGATTGAGAAAAAGTAAACAATAGAGTTTTAGAGTTGTAAACTAAAAAGAGACTAAACTTATGCAGAAAAGTAATGAATTAGGACAATTAATGGATAGAATCCTAGGTTTAAGGCTTACGAACAATCATACTATGTTATTGAACTACATTCGTTAACTTACTTATCTTTGTTGTTGATTCGTAGGTTTAATCGCATGATTATGGTTTCACCTTACGCCTATATCATTGAGCAAGGATATAATAATACAATTAAGTTATGTAAGATTTCATCCTACATGTGAATCAAGTAAGGAATAAAAGTACATCCCTGTCCTAGATGCTAATTCAAGTCTCTTATTTTATAAAGAAACAAGAACCATACTTTGATTATTCTCTTGTTCTATCTCCCTATTCCCTCTCCCGAGATCACAAGGTTAACAATTGATGTATTTTAAGGGTAGTTAATCCTTAAAATAGTTAAAACAAGAACAAACAAGTAACCAATAATGATAATCAAATAAACAAACCTAATTCAAAATGAAAGTAGTCAGGATCTTGGCCTTAACCTCGGAGAGGGAGTTTTATCCTTTAATTGAAATATTCATCATCCAATCCCTTGGATTGATAATACAAACCATAAAAGAAACTAAATTTAAGACAATAAAACCCTAAATAATGTGTAGAGCATCCTCCTCTTGGCCAAAGACATCCAAAAGTATGTAAAAATGTTGTACAACATGTATTTATAGCAATAGGGTAAGCCAAGTCCGTGTTGGAATTGAATTAGAATGAAACGCCCAGAGGTAGAGTAGACCATGTGTCGCACGCTCTATTCCTATATTACATAGGAATAGAGCATGCAACGCATGCTTATTTCACGCCTTCACTGGAATTTGCTTCCCAAATTTTGGTTAAGGGCTGGTCCTTCTTCCTTTCATCCCTTGTCTTTTCGTGTCTTTCCAATGATTTTATAGCCTCTATATCATGAATATATCTTCATATTAAGGTCACAAATAATCCTACAAGAACACACCACACGAATTAGAGGCACAAACACAAAATATCCATCACGATGAATAAAAAACAAGAGCTTAGACTAGGTTGGTTTCCATGATCTTTCACTTCAAGTTTCAACTCTTTCCTTGACTCACTTTAACTTTGTGCACTACTAACAAGTTGTTCCACATATAATAACACATTTAAACCATAAGTAACACTTAAAACACCATAGAAACCAACAAGATAGACTAGACAAGAAACTATCTCAAGCTAGAAAGACTAGTTTTCTCTATTGAACACTAATTGACTCTATTAAGTACAAACTTGTTCGAAATCACTTGTAACCATTGTAAACACAAACTTTAACACTTTGATACATATTTATCTCATTATCAATCCATATAGCATAGAATCGTCCTCAAAACAAGGCTTAAAACAACTAGAATAGTGACATTAGAATGCATAAATTCAAGCAACATCACCACCCCACACTTAAAGCCTTGTTCGTTCTCGAACAAATCTTAACTATAATCATCATTAACTTAGGAGACTCTACACTTCTACTAAATGCAATACAGTCAAGTTAGTACTATAATGGCAACATGGACTGCAAATTACTATACTAAGCATGTTATTTACACAACTGAAAGCTTATGAACACTACTACAAAACATCCTAGACTCAAGAATTGACTCACCTAGTAGAAAACTCATGCATATTGATCAATCAAGGATATCATACAAATCACCCACATTCATCAAATATGTGCCTCTCACAATAAGAGAGTTATCCATAATCACTCACAATAAGCAATTTATAAAATGGTGGGTGCAAGAATTAAGTTATGCTCACTCTCACAGATAATTCACAAGTTGTACACAATGAACCATAGGCTTTCCCTTAGTGTAATGCTCTACGAATATCGAAATGTGAAGTTTAGGATCAATTATGTCTTTTTCGGGTTGTAATGTAGGCTAACGGATGGGTAGGAACTATTTTTCCCAAGAATAGTGACTAACCTCCCTAAGCCCTTTAATACAATGCATTAAACATTAAAAACCAATCTTCAACAACCAATTCACACAATTTATGTCTACCCCATTCTTTTATTTTGCCTCATCTCTTTTAAGTATTTTCACAAACACATGGTGGGCATATTGTTTATTTCTTCAAGATTTAATTTCTCTCATTCTCTACAATCAGGGGAATATTTCTAATTTCTAACACTATTTATATCACTCCCAAATTCTACACATCAAATATAAACACCAATAACTATTACCTTAGGTCATTAATTTCACCTTTTTCTTCTTCAATTTCTTAACTCCTTACTAAATCAAGGTTTATTAAAGAACGTAGGAGATTTTGGATCAAATTCAGGTCCATCAAAGAAGGGTATTAGGCTATATATGAGGTTTCCAAAGAAAAAGCTAAAGGCTCATGGGGGTTAACTAGGATAAATCACAAGGGTAGGACAAATATAAGGTATAAAACAAGGCTATTAAAGAAATGTCTATATCATCTCCTAAACCCACATTCTCTATTTTGATTTGTATACACACCGAAAAAGTTCAAGAAATCACATGCAATAAGGAATATATAAAATTTTTACATCATACATGGCACATGATTAACTCACATAGGATCATCATAGACTCCCAACCAAATAATAACATGAATTCAACATTAAGCCAACACGTACAAGAGTCATAAACATGAGCCTAAGTGTCTAAAAAGTAGTCATTCACACAATCAACATGATTTTACCAAACAAAGAACTTGCACCATGCAATTAAAAATAGCACCAACTCAAATATCTCACTTATTCCTATCCCACAATTTGTTTTTAAATTGAGCCAAAAATTAGGAATTTCCCCAACCCACACTTAACAATCTACTTTGTCCCCAAAGTGAATTTTAAAAGTAAGAGATAGAAATACTCCCTGAGGCCTCTAGGCCTAGCTAGTAACATTTTTTTGCATCAAAAGGATCCACGGGACCCCACACTCATTCTTCGCCATGCTCCTTAGCTCAGGTTTTCGGTACTCAGACTTCTCATCAACCTACGACTCAATTAAAAACAAAAACTATGTGAAGTAAAAACTAAAAAATGTAAAATAAAACATACCTACTTAACTTTACATGGGTTTCCTCCCAAGAAGAGCCTAATTTAGTGTCATGGCATGGCCTAATCAACTTTTTGCTCCACCTTGGGAATATGAATTTCACCCCCAACATCGCATCTATCTTTTTGCCTTGATCATAGGGTGGTGGTACAATATTAAGGAACCGAGTAATAGAATATGCATGATAAACCACTCAGCCTTGAGGTGATGTGTGTTTTTATGTTGCTTTTTCAGTGTAAAATCAAGAATATAGGATTCTTGTTCCTCATTTACACACTCTTCTATTAGTTTAAATAATTCTACAGACAAGATATCATCTAAACATAATGTAGAAAAGTGATTTGAATGAGGACCAACCAATCCCACTTCTAAATTTACACAATCTTCTACACACTCACTTTCATTTACCTTTCCAATTTCAGTCTCAAGATAAAGATGACAATCAAGTGGTTGCGTTTCTTGTGTTTTCTCTACAAATTGGCTAATATCATCCTCATATATCTCTTTGCTTAGCATCTGTAGACATAGTAATAGTGGTATCTCCTCAACCTGTTCAACAACTTTAGTTTTTGAGTACTCAGACTTTCTCGAATTATTAATAACTTTGTCTGCAACCGGTTGGGGAGTTAACTTTGCATCTACCTCCAGTTGGTTTTACAATTTCTTTTTAGCCTCTCGATGGTTCTTTATGTTTTCCAACAACTGTACTTGAGACAATAAAAGTTATTTCAGCATCTCTTCCCAATTGCTAGCTTGAGTTGTGGCTTGCATGTGAGTTGTTGCTGCTGAAACTGCTGCTGGTAATTCCATGATTGAATTTGTGGTTGATTCTGTCCCGCTTGATTGTAGTAGTTTATATAATTTTTCCTTTCAGCATAGCCCACAAGTAATTCTGAATCGAGATTGACAGCACATATAACCACAGCATGACCATTTTGACCACAAACCAAACACCAAGTTGCAACCTGCTCCATAGATAAAACAATATCCGTATCATATTATAAAGGTCCTGTCCATGCACTTCCATCAAAATCTAGATAATAAGCCGTATGATGTGGTCCCCCTAAAAAACACCAAAAATCGTCATCACTCGAAAATTATCTATCCCAGGCTGATATCTCAAGAAAAGTGTGAGAAAAATAGAAATAAAGAAGAATTAAAAAACTAAAAAAATAAAAACTATTTATAACTCAATATAGAAAAATAAAAAATAAGATAGTTGTCTAATTATAAGTCCCCCACAACAGTGCCAAAAACTTGACAGCATCCAAGTGCACACGCAACTGTACATGGTCCTATCAAGTAGTAAAGTAGATTTAAGAAACCCCAAGTATAGATCTCTCAGGGACTTGCATTCACCGATTATCCAATTATAGTTTAACGATTGAGAAAAAGTAGACAATAGAGTTTTAGAGTAGTAAACTAAAAAGAGACTAAACTAATGTAGAAAAGTAATGACTTAGGATAATCAATGGATAGAAGCCCAGGGTTTAGGCTTATTTATCTGGAATGAATCCTCTATTCATCATATGGATATTCGCACCCTCTATTTATATGGAATGGATCATGTGACGCACATTTATCTCACGCCTTCACTGGAATTCGCTTCCCAAATTTTGGCTAAGTGTTGGTCCTTCCTCCTTTTATCACCTATGTTGTGGTGTCTTGACAATGATTTTCCAGCCTCTATATCATCCATATATCATCATATAGAGCTCACAAAGGATCCTACAAGAACACACCGCACAAATTAGATGTAGAAACACAATATCCATCACGATGAATAAAAAACAAGAGCTTAGACTAGGTTGGTTTCCATGATCTTTCACTTCAAGTTTCAACTCTTTCCTTGACTCACTTGAACTTTGTACACTACTAAAAAGTTGTTCCATATATAATAACACATTTAAAACATAAGGAACACTTGAAAACACCATAGAACATAACAAGATAGACTAGACAAGCAACTAGCCCAAGCTAGAAAGACTAGTTTTCTCTATTGAACTCTAATTGACTCTATTAAGTACAAACTTGTTAGAAATCACTTGTAACCATTGTAAACACATGATTTAACACTTTGATACATATTTATATCATTATCAACCCATATAAAATAAATCATCCTTACAATAGGGCTTAAAAACTAGAATTATGACACTAAAATGCATAAATACAGCCAACATTACGTAGTCAAAAGCGCCAAAAAAATATTGCACCCAAGCGCACGCATAAGAGTATGTGGTCTCACCAAGTAATAAATTGGCCTTTTACTAGCCAAGTATCGATACCTCTGAGAATTATGTTAAAAATAATCCCAGACTAGTTAAACTCTTAAGATTAACTTAGTCCTAACATAACGAAAAGTAATTGTAAGTTAAAACTAAACTATGAATAAACAATACCTCTAATTGAGTATCTAACTTAGCCCTAACAACTACATCATTGAGCGGGGATGCGAAAACTAAGTTAAATGCTTTTGTATTTATATCGTACTTGAATCAAATAGGGCACTTTAGTATATTCCTATCCTATGTTCAAATCATACTATAATTCTATGAAAATTACGATCCTATTCTATTCATCCCAGTTCTACTCTACCATTCATCCTTTTGGATTCACAAAAGAGTTATGGTATGTATTATAAGGGTTATAAGCCTTAAAATAGTGATAATAAGGACAAGAAAACAACATACAATTATAAAAAGTTCATACACAAATCAATTCAAACAATAGTACTCATGTTCTTAGCCTTAATCTAGAAAAAAGGTGTTTAGCCACTCATAGACATAACAAGAATCACAAGAGTATAATTCATGTTAAAATCCATAAAAAATAGAGTATAGAGATAAAAAACTAATTGAAGTGTTCTCCATCCTTCCTTCAAGTCCCAAGGTCTTCCATGGTATCTAACATAATGACTAAGTGTCCTATTTATAGGAGGACAAAAATTGTCGATTTCAACCTAAGGGCGTGCCATGCCAATATTACGGCATGTAGGTAGTGTGGAATGCCAAAATTGAGGAGTTAAACTATATTTTACCATATAAAAAGTTTCTAATAGTGTTCTATGGCCTTACCATGACACCTAGGCAGCATGGCATGCCAAGGACTTCAAAAGGTCCAACTTTGCCAAGTTTTGTCCTATGCTTTTGTCCATTCCTTCCAAGCATTGTGGTGTTGTTTACATTTGATTTACAGATTGGAAATAAACTATATACCATCATGATTGACTTCCCAAGATTCATACAACATCAAACACCACACGTTGGAGCACAAAACAACATACAATTCAAGAAAACGAGCTTGTAAAGGCCATAACTTAATCTAGGAATACTAGATTTTGTCCCTTGATTCTTAACATGGTTTTGTGGCTATAAATTAACTATGAACACAATTTGAACATTAAATTTACATAAAACAACACTTATATAGTTATTTATATCATTAACCACTCATTAATCACACAAAAAGTCCTTAAAACAAGGCTAATTAATCCCAGATAACAACACTAAGGTGCATGAATCCACCTCAGATCATTTATCAACACCCATCAATTTTTGTGATGACTCACCACTAGTCACCAACTTTTCATATTTTACTTCGGGTGTCTCATCCACATCAACAACATCATTCCTAGCTTCGTTCAAGACATGAATAGAAGGATCAATGGTGTCCTTACCACTCCGGGTGATGATGACAAACAATGACTTTTGTTCTTAGGATTCTACACCGTATTACTCAAAAGGGTTCCTAGTTTATACTAATCCAAGTTTATTGACATCTATCAAAATTTCTAATCTAATTACTTGATCACAATAGCATGCAATTCTACTTTCTGGGTCAAACCTGAAATGATCCACCCTTCTCCTAATAATCATCCTTACGCATTCCATCACCACCTCTCTCTTCTATGATCTTTGTATCTATTGTAATAGTATTTCTAACCTTGATTTCCTTGCCTTAAGTTCTAATTTTCTTGAGCAGATAATTGGACCTTAGATTTAAAACTCTACACTTCTCTATCTAGTTATTTTACCTCTTCATCAACATCTAAATCATATGACCTAGAAGCCTTACCCTGTGCGCCCACAACATTCACTTTCTCAAAATTCATAATCACAAACTGCTTCATTAGTAACCCAATCTCAGTTCTCAGTTGTATGATCTTGAGCGTACTTTGTATATCTAAGTGTAAATTAGGAACCATATGTGTACTTATTATATGAGCTAAATCTTGTGAAATATCTTATGCTTGAGCTAAAATTGTACTCTCCAACCAATGGATATGATTAGTGTTGCAGGACTTAAATTTGGTGAAAATGATCATGATTTGGGTATGAATGTCAACCTATAGATCATTGAAACATTAGGATCAATATAGTAAGAACAAAGACAGTGGATCAAATCCTTCAAAGAATGGGATTAAGGACTAAAAGAGGAAGAGCTCACAATGAGATATAAATGCATAACTTAACATATCAGTATGACACATATCCTAGCTTCCATGACAAGGGCATGGCACATTGGTGGTTTAAAAGCTGATGGCAATTTCCAGTGGGCATATGCAATAGTGGCATGGCATGCCACTTAGTCTCCATGATAAAGGCATGGGACAGGGAATTCTTAAAGGAAGAATGACAATTTCTAGTCTGCTTCTGTGATATTGGCATGCCACGGCTCTTAGCCTTCGCGATAAGGGTGTGGCACATTGATGTGTTAAAATCATGTATTAAAGCCCATCTATAAAATAAACAATTGTAATATTTTTGGCTTATGTGTTTGCATACGTCTACGCAAGGAAAAACATATGAGGGCTTTGTTTTAGGGTTAATTTACTATTCAACTGTCTTTCTTTGAATTTGGTATAATTATTTCTATTTCATGGATGTGATTATGAACATGAGTGGCTAAATTACCTTATTCTGGGGTTGAGGCCGAAGATATGATTATACTTTGTTATTCTTAGAGTTGGTTAAACATTGTTTTTTTATATGGTTTGTTCTTAATATGTTGTTCTTGCTATTTTGATGATTATCCACTATTGGAATATAGTTTTAATCCTTTTATGAACTCGGACGGATGATCATTAGGATAGATCAAAGGGTTTAAGGAACAAGTTCTTATCTCTTAAATATAAACGGATTTAAATTTACGTATAGGATAGGAATATATCTAGAATGCCTTGTTTGATTCAACTACAGAAAGATAACGTAAATCATCTAAATAAATTATTGCATCCCCGATCAATGAGATAGTTGTGATTTCCTGTTAGGTAGTGAATAGAGGTTCGGAAGACCATAATTGTATTAATAACCCTATGAATAACAAACTAGTAAATAACCTGATCAATAATAAGGATGATAATTTACATTATTATTGAGAGTTCCTCAGCCCTGGGTTTTCTCTCATAATTGATTACATATTTGCCTATGTTGCAATTGTTCTATTTTATTTCTTACTTGTTATTAGTTACTAAACTATCACAAACTTTGTGTTACTTTACAATACTTGATTAAATTATTATCGGAACTAAAATTAAATGAATCTATAAACAAGTAGTACCTGTGGGTTCAAAATCAAATTTTTTAGACTCACTATATTACTTATCCGACAATGTACACTTGCATGTGCGATAGGCTGCAACAAGTTTTTGGCGCCATTTTCAGGGACACAAGTAATTAGTAATTTTTTGAATTTTTGATTTTGATAATAACATTCAGGTATTGACAATTTGATCTTAGCGTCTGACTTTTGCAGGTTTAATTGATACATCGGACATACAAGAGAAAAAGAGTTGGTTGAACCGTATTTGGAACCTGAGCGAGTATTTCATCAGTGGTGCAGGCAGTTAATAAAATATCAAATTCACCAAGTACATATGATAGATCCAATACATATTATTCCTACTAACGCACCAGTGGCTAGGCTCATTCGAGAAGTGGCAATCCCACTTGCAAATAATATTACTAATAGCATCTGCAAACTGCTTGAGGGTGGTCGGATTGAACTGGAAAAAAATATGGTGCAACTCTTGCCCACGAGTGGGCAATTCACTATTTTATCTCATGAGGACTCATAACAACATTTATAGAACTTCTTTGAGATTAGTGATATGTACATTCCCACTGGAGTATCTACCGACTATGTTGGACTTACTCTCTTCCTATTTTTTTTTATTGGGGAAAACAAAGAGGTGGCTGAAGGTAAAGCTAATGAATTCCATCACTTCTTGGGATTACTTGGCCCAAAAATTTCTTATTTAATTCTTCCCATCTAGAAAGACTCCATAGTGAAGAAGTAAAATTCTAAGTTTTAGGAAAAAAGATGGAGAGAATTTGTACCACGCTTGGGAAAGATTTAAGTCTATGGTCTATAATTTTCCTCGCCATCATCAGACCAACGATGTGTTGGTGCATAATTTTATTAAGGGACTCGAGCTGATTACAAAGATTCTCATGGATTTAGTAGTAGGTAGACAGGTATTAGAAAAGACTTATGATGAACTGTACACACTTCTGAATCATATTTCACAAGGGAATCCCGAGTAGAATGCAGATATATTGAGGAGCACTATAAAGAATATTGCAGAAGTGCTAGAAGTTGACCAGTTGATAGCTATTACAACACACGTTGCTTTGTCATAGAATCAGATAAATACCATATTCAATAATTTGAGTTTGGGACACACACCAATAAGAACAAATGTTGTAGAGTTTGGTATGAGGTATGTAATAGTATTGACCATATAGTAGATATTTGTGCAGCAAATCTAGAATTTGTTAATTATGTAGCTAATGCACATCATCAAGGAAATCAAAATTTTGGCAATACCAATAATTCTAACTAGTGGAATCACCCCAACTAGTTATGAGGTTTAAATCAGAGGCAAAATGTAAATCAGTATCGAGGGACAGGAAATCAGAATTAATAGTAACAAGCTCAGGGTAATTAGGACAATACCCAGTCAAGAAATATTAAGAAAATTCTAGAATAGATTATGGCTATTCAAGCGCAGATGGCAGCCGATATAAAAAATTAATAGTTAGAAACTAGGACACTAGAAGTTTAGTTGGGTTAGCTTGAGGGAGTGATCCAAATCCCAAGTAAGTGAATACAGTGTCTACTTGCAGTGGGTTATAATTAGAGGAATTAGAGTCGGGGAAGATGATTCATAGAGCTGCTTCTAAGGATGAAGATAAGGTTGAAAGTGACAAAGTTGAGAGCACTGAGGCCATGGTAGAAATCATAAATCCACCTCCACCATTACCTCAGAGGCTAAAGAAATAGAAAGAAAAAGCATGCTATTAGAAATTTAATGACTTATTGAAATAGGTTCATATCAACCGTCTTCTTGTTGATATGCTACAGGGTGTTCCAAAATATTCTAAGTACATTATGAATTTTATGGCAAACAAGAATCGACTAACCGAATATGCCACTATTGCACTTATTGAAGAGTGCAACTCAAGAAATCAAAATAGGTTTCCCACAAATCTTAAAGATCCAGGCAGTTTCACTATCACGATCAATAATGGGTAATTTGTCAGTGGTCAAGGATTATGTGATCTTGGGGAGAGTATAAACCTAATTCCTAAATCCTTGTTTAAGTAGACGGGATTGGGCAACCCAAGACCAACCACAGTGAATTTATAGTTAGTTAATCATTCACTTGCCAGACAAAATAGTAGAAGATGTGCTGGTACAAGTGTGTTATCTTATACTTCCAATGGACTCTATTATTGTGGATTTTAATGGTACAAGTGTGTCGCTCTCTTTGATCGATGCGGCGATAGGGAAATTAACAATGAGAGCTCATGATAAGGTTAAGGTTTTTTATGTGTACAAGGTGATGAAGTTACCAACAATATATGAAGAATTTTCCACTATCACAGTTATAGACCATGAGTCTGTGCTTCCCCTTATTATGTCCAAGGACCCACTAAAGAGAGCATTAATGGGATATGATATTTTCGGTGCTGAAGCATATGAAATAATTCATCTTCTGAATGATACAAGTCTCTTTATATGTAAGGGTGAATTTGAACCTTTTAATAGACCCCTTGGTCCTTCTCCCAAGACTTACATTAAGGACACCCCTAAATTGGTTCTTAAGGCACTACCTTACCATATCAAATATGCCTTCCTTGGTACAGATGACACTTTACACGTAATTCTCGTTGGAGGTTTATTTGATGTATAGGTAAGAGAGGCATTAGTAGTGCTTTACAGAAGAAAGAAAGATATTATATGGCCAATATCGAACATCCATGGAATTAATCCTAATTTGTACATGCATAAGATATTTATGGAAGAAGGTCACAAGCTGAGTATGCAACATTAGTAGAGACTGAATCCTATCATGAAGGAGGTAGTCAGAAAAAAGGTCATCAAGTGGCTTGATTCTGGGATAATCTATCCTATCTCAGATATCTAATGGTTTAATACAATTTAGTATGTTCCAAAGAAGAGAGGGATAATAGTTATGACAAACGATAATAATGAGTTGAATCTTTTTTATTGACAAGATACTTGATATAGGCCACCAGGAAGGATCATTATTGAATCCCTTTAATTGACAAGATACTTGATAGACTTATTGGACAAGAATACTATTGCTTCCTTAATGGGTATTCCGGCTTCAATGAAATAGCCATAGAAATAGAGGACCAAGAGAAGTCAACATTCACCTGTCCGTATGGAACTTATGCCTTCAGACAACTGACCTTTGGATTATGCAATGCACCCTCTACTTTCTAAAGGTGCATGATGGCCATTTTCTATGACATGGTGGAGGATTTTGTCATGATATTTATAGATGACTTTTTTGTATATGGTAACTCCTTTGAGATATGTTTGCAGAACTTAGACAAGGTCTTAGCTCAATGTGAATAAACTAATTTAGTATTGAACTAGGAGAAATGCCATTTTATAGTAAAGAAAGGTATCATCCTTAGCCATAAGGTATCACCAAGAAGGATAGAGGTTGACAGAGCAAAAGTGGAGGTGATTAAGAAACTTCCACCACCAGTATCAGTTAAAGAAGTGCTTACTTTCCTTGGACATGCGGGATTTTATAGAAGTTTCACTAAGGACTTCTTGAACAGAGGAAGTATAATATGTAAGCTACTATAGAAAGATTCCAAATTTAAACTTGGGAATGATTACAAAAATAATTTTAGGACTTGAAGAAAATATTGACAGAAGCTCCCATATTTATTGCTCTTGATTGGGGGTTACCGTTTAAAATGATATGTGATGCAAGTGATGTGGATGTAGGAGTAGTGTTGGGGAAGCTTAAGGAAAAGGTTTTTCACTCCGTCTATTATGCTAGTAAAAGGCCTTGAATGTTGCTCAACTAAATTACACTATCATGGAGAAAGAAATGTTGGCTCTAGTTTATGCATTCAAAAAATTTAGAGTGTATTTAGTGGGCACAAATGTGATAGTTCATACAGATCATGCTGCCATATGATATCTATTCAAAGAAAGATACAAAGCTATGGTTTTATCAGGTGGATTTTTCTGCTATAAGAATTTGATTTGGAGGTAAGTGATAGAAAAAGAGTTGAAAATCAAGTCGCTGACCACTTATTGAGGCTAGAAAATCGAGTGCATATAGTTGATAATACCTTTTGTATGTAGGAGGAGTTATCGAATGAATAATTAATGGTATTGAGTGTAGCAGAGCTCCCACGGTATGCTGATATAGTGAACTTGTTGGTCAGTGGTGTATATCCTCCAGATTCCACTAGTCAGCCAAAGAAGATATTGTTCCATGATTCTAACTCATATATGTGGGATGAGCCTTATCTGTTCAAGTAACGCACTAATTGTGTAGTTAGAAGATGTGTTCCAGAAGCTGAATCTAAACAAGTACTTGATAATTGTCATTCATCACCTTATGGAGGTTACCATGGTGGTGAATGAACAACATGCAAGGTATTACAGTCAAGTTTCTTTTAGTCTACGCTACTCAAAGATGCATTCAATATTGTAAAAGAATATGATCAATGCCAAAGAGTGGGCACTGTCTAAAGACATCATGAAATGCCTCTAAATAATATTCTTGAGGTGGAGGTGTCTGATGTGTGGGGGATAGATTTCATGGGCCCATTTGTGCCCTCATTTAGTAATATGTATATTTTGGTTGCAATGAATTATATGTCCAAGTGGTTGAGGCTGTATCTCTCCCCATTAATTATGCAAAAACAATGATGAAGTTTTTCAAGAAGAATATATTCTATAATTTTGGCACACCCAGGGCAATCATTAGCGATGGCAGGACTCACTTTGTGAACCATTGGTTTAAGAACCTGCTAACAAAATACGGGGTCAGACATAAAGTGGCCACAATATATCATAAAAGGTGAGTGGCCAAGTGGAAGTATTCAACCATTATATTATCCTCTGGTTGTAACCACGCAGTGGTTTGATCTGCTGTCTTCTGAGGATGTGCGGGAGGCAAGTTCTGTGGATTATCTTGAGGCAGATCAAATGAGCTTCACAACTGTGTTATGACATCCAATAGTTCTATTGTAGGATTTCTTCTAGGTTTGGATCAAATGGGATAAAGGGATTGCCTTGACTCCTAGTACTAGGCATACACCGGAATATACCCCAAGAAGAGTAGAAAGTAAATCCAAAAACCTCAACAACTTCAATCAATAAATCCACAATCAAATTCCCCGGTAACAGTGCCAAAATTTGATGTCGCCCAAATTATACCCTACAAGAAGATATATTATGGTCGTTGACAAATTATAGTAACCCAACATGGTTGGGGTCAATCCTATAGAGGAGAGGTTAAATTTGTCTCTCAAGCTTACTGAAGTAGCCAAAAGTGTAGAAAAAATGGGGGGAATTTGTAGTAAACATTATAACAAGTTATGAATGCTTTTGGTTGTAAACAATCTGAGATGAACACAAGGATTGTGTCCCCCTAGCTTCCTAACTCCATATGTTTCTCGTTCTTAATCCAACTATCTCACCGCCACGCATGAAGAATCTGACAAGATAGGTATTACCAATCGTCTTATGAATTCTTTGGTATCTCACTATTTACCTTGTGAGAATCAAGGTATTGCGTTGCTAACCCTTGTATTTGATCCCTATTTAACTATCACTATTTAGGTATCAAGTTATTAGGCAAGGATTGATAGCTTCAAATCACTGTTGTAATCTCATTTTCCCAATCTCAATCTCTCTTGTTAAAGCAATCTCAAATGTGGCAAGTTCCTAGCATTGGCCACCGCTAAGAAAGAAATTAAACTAAAGAAGATCATAATGAAAGTGTAAACAATGATCTAGAAAAAACTCACACTTTCCCTATTTGTTATTCTGCTAGGGTTCCCAGAAACCTAGATAAGGGTTTTAGCCACTCGTAGTTGCAAGAAAACCATAGAATTTAAAAAAAAAATCATATAAGTAATCTCCCAACAATGAAGAATATAACACAGAGTCTCAAATCAATTATTAAACTAAAAACCAAGAACAAAGAGATTCCAAGATAAAAAGTCAATCTTCGAATAAAAAATATGTTTGTGAATAATATGAGTGCATAAAGTATTTCAAGAATATCCAAGGGGTATTTATAGTTTATAAAAAAACAAAGAAAGCCTAACCAAATCAAAATAGAAAAATAAAGTCAATAGTGATTACGCCTCAGGCAACGAGTCATCTAGACTAACAATGACCAGTTGTCATCTCCGTTGTATCTATCCCACACTTAGTGATGATGACTCATTATGAGGCCATACAAGTCGTTGGCTAGACTCCTTGTCACTCTAGTGGATTTTCACCTTTTAGAATATTCCTCTCTATTGTCTGTATGATTCTTCGTTATGAGTTGTGGCCTGACATGATGGATCATAGTTACCTGTCGTTTCCCCCTGGGCTTCAACTTTTAAATCTTCTGAATTTTAACTGAATTGCTCAGAATGACACCACCATATGACTCATTACCAAATCCAACCATTTCTAGCCATCCTCAACTATAATCCTTGATTCAGCCGCCTTCACTATTCTCACAACTTGGGCTACGAGTCATATAGTCACCCAATGACTCCTAGTCCAGGAGATGACTTTGATTTTCAAAGATTTTTTATCTTATGTTGATCCACTCCACTTCCAACCTATTTTTCCTGCAACGCACACAAAAACACATCATATCTATGAAAATGGCCTAAGTATTTACATATTTTCATAGGTTTTAAGCATCGAAAGTGCCATAAAACCATACGCACATCACCACCAGTATCCACTTTTTCTTCAACCTTAACTATGTCTTGTGTAATGGTTTGGAATGCAACTGTCTAAAGTTATAAATCTCATCGTTCAACTACAACACTCTAAAGGTTGGAAGAATCAATGCAAGAACTATTTTTGCAACTCAGTCCAATTATTGGTGGACCCACGAGGTAGTTCCCCTAACGATAATTTTTCTTTACCTGTCAGAGAGAATAGTGAACAACCTGAGTCTCAAAGCTTCTTGATTGACCCCAGGTAAGTTATAAAAAGTGCAAATTCCATCAAAATTCATGACATGCATATTGGTGCATCCATCGTCATACCAATAAATACACTGTCACGACCAGAGACTACCCCCAATCGTAACCCTATGCTTGGAACCACAAGTGATCCCAAGCTAACCCATGAACTGGCTTACTGTTTGAGCAACTGATTTAAATTGTATAAAAACTAAATTTTCTAAGTGTAAACATGATCATAAGGAAATTTGAATAAGTATAATACTAATAATGTTTACATCATGATAAAACTGAAGAAAGAGACTTGAAATACATGAACGACCCTGATTGACCATCTATGAAGACTATACTATACTAACTATAGATAGTTGGGACATGCCTCTAATTACCACTAATCAATATATGTGAATAATCAAAATAATGTACATGAACTATAACTGAATGAAGTCCCCGAAATAGGAGAACTCATCACTTGTTGGCTGGAAGCTGTAAACTGTCTAATTATGATATGTGGGATACAACTGGTACCAACATTATGAGAAAATATAGCACAGAGACATATATATGGATCAGTACTTTGGAATGTACTGAGTAAGTAGGGGTGAATGCAACAAGTAAAACTGATTAGGTACATAATCTTAAAACATGCATGCTAAGTGCAAGTAGACTCACCAAGAGTCTGAAATCAACTGAAAGTTGAAGTATCTTAAAACTTAAGTAACAAATATAATCTGATAAGCTGGTGAATCACCATACTTAGTTTCTTAAAATCCTTACTTTTGTAGAATAAGTAGAACTGAAGTGGGGAAGCGATAAAACATGAATACTGTATGTAAATCTCATGTAAAGCTGAACATGCTGTAAAACTAAACTGAGGATCATGTATGGATACTGAACATTAAAAACATGAACATGTAAAATTAAGAATGAAAGACCAAGTATAGCATGTACTAACATGATTTGAATAACATGAATAATCTATAAAACTAACTGAATAATTACTTAAATCTGATTACTTGGTCAAGCAAACCTAAACTGACCTACTCTGAATAATACACAGAGACCGTAGGAGGTAACTACAACCGACATTCCCCAATCTGAGGTATCAGGGTCCAACCTATAACCTTAGTTAGAAGGGTGTTGGTACTTTCCAGGGGTAGTAACACATGACTGACAATGAGGATCCACAAGGCTTATGTCTCAAATGACTAGGGTGTCATGCCTAACTGATGAGGGACCCCTCATAATTAACATAAACTTACTCAGGGTCTTGTCGAAATGGCCGTCCCAGGTCTAATTGGGACCGAAGACCACCCCCGTTATCCATCCCAACCTCTAGCCGCATGCCCTGAATTACCTGAATTTTGAACATATAACAAGATAGTGTAACTAGATAAGGACTAACCTTGGGATAGGTCTATTCCTAGACTAACCCTACCAAGTCATCCCATACACCGAACTATACCAACTAGACCAATACGGAACCAAGGGCCATAAACCAGGCCATAACCAAATGAGATCTAAAAAATTATATGATTAATCCTAAAATGAAATATGATGGAACAACCAACAATGTCATCAATTGGTACCAGCCCCAATACTAATATCAATGCTAACGCTGACACCACTACCGACCCCACCCATTCTAACCCATAGCAGTACCATCAAGCCTCCAACAAAAAAAATGCCAAAATTTAGTTGGGACATGCCCCCAACCATAGCCAAAACCAATATCCAAAAATAATTTAAAGTATGAAATAACATCCATGAAATGGACCCTTTCGTATAATGAAAGCTCACCACTTCAATCCAAATACTGACCCTAAAGTTTGAATCACTTAGTAGGAGTAGAACCGTCGGTTTCCACATTATGTGGGGATACAAAGCCCAAAGATGGGTTAGCAAGTGAACACTAGCATGAACTTAGGATAAGGATAAAATAATGCCATTTATAAAACCAAGTAAAAACCATCCATATGCACATGACCATATATATATATGTATATATATAACCATGCCAAGAAAGGGAATCGTGTTTAGAATGCCATTAAAACCTTTTCTTGGGTTGTATAGCTTTGCCTTCCTAAACTACCCACGGTCTATATAGATTCAGCTCCCCTTGCTGAAAGGGCCCCATTTTATAAAGCCGCACGACCAGGGATATCATGCATACGGTCACTAGGACCAAACCTCACATCGACAAATATGAGTTTCCAGTTTAGATCCCCCCGGGACCTTCACCTTCTATGGCTTTGCTATACGTCCCTCCTTTAAGCCCAATTAAAACCATTTTCCATTTAAACCATTATTCCATTATTATTAGCCAAGGCAATTAGTAGTGGTATATTCATACCAACAATGACTTGCAATTATTATCCTTAGCCAATCCTTAGGGGATATCCATATATCCCACATGATTTCTAGTTAACCAAAACCATGGCCACCAAGGTCGTTCCAATCCATTCAAAACCATTTAAGCCATTCATATTATTTAGGGTTCCATTACAAAGTTTAAATCATGCATAAGTTTCATTGAAAAACCAATATTATAGTAAAAACATTGTTATAGGCTTTTTATCAAACACATTAGGGGCATAGTATTTTCAAAACCAAAGTCCGTTACTAAAAAACCATTCCCATGCACCCAATTATCCAAAAGCACCATTAATATATATAAAATCCTAATTAAAACATGGGAAAACCATAACCAAGCATTTATAACAAAAATCCCCAAATCATAGTTGAAAATCCAAAAGCATACGACATTCAAATCACAAAAACATTGTATAAAACCATGCCTTTAGTTGTAACTAACAATGAGGGAAGACAAATGCCTTAAACCATGATCATGATGGAGAAAAATCACCAAGAAAAGCCCTAATTTTCACCTTAAGATAAAACCCTAGCTTTCTTTTCCCAAGAACTCTAGAGAGGAATATAAGAGTGTTTTCCAAGTTTTTAAGAATAGAATAATAAGGAAATTAACCTCCCAAGTGCAATATAAGTCATGGGACCTTATTAGGGTATGTAGGGAAATATCCAGATTATATTCACTTAAACTACATTAAATTACTACCATAGGGATACGACTGACCCTTATGAGTCATACCTTTCCTGTACGAGTGGTACCCACCACTCGTACCATTGTCCTCTCCCTTGGACTCAACACTATCCAAGGTACGACACACCTAAAACCAAGTTGTATTCAAGTGTACTACTAGTATCCATAGACTATACCCTTGGCAGAATAAAATCTAGGAGGTTTGAACACTGACCACCATACGAGTCTTAGGTATGACTTGTACCCTGGCTTATGGCTTATGGTGAGCCACTCGTACTCAAATCTAACTTAAGCTACCAAGTATAAGGTTAAGTGAAGGAACCAAATGATTCGTATCTACCATTATGACTCATACCACTAAAGTGTACCCATTCCAGTAACCAAAATCCATTCCACCAACCAATAATGGTCATCATACAAATAGACCATACCACCCATACCCAAGTGTATGACTCATTCTCCTAAGTTATATCTTGACCAAAAACTAGAAATCAAGAAAATTTTCTAAGGTACAGAAACCAGGGCGTTTCAGTAGTATACAGTGATGTAGGTCTGGTACCTAGGGACTGCTACTAGCGTCTTATGCCTAACTAACGAGGGAGAATCCATCCCTATATTTACACGGTACTAAGTGTTACTCCTAATTGAATAACACTAGTGTTATTAGTCATTTAATATGACATATTAATGTATTTATAAGTGCTCAGAATGAACATGGTAGTCTGAATATAGTAGTAAAAAAATCATGACTTGTCCGAGTTGTAACTTGAAAAAAAAGACCTTTATAAACAGATAGGTATCAAGTGTTCATAACCCTTCAGCACTGAATGATCACAAAATATGATAACAATGCTTGACACAGTGGTATGGAATCATATTTCAAAGGCCCATAATATAAGACATTTTAACAAATAGGTGAGAAGCATAATTTTTTTGAACATAGGGATTTGTTATACATGAGAGGACAACATATTTACATGGTTTAATACATATATAACATGGGAACTTGATATTTAAAGCATGAAATAACCTAATTTTTCATGGGGTCATATAAGGACATGGATTGAGTCAATTTACTAAGGAAAAGCATGGATTGAATTCATCTTGAATATGTAAAAATTCTATTATGAAGGAAAAACTCATACTTTAATTGAATAGATTCTTAAATAAATCTTGAATTTGAAACTTAAATCCTTGTGTTCTTAAGAGAAAAATATTGAATTATTATTATTGGGAAAGGGGAGGGTCTTTACATGAGTTGTTTTGAGCAAGATAGGCAAATAATTCCCCTTTATGAGTTATAAATCATGTTTGGATGGCTGGGGTTGAGGGAAAGGACCAAACTAACCCTTGGACTCTTTTTCCCATGGGAATAGCCCTCGCGGTGCAAACCCTAGTCCAGTGGAATATACCTCATGATGCGACCCCTAGTCTAGTGGTATAGCCCTTGAAGCGCGGGGCTATCGCGACCCCTTACTGTCTCTCACAAAATTGGTCATAACTTTTCTCTAGGGTATCAAATTAAGACAAAAGTAGTATAGTTAGAAAGCTAACTCAATTATCTATCATTTCGTGGTTATTTATCTTCAAACTTCCACCTATGGAAAAAGTTATACACGTTCAAATTTGACCCTTATGGAATCGAATACAAAAATTTTGGCCAAAGCAAAGGTTCTTCGCTCAACTTGATCTAAGTGATTCTTATGAATATTTTCACCTCATAAGCACTCTTATCACTAGGATAATGATCATGAAACATGTATTCAAATGTAAATCATGGGATTAGAGTTTACACATGTAGGAACGATGGTTCAAAGTCTAGCTAAAAAATGTAGGGTGTTACACACACCTTTCAGATTCAAAAACTGGATCATAGCACTCGTAATATCAAACTTCACCCCCTGAGGAAACTTAAGAGGAATGATAGATCCTATTTCAACAGGCTCAACTTAGCCCTTATCTTCTTTTGGATCATCATATACAAGAGTGGAAAAGATGGGGTTACTTGATCTCTCTATCTTTTAGCTCTATCGAGTTTTAATTGACACTGTTCTTATTATATCACTCTTTCTTCTTGAGCTACATGATGGGCAAAAATATCCCTCCTTGAATTATCTTCGGCTAATAACCATACAGTGGTTTATACATCTATCTCTTGAACACCTTGCAAAGGTGGAGGAATCCAATTAGGGTCATCATGATCTCCGTGCTTCTACCCTTCCATCTTACAATTCAATCATAAGGTCCACTCTATCTCAAAATACAATGGGATAAAAGGGTTGCATTGACTTTGAGTATTGGGCATACACCTCAAAAACAAACAAAACCCAATAACCTTAAATTTAATTAACCAATTTGTAAATGTATTTCCTGGAAATAATGCCAAAATTTGATGTTGCCCAAATTATACCTCCAAGAAATATAATACAGTCATTGTCAAATATATAATCCAACAAAGTTTGGGGCTGAACCCACAGGGAATAGGCCGAATATCGATCACAAATTTGCTGAAGTAGACAGGAAAATAAAAAAATTAAATGGTGAATTTTGTTATAACAATGTCAATAGTAAAAACTCTTGATCTCTTTAGTTGACATCAATATGAGATGAGTACTAGGACTACGTTGCCCCTGACTTCGTAACTTAGTAATTTATTGTGCTCTACCAAGCTCTCTTGATACCTTGTATGTAGAATAAGATAAGACATGTATCATCAATCGTCTTGTGAATGCATTCTATGAATCTTAATTTTTGCCTTTTGAGTCTCAGAGTATCGCCTTACTAACCCTTATCTTAGATCCTAGATTAACTATTATCCTTTGAGTGTCAATACATGTAAGAATATTAATTAAGAACGACTTCATACTTCTTCTACTTTGTATTCCATTAGGGTTCCCACAACCCTAGTAAGGTGGTTTAGCCACTCGTGATTGCAAGAACATCCACGAAATTCAAGAAAGAAAGCATATGAATATTCTTACAATAAGTTAAAACTAAAACTTGGAATCTTAAATTAATAATCGACCATAAGACCAAGAATAAAGGATACCAAGATCAAAAGTCAAATATTATAATCAGTATAGTGTTGTGAATGTAAAGAGTGCATAAATTAATAGAAAACATCAATAGGGTATTTATAGAACACAATAGAACCTAAAGAATCCTAACCAAACAAAAAAGGAAAACTAAGTCAATGACCACTTACGGATACATTTATAGGACGTAAGTACTACTTACGGACCCCTTGGTGGGTCATAATTATCAGACCAATATCCATGTGGAAGGAACACCACCTACAATGGAAATACAAAGGGTGTAAGTGGTACTTACACCACGTAAGTAACCCTCCAAAACTCTCATAACAATTTCAACCTTTAGATCCTCAAAACATTCTTCCTCTATTACTTATGGCCAATTAAAATGGTTGTAAGTGCCACTTATAGCCCGTAAGTAGGACCGTAAGTGGGGTCCTTAGTACAATAATATGTTATGGATTTATAGCCCATTCGATGCTTAAAACTATGAATATGCAAGTTTCTTAGGTTAATTTGTGTGATAAGATGTGTTTTGGTTATGTTTTGTAGAAAATTAGGTTTTGGATAATAAACTAAAGAAAAAGACAAAAATCAAAGTTTTTGGCTACTTACCGAGGAAATTATGGGTGTACGTTCTATTTACTAGTAGTAGTCTATCAAAGTATTATCAAAAATTAAAGTCCAGAGGCTCAGGAGTAGGATAAAAGACGGCTCTGCACATACCTATGTCCATATATGGTTTGTTATGGTATATACAACCTGTATGTGACCGAGGTATGTGCAGAGACTGAAAGTCCAGAGGGCTGCAGGATTAGTGCAAAAGTTATGCACTTACCTACGTCCACATACAGTCCATATGTGGCCTTAGTAAGTGGCCATTGACCTTAAATTTCCTTTTTCATATGGGATTTGATTTTTAGTGTTTTCTTATGTACTATATATACCTTTTTGATGTTTTGTAGTTAGGTTACACATTCTTCACACTTAGTACTTATATTTTGATTCCAAGATTCATATTTGATCTTGGGATTGATTTTTTATTGACTTTGATTGATAATTCAGTTTAAAACTTTGAGTTTTATTCAATTATTCTTGTGATATTATTTAATGGCTTCCTTTATGAATTGCATTAATTGTTTCACAAGCAAGAGTGACTAAAATCGTTAGCTAGGGTTGTGGAAAATCTAGCATATTAATGAAGTAGGGGAAATGTAAATTCATTCTAAACCAGTACTTGTGCATGCATTGTATTATCTTTAGTTTAATAGTTGTTCTAGTGGCTGCAAATGTTAGGATCCCACCTAGATTATTACTACTTGCTCCATAATAGAAGTAGTGACTAGGAAAAGATAATCACAACACTAATTTAAAGTTTAACTGTCGATATAGTCTAATCAGTATTATCTATGTAAAATGGTTATCTGTTATCTAATAACTTGATACTAAAAAAGTAATATTTAACTAGAATCTAGGATAAGGGTTAGTAATGCAACATCCTGAGACTCAAGAGGCAAAGGATGATATCCGTTAATTAGTCCACAAGAAAGTTGATGGTAAATAACTTATCAGATTCTTCATGAAAAGTACTGGGTTGATTCATCAAAGCATGATAAACCTACAGATTCGAGAAGCCATGAGGAACACAACTATAGTGTTTCTCTCCAATTGTTTACAACCAAAGTTTTGTACCGTTACTTTTTTGACACTATTATTTCAAACCCACTATTTACTTTCTTTTCAGCCTGTTGAGTTTAGAAAACCAGATCTATACATACAAGTCTTTCTTGTGGGTTTGACCCCAACCTAGGTTGATTATTATGCTTGACAGTGACTGCTTTATCCTCAATTAGAGGTTTAGTTTGGGCGTTGAAAAAAATCTTAGAGCTATTGCTGGGGAAGACGGTGTTGTGTTGATTAAAGTTTTTTGGAGTTTGTGGGTCTTTAGTTTTCTATTCTTAGTTGGGAATACGCCGGTGTATTCATAGCTTCAGGAGTCAAGGAAATCCCTGACTCCATTAAATCCTAACCCAAAGAGGTTGTTACAACATAATTGTACGTGGAAGACCCAGTACGTACGGGTAATTTAGAAGGTGTTCGAAATGATCCAAATATTATACCTCCTCCTTCTCAAGGTGATCCATAGAGTATTGTAGATAGACAAATGAAGCAGATGCTACAGAGGTAGCTAGTTAGAAAAGAGAGGTTAAGAAAGCCTGATTGGCTCAGTAGGAAGAGCTAGCCAGGCCAAGGCTGATAGTTGATTATCGAGCAGTACTTAAATGTAATCGAGATAGAGTTCGTAGACATTAGTATCAAGTTATACCAACATTCCAATATTTCCAGTCATATGATGATGAGGAAGAAATGGAATACATTAAGCCAGCAGAAATAGGAGCTATCATTCCTCCTGTGCTTCACCCCAATGTGAAATTCGACATAGCTAGTGCCATGATCCAAATCTGAAACTTGAAAGGTATTTTTTTGTCTCATCTACAAATGATGCTAATATGCACCTTACTAACGTTTTGGGGATCTGCACTTCTTACACGATCCTGGGGGTAGACCAGGAGGCACTTAGACTGAGGTTGTTCCCCTTCTCACTAACTAGAAAAGATTCTTTATGGTTGGGGAAACATCTAAGAGGATCTATCACCATATGGAATGAGTTGCATAAGAAATTCTTAAATTGATTTTTTCTCCGACCAAGATGTTGCAACTTAAAGATGAGATCTATAATTTCAAACAACTTCATTCTGAGTCGATCTATGAGGCATGGTTCTGGTTTAAGAAGAAGCTTAGCATGGTGCCCAATCAACGGATTTCATGGATAAGATTATTGGAGATATTCTATAGAGCCCTAAACATTAGTTCTCGAGCCATGGCATATACCATAATTGAAGAGGCATTTATGTGATTATACTGGGAAGTAGCTGCAGAGGTTCCAGACCATATTTCTCTCACTAATTGAGGGTGGCATACTCAGGAGGCTATGAGCGGTGCGTGCTGACACTTATGCTATCAGAGCTTCCGGCGATCAAAGAGTAGTTGATAAGTCTATGGGACAAAAAATTGCATAGCTGGGGACCAATATTGAGATGCTTACTAAGCAGTTTGTAGCAGTGAGTTCTGAAAAAGTGAATGCAGTAGGTGCATAAAGATTAGCTTTTAGAGTTTATGAGTCTGACATAGAGGAAGAGGCTAAATATCTTGATCATGAGTTGGCGGGTTTCCAAGACCGAGGTCAAGGAAACCAAGGTCAGAACTACAATGGCGTTAGATATAGAGAGTGCAGTAGGAAGCACGATGGTGACTGGAGGCAAAATATGATTACAAGGAGAAGGGAGATAGGTACATCCCTCTAGGCAGCCATGATACAGAATCGAGGATGGAGTCGATGTTGACCAAGCTAGTGATGGGGCAAGAAAGTTAGGAGTCTATCCTTAAGGAGATCAAGGCTGATATTTCAGGCTTGATCAAAAAGGTTGAGTCTCATGTGACTACTATAAATTAGTTAGAGCACCATTTTGGTAGATGTCGGCCACATTAAATCAAAGACAACCAGGTATCCTCCCAAGTAATAGGGTCTAAAACCTAAAGAATAATGGTCATTGTCCTTTTATCACCACTCAGAGTAGTTTATCTACTGTGGTTACCTTATTACCTACTGTTGAGGTGTCGAAAAATGATACTCCTGTGGTAGATGAGATACCTACTGTGGAAGTTGACAAGGCAACAGATGTTGATGCTAATGTTAGTGAGGATACAGGTAAGGGCAAGGTTGCTGATCCTGCAGTGAGACAAATTCCATGACAGCCCCTAACTTTTCCTCAAAGACTAAAGCAGAAGAAAGAGAAAGGGAAATTCAAGGGGTTTATTGAGATGTTAAAAGATCTAAGCTTGAACATCTCACACCCTGATGCCTTGGATCAGATTCCTGGGCATGCTAGGTTTATGAAAGAGTTGGCGATAAAGAAGAGGGAATCTAGTTTCAAGGATGTTGGAGGAGTGCACCATTGCAGTGCAGCCACTTCCAAGTCTCTGGCCTAGAAAAATGGTGATCTTGGAGCATTCACTGTTCCATGTACTATTGGTACATCAAGATTTACTACATCACTATATGACTTTAGGGCCAAGTTTTATGACTGCTTGTTTGTTATAGACTGTGTTCGACTACTGTGGAAAATATATTAACTTAGAATAGAGTTGTGCTGATAACTAGCATGATTTTTGGATATGATATTAATTTTACAGCTATCATTCAGCGTGAGCTTCATAAGAGAGCTTTTGGTGGGTCTATGAATTGCCTTTTCTCTACATTTTTTATTGGTTATGTGATATGGATAGTCATGCCAGAGATATTAGGAGTTGATGAGAGAGTACATACAACAACCATAGCAAAAACTTTGACCAAGAAGAATTCATCATGTTCGGACCTTCCCAGGAGACCTCATGCGCCCATTATACTGCCTCTGGCCCTGTTTGAGGGACCATCAGTCCCTACAGAGTCTATTAATATACAGAGAGATAATGATAGGGTTAGTATAAGTTTGATATGGGGGGAAGATAGAGGATCCCAAGTTGAGTATTGAAGGTGAGGGGAGCCCCGCTACATTTACTTTTGCCCTAACTTCTACTTTAGAGCTGGTGGGTGCATCTTCAGTGACCCCTCATCCATACAGTATAGCATTTACTTTAGGTGTGATGCTAGTATCTCATAAGTTTTTCTATAGCTTGGTAGAGAGTTAGACAGTCATCAGCACTTAACTAAAAAAATGTCGAGGCCGAGGTGGCTAATTTTTCTTTACTGATGCGACCATGGGTTCGGACTACACTAGAGACGACCGAGTCTAGACAAGAGTCTATACACTGGGCTGCTATGTCAGAGCTATGAGCTGAGTTGCATTCATGCATAGACACTTTTGAGGGTTGGGTATCATCCTGGTTTAGCAACATTGAGGCTCTAGATCTAGGTGATATTAGGGAGGAGGTGGATGTACCTTGAGTAGAGGTATGCTTTCTCACTGAGAGCCACATGTTAGACATCCCTACAGTTGTGCCTCCATTTATTCAACTAGCACCTCTATGTGGGCCCAGATGCTTTGACTTATTTATGGAGGATGATGAGATGATCCTCATAGTTGGGACCACAAGAGGCTGAGAGAGGGACCTGCAGGATCCCACTATTCCATATGACCAGGCCTTGAAATGAATCATACATATGTTGATGGAGACTACAGCAGGATGAGATAGCAATGGGTATATCTTCTAGTAGTGCACCTCCATCACCACCGCCTACCCCACTCTAGATACCCGCTCCTGAGGGATATCATGACATGAACGCCTAGTGCATCCTAAGTATGTAATTATTCCATTGCTTTATATTTTAAGCATATTGGTGATAGTGCATAAGTTTTAGTTAGGATGGGGTATGCCATAGCTGCCATAGGTTTTTGTTTCCATTCTTCTTTTCTTGTTGGCTACAATATGGTTATAGAACTGACATGTCTAGGTTTAAAATTTATGTCGTGATATGTTTTGGTTTTGTATTGTGTTTGTTTTTATGTAATTAGGAAATTTTTAAGTACTTAGGGAGGTTGTCATATTTTTGTTGATTTTGAGAAAAATGATACCCCTACAAATTTATTTTTATAACTATGTGTGAATCTATATATGTGTGACTTTTGTGGATCTTGTTATGGCATTAGAATTAGGGACATGATAATCATAGCTAACTTGTGCATGGACCAGATAGGAAATAGCTTATGATGTGATTCTACTCCATGTGTCTGAGATGCTACCTAGTTCCCTTTGTCTGTTAAATCTAGAACTTGCCCCGTTAGTCTTGCCTAGGATGTAGGACAGTTAGTTAGGAAAGGATCATAGGCCACTTTTTATTTTGGTCCACTTTTAGCCTAAATGACCTTCCCAATTTGAAATAGTATCCCTTGATCCTATTTTTGAGCCTTATAGCCTATTTATTTTTTTTCACATTTCATATTCCCAGTTGTGTTATAATGAACCTATTTTATCCCTAGTCCTTCTTGGATATTGTGCACTTCAACTCAGGAAAATTGTCGTTAGTTGAGTAGTGTAATACCCCGTATGTCCTTAGGGTTTCTTGTTCTTGAAAAAGAGGATCTTTAATTTAAGAGGAATTGAATAATGATGAGTATTTAGGTCAATTAGTGGTTAAATTTCGTGTTTAGGATAAGTTTAGGGCATAGGAAAAGACCCAATATCCCTAAACGAATTTTAAAATGCAGGCTGGAAACTGAAGATCCCGATTTTTGGACTTGGCACGACGCGGCACTATAGCACCAAGTCACTGGAAAAGGGACAATTGGTAAACTGGTCGATGGTGCAACATGGTAAGATCGCAGTCCTTCACTGGAATTCCATTTTGTCCACCTCCGTGATGCGTCATAATCTCAAAGGCTCACTGGAAATTGCCAAACGTGAACTGTGTCTTTGGCGTGATACGCCAACATAGTGGTACCACACTGGAAACTGACAATTGGTTTTTAGACTGGCTCCGCAATGCGCTAAGATTCAAAATGATGGTGTTTAATGACTGAAACTTAAAATCGCCATAACTTCTTACCCGGTTATCGGATTTTGGCAAATTTTATATCATTGAAAAGCTAATTGAATTTCCTACGCAATGGCAGGCTCTAAACTAAAAATTAATGAGTATTTTGAAAATTGTATATATGAATACTCGTGTATTGGGACTTAGTTTATGCAAGGGACATACGGGGTATTACACTACTCAACTAACACCCAGAAACTAAAAACTAAAAACTAGAAAGAAAATATTTTTGTAGTTTTTTTAAAATTTAGGTAAAAACTAGAAAACAACTAGAAATTAAGATCCTACAACATCTCTTCACTCAAAACATGAGAATTTACCCACCCCACTCTCACAAATCTACTTTTTCCCCAAAGTTGAATTTAAAAACAGAGATAGGAATACTCCCTAAGGCCCTTAGGCTTAGATAGTAGAATCTTTTAATATCAAGAGAGTTTGGGGATCCTATACTTAGTGTTCGCTATGTTTCTTAGATCAAGTTTCCAGTAATCAAACTTTCCATCAACCTGTGATTCAATAAAAACAAACACTGTGTGAAGTAAAAACTAAAATACTGAAAATAAAATCTACCTTAACTTAGGTTACCTCCAAAGTGGCGCCTGATTTAGTGTCGCGGCATGACCCAACATCACTACTTAACATACTTCATTTATCTTTTTTCTCCTGCTTGGAGACATCTTCTTATTCATTTTTGACCTCTTGAGTGTGAACTCTCAAGGTCAAAAACTTTTTCCACAATAGCCTTTTCAGGCTCATCTATTATCACTTTGGGCTTAGGTGGTGGGTTAGGAAACTCAATAAGACTGTCCAAAGAGGTCATTGGTGATATATTTTCTACCACCCCACACTTATCCACGTCCATCACTATAATCATACACAAATGTTTGTAGTGGAAAGGTAAATTAAGTAGCTTATAAACTCTGAAAACCACCTCTTGATCATCCAATCTTATTGTGAGAGAGACATATCTCACATTTATCAATGTTCCTCCAGTGAATAAGAATGGATATTCCAAAATAATCAACACCCTTATATCTACATCAAAATCTATATCAATAAAATTAGTTAGAATTACAAACTTACCAACCCTTATGAGGACGTCTTCAGTTATTTCTTCAGGCTTAACTATGGTCCTGTACGCCAATTGGATCATCAAAGGGCTTGGGCTTAGATGACCCAACCCAAGAGTTTTGAATATGATAGAGGCATTAAATTTATACTCGCCCCCAAATACCTTAAGGCATAGACCATTTCACCATCACCAATCTGAATGGGTAGGGTAAAACTTTTTGGGTCCTTAAGGTTTTTGTGCATTTTTGTGTTACCATAGAGCTACACTTATCTGTAACTACTACTATCTAAATGTCCTGTAACTTAAATTTATTAGTCACCACATCCTTCAAGTACTTAACATACTTGGGCATTCCACGCAAAACATCTATAAAAGAAAGGTTAATGTAAAGCTCTCTGAACGTGTGAAGGAACTTATTGAAGAATAAAACCTCCTTTTCTTTTTGGAATAGTTGTTGGAATAGTGGTGGTTCTATTTCCTTCTCAACAACCTTTGTTTTTGGGTACTCAAACTTTCCTAAATTTTTAACAACTTTGTCTGCAATCGGTTGAGGAACCAAATCTTCATTAACCTCCTTATTTTTCTTTAAAGGCCTATTATTCAGCTCTTTACCACTCCTCAAAGTTATTTTCAATACTTGTATCGAAGGTTTATTATAACTTGTCAAACCAACTTAAGGCCTTGTATTATGTTCTTGTGCCAGTTACCCTACTTACTACTCTAACTATTTCTATGCAATTTGTTAATTTTTTATTTTAGCAACCATCTGTTCTTGGTTGGCTAGAATCTTTTTCAAAGTCTCTTTAATGTTACTAGCTTGATTATTATATTCCTGATGCTGAAACTTCTGTTGTTGGATTTTTCCCCAAGGATATTTTAGCTAAGTCTACCACTTTTGATTGTAGGTGTTACCATAATTTAGCTTTTGTGCATTGCCTACAATGTTGATGCTTTTAGGATTGACACCATATATATCTCCAAAGTGGCCACTATTGCCATAAATCTCAGACCATGGTGGGGTCTGTTGCACTGCATTAACCTATGTTGGAGTCTATTGCACACCCAACTTGTGAAATTGAGTCATCATCTGATTCTGCATAGCTAAAAGTTGGGCAGCCAAGGAGGTGATGCTATAAAATTCAATCATCATTGCAGCCTTTTTCATGAAGCTCCTTGAGGTATCACCATGCCAATTCAAATTTCCTTGGCTAATCCATTTCAACAAGGTGTAGAGCTCATTATACGTTTTTTCCAAAGCTTGACCGCCTATAGCTGAATCTAGCAAAATTTTTGTGTTATGGTCAAGTGCCTCAACAAAGTTGTAAGCTAGTACCTTATTGTATTGTTGATGACGTGTATAATCTCGTAGAAGAAACTTGAATCTCTCTCAATCATGGTATAGGTTCTCATCAGGCCTCTTCTTAAAGCACAAAATCTTACTGCATTGTCTCACAGTCTTACCAGATAGGAAGAAGTGAATAGGAACATTCAGGCTAAGTCACCCCAAATTATGATTGAACCTGTTGGCTCAGTGTTAAAACATTTTTTTATTCCCCAAAAAGTGAGAAGGAGAAGTGTGTAAGCCTCACATAATTAGTTGACACACCCGTAGGGATAAACATGCCACTGATTTCCAAAAAAATTTGCAAGTGGATTTGTGGATCTTCATATGATAGCTCGGTAAACAGTCCATTGTTGTGCAGAAGCTGCACCATATTCCACTTCAACTTAAATCTACCTCCAAGAGCTGGTCTTCAAATAACAAAGGCCACATTCATCGCAAGTGGGATTACCACTTCATGAATTATCCTGCGGGCTGGTGGATGCTTATCTATGGGAGTAGAAATGTCTTATTCTTCATGAATTTGTTAGATATGCTAGAGAAGGACTACTTCTCTCCTTGTTTTATGTAAGTATTTCTTTGGCTCGGGTTTTGGTTCAACTAATTCTTGGTTGAAAGTATGAGAGGCCGTTATAGTGAGAAAGTAGTTAGATATGGACCAATTATTTGAGGTCCATATGATAGAAGGGTAATCTAGAATATCCTAAAGGGGTGATACTGCAGTTACTGATACTAGCCAGGTTGATTTAACTAGGGGTTCTTTACTATCCCCTAAGACTATTCCACCATTGAGTACAATATACACCATCGGTGCCCATATTTACATGAGTGCCCTGGCCTTTGCCTACGCTACTATTATTGAGACTAGGGTCCATTCTGAGGCACCAGCAAAGGAGACTTCATGATCCAACTTCTCGTGCACTACAGGTATGTTTTAACCCCCTTGTACTTATTATTTTCATACTTATTCACTTAGGATAGTGCATCATATCAATGTTGGGGTTGGGGTATACCACTACTTAGGGGGTTTTGTTGTCATATTTCTTTTCCCTCTAGTGTGCTACCATAGTAGAACTGATATATTTAGGATGTTATTTATGATTAGTTCATGTTCCTGTTATGTGTTGTTGGGTTTAATTAGAAAAAAAAAGGAAACCTTAGTACAGTCAAGTTTTGAATGATTTGGAGCTAATTTCTCAAATTTAAGGGACACCCCTCTTAAAAATATGTTTTAAAGTTGGATGTTGTAATTATGTGAAAATTGTGACCATTGTTGGATATTGTTATGGAATTAGTATATAGAAAGAATAATTATAGCTTAGTAATGCATGAAATGAATAGGTAGTAATTGATGGTGTAAACTTGTGCTATGTAGGTGTGAGGTTGTTTACCTAGTTCACTTTGTGTGTGAAATCTAGGACTTTCCTGGTTAGTCTTGCCAGGGATTTAGGATAGTTGATTGGAAAAGGATCATAGGTTGTTTATCAATAAGTCTACTATTAGCCAAAATGCCCAACCAAAGTCAATAAGTATCCCTTGATCCTGAATTTAAGCCTGAGTTGACCATTTTCTTTCATTAAACCATTCACATTCTTGTTTCTACATAAATTGAGCCCATCTTGTCCCTGGTGACTCGTTGGATAGTGTGTACCTTAACCCAAGAAACTCACCTATGTTAATGGTGTCTACCATCGGGGTGCGTAGGCTGCTATAGATATGAAGTTGACATAATAAAAAGAAAAGAAAATAGATTCGGGTGTGATTTGAAAAATAAAAAAATTATGATGAATAAAGTTTGAAAAAAATAGAAAAAAATATAGAAAGTGTAAAGCAAAAACAACACCCGAACTCTGAAAGATAAATGACGAAGAATAAAATGACCAAGGTCGAAAAGTGGAGCCAAAAATAAGTATAGTTCCAAGAAGGGTTGAGTCACTTTACCGATATTTACCATACCCGTCCCCAAGCCTATATTACAAGATGATGGAAGTCATATAGTTATCCTATTCTAATGGTCCAAAAAACTAAGGCAGAGAAAATAAGAGTAACCCTATGGTATTTCACGCATATTATTTAAACTTTATTTTGAGGATGATTTCTTTGGTGCAGTTTCAATATGATATTCATTCTTATATTATGAGTGTATGGGACTTCTTTATTGTAAGAGAATATGGGTTGCATTATTTGTTGCTATTTGTCGTGAAATGTCGTTTGTGTATATGCTTGGTTGCTTGTTTGTAATCTGATGCCATATCTTGATCCTTTTTATTTCATGATAATTGTTACATATTTACACATGGTGGGTTTGAATTTTTATATTGGAGGGGGGATGAAATTTTTGCTAAAAACAATGAACTAACTGCCATAGTTCTCGTCGTTTTCTCTTGGTTAAGCATTGTATAGGTTTGGTTTGGTTTGTTTTTACGATGACATGTAAATGTTCTAAGTTAAGGGTGTTAATGTGATGTAAATTTATGACACTTGGGACATTTAAAATAAGGTACATTTTTTAATATAAAGGTATTTTTTCTAGATATTATGTGTTTGTTACAGTTTTATAGGAAAACAAGTTTGGATGTGATTGGAATAGAAAAGAAGAAAAATATGCACAACTAGGAAAAAATATAATGGGCAACGAGTATTTGGTTATAGTATGACTCAATGTCCCGATCATTATCAATCAAGAAATTCTATGGACATGAATGATAAAGAGAAGGTGTGAGTACATGCATGGCCTATGACTCATCGGGATAGACTATGAGTCGTAGAGAAGAACCGTCTTGAGAAAAGAAATCAAAGTCCTAAATATGTTAAGTTGTTGCAACTGATGATGATGGTAGGCAAGGACTCATAGTGCTACATGATAAGTCATAGGCTAGAAATTATTGGGAGTCTACTGTATTTACAACCAATTTAAAGGTTGAAGGACAAGTAGGGTAACCCTTTAACTAATTTCACCAGCAAAGCTTTCATCCTAGAAAATCAAGGAAATCAAAAATTTGTTAAGCTTGAAGGAATATCTCTTGTCCGATCCTTTAACAAGTTTTGCTAGCAAAGCTTTCATCCTTGAGTTTCGAGAATTGGCATCACAATTTTTTGGCAGAACATAAAGACTACTCTTTTTCATATAGTCATCTTTCTTCCTCCATTCACCATCATATTTCCGCATCCAATCACCATCACGATCTCTACTCATGTCTCTATACCTATTGTAGTTGTGTCTATATGTATTCCAATCTTGATTCACTTTCCTAAAGTTCTAATTGTCTTGGATAGACTCTTAGCCCTTGGATCAGAGATCCGCTACCTCTCTATCAAGATATTAACCTTTTTCTTTAGAATCTGAATCTTTATATTTCAAAGCCTTACCTTGTTCTCCCACTACATTGACCTTTTTTACTCCAACAGCTACAAATTTATTACTAAATGAACAAATCTCAGTCCTCAACTATGCCAACTCTTGATTCACTATCTTACCTAGTGCTCACTGCTCATTAGAGGCTTCAACTACATAAGTACCATCTTCTCTATCACCTCTTGAGATTCCATTCTCAATTGGTTTTAGTAATCTGGTGTAAGATTTTAAAACCATGCACCCATCCTAGACTCATACAGGCTCCACCAGTTATAGTGTCTGTTATATCCTTAGTATTAACATTCAAGGCTTTGTAGAATATATCAAGCATATTTCTACCCATAATCCTTTGATTTCACATATTCTATAGCTTCTTCTTGAACCTTAACCATGCCTCGTATAGTGCTTTAGAATGCAACTATTGGATGTTAATATATTTTATCCTTTAATTACAAAATTCTAGAGGGTGGGAAAATTTCTTCCTAGAACTGAGTCCTATACTCATTCTAAGTACTGATAAATCCACGGGGTAACTCACCTAGCCATAAAATAGCTTTAATTGTTTGAGAGAATAGAAATAATCTCAAACGTACTGCCTCCTGACACACCCCAAGCAGCTTGTGTGAAATCTAGATACCTACAAAGTTCATAATATGCATATTTGCATCATCAGTCGGTAGGCCAGCAAACATGCTCTTCATATTTAGTATCTAGAGTATCTCATATGTGATATCAAACTTTGTACCTTGAGTCAATTCTGGAGAAATGAATGCACTTGTTTCAACTTGCCCAACATACTCTAAATATTCTTCTAGATCATTATAAACTGATAGATATTATTGAATGGGATATAGTCACATATTTCTTCTCAATTTGTCCCTCTCCTCAAGTGCAGCTAGATGCTCTTTCTCCTCTTGTCTAGCCTTTTCTTCCCTCGTTGCTCATTGGAAAACTGCCTTTCTGACAGTTTTCTCAACCATTAACCGAGTAATAACTTGCTTTACAGTTTATTGAACATCATGTTGAAGTGACTGATTCCATGTCGTTGGGTCATGATAAACCCCTTCAAGCAGGTCTCCTTGATCATGAATTTCTTCTCTCTCCACCCTTCAATTTTGTCTCAAAGCTCTCTCAAGTTTAGGATCAAATACATTCAGAGGATTTCCTTGACTGCGAGTATTGGGCATACACTGACGTGTGCTTTAGAAATAGTAAAAAAGTAAAAATCAAGAATCAAAACCAACAACTTTAATTAACTTAACCTATCCATTGCAACCGTATTCCCCAAGAACGAAGCAAAAATTTGACACTCAGATTATACCTCCCAAAAAGTATAAAGTGCACCCAACAAGATTGGGGTCGATTCCATGAGTAATAGACAAATATTCTATTAAAACTTTGTCTACGTAACTAGCAAGTAAGTAAAAAGGGAGGGGATTTATGAAAGTCAATTGTAACAGTAGCAGTTATTTGTTTATTGGATTATGATCAATATGAGACAAGAACTAAGATTTTGATCCCTATCACTTTGCAACTCAATGACACTACAAGAAAAGTGTTTATTACCTAGAAATTTTCATATGGATAATATGGTAAAATCTCCAAGTATTTGATTACCTGTGGATTTTCTTACCAATTAGAATCCAAAGAAAATACCTTCGTAGGTAATTATTACCTGTGGATTTATAAAATTCCTAGGTAATTTAGCTTCGGAAATAAATCCATAGGTATGTTATTTACGGATTTTTTTGCGATTAACCATCAAAATTTTGCATGAATTATTTGGTAAAATTTCATAAAAAAGGATTTTACCTACGAATTTCCATGAAAAAAATCACAAATTATTCCCCTCGAAGATTTCCAAGTAAATTCCTAGGTAATTTAGCTGCGGAAATAAATCTGTAGGTACATTATTTGCGGATTTATTTGCGATTAAAAATCAAAATTTTACATGAATTATTTAGTAAAATTTTATAAAAAATGATTTTACCTGGGGATTTTTAGGAGAAAATTCCCAAATTATTCCCCACAAAGATTCCCAAGTAAATCCCTAGGTAATTTAGCTGCGAAAATAAATTCGCAGGTACGTTACTTGTAAATTTATTTGCGATTAACCATCAAAATTTTTCATGAATTATTTGGTAAAATTTCTTGCAGATATTTATGAAACTATTCCACAAGAAAATTTGTATGAAATACCCCAAGTAAATCCGCAAGAACAAATTTTTTCAATAAAATTTTCATAAATATTTAGTATGTACATGCCCATGAAAATTTTCAAGTAATAATTCACACATAAATTATTAGAAACATTTCATAATTAATCAAAAATTTATTCAAAACCTTTAATAATTTTCAAAAACATCATTCAATACAAATCTAATATCAACACTTATAGCTAACAAAAAAAAACATAATTCAAAACATCCACATCAATAATGTATATTATTAAATGGTCCAAAACAAAATAATTTAAACTTGAATCCTCAATTAAACTACCAACCATCAAGGTCAGAATCACTTTCATTCACGTTATAAGGATTATCACTTTTATTTGTGTCGTCAGAGTCAGCATCACTTTCATCCTCATAAGCTTGGTTGTCTTCTTGAGATGGGTGTTCATCATTTGCAGATGATTTCTTGTATACATGCTTCATCAACAAGTCTAATTCCTTTCTCATCCTCCTTCCACAATTGATGTACTTTGAGCTGCTAATATTTCTTGTTTCTTTCTTTCAAACTCATTCTGCATATGAATATGTTAATTAAGGTCATAAAAGTGCTAAAAATACATTATTAGCATAAATTATATGATATTATAGTATCAAATAAAATCACAACAATCAACAAATATAAATATGTATATATTAGCATATAAAGCATCATAAACTCAAAGTTGATTTTTTAGATTATTGTGACTATTGTTGTGACTTGTTCTATTAAGATAACAGAGGATGCAATTAGAAGAATAAGAGAACAAGAGGAAGGGTTCAAGTGGTACCATGTATTTAACACTTAATGTGAAGAAAAAACTCTTTTCTTATTTCTTAAAACTCCGTACGTGGTCAAATATATTATACAAGGTACACGGTAATGGATTATAAATTGTCATTACACTACAATGGATTATAGAAGAAGATTTACACAATGAGAAATTCTCAAAGTAGAGATCTTTTCATATAACCAAACAAATTTATTTTGTAACTATACTTTATTATATTCAAGTTATTAGTACACATTTCAAGTAACTATACTTAACCACTTTCAAGTCACAAGTTTACAATTTCAAGTAACTACACTTAACTATTTTCAAGTCACAATTTCGTAATTTCAAATAACTACACTTGATCATTTTCAAGTCACTACACTTAATAATTTTCAAATAACTTATTCACATTTCAAGTCACTAGTACAAATTTCAAGTCACTATACTTAACCATTTTCAAGTAACTACACTTAACCATTTTCAAGTCACTACAATTGGCCATTTTCAAGTAACTAATTCACATTTCAAGTCACTATACTTAACCATTTTCAATTCACTAGTACACATTTTAAATCACTACACTTAACCATTTTCAAACAATTAATTCACATTTCAAGTCACTTTTCAAGTAACTACTTCACATTTCAAATAATTATACTTAACCATTTTGAAGTCACTATACTTTACCACTTTCAAGTAACTAATTCACATTTCAAGTAACTATACTTTAACAATTTTCAAGTCACTAGTACACGTTTCAAGTCACTATACTTAACCATATTTTCAAGTAACTACCCCTACTAGAAAAAAAAATAAGAAAAGCGACCACAGAAACCGACCACATGTGGTCGTTTTTCCTATTTTCACTTCAAGTCGCTAATTCACTTCACAAGTTACCAAACTAAACTAAATTCAAAACAAAATTTAACATTTGAAATACCTACACTTAAACATTTTCAAGTCACTAATTTACTTCACAAGTTACCAAACTAAACTAAATTCAAAACAAAAGTTCACATTTCAAGTACCTATACTTAAACATTTTCAAGTCACTAATTCACTTCACAAGTTACCAAACTAAACTAAATTCAAAACAAAGTTCACATTTCAAGTACCTATACTTAAACATTTTCAAGTTGCTAATTCACTTCTTAAGTGACCATGTACTTTACTAAAGTCAAAACAAAAGTTCACATTTCAAGTACCTACACTTAAGCATTTCAAGTAACTAATTCACTTCAAAAGTGGCCATGTACTTTACTAAATTCAAAACAAAAGTTCACATTTGAAGTACCTACACTTAAACATTTTCAAGTCACTAATTCACTTCTCAAGTGACCACACTTTACTAAATTTAAAGCACAAATTCACATTTCAAGCACCTACACTTAAACATTCTCAAGTCATTAATTCGCTTCTCAAGTGACTATGAACTTTACTAAATTCAAAACACAAGTTCACATTTCAAGTACCTACACATAAGCAAATCAAAGTCACTAGTTCACTTCTCAAGTGACCATGTACCTTACTAAATTCAAAACAAAACTTCACCTATCAAGTACCAACACTTAAACATTTCAAGCCACTAATTCACTTCTCAAGTTATCAAACTAAACTAAATTCAAAACACAAGTTCGGATTTCAATTAGCTACACTTAAACAAATCAAAGTCATTAATTCACTTTTCAAGTGACCATGTACTTTACTAAATTCAAAACAAAAGTTCACCTTTCAAGTACCTACACTTAAACATTTTAAGTCACTAATTCACTACACAAGTTACCAAACTAAACTAAATTCAAAACACAAGTTCACATTTGAAGTACCTACCCTTAAACAAATCGAATTCGCTAATTCACTTCTCAAGTGACCATGTATATTACTAAATTCAAAACAAAATTCACCTTTCAAGTACCTACACTTAACATTTCAAGTCACTAATTTACTTCACAAGTTACCAAACTAAACTAAATTCAAAATAAAAGTTCACCTTTAAGGATCTCAATATTTCACTTACTCCCCAAATATATGGGACCATATCAGGCCTAACTCTAATAACATTTCAAATTAGGCTTTAAACCTAACTCACACCCCCAAGAGATAGCTCAAAGGAAAGACATTGCTCAAGTCTTACAAAGAGTCCAAGATTCTACCCATTCAATGATGGGGGACATTCCATTCACCAAAATGCATATCCTATCAAAACTTATGTTATGATATCATAAGAAATAGTAATACAATCTAGAATTAAAGAAGTAAAACAATGCAGGTGCGATGCGAATATACTTCCATATTGCAAAGCAATTGAAACTACAAAGTTCATATTAGTTGTACCCTACTTCTTTACCGTATAGAAATTAGAGTGTGGGAATCAGATCAAAATAAAATTTCATTTACAGTGCAGGTAAATAAAAATTGTGTATAGATGATCAACCAAAGCTAGAATGAATCTGGAGGTTTGCCTGGTATTAGACTATTTTTTCCTCTTACAAACTAGATCACCTAGCGGCTAAACCAAGTTAATGCTTTAATTAATCAAGTCTTGGCCATAAGCCTATTCATAACCCCACACGATATGAAGGCGCCACATCGGACCCAACGAACCTGACTCTCATAGCTTAGGGCCAATTCACAATCTAAAAGCTATCTTAAAAGGAAGGAGATTTGTCAAGTCTTATAATAGTTATAAGATCATTAAATGTCATTTGACATTTCGTTGACCATACACAGTTATAAGATCTTTTGTATCTACTGATGGATGATTAATTATCACATAACTAAATTGATCCAAGTATAAAACTAACACATGAACAAACAATGTCAAATAGAATTAAATGAAAATAAATAGAGATGGAGATAGAAATAGTTTACCTTGTATTGAACGAAGGAAGAAGAATAGAAAAAAATTGAACCCAAAAAGAATAGTTGGGCTAAACTGGAAGCATTTCTCTCTGGTAGATCGTTGGGCTGGCTACCGGTTCTGGTAGCAGATAAAGGAGATAATGAGAGACGGCAACAGTGACAGCGATGGTAGTAGTTTTCTCACCGAGTGTATGGCTGTTGTGCAGCGGCGGCTGGTGGCACGATTGAGGGAAAAGAGAGTGGAAGAAAGGAGGGGCAGTAGACTTATCGAAGATATGCTCATTGGAGCGTGGTGTTCGCTGGTGGTTGACCTTAGAAAATGAGAAGGGAGAAAAAAGGTGCGGCTCATTTTTGCAAAAATAGGAAAATGATTTAGGGTTTTAGGTGTCAGGGTCTTATATGTATGAACAATAAGATTTAATCTCAATCGTCGATCGCATGAGATCAACGGTTGTGATTAAAATTGAGAAGTGGATGAAAAATTGATAAAAAAAAAATTAGGTTAGAATTGACATTAATTGGATATAAAAAATGACTAAAAATCAAAGAGATTGGGAAATTAAATTGAATTAGGGATGCTATTTAATAAATATACTACTGATGTAATAATAAAAATGAGAAAAATAATAAGATGTTGATATTAAAATAAACTATGTATGTAAAATCAATGTTACGTTAAAAAACGTTATATAAAATCGTTGACAATAAAATTTGAAATAAATATTTCCCATAATTTATCGCAAAATATTCTGATTGTTGTAGTCACAAATAGTATCAAAAAATTATTTTATAAAAAATAAAAATAAAAAAGTAAGTTTTGGTATTTGGGTGTTTTTTTATATGAAAACCAAGATTTAATCTCAGCCATCAATCTCATGAGTTCGACGGTTATGATTAAAATTGAAAAGGAAATTGAAAATTGGTTTAAAATAAAATCAAATTGAATTTAAAAATAGGTTTAAATTGACATCAATTAGATATAAGGTTGACTAGAATTTAAATAAAATTGAGAAGATAATTGAATTAACTTAAGCTGCTATTAAATATAATAATAAATTCATAGTAATAATAAATTAAAAAATATTATAAAAATTGTTATTATTACAATAAATTGTGTATGTCACATAGAAAATATTACATAAAAATTACTGATAATAAATTTGAAATAAATTGAGCATAAATATAATAATAAAAAAAAAAATCAAGGTGACATCTTTGATTGTTTTCTCTATGAGATTTCGAGAAAATGAACACAACAACTAACCCGATTTAGTTCCATAAATTGGAGTCTATGGAGGGTACAGTATACGTAGACCTTACCGCTGACGTAAATAGGTTATTTTCAATAGACCTTCAGTTCAAGAAAAATAGTCTAAAGATACTCAATTTTAAGAAAAATATTAGTGAAAATTTATTTAATATAGACCGTTGATCAAATATGATGAACTGTTGAGATTAGAATGGAGGAGATAAGTCAAATTGGGATTAGATATTGGGTTAAAAATATTTAATTGGGGATTTTTGATTGAGTCAAATTAAACTCAATTGACACAAATTGAGTATAAAATGGCTAAAAATTAAATAAATTAGGAAAATTGAATTGAATTAGGTTGATATTTAATAAATATATTAACTATATAAAATTAATATTAAAAAATAAATAAAATTATTATTTTTAATAATAGAGTAGACTGCGATTTAATAAATGTAGGAAAGTCATAATAATAATAATAATAATAACAACAACAACAACATCAATAATAATAATAGACAATGTTTGTAAATTATAGGTATGTATACTTGTGGAAATGATTTAATAAATATAGTAAATATATAAATTAATATAAATATAAATTATTTGTTAATTAGTTGGCACAATAGTCCCCAAAAAAAGTGACGGATACTAAGTAGTCGTTTGGCCATGAAAACTAAAATTTTTTGGAGTTGGAGTTGAAGTTGGAGTTGAAATTGGAGTTGGAGTTGTGTTTGGCCATGTCTTTTTTTAAATTCGTTTTTGACTTTTGAAAAAACTTTTTTAAATATGATTTTATGCCCTAACTTTTACAAACTATCAAAATCACCCAACTAAAATTTACCTACTATTGGAAAAACAACACAATTAACCACTATTATAAAAATAATTACATATACATGGCCATATTTAATGAATTTCAATCATGACATATATAATATTTACATTAATAGTCGTTATTCATATTTGAAAATTTGAAATATGGATGTTATATTAACAGATCACTGCTTCCTGTTTTTTAGGTAACAAATATTATCTTCCAAACAAATTTATTTTTTCAGGAATTTATTTAATTTATTTTCTTCATTTTTCATTCCTAAAAAATAGGAAATGATGAGTTGTTATTAAATTTTAGGGTGACGCTAATTTATTTCTTTAATTTTCTTATACATGAAAGATTTTACTGTGTGTGAATAAATTATTTCTATGTAAAACATACTTTGCATATTTATGGTATATTATATCATATACTATAAATATATAAATATGCTTAGTATGTTTCTTTATACTTTGTATTTTTATATATGTGTGTATATGGTTTATACGTGATATAAACTTCATATATAACATACTTTATATATTTATATTATAAATATGCTTAGTATGTTTCTTAATACTTTATATATTTATATATGTGTGTATATGGTATATACATGATATAAAATTTATATATAACATACTTTGTATATTTCTATTATAAATATAATACTTTATATATTTATGGGTATAAATATAATACCTTATATATTTATGGGTATAAATATAAATTAGCAGTAAAATAATATCTTAAATAAGGGAGAAAATTAAATATGAGACAAAAATAATGATGAGAGAGAAAAAGAGATATATATTAATTAGGATAACATTAAATTTGAAACTATAATTATCTTATTCTTTAAAACTGCTATATACGTAATATTGAAAAAGTAACGTTATAAGGAGAGTTTTATGTAAAAATTTAAAAGATTGAGGTTATATGAAATAGAAATAAAAGTTGGAATTGGAGTTGGAAAATTGTGAAAACAACAAAAACTTGTTTTCCCCTTTTAGAAAAAAAATTTGGAATTATTTTCTGAATTTTTATGGCCAAACACCACAATTTCCAACTCTGAAAAAAAGGAAAAATTTTCCATGGCCAAACGGGCCCTAAGACTCGATATAAATGAAATAATAACATAATAATAATGATGAAAATAATAAGACTCGATATAAATTTTGTTTAAAATGAACCAAATTGAATTTAAAAATTGATTAAAATTGACATCAATTAGATATAAGGTTGGCTAGAATTTAAATAAAATTGAGAAGATAATTGAATAGACTTAGACTGCTACTTAAATATATAATAATAATAATAATAATAATAATAATAATAATAAATATTAATCAACGGTTGAGATCTAAAGATTAAGAATTTGGCTTTACAAATTGGATGAAATTTGAAATTGAGTTCAATTGAACACAATTTGGGCTAGGATTATAATAAATTGGATAAAATTAGGCTAAAATTGTTATAAATTGGCGAAATCATGCTAGAAAATAAATAAATTGGAAAAAAATAAATTGACCAATGTTGCATATTAATACAATAATAATAATAGTAAAATAAATAATATAATTATTCTCAGATTAGTTATGAATAAATTGCGTAAATAAGAATATGGCATATAATATATTACTTTAAAATCAATGATAAAATAATTCAAAATAGACACCTATAAATAATGAATATAAAATTTAAAATTGCTAATAATACATCTGTGATACCATCTATGTCAATAAACTAATTTTAATTTCTTGAGCATCTTTTTTTTTGATAATACGTGTCCACCGATTTAATGTCTAATTTTTTTTATTTTATGTTTTTTATTCTTCAAGTTTATCCTTTTCCAATTTAAATTTTTTAAGTCACAAAAATCCTACGTAAATCCTCAAGAAATAATTTCAGCTATATTAGTAGCAACACAATTCCCCAATAATTTTCCAAGTAATAATTTCATAGGTAAATCTTCAAGAAATAATTTTAGCTAAATTTGTAGCAACACAATCCCTCAATAATTTTTCAAGTAATAATTTCGTAGGTAAATTCCCTAGAATAAATCCCCAGCAAAATTTGCAGAACAAAATTTCCAAATAAAATCCATTACATAAATTTCTAGCAAAATATCTATCTCTACATAAAATCGGTAGGATAAATTACCTGAAAATTTTTCTAGGGATTTAAAATATATATATATATATATATATATATATATATATATATATATATATATATATATATATATATATATATATATATATATATATATATATATTTTCATATACCTGCGGATTTACCTAGAGATAAAATACTCCCTGATACATTTCCCCAAGTAATGTCGCAAGTAATAAAATCACAAGTAAATCCCCAAGAATAAATTTTCAGCAAAATTCGCAGCACAAAATCACCAAATAATTTCCCAGGTAATAAAATTCATTACATAAATTTTTACCAAAATATCTCTAAGTAAATTCGTATGATACATTATCTGAAGATTTTTCTATGGATTTAAAATATATATATATATATATCCATATACCTGTGGATTTACCTAGATATAAAATACTCCCCGATAGATTTCTCCAGGTAATGTCGCGAATAATAATTTCACAGGTAAATCCCCAAGAATAAATCCCCAAAAAATTTTGCAACACAAAATCCCCAAATAATTTCCCAGGTAATAAAATTCATTACATAAATTTTCACCAAAATATCTCTAAGTAAATCCGTAGGATAAACTACCTGGAGATTTTTCTATGGATTTAAAAAATATATATATTTGTCCATATACCTGTGGATTTACCTAGAGATAAAATACCCGCCGATATATTTCCCCAGGAAATGTCGCAAGTAATAATTTCGCAGGTAAATCCCCAAGAATAAATCCCAAGCAAAATTCGCAGCACAAAATTTTCAAATAATTTCGTAGGTAATAAAATCCATTACATAAATTTCCATCAAAATATCTCTAAGTAAATCTGTAGGATAAATTACATGGGGATTTTTATATGGATTTACAAAACATATATATTTGTCCATATATCTACGGATTTACCTATAGATAAAATACCCGCTGATATATTTCCCCAGGTAATGTCGCAAGTATAAAATTTACGCAATATAGCGCCAAAATTACTTGCAAAATTTGTTGCAAATATATAGTTCACAGATAATATATTTAATGTTGAGAAATTTAATATTTTCGTAGGTAAATCCTCATGTATTTCCTGCGATATTATTCCCTAGGTAAAAACCCCATGTAATTTACAGTTTTCTAGTAGTGTGAGTTGATTGTGCTAGCAGACTACCCTGATGCCTTTCATGAAAAACCTAAAAAGTTATTTTATCATCTAACCACCTCTCGACATTGTTTAAGTAAGCTTATCTCATCTCCTCTTTGACTAAGAGCATAGAATTACTAACTCTTATTTTGTGATCTCAGATTAACTATCTCGATTAAGGCTTAAGTTAATTAGATAAAGGTTGTTAGCTTCAATTCTCTCTTGTTATCTCCTTTTCCAAATCTACGCCTCTCTCTCTCTCTAGAGAAGGTATAGAATATAGGTGAGTTCTTAATGTTTGTAACCTTTGGGAAAGAAATTAGAATAAAGGAAATAGCAATACATGTAAGCATGCTGATCTAGAATGACTTTGTACTTAACCCATTTTGTTAATTCATCATGGTCCCCAAAACTCTAGTTATAGTATTTAGATACTCATGATCATAAGTACGCAAGAAGGATTCATGGATGAAAACATAATTGTGTACTTATAATAAGAAATAAACTCCAAAATTTCAACTTTGATGAAAACCTTAAAACGATGTTCATACAATTCCAACAATATATCTTAGAAGTATATAATATGGCATTGTGAATGTATAATTCTGTAACCTCAAACTAGAAATTAAATATGGGTATTTACATACACAATAAAACCTTTTCAAAATAAAATAGGATTATAATGTTGGTAGTGATTACGTATCTGATAACAAGTCGTACAGATTGGCTATGGCTCATAGCCAGTTTTCTCTCTTTATTGTAGTTTGTTTCTTTTGCAGTTAGAAATGACACATCATGTAACTATATGATTCATAGGCCGACCCATTTCTATTGTGCCTTTTTTCATGTTGTCAGGCCTTTTGTTTAACTACTCAGAATGGCTTGTCGAGATGACTCAACATGAAACACAATAACCCATAGCCTCCCTTCGTACCTTACTTGTCCTTCAACCTCTACATGGCTGTAATACACTGGAATCCCAATGGTTCTAGGCCATGACTCTTCATGTATCACTATAAGTCATTACCTACCATCATTACCACTGGTACCAACTTAACATCTTTAGGACTTTGAAATCTTTTCTAGATGGTTCTTCTCTACAACTTGTAGTTTGTCCCGAAGATTCATAGCCCATGCATGTAGTCACCCCTTCTCTTCATCATTCAAGTCAATAGACTTTCTGGACTGACAGTGATCTGGGCGATGAGTCATATTGTAACCCAATGACACACTGGCCAATATATTTTGTAATGTCTTGCATATTTTTCTTATTTTTCCATTCCAATAATATCCAACCCTATTTTCCTACAAAACAATACTGAAAACATCATATCTAGATAAAAGTACCTTTGGATTTTCAAATGTCTCTTATTTTAAGCGTCTCAAGTGCCATAAATGTATTACACATCATGTTACCCTAAATTCTCAAGGTATATTGAGAATCGATGATTGCATATGTATTCCAAAAGTAGGAGGTTTTGTTTAGGTTATGCTTAGAAGGCTCAAAGATCTAGATATTCTATTCACCTTTGAACAACTAAGATGTATAGAGATTTATGGCAGCATTAATAATAGAGTTGTATAAGGAGAGAAATAGCAGATTTCATTGCATAGTGTTTGTATTGTCAGTATGTGGAGGTCAAATATTTGAGACCGTGTGGTTTGCTGTAAAGGCCACCCATTCCTGAGTAGAAGTGGCAGCAGGTTACTAAGAGATTCGTAGGTGGTTCGCCTCATACTTCCTGTGGTTTTTATAGAATTTGGGTAAACTCTTATCGATTGGACAAGTCTTCTTGTTTCATCCCTATTGAGATTTCTTATAGTGTTAAATATTGTCTTGGATCAAGTTTGAGAAGTGGTTCCCCTTCGTGGGGTCTTTTGTCTATTATTTTAAATAGAGGCTCTCAGTTTACCTCTAGCTTTTGGAGGATATTTTAGGAGTAGTTGGGTACCCATATCAACCTTAGCGTAATTTTTATCCGCATATTGACATACATTTGGAGCAAACTATTTAGGTTTTTGAGTATATGATTTGAGCATATTTATTAGGCTTTTGAGGTTAATGGGAGAAGTTCTTAGCCTTAGTAGAGTTTTCCTACAATAATAGTTACCATTTTAATATTCAGATGGTGCCATTTGAGGTATTATATGGTAGGCAGTTTTGATCTCCAATTGGTTAGTTTGATACTTTAGAGGCTAGGCCATGGGGTATTGACTTTCATCGGGGGTTATTGGATAGAGTTTGGGTGATTCGGAATTGGCTATGGGTCGGTCAATGTTGGAAAAAGAGTTATGTTGATTGTAGAATTTGTTCTTTGAGGTTTGGAGTTGGTGTTAGGGTTTTCCTTCGAGTGTCATCTATGAAGTATGTGATAAGGTTTAGGGAGAGAGGCAAATTCATCCCCAGCCATATTAAGCCATATGAGAACCTTCATAAAGTTGGAGAGGTATCTTATGAATTATCCTTGCCTCCTGCCTTTTATATATTCACCTAGTCTTTTATCTATCAATGCTTCGATATTATATTTTGGATATGTCTCACGTACTTTAGTGGGACTCAGTTCTGTTAGATGATAGGTTGGTCTTTGTAGAGGATCGTATTTTTATCCTAGCTAGAAATATCAGATGGTTGCATTCTATAGGTATATTTGTGGTTAAGGTTTTGTAGAGACACCATCCTGTCAAGAAGGCTACCTAAGTGACCGATCATGATATACAGACTTAATATACATAGTTGTTCTAGCCTTCAGGTAATTCTTAACTCATTACTTTAGCAGAAAAAGTCCTTTTAGTAGTGGATGTTGTAATGACCCTCCAGGTTATTATTTGTATTTTAATGTTTTTTTCATATTTAGAACCTTTCTATATCTGCCCCAAGTAACATATGTCTTGCTAGGATAGACAGTTTGGTTATCAAGTAGTTCATTTAGTTTCTATAGTCATCTTCCTATTTTGGAGCCTTTGAAGATGAAAAAAATAGTCTCAGCTCAAAACTTTAGGTAAACAGGCTTGGATGCAAATTCTAATACCAAAACTTCCTCCAAAATGTTGATTTTAGGTTAGGGAACCCATGGTACAAGTCCTAAGGATTTTAGACTCATTTTAGGCTATTGGGTGGATTTTGATTAATAAATAAAACCTTAACCATGGGACCACTTTTGTCGAAACTGCCTCTGATAGAAATTTTGAAGGTTCCATTGAGTTTAAATGCCAAATTTAGCAGGATAACATAGTTTATTTGTATTCACGGGATTTTGAATGAATATCGAGGGATCGCCTAAAGATTTTGCAGCTTAGCAAAGTTGTTATTCCATCATCACCTGTCGTAGGCCAAAAGTTTCCATTTCATTCGCGAGGCCTTGGTCATGATCACGAAGGTCAAGGAATATTAACCTGCACATTCGCGATCGAGTCTTCGTGTTGTCGATGAGAAAGCCAACCTATCTTGTCAAGACTACTTCTTTGCTATCACAATGGACCGATTGCATTTAGGAAAGTTAATCCTGGTTAGCTCTCAAGATTATATTCAGGGTCCCGCATTCGTGATGAAGGACTCTAGCAATATATAAGAGTCCCCTTTTAGTTTTTGCTGAAAAACTAAGGGTAAAATCACCCTTAGTGGTATTGAGAGCTCTTAAATTCATGGATGATCATAAATTGGAGCTGGGACTGAGTTAGCAACATTTAATGATCATTTCTCCACCTTTATCTTGTAAGTTTTTGATAAAATTCCTATTTTTGAAGTTAAATACTTAATTTTTTTAGCATGGCGGACTATTTTGGGCATGAAATTGCGGGTTGATCATGTCCAATTTTTTATCCCTAGCTCACTATGACCCTATGAACGTTGTGGTGGTTTTAATTTCATGATTCCACAAGCGAGCTTCGTATGGGATTTCTAGCTCGATTTTGATTCGAAGCATAAATTTTAATATTCTCACCATGACGTGTAAAATATTGTTTTAATAGTATGGCAACGGTTGGGGACTTCTTGGAAAAACTTTGTTGTAGAGGTGTTTGCATGGTTTCATCTGCATCCGGGTAGGCTAAGCTTACCCATCTCCTATACTTTCCATTTTTATGGGATTAGTGTGATATAGTTCTAGTTGTGGGTGGGTTCTTATGGCCTAGATATTCTCTTCATATTTACTGACTATTTTAGCCGGATAGAGACCTTATCGGATAGAATATGACCTTGTTTCCCTTATTTTTGTCAATAATTATCCTTTAGGACTATACATAACTTATTTAGTATCTTAGAATGTGATTTATGAGCCTTAGCCTCTGTTTGGGTAGGTGCTTGCTTTAGTTTGAATTTTTGGGACATGTAGCCCGCCCTACCACCCCTAATTTTTGATAAACTACTTAGAATAACATCCTCTTGACCTAAATAATCACCATATAACACGTTTAGGCTATTACTTGGGTTTTGACTTAGTCATGATAATAAGCATAGTTAGCTTCGTTATCTTGGGTAGGGTAGTGTTTAATCTTAAATCACGTTTCCTAACTGAATAATTGAAACTCACTTCTCCTAAAAGAATTTAGCCACCTAAAATTGAAATTTATAATTAAATGGACTTGGGATGAGGTAAAATTCTGAGTTATCACTATATATTGTTTACTTAGTAGTCGCAGTTCTAGTCTAGCACCTGATATATTTTTATTATCTATTAGTTTTAGTTCAAGTCTGGCATTTGATGTTATTGTTATTGTTGTTATTATTATTATTATTATTATTATCATCATCATCATCATCTATGAGTTCAGATTTGAGTCTGACACATGCTTTATTATTATTATTCACTAGTTTTGAGTCGATTGTAGTGTTTATTATTGTCTTTGTTATTGACCTGGGATTGGCAATCTAGTATAGGCTGGTAGGATTTGTTGTTATGGATAGCAATGAGTATATGGTATACATATCACACGTTTGACTCATTTTAGATTTTTTGTCGTTATATCTCGTACACACATTAGTATAACTCTTTGTTTGTAGCCACAGTGCTTATGGGGACTTGATTGGATTTGTTTCTCCTTGTGTGTGTTATCTGGGACTTATTGGGGTCTATTTTTGTTATTTGTAGACTTTTATTTATACTTTCGAGTTACCTACTTTTGATTTATCGCAATTGCTTAGCATAGACTATTATTTTCATTTCTAGACCTTCATTCACTTCCTTAGTTTACATAGTTGCATTTATTTATACATTTACTGTAACTAAGTTTAGGAATAAAAGAGGATTGATTGAGTAGTGGAGCCAAAATATAAGTGTAGTGCCAAGGAGTGTGGGTCACTAAGTCCAAAATGCACCATACTAGCTCTTAACCCTACATTAGAAGTCGAGTAAGGTCCTATAGTGATCTGAGTCCAACTATTTGAAAAACTAAGGCATATAAAATAAGGGAAAGCCTATGATATTCTTTGCATACTGATTTGAACTTATTTTGTAGGCATAAGTATTTTGATATAGTCCCTTGAAGTGACATGATACAGAGAGAGATGGGACTTTCTTGTTGTTAGGGTACATGGGCTATCTTGTTAACTTTTTATCTATTTAGGTAGTGTATATTGCTTATACACTGGATTGGTTATTTCTAATGTAATGTCATCACTTGATTCCATTATGTCATACCGTTATGCTACTTGAATCCACACAGTGGTTTTGAAAGATTGTACATTGGAGGGAGTAAAAGATGTTTGAGATGAAGTGAGTTGACCGCCATAGGTACTTTAGGTTTCTCTTATTTAAGCATCATGTTTACGTGTTATGTGTTAGTTTCCTGAGGACATGCAAATGTTCTAATTTGAGGGTGTTGATGTGTTATGGTTTCATGGCACTTTCAATGCTTAAAATGATGAAATTATGCAAGTACTTAGGTCATTATTTTAGATATGATGTGTTTTATGTTTCTTTTACAGTAAAATAGGGTTGGAAGTGAGTAGAAAAAATAAAGAAATAAAAAGCTCAAAAAAAGTGAAGTCTCTATTTGGATAACGAGTCGTTAGGTAACTCTACGACTCATCGTCCAAGCCGTAGGGTGACCAGTGAAGGAATTTTTACAAAATACTATAGTGGACACTGGATATGACTCATAGTACCTGACTATGAATCATAGGGAAGATCATTGTGAGAAACAATGTGAACAAGTCCTGAAAGATTACAGTCCTAAGACCAGTGGAGATGAGGCTAGTAACGAGTCATAGGAGCGGACTATGACTCGTCAACAACTATTCTGAGAGTTTAAAGAAAAGACCTAAAAGCTAAAAACTATTATAGAGGAAATGATTTTGGACAATGACTCATAGGGTGATGTGATGAGCCATCACCAAAGGGCAACGAACACAGCATACGGAGCTGACAACGAGTTGTGGTCAGTCTAGATGACTCGTTGCTTGAGGCATTACCACTACCGACCTTATTTTCCTATTCAATTTTGGTTATGATTTTTAGATTTTATTTTGTAACTATAAATACCACTTTGATGTTTTGTATTAGTTTACACACTCTTTATATTCGCAACATTATATTGATTCTGAGATGCACTTTTGATCTCGGAATCCGTTGTTCTTGTTTTTTAGGTATGGAAATTAATTTGAAATTCTGATTTTTATTCTTAAATTATTGTAATATTATTCATATTTTTTTATTTTGATTTTAATGTATGTTCTTGCAAACATGAGCGCTAAACCACCAAAGCAGGGTTGGGGGAACTGATGTTGGGAGTTTCTATGCATTCTTGCATTACTATCCTAGCCTTTTTAACCTTATTTTGAGGATGATTCTTATGCTCTATGTTTTGATAATGATATAAATGAGCACTTATGTGTCTAATTATGTGTTTAAAATGTTTAATGGTATTTTCACATGAGTATTGATTCAATTCGACCATTTAGAATTCAACCAAGAAAACTAGTGTGGCTAGCTTGAGTTAGGTGTTGTCTAGTCTCTTGTGGTGGGTTCTCATGTGTATTAATGAGTTCATAAGGCTTTTATTATGTATTTATATGTGAAACAACTTAGTTATAATGTTAAAGGGTCAATTGGATCAAGAAAAAAGTCAAAACAATGAGTTAAAGCTCAATGTGAAATTAGCCTATGCTTAGCTCGTGTTTCTAGTTCACCATTGAGGATGTTGTGTTGTTTTGATCTCTAAATTGTTATGTTTAATACTATATGATTCTTTTATAATGGATTATGATGATATATGAAGGATATACAAACTTCAAATCAAGTGGAAAAAACTTAAAAAGGCTCGAAAATGACCATGAAAGCACAAGACAAAAGTTGGACGCAATTTGGATACCCGAAATGTATGGGGCACGTGAGGGATATATGAAGGGCCAATTGATGCATTAAAAACACCAATGGATTCATAATAGGCCCAATGTTTTTACCCATAGGCGTGTGTATAATTTGGTGGAGTTTGAAGAGGCGTCGCGATGCGGTGAAATCGCGGTGAGATTCTGGAAATTGACAATTGTCGATTGGCTCGACACCGCGACGCGGTGTCCATCAAAAGTGGAATAAGAACTTCCCATCTAAAGTTTAATGACGTGTAAACCCAATCATATTCGGTTTATGACTTGTTTACTAAATATATAACGTGTTAAATCTTGTTTTAATTATCTTGGAACACCCTAGATCACTTGGGACAACATTGGAGGCTACCACAACTTCTTTTTAGGTTTTATCATTCTTTAATTTATTTTTTTATCTTTTGTATCATTATTCCAAGGTATTGGATGATGAATATTTCCATTCAAGGCTAAACCCTCTTTCCGCGTTAAAGCCAAGAACATGATTATTATTGTTTTGGATTAATTTCGTTTAATTCGTTTATCATTATTGGTTGTTTGTTTATTCTTGTTTTAATTATTTTATGAATTGATCACCTATAAAATATATAAATTGTCGACCTTTTGATCTCGGGAGAGGGAATAGGGAGATAGTACATGGGAATAAACAAAGTTTGGATTTTTATTCTTTTATAAAATAAAGAATTGAACTTAGCGTCTAGGACAAGGATGTATTTAGATGCCTTACTTGATCCAAACATAGGATGATAACTTTAATAAACTTAATTGGATTATTGCATCCCCTCTAAACGATGTAGTTGTAATGTCCATATTAGGCAAAATATTACAGGTTGGGAAACCATGATCATGCAACTAACCATACGAATCAACAACCAAGATAAGCAAGTCGACGAATGAAGTTCAACACATAGTATGCTTGTTAGAAGTGCTTCAACCCTGGGTTTTCTCTTATTGATTGTCTCAAGACCTTTACTTTCCACATTTTTTAGTTTTAATTTACAATTTTCAAACTCTTTATTTGGTTACTCTCGCATCAATGGAATCTGAATTGTGAACTGAAATAAAATAATTGCCGAATCAAGTCTCTGTGGGATCGATAACTCGACTTTCTTGAAGGCCACTATATTACATAGTAGACAACATACACTTGTGTGTGCGCTTAGTCATTGTCAAATTTTTGGAGTCGTTGTCGAGGATTTGTTACTTGGCAATTGTTTATTCTAGTTTTACTTTTAGATTTATTTGGTGTTCTTACGCTTGGTCTTGTTTTTGTGTTTGCAGGAAATAGGTTTTAAAGGAATAATAATCTGGTAAGGGCTTGAGATTTGGTTGAACCAAGCCCCAAACCTAAGCAAGACTTTCATAAATGAAGGAGAGAAGTAATCCTTCTTCCCAGAATTCATCAAATCCAAGAAGGCCAAGAGAATATTGTTCCTATGGCTGAACAACAAACAGATGGTATGAAGGTTAGGGAAATGGCAGTCCCACTTCCAACGAACTTGACTTACCCAATTCAAAGACAAGCAGTTGGGGGGAATTTTGAGTTAAAACACAATAATTTGCAGCTTCTTATCAGCAGTGGACAATTTTTAGAGCTTTCACACGAGGATCCACAAGTCCACTTGTAGACCTTCATAGAGCTTACCGATACATTCCCTCTGACTGGGGTGACTCGAGATTATATGAGGCTGACACTTTCCGTATTCACTTATGGGGAAAGCAAAAAAGTGTTTGAATGCATAGCCGGCCAACTCAATTACATCATGGGACAATTTAGCTAGAAAGTCAAGCGTTGGGATTGACTTATGATGAGCTATACACATTGTTGAACCGCATAGCATAAGGAAATCTAGATTGGCATTTAGATTCTAGAAGTGACACAGAAAAAAATTATGGGTATGTTAGAGGTGGACCAATTGATAGCCTTATCAGCACAGGTTTTTGCACTACAAAATTTGATCAACACAATATTCAGCAGCATGAAGTTAGAAGCAGCAAAACCTGTAGCCTTAGTCAATGCCATCTAACAAGATGCAGGTGGGTGTAAAGTATGCGGAAATAGTGGTCATGTAGTGGCCAAGTATGCTTCAAATCCGAAATTTATGATGCATGTAGGTAATGCTCAAAGGCTAAATTACGGTAATACCTATAACATGAAGTGGCAGACTCAGCCTTGGAATGTACAGCAACAGTAAATCCCACAGTGATAACGCTCAATCTACAGCTCTCGTAGGAGTGTAAAGCGGTCGTTAGCAAATATAGAACCCAACCTGGGTTGGGTGTCGATCCCACAGGGAATAGCTTGGCCAACAAGTAAGCAAAATTACTAAACTTTTGGTGCAAGTCTCGTAAGAAGGGGGGATTGTAATGTGTAACCAAAACAATAAAGTAAAAGCTGAAAAATTGCAAAGTAAAAAGAAAAAAATTGTTACGTAAGTTGTAAACAATGAGAATTGAAGCGTTAGGGTTATGTCCACCTTCTGAGGTATACGTCTCTATTGGCTATGAGTGTGTAGAGTTTTGACATGCAACTTCTTATAGAGAATTGTATTCGATGGTAAATCCAAGCGTCTCTCGACCTAAACAAGGACTATTTCACTTTAACTCTCTCGAGCTTAAAGCGTGTCTAACGGTACGAATTCTCCAAGAGGTTAGTCCAGTTACGGCACTAGCTTTTTAATAGGAAAGGGTGTCCTACTACCTTGACATTATCTCTTTTCCAGACAAATAAACTTTCTCTCGAACAAGTTAAATGTTAGACTGGTGTATTCTTGCGTTTGCAACCGCAAAGAATGTGGATTAAGATGAAGAGAATAATGATATAAGCAATATACGTGTCTCGAACTCACAAACTCACAACAATAGATAGTAACTCATTCGGCTTCCATAACCCCAACAGAGAAGTTTAGTTACCCATGAATGCGAAGGAAATCAGAATTTGCATTGTTGTTATTATACCACAAGATTGATGATTTTCGTGTAGCACAAGTGGTAGGCGTGAGGCGTGAATTCCTTAGCAAAGTAATGTTTCTCTTGTTGTGGAAATTAAGAATATAAGAAAATAAGATTAATGGAAAGATTAGAAGAGTAGATTAGAAGATGAATTGTTAAGAGAGGAATGTATTCTCTCCACTAAGGGAGGAATGTTTCTCTCCACTAAGGGAGGAATGTCTAGAAATCTCTAGCATGATAGGGTATTTATAATACTCCTATACTACTCCTACTATGCTAATCAAATAAATAACCAAATCCTACTAGGCCTATGGAACACTTAACCCAAATGTACTAGGTTAAGGTAACATTATCATAATCCAAATAAGCTAATAAAATACATAACCTAATTGTACTAGGTTAATGTATCTTTGTCCAAATCCAGCTATGTGTCTGTAAGTCCCCAAAGTCTTCAGAAATGTTGTTTTAGCCCGGGACAAATTTTCCATGCAGCAGTTTTGGTCCTTAGGCGTGTACACTCCTTTTTCTTTCTTCGTGAGCTTTCTTTTGCGTCAAGTAAGCCATAAAATGCTGAATTTTGCATCATTTATACCTAAAACTTTACTAATCATGTTCGTTAGCTCATTTACAGGAAAAGAGACTAAAAGTGCATGAAATATATAATTTGTTCTCAAAACTAGGCTAAAATATGGGCAAAATATATTGATATAGGCGTGTAAATCCTCCTATCATCAACACCCCACACTTAGAACTTTGTTCGTCCTCGAACAACATATCATGTCCTTCTAAACATCAACTTAGGGTTCTTACAACAACAACACAAAACATTTATCAAGACAAGCACAACAATTATCAACAAAGAGTAGCTTTTCGATTATAAGTAGAAATAATTTAACCTCTAGCATAGACTCGTGATGGTGATCAACTCGCATGCAAACGTTAAGGTGCGTAGAATCATATACAACTATCCAAAACTCATCAACCATGTGTGTCTCACAATATAGTACCCATAATCACTCACAAATATATCATATTTTTCAAACATGGGTATCAACATATCCTTGCTCTCACTCTCACAAAGAATTCATATGTAGCAACTGATGACCATAGGCTTGCCCTTAGTGTACTACTCCACTAAATGTTAGAATGTTAAGATTAGGATCAAGTAGGTCTTTTGATGGTTGTAATGTAGTCTAAGGGACGGGTAGGACTATTTTGGCCAAGAATAGTGACTAGGTTACTAAGCGCTTTAATACATCACTTTGTATCATTGACACTTTTTTCTTTCAACCTTTCTTCTTTCTTTTATTCTACCACCCTTGTTCTCCTCTTTTGTTTTTCAATTTTAAGCATAACTCACCTTTCAGCTTTCTTTTCCTTTTTCTTTTCATAACATACCTCTTATGATAGCACTTTCTTTTTCATAACACATTCTAGCACCATTACAATTTATAGCATTATACTCACCCAATTTCCTCTTATGTTGTCACATGACTTTTTCACTTTAAAGCACTTAGGAATTTGGATAAAATTATGGTTTTGAAAAAAATGAATTGGGCTTGCATACAAGGTTGTCAAAGAAATAGGCTAAAGGCTCAAAAGGGTTTAACTAGGATGATGTCCATGGGTAGGTGAAACTGAAGGTAAACAAATATAGGTTGCCAAAGAAATGCCTAAATGATATCCTAAACTTACACTCCTTATTTTCGCTTTGCATACATACCAGGCAAGTTATAGCATCAGCCACAAACATCGAATATACTATTATCTCACACACACAAGGCACATGGTCGACTTGATTGGAAGTAATATAGACTCTTGACCCAACAGGTGAAGGAATTGAACCACACAATATCATATAATGAGTCACAACTAGAGCCTAAACGTCTCAATAGTCACAATTGTAGCACATACTCTTGTTATAATCTCATGCTGCCTATCAAAATAATTTCATGCGAAGCTAGAAAAAATTTACTCCTAAAAAAACTTAAAACGTCAAACGAAAAAAACAAAAAAAACAGACTCAAATAAACAAACATACAAACATAGGTGCAAACAGAGAAGTATAGCATGCGATACCGCCACCCCACACTTAAACGGGACACTGCCCTCAGTGGAAAATAAATACGAAGAACCTGGTTAGTCGGACTCTTCCTCAATGTCGGGGGTCATACCCCTTTCGTCTGAATCATCATAAGAGTCGTCGTCAGAGTTCTCCTTCTCGTCAGAATCAGGCAAGCGTCGATCGTCATCAGCAGGCACATCATCATCTAGAGGTTCCTCAAAGTATACGCCCACTCCACATATCTCCCGTGCATGCATGTTCATTGAGTAGTCGTGGTCCAGCTGTTGGAGCTCTTCAGCAGTTGGAACACGTCCACCACTCATCATAGTGAATCGTGTCATGCCATAGAGATGACGGAAGAAACTCTCATCACGAGCATGTCTCTCCGCAGTAGTAAGGTTGACACCATGAGTTGTTTCAGCATCTTTGACCTTGGTGAGGTCAACCTTCTTTGGGTTATGTGGGAGTTTGTGGTCAGCTGGTTCCTCTTCGATATCCTCCTTCCGCAAGATTGCTGTCAACAAATTTCCAAATGTGAAGTGGGACCTTTTGTGGAGTTTGGCCTTCCTCATGGTAGATCGAATTATTTCCCCAAAGTTGATAGGGACATTCGTCATCAAAGCATAGACCAAACACACTCTATCTCTTGATATCTTGGTGTATTGAGTCCCAGGAATAAGCCATGAGTTGACAATGCGCATCCAGATTCTTGCTTCCCTATTTAGTGGAGCATAGGGGAAGGTGTTGTGTCGGCCGGTTTCTTTATGTCTGCCCCACCTTCCCATCGATCTGCTGCCACAAAGTGTGTGTCGTATTGCTCTATAAGGAGGCCTGCTGTACAGCTCTTTGAATGGTGCTATGTCGACCGAAGGTAAGCCAAGAAAAGAGTTGATCCAATCCGCGGTGAGCTGTAACACTTGGCCCCGAATTTTGACTTCATTGCCTGTTGTGTTCGGCGACCAGTTGGCATAAAACTCTCTTGTTAAATCAAGGTTGCATTCTCCCATGTCGCAGAAGATGAAATCCAGCTTCAATGCCATTAGTTTTGCCAACATACGCGGCTCCTTCTTTGCTAAGGTGTCCTTGTTGATCAACTCGACGTGAACATATTTTCGTTCTTTGTTGTTCCTGTACCATTCTTTGGCTTCCTCCTCAAGAACCCATTTTATTCCAAACATTCTGCGGGGTAGTTGTGCTGAGGATGATTCTCCTTGGTCCTTGCGACCTCTCTTTTTGCCTTTTTGGGAAGTGGTAGCCTTCTCCTTGCCTTGCCTTGCTTTAGGTGCCATTGTACCTGAGACTAGAAATAGTGTTAGTGGAAGCACAATCTCAATTGATACAATCTATTAAACAAGCATTAGGGGTACCACCCCACACTTAGTTTTGTTAACACAAATCAGTGAAGTGAAAGTGGTCGAGTACTCAGATTTCGTCGACATACGTTTTAGGATTGTATTCCGACAAGAAAGTCAGCAATGCATCACTTACTTGCAGCCATTGGACTACTTTCATGGTAGATATAACAACACTACTACATAGGGGTTACCACATGGAATAGTTATTCTTACAACAATCACAACCTCTTATGCCGGTAGGTACTATAAGTCTTATCCCGATGGTCGGGATAGTCTAACATGTAAGTATCCAAACAACAATCTTAAGCAATGTTCATAGCCATAGTAGTTCTGTAAATATCATAACAAAACAATGCTATTGAAACCAAATTCAAGTCGGAAACAATTCAAGATTTTCCTACGTATATGTTCACTCACATGATTTTGTATCAACTATCCAAACACATAAACATCACCAACAATCTTATACGATTTAGCAATTCATACTAGACATAGCAACGTAGTACTTACGAGAAATAAATGAAGAATAAGAGAGCACTTACTTGCTTGAAGCTTGTAGGGATGGTTTTGTGAATTGGAAGAGCAAAAGAAGAAAATTTTGAGAGGATTTGGATGTATATGCGGCGCCCTTAGGTCAATTTTTAGTGTGGTTGTGTTGTAAAACTAAGTCCCTTTTATATAGGAAGAGAATGGGTCGGGTTATGACCCATTTACAATCGGTTTTGGAGACAAAAATCCCACATATGCGGCGCATAATGCTTGGCATAGACATGACATATGTGGCGCATTGTCTATAGCATAATGTGGCATTTGTAGACATATGCGCCGCATAGTCTATGGCATATGAGATACTGACACCAAATGCCATAGCATAGGCGGCGCATAGTCAAAAGCACACTTAGGAATAGGCGGCGCATAGTGTATAGCACACTAGATTCCGAGACCTTAGGCTATAGGATAGGTTGTGCATTGTTCGTGTCCTAGTTTTTCCAAGGCCTAGCCTTCCTCGATGCCTATTTGGGCATGAGAAATGCTCAATCCATAGCCTTATGCATCACTATTCCTAACTTACCAACTTTACCATACAATGCGTCCAAATAGTCAATTGAAATCAATCTCCTCGTTGAATACTTCTTGCACCTATTTTTGCCCAAAACCAAACGAAAAAGATTAGTACGATGGGTTGCCTCCCACCAAGCGCCTTAGTTTTGGTCGTGGCACGACTCTTATTTTTGGATTTTTCATTTAGCAAAACAAAACACGTACTAGAATGAAAGAAAGACAAAAGGATAAACAATAAATGAAAAATGATAAACGATGGGTTGCCTCCCATCTAGCGCCTTATTTATTGTCGTGGCACGACATAGTTACCTCGAGTACTTAGACTTGTCAAGATAAGTGATGGATCATTTTTTGAAAGGATTTAGACGACAATGAGGCTTACCTGTGGGCATGCGATCTTTTTCGAGATGGCTCATACGTTTCTCCGGAGAGTCACCAATTATATCATCAATAGTCCAACCCATAGCTCTCTTTTATCTCTTTAGAGCAGAGATGAGAGCCTCTACGTGCTGTTCACTTAAATCATCTGCACTCTCTGGAACTATATTTCTACTTTCCAAGAACACATACCTTAGATAATTGGGGAGCTCTTGTGATTCTAGCATTGGTGGCTCGTCAATGGGAGTCTTTGCTGTTGGTTGATTCTTGAGATCACAATCCGGTTGCTTAGGAGTATAAGACTCTATTTCTGTTAGAGCACCCATAAGTTCTTCATAATCTTCATTATCCTCATGCTCAACATTCAGTGGCGCAGAAGACAATGGCTCAATAGTAGGTTGTTTCTCTATAGATAATGCTTTCATATCCTCTTGATGAACATCAGCTACAGATAACTCATTCATGTCACTGGGCTGCTTCATGGCTTTGCATATATCAAACCGTACTACTTCGCCATTAATTCGAAACAAAAGCTCATTATCTTTCATGTCAATAAGCACACTTCCGGTTGCAAGGAAAGGACGTCCCAGGATTATGGGAACTTCAGAATCCTCCTTACAATCCAGAATAACGAAGTCTGCAGGAAAGATGAATGAAGAAACTTTCACCAACACATCATTCAAGATACCCACAGGTCTTTTTACCGACCTATCAGCCATCACGAGCCTCATATTGGTTGGTGTAAGGTCTCCCAACCCCAACTTTTTGTAGATAGATAGTGGAATCAAATTGATGCTAGCTCCCAAATCGCACAATGCCTTAGCAAAATCCAACGATCCAATTGTGCAAGGAATAGTGAAAGCTTCAGGATCTGCCTTCTTTTGAACTAGCGATCTTGTAGCGATTGCACTACAATGATGAACATTATCCGCCAAGTCATAACTTGCTGCCCGCTTCTTTGTCAAGAGATCCTTCATAAATTTTGCATACCCAGGCATTTGTTCAAGTGCCTCCACCAATGGAACATTAATGGTGAGCTGCTTTAACATATTCATGAATTTGCTGAACTTTGTGTCATCCGCCACCTTCTTCAATCTTTGGGGAAAAGGTGGTGTTGGGTATGGAAGTGTTCTCTCCGTGGCTTTCTTCTCCTCTTGCTTCCGTTTTTCCACTTTTTCAGTTTGCACGTCGTTGGGAGTGATGTTAGTAACGTCATCCGCGGACTCCTCACGTTTCGCGTTGTTATCCTTGTCCGCAACTTCGTCAACCACTTGCTTGTCTTTTGCTGAAGTTTCCAGCACCTTACCACTTCTGGTAGTGATGGCCATGCATGACCCATCATTCCTTGAGTTTTGCACAGTATCGCTAGGTAAGGTGCCAGCCTTTCTTTGATTGAATGCTGCTGAAAGTTGGCTCAATTGCTGCTCTATTTGCTTGATAGAAGTGGAATGAGAATCAACTAATTGCTTCATGGAGGACAAATCATTAATCACCTCCGTAACTCCCGCGCTCGTTGCTTCCACTACTTTCAATTACTTAGCCATCATGTCTTCCATACTTCCAGAATTAGATGTGGTGGTATCACGTCTACCAGGGGGAACGTACAAACCACTCTTTTCATTGTTTTTCTTCCAACTACCTTGGTCTTTGCTTCCAGATTTATCATAATAGTTCCGACCTTGGTTTCCTTGGGCATTCCCGCGGAAACCCCCCTGATTGTTCAAGTAGTTAGCTTCTTCTTCAGAGTCGGATTCGTCTCTTCCATGTGCTACCACGGCCTTAAACTTTTTGGTCTTCCCTGATAATAAGTGCTTGGTAAAAAGATCCATCTGCATTTTCATGTGAGCCATGTCTTGATCACGTTCTTCTTCTCTTCTTCTTTGGTCTGCAGTCATGCCAATAGATAAAGTGGGGCTTGCTACCTCAGAATCCCTGGTATGCCAAGCTCTACTTTGTTTCGTCATGCGATCTAGCATATTGCTTGCTTGACCAAAGGTGAGGTCCATGAAAGTACCTCCAGTTGCATTATCCACCACTAGTTTAGTTATTGAATTCAAGGCTCTATACAAGATCTCCATTAGGTGAACATTAGTCATGTGATGGTTTGGGCATCTCGCTAGCTTTGTCTTGAACCTCTCCCATGTTTCATGAAGAGCTTCAGTGGGAAGCTGGCGGAAGTTGCTGATTTCATCTCTCAATTGTGCTCTTTTGGATGGCGGAAAGAATCTTTCTAGGAAAGCATCTCTCAATTGCCTCCAATTTGTAATTGAATCAGGAGTCAGCCCATTCAACCATAGTGTTGCCTCCCCAGACAGAGACAATGGAAATAGACGTAATCGAATAGCATTCTGACCAACACCAGGATTGTCAAAAGACTTGCATGTAGAAATAAAGTTGATGAGATGCATATTCGGATCGTCGCCTGCTAGTCCACCAAATAATCCCTTGAGTTGCAATAACTGAATCATGGTTCTTGTGATGTTGAACTTGGCTCCGGGCACTAATGGTGGTGGAATTATAGATCCAGTGGCTCCGGCACCATCAAGATCATCATCATCATCGTCGAAAGCTGGCTGCAAAGGTTGGGGATCATACCTATACCGAGCTTGTTGACCTCTTCTGTTGGTAGGTGTTGTAGTTTCAGCAACATGCCTTGGTTTATCAACTCGTCATCACCTAAATCTTCATCGTCAGGATTTGTTGCTCGCCCAGGATTATCAATGTTTTGTTGTTGGACTTGAGCAGCGGCAAGAGCAGCTATCTTGTCGATTTCAGCTTGTGCTTCCATTCTTCTAATTCGTTGTGGTTCAGGATTGATTGGTAATAACGGTTGACCAGAACTTCTAGTATGGGGCATGCACTAAAGTAAAAACCTGCAATAAACAAAAACAAAAACTAAACGTAAAAGTACGAGAATCTTTGACCAAAGGGTCTAGTAATTATCACGAACTTTATTGACACTCGTATTCCCCGGCAACGGTGCCAATTTTTGATAACGCTCAATCTACAGCTCTCGTAGGAGTGTAAAGCGGTCATTAGCAAATATAGAACCCAACCTGGGTTGGGTGTCGATCCCACAGGGAATAGCTTGGCCAACAAGTAAGCAAAATTACTAAACTTTTGGTGCAAGTCTCGTAAGAAGGGGGGATTGTAATGTGTAACCAAAACAATAAAGTAAAAGCTGAAAATAGCAAAGTAAAAAGAAAAAGATTGTTACGTAAGTTGTAAACAATGAGAATTGAAGCATTGGGGTTATGTCCACCTTCTGAGGTATACGTCTCTATTGGCTATGAGTGTGTAGAGTCTTGACATGCAACTGCTTATAGAGAATTGTATTCGATGGTAAATCCAAGCGTCTCTCAACCTAAACAAGGACTATTTCACTTTAACTCTCTCGAGCTTAAAGCGTGTCTAACGGTACGAATTCTCCAAGAGGTTAGTCCAGTTACGGCACTAGCTTTTTAATAGGAAAGGGTGTCCTACTACCTTGACATTATCTCTTTTCCAGACAAATAAACTTTCTCTCGAACAAGTTAAATGTTAGACTGGTGTATTCTTGCGTTTGCAACCGCAAAGAATGTGGATTAAGATGAAGAGAATAATGATATAATCAATATACGTGTCTCGAACTCACAAACTCACAGCAATAGATAGTAACTCATTCGGCTTCCATAACCCCAACAGAGAAGTTTAGTTACCCATGAATGCGAAGGAAATCACAATTTGCATTGTTGTTATTATACCACAAGATTGATGATTTTCGTGTAGCACAAGTGGTAGGCGTGAGGCGTGAATTCCTTATCAAAGTAACGTTTCTCTTGTTGCGGAAATTAAGAATAGAAGAAAATAAGATTAATGGAAAGATTAGAAGAGTAGATTAGAAGATGAATTGTTAAGAGAGGAATGTATTCTCTCCACTAAGGGAGGAATGTTTCTCTCCACTAAGGAAGGAATGTCTAGAAATCTCTAGCATGATAGGGTATTTATAATACTCCTATCCTACTCCTACTATGCTAATGAAATAAATAACCAAATCCGACTAGGCCTATGGAACACTTAACCCAAATGTACTAGGTTAAGGTAACATTATCATAATCCAAATAAACTAATGAAATACATAACCTAATTGTACTAGGTTAATGTATCTTTGTCCAAATCCAGCTATGTGTCTGTAAGTCCCCAAAGTCTTCAAAAATACTGTTTTAGCCCGGGACAGATTTTTCATGCAGCAGTTTTGGTCATTAGGCGTGTATACTCCTTTTCCTTTCTTTGTGAGCTTTCTTTTGCGTCAAGTAAGCCATAAAATGCTGAATTTTGCATCATTTATACCTGAAACTTTACTAATCATGTTCGTTAGCTCATTTACAGGAAAAAGGACTAAAAGTGCATGAAATATATAATTTGTTCTCAAAACTAGGCTAAAATATGGGCAAAATATATTGATATAGGCGTGTAAATCCGCCTATCATCACACAGCCATAGGCTCAATCAAATCAATCAACGAGCAATATGGAAGAGATGTTGAAATAACTCTTAGCTAGGTAAGCACAACTATTTACGGATATGAAAAGTCAATAGACAGAATTATAGAATCAGAAAGTGTCCCAGAGAAGCTTAGAGTTTCAAATTGGGCAATTACAGCAAGTATTAAATACTAGGCCACAAGCTGGTTTGCCAGCAGATATAAAAAATCAAAAATAAGTCATGGCAATTACCTTGAGGAGCGATAAGGAGCTTCAAGGAGAACCTTCCAAGGAAACAACGGAGGTAGATGCTGATATGGTGACCCAATAGGTAAATGACAGATTTGCTGAAATTCAATAAAATCTAAGTACTTGAAGGAAAAAGTGGTTGTAGAAGAAGTGAAGAAGAGGCTGCCATTAGCTTTCCCGCAGAGGCAAATTAAAGCGAAGGAGGATTCATTGTTTAAGAAGTTCTTTGATACCTTCAGAGAACTTTATATTAATTTACCTTTGCTAGATATTTTGTGGAGTATGCCCAAGTACGCAAAGTACTTGAGGGGTGTGGTGGATAAGAAGGTAAAATTGTAGGATGTAGGAGTAATGACACTCACTAAAGAGTGTAGCACGACGATGTCACATAAAATCCCTAAAAAATTAAAAGATCAAGGGAAGTTTGCCATCCCAATTCAAATTGGGAGTAAAGAGGTTCATACATTAAGTGACTTAGGGGTAAGCATCAATGTGATGCCTCTATCATTGTTTAGAAAATTAGGCTTGGGAGATCCTAGAGCAATACGAGTGGTTATGCAGCTCTAGACGGATCCATAGCATATCCGGATGGAATCATTGAGGATGTCCTCATAAAGGTTTGTAAATTTGGTATTCCTGCTAATTTTTTTGTTCTTCATTTTGTAGCAAACAAATAGGTACCAATCATACCGGGGCATCTATTCTTATCATTTGGAGGGGCTTTGATTGATGTTAGAGAAGGCACACTTAAGATGAGGGTAGATGATGAATAAGTGGTATTTGATATTTACAAAGCACCCATTAAAAGTTCCCTATGTAAAGATTTATGCATGATCAATGTTATTGATAGGAATGTGTGTGGGGTGCTTAAGTCACCAATGACCTCTTCTAACTACCTGATTAAGCTGCCTAAGATGAAACCACCGATTCCCAAAGGTAAAAGAGGTCTAAAATAAATGAAAAAATAGCTCCCAAAAGAGAGTAAAAGGGTGAAGTAAAATGGTTGAGTTGAGTTGGGTCGTGCCGCGACACTAAATCAAGCGCTGCTTGGGAGGCAACCCAAGTTAATTATGTATGTTTTCTTTTTAGTTTTTAGTTTTTATTTCACGTATTTTTTGTTTTTAGTTCAGTCACAGGTTAATGGGATTTCACGAATTTTTTGTTTTTGGTTGAGTCACAAGTTAATGGGAAGTCTAAGTACCATAAACTTGATCTTGAAGCATGACAAAGAATGGGTGTGGGGTCCCCGAAACCTCTTGATATATAAAGATGCTACTAGCTAGGCCTAGAGGCCTCAGGGAGTATTTCTATCTCTTACCTTTAAATTTACTTTGGGGACAAAGTATATTTTTAAGTGTGGTATGAGGGAAAATTCCCAAATTTTGGCTCAATTTAAAAATTTTAAGGTTGGGAATAAGTGAGATATTCTTGTTGGTGTTATTTTTTATTACATGATGCAAAGTGGATTTGTTTGTAAAAGCATGTTTATTGTGTGAATTACTATTTTTGAGACTTTTAGGCTCATGTTTGTGACTCTTGTACTAGTTGGCTTAAATTTTAATTTATGTTATTGTTTGGTTGGGAGTCTATGATGATCCTATTTAGTTGATCATGTGCATGTGTGATTTTTGTATATTCCTTGTTGCATGTGATGTCTAAAACTTTCCCGATGTGTGTGTGAAGTGAAATAAAGAGTGTGGGTTTAGGAGATGATTTAGGAATTTCTTTGATAGCCTTGTTTTATAACTTCTATTTGTCCTACCATTGTGCATTATCCTAGTTAACCCGATTGAGCCTTTAACCTTTTCTTTGATAGCCTCATATGTAGCCTAATTCCCTTCTTTGATAAATCTTAATTTGATCCAAAGAGCTCCTAAGTGCTTTAATTGAAAAAAAAATATTCTTGATTTAGTAAGGAGTTTGAGAAATTGAAGAAGAAAAAGGTGAAATTGATGCCCCAAGGTAATAGTTATTGGTGTATAATTGATATGTGGTGGATGGTTGTGGTATAATTCATGCTAAAAATATTGTCATGATTGTGAAAAAAAGAGAAAAATGGATGCTTATGGTAGTAAACTATGTGTCCACCAAGTGTTTGTGAAAATGCTTAAAAGAGATGGGGGGAAACAAAAGGTATGGATGAATGAAAAAGTGTAATTTGATTGTTGAAGATTGGTTTTAATTGTTTAATGTAGTGTATTAACGTATTTAGAGAGGTTAGTCACTATTCTCAAATAGTTCCTACCCGTTCCTTAGCCTACATTACAACCCAAAAAAGACCTAATTGATCCTAAGCTTTACATTCGACTAGTAGTGAAATATTACACTAAGGGCAAGCTTATGGTTCATTATGTGTAACTTGTGAATTTCTTGTGAGAGTGAGCATAATTTAATTCTTGTGCCCATTGTGATAATTTGCATTATTTTGAGTGATTATGGGTAACTCTATTGTTGTGAGGGCTTATGTTTGGTGAATGTGGGTGAATTTTATGATGTCCTTGATTGAGAAAGATGCATGAGTTTACCACATGTGGAGTCCATTCTTGAGGCTAGGATGTTTTGAAGTAGGATTCTTTAGCTTTCAATTATGTATAAAATGCTTAGTGTTGTAAACTTGCATTCCATGGAGTAATTGTAGTGCTAGCTTAAATTTCTTGCATGTAGTATAAGTGTGGAGTCTTTCCAGATCATGGTGTTTATAGTTAAGAGTTGTTCGAGGACGAACAAGGCTTTAAGTGTGGGGTGGTGATGTTGGGTGTTTCTATGCATTCTAGCATTACTATCCTAGCCTTTTTAGCCTTGTTTTGAGGAAGATTCTTATGCTATATGTGTTGATAATGATATAAATAAGCACTTATGTGTCCAAGTATGGGTTTACAATGTTTAATGGTGTTTTCACATGAGTATTGATTCAATTCGACCATTTAGAGTTCAACCAAGAAAACTAGTGTGACTAGCTTGAGCTAGGTGTTGTCTAGTCTCTTGTGTTGGGTTCTAATGTGTCTTAATGAATTCCTAAGGTTTTTATTATTTATTTATATGTGAAACAACTTAGTTATAATGTTCAAGGGACAATTGGATCAAGAAAAAAGTCAAAACAATGAGTTAAATCTCAATGTGAAATTAGCCTATGCTTAGCTCGTGTTTCTAGTTCACTGTTGTGGCTGTTGTGTTATTTTGATCTCTAAATTGTTGTTTTTAATACTCTAGGATGCTTTTGAAATGGACTATTATGATATATTAAGGATATACAAGCTTTAAATCAAGTGGAAACAACTTAAAAAGGCTCGAAAATAACCACGGAAGCACAAGACACAAGCTGGACGCAATTTGGATACCCGAAATGTATGGGGCGCGTGTAGGATGTAGGAAGGTCCAATTGATGCATTAAAAACACCAATGGAGTCATAAGAGGCCCAATTTTATGACCATAGGCGTGTGTAGTATTTGATGGAGTTTGAGGAGGCACCGCGATGCTGTGAAACCGTGGTGAGATTTTGGAAATTGACAATTATCGATTGGCTCAACACCGCAACGGGTGGCCATCAAAAGAGGAATAAAAACTGCCCAGCTGAAGGTTAATCACGTGTAAATCCAATCCTAATGGGTTTATGACTTGTTTACTATAAATATAACGTGTTAAATCACGTTTTAATTATCTTGGAACACCCAACTTGGGACATCATTGGAGGCTACCACAACTTCTTTTTAGGTTTTATCATTCTTTAATTCAGTTTTTTTATCGTTTGTATCATCATTCCAAGGTATTGGATGATTAATATTTCCATTCAAGGATAAACCCTCTTTCCGGGTTAAAGCCAAGAACATGATTATTATTGTTTTGGATTAATTTCGTTTAATTCGCTTATCATTATTGGTTGTTTGTTTATTCTTGTTTTAATTATTTTATGGATTGATCACCCATAAAATATATATTGTCGACCTTTTGTTCTCAAGAGAGGGAATAGGGAGATAGAAAATGGGAATAAATAAAGCTTGGGTTTTTATTCTTTTATAAAATAAAGAATTGAACTTAGCGTCTAGGACAAGGATGTATTTAGATGCCTTACTTGATTCAAACGTAGGATGATAGCTTTAATAAAATTAATTGGATTATTTCATCCCCACTAAACGATGTAGTTGTAATGTCCATATTAGGTAAAAGATTACAGGTTGGAAAATCATGATCATACAACTAACCATACGAATCAACAACTAAGATAAGCAAGTTGACGAATGAAGTTCAACACATAGTATGATTGTTCGAAGTGCTTCAACCCTGGGTTTTCTCTTATTGATTGTCTAAAGACCTTTACTTTCCTCATTGTTTAGTTTTAATTTACAATTTCCAAACTCTTTATTTGGTTACTCTCGCATCAATTGAATTTGAATTATGAACTGAAATAAAATAATTGTCGAAACAAGTCTCTGTGGGATCGATAACTCGGCTTTCTTGAAGGCCACGATATTACTTGGTAGACCACGTACACTTGCGTGTGAACTTAAGCACTGTCATGTTTTTGGCGTCATTGCCAAGGACTTGTTATTTGGCAATTTTTTATTCTATTTTACTTTTAGATTTATTTGGTGTTTTTACGCTTGGTCTTGTTTTTGTGTTTGCAGGAAATAGATTTTAAAGGAATAATAAGCTGGAAACAGCTCGACATTTGGTTGAACCAATCCTGGAACCTGAGCAAGACTTTCATAAATAAAGGAGAGAAGCAGTCCTTCTCCCAAGAATTCCTCAAATCTAAGAAGGCCACGAGAATATTATTTCTATGGCAGAACAACAAGCAGATGGTATGAAGGTTAGGGAAGTGGCAGTCCCACTTCCAGTGAACTTAATTTCCCTAATTCAAAGACCAGCAGCTGGGGGGAATTTTGAGTTAAAATACAATATTGTGTAGCTTCTTATTAGCAGTGGACAATTTGTAGGGCTTTCACACGAGGATGCACTAGTCCACTTGCAGACCTTCATAGAGCTTACTGATACATTCACTCCGACTGAGGTGACTCCAGATTATGTGAGGCTTACACTCTTTCCCTATTCACTTATGGGGAAAGCAAAAGGATGGTTGAATGCGAAGCCGGCCAATTCAATTACATCATGGGATGTTTTAGCCAGAAAGTTCCTCATCAGAATTTTTCCATCAGGCAAGACTGGGAGACTTCGCAGTGAGATAGTGAACTTCAAATAGAAGCCTGATGAAAACCTCTATCATGCTTGGGAATACTTCAAGGCTCTTCTTGGGGATTGTCCACATCATCAACAGTCGAATGAGGTACTTGCTCATACTTTTACAGAATCTCTTGATCACGATATGAAGATTTTGCTAGATTCTGCCACAGGTGGTCAAGCGCTGGAATTGACTTATGATGAGCTATACATATTGTTTGAACCGCATAGAACAAGGAAATCTAGATTGGCATTCAGATTCTAGAAGTGACATAAAAAGAATTGCGGGTTTGTTGGAGGTGGACCAATTCACATCCTTATCAGCACAGGTTTTTGCACTACAGAATTTGACCAACACAATATTCAGCAGCATGAAGTTGGGAGCAGTACAACCTGTAGCTACAGTCAATGCCATCTAACAAGTTGTAGGTTGGTGTGAGGTATGCAAAAATAGTAGTCATGCAGCAGCCAAGTGTGCTTCAAATCTAGAATCTGTGATGTATGTAGGTAATGCTCAAAGGCTAAATTACGGTAATGCCTACAACATAAAGTGGCAGACTCAGCCTTGGAATACATTGAAATAGTAAATCCCACAGCCACAGGCTCAATCAAATCAATCAACGAGCAACATGAAAGAGAAGTTAAAATAACTCTTAGCTAGGCAAGCACAACTATTTACGGATATGAAAAGTCAACAGACAAAATTACAGAATCAGAAAGTGTCCCAGAGAAGCTTAGAGTTGCAAATTGGGCAGTTACAACAAGCATTAAATACTAGGCCACAAACTGGTTTGCCAGCAGATACAAAATATCAAAAACAAGTCATGGCAATCACCTTGAGGAGTGGTAAGGAGCTTCAAGGAGAACCTCCCAAGGCAACAACGGAGGTAGATGCTGATAAGGTGACCCAATAGGTAAATGACAGAGTTGCTGAAAACTCAATGGTCTGAGTACTTGAAGGGAAAAGTGGGTGCATAAGAAGTGAAGAAGATGCTGCCATTAGCTTTCCCGCAGAGACAAATTAAAGCGAAGGAGGATGCATTGTTTAAGAAGTTCTTTGATATATTCAGAGAACTTTATATTAATATACCTTTGCTATATGTTTTGCATAGCATGCCCAAGTACGCAAAGTACTTGAGGGGTGTAGTGGCTAAGAAGGTGAAATTACAGGATGTAGGAGCAATAACACTCACTGAAGTGTGTAGCGCAGTGATGTCACATAAAACCCCTAAGAAATTGAAAGATCAAGGAAAGTTTGCCATCCCAATTCAAATTGGGAGTAAAGAGGTTCATACATTGAGTGACTTAGGAACACATTTCTTGATTACACCATCTACACAAACCCAAAACAAGTATGACTCATCCCCAAAAATACCTCCTCGCCTAGTACATGAATCTCTTTCGTTGCTGAAATAATATATCTTTTAGAACTTCATCACTTGCTAAATAATTAGCAAAATCTACAAATCAAGGGATTAAGCCTCCATCACTTGACCATATGTAAAAGTCTTATCATTCTCAAACTCATCCCATAGTTTTAGCATTGCCTCATCCTCAAGGTGTGATAGCTAGTTGGCCACTTAATTCTCAATCCCTTTTTAATCCTTGACTTCAAATTCAAATTCTTGTAACAGAAGTACCATCTAACCAACCTCGACTTTTATCTTTCTTCGTTATGAGATATAGAAGATATGAATGGTCAGTATGCACAGTCGCTTTTATGCGAAGAAAATAAGACCAAAATTTCTCAAATGCTAACACAATAGCAAGAAACTCATGTTCAATCACAGTGTGATTGTTCTAAGAAGGGTTAAGTGTTTTGCAAGCATACTATATAGGATGTAAAATCTTCTCTCGCCTTTGGCCTAGGAGTGCACCTAGAGCTATACCACTAGCATCACACATAACCTCATATGACATAGATTAATTGGGAAGTACAATAATAGGGGATGACATTAACTTTTCTTTCAAGCACTCAAACATTTTTAGACATGTATCATCAAACATAAATTTCACCTTTATCCAACATCTTACACAAAGGATTGGAAATCTTAGGGTATTTCTTGATGAATCTTCTATAAAACCCTGTATGCCCCACAAAGATACAAAAACCCTTAATGAAATTGGTAGAAGTAGCTTTTCAATAACCTCAGTCTTTGTCTTGTCGATTTCAATCCCTTTGTTTGAAATCTTGTTACCAAGCATTATTCCTTCTTTAACCATGAAGTGACACTTATCCCAAATTAACACCAAGTTGCATTTCTTGCATCTCCTTAGAACATTGACAAGATGTCCTAAGAAATAGTCAAATGAATCACTAACAACTAAGAAGTCATCTGTGAACACCTAAATAGTGTCCTCAACCACGTTAGATAAATATAGCCATCATGCAACATTGAAAAGTTATGGGTAAATTACAAAAACCAAAAGTCATCCTCTTGAATGTGAATATCCCACATGAACAAGTGAAAGTATTTTTCTCTTGGTCTTTTAGAGTAAAAAATTCAAATTATGACTCGAGTATCCATCAAGCCCGGCTAATACCTGAGCCGAAAAAGGCATTGGAAAGTAATATTTCTCAGTCCAAGAGTTCAACTTCCTATAGTCCATACATATATGACAACCCGTGACTGGCCCCATCAGAATAAGCTCGCTCTTCTCATCAGGAACCATAGTGATTGTGCCTTTTTTGGCATACATTGGGCTGGGCTTACCCACTTAGTATTAGAAATTGAATAAACTACACCCACATCCAACCACTTGATAATTTTTTTCTTTACCATATCTTGCATAGGCAGATTCAACCTTCACTAATACTAGGCACACAATCTGGCTCAAGATGGATTCTGTGTGCATATTTTAGTGGAATTCCAACAATATAAGCAATGGACCACCCATTAATCCTCTTGACCCTTTTCAACACAGAAACGAGAGCCTTAACTTGCCAATCTACCAAATCAATTGCAATAATAACTATTAATGTATTTTTGGATCCTAAAACACATAACAAAGATTGGATGGAAGAGATTTGAGCTCCAAAAATGGAGGCTCCTCAATAGAAGGTCAAGATGGTGGCTTTACTATGTTTTTCAAGTCAACATCTAACTTCTTTGGAGTTTAATTGCACTATATCATTATAATCATCAAATTTATCACCCTCAAAACTTATAATGATGTTGCAAGGGCATCAAAATCAAGTCTCTTCTAAATAGAAGCTACTAAATCATCCTTGTCTATTGTGTCTATCACATAGATCATCTCAAATCCTTTGGATGATTTATAGATTGGCATAAATTAAAATTAACTTGCTCATTATTAAACTGAAACTTTATAAGAATAGTTGCCATATCAACCAATGGCCATCTAGCCATGAGGAAAGGTCTTCCTAAGATAATGAAAACCTCAAAGTCAACCTCGTAGTCAAAGACTACAAAATTAGTTGGAAATATGAAGGATTCAACCCTAACCAAGACATCACATAAGATTTCCATTGATTTTTTCACTAGGTGGTCCTCCATGAGAAGTCCTATCAAATTTATTTTTGGCGGCCTCAACTCTAACTTATTGTAAACTACCAACGGCATAAAGTTAATGATAGCACCCAAATCACACAAATCCTTAGTGAAACTAAAACACCCAATAGTGGATAGAATTATGAACGCTCATGGGTCTTTCTTTTGCTCAACCAAAGATCTAAATACTATTACACTACAATGGTGCACTTTGTCTATGGGCTTAAAACTCATCGTCTACTTCTTAGTCACTAAATCCTTAATAAACTTCGCGTGACTTGGCATTTTTTTAAGTTCCTTAACAAGAGGGATATTCACCATCAACTTCTTTAGCATAGAAATAAACTTTTGATAGTTTCCCTCATTGTCGTTCTATTTTAGACTTTGTGGAAAATAAAAAGGAGGTTGTGGAATGGGAGTCAATACATATGGTACCTCTTGTCCTTCCCTTTTCTTAAAATAGACTCCTAACTTAGTCCAGGTAGATTATATGAAGTGCATATTCCTACAAAGTTCATAATATGCATAAATGTATAGTCAGAAGAAAGGCTATAAAATACCCCCCCCCCCCTTAAAATTCAGTAGCTAGATCATTGTACTCATAATGTCAAACTTAATACCATAAGAAATTTCTAGTGGAATGATTGCGCCATTACAATTAGATCCAAATAATCTAAATTTTTCTCGAGATATTCAAACTGAGGGAGATACTATTGTAGAGGTTGTTTCCCCTATTCCCTCTCTATTTTTTCCTCTCATCAAGTGTTGCTAGATGGTCTGCATTCTCTTATCTAGCCTTCCCTTCCCTTAATTCCCATTTGGCAGTTGTTTGCCTAGCATTTTCCTCAGCCATCAATCAAGCAGTGACTTGTTCCATAGTCTTTTGAGCATCATGTTGTTTTAGTGGTTGGTCATGTCATTTTCCATCACTATGAATACCTTCGAGCAAGGCAACTGGATCATGAAATCTTTCTTTAACCACTTTCGATTGTGTCTTAGAGTTCTCTTGAGCTCTGTATCAAGTGAAATCAAGGGATTGCCTTCACTATAATTCCTAAGCATACACTAGTGTGTGCCCTAGAAAAAACAAAGTAAACTCTAGAAACAGGAACCAATAATTCCACCAAAAACACTCAAATCAACTCTGTAACCATATTTCCTAGCAACAACATCAAAATTTAATGTCGCCTAGATTACACATCCCAAAAAGTATAATATAGTTACTGATCAAATATAGAACCCAATAAGGTTGGGGACGATCACACAAGGAATAGCTCAAATTTCTATCAAGTACTTGTCTAAGTGATAGGCAATAATTAAAATGAGGGGCTGTGAACAAAAGTCACTAGTAATAAGTCTTAAATTGTTGGATTTGTAATCAATATGAAAAAGGAACTAGGAATATGTTTTGTGACATTTTCATAACTCCATAGGTTCTCCGTACTTTAGTGATCTCATATTTATAGTAGAGCAGTACATGAGGGTGGCGACTCACAAAGGGGGGGTGGACCAGAGCAAGAGGGAACTTATGGTATTTGGTATGTAAAATTGATAAGTTATGTATCATCTAACTAGCTATATTTTTCCCTTTGTAGATGACTATCAACAAAGGTTCATGTGTCTTGGGTTTTTCATTACTAACCCCTATCTATGATCCCAATATAGTCTTTCCCATTTATCGGCCCAAGGATAATTAAATAAAGATCACTTCAAGTCATGTTGTTAATTTACTATTTCTTATCTGATTAGTCTTTCAAAAGTCCATGGTAGAGATAAGATGATTTTTAATGCATGCACTTATCAGAAAGAAACCATACCCAAAGAAGCAATAATCATGCACAAATTTCCTTTGAGAATCACTGTGTACTTCCAATGATACTTCGTTAATCCATCATGGTTTCCGCAACCTTAGTTGTGGTATTTACCTACTCATAATTGCAAGACACAAGAAGACTCCATATATGAAAACATAATTATGAACTTACAATAATAATAAGAAAACTCCAAAATCTCAACTTAAATTAAAATCCTCGAATTGATGTTTGTGAAATTTCAAGAACCCCATAGGAGTATTTATAAAAATAAAAAATCTATCCAAAAATACAAAAAATCTAGGTTGGTGGCTTCGAATGACATGAACAAACGATCATGGTTAGAACCCATGATCACCCTTTGCTGCTTAGCACTGGACTTGTAATTTTTTAGGTCATGGTTATGATGGTTCTTAGTATGGATTTGTAGTTCCTAGGCATGATTGCAACTAGTTCCATCTGGTCCAACCTCACTTTAATCATCTGCAGACTTCATATCTAGTCTTTCTTACTACGACATCAAGGTATGGTCATATGATTAATGCACGGTCGTGAGCTCTCGTCTGATCTTCAATGCACTTAAATCTTGCAAGACTGATTTTAGGTCTCCTTTAGACAATCACTTTGTACGATCGTAGTATCATTGGACGATAATAGGATGATTTCGCCTAAGTGACTTTTAAGAAACATTTCTATGGTTCTTGGTATGACAACCTTGGTACGATTATGGTAATGGTCGTCTTATCATCCTAACTCCAAATTCTCAGTACTTTCCTTCTGTGAGCCTATTTATCCTACAAATACTCAAAAACCCATAATATCCACATAACATACACTTGTACTTGAAAATATTCATACTTTTACATATCTTAAGTGTCATAAATTCATGGCACATCAATATATTGTTTGATGTTTTAGTCAAGGTAGAAAACTCTATCTTTCCTACCAACTTTATTGTCTTTAATTGTTGAGAATTGGTGGACACGGAGTGGGGTGAGCTAAAATTTCAGGTTGAATAATAAGGAGGTAACATTTAATATTTGTAAAACTATGAATCAGTCAAAGGACAAATGGGTGGTTTCAATGATAAATAGTTTAGATGACTCTGGAAGCCAACCCAAGGTATATCTTAATGAAGTTTGAGTAATCAAGACACTCGCATCATGCTGTGATGTTAAATTAAGTATATCTAAGGAGGCAACCCAAGGTATTGTATCTTAGGAGGCAACCCAAGGTATCTTATTGTTCCTATATTTGTTTTTATTATTGTTATTTTGATTGAAATTATACCCACAAACCCAGGGTGCCACAAGTATATTCTTAACTCTCATATTTTTTTACTTCGGTCTAATATGTTGGAGACAACGCATACTTATGTGATGGGGTAGGGGTTACTGTTGGGTCTATATGTCCTCTTAGGGTTTTTTGTTGTTATGTTTATTTTCCCTTAAGAATACTATCATAGTATAAAAAGTATGTTTAGGAGATTATTTATATATTTTTCAATGCTTTTTGTGTTATTTGTGTAACTAAAATATAAGATAACTTAGTGCGATCAGGAAAAAAAGAAAAAAATGAGCATGCAATTGATTTTGAATGATTTTTAGGGTTAAATAACACCACTCTAAAAAATTTTATGTTTTATGTTATAGTGTGCTTACCTAAACTGTGACCAATCTTTGTATCTCATAATGGAATTAGGATTATGAGCTTGATAACCATAGCCTAGCTTCCATGAATTGGATAGATAATGACTAAAAATATAGCCTTGAGCCAAGTATGTGTAAAGTGTTACCTAGTCAGCGTGTTTGTAATCTATAACTTGCCTAGTTAGTCTCACTATAATCATAGATAGGAGGTTAGGAAATGATTACAGACAATTCTTTATTTGTCCACTAAAAAGCTTAAAAGCCTAACAAATGAAAAAAATATATATCCCTTGATCCTGAATTTTGAACCTAAGTACACCTTTTTTTGAATTAGCCTATTCACCTTTCCAAATTATTTACAATGAACCTACCTTATCCCCTTCCCTCCTTAGATATTATGCATCTCAACTCAGGCAAATAACCTAACTTGAGGGGGGTTATTGTAGGGTGCATAAAAAGGTTGGGTATGTTGAAAAAAGGTTATTAAAATAAAAAATAAACTTGAGTGTGGTATTGTGTGAAAGAAAAAAAGTGAAAAGGAAAAGTTTGAAAAGAAAAAATGAAAAATAAAAATAAAATAAGAAGTTGTGAAATGAAAATCGTGTCGGGAATCCAAAAAGTTGAAAAAAAAGAGAAAAAAGTAGAAAAGTGGAGTCAAAGGTAGTGTAGTGCCAAAGAGGAATGACTAACTTTATCCCAATGTACCATAACCATCACCAGGCCTACATTACAAGCCAAATAAAGTCCTATAGTGTTTCTAATCTAACTGTCTGAAAACTAAGGTGTAGAAAATAAGGAAAAGTCTAAGGTATCGAACGCACACTATCTAATACTTTTATGAGAGTGAGTGATTCTTTTCAGTCCCTATTTTGATATTTTTTACATATTTTGAGTGTTAGGGACTCTGTTGTTGTGATGGCATAGGGGCTGTATTGTAGTTGTTGCTTTTTTGGGCAGTGTCATTGATTTGACTGTTGGGTTATCTGTTGATAATGTAATATCATTTCTTGATTCCATTGTGTTATGGCGAGTGGTATATATACACATAGCATTTGTTGAGTTTGATGGTACTAGAGGAATTGGATATGTGTTTATTTTAGTTAACGCATGCTTACATTAGGTTTGTGAAAATCTAACTATTGTAGCGCTCTTGATCTTTCTCTTGGTTAAGCGTCATTTTAGTTTTAGTAGTGTTTTTATTGCTTGCGGACAAACAAACATTCTAAGTTGAGGGTGATGATGTGTCGTGGGTTTACAAAACTTTTGATGCTTAAAATAAAGAATATTTATGCATCCTTAACTATATTTGTATAGGAATGATGTGTTTTTTTGAGTTCTGCATGAAATTAGGGCCGAAGGAACATATGATAGAAAAGCTGAGAAATATACCAAGACTGGAGCAGAAGACGATCAATACGAGTTGTGTGACATATGCATGACTCATATTAGTGTTCGTCTAACCTATGTGTTGAGATATTGTAAAGAAAAGTTATAAGTGAAGAGCTAAGAGGTACCACATGAGCCGTGAAATCACCATATGAATCATATGCCCGCCCATATAAAGAAGTTACCTGAAGATTGGAAGATATTTGAAAGTATGAGTTCCCATACAAATTATATCAAGAATGTACGAGTCGTATGATTGCTCGTGGGAAAGACAAGGAGTTTTTGTGAAGATCAACCATATGAGTGCCAGCACGAGTGCCCATACAAGTTGTGTGGTCTCTGTATGACCCGCGTGGACATATGTCGACCCTGTTCTCCTAGTTAATTTAGGATAGGATTGTTTATGTCTATAAATACATCATGTAGGATTTTATTTTGGACATGCACGTTTGGGGTATTATTCTAACATACTTTAAGTGTACTTTATAATACTTTTGTCATTAATTTCATACTTTGATTTGTTCTTCATTCCATCGTTTGTCTATAATTATTGTCATAAGCTTCTTAATTATTGTAAGTGTTTTCATCATGCATTGTGTATGGAATATGGATATGATCACTGTAATTATGAGTACCTAGACACCATGACTAGGTTTGTCAAAACCATGATGAATTAACTAAGCAAGATTCGTGCTTGGTAATTATAGATTGGTGTACATGCATGTATTATTCATTTTCTTCATTGTGATTTCTTTCTAATGGCTGTAAATATAAAAAAAACTTGCCTGATTTTAAAACTTGTTTGAGAGAGAAACAGAGATTGGGAAAAGAAAAATAATAGATATTTAAAGCTATTGATCTTTATCTAATAACATAAGCCTTAGCAGGAAAGTTAATATGATATCTAAAATAACGGTTAGAAGTCAAACACTTAGAGACTAAGATGAGAAGGGTTATATTGATCTGATTAGGGTTGAGATACTTTTAGATGAACCTATATTGATAGATTTTTCATGCATACATCAAAATAGATTGCTAGTACAAATAGCCTACAGAGTTATGAAGTCATGGGAAACACATCCTTTGTACCTCACATTCATTGATTTCAAATACAAGGAAATCAATAATTGTTACTATTGAAGTTTTGATTCTCAAAATCCCCCTTTTCTTACATGAAATTATTATTGATTTGATTTGATAAACACATTGATTGATATTCAACCTATTTCTTGTGGATTAATTCCAACCTAGTTAGGTCCTATATTTGATCAACGACTGTTTTATGCTTTATTTAGAGTTATAATTTGGGTGACATTAGGAATGTGCCTAAATTCAGTAAAGAATAATCTTAGGGTGTTAGAAAGAATTAACGGGAGTGGAATTTTGCTTATTCATGTTAATTCAATTAGAACCCATGTGGTTTAAGAGATAGGAAACCCTAAGATGATGAAATAGGTTGAGTCTATGACTAAAATTAATGGTTTTAATCCCTAGTAGTTAAAAGGGGGTAAATTATTGAAATGGATATATATTCTTTTTGTTATAGATTAAGAACGAATTGAATGAGACCAAAAAAAAAGAAAATGTGTTGATTAAAGATGACTTGAGCAAAGAATTTAGGTATGCTATGATTTTTTGTAGAACTTAGACTTTCTTGTCTTTGTGATTATTTGTAAACTTAACATCTATGATTGCCTTCTAGCATGAATTGTGATTTATTAATGGCTTTTTATTACATATGCATTGTGATGTTATTAGGTAGTGGAGGATCAGGTACCATGCTGATGCAGATAAGATAAATTGTGATAGAGGATCGGGTACCACATTGGCATAATATGATATTGTTGACGATAGTGAGAAGAGTAAGAGATGATGCACGTATTTTGCATTCATGCACTCAAGCATATGCTTTGGGTGTCTGTATAATGATTATATGTGGTGATAAGTTATTGTTGAAAGTGAGTAAGTATAAAAACTTGTGAAAGTAAACCTGTGATTTATCTCTATATGATACATTTAGTTATTGATGTCTTTGATTATGAGTTTTGTTATGATTGCTTTTATACTATCTGGCTTGCTTACTTGTATATTATTGAGTTATTCGGCCTATAATGCTTATCAGTACTTATTGATTTACTGATGCTACCTGTACTTTTCTTTTGTTGAGTGTAGAATATATTTTAGGGGCTGACGCGCGACCTAGGCTCTAGATATGTGTTCAAGCTTGATTTTAATGGTGAGCACCATGACAAGGCAACCTTCGGATCTTTTCTATTGATATTGATGTCCCTTGTTTTGAGACTGAGACATTTCCGTATTACTTATGTTTTTGGATATTTTTAGTTGTTTCAGACTTAGTTTGTTCTTAGATGTTCTTGTATGGTGACTTTACATCTCAGAAATATAATAAATAGATGTTTCCGCACTCTATTGATTTTGAATATTAATGTTGGCTTGACGGGCGATTTAAATTATTGAATAAACTTTCTTTTTGTATTTGTTTAAAACAAAGAATTAATATAAGGTGAATATAAGAGTAATACCTGAGTTAGCAAAGGTAAGATTAGTATGGTTCTTTATCATAGGTTAGGGTGGATGTACATTATGATCTATTGGGTCGTGACAGTATCACAAACACCTCAGGTTGTGGGATGGAAAGAAAGGTCTCAAACTTGGAAGTATATACTAGAGGTTAGATATAATATTGATCAACTCATTTTGGTGGAAACCTAAGTGTGACACTCTAGTATTTGGTTTGACAATTGGATTTAGATTAGGGTTCTTTATTATGTATTAGCTATCTCTTATGCATATAACTATGATATATAAAATGTGATCCTACTCATGATGAATGAGAGTTAGGATGAAGAATTTCTTCATCAATTATTTCCAGAAGAAGTATGTAATCATATTTGTAAGAAGATTGGGGTAGTAGAAATTTTTTATGATTAGGATAGCTCTTGGTGGATGCTTAACAGCATTTGTATATTTATTGTGGGGATTGCATGGGAGATATAGAGACACAGAGGAGATGTTCTAGAAAATGTTAAGCAATTGTGGATTAAAGGAGTGCTTTTCAAAATATTCTTTTTCTTTTGAATATTTTGGAAGCAAAGACTGCCTATTTAGTTCTTTTCTATGGAGATCTAGTCTTTCTAATAATGTTATTTACTGTTGTTGTGGGGATGGTCTTCAAGAAACTTAGGAACATTTATTTGTTACATTATTTTGACTAAAAGAATCTGGTCCACATTTGTTAATGCTGCAAAAGTTTTAGGTTCCTTTTTACAGGTGGAAAATACCATCTTTAAGTGGTGTGATCTAGAGTGCACAACTAAACTAAAGCCTCTATATGAGGCTATTCTTATGTTCATACTACGGTAGATATGGAAAAAAATACAATTTCACATGAAAGGTAGATGTCTTTTCAAGGAATGGTTTCGGATATTGATAGAAACATTTATTACTTGGCTAAGGTAAGGTATCCATGGTTGCTACATATACCTAAAACATGGCCAAAGATAGTAAAATTCTTTGAACTGTATTCCCCTAATATCGACTGCCAGATTATTTATTGGAGATCTCTTGATGTAGGGTTTTTTAAGTGTAACTCTGATGGGAATACAAAAGGAAACCCTGGTCCAAATTTTGTAGTATTTTGTATTAGAGATAGAGAAGGAGATTTTGTCTATGCAAAAACCACAAGGCTAGAAGATGGCATAAACCTAGTAAAATAAACTATAGCTCTAAGATTAGGGTTAGAACATTGCATTAATCATTAACTTTTACTTGTTGTGTTGGAAACAGATTCTTTGACACTCAAAAAATATTAGATAGGATATGGGAGGTCACATGGAGTGTTGTGATGAAAGTGAAAAAGATAAACTTGATAAGGGCTAATATCATGGTGGAGGTGGTACATACATACAAACAAGGCAACATGCTTGCCGATAATTTTGCTAATTATGTTTTTTATTTTCCAGGTACAAGTAAAAACAGTTTACTCTAATTTACAGGAAGTGCTAGCAGAAACTAGGATAATTGTCACAAATGAAAAAGTTTGTGTCATAATATGAAGAATTAGGAAGTGCCAAAACAATAGTTTCAAGTTACAAAACTCAAGTTCACAAGATGTCTAAGCTACTGCATCACTAGTAACTTTGGCAAGTATAGAAACAAATCAATTACCTTGTCAAGGTTTCCGTTGGTGTTTGTCCTGACTTTCTTACCATAATTGGGTTTTTCTTTAGGTGCCATAATTGGGTTTTCCTTTTAATAAAAGGAAAACATATTCTCCATATTTGGCTAATCTTTATTCTTGTAGGAAAAGGTTATACACTCTATAAATAAAGACTTCTTTCTTGTAGTTTTGTAGCATCCACAATGACTTTCTTACCATAATTGGGTTTTCCTTTAGGTGCCATAATTGGATTTTTCTTTTAATAAAAGGAAAACATATTCTCCATATTTGGCTAATCTTTATTCTTGTAGGAAAAGGTTATAGAATCTATAAATAAAGACTTCTTTCTTCTAGTTTTGTAGCATCCACAATGTAGTCCTAGGGGTTTGAGAGTTTCATTTGGGGAAGACTTTGTAAGACACAAGTGTTGTAGTATCACTTGAGTGAACCTCTTTTTATTCTGAGTGAATTGTGTGAGGTTGTCTCTCTTGACAGTTTGTACTCTCTTTTATATAATGGATTGCTCGTCTCCTTGTGTAGATGTAGGTCGATTGACTGAACCACGTTAAATTATTGTGTCTCTTTTGGTGTATTTCTTGTTTGTCTTCTTACTTGGCGTCTTTCGAAGTTTGATTTATTAGCTTCTGCCTGACACCTAATTATTTTGGTCCTAACAAGTAGTATCAGAGAGAGATTAAAATTGGGTGTTCATCTTGACAGATTCAGTTCTAGTCGCAACCTATTTAATGATAATGAAGATTTTAGTTTGAGAAATTTTATCAGAATGTTACTCTGTGTAGAGGCAAGAATTAATGGAGGAGATTTTGGAGATGAAGATTAAACTTATTAAAGACTATTCAGGCCAAGGGGGAGAATTGTTGGTGTTTGTCCTGACTTTCTTACCATAATTGGATTTTCCTATTAGGAAAAGGAAAACATATTCTCCATATTTGGCTAATTCTTATTCTTGTATCAAAAGGTTATAGACTCTATAAATAGAAACTCCTTTCTTCTAGTTTTGTAGCATCCACAATGTAGTTCTAGGGGTTTGAGAATTTCGTTTAGGAAAGACTTTGTAAGACACGTGTTGCAGTATCACTTTTGTGAACTTCTTTTTATTCTGAGCGAATTGTGTGAGCTTGTCTTTCTTGACAGTTTATACTCTCTTTTATATAGTGGATTGTCCATCTCCTTTTGTGGATATAGATTGATTGACCGGACCACGTTAAATTATTGTCTCTATTTTGGTGTATTTCTCGTTAGTCTTCTCATTTGGCGTCTTTCGAGGTTTGTTTTACTAGCTTGTGCCTGATACTAATTATTTCGGTCCTAACAGTTCTAATAGCCTATTTCCCTAGATCTAGCTTCAAGTTTACACTTGGTTAACTTAGCTTTACTCATTTCTTTTGCGGATATGTCGATTAGGATAAATTTGCTAAGGAAAAGCATTGGGGTTGATCAACTAAGCTCTTTTTCAAAAGTCTCAAGAGCTTTGGTTTGTAAGGGTTGTTAGTTGGCTCTCATGTGCCAACTCAACCTTTCAAAATTGAAAATCATAAGAGGATTAGTAATCAACTTATCTCCAGGTATCAGTTGCAAAGAGGATCCAAAATCTATCGGCCTTCTCATTAGATCTGTACTCTAAGAGTTAAAGAAGTCTCCCATGGTGCGTGATAGCATGGTGTTCGTGAGATTTGCCGAATGACTATTGTGAAATCACCTAAACTCTATGAATCATAGATTTGTTATTGGACTTTCGAAGTAGATAGCTGAGTTCCTGTTTTTGTTCATGGGCGTGGCTCTGCGATAAGCTCATCTTGTGAGGGATGGTACTTAACTTAGAGGAAGATGAAGAACTTTTACTGATATTCTAGACTGATCTTTCTTTTATGTTGTTGTTTGTCTTCTTCATTTTTTTTTATTCTTCAGATATTTCTTGTTGCATTTGGGTTGCTGCGTTCGACCTCAGATGAACAATTTTTTGTCTTTGCAATAAATGGGTCAATCGACCTGTTTTGATTAAAAACAACCATTGGCATTCTTTTTTTTGGGTAGAAAAGGAGATATTATATATATAATACTAAAGAGTGGTAGAGTTACAAGCAGCAGTATGTCTCCTGCGGTTCTTAGGAGCAAGCATAGTACTACTAGAGTTAGACACCAAAGTAGGATTAGAGCTAGAATGCAAAATTACATTAGAAAGTGGACCTACATACATACTAGACATAACACTTGACAACACAGACTGGTTCCCTACAGAGACTGCCTTAGAGATAATTCTAGTAGTAGGAACTCCTTCACGGTCACATTTCAACTGAGCTGCAACGATATCGAGGGGAGATAACAAAACGGATGACGAGGTGGGTGATGTTGTGGAGGAACCAACGTCGGCTCAGATGTCAGCTGCGTCGTTGGCTTCACGGAAATTGTGTTGTACCGCTGGACTCCCCAAACTCCTCAACATTAACCTACACAAAGCGACAATTTTATCACAAGGAGGCGAAGGGAAGGAAAGTAATTCTAGAACTTCGAGTGAATTAGTTTCAATATCCAAAGGATAGAGTTTGTGGTCTAAAGCTAATTGCAGGCCAAAGCATAAAACTTTTAGTTCAATCATAGTAGAACAATATCCAGAACTTGGGGTAGCAAAACCCATAATCCAGTGACCAGCAGAGTCTCGTATTAGGCCGCCAATACCACAAGGATTAATTGAGCAAGAATATGAACATCTATATTGAGTTTGTACTTACCAGAATCAGGAGGGAACCATTTAACGAATACATTAATAGTACCCAAATTGCTGCAGGGGGTAGAATGATAGCTTACAAATTCCAAGGTTTTGCTGCGAACAAGATTAAGATTCAGGAACCCGATTTTTTATTGAAGACATTATCATTTTGGTTTAACCAAATATTCCAAATGGCAAAGGGGAGTATGTCCAACCAGTTAATATCAACAACAGTAAAAGGGGAGTAAGACATTTAAGAGTTGTTGAGATGCCTTAATTCTTTGTTTTAGATAAAATCGTCTTTTTATTATTTTTTTTCTAATATTTAAAAATTGAAATTCGATTAAATAACACCTTTGCTTATTAGAAGTCATCAAAATTTTACTCTTTCTTACTAATGTAAGAGTTGAAAATTAATTAAATATATTTATAGTAAAACTTTTTCTTATTAGAAGTCATCAAAATTAATGACAACTATATTTTTTCCATTAGTTCAAGAATTCTAAATCAATTCAATTTTATATTAAGAAGATATGAAATTTTTTTAAATAAATACAAAACAGTTAGAATAAGAAAAATTTTAAAAGTATGAGATTTTAAAAAAATTTATGTAACACCCCGCACATTCAAGCTAGAATTTAGACCATCGTTCCTACGCGAATAGACCCGAACTAAATTATTCTTTGTTAATTTATGTGTGGCGATCACTCCTATAGTGTGGGAAAACCTTTGAATATGAATTGAGGTCACAAGAATTCCCTAACTCTAAGACGAGTTGAAAACAATTCTATCGATTAAGTTTTAGTGGACACTTCAACTTGGGTCAACTTTCGTCGACTATAACTTTTGATATATAAAGAACTGGGTGGACTGCTATATATCAAATAAAAGGTCTTTGAGTCTTCTTTTTAACGCAACTAATTTCGTCCAAATCCAACTTTGGAGTAAAACGTTATGACCAATTTACTTTAGCATATCAGCATGTCAACTGAGGGAGTGCTGCAACCTTTTTTGTTTCTTTAGGGGTATTTTAGTCTTTTCCTTCATCTTACCTCAGCCATAACATGAAATAAAAGGGCAAAATAGATCAAAAACTTCTTAATTCCTCTCAAAAATTCACACCTAATCCTTTCCCCAAAGATCAAGAACCCATCCTAAAGATCAAGAATTCCAAGAAAAGGATCAAGATCCGAGTTCCATCTATCAAGATCTACGTCCCATCTTTCAAAATAAATAATCTAAGGTACGTGGGACTATCCTAAACCTCATGGGCATCGATTTACAGTTTTTAAACTTAATTTGACAAGTATATATGTATACATACGAAATTGGTTTCAAGATCTTGATGAATATGTATTGGAAATCCTATGATTTGATGAAGTATTACAGAAATTGTAAACTTGTGTTTAAAACTCGAATTAATTTCATGTGATCATGTGATATTAGAATTGTGAAGTTAAATGAGAGTATGGGACCTGAAATTCCCTCTTTTAATATGAAAATCCATCGAGTTTTACATGTCGTAAATTGATTTTGCGAGTTGCTAAAGGTTGGGGATTGTTGATGAATTGATATGTACAATTGTACTGCTTTATGAGAAAATGAAAGGTTGTTTTTACTTGTTTTGTAAAATATTGAAAAGTTAATGAGAGCATGAGACTTGTGATTTCCTCTTTTACTACAAATTTCATTGGATTTACATATTGTGAATTGAATTTACAAACTGAGCTTGGGTCTGATCATGGATTATGACAGATGAATTGTATTGGTTGTTTTCACGAAGTAATGAAAGAGTATTTCTACTTGTTGTATAATGACCATAATTCTTATTTAGAATGGTTTTGAAGTGATTAAAAAAGGGTGACCACCGCAAAATAAATATTGAGAATGGCTTGATTTTTCAATTGTTTTGAAATATGTACTTTTGTTCAAATAGTAGAGTTTTGGGGTGGTCAATAAACATCTTTTGAAATGAGATAAGGGCAATAGAGATATTGTCACACAACTTGCGAGTCTGGGTATGACAATACCCTATTTTTGATGTGCCCGAATGATATTAAGAAAGAAAGAATGTTTCAAAGAAGATGTGGTTTAAATAATCTAAAACTGGGCTTAAGAGAGTTAGATGGTTACCCGAAAAAGGCGTTTGAGTGTAAGGGATCATCATTGAAAATCGTAGTTACCGATACGGGATTTATGATATTGTATCCTATATGGGAGGAGAATGAAAATACTTAGGACATCTCATATGGGGGGATTCCTATGGTGCTCTCACATGGGGGGTATCACCTGCTCCAGTCCTGGCGGCTACTTAGATTGGGGGCTTGGCCGCCGAGTCAAGGGAGGGTTCCACATAGCCCGTGGGTTTACAGATTTGTAGGGTGTGCCATCTAGCTCAGAATTAAGATAAAGAGTAGAGTTATGATTTGTGGAATGTGTTTTGAAAGTTTTAGATTATGCCCATGTGTTTTCAACTATTTCAAGATGATATGTGATTTATGAAATGCTTTCACCTATGTCTTATAAAAATATATATTTTATTTTTGAATTGTTTTGCGTACCAGTACATCTGTATTGACCCCCTATAATTCAGAATTCTGAGACACAATCTTGGGGTCCCGTTAAGCAGTAGATTGACTTGTCAGAAGGTTGCAACTGGTGAGCCTCCCTTACTTTAGAAGGACTGGATTAAAACTTATTATTCCTATTTTATTTTGATGCATGGTCCGATTGGAGGCCTTGTCCCAGTCTTCAGACAGGGGTTATTTTCAGTCAGTAGAGATTTCGCAAACTAATGTTAGATGTTGTTGATCTTTATGAACTCGTTTCAGTATTAAGTAGTTTGAAATAAAAGTTGACTATGATTCCGTTGTAATATTTTTTTGTATTTTTCTCCTTATTGCATATGAATAGAATTCATGATTGCCAGAGAGAAAAGGGTGCTCGGGCCTTCATAGTTTGGAATGCTCGTCGCCGGCTAGGGCCTCAACTCGGGTCGTGACAAACTTGGTATCAAAGCACAGTTCATGGTCCTAGGGTGTCTGTGAAATCGTATCGAGTATAGTCCTGTTTATAAGTATGTAGCGCGTCATACTTATAAGTAGGAGGCTACAAGGCATTTAGGAATGTTTCTCTTTCTTCATATTCTAGTTCATGCTATAGAGTCATAATGTTCCTTTTTCATGCTCTAGGTTGTGCTATGGTGTCGTCCATACGAAAGTAAAGTTATCCCAACTCTTTTCTTACTCTGATTTTCTTAAATATGTCTCATTGTGAGGAGATTCAAATGCAAAAGTGTAGAATCTAAATGATGTGGTCCTTTTCCGATTAAGTCATAAAAGATTATAAAATTATGCAAGGACTTGAGAAAAACCCGTTAGTGCTTCAAGGTGTATTGATTCTAGTATAAACTTTGATTCTAATGAAATTGCGCTTTTCGGCTTGGGGTATTAAGTGTATTCGTCCCTTTTCAAAATTTATGTTGCAGATGTCATGCATAAGGGGAATGATGTATAATAGAATGTTGGAACTGTATTTCCACCTGAGTAGTAGTATAAGTTAAGTGTCAGTGTCATGACCTATTGGTAGTGAGATTGGACCAATAAGTTAGTGATACGAAGTCACAAGGTTAGAAGTTAGAGTGAGGGTGACTTTTGCGTAAGTAAATATTTTTAGTTATATAACCGGTGATTGAAGGATGATTTGCCATTTTATAGTGATAGACTAGTGTGGTAGTAATATTTGTAGATTGTAAGGTATTCGATAAAGAAAATATTTAGCAGTAATTATTATCTATTCAAGAATAGGGAAGGAGCCTAGAGTGGATAATTATGGTGGTTATAGAAATCCCTTGTAGGTTGTGAACGAAAATGTTTAGATTTGCTAATAAGTTATAAGTATAGACTCATTGTTGTTTGTGGAATTTGAAGGTAATCTAAATGTATGCTTGGGTAAGTATGTATGATGTAAAAAAGTTGAATATGTAGATAAGATCGTATAGGGCTATAATATAAGATTAAGGTTGATCATGTCTATTATGTCACTTGACACCCTTGATTTTTTTTTTCTTTTTAGTGGTTGTAAACTAGTACTACTTGTGAGAAAGTATGTAGTAGATTTTGAGGTGTAATAGTAATGTCATAGAGGTGATTTGGTTATAGGCAGTATCTAGGTGAAATGAGGTATTTGGGTTGAATTTCCCAATTTGATAGACTAGTATATTATGTCACATGCTTCATTAGTGGTAGATGATTGATGCTAGACTATAGGCTTGAATTTTAGATGTATAATGTGGTGGTAAGAGTAGTAGCTTAAGATTAATGATGTATCTTTTGCGGGAATGAATTAGTAGGCTTGATGTGATTTGTGAAAGAGCCTAGGTCGATAATGTATGAAAAGTTTAAGTGGTAATTGTGAGGTGTATGTGTATGTGAGTACTAGTGTTAAAATGATGAATTGGGGGTGAGTCATTAAGTGGATAAAGGCGTAAGTATATAAGGATAAGTTGCACCTCTTGGTAGTATGGTGTTAGGTAAGATTTTATGACATAAGTTATGCAATTAATGGCCTAATGTTACGACGTTAAGTAGTGGAAAGTGTATTTTTATGTGATACGGCGTGAGGATGTGTATGCTCATGAGATTGTGATTTGTAGGTTGATGACGATAGAGGATAGCAAAAACTAAGAGTACCATTTACAGAAAAGCAAAGCCTTCAGAGTATAGTTCTGCAGGGAGAGTTTAGAGTTTAAGTATGTGGTGACATTTTTTTTATCTTGAGAGTTATGGTTATAGATTTGATAAGGGAGTATGTCCGTAAGTCTAGGATTGTGACTCTGATCTAAGGGGGAGATGGTGAATTAAGGTAGTTCCCGAATGTTCTCAGTGTGGCAAGTTGCGGGGGAGAACCATGATTCAACTAGTCGTTTGTTGTTTATGCCTCATCTGCATTTTTTCTTTATGACGCGCAGTCTTATCCAAAAAATGAGTTCATGGAACATGAACAAAGATTGTTGCTCGCGGTAGGGGGTGATATGTAATGAGATGAGTAGCGATGTCATTGAGCTTGATCTTAGTTGTAGCCAACTTGTTGGGGAGATTGATTCTAATAGCAGATCATTCCAACTGTCTCATCTCTAAAGGCTCAATCTTATATGAATGACTTCTACGATTCTCACATGTCCCCTCAATTTGGCAGGTTCTCGAGCTTGACACATCTTAATCTTTCTAATTCCAATTTCTCAGGTCAAATTCTTTTTGAAATATCTCGTCTCTCTAAGTTATAATTTTTTTTATCAGACAATAGTGAGCTCGAGCTTGCAGCTTAAGATTTCAAGATGCTCCTTCAAAATTTAACCCAATTAAGAGAGCTTCATCTTAGCGGTGTGAACATCTCTTCCACCATTCCTCTAAATTCCTCTTCTCACTTAACAACTATAGGTCTGAGGCGTACAGGATTGTATAGGATAATACGTGAGAGTATCTTTAACCTGCCCAACCTAGAAACACTCGACTTAAGTTGCAATGATCAGCTCAATGGTTATTTTCCAGCGACCAAATGGAATAGCAGTGCATCTCTCAAGGAGTTTGATCTCATAGGAGTAAATTTCTCTGGTAATTACCTGCCTGAATCTCTTGGCTATTTAACTTCATTACAGAGATTGGTACTCAGTTCATGCAATCTATCGGGGCTAATTCTGAAATTCTCTCTGGAATCTCACCCGTCTGGAGTATATGGACCTTCAAGATAACCATCTCAAAGGACCAATATTCCCTCAGTTTACGGGTGAACTACAGAATCTGAGCACAGTTATGCTATCAAATAACTCCCTGGAGGGTGCAATACCATCCTGGATATTCTCCTTGCCATCACTGAGTCATCTAAACTTGAGTAATAACCACTTTTTCGATCAACTTAAGGATTTTAGGTACAATTCGGTACTAGTCATTATTGATATAAGCGAGAATACGTTGCAAGGACTTCTCCCCAAATCAATCCAAAACCTCGAGAGCGTAGTCTCAATTAATTTAGCACTGAATCAATTACAAGGTCCTCTTCCCAAGTCATTTTGAAACATTGTCAATCCAACATATCTTGATCTTTCATATAATAGTATTTCTCTGACCAATGGAAATAAAGTCAAGTCTATCGTGCCTCAATCTCTTGAATACTTATATTTGTCTAGTTGAGAAGTAAACGAACTAGATTTTTTTTAGACCAGCAAAGCAGCTACAGACTTTGGATCCTTCAAATAACAAGATTCAAGGAAGAATTCCTAATTGGCTATTGTCAAATTGGATGTCTTCCATGTCAAATCTTAATTTATCCCACAACATGTTGACAATTATTGATGTGATTCGTCTTCCTTCTCTAACTATTGATTTATGATCCAATTTTCTTTGAGGGACACTACTAATTCCACCACCCTTCGTAGAATATTGTTTTTTCATATCAAATAATAGTCTCACTGGGGAGATCCCTTCTTCTATTTGCAATTTGAAATCATTAAAAATTCTAGACTTGGCAAGAAACAACTTGAAGGGAGCAATTCCGCAATGTTTGGGTAACATGAGTGGCTATTTCGAGGTTTTGGATATACAACACAATAGTCATTATGGTAGTCTCCAAACAACTTGTTTCTCTTACATCTCTTGTAGTTTTAAATATCTCCCGCAATCATCTTGAACGATACATTCCAAAATAGTCTCAATTTGATACATTTGGGAACAATTTATATGAAGTTAATGATGGATTGCGTGGATTTCCAGTTTCGGAAGGTTGTGGAAGTAACTTGATACCAGAGAAAAACAACACAAAATTTGTGCCGAATGAAGAAGATTATTCTACATTTCTAAGTGAGCTCTGTTGGGAAGTGGTTCTGATAGGATATGGTTGTGGATTTATTATTGGATTCTCCATAGAATACATCATGCTTTCTTCTCGAAAGCTAAATTGGCTTTCTAGGATAGCTGAAGAGTTAGAATACAGAATTAGTATGAAAAGTCGAAAGAAGCTGCGAGAATCTCATCTCATGTCTTGTACCAATCTTAATCAAGCCGAGGATTTTGATAAAAATTCATGTCTTACAATGATTTGATCATGTACTATAAAACACATGCCAAGATCATGTCGACATCAATTTTCGTTATCTCATGTTTCATGTTTACACGTTTCCCTAGGGGCTATCATGAATCTCGTTGACTACCTTCGCATATTTTGTTGAGAAAAAATATTCAAATGCGATGTTAAGTTCTTTATTCTACAATTTTAGAGATTCAAAAGTCGTTACCCATCATTCGGGGATGAATGATCCCAAGGGGAAGATAATGTAACACCCCACACATTCGGGCTAGAATTTAGACCATCGTTCCTATGCGAATAGAACCAAACTAAATTATTACTTATTAATGTATGTGTGGTGATCACTCCTATAGTGTGGGAATACCTTTGAATATGAATTGAGGTCACAAGAATCCCCTAACTCTAAGACGAGTTGAAAACAATTCTATCGATTAAGTTTTAGTGGACACTTCAACTTGGGTCACATTTCCTCGACCATAACTTCTGTTATATAACTAACTAGGTGGCCTTCTATATATCAAATGAAAGGTCTTTGAGTCTTCTTTCAAACGCAACTGACCAAATCCAACTAGCACCACCACTAACTACCACTAATATATCACAACCTCTACACATTCTTTGGCCGCCACCACCATTGTCCTAGTAACACCACCTTTAACATCACTTCAACCAGTACCATCGCTACAGTTTATCTCTACTAACAACTATATCCACCATCACAACAAATAACATATCCAACTAGCATCAACGCATCGTCAATCATCATGCATTCATATTTCAGTCAACACAATCAACACCTTAAACTACTAACATCAAGCAACGTCACATCACAACAACAACAACCACCATCAATCGCCACCATCATAACAGGTACTACAATACCAACCATCATAATTATTACCACCAATACATTATTAATCACTAACACAATCATTGTCACCGCAACCACCATTATAAGCCATCTCCACTATCACTAACAAATATAAATATTTTTTTTCAATCAAATCTTAATAATTTTGTTGTATTAAATTACATACTTTTTAAATATATAATTAATTTTTTATTTGAAATGTATTTTTTATTTTATTATGTATTCAAATAATTTTTTTTACATATTCAGATGTTGAAAAACAAACAGTCTTAATCATTCAGTTTTCAGATCTAGAGACACCATCTTAATTATTAAGATGTGCATTCAGATTCAGACGTTTGAATCTTTAAAAAAATAAATGGACCCTTAGCTTGTGGCAACAAGAGAAAGAGGTACTATATGACAAACATAAAAGTAATCATCCATCAACAACTTGGAACTTCTGGTGGTAAAATATATATGTGTAATGCTTATGTTTACATTATTATATTAAAGTGTGAAAGATTTTTGAAAAGTGATTTAAACTTTTACACTTTATTAAAAATCTCCGTAATGGATAAAATTATTTAATTTTAAATAATCAAATGTTACATGTGCTATTAAACTAGTCCTATATTAAAAGTGTGAAGGGTCTTAAAAATATTGTTTAAAATTTTTTCCATTTATTAAAAGTCTATGCTTTAGACAAAATTATTTTTTCACAATTTTTATAATATTTAAGAGCTGAAAATTAATTAAATATTTATAGTAAAACCTTTCCTTATTAGAAGTCATCAGAACTAATGACAACTAATACATTTTTCATTAGCTTAAGAATTCTAAATTAACTAAAGTTGATTTTAAGAAGATTTGAAAAGTCTAAAATAAATATAAAAGGCGTTAGAATAAGAAAAATACAAGAAGTACCAAACTTTTAAAAGTTTTAAGTCACTAATCAAGGATTTTCTAAAAAATTAACTTTAAAATTAAGTAAAGATTTTAAATACAGAAAAATAAATTAATAATACCACAAATATAGTTCAAATCGATGCATCTCTCTTAGCTTTTAGCAGTAAGAAAAAAAGGTATTACATGATAAACGTAAAAGAAATGATACACTAACCACTTGAAACTTCTTATGATAAAATATATACATATATTTAAAATAAATATATATTATGTTTACATTATATTAAAGTATGAAATATCTTTGAGGAGTGATTTAAACTTCTTTCACTTCACTAAAAATCTTCTCACAGATCAGTAAAACTAGTTATAGAAAAGTATATCCAATGCCTTATTATTATGTATTTAATAATAAGATAATTTGCAATGGCTCATGTCACACTTAATAGATAATTACTTATTGAACTGAACTGTCTTATAGTTAAAACATTCTCTAATTCAACTCTTGGGTACTCCTAAAATTAATGGATTTTGGAACTTACCTTTATGTACTTGTGGTTAAAAATTAAAAAGGGAGAACCTAAGTCCTATCCTAATATAAAAATGTTTAGTGCAAAGACAAAAATACAATTATACCCATTAGTAAGTTTTTAAATGAAGAAAATTATAATTTAAGAGTATAAATAAGTTAATCAACTGTTAGTGGATATTTTAGTCACTTATCAATGCTTGCAAAAGCTAGGGTTGGGCACATTTCGATTCAAATAAAAAAAAATAGAAAATCTTAATATTTTACATAAGTATTAAAAATTTTAATTTTGGATCTATCAAGATATATAATTAGCTTTCGATACATTCAACGAAGATATATTTTTTATAAATAAAAGATACATAATTAGCTCGCGATATTTTTTTTTTCAATTTTGAATCTTTTGAGATACATAATACACGAACGAAGATATATTTTTTCTTTATAAAGATACATAATTAGCTCTCAATATGTTATTTTCGATTTTGAGTCGGTCAAGATACGTAGTTAGCTCTCGATACATCCAATGAAGATACATAATTAGTTGAAATTTGATACTTATTTTATAATAGTAGAAATTTATGTAAATATGACAAGTTAAGATGTCTGTTTATGTTATTTTTCCATTAATTTAAGGGTAACTTATATAAATCCCGAATCATAATGGGTCCTAACACTTTTTTTCATAACTTTATTTAATTACATGATATCTCAGATTTTGATATTTGTGATACATTTCTTTAGCCTTGATACATTTGTAATTAAGTGGTTAGTTAAATAAGGAAGTAACTAATTTTCAATTATTATAGGGAGTAAAATTAGGCGCAAACCGTGATATAAATACAGATGGTTCCAGATTTATCATAATGATAAATTTGATAAAATTACACAATAACCATTAAAAATTTAATTTCACACAAAAATAAATAGTTTACATATGTCAAACATATGTTAAATGTATCAAATATTTATAAAAAAATTAAAAAAAATGTATCACTATCACAGTATATTTCGTATGTATCACCAATATTCCAACAACAGATATATCATATTACTAATGTATATATTTTTTATAACTAATTAACAACACCAATTCATATTCTTTTATGTTATTATACTAGTGTTACACATATCATTTCTCATGGAAATTAAATAAAATACCATATGTATTAATTGAAAAATATTTAAACTGAATGAGGGTGGTGAAACCATTAAATGACCAAAAAAACATATGCATCATCCTTAAAATTATGAAAAGGGTACACAAGTTCTTGACATTTATTTGATACATATGATTGATACATATGTATATGTCTTGATACTTATGATTGATACATATGTATATGTCTTGATACTTATGATTGATATATATAATCCACCACCACCACCCTTTCCATCGTTCGTTCGCACCATCACAGCTACCTTGTCTACCCCCCGCGTCGTTCGTCTTTACCACCACCTCTACTTTGATTGTTTTCGTCGAAAATCTAACAACTGATTGTTCAATTTCTCCCTTTTCCCTTAATGGGTATTGACTTAAAAGTTTTAAAAAATTCAAATTTAATAAAAGAAAAATTGATGACAAAAGATTTAAAATAAAGACAATGAAATTGGTGAAGAAGTTAAAGTAATGGAGATGAAAGTTGTCTTAATTAATGATAATTTGGGAGAGATTTTAGGGGATGAAATTTTGAAAAAAAAAAATTGATTGCATGCGTTAATTGTGGAGTAAAAATAGGATGAAGAATTTTATTCATATGTATCAAGAGTAAAATAATAAAATCGGGATTTTAAGTAATTAATTAAAAGGTAAGAGATTTGGATAATAAGGTCTCTTAGGTTTGTGGTTTTGTAAAATTTTCCTATATTAAAAGTGTAAAATTTCTTTAAAATGTTGTTTGAACTTTTTGTATCGTCATTTACTATTTTTAAAAATTATTATCTAATTTTACTAAATTAATATAATTTAATTTTTTTCTTTCATATTTCATGCAAATCCTTTTAAATGTAGAATACATTAGATTATGAATGCATGATACTTATTTGCTTTAGCCCCTTTTTTTAGGTAGATACGTGGTATTGTTTGTGTTTTTTTTTGGGTGGGGGTGGGGGTCTTTTACTTGTTTTATTTTTTTCCTTATGTATTTTAATATGAATGTGCTAATTTATTTTAGCATTCTACTTCTAATTGTGGTAAATCACCACTGCTATATTCTAATTTGAAATGGATTTTAATAAGTGATATAATCTATGCATATCTCTTATAAAGATTTTAGTAGGAATTTACATTTATATTTATTTATTTACAATATACTAAAAGTGTAAAGACTCTTAGAAAAAAATAATTTGACTTTTTCCGTTCATTAAAATTTTTTACAATAGACAAAATTGATTTTTTTCATTTTTTTTCTAAATAAATAAGTAAATAATTTAAAATCTAAAATATATAAAAAGACATCTAAATTACTGGAAGATAAGTAGTTGCCTATTTTTAATATAAAAATAATTACTTTTCCTACTAAGTGAAAAGTTCTAAACACCCAAAATTTAGTAGTACTATTTTTTTCTTTTACTAAAATTATATACCGTGCACAATACTACAAGTCTACAATTATGCAAAACAAGAACCCCAATAATTTAATTATAATATCAAGTAAATTTTTTGTATATAAATATTTTTCATCTTTTTACATAAACTCAAGATTGGATCTTTGGGTCAAAGACAAATTGTTCTTGTTGGGCAGTTCTACAAGGAGTGTTCACTCCAACAAATCGTGATTTTCTCATTGTATATGTCACTGTACAAGGATTTTTGAGTCAAGCAAATTGCTATAATTATTTGCAGGAGTTTCCCCTCTACAGGGTCTTTTGATCAAGTAAATTGCTCTAATTTAATTGTATATGCCAATAGTTTGTGTATTTATTTTCATGTGCTTCTTTTTTTGGAAAATTTTATACTAATTGTGAGTTGATCTATTTTTATTTTTTTTTAATTTATTTCATTGATCTATGTCGTGTAGTTTTGGTCCATGATAATCACATACTTCGCTGAGTTGAGTTCTATGCAGGTGGCAGACTATAAACGTGACAACAACAAGTATTGATAAGCACGCAAGATCGGTAAAATCACTACTTTTTAAATGTGATTTGTAATAATTTTTTTGCTATACTTACCTGAATTAATAAGTACCGATTAAAATAAAATATATGCATTATTAATTTAGGGGTAAAAACTTTTTTGCATTAGTATTTAATCGCACTCAACTAATAAATATAAAACACATATATGTTTAAATTAAATTTGGTAGTTTTTATTTAATTTGAGAAAATTAACGGTATTTTTTTTCTTTTAAATTAATGTTGGTGGTTTTTTTTCGCAGAATTAATATTGGTAAGTTATGTTTGTGAAAAAGGAGTCCTAATATATAAGGTAAGTAGAAAAGAGAAAAATATTGGTAATTTTTATCCAATTGGTAAAAAAAAACTTTCCTTGTATACATAAAAAAAAAAAGACGGGTCCTAAAAGATGTGACCGTTGTTTTTTTTTCCTAGAATTAATGCTAATAAGTTTTCTTTTTCAGAATTAATTTTTTTTTTCTTATTACTATATTTTGGCTATAAAAGTTTTATATACATGATTTTGCAACCAACATCTACATATTATGAAACTATAAACAGGAGATTATAATTAAGAACGAAAATTATGTTTATTAGACATGTTAATTGTCTAGATTATTTTGGTTGATTTTTATCTTTATAAAAAGTTCAAGTTTGGAATCTGTTTCTCAGCCATAATTGCAATATCATTTTTATTAGAATAGTCAAAATTTAGCCGTATATCTATCTTGGCATAATGTGAGTTACAAAAAGAAAATAAGGCCCGTTTAATCATAAAAATAATATTTTTTTGGAGTTGGAGTTGCAGTTGGAGTTGGAGGAGTGTTTGGTCATGAATATAATATAAATTGAAGTTATTTTTAAAATTTTTTAAGAGAAATAAGAGTGAAAATAAGTAAATGTATTCGGAATTCTTATCGCCAAGTAGTACTATTTTCACCTTTTTCACTAAAATGAAATAATTTTTTGAGAAAAGGTGAAAAAACTCTCATTGCCAAACGAGTACTAAAGCATATAAAAGAAATTTAGTAATTATTTTAAGTTAAACATGTTGTGAATTTTGATGGATTTGAGATAACATTATTTTTATATCTATCTATAATATATTAAAAGTGTGAAGAGCCTTAAAATTATTGTTTGAACTTTTTGTCCTTCATTAAAAGTTTTGCCAGTTATTTGATTTCTTCCAACAGATTACCCATTTGTTGAAAGAAATCAAAATAGGTCTTCAAGAGGTTTGATTTCTTCCAACAGATGACTAACCTATTGCAACAGATGGGTCAACTATTGGAAGATCTTTTAAAAAAAAAATTCTATCCAATATAAAAGAAAGAAGATAAAATCCTAGGGAACTCAAACGTTTGAGGAGAACTCAAACATTTTTAGAAAAACTCAAGCGTTTGTCCCCTTGTCTTTTCTTGTATCCTCTTTCTTCTCAAAGGTCACCACCACCAATATTTAAAAGCAACTTGTTTGCTTAATTTTCTCCTCTCTCTCTCTCTTTCCTTCAATTTTTGCCTGAGCTTGAGTTGAGACATGTTCCCACAATGGCTGAGCCTTGAGACTATTTGATACCTCCTTTGGGTCATCTGACTATAATCTTCACTCAAGGGACTCTAAGAAGATTTACAACCTCCCTGCCCCTCTTTTTTGGAGGCTAGAGCACATAGCTAGCTTTTATTCGCACAAATGTAATGTTTATGTGCCTTATTTTTATGGGTAACTTCATAAATTTCGAAATTTTAATGGGCTCAAACACTTTTTATCATAACTTTGTTAAATTACAAGATATTTCAAATTTTAATTTTTGTGATACATATCTTTAGCCTTGATATATATGCATTGTAATACATTTATAACTGGGTGGTTAGTTAAATAAGGAAGTAACTGATTTTCAATTATTAAGAGGAGTAAATCACGCGCAAATCGTGGCATAAATACATCTGATTTCAGATGTATCACAATGATTCATATGGTAAAATTACTCAATACTTATTCAAAATTAAATCTCACACAAAAATAAATAATTTACATATGTCAAATACATGTTAAATGTATCAAACATTTATAAATGAATCAAAAATATAAATCACTATCAAAAAGTATTTACCATATGTATCACCAGAATTCTGACAACAAATGTATCACTTATATCTATCACCAATATAGTGACAACAAATGTATCACTCATATGTATCACTATTTATGTTACAAAAATATATCGAGAAATTAACAAAATTATATATGTATCAATCGCATTAACTAAAAATTTACGTATCAACGCCGAATTTGATATCTAATTTTGCAGACAATTGTAGTGGTCATCATCATGATTCCATCGGAAACTAGCTATGAGAATTTTTAGCTTCTACAGTATGAAGATCTTTCAAAAGAATATGAAAGCTTGTCAACATGAAGCACAGAGTAAGTTATTCAAAATCGTAAGGAAAAAATTAATAGAGATATTAAAATTGAACCAAATTGTAAATTGCAAATGATAACATTTGATGGAAATATTTTAATTTAATTTTTTTAGATATTTAAGAGATTCTCTCCCCTTATTTACCCTCCTAAAATAAATGCAAATATGTTACTTCCTTAGTATGTATCAAGAGGAAAAGGGAAAATATGAAATTTTATGAAATATTTTAAAAGAAAAGGAATTTTATGTATTTATACCTCTTTAAGTTTGTGTTTTTGTGTAATTTATCCTATTTTTATTTTTATGTATGTGAATGAATGAATGATTGCTTCTTGTTATTATTTACATCTACTTTCTCTTTCTTGTGATTTCATTGAATGATAGATGATTTTCAAGAGGTTAATTTCTTCCAACAATGAGTTATATAATAATCTAGTTCATAGCTAAATCAATAACAAGAGTATTTACTAATAATGGTTTAAAATGAGTCATTTAACTTCAAATTAGTCAAACTGATATAAACATCAGTTGAAACAGATGACTAACTAGTTGCAACAGATGACTAATATATTGAAAATCATCAAACAGATATAGACATCTATTGCAACAGATGACTAATATGTTGGAAGAATCAAAATAGTTCTTGTTATTATATTGAGTTCTTTCAATAGAAAGATTTTGTTGCAACAGATGGGCCATTTGTTGAAATAGATTGCCCATCTGTTGCAACGAAAAATACTTATCTGTTCGCATAAAAAAAATAAAACATCAAGAGTTTAGATCCTCCAACAAATAACCCATATATTACAATAGATGGTCCATCTATTGGGAGAACACAATCTAGTGCAAGAACTGTTTTGAGTTCTTTCAACAGATGACCCATCTGCTGGGAGAACACAATGCAACAGATGGTCCATCTGTTGGGAGAACACAATCTAGTGAGAAGGATTGTTTTGATTTCTTTCAATAGATAATCCATTTGTTACAATAGATGGGTCTTTTGTTGGAAGAACTCAATTCAGTAGAAAAGACTGTCTTGATTTCTTCCAACATATGCTCATCTGTTTCAATAGATGAGTCATCTATTGTAAGAACACAATAGCAAGGACTCTTTTGATTTTTTTCAAGAGATGGCCCATATGTTGCAATAGATGGGCCATTTATTGGAAAAACACAATCCAGTAGCAAAAAATATTTTTATTTCTTTCAACAGATGATCTATCTGTTGCAACAGATAAGCCATCTGTTGGAATAACTCAATCCAGTAAAAAAGAGTATTTTTGATTTATTCCAACAGATGACCCATCTGTTATAACAGATGAGTCATCTGTTGGAAGAACTCAATCCAATAGAAAGAACTGTTTTCATTTCTTCCAACAGATAGACCATCTATTGCAACAGATTTCTCATCTATTGCAATAAATGGGTAATTTATTGAAATATTTTTGTACTCTATTGTATTTATTTGGTTTCCTGGTACTTTTTTCTTATTGATGCACAAATTAGTTGTTGGACCATAAATAACATACATTACCAACAATGAGTTAAAATTATCAAGTTCATAACTAAACCAACAACAAGACAAGACTATTTACTATTACAATAACTAAACTATTTACTATTACACCGATCATGGTGCATTTCGATTCTGACATGTAGTTTTTTGTGGTCAACGTTCTTACATATGAAGAACTTATTTTTCATGGTGGATATGATTCTTTGACTCCATGCCTCCTCTTATATCGTCTTCTTCCTGATTTATTTAGGTCAACATATGAAGAAGGTATTTCTCTTTCCAAAATCTCTACAGGAACAACCTAAGAATATTCAGGAGGCACTGAATTAATATCCTCACAATATGTCATTATGTATTTTTTCACTGAATAATATGGATATGAGTACTCATAAATTTGATTTTCATATTGGGTTCAAAGCACTAACATAGCATGTGGACAAGGTATTTTATCCAAGTCAAAAACTCTACATGTACAAGTTTTTATTTGAAGATCGACCGTGACAACATCACCATTACCATTGATACTGAACTTGTAATTGGCCATTTTATAGTCTAATAACTTATTTTTCAAATTGACGTACTCTGATATTTATTTTTTCATTGAAGGAACAAGTCTATTTGGTGAGTTCACCAACTCCATACACCTATCGTGAAATAATTTGGCAAACCTCATGTTTATTTTATCAAATAGCGCCACAATGAAAAATTCTCTTTCAACGTCAAATATTTTATTGACCAATTCAAATATGTTTGACGTCATAATATTATACCTATACAAAAAAATTACTTAGTACGGCATAGTATTACAATAAACTCAACAAGATATTTAATTTATAATAATGTACTTATTTTCCGAATAAAATTCCTGGCTCTATCTCTCAAATTTGATGCATTTAAGATGTTTTGCTGCCTTGGATCATATCTTTTATTTGATTGAAATGGTCAAAGAATTCAGCTCTATAATACGATTTAGCTGCTTTATAAAAATGAGATACGAAATTTGAGTTGTGATAGTTGTTTCAAATATTTTTTGCAACGTGTCTCATGCAACAACCATAGTGAGCTGAAGGGTAAATAATTGAAACCATCTTTTGGATACTTGGATGCCTATTTGAAATTATGCACAACCCATCGGTATCATCTATACAACTTCTTATTTGTTCAAACAAATATTGATATGATGCATCACATTCCTTGTACACTACACAAAAAGTCACCTGAAAGATGTGATTCTTTGCTTCCTGTGCCATCGTCAATAACAAAACACCTTCACTTTGTTTTTTAAAGTTTGGCAAATTCATCTCTTTCCTTTTATGTTTAAACATATTGGAGAATTTAATATGTGGGAGTTGATTATGGTTTATAGTATATTGAACTCAGAGATACAGATAGTAAAAAGTAACTAATATTTTGGTAATATTGGTTTGAAAAATGAGGCTTTTTCTGGAATATTTAGTAATAATGACAATTATTACAAAATTGTAGCTTGGTAGCAGATTGGGAATTGAGACCTGCTTTGTGAATAAGGTGGTAATAATAATATATCTGTAATCAATTTAAAAGTTGTAATAACCTTTTTCTACTTAGTTCTATACTTAGTGGTTGCTACTATTAAATACTATTTTATTTTTAGTCATCAAAAGTAATCTGTTTTAAATTGTACTTACTTTCTACGGAGTACAGTTTTAGGTCACAATCACCGATCATACATGTTTCACCATAAATTTTATCTCAAACCAGCTAGCAGAATATTTTGCCTCACAATACGAGATTTATCAAATTTGTGATATGTAAAAAACTATAAATATGTAAATAATAAATATGTATATATAGGCACTTCATGGCTATATAAACCTGTATTTTTTTCACAGATTTCGTATGAAAATTTCTGCAAAGAAAAAATATTTCTCTTACTTTTAAAAACTCTGTGTGATCATCTCCTGTTGAGTGAGTTCGAAGAAAACCAGAAAGTTTTTTGGTACCACTAAATTCTGGTTGTGAAGCCATTTTATCCTGGGAGGAAAGTTCCGCAACCTCGGGTACTTGAGGGGAATTATTTCCTTAATGACACTCTAGGAATTCAGAGGACTTGGCTTATTCTGTTTCATCTTTTTCCTTTAAAATAAAATAACAAACTTCTTTTATAGTTTATATTGAACTTGTGTTGAAGGTGTTGAAAAACTTTATAAGTGTTCTTGATTTAATCTTGAACTTGTGTTGAAGTTGTTTTAACATAATACAGATTGTGTACCCGAAACAACAATCTTAAGGAAATAAGTAGTAATATGTATTGTTTTGTTTACTATTTTTTTTCAGTAAATAGTTTGAACTTCATATTGATAGTTCTTTAACTTTTTGAACTTCTGTTTGAAGTTCTTGAAACTTTATTTTGATATTTCATAGGTTAGTTGAACTTATGTTGAAGTTCTTAACATTTGGTTTTGCTATTTTCCAGAAAATAGTTTGAACTTCATTTTGTTAATGTTCATATGTTGGGTTGAACTTATTGTTAAAAGCTCAAAGTTGTAAATAAAGAGTTAAAACTTTATTTGATTATTCATATGTTAATTTGAACGTGTATTTAAAGTTATTGTTGAAAAATACATATTTTATCAAAATTGAGAAAAACAATAATTTTAAGAAAAGTACAAAAATATTAATTTTTTTGTGTTTTTTTGGTGAAGGAAAAAATATATTTATTTTATCGCCATTTATAAATCAAGTATTTGGTTAATCTGTATTGAGTCTGATTTTGTAGAGACTAAAATCTTTTGATTTCTACTCTCTCGATTAGAAGAATATAAAAATCTCATCGAGAAATCAGTATGAGAATTGGGTTCGAAGAATATAAAAACTTCACCGATTCGTTAAAATCTTTGTATTGGAATCTGGAGTTTAAAATCTGTGGAATTTCACTCTGTTTGAATTTGATTATGATTTGAAGTCGTAAAAACTTTGTTACATTTCATAGTTCATTCGGTTGATGATTTGAAGATATAAAAACTTCATTATTGACTAGAAATAAGTTGGCTAAAGATTAAATTATTTATTGTTAGTCTTCTGAAATACTAAAGAGTATGTCAAAGATTGACAAAAAAATGATGAATTAAACTGAACAATAAATTGATTTGGTTGTGAATGGTGTTATCCAAATGGCAACTAATGCTGCATTATTAAGTCATTCTGGTATTGTTATAGCAATGAAAACTACAGAGAAATTGGAAAAATATTTTCGTGTGAACTTCAAAGAATAACAGAAAATGATGTCATTTCAACTGGCCAAACTTGCAATGCAAATGTTCACAAGTATAGATCTTCATATTCTTAAAAAAAATGATTGGAAATCAATTGTCTAATTTGAAAGCTCTTATGAGTCATTTGAAGATAGACGAGGATAATGAGTTGAATGAAAAATCATAAATGATGGTTGGAAATCCTGTTAAGTATGATGCTCCAAATAATAAGAAGACGAAGAAGTCTTTTGGACAAGAGAAAGAGCAGAATAAGAAAATGTTCAAAGGCAATTGTTACATTTGTAGTGATGTTGGCCACAAAGCTCAAAATAGTCAAGTTCTAAATAAGAACAAGAAAAGAGATTAGATAAACATGTTGGAAACAACTAGAAAGATTGAAAATCTATGTGATATGATCACTAAAAGCAATCTAGTTGGATATCCAAATGAATGGTGGTTTAATTTAGGAACCACTAGACATGTTTGAGCGGACAAAGAAGCTTTTGCTACTTATGATCCCGTTGGTCCCAAAGAAGTGATATTCATGGGAAATAATACAACAACCAAGGTTAAAGGAAGTGGGAAGATATTCCCAAAAGTCACTTCCGACAAGGTGTTAAGTCTCAATAATATTCTCCATGTACCTACTATTAGGAAAAACTTAGTGTCGACAACATTTCTCATTAAAAATGGATTCAAGTGTTTGTTTGTTTTGGAGAAAGTTGTACTAAGCAAGAATAAAATATATGTAGGAAAAGGCTACCTCAATGAGAGCTTTTTCAAACTTTATGTAATGGTTGTTGAAATGAAGAAAGCTGAGGCTTCTTCTTACTTGCTAGAGTCAAACCATTTGTGGCATTGGCGTTTAGGACATGTCAAGTATAAAATCTTGCAAAAACTAATTAACTTAGAAGTTTTGCCAAACTTTGAGTGCAATAAATCAAAATGTCGAACGTGTGTGGAACCAAAGTATGCTAAGCATCCGTATAAGTCTATTGAAAGGAATTTCAATCCCTTAGACTTAATCCACACTAAAATTTGTGATATGAAGTCAACATCATCTCATGATGGGAAAAAGTATTTTATAATTTTTATTGACGATTGCACTAGATACTGTTATGTCTATTTGTTAAACAGTAAAGATGAAGCAATAGATGCGTTTAGGTAATATAAAATAAAAGTTGGAAATTAGTTAGAGAAGAAGATCAAAACGATAAGAAGTAATAGAGGAGAATATTAATCTCTCTTTGTGGAAATATGTGTAAAGAATGGAATTTTCCATCAAACTACGGTCTCGTATTCATCTCAATCTAATGGAATGGTAGAAAGGAAAACCGAACCTTAAAGAAAATGATAAATGTCTTACTAATAAGTTCAGATTTACCACAAAACTTGTGGGGGAAGCTATCCCTATAGCTAACCGAATACTCAAGAGAGTGCCCCACAGTAAGACACTATCAATTCCATATGAAAAATGGAAAGGAAGAAAACCCAACTTAAAATATTTCAAAGTGTGGGGATGTCTAGAAAAAGTCCAAGTTCCTATGCCTAAAAGGGTAAAAATAGGACCTAAGACGATGGACTGCGTGTTCATAAGATATGCTAAAAGTAGTAAAGCATGTCGGTTTTTGGTTTATAAATCCGAACATCCGAATATTAATAAAAATACGATAATTGAATCAGACAATACTGAATTCTTTGAACACATTTATCCATATAAAATTAGACATGAACAATCTAGTGGGTGGTCTAAATGACCTCGAGATAAACCAAGTGAGGATTTACATAATGATGAGAATCCAAGATGTAGTACACGTCAAAGAATATCAACTTCATTTGGATCGGATTTTGTAACATTTCTCTTAGAAAATGAGCCTCAAATATTTAAAGAAGCAATGTTGTCTTCAGACTCATCCTTTTGAAAAGAGGCAGCCACTAGTAAGATTGATTCAATCTTAAGAAACCATACGTGGGAATTGGTTGATCTTCCTCCAAAAAATAAACTTTTAGGTTCTAAATGGATCTTCAAAAGGAAAATGAAAGCGGATGGTACTATTGACAAATACAAGGAAAGACTTGTAGTAAAAGGCTTCAAATAGAAAGAAGGTCTTGATTACTTTCATATATACTCGCCAGTAACAAAGATAACATCAATTCGGACGTTAATTACCTTGGTGGCGGTATATAGTCTTGAAATCCATCAAATGGATATGAAAATAATATTCGTAAATAGAGAATTAGAGGAAAAAATTTACATAAATCAACTCGAGGGTTTTATGGTTCCTGGTAAAGAAAAGAAGGTGTGAAAACTAGTTAAGTCAATCTATGGACTAAATATGCACCTAAAAAGTGGAATAACAAGTTTGATCAAACCATGTTGGCAAACGGGTTTAAGATAAATGAATGTGATAAATGTGTTTACATTAAAGACACTTCAAATCATAAAGTCCTTGTTTGTTTGCATGTAGATGATATGTTAATCATTAGTAGAGATATTTCTGACATAAATGCTACAAAATGAATGCTTGAGAGTAAGTTTTATATAAAATACCTTGGAGTTGTGGAGTGATCTTAGGAATAAGAATTCATAAAACTTCACAAGGGTTGGCATTGTCACAGTCTCATTACATCAAAAAGGTACTTGATAAATTCAAGTATTTGGAATTTGGTATTGCCAAGACTCTATTGAAAGTGAGCTTTGCACTTCAAAAGAATGAAGGTGAACGTGACTCACAGTTGGAGTACGTAAGAGTGTTGAGATATTTAATATATATAATGAATTGTACATGACCAGACATAGCATGTGTTATTAGTAAGTTGAGTCGGTACACGAGTAATTCCAATAAAACTTATTGGATGGAAATGAAGAGTGTTTTGGGGTATCTTAAATACATACAAGACTATGCTTTGCATTATAATAAATATCCCGTGGTACTTGAAGGATATAGTGATGCAAATTGGATCACCAGATCGAATGAAGTAAAATCCACGAGTGGATACGGATTTACTATAGGTGGAGAAGCAGTCTTTTGGAAATAGTGCAAACAGACATGTATTGCTCACTCTACAATGGAATCAGAATTTATCGAATTAGATAAAACTGGTGAAGAAGCAGAATGACTCTGGAACTTCTTAGAAGATATTCCTTATTGTCCCAAACCATTGGCACCAGTACATATACACTGTGATAGTCAAGCGATAATAGGTAGGTAAAGAAGCATGATGTACAATGGTAAATCTCATCACATAAGAGGTACCACTACTAAGTCCTTCAAATTCACAAATTGTCCTTAAGGAAATAATTCCCCTCAAGTACCCGAGGTTGCAGAATTTTCCTCCCAGGATAAAATGACTTCACAACCAGACTATAGCGGTACCTCAAACGTTCTAGTTTTCTTCGAACTCACTCAATGGGAGATGATCACACAGAGTTTTTAGAAGAAAGAGAAATATTTTTTTCATGCTGAAATTTTTATACTAAACCTGTGGAAAAAATGCAGGTATATATATATGTGTATATATATATATATAAAATCTCTATATCATAACTGTGTGAGTGTGTGTCTGTTCATTCATATTTCATATAACTATTTTGATATGTATCTTGAATCGTATCATACATCACGTAGATAAAAATGCGCACACACACACTCCCTTTCTCAGAGTAAAAGTAATAAATATTTATAATTATTGCCGCATCATATATATTGGGCCTGTGCGCTTACAAACATCTGTCATCTAGTGGTTAATATAAATTCCACTTTAAAAATTTACTAACGGCTGAACTACCCACTTGCCAAGAATTCTTATTGCTATAAAATTCATCTAAATAGTAATTTTACAACTTTTAATTATTTTTTCTGTTAAATATATGTTATTCTAAAGTGACCATAACTGATTTTCTTTGCTTTTTTCTTCTTTGAAGTTGGTCTTTTAAAGTTTTTTTATTTTTTTCTACATTATTATTGTGTATCTGTTTTAGATATCACACTTAATTAGTTCTTGTAATATTTCATCTTTTAATGGATTCAGTATGCAACTAGTATTGTTTTGATTTGGATTCAATATATTTCAACCATAAACTTGACTTATGTTTTTTGATGAATTGTTGTTGTTTTCTTGTTCTCTCATCATCATGTTACATATACATGAAGGATTGGAAACATTAATTTATATATTAATGACTATATAATTGTTAAGTTGTAGCTTTCAAAAATAGGATATGTTATTAGTTACATATGGTAGTTTATCATTGAAGAAGAAGAGATTTAGAAAAGAACAACATCTGTTGATGAAGTTGAAGCTAAATTATGGCAAGGAGGTGCTACTTTGTCTTATTGTATGTTTCATTTTGGACTAGAACTATTGGAAAGTGTCATTTTGCAAAAGCATAACTTAGCATGGCTCAGACTGCAGTGCGATTTCTTCTATCTATACCCATACAAGGGCATAAACTAATTTATTCTAATAGAACTCCCAGATTATTAATATGTGAATTGATAATTCATAATTAAATGATAAGAATTATGCAACATTTACATTTAGCATTATCTATTATTGCTTTTGATTTTAAAGGCTCAAGTACATCACATGTTGAAGAATCTTACGTTGTGCCAAGTCATATGTTGATACAAAGGGAGTTGCCTCAAAGGTTTATGATTAATGAGTTTTTGTACTTAGTTAAAGTAGAATAAAAAGGTGAGTTGTTCTTTTTTTCTCCTCATATCAAAGAATTATTAATATAGAGAATAATATGTTGATTTTTTGCTATTATGCACATGATTGTTTTCTAATATATTATATTTGTTTTGCATAAAAAAATTTTTGATGAAAAATGAAACTGAGATGATTTAGGCATATAAAAAGGAGATGCATGAATGTCTTAATGAGGAGATATGAGAGATTGGCGATAAATGATTTTATGAGAGGTAAGAACTAGATCAAAATGTATTGGAGAGACTAATATGTTGAAAATTATCAAACAAATATAGACATTTGTTGCAACAGATGACTAATTTGTTTGAAGAATCATAACAATTTTTGTTATTAGATTGTTCTTCCAACAGATAGATTTCTGTTGCAACAAAAATTACCCATATATTGGACGAAACAAAATAAAACATCAAGAATTTATACCTCTTCCAACAAATGACCCATTTATTGGTAGGGAACAATCTATTACAAGAAATGTTTTGAGTTCTTCCAATAGATGACCCATTTATTGCAATATATGAGTCTATCTATTAGAAGAACAAAATTCCGTAGCAAAAACTGTTTTGATTTTCTCTAATAGATGGGCTATATGTTGGGAGAACACAATCCAGTAGGAAGGACTGTTTTGATTTCTTCCAATAGATGACCCAGCTGTTGCAACTGATGGGTCTTCTGTTGGGAGAACTAATTCAGTAGAAAGGACTATTTTTATTTCTTCCAACATATGACCCATCTGTTTCAACAGATAGGTCATCTGTTGCAAGAACATAATAGCAAAGACTATTTTGATTTTTTCTAATAAATGACCCATATGTTGCAATAGATAGGTCATTTATTAGGAAAACACAATCCAGTAGCAAGAACTATTTTGATTCCTTCAAATAGATGGCTTATCTATTGCAATAGATGGGCCAACTGTTGGAATAACTCAATCCAGTAGGAAGGACTGTTTTGATTTCTTCCAATAGATGACCCATCTGTTGCAATAAATAAGTCATCTGTTGGAAGAACTCAATCTGGTAACAAGAACTATTTTTGTTTCTTCTAACAAATGGACCATCTGTTGCAACAGATTACCCATCTATTACAACAAATAAATAATCTGTTAAAAATATTTTTGTACTTAGTTGTATTTATTTAATTTCCTATTATTTTTTTTATTTATGCACAAATTAATTGTTGGGCCATAAATTAAAATATATTTTATATAATAAATAACATACAATACCAAGAATGAGTTAAAATTATCAAGTTCATAACTAAACCAACAACAAGACAAGACTATTTACTATCACAGCAACCAAACTATTTACTATTGCAACGATCATGGTATTTTTTTATTCGAACATGTAGTTCTTTTTTGACCAACGTTCTTACGTATGAAGTACTTATTTTTCTTAGTGAAAATAATTCTCTAACTACATATCTCCTCTTATATCACCTTTTTCCCAGTTTGTTTGGGTCAACATATGGAGGAGATATTTCTCTCTCCAAAATCTCTACAAGGACAACCCAAGAATATTCAGGAGGCACCGAATTAATATCCTCACAATATGTCATTCTGTATTTTTCTATTGAATAATATTAAGACAAGTACTCATAAATTTTATTTCCATATTGGGTTTGAAGCACTGCCATAGCATGTGGACAAGGTATTTTATCCAAATCAAAAACTATACATGTATAAGATCTTCTTTGAAGACCGATTGTGGAAACATTATCATTACCGTTGATACTGAACTTGTAATTGGCTATTTATAGGCCAATAACTTATTCCCCAAATTAACATACTTTGATATTTGTTTTTCCATTGAAAGAACAAGTCTGTTTGGTGAGTTCACCAACTCCATATACCTATCATGAAATAATTTGGCAAACCTCGTGTTTATTTTATCAAATAACGTCACAATGGAAAATTCTCTTTCAACATCAAATATTGCATTATTCGATTCAGTTATGTTTGATGTCATAATATTATATATACAAGAAAATCACTTAGTACAATATCGTATTACAATAAACTCAAATAAGATGTTAAATTTATAATAATGTACCTATTTTTTTGAATAAAATGCCTAACTCCATCTCTCAAATTCAATGCGTTTGAGATGTTCTACTGCTATGGGTATCACATCTCTTATTTGATTAAAATGGTCAAAGAATTCAACTCTAAAAATGAGACACAAACTTTGAGTTATGATAGTTGTTTCAAATATTTTTCCCAAGGTGCCTCATGCAACAACCATAGTGAGCTGAAGGGTAGACAATTGAAACCACATTTTGGATGCTTATCCGAAATTATACACAACTCATCAGTATCATCCACACAACTTCTCATTTGTTCAAACAAATATTGATATGAGGCATTATATTCCTTATCCACTACACAAAAATTCACCAAAAAGATGTGATTCTTTGCATCATGTGCCACCGCCAATAACAAAACTCCTTCATACTTGCTCCCCAAGAATGTCCCATAGATAACTATGACTTTTTCCAATTATTGAAAATCAAGAATCCAATCACAATAGGCTACAAGAAAGTAATTAAACCTTCCATTATCATCAACCTGCAATGTCATCTTACTTCCAGGATTTAAGGACTCAAGCATGTAACGGTAGTCATCAAGCATTGCATACCCGTGCTCATTTGTTCCCTAAACAAGACTTTGCAATCTCCATGCTGTTATAAATCTTCTAGTAACTCACCTTACAACCCTATATTATACGGAGTTGATTGGACCTATCTTTTCTAAAAGGTCTTTTGTCATAAGGAAATCTATTTTTGAAGTATTTACCAACGGCCTTTGTCGTTGCATGCGGATTATGGATCGTAATATACTCCAAATCACATATGTGATACTTTTCATAAGTTCTAATGACAAATTTGTCAGAACTTTTGAATTTTACATCTCTCAACCATCACTAGCACTCTGGATGAGCACGTCTAAAACAATATACATTACGTGAATTAATCATCTTCTTCAGTCCAAAATCTTTTTTCAAGCAAGAAATATTCAATAAAGTGATTAGTTCTTCCTTGTACTTGAATGTCATTCCCTTGTAAAAATCAGTTTTATCATCTTGAATATTTCTCGATAGTGTTGATTAAGAACTTTCCATTGTATTGCTTAAAACAACGGACATAGATATTTAATCTACATTCACCTTTACTTTATCTTTACTCTCAATATCATCTAAAATATTCATGTCCAGATCAACCAATTTATCATCAAACAAATCTTATTGTCCTTGTTCTATATTTTAATTCTCATTCTCTATTATTTTTTCAACCACATACACCTTTAAAACCGACCTAGTTGCATCACTCAGATAAATACGCAAACAAAATTGATCTCTTATCTTACAAGGTAAGACACCTGATTTTCAAAAGAATTGTGCATGTAACTAATGAAAAGATCTTTTGGTTGACAATTTAGTCCATAATAACTGATGATTAAGTTCACAAAATCATCATACAAAACATCTCTTTGGACTGTCATTACTATCGTCTCTAATATTTCACCCTCTTTCCAATGCCAAATATATCAATCGTTCTTCTCGATCCATTCATCGTGACAACCAACTCCTATTATTATTATTGATTCCTCCATTAATCGTACATAAAGACATTTGTTAAAAAAGTTAATAATGATATTTTAATAAAATTAATAATGATAGCATAGTATATATATCAAAAAATATATGTATACACTACACTATCATTATCAATGTTGTAACAGATGAGACATCTATTGGATTAAGCTTCAGGTTTTGTTCTAGTGCTGTAATATGAATCCCAATAGATGAGAGTCATCTGTTGCAATAGATTATCCATCTGTTGGGAATCCATGTTACAGTACTGGGACAAAACCTAGAGCTAATTTCAATAGATGAGTCATCTGTTGCAACGGGTGAGTCATCTGTTGCAACAGGTGTATCTGTTATAATAGATTATTCATCTATTACAATAAATGATTCACTTATTGGAATTTATGTTATAGTACTAGAGCACCTGAAGCTGATTCCAACAAATGAGTCATCTGTTGTAATAGGTAAGTCATTTGTTGGATTCGACTTTAGGTTTTATCCATTATTGAAAAAATAATAGTGGAAAATATATCCAGATGATAAATTCAATTACAAATCATAATTTTACTTACCAAAATCACTTATGAAGTTATGCCCAGTGATATACGAATAAAATTTGACATAAAAATTTGGTTCAGTAGCATCCATGGCGGTAATAACAATAATGGTACGACAAATAGAGAAGAAGAAGAAGAAGATGATGAACAAAAAGAGATGATAATTAAAAAGAAGAAGAAGAAGAAGAAGAAGAAATCAGCAGCAACAATGAACAATAATAAAAGCAAAGAGAGAGAAACAACAATAAAAGTGAAAAGAGATAAAATAAGAGCAACAACCGAGCACATATTTTTTTCTTTATTTTTAGTTATATTATGGTTTATATTGGGTCAAACTGTAAAATAAAAAACTTGTGTGCAAATCTCAAACTTTCTTAACCCACCATTTAATAATTTTCACCTACACTTTATTTTAAAACTTTTGTCTCCTATACTTCAATCTGTCGAGTTTGCAACTTGAGTTACAACTATGAGAGTAATACGGCTATTGTGATGAAAATTTTTTGCCTTACTAGTAAGGAGAAGAGGTGAATTTATAGTCTAACCATAAATAATATCTTTTGTACTTCAAGCACCCAGGGCGGAGCTAGTGTATTACGGGGGTTCGGACGGATCCAATAGCTTTTATGTAGATTCTGTATTTGTATTAAAAAATTCAGTATATATATATATATAAGATCAACGCGCGAACCCACAAACAAAATTAGTTGTTGGCCCAGTGATAATGAGGGAGGTGTTAATGTTTTCCCTCCCTAAAGTTGGGGATTCGAACCCAACTCTTAGCACAATTCTTTTTGCTAGGGAAGGGTTTGTTTGTACAGATTTCTTAAAAAAAACAACTGCTATGTAATACTCTATTTTTATGGTAACTGTTTTCTCTCATCCCCTATACACATTCTTCCTCTATCTACAATTTGGATTTCTTAATTTTTTTTTTTTTAGAAAAAGACTCTCCTTCTATTGCAAATATTAAATTCAAAATCAATTTCTATAAATGATCTAAACCTATTTGATCTTTTATGAAAAAAAATCAAAATCTACAAAATATTTGGTCCACCTATCACCTATTCTTTTACCGAAGTGTGAACCTCTATTACTGGTACATTCAGTAAACTCGTCTTTCTCCTTTCCTTCACTTTTTATTTTTGATTTGTTTGCCTATTATAATGCATAATAAATATATATTCAAAACTAATTCTTAATCTTCGATTCTAGGTATATCTCATACTATTCAATAATATTTATTAATTTTTGTTGTTGTGTTCCTCAAAGTTTCAATTAGAATGGAAAGCAGCTAACTATGTGGTCCCTTTCATATTTCTAATTTTTTTAATAGAAATTTTTTTTCTCTTTCATAATTTATAAGTTTTATATGAGCTGATAATGAAAAATAGGCAGAAACAATGAAAATATTTATTTCCACTATGAAATTTATCAAAAATTACGTACGAAGTAGAATTAATAACGACTTTTTGAATAATTATTTAGTTTGTATATAGAGGGTGAAGTATTTGAAAGTGTACCTATACCTAATGATGTTGTCATTGGTTGATTTCAAAATATGACAAGTCATCAACTGCAGTTATAACGATAATATTTATTTTTTTGTAGTACTTATATGATTCATTAATTATTAAATATATTAAAATAGTGGTACTCATTCTTAATTTGCAGTTATTACATATTAGCTTGAGATCATTGTCCTGTATTAAATTTTAGAATCCCCAATCTTTAATTTTTGGCCCCGCCTCTACAAGCACCTCATAATGACTACTATCCGCACGAATCGTTATGTACGCGGTTGTGACAACAAATATTTAATTCTTCAAAAATCATTGGTAATAGGGGTTATCTTGACCGGGTGTTGATAGGCTTCTTGTCTCTCTATTTTAGATTTAGACAGGCCTATGATGTTTCCCCGAATCTTCAATGGACAAGAGCAGTCTTGTCTTGTATAGCTCACGGCGATGCCCATGCTATTTTTGCTGAGTTGGATTTTATTGGTCTTTGATGGACATATGCCACCGTCTAATACATTCTAATGTCAAAACTAAATTTTGTCCCATAAAGAATGTTGCTCACGCACTTGAGGTTTTTTATAGTTTTAGGGGTCGTTTGGTAGAGTGTATCAGAACAATACTGAATAAAGTGTATTAATAATGCTTGCATTAGTAATGCTTGTATTAGATATGCTGGTATTAGTTATGCAGATAATATTTCTTACACACTATTTGGTTTAATTTATTAAAAATAAAATGCAAAACATAATATTCATCAAATAATGGTTATTTGATAATATACCCTTTATTTGACATTCCATGCTCTCTTTCCAATCTTATGTCAAAAAAATGCAAACTCTTCACTGGAAAGTTCAGATACCAAAATAGCTAATTACACATTTTATTAAAAGTTTGGGCAATGAAATTGGCGAGCTTTTTGCGGTCAAAAATGTTAATTTCACGAAACCGACAAACTTTTCACTGGAAAAAAGTGAAAGAAATTGGAAAAAAAAAAAGAAAAACTAAACAGAGAAAAAATTAAAGTGAATTATAATATTCAATTTTCTTTGGTATAAAAGATAAGATACTTTACAACAATTTTATATTATTTACAAGATTCAATTTTCAGTGAAATGAGTATACTTTTGAACAAGAACGAAAAAGGAATTGAAAAAAAAAATTGAGGGGTAAATTAGTCATTTAATAAGTTAATGCATGTGTTTAAAGCTTTGTATTACTAATACATAGAAAAATGGTGGTATTAATTATGTATAGCATAATACACAATAGAGTGTAGAACTAATGCTTGCATTAGTTATACATAGGTTGAAAAAGTATACCAAACAATTTATTAGCAATGAATAGAACTAATGATGCATTAGTTTTCTTATCACACTCTACCAAACGACTCCTTAGAGTTTCTCAAACCTGTTGCTACTATTTTTGGTTGTATTGATTTTGTGAGTTAAGCATTTATTTTCTCAATTTTATGTTTTCAGAAGTGTTTTCTTTTACATATTTTGATATGTAACTGAACCAAATCCAACCACCTTTTTATTTGTTCATTCAAAATAGTATCTCTCTGCAAGCTGCTGGATTTTGACTCTCAAAAATAATTTTGTTAAATAGGGAATAAACTTCAATTTCAAAGGTTATGTTATGTCCTAACCTAAGCACTAAATTATTGTCTATTTTTGACATTATACTAGTTGTTGTTATGCTACTAACCCAATTACTTGCACTTCCATATGAAAACTACTACATACAATGGAACCTCGTTACAGTGATTAACAAAATGAGAGTACATGCATGAATACATAAACTGTAACTGAGACCATGCTAACACTGGATACTGAGTTCTGAATACTGATTGACTGATATCTGAGTTTACTAATATCGTATTACTGATAACTGAATGACTATTTTTGTTAGTCCTAATTCTGAAGAACTGAACTGAGTTCTGTACTGAGACTAAAACTGAATTTAAAACTGTGGAAAGTAATCATCTAACTGACATGCCCTAAATCTGAGTTGATAGGGGTTTAACCTGTGACCCCGGTTGGAAGGGTGCTAGTACTGTGACACAGGTACTAACACTGGCTGTGGAGTCAGTCCTAATCTAGCGGGTGACCCCTGAGATCAGTCCTAACTAGCGGGTGATCCCAGTAGATATCAGTCCTATCTAATGGGTGACATCTCATCACCTACACTGGCTACGTAGTTCTGGAACTTAGGGATTGCTTCTAGGGACCCAGTCTTATCTAATAGGTGCGCCCCATCCCTAGGTTCTCTCGGTGCTGAATCCTACTCCCAACTGAATAGACACTGAACTAATTTCTAAATTGTACTATGCTGGACTGAACTATTACTGATCGTGTTAACTGATTGAACTGAACTGAGTTCACTAGGTTCTGTAACTGACTGAGTTTACTAAGTTTGATTGACTGACTGAGTACTACGATTTTGTGACATGACTGAGACTGTTCTGCAACTACTATAGCTCTAGGTAAATTGCTAGATTTTTAGGGTATTGAATACCCCCAGGACTCGATAGCATGAACAATAAACATAGCATGAACTTAGAGGCATAATAATACTTGTTTAGTAGAAATACATTTAGTTTACACATTTTGTCAAATACTTGATATACATGAGCTTATGCATGGATGAAATCACTTAACAACTTATGATACTTTTTACTAATCAATTCACATAAGCATTTTAACAAACACTTGGGAGATATAAGCTTATACATCTTCTAGCATGTCATGATTTTTACCTTTAATTCACATGAGCAATTTATCAAGAACTTAGGGATCATAATCTATACACATGATTCTAAACAACATGTAGGCATCATAATTTCAAATCCCAATTTACTAAATCAAAAGTTTTAACATGAATTTACATGATACTACACACATATTAAGTAATTTCACATGAAATTTGTAATAAACCTTGGATTAGAAACCCAATTAGTATCAAAATCATGAGCATATTCAAATCCAACATGGAATTCATGAAATCAAATAACTTGAAGTTTTTAAAAGAGTTTCTTAAACTCCGAGGGTGGAAGGAAACCCTTGGATAAACACTTCACATACTTTGATGCTTGAATTTGTGTAGATTGATAATGAATTTCTTAGATCTTGATCTTGACTTTGGTGGGTTAGGGTTTGTGTCTTGAGGGAATTTGAGAGAAAGTGACTGTATTTTGCTTATTGAGGGCTGAATTTCGGATTTTAAGGGCTGATTAAGGGTGCAAAATGGCCCAAATACCCCTCTGGATGCGCCTTTTAATGACTGAAAGCGTTCCCAATGATGCGCAACCCAATGTGCTGCGTTGATGGGATCGATGCTATGGCCGACGTGCCACATCGAGTCAACATCGGCTCACTGGAATTTAACTTCGGGAGCTGGGAAAAATATTTATCAATGAAATAGTCAGCGCGGCACAGGGAGATCGGTTGATCCACTGGTTTGGACTCCCAAACTTGATTCAAATGAGGTCCAAAAATTCTGAAACCTGTCTGGGGACACCTACTAATATTCCTGATTATGGATCAACCCAAAAATCGACATTTCATGGTCTTATGAATCGTGAAATAAGATTGCCAACTTATGAAGGCTAAAATAATTCTTAGTGTAAGCACCTAGCTAAAATTTCTAAGTTTGGAACCTCTTTTCAAGCTTTAACGGACTGAGTTAAGCTTAAAATTTTGTGGGGTCTTACAATATCTCTCCCTTAAGAACATTCATCCTCCAATAAGGCTGACTTAGCTAAGAAACATTGATAGAATGAGCTTACACACTGAACATGCACATCTGATGCATGGAACACCCAAATGAAACTACTGATAAGCTAATTTTTTAAACTGAAAATGCATATCTAATGCATGAGTACATGACTAAGCTAATTCGTGAATGCATAACTAAATATGCAATGGTAATGGATACTAATTTTGTAACTGTAACTGAACATGGAACTAAGCCAATCTAAGAAAGTTTGTTACCTTAAGCTGAGAATACTGACGAACCTGAGATCATTTACTAAACATGCATGAACGGGAACATGAGAACATAACTGAGCCTAAAATGTAATACATGAACTAAATATCATGAACTGAACTAAGCCCCTGAATACATAGCTTATGGCTGAAATTGGAGCTTGAGGGTCCACCTATGAGTACCCACTACTCCAAACTGGATTTGTTACATAAAGATAAGATGGAAGGTTTAGGTCATGAAAGCTTGATAGATTATAGTACATCTCCCCCTTGGAACATTATGTCCCTTGAAGAATGCTTACTTGGCTGAGATACTGAGGAAAAGCTGAGATGATACACAGGGAACCTACGAACTAAATCATGATTGCATATTGAGTATCTGAAACTGAGGAATGATACATAAACTGCGCTGAACTCATAACTAATAGGATGCTCTATCTTGGAACAGTCATATTCACGAAACTTTGGATAGTATGACTGGGTCGAAAGATGGGAAAACCGTACGATCCTGTCTGTTAATCTAAATTCCTGCTTTATGGACTAACTCATACTAAAAACTTACACTCAACTAGAGCATTTCTTATCACCCTTTCTATAAAGTTCTACTAACTTTAGGGAGAAAGGAATCTTGGCATGGTCTGAACAAGATATCTGAATAGGAGATCACCACATGGCTAAAATTCTGTAACATAGAACAAGGCCTACAAAACATCATCTAAGATAGAGTTACTAAGACTTTTGCACTGCAACTACTACCTTGTAACCTTAGCCCGATTTCTCAACTATTCCCTCAACTATAATTTCTACTTTCACGCCACGTTTCACTTGAGGCTACTAAAAATATATACATGGGCACTGATAACTCTACCTACTGAAGTCTGAGCTGGATTGAATTCTCCCACCATGTTCAACCCTACTCAAATCTACAAAATGTTTTTAGCCACTTACACACTAACATGACGTTCACACCTATCTTTATAACTACCGTCTCGTGTAAAACAAGCATGCAATAATCTTTCCTTATCATGAAATACTATGCCTAATTTGAAACTTAACTGAGGTCTGAGGAGTAGAAAATCAATATCATGGATTTATCAAGAGGTCTAAACTGAAGATATAAATATACGTGGCATAATCTGACTTTATCTGATCATTGAGGGTGTAGCACGAGTCATGGGAATTGAGCATAGTGTAAAGCATGTGTACATGAGTCATGAGTTGCGTGACCTGAGTTTGGAATTTTTATATTCATGGAACATGATTTGTAATGTTGAGTAAACTGGAACTCCTTATACTAGGAGCTGTTAGTGTACCTGATTTTTTTATAACGTGCACAATATGAGCTATGATCATAGAGCTGACATGTATGGCATGAGTAGATATCGTGATAGCTGAAGTACAAAACTCTGTACTGAGGTAAAGACAGATTGGTCATCATCCCTTCCTATTGCTTTTCTACACATACTGATATTACTACTAAAATCTGAAAGCCTGACTTGGTTACTGGTTCTAACATCTTCCCCCTTAGCTTAAAATGGTTATTCTAAATCGGTGAACCATTTAATAAGCTTTATACCAAACTAAAACTATATTACTCTAGAGTCTAAGATAGTGTAAGACCCCATAAAATCCTAAGCTCAACTCAGTCCCTAAAAGCTTGTTAAGGGGTCCCAGACTTAGAAAATTCTAGCCAAGTATTCAGACTTTGTATTATTTTAGCCTTCATAAGTTGGCAATGCTATTTCATGACCTCTATGACCTTAAAATGTCAATATTTAGGTTGATTCATGATCAGAAATGTCAGTAGGTGTTCCCGGATGAGTTTTGGATTTTTTGAACCTCGTTTGCACACGTTTGGGAATCCAAAATAGTGTATCGATGCGATCTCGGTGCGGCGCAGTGGCCATCGCATCGATCAATATTTTTCTTGGCTTCCAATGGAAATTTACTGTGAATCGACATGGACTCAATGCGGTGCATTAGTCATCACGTCGATGCCAATAATGTGGAACGTCGACCTGCGCGTTGATGGTTCAATTTTTAGTCTTTTAAACCCGCATCCAGAGGGGTAAATGGGTCTTTTACCACCTTATATCATCCCCCAAAACATATCATTAATCCGTTCAAGAGGTAAAATATACTCATTCTCTCTAAAATTTATCAAGAACAAACCCTAGTTCATCACATTCAAGATCTAAGACTCAAGGTTTCCACCATTATTCTTTAAGAATTCGCCAACTAAGGTATGTGAAATGTTCATCCAAGGGTTCCTTCCACCCATGCAGTCCAAGAAACTATTTTAAACTTCAAGTAGTTGGAATTTATGACTTCCATGATTGGAATTAAAGTGTATTCATGATTATTATTTAAATTATATTTCTATTTTATGATTTATTATACGTTTCATGTGGAATTAGTTATTATGTGTGTAGATTCATATGAATCCATGTTAAAACCCTTGAAATTATGAAATTGGAAGTGAATCATGACGTTCTCTTATTATGTACATATATTATTCTCACCAAGTGCTTGATGAATTATTCATGTGAACTAATAAGGGAAAGAAATCATGTCATGCTAGCTTATGTGCAAGTTATACCATGTAAGTGTTTGATAAAATGTCTCTATAGATACATTATGAACAAGTGTGCATTTTATGCTATACAAGATCATGTGATACTTTACTTTTCATGCTATCGAGTCCTGGGGGTATTTAATGCCCGACAATTTAGCTGATTATTTAGAGCCATGGACAGTCTCAGGATAGTATCAGTCATGTCATGATCAGTAGTACTCTCAGTCAGTTATAGAACTTAGAATAACTCAGTAGACTTAGTTTCAGTCCAGTCTAGTTCAATATTCAGTTCAGACCTTAGTAAACTCCGTCAGCTAACAGAATTTAGTAGTATTCTGTCAGTCAATGGAACTGAGTAAACTCAGTAACAGTTTAGTCAAGCCTAGTATGAACTAGGAAAAAAATCAGTTTAGTGTTTATTCAGATGGGAGTAGGATTCAACATTAAGTTAACCCAGGGATGGGGGCATTCCTACCAGCAGAGGGTTTGGTCCTTAGTAGCAATCCCTGTGTTACAGAACTACGTAGCCAGCGTAGGTTGAGATATATTCCTACCAGATATTATAAGGGTTGATACATCTCATTCGAGTTTTCCTACCAGTGAGGGTTGACAAAAGAGATTCCTGTCAGAGAGGGTTAACTCATAGTTTGTCTTTACCCATGGCAGGTATTGACACCCTTCTAACTGGGGTTACAGGTTGGACCCTAATCTATTCAGAAAGGGGCATGCCGGTTAGATGATTACCTCCCATAGTCTCAGTTTCAGTTCCAGTCTCAGAATAGAACTCAGTTCAGTTCAATAGATTCAGGACTATCAGATACAGTCACTTAGCTCAGTACAAAACTCAGTATAGTTCCACAGAATCAGGACTGTCAGATACAATCATTCATTTATCAGTAAGTCAGTATCAGTATACTCAGATATTAGTTAATCAATATTCAGACTTAGTAATCAGTGTCATCACGATCTTAGTTATAGTTACGTATTCATGCATGTACTTTCATCCAGTTATACTCATCTCATTAAGTTAGTACTGGTCATGCATATGAACCCATACATTTCAGCCTACCTCACTTAGTATACTAGTACATTCAAAGTACTGACACATACTTTTCTCTTGCACTATGATATTTTATATCATAGGTTCAGACGCACGGGCTCCCAAGCACCCTTAGCAGTTCAGATCTTCAGCAGTCAGGGTTAGTGGTGAGTCCTCATAGTTTGAGGACATGATTATTATTTCAACATTTCAATTTATTTTAGTAGTCGGATTTAGTTGGGGACTTGTCCCATTAACTCCACATTTCAGAGATTTTAGAGGCTTTTCAGACTAGAGTATTTTCAAACAGATATATCAGTTTTGGTATTACTATACTGCAATCAGATTTATTTCAGTATTGAACCTTATGGAATGTTTTCTGACTAATTTCTGCATATTTCAGTATTATTATTATTCAGTTATTACATCAGGTACTAGTCATGGGTTAGCTTATAGTCCTTTAGGATTATGAGCACCATGTAGCATTCGAGGTACAGACGGGGCGTTATAGATAGACACTGAGGAGGGCTCTGCTAATACTTCAGGTCTGAAACTAAATTTGATGGCTATATAGGAGTTATAAAGGGGGTGAAGCCTCGAGATCTAACAGTGTATAAACATATGGATAAAAGACTCATAACGTACCCGTAACTAAATTAGGAGAACTTTCCTGATCATGGTGAGACTGGAGTGCATAAAGTCAGTTTGGGCGTCACCCACTGGTGGCACTGGAAGTGGCACCCTATTAATTCGAGCGATCAGACTGAGCTGAAGGACGATTGTACTGACCCTGTTGACGCAAATTTTTTCCCCTCTGAGACATTACTCTACACTCTCGTATCCTGTGGCTTGGCTTACCATATCTAAAACATACATCACTACCAGCTCTACACACACCTAGGTGATGTCTACCATATTCTTTGCAAAGTAGATGGGTAAGTCCACTGCTCACACTACCCTGGGTTTTGGAGCCTGGCGCCCCGTCATGACTGCCATTCCTGAACTTTGGTACTAGTGTACTAGCTGAAGAAGGAGCTAGGGCTGAAAACTTCTAACTGAACTAAGAGCGGTTACCACCCTCTAACCTTGGTTGAGCTAAACTAAAGCTACCCATTCTGGATCTCTTATTCTCTCTCCCCTCTTTCTTAACCTTCTCCCCCTCGATCTGCTGAGCATAGACCATAATCCTAGACAAGTCCATCTTCTTAAGTAGCATCATTGTTCTGCACACCTTAACAACACTCTCTAACACCTCAGACATAAACTTGCTCATCCTGGACCTACTGTCTGCTACTACATGGGGAGCATACCTGGATAACTTAGTAAACTTAAGGAAATACTCTCTCACACTCATATTTCCCTGCTTCAGATTTATAAACTCTTACACCTTGGCTTCTTTCAGCTCTAAAAAAAAGAATCTATCTAGGAAAGTAGGAGAAAACTCTTTCCACTCTATGGGCTTTGTATTTGTACCTCTATCTACCTTCCACTACTTAAACCATGTATGAGCTATATCTTGTAGCTGATAGACAGCTAACTCAGCACTCTCACTGGAAGTCACTCCCATGATATCTATGACTTTTTGAACCTGATCGAGGAACTCTTGTGGATCCTCTTCTGACTTAGATCTTAAAAATAGGGGAGGATTTATTCGGGTGAAATCCCGAATTCTAGCTGCAGCAGTATTAGACACTAGGTTGGCCTGAACAACATCTGGTCTTTCACTCTGAGCAACAATGGAGTTGGCTAGAGTAGTGAATGCAGTCCTGAATTCTGCATAGGAGACATGCTTGTCTAGGGGATCTGCCTTAATGGGCTAAGATGCTGACTATTTCCTCGTTCTTTTTTTGTTGTTCTTTTTGGGAGGCATATTCTGTAAACGGAAGGAAGAAATAATTTAGATTGAGAGTTTAACTTGAGCTCATGCTTACTCGCACGACATGAATACTGAAAGAAGGGAAAATTTTCCTAAAATATCTCATAGCCTCCTGTCCATAAGTGTGGCGCACTACACACCCATGTACAAAACTATAGTTGATGTGACTTTCAGACTTCCTAGGACTCTGTTGAACCTTAGGCTCTGATACCAAGTTTGTAACACCCCGAGTTTGTACCCTGGATGCTACACGGTGCTAGCGACCCCGAAGGACCACAAACTAACCCATGACTGGTACCTACTGTGTGCACTGAATCATAACAACACTATAATGATAATATATCTAAAATAAATGTGAAAGATAGTTTGAAATTCGTCATAAGGTTCATAACTGAGACAAATACGGAATACTAAAAAACTGAATACTGACATATCTTTTATGAAATACTCTAGTCTGAAAGCCTCTAACTGTCTAAATATAGAGTTGATGGGATAGGTCCCCAACTAAATTCATCTACTGAATATACTAAAATACTGAAATAATAAATCTCTGTCCTCAGACTATAAGGACTCACCACTAACTCTGCTGCTGAAAATCTAAACTGCTAAGTACGATTAGGAGCCCGTGCGTCTGAACCTGTGATATAAAACATCATAGCACAAAAGAAAAGTATACATTACTACTTTTAATATACTGGTTTGCTAAATGAGGTAGGCTGATATGCATGGGTTCATATACATGAACGATGACTAGCTGAGTAACATAGATGTAATTGAATGAGAGTACATATGTGAATACATAAACTGTAGCTAAGACCATGCTAACACTGGATATTGAATTCTGAATACTAATTGAATGATATCTGAGTTTACTGATACTGTATTACTGATAACTGAATAACTGTTTTTGACAGTCATGATTCTAAAGAACTAAACTGAGTTCTGTACTGATACTGAAACTTAATCTGAAATTGTGGGAGGTAATCATTTAACCGACATACCCAAAATCTGAGCTGATAGGGGTCTAACCAATTGGAAGGGGTCTAGTACTATGCCATGGGTACTAACACTAGCTGTTGAGTCAGTCCTAATTTAGCGGGTGACCCCTGAGATCAGTCCTAACTATCGGGTGATCTCGGAGAATGTCAGTCCTATCTAACGGGTGAAATCTCATAACCTACGCTGGCTATGTAGTTCTGGAACTTAGGGATTGCTTTTAGGGACCTAGTCCTATCTAACGGGTGCGCTCACATCCCTAGGTTTGCTCGGTGTGGAATTCTACTCCCAACTTAATAGACACTGAACTAATTTCTAAACTGTATTAGGATGGACTGAATTGTTACTGATCGTGTTAACTGACTGAAATGGACTGAGTTCTGTAACTGACTGAGTTTACAAAGTTCGATTGACTGACTGAGTACTATGATTTCATGACATAACTGAGACTGTTCTGCAACTACTATAGCTCTAGGTAAATAGCTAGATTTTTAGGGTATTGAATACCCCCAGGACTTGATAGCATGAATAATAAACATAGCATGAACTTAGAGGCATAATAATACTTGCTTAGTAGGAATACATTTAGTTTACACATTTTGTCAAACACTTGATATACATGAGCTTATGCATGAATGAAATCACATAACAACTTATGATACTTTTTACTAATCAATTCACATAAGTATTTTAACAAACACTTAGGAGATATAAGCTTGTACATCTGCTAGCATGTCATGATTTTCACCTTTAATTCACATGAGCAATTTATCAACCATTTGGGGATCATAATCTATACACATAATTCTAAACAACATGTAGGCATCATAATTTTGAATTCCAATTAAATTTGTAATAAACCATGGATTAGAAACCCAATTAACATCACAATCATGAGCATATTCAAATCCAACATGGAATTTATGAAATCAAATAACTTGAAGTTTTTAAAAGAGTTTCTTGAACTCCAAGGGAGGAAGAAAACCTTTGGATGAACAATTCACATACCTTGATACTTGAATTTGTGAAGATTGATGGTTAATTTCTTCGTTCTTCATCTTGACTTTAATAGGTTAGGGTTTGTGTCTTGAGAGGATTTGAGAGAAAGTGATTGTATTTTGCTTATTTAGGGCTTAATTTCATGTTTTAGGGTCTTATTAAGGGTGGCAACATGACCCAAATACCCCTTTGGACACGACTTTTAATGACTGAAAATGTGCCCAGTGATGCGCAGCCCGACGTGCCGCATCGTTGGGATCGATGCGATGGCCGACGTGCCGTATTGATTGGATCGACGCTATGGCTGACGTGCCACGTCGAGTCCGCATTGGCTCACTAGAATTTGACACCAGGATCTGGGAAAAATATTTATCGATGCGATAGTCGGCGCGATGCATCGAAATCGCATCGATCCACTGGTTTAGACTCCCAAACTTGATTCAATCGAGGTCCAAAAATTCCAAAACTTATTTGGGGACACCTACTGACATTCCTAATCATGGATCAACCCAAAAATCGACATTTAAAGGTCGTATGGATCGTGAAATAAGATTGCCAACTTATGAAGGCTTAAATAATTCTAAGTGTAAATACTTAGCTGAAATTTCTAAGTTTGGACCTCTTTTCAAGCTTGAATGGACTGAGTTAAGCTTAGAATTTTGCGGGGTTTTACATTTATCAACCACCTCATTACTACTACCTAAATCCACCTTCACTTTCTTCGATTTCTTTTTTGCTTTTTAACTTCAATAAAGACCCAATTGACTCATCATCCCCTGAATCAAACTTTACCTAAATACACTTGTTAGATACTTTATCCTCTCCTATATCTACCAAACCCATATCAAAATGGTCACACTTTCCTCCATATCTATAACCATCAAATGTCGTGGCAGGAGCAGGGTCGGTCAAATCATTCGTCCGTACATAAATTTCCCAAGATACAGAATCAGCAAAACAAATCCAAATTTCATAAACCCTAAGGTCATCAATATACTTACTACACTATATAACCCTAATGAAAAATCTTCACATTCAACATACAACCCTTCCAATACACTAAATCTGCAAAACAAATCCAAATTTTATATAAAAAACACAATTTTCTTCCTTTAAACCAAATGTTAAAAATTTCACAACACTAATTTCACTTTTCAGTAACTAAAAAACATCAAACTTAACTTAGAACAACTAAAACTTGATCAAAATTGAGAAACACAAAAGTTCAACAAAATTACCAAAAACCTTAGGTTTTTTTAAAGGGGAAAAATGTGTAGGATCAGAACCTGAATGTTGAAGCGAGCACGTCAGCGTTAATGGAGAAAAAATAAGGATGAGCACGTTAGCGACCTTCCGGAAAAGAAAGAGAAGAAGAACTGCGCCTACTGGCAAGGAAACGTTGATATGACATAGAGATTTATTTTTTGGGGGTATTTTATTTTATATAGTATAAGTTCTTGTATTTTTTATTGGAGTGGGAAAGTAAGGATTAAGGAGAAAAATTGATTGATTGGATGTGTTAGAGGAAATTAGATTCTATTAAACATGTGTAAATTTAATTTTATGAAAATATTTTCTATTCGGTTCGCGATACGCGTAATGTAACGCGATGTTTTATTACATTGTTAACAATAATCGAGTGATTTTAATATGTAAAATTAATGTGAATATTTTGATTCATATAATAATAAGATCAGTTATAAATTCATTGATCTTTTTGTGTCTCAACAAATTTTAAAGTTTGTGTATTTTAATATTTTTAATACCTGAGTATCTTCAATATTTTTATATCTCTGAATTTATGTTTTAAATCTTAAGTATCTTGAATAAAAATAAAAGATATATCGTCATAGATATATAGTCAAAAATTATTAAAATAAAAGTGAAGACACATCGTCAAACCACACCCTTGTTACACCAGCACCATTGTCATCGTTGCCACAACACCGCCACACTGTCACCTCTCCTATTACGTGATAACGCTCAAATTACACTCTTGAATAGGTGTAAGTGATCGTTGACAATACAATAACTGAACTTAGGTTGGGGTCGAATCCACAAGGAGTGAAAGCATGGAATTCAAAACTCAAAAGTGTTGATAGTCTACTAAAAGATGACCCGTATTGTGAATAAAACAAACATAAATGTAAAATGGAGGAATTAGTTGGAATACGTTTGTAGTGATAATTACTTCAAATTTAGAGCACTATCTTGACGTTGAAAAATGCTAAGACTGACTTCAATTGAGGAATTAGTTTGAATGCATTTGTAGTGATAATTACTTCAATTGTATAGCACTATCTTGACGTTGAAAAATGCTAAGAGTGACTTCAATTGAGATCGGTCTTGGAGTTATGCAATTCTAGGAGTGGGTTCATGCATGGGTACTTGACAATTTATCCAACTTTTAGATAAAAGTCATGGGTACGCTAGATGTCAATGTATTAGTATCAATCTTTCAATTATAACACCAAATTTCACAAATGGATTCTTTTGAACACCTCACAAGTGTGATAATTTTTCACATCTATTGTCTCAATTGACATCCTTATGTCTAAGAGATGTCATTAAATGAAATAAATCAAGTTATTGGTTGAATTTATCTCTCACCCATGTCCCCTCTTTCAAGAATGGCAGGGGTTCAAGAGTGGTTGGGGTTTGCAACCCCCAACTCTTAATTAAATCATGGAATAAATGCAACACCCATTACAAATAACTAATTAGAAGAATAATTAGCAAACACCCATACACTACCACACCCTAAGCAAGTAAAACCCTAAGATTTCAAATTAGCTACTCATAGATAAAAAATGTAAAAATATACCAAAGTTATCATTGACTTCATCCATGAGAAATATAGAGAATGTAGTTCCAAACTTTGAATTTCAATAAATCTTCAATGAAAAATCATTAAAATATATTTTTTATTCAAGCTTAGTACGAAATTCTTCTAAGATGAAAAGATAGATGCTAAGATGAAAAAGAGAGAAGCTACGATCCTAAGAGAGATACTAAGTTGAAAAGCTGAAGGCTCGATCTTGAAAAATGAGCTAGGAACCCTTCTTTATGCCCACTTCCACATTTGACAAAATTACAAAATTGCCACCTTGCTTTTGATCTACTTGAGTGGATCCAAAATGGATGGAGAGCAGATAGAGAGCAGATGGATAGCATCTCCAAAGCAGATACAAGGCGAGTACAAGGCGAATGCGAAGCGGATGACTCTTTTCCTTCACATTTAGCTTCTTGTTGACTTAAATGACTTGCCCATCTTCCCTTTTTACTTTTACCTACATAAATGAGCATTAGTAAGAGATTACCATCAAATCAATGAAAAAGCATGATAATTTAGGCTTAAAAGGTGCTAACAAGTCATCAAATTGATGACTTATCAACCCCCCAAACTTAAACTATTGCTTGTCCTCAAGCAACTAAGAATAATTCAATGAGATAGGGTATTTAACTCAAATCCACTCAAAAGAAAGCTATACTAAAGGAATAAGCTAAAAAAACTCTACAAACACTTTCCAAACATCTCATGGCAACAAGTAAATCAAAACTTTTCAATAAGCACATATTTATGAAGCAAGGATACAAGTTCATATCAAATGAGCTTTCCAAATCACAAAACATCTTAAGATAAGACACAAAATCATCAAAGATTGTCTCAATCCTCACAATACAACTTATTTCACTCATTTACCAAAATCGATAGTAAAAATTCACCCTTTACTTTCACAAAGAAATTCAAGTACATCGAATAGAACCATAGACCCTTTGTGTTTTTCACCACTAATGTAGACGTACTTAGTTTGGAATCACCAAGGTCTTGCGGATTAATATAAAGGTTTAAGGTGCGAGAAGAAATATATATAGATCAAGTGACCAAAAGACTTCCTTTGATGCAATCTCTAAATCCTTTCTACCCCCAAAAATTTTCAAACTACTCACCTTATTCTTCTTCAAATTATTTCTCATATTTTTCTAACTTTTTGTTTAATATTTACCAAACAATTCAAAGCCACCATTTTCTTTCTTCACTTCTCTGACTTTTTCAAGATATTTTCTACCTATAAGCCCTTCCTAGACCCTTACTCATCCAATTTTTTTCCAAGTTCTATGGGCTAGGCTATTCGACTTTATCATCAAGCACATCTCTTGTCTTTTAAGCACATGCATTAACAACTTTGCATATACCTTTCTTATCTTTTCTTTGATCATCATATCCTAAATACATGCCCCCCTCCAAACTTAGGATTTTGTCTATAATCCATTATTTAGAATCATGCAACGCATCAAAGGAGGTTAAGTGCCAAAAAAGACACTTTCAATAGAAATTAGGTGTTTTAGCATGGTTATCATTACAATAAGAAATAAAGAAGGGCAAAAAGGCTCAAATGGGTTAACTAGGGAACATGTTAAGGTGGGAATTTGGCTATGCGACGGGTCAAAAAAGGCCTCGAGTCATCCTCCAAACCAAGCTTGCCTAGAATTTTGCTTTGAATACACTCGGGGCAAGTTCTAGACTACACATATGTACAAGAATTATTCAAAAATCTCCCCACACATGGCATCATACTCATAGGGAAAAAAGCTAGTCTCCCAACCAATTTGAATAATTTAAGCTTCATAAGTTACTTCGAGCCAAACTCATCCTTGTAAAGAGAAAGCCAAAAATTGAGTTCAATGGTATCATTCAAAAGAAAGCTTCAAAAACATCCTTGATCTTTTTTCAAAAAGAAAACTATATATTTTTTATTTTATTTTCAAAATCATTTCATTTCTTGCCAATGACATTTTGAAAGTATTTTTGAACTTTTACTTCTTCCTAGTTAACCAAAATGACTAGATACTTTACCTAAGGATGTCGCCTCCCATCCCTCATAGGTTAATTATCACTCGATTAGACAAAGAAACTAAACTAAAATAAAAATAAAAATACAAGATCAAAAGAAAGAGAAAATGAAATTTTGCTCCTTAGGAAAGAACCGAGTTTTGAAGAACACCCTTGGAGTTTATTAGACACGTATATACAAAAGGCAACATTAGCAATGCGCACAATCGGATACCACATTTAAATTAAGCGCATGACACAAATTCAACAAAAAATGACAATATTTGACATCATTATCAAAATTCCCGACAAGGACTCATCCAAAACAATGCCAATAATAATTTAAAAAAACAAAAACAAAACAAGCCCCACAAGGGCTAAAGTAAATAAACATGACAAAAATATAGTGTGTACACACCAACATCAAAGTAATAACATAGAGTATGTCCATCCAATCTGTCTAACCAAGTGCCATATAGTGAGACAGTAGGTACTGACCATTAAATGAATCATAAAAGAGCCCCCCCCCCCCCACTAAAGACACTGCATTGTCCCTAATGCGAAAACAAAAAAATAGAGGAGGGTAGAGACTCCTTGTGGTGTACTAGACGCTCGGATCCCTATCGGTGATGATCGTACTGTCTTTATAGGAACCTCGTCATACTGGGTTCCTCTCATAGAGTCTGCTATGAAGGGTGACTCATTATCATATCGAGTGCTAGAACTAGCCCCAACCATCCGTGCATGCTCCTCATCCCTAGATAATTGCAAGGCGAGCTCAATATATTGGGCCTCAGGTAGCCTATCTATAAGATCAACCTCAGCCTCATCATCAATGTCCTCATGAACTTCTCTGAACAAATCATAAAATGGAAGCACTAGGACAGAATTATCTGGGGAAAAGCAATCTCTGCCTTATCAAGACTAAAGGAGGGCTGTCCGGAGTGAAACTCCGCCCGTAAAGTATGAAGGTCTGCTCTCACAAATGCCACTCCCTCACAATCTCCTCTCACCTCAAGAGTGACCACTCTCTGCTCAAACTTTGCTATGCGGTCACGTAGAGGTGCTATAGTAGCCTGAATAAATTAGGGAATATCCACCACCAATCGAATAAGAGCAGCATTGTTTGTCAAAGTCATGAAAGCAACCTTAGCAAATATCACCGTAGAATACCGTGCCGATTATATGGGCCGAGGTGGTGGTGCAGTGCTTGATGATGGAGAATTATCGGTGGAATCATGATAAGTCTCAGCATCAAGTGTAGAATCTAGAGGGATCTCCATTCCCTCTGAGCTCAGTAACCCTTCTGCACCCAAGTCTACCAAAACCAAAGCTTTCCTCTTTATGCCCGTAGGGTTATACTCATCTATGCAATGTGTGATGTCAATGAATTTGGTGCATATAACCTATCTATCAATCTTATAGAGTAGTGGGACCTGAATTTAAGGCAAAGCATAGATATGGGTGCAGAAAAGGGCAATAAAGTGCCCGATTGCTTTGACTTTAACTTCATCATCTCCGCTATCAACTCACCCGGATTAATAGCAATTTTATCCATGATGTACCCAACAATGATAGCCCTATCAATCGTGACATCTTGGTCATTTGTTGAAGGGAGTAGACGGTTACCCACAAAACCAAGCCAATGTTTGGCATAAACTGAAAGATCTCTTCTTTTGATTTGACCTACACCATTAGCCCATGTAGGAAGGCCCTTAGCAACTACCCTAGCAAGCCACGAAAAACATTGACATCCAAAAAATATCATCTTCTTGCACCTCACCGCAGAATCTAAGTCAAGAGCAAAATAAAGTACATTGATCTCCGAGGCCGTGCAAGGGACTTCCACTCCTCAAACTAATACACTTTTGAGGCACAGTTGTTTGGCAATTGGCATTTTATAATTTCACTCATTGTACCGAACAACGTAGGAAGCATAGAATTCTCAAACAATTTTTAGCAAGTAGCATAGTGGGTGAGTGGAAGGCGTCATATACGTGAAAGGTTCCCATACCCATTCTTTAACCTCAGTAATGATTTCGAGGAAATAGGTATCAACTCCCTTTATGCTAAAGACATTCTCAGGATTGAAGCCTCGAGTAGTTACTCAATCATCATATAACTCCGTCACACCATCCACACTAAATCAAATTTAATCCACTTCATTTCTAACCTCCCGTGTACGATCAATGGTAGCTTGGACATCCGAGACTTTCGGACTATCTTTGGAGACTAGTTCTTTTCCATTTGTAGAAGTAGCCTTTGCTTTGCCTTTATCCGGGGCATTACCCTTTCTAGCTTCTCGTGGCAAGTTCTTCCTTGGAGACATATCTATGAGAAAGAAACAAAACAAAACCAAAACAAAAGAGAAAAGGTAAAACATGTTTTTTGAATTTTATATGTTAAGAAAGAAAATTAAAGATAAGAAAATAAAATATTTGTGTGATAGATGCAAGGTAACTTCATCATTAGAGATCATGGGATTCATTCATTACAATACTTAATCATTTGGGCTCTAAATTATCTCACATTCTTCACATTTCACAAAACTAGTTCATAGGACATCCATAACCTCCAATGGAATTAAGAATGACCAATACTCTTAAGAATGATGTCATCCAATCTATCATAGGGCAAGGCAAGCATTCACGCCTCCCGGTTAGGCATAGTGACCAATAAGAACCATGAATGCCATATTTCTCAACAAACTCCCTCAACCAATAACTACCACATATTCTATTTTTATGATCAATTGAACTCAAAATGATACATAAAAAATGACCACATTATGCCCTAAGGAGAATCACATTGACCATCACAAGCAAAGAAGACATTTCTCTCTTACTGTCATTTTAACAAACACATGGTGGGCATGCTAATTAAGAACTTGGAGAAGGAGAATAGAATCACAAGATAGCAAGTTCATCTCACCAAATCATCTCCAAGCACATTCAAAATGCTCATATTATCAACCTTGAGCCAACCGCCACACACAATAAGCAAGAAAGTCTTAATGGGCATTTTGTCAAACATATGGTGCACTAACTTCATTTAAGAGAGATGATTAATTAATCAAGTAAAACAAGGCACCCATGACATCATATGGACACCAACAAGTAAAAATCATCCCAATAAAATCACACAAACTTAATTCAAGTGACAAATCACCATGAATTATGAAGCACTATGTCCATTTTTTAGAGAATTCAAAAGTAAAGCCATGAGAGAGCATACCTTTCTTGATTGAAGAGAGGAGAAATATAACCTACAAGTCCAAATCTTGATTCTTGTTTGTTCAATTGTTGTTAAAGAAAGTGAGAATGGTGATTGTGAGAGAAAAGACCTGTTGGAATGGAGTTGTAATGAGAAAGTTTAAGTGTGGACTGTTTTTCACACTTGTAAGTGTTTAAAGAGATTTTAGGCTGACCGGGTCAGCCCAACAAGATTTGACCCATTTCTTTATTTTTTTGTTGAAAACAGATGCATGCTTTTCATAGTTTAAGGTACCTACGTCCATCCTGCATTGAGATGCACCTGAGCTGTGCACGCAGATCCTTAAGAGCTGAAACTAGTGACTCCTGCGACTCATATGCGCCTGGCCTGCGCCTGAACTACAGCAGCAAGTCCAACGCAGGTCCAGGCACTTTCAGTGAAAACAGCCTCTCCTGCATCCAACTGCTTAAGCAGTTCTAGTGTATATCGGGACAGAGTCCATCCTAGATTTTTCCAGCTTGGTACATATTTTTTTCAAACAAATTTTTGGTTCAGGGATCACTTTCGAGCCTCCGAATCTAGAGTTTTGCACCCTAATTTTGTAATATTACCTGTATCAATCAAAATTAAGCTAAAATTAATATCAAAAACATTAAAAACAACAAAATAAAATCATGGGTTGCCTCCCAAGAAGCCCCGTAGTTATAGTCGTGGCACGACATCACTTGGTCATCATTTTAGATCTTTAAAGCGAAGCGACTCAACCTTAGACACTCCGGATCCACCCATATAGTAGTGCTTCAATCTTTGCCCATTTACCATAAATTTCTTCTTCTTGTGATCTTCCAACTCAATATCTCCACTTGGGTAAACATTTGAGATCATGAATGGGCCCGACCACTTAGATCTAAGGTTTCCCGTAAAGAGTTTCAATCTTGAATTGAAGAGGAGGACATTATCACCCACATAAAACTCTCGCTTTAATATTTTGGCATCATGCCACCTCTTCATATTCTCTTTGTACAACACGAAGCTTTCATATGCCTTGAGTCAAAACTCTTCCAACTCATGAAGTTGATTCACCCTTAATTTTAAAGCATCCCCCCAATCTATATTCAACTTCCTCAAATCTCATAAAGCCTTATGTTCTAACTCAACGAGTAAGTGACAAGCCTACCCAAACACCAATTAGTAGGGGGATATACCAATAGGAGTTTTGTAGGCCATTCTATATGCCCAAAGAACATCATCGAGTTGTCTTGCCTAATTTGTACGACCAATATTCACGGTTTTCTCAAGGATGGACTTGATTTCACAATTCAAAACTTCAACTTGGCCACTAGTTTGGGAATGAAAAGGTGTAGAAACCTCATGCTTCACCCCATATTTATCAAGCAAAGCTTCAAAGATTCGATTACAGAAATAAGAGCCGCCATCACTAATAATTGCCCTTAGAGTCCTGAACCTTATGAAGATGTACTTCTTCAAGAAAAAAGTGACACTCTTGCCTTCGTTGTTCAGTAAAGAAATGGCCTCCACCCACTTCGAGACATAATCGATGGCTACTAAGATGTATTTATTACCATATGAGCTCAAAAAGGGACCCATGAAGTCGATCCCCCCCATATCAAATAGTTCAACCTCGAGATTGGGATTAAGGGGCATCTCAAGCCTCCTTGAAACACCACCTTGAATTTGGTATTGAGGGCATATTTTGACCAATTCATAAGCATCTCAATAAAGGGTAGGCCAATAGTATCCACTTTGAAGAACCTTAGCCGTCGTTCGGATCCTACCATGATGACCACCAAGTGGAGAGGAGTGACAAGTCTCAAGAATATCTCTTATTCTTGCCTCTATGACACATCGACAGATCACACCATCCGCACACTCTCTAAATAAGAATGGTTCATCCCAAAAATAATTTTTCACATCAAATAGGAACCACTTCTTTTGATAATGGTTGAGCTCGTCGGGAAGCACACCACTCATAATATATTAGCATTATGTACATACCAAGGTGTAATGCTTCCCGAAAGTGACATGACTAGCTCATCAGAGAAAGAGTTATCAATATCAATCTCACCCAACTTCTTATGATTGGATTCAAGGTGGGAAATATGGTCGGCTACTTGATTTTCACACTCCTTTTGATCTTTTACTTCAAAATAGAACTCTTGCAAGAGCAATATCCACCTAATCAATCGAGGTTTTACCTCTTTTTTTGCCATGAGATATCTATGAGAAGCGTGATACATGTCACAACAACTTTTGTGCCTAAAAAATATGCCTAAAATTTTTCAAAAGCATAAACCACTGCTAACAATTCTTATTTTGTAACCGTATAATTAAGTTGAGCATTATTCAATGTCCTACTTGCATAGTAAATCGGGAGGAACAACTTTTCTTTTCTTTGGAACAATACCGTACTTAGAGCAACACCACTTGCATCACACATTAATTCAAAGGGCAATGACCAATTCGGGGATACTATGATAGGAGCCAACACAAGGAGTTCCTTGAGATAATTAAAAGTCTTTACACAATCATCATCAAATTCAAATTTTTCCTCCTTGTCAAGAAGCTTGCACAAAGGATGAGTGATTTTTGAGAAATCTTTAATGAAACGTCGATAGAACCCGTCTTGACCAAGAAAACTTCTAACGCCCTACACGGAGATCGGTGGAGGTAACTTAGCAATTACCTCAACTTTTGCTTGATCCACTTAGATGCCCATTCCCAAAGTTTTGTGGCCTAGAAAAATGCCTTCCTTGACCATGAAGTGATATTTTTCCCAATTCAAAACAAGACTAGTCTCCACACATCGTTCAAAGACTTTACTTAAGTGAGCAAGGCAAGAATCAAATGAATCCCCAACCACAGAAAAGTAATCCATGAAAACCCCCATTGTATCCTCTGCCATATTCATAAAAATGGACAATATGCACGTTGAAACATGGCCGGTGCATTGCATAACCCAAAGGGCATGCGCTTGAAAGCAAATGTGCCATAGGGACAAGTGAAGGTGGTCCTTTCTTGGTCTTTCAGGGTGATGCAAATTTGATTGTACCCCGAGTAGCCATCAAGGAAGCAATACCAACCTCGATCAGCTATTCTATCCAATATTTGATCCATAAAGGGCATGGTAAAGTGGTCTTTCTCGGTCCACGAGTTTAATTTACGATAATCCATACACACTCTCCAACTTATGATCGGGCACATAGGTACAAGATCATTATTCTGATTCATAACCACCATCATGCCGCCCTTCTTGGGAACACATTGGACCAGACTCACCCACGTGCTATTTGAAATTAGGTAGACAACTCCTGTATCAAGCCACTTAATGATTTCCTTCTTAACCACCTCTTACATTGGTTGATTGAGTCTCTTTGGTGTTCCACACTAGGAACATGATCAACATTTAACTTGACTTTATGAGAACAAATTCTGAGAGAAATGCCTATAATGTTCGCTATAGCCCACCCGATAGCATGAATGAACTTTTTCACAATTGATTTCAAGGCATCCACTTGACAAGGTTCAAGATCACCCGCAACAATGATTGGAAACATATAGTTCTCACCTAAGAAAACATATCGGAGATGAGATGATAACATCTTAATTTCAAGTTATAGTGGTTCAATAATAGATGGCTTGGTGGGTGGACTCTCACAGTTTTTTAAATCAAGATCTAATTTGATCAGGTTCTTGGTGTAAGATCCAATACCCATTAATGAAGCTGCCACCTCATCATATTCTTCAACCACCTTACTTCCAAGGTTCCACAATACACCCACCAAGGGGTCATCCACAAGTTTCACTTTTATGGTGTTAGTAACTTCATCATCTATCACATCAATTACCGATACTACTTCCAAGTCCATCAACTTCTTCATGGACTTGCACACATTGAAGGATACTTCTTCATTGTTTACCCTAAATTTTATCTCCCCATATTCCACATCCACTAAGGCCCTTCCAGTAGCTAAGAATGGTCTACCAAGAATGATTAGGACCTCATAATCAATCTCATAATCAATAATAACGAAGTTGGCCAAAAACATAAATCAATCAACTTTCACCAAAACATCATACAACACACCCATGGGCTTTTTGATTGAACGATCAGCCATTAGAAGCCTTATAGTGGTAGGCTTAGGAGAACCTAAGCATAACTTTTGAAACAGGTCAAATGGCATCAAATTAATACTTGCCCTAAGATCACATAATGTTTTTCCAAATGTACACACCGGATAGTGCAAGGAATAGTAAATGCACCCAGGTCTTCTTTATTCACCACCATTGTGCTAGACATTATAGAACTATAATTGTGGGTTACCTCAATTATTTCAAAATTCATGACTCATTTCTTTGTAACCAAGTCTTTTATAAATTTAGCATACCTGGGCATTTCTTGTAAGGGTTCTAGCAAAGAAATATTCACCGATAAATAGCTAAATTTTGCAAGAAAATTCTTTAACTTGATATCATCATCCTTATTCTTGAGCCTTTGTAGGAATGAGAGAGGAATTTTGATTTACGGCAATGGAACAATTAGAGTTTCATCTAGTTTTAAAGTATCATCATCAACCACCGTAGGAGCTTCCTTACTTTTAATATTTTCTTTAACTACTTTCGACCGTTCAATACTTGTCTTATTTGGCTTTGGATCATTATCAATTGGCTCTTCTTGCCACTTTCTCTTTGGATTGGCTTGTTCTTTATTTGCCTTTTCATTGGGGTTTTCACCAAGATCAACAACATATTTACCAAGAGTCCGACCACTCCTAGTGATAATAGCTATGATGTGAGCATTATTTTTAAGATTGACAACTGTGTCACTAGGCAATCCACCCTTTGGTATTGCATTAAGTTGTGTTAAGATTTGGCCCAATTGAGTTTCAAGTTGCTTGATAGAGGACGAGTGAGATTTCACCATTTGATTTAGTTATGATAAGTCACTTTCATCTCTCTCACCATCTTGTTGGTTCCATCAACACCTATTAAAATTTGAGCATGGACATCTTTATTTTTGAGCTTATTCGGGTCAATGAAACTTGACTCTTTACCCTTTGCTGACATATGGAGGCACGTACCAATCATAATCTTTCCTCTTATCTCTCCAACCCTGATCTCTATCATGATCTCTTTTCTTCCAACCTTGATTCCCGCCTTGCCTTTGATAGGTAAGGCGGGAACCCCCCAATTGGTTCGACAAGAACCAAATTTCTTCATCAAAGGACTCTATTTACTCATCATCATAAGCTCTAACACTCTTAGAAGCAATGGCATTTACCGCCTTAGGAGGAGCTCCTATCACATGCTTGGTGAGAAGATCAAGTTGTGTCATCACTTTAGCCATATTTGTATCTCTTTATTTATCCTTTTTCTTTTATTCTTGACTTACAAAAAATGCGGAGGGAGCCCCCATGGCCACCTCGGTATCTCTTGTGTGCTACCCTCTACTTTTCTTGGTCACTTGATCTAACAAATTCGATATAACACCATACGATAGTTTGACAAGAGAACCTCCGGCTGAATTATTGACTACCATCTTATCAAATTGATCCAATACTGATAACCTCAACTTACACGTAAATTGAGTGCAAGCCGATCGTTGTTAATATATTTACCCAACAAGAGTTGGGGTCGAATCCACGAGGAACACTATGAGTGGAGATTGAGTAAATTCAAAATAAAAGTTCTTGCAAAAATTTAAACCTATGGTACAAAATAGTTTGGGGGTTTTCAATCATGTTAATTGCGAATGCAGATCTTGGGCTTCTTAGGAAATAATTCGAGACTAAGAATAATTAGAGTGTAATCAATTAGAATAGATCTTGGGATTATACTTTTCAAGGGGTAAGATGTCCATGGGAACATGATAATGTAATACAAATTCTAATCATTGATATATGGTAGGCTAGCTTTAATGTCCTTGAATCTAGTTTTTTAACAAAACCACAAGGATTTCACCCATTGGCTCTTTCGATCACCTAACAAGTGTGTCAATCAAAATGACCCAATACCTCAATCAAGGCATCCCTATTTCTAGGATGATACCCATGGCATAGTTAACTTTACAACTACCCTTATGTCTAAGATAGTGATAGATTAGCAAACTATACGCATAATTTTCTATCTTTGCTTTGGTCTCCACATCCCTCTTTTAAGGATGATATGGATTCCTAAAGTTCACCCAAGACCCTTCTTTCGAAGATGGACTTGAACTTTCAAGAGTTTAGAGCTTTCACCCATCAAACCCATTTGGGCATTTGGGGCTTTGACCTATCAAATCCCAAGCAATTTAATCAAGCAATAATAGAACCCATCATTAACAAACTCAAATCTACACAAAAATATCACAACCCATGCACAATTGCACCCGAATCAAGCATAATCCCAGGAGGTGATCTAGAAACTCATAATGATAATAAACACAAATAAACCAATATTTCCATCAAAGTTTTCCATAAAAGAATAAAGAGAGGGCAAACCACACTTTAGAATCTAATGAATCTTTAATGGGTGAAGCCAAATCTACACTTAAAAGTCACTTTAATGTCTTGTTAGCTCAAAATTAGTATAAGTCTTGCTCCAAGCTCCAAGAAATTACAAAAACCCTAAACTAATGATGGGAGATAGGAAATGGAGTAATAGATCTTTAAAATGAACGAGTTTTGAGATATAAATGGGATTTGGGGTTGGCTAGTCAAAATATATTTCTACCCTTGGGCTATTTTTTCCCTCATGCAATCGCAGAAGATTGGTCGCGATCGCACTCACCGCGATCGTGGTTAGTCCATCACAACCATAGTAGGTTGACTAGCTTTACTCGGGGCGATCGTAGGCTAATGCCAGCGATCGTGATAATTGAGGGCTTGATTCTGATCCTGAATCAACTTGTCCAGCTCTTGCACTTCAATTCCCTTTTTGATCCTTTTTAGCTCAAGTTTGCTTCTTTTCTTCTCAGCACTTGTACACCTGCAAAATATGGGAATTAGTACATTTAACCCCAAATGTGTCTCACTTTTCTTTTACATTTAAATCATAGTAGTGCACATGAATGTTAAGTGCAAATGAGTGGTAATTTGACCACTCATCAAATGCCTTATAGAAAATTTGGAGAAGCATTTTATCCGAAACCTCATGATTTGGGCATTGCATTAACTTCTTGTTGAATCATTGCCAAGCCTCATATAATGGTTCGCCATTAAGTTGGCAAAAATTAGTGATCTCATCCCTTAGTTACAACACTTGAGAAAAAGGAAAATATCTTTCCAAGAATGCCTCCGTGAGCTCACTCCATAAAGTGATAGATCCCGCGGGAAAAGACCGCCACCATAAGATTGCTTCTCCCATAAAAAAGAATGGGAAAAGAGCAACTGGATTGACTCTTGAAATATGTGGGCTATGTCAAATGGAGAACACACATCAATAAAATTCTTCAAGTGTAGATTAGCATCCTCATGAGCTTGGCCTCCAAATAACCCTTTCATTTGAAGAAAATGAAGCATCATGCTAATAATGTGAAACACTCAATTTCCTTCTATCGGTGGAATATGAATAGCACTAGCTCGGTCTGCATCACCGAGGTGATCTGCATCGTCAAGATACCCATCAATCATCCCGGCATTACTACCGTATTGGCTCATAGTATCCTGTATACTATTATATGTACCTGAGAAAGAACAAAAACACCAAACAATATAAAATAAAACACTACGACTAACCCAAAGTAACTAAAGTGGAAACTATGTTTCACTCTCTAGCAACGATGCTATTTTTGATAACGCTCAAATTACACTCTTGAATGGGTGTAAGCGATCGTTGTCAATAAATAACCCAACTTAGGTTGGGGTCGAATCAACAGGGAATGAAAGCATGGAATTAAAACTCAAGAGTGTTGATAGTCTACTAAAAGGTGACCCGTAATGTGAATAAAGCAAACATAAATGTAAAATAGGGGAATTAGTTTGAATGTGTTTGTAGTGATAATTACTTCAATTTTAGAGCACTATCTTGACGTTGAAAAATGCTAAGAGTGACTTCAATTAGGAATAGATCTTGGGGTTATGCAATTCTAGGAGTGGGTTCATGCATAGGTACTTGACAATTTATCCAACTTTTAGATAAAAGTCATGGGTGGCCTAGATGTCAATGTATTAGTGTCAATCTTTCAATTATAACACCAAATTTTACAAATGGATTCTTTTGAATACCTCACAAGTGTGATAATTTTCCATATCTATTGCCTCAATTGACATCCTTATGTCTAAGAGATGTCATTAAATGAAATGAATCAAGTTATTGGTTGCATTTATTACTCACCCATGTACCCTCTTTCAAGAATGACATGGGTTCAAGAGTGGTTAGGGTTTGCAACCCCCAACTCTTTATTAAATCATGGAATAAATACAGCACCCATTATAAATAACTAATTAAAAGAATAATTAGCTAACACCCATACACTACCATACCCTAAACAAGCATAACCCTAAGATTTAGAATTATCTACTCATAGATAAAAAGTGTAAAAATATATCAAAGTTATCATTGACTTCATCCATGAGAAGTAGAGAGAATGTAGTTCCAAACTTGGAATTTCAATAAATCTTCAATGGAAAATCACTAACATATATTTTTCATTCAATCTTAGTACAAAATTCTTCTAAGATGAAAAGATAGGTGCTAAGATTAAAAAGAGAGAAACTAGGATCCTAAGAGAGATGCTAAGTTGAAAAGATAAAGGCCCGATCTTGAAAAATGAGCTAGGAACCTTTCTTTAGGCCCCACTTCCATATTTGACAAAATTACAAAATTGCCACCTTGCTCTTGATCTACTTAAGCAGATCCAAAGAAGATGGAGAGAAGATAGAGAGCAGATGGATAGCAGCTCCAAAGCACATGCAAGGCAGGTGCAAGACGAATGTGAAGCGGATGAATCTTTTCCTTCACATTTGGCTTTTTGTTGACTTGAATGACTTTTCCATCTTTCAATTTTTACTTTTACCTACATAAATGAGCATTAGTAAGAGATTACCATCAAATCAATAGAAAAGCATGATAATTTAGGCTTAAAAGATGCTAACAAGTCATCAAATTAGTGACTTATCATTACACCGTAACGCGAACCACTAGCAACTGTTATAATCCTTGCCACACTCTAAGTCATCAGATCCATCCACTACCCAACCTCCCTGTTTGTTCTAACCACTTCAGTTGTGCTATTGTAGCTTCAGTGGACAAAAATAAAAGTCATCGCAACAACAACTCATCGATGCCCCATCTCAAACTCCAACCAGAAACCCACCACAAAACTATTATCTTCAATGAACAATAACAACAAATAACAATCCACCGCCAGTCCGCTACTGCATAATGACAAACCACAAACAACAATCTAAACAACAAATCTCTCCTTCTGCTTTAATTGGACACACACATAAATTTTAGATGGTGTATCTACTTCAAAATAAATGCGCATTGTTTATTCTAGATGATTTTTTGTAATTATTTTAAAGTACAGCATTCATATTTATATAGTGTTTAAGTTTTGTGTTCCATCAGTGCATCATATTCTTACACCACCGGATCATATTAATCCTGGAATATCAATGTGTTATTTTTCACACTATCGGGTCATATTAACCCTGCTATAACATGTTACCAATTGATTTTAATTAATTTTCTATTTAAAAATTATAATTTCTTACTCCTCTCCTTCGCCTCTTCAAAGTTCCCCATCTTCCTCAATTTCTTAACTTCTTATCTCATAATTCCTTCACTATTTCATTATCTTTCTTAATTAATATCTAAAATCTTAAATGATAAATAGATAAATGGTGATTTAATTTATTAATAAAGTTAAGGTCAATTAGCTCGACATCTCCTATATCAATATGTAACACCCCGTAAATTTTTTCGTACACTTATCGCGATTATATGGAGTCCTAAAGGCTTGCGTATGGGTTAAATTAAGTTTATGGTGTTCGGAAGTATCCCGTCAATAGTTGTATGTGTAGGTATTGGAATAAGTTTTCCAACGATATAAAGTTTGCCCAAAACAGAGTAGTATTTCATATAAGCGAGCACATTCGAAATTTCAAAACGGTGGCCGGGAAGCCTGTGAACAGTAAATCTGCAGGAAAATTACTGCAGCTAGGCAATTATTTTTTTGGATCAACTTTAGACGATCATAACTCCTTGTACAAAAAGAACTGTGTGAGCTGCTATATATCGACGAAAATCTCCGAGAGTCTTCTTTCTGATGAAATTGGTTTCATCCAAATCCAATGTCTGACTAAGGAGCTATACCCATTTTACTACAGCCTATCAAAAAAAAACAGAATTGTGGGACAGATTTTTGGGTCAACTTTAAACGACCATAACTCCTTGTACAGGAAGAACTAGATGGTATACTTTATATGAAAATGAAAGCCCTTTGAATTATATTTCCAATGAAATTGGTTTCACCCTAATCCGATACCGGAGAAAAGAGTTATGATCGATTTACTTCAGCCTGTCAAAATTGTCCACTGGGGACAGATTCGGATTTATTTAAATTTTTAGGGCAAAATGGTCATTTTCTATTACCTCTTGGACGAAAATGGGTCTTTATAAGCCTACACTTAGACTCATATATATCATATACCATCAAATTATTAAGAGAAGGTGAAACCCTAGCCTAATTTCAACTTTAAATATTTTGTGATTCAACTGTAGAAAATTCGAATTGGTTCCGTAGTTGTGTTCACCATCTCGAAAGCTTCGAGAAGCACCCCATGGTTATGTAAGGAGGATTCTAAATACAAGAGTTCATTTTTAAGGTATGAATATTTTTTATTCTTGATTCTTATCCATGAATAAGTATTGATAAAGGATTATGAGTATTGTCTTGATGTTGGAAGATAACTAGAAACATAGTTATGCATTGTTTTGTATAAATTGTTAGTAGTAAATTATGGAAGTTGTTGTATTGGATTATGGAGGATGAATTGTGGTGATATATCATTATATTAGTGGTTATGCATGCCTAGTGATCATGTTGGTATTGGATGGTGATTAAGAAAGGAAATAAAGGCTAAGAGTGATGTTGAGGGATATTTCATGAAAATGCATGATATGTGAATGTAATAAGAGTATAAGAGGATGTATGTAGCACTCTTATTGATGAGTTAAAGGATTACTTCCTAGACATTATTTGGTGAAGTTAATACCTAAATGGTAAGGTTTGGTTGCTAATACTAGTTTGCCACAAATGACTTATTGTAGATAAGTGTTCGAAGAGTACGGGAAGTCAAGTTGGACTTGTATTGAAGTGGTTATATCAAGGTATGTAAGACATACTCTATCTAATCTTTGGCATGAATAATGACCCATGGCACTCTCAAGTAAGCTTCCAACATTGTCCTACGACACATGACACATAATAACATCATATGATATTCGACACTACCAATTGAACTTGTTTTCACTTTTAAGATGTCCGGCTAGTCAAAAAAATGTCCATATACTATTGTTGACTCCTAAATGGTTTAATGAGGTATCCATGATTCTCTACTTCATTTTCATGATATTTATTACCTATTTACATGTTTTCCTATTGAGGTATCATGGTTTCAAGTTCCATAAGGTGTGACCACAAAGTAACCAATCTCAAAGATTAATTGAATTAAGAAATGGAATGTCTGTATTTTAAATTAATGATATGATGTATTGTATTAGTACCACTGATCAGTTGGCCATTGTATTATAAAGTTTATGTATATATGCTATTCCAGAGGTGGTCCCTGATGTATTGTATTAGTACCACTGATCAGTTGGCCATTGTATGACATATGTTATGTATTGATAAGGATTACGGGAAGTAATGATATGAAAGTAATGTGCAGGTATCCCATCAGCTCTTTTGAGTGTGGTCTACTCATACTGTTTATTCACTGGTATCTGGGTTCTGTTGATCTTTTGTATCTTATCTTGATACTCACTGCCTTACATACTCAGTATATATTTCTGTACTGACGTTACTTATGGGGGACCCGTATTCATGCCTGCAGGAACAGGTACTTCAGGTCGTACACCTCCGCAGTAAGAGCCAGGACATTCTGTTGTTAGTGGTGAGCTCCAGTTGTTTCGGGGCATCCCAAGTCATTTCTATATGTATTTTTGGTATTTGTATAAAAGTCTTTTGTGGGCGGGAGTTTGTCCCGACCCTAACTCAGTTGTGTATCTATGTAGAGGCTTTTGTAGACATATTGTACAGCCATAGGAGTGTTTGGTTGATAGACGTGATGGCTCTGATGGCCAATTACTGTTTATATATATATTTATGCGTGTCTGCTGGGCTGATGCAGGTACTGTTTTCTTCTATTTACAACGAAGTGCTGCCCAAATTTCTAATTTTCATAAGTAATGTAAATGTGAAAGTATAGGTTATGAACGGGTTCTCCCGAGCATCCTCGGCTATGGGTGCCAGTCCGCTCCAATGGGATTTGGGGTATGACACAATATTAAATTCTGGTTCTATTTTTTAAATTTTTGTGTGTTCTTCCTCTTTATTGATTCTTCGATCATTTCTAGTCAAATCACATTTTCAAGTTGTTTATGAATTTTCTCAGGGCTGATAATTGCATTTAATTTGTATTAGTGGTTATATTGTTATCAATTTCCAGACATAATTTCAGAAGAAGAAGCAATGAAAATTTAGAAATCACTTATGATGTTAAAGAATTATACACTTCTCAGAAATATGATATTGAAAAAAATGGGTAGAAAAAATTTGATTTAGAAAAGAAGATAAAATTGGTTAATAAGATAAATATGAATTAATTTTGATTAGAGCTCGGAGGATACTCTATATTTTGCCATAATTATAATCATATTAAAAAAAAAGTGTTATTAATTGCTTAATAAAGATTATGTTTATCTCTAACATTACCTGATGATGTAAAAAATTTTATACAGATAATTCCCAAAATTTAAATTCATGTATACAGGATACTTATGTTTGTGGTTGTCTTTAATTACCCTACTATGATAATAACCACAACCTTCAAACTCGCATCATTTTTATTTATAATATATATACGTACATACGTGGTATGTTTTATGAGATTTTCATCAATCCCAAAATAGATAATCAAAGAGTAAGTAGACTAAAGAAAGGAGAAGCTAATTTTTGCTACTATTTTTTTCTTGAATCATCACTTGTTTGTTGTTATAGTGGTTGAGAACTCATGAAACAATTTGCAATAAGCCGTGCTTGTTTGAAAATCATTTCCAAGTGTTTTAGAATTTCATTAGCTTGTTCATACCATATGAACACATATACTAGCAATTATATATTAAAAACAAGGGCATATCAGATCCAAAAATTCATTGTACAACTCACAATATTTTGTTGTTACTGTTGGGTAAACGCGGAATAACAATAAAACTATTTGTGCCAAAATAATAAGGAAAAATATTAAAATAGTGACATCAAGAATTTTATGTGAAATCCTACTAAATAAGGAAAAAAACCACGGACTAAGAGTAGCAACTGATATTATTATGGTAAGAAATTTTTACACCGTAGTCACAAGTAGAATACTCAAAGTGACTACTACACACTCAAAGAAAATAATCCTTTTTTGACTTCCGCCTTACAAAAATATCGCTCTCTCTAATTTTTTCTTCACAAACTATTTTTTTATCACAGTCTGTGGAACACCTCATTACTCTCACTATATATATTATTTTTCTCTCTGTTTGGTGTGATAAAATGAGCTGAAGTTGCCTCTATTTATAGTAGCTAATGTTGCTACTGATGTCATTGATGACATCATCACTAGACACAAAAAAGTCCAATTTTGCTGCATGAAAAATATAATTGGACGGTGGCCATATTCAGTTCTGCCATATCTTTGAATTGTTGGCCTAAGGAAGAAAATATCTTTCTAAATTTATGGGGAAAATTTCAATAACATTTATGGGGATGGACCCCACAAATCTCCCCCTCCAGTCTCATGTATCTGAAGGATCTATCTCTGTCTTCTTAGAGAGAGTTCATGCCGACAAGTTCTTTGCACAATTCAAACTTGTCTTTTGGCACCACTGTTGTCAGCATATTTGCGGGATTTTCACTCATGTGAATCTTCTTAACATGGAACAATTCGCTCTCCACTTGTTCATAAATCCAATGATACCTCACATTAATGTGTTTTGTTCTTGCATGGTACATGGAGTTCTTGCTCAAGTTTATTGCACTTTAGCTGTCGCAATAGATAACAACTCCATTTGTTGCAATTTAAGTTCTTGAAGAAATCGCTTGAGCCATATCATTTCCTTGACTGCTTCAGTAGCTGCAATATACTCAGCTTCAGTTGTAGATAGTGCGACGCACTTCTGCAACTTCGACTGCCATGATATATCTCCCCCTGAAAATGTAAACAAAAATTCAGCAGTAGATTTTCTGTTATCAAGGTTACCCGTCATATCAACATCTATATAACCCTTCAAGATTGGACCAGATCCTCCGAAACACAAACAATCACCTAAGGTTCCTCTTAGGTACCTCAATATCCATTTGACTGTTTCCCAATGCTCTTTTCCTGGATTTTCAAATAACCTACTGACAACACCAACTGCGTGAGCATATCAGGTTGGTACACACCATTGCATACATTAAACTTCTAACAACGGAGGAGTATAAAACTTTAGCGATGCACTCTTTTCCTTCTTCATTATAGAACACATTTTCCTGCTCAATTTCATATAACCACCAAGGGGTGTGTTAACAACCTAATCATCCTTCATATTGAAGTGCCCCAGTACACGTTCAATGTACTTCTCCTGTGACAAGTAGAGCTTCTTTTCTTATTTGAGATGAGTAATTCTCATGCCCAAAATATTATTAGCATGACCCAAGTCTTTCATAGAAAAAGACTTGCATAACTGTTTCTTCAACTCGTCAATTCTAGAAGCATTCTTGCCCACAATCAACATATCATCCACATATAGCAAGAGGATGATAAAATCATTATCAAAAAAACTTTGTGCAAATACATAGTGATCTGAAGAAGTCATTTTATTGCTCCCCTATGACAGATTCAAACTTCTTATACCACTGTCTAGGAGCTTGCTTCAAGCCATAAAGACTCTTCTTAAGTTTTTACACATATTTTCTTTACCTTTTAATTTGAAGCCCTCAGGTTGTTCTATATAAATCTCCTCTTCGAGGTCACCATAAAGAAAAGTTATCTTCACATCCATCTGCTCAATCTCTAAATCAAGACTAGCAACTAAACCAAGAACTATATGAATAGAGGTCATTTTGACAACAGGAGAAAATATTTCATCAAAGACAATACCCTTCCTTTGACCAAATACTTTGACAACTAATACAACTAATTTATATCTAGGCTTCAAGCTGTGTTCTTCAAATTTTACTTTGAATGGCCACTTATTCTTCAAAGCTCTCATGGCCTTAGGTAATTTCACCAACTCATAAATCTGGTTCTCATGCAGAGATTTCATCTCATCTTGCATGGATTTAATTCATTAATCCTTATGTTCATCTTTCAAGGCCTCCTTATAACATTCAAGTTCTTCCCTGTCAGTGAGTACCACATACCCATTAGGAGAACAGTGAAAAGAAGGAATACACTATTTTGTAGACCTCTTTAATAGAGCATTTGACTCATTCACAACTTCTTGAACTGAAGCATCATCAACAACAACATCGTTGTTATTGTCAAGATCAACATGCTGATTTGGAACATGGTTCTGGGCATCACCATGATTATCTAGCCCACCAACATCATACACACTTGTATGAGGAAATTGATCAAGACTAACCACACCATCAGAGCTTAAAGATTCTAGTTTATCCCCTTTGTCAATATCTTCAATGGTTTGATTCTCCACAAAAACAATGTCACGACTTCTCATAAGCTTCCTCTCAACTGGATCATATAGTCTATAACCAAACTCATCAAGTCCATAACCAATGAAGATACACTGTCTTTTCTTGGCATCTAACTTTGACCTTTCATCTTTAGGCACATATACAAAAGTTTTGCAACCAAATACTCTCAAATGGTCATAGAAAACATCTTTCCCATACCAAACTTTCTTTGGTACATCACTTTGTAAAGAAACTGTAGGATATAGGTTAATAACATGTGCAGCGGTCAATAAATCCTCACCCCAAAAGGAGTTCGGCAACTTTGCTTTAGGAAGCAAACATTTGACTCTTTCCATTAAGGTCCTATTTATTCTTTCTGCCAGACCATTAAGTTGAGGCATCTTAGGAGGAGTTTTTTGGTATCTAATACCTATTTATTTGTAGTATTCATCAAACGGTTCACAATATTCACCATCATTATCAGTACGAATACACTTTAACTTCTTCCCTATTTATCTTTCAACGGAAGCTTGAAACAGCTTAAAGACACCCAATACTTGGTCTTTAGTCTTTAAGACATAGACCCTAAGTTTTCTTGAGCAATCATAAATGAAAGTGACAAATTAAAGCGCACCACCCAAAGTCTTTGTCTTCATTGGACCACATAGATCTGAATGCACCAGCTCAAGTAACTCTGTCTTTCTTAAAGGATGATGAGACTTGAAAGAAACTCTATTTTGTTTTCCAGCTAAACAGTTCTCACATTATACTAATTTTTCACTTTCAAAATCTGACAGTAATTTCTTCTTGGCTAGAACATTAAGTCCTTTCTCACTAATGTGGCTAAGCCTCTTGTTCCATAATATTGAAGAGCTAGCGCTTTCAACGGCATTCACTATGTTAGCACAAGTAAAAATCATAGTCCATTATAGACCATGATGTTTGTCTCCACGAGCCACAACCAAAGAACCCTTAATGAGTTTCCATTTTTCACCACCATTAGTACTAACATATCCCTCATCATTCAGCACACCAACTGAAATCAAGTGCAAACGAACATTAGGTGCATGCTTTACATTTTTTAAAACTAGTTTAGATCCAGTACTAGTTTCTAAACAAATTATACCAATACCATCCACTTTAGAAATAGTCTCATTGCCCATACTCAAGGTTCTAAAGTCACCTGAAGTATAAGATGAGAAAAAAATCCTTCCTTGATGTTACATGAGATACAACACTAGAATCCACAACCCAACTTGACTCATCACAGGCAACATTTATTAGATTTGCATCAAGGACATTGACAAGATCTTCGGTGGTGATGGTGGCTACACAATTTTCATTGTTGTCTTCTTTCTTTTCCCCCTTATCTCTTTTCTCCTTCTTCAACTTTTGAAAAAAATTCTCTGTGTACCCTTTTAACCCACAATGATAGCACTCAATATCTTTAAATTTGCCTCTGGATTTGTTTCTATGGTGTTCTTTATTTTGAGCACCACGATTCTTGCTTCTCCCCCTAGCGCCAGTCACTAGGACATTGAATGAAGAGGAATCTTGAGACTTTCGTCTCATCTCTTCATTAAGAATGCTACTCTTGGCAAAATTCATAGAGATCACGCCATCGGGAGTAAAATTTTATAATGAAGTTCTAAATGCTTTCCACGAGTCTGGTAGGGAACCAAGTAGAAGAAAACCTTGAATTTCTTCATCAAACTTAATGCCCATAGCAAATAACTGGTTCATAATCCCCTGAAAGTTATTCAGGTGATCTATTATCGGAGAACCATCATGGTATTTTAACCTCAACATTTGTTTTATCAAGAACATCTTATTATTTTCGATCTTTCGAGCATGCAAACTTTCAAGATGCTCCCATAGGGACCGAGCATGTGTCTCTCCAGAAATATAGTTCAACACATTATCGTCAATCTACAGCCTGATAAAACCACAAACCTGTCTGTGCAACAGGTTCCACTCTTCATCGATTTTATTTTCAAGTTTTATAATGTCAAAGATCGACTGATAAAATTTCTTGACATAGAGCAAATCTTTCATTTTTTTCATTCCAAATGACATAATTAACGCCATTTAAGGTAATCATTCTACTTGTGTTGGCTTCCATTGTTTATCAAAAATATAAATATTGTCAACCGTGGGCTCTGATACCAGTTTTTTTGGTAAATGCGGAATAACAATAAAAGTATTTGTGGCAAAATAATAGGAAAAAATATAAAAATAATGACATAAAATTTTTTACGTGGAAACCCTTCTAAATAAGAAAAAAACCATGAACCAAGAGTAACACTGATATTACTATAGTAAGAAATTTTTACACCGTAGTCGCAAGTACAATACTTAAAGTGAATACTACACACTCAAAAGAAATAACCTTCTTTTGACTCCCACATTACTAAAATATCACTTACTCTAATTTTTTCTTCACGAACTATTTTTTTATTACAGTCTGTGAAATACATCACTGCTCTCTCTTTATATTATTTTTCTCTCTGTTTGGTGTGATAAAATGAGCTGAAGTTACCTCTATTTATAGTAGCTAATGTTGCTACTGATGTCATTGATGACATCACTACTAGACACAAAAAAAAGGTCCAATTTTACTGCATGAAAAATATAATTGGACGGTGATCATATTCACTTCTGCCATATCTTTGACTTTGTTGGCATAAGGAAGAAAACATCTTCCTAAATTTATGGGAAAAATTTCAATAGCATTTATGCGGCTAAACCCCACAGTTGCCTATTAGTTACTCCTCGTAATTAACAAACAAAAATACAATCAAATTATAAATCCTTCAAAACATTATCAATATCCAAAATAGATTTGCTAACAAAGAATATAAAAGTTAAGAACTACATGCTACATTCTATACCCAGTTACTAAAGTCAACATCACGACAGAATTAGAACTACATGTTATATTCTATCTAGTTACTGAAGTCAACGGCACGACAAACTTCAACCGCACGACAATTAAAAGTTACAACTACATGCATGCTACATTCTATCTAGCCACTAAAATTAACGGCACAACAATTTAAGATGAAGAATAACCGAACAAGATATCAAGAAATACGATATATAGTAATTACGTCAAGTGTTGTTAAAGCAGTTAAAAGTTCAAGACGGTTGATTTGAAAGGATGCTCCATATAAAAGATACATTTTCCAATTTATAGTTTAGCTAATAAGAAAATCTATAAAGACCCAAGACGATGAAGAAGCATGATCATACTATATTATCCTTTTTTTAAAAAAAGAAAATTTCCATGCCACCACATCTTAGGTCAATTATCATTCCTTTTTTTTCGGCAATAAACAAACTCTCACTCCAAGATAATGAGGAAATAATTAGTCAAGATAACAAGTGTTTTATTAATGAGAGAATGATTGCCATAATCTTTAATACAAAACAATCAAATATTGACATAATTATTTCTACCTCTTTTTGTTTTTCAAAATCCCAAAAAAGAATTTCTCCGTCACAAATATAACCGGCCAACATTGTGGTTATTGGATCTTGATCCAAATTCCTTCACTTGGTATATCTTGATGAACCACAAATAGCATACAGTAACCAGGTGGTGTTAATTTACCCGAATTAGGAAAAATCAAATTGATTTGGTAAGTGAATATTCCAACCCTTTTCACTTTTCCTCCTGAAAGAACAAGCATTCTTTGATTCATAGTATTTGAATGTGTGTTAAATCCTGGAGCAACCATAGTCACCTTGACTAAATCCTTGTTTAGGCGCAATGTGGAAACAGTAAATCGAACGTTAACACGTTGCCCGTACTTGATTTTCGTATGTGAAGGGGGAGAAATGACGCGCGGTCGCAAATTAGCATATAGTGAATCCAAGTATGATGGTGAGAATGCCTCCCAACTTAAATCCGTTGGAAAAAGAACTCCAGTGAAGTTGTAAATCTCATTTGGATTACTACCACCAACAAGAACCCTTCCATCTCGTAGCAAAACTGTTGTTGAATGGTACATTCTGGGGATTGCATTCGGGTTTTGTACCTCAAATTTAGAACCAGAAAGGTTATCAGGTCGGTAAATCACTTGACTCGATACCGGGTTCCTAGCAATTCGCCATCCAGCAGTGCCCGATGCGGCTCCATTGATGATCAAGACGTTACTGTTGGGTAAAATTACCATGTCACCCATTGTTCGAGCTAGTGGCATGGTCTCCATGGTCTATTGTGGATTCGGGTCAGTAATTGTAGTTCGCCCACACGTGTTTAATGCACCCATAAAGTTAACTTTTGCTGCTCTTGGGTATGAGCCTTTTGGTGCTCCACCACACACCAAAAGTTCAGCTTGAACTATTTGTGACCGCAAGTTCTTTAAGGGAAGAAGAACTGCAGAACCCGTACTTGGATAATTTCTTGGATCGCCACCAGATATTTGTGGGTACGTTTTCACTACCGTAATTGTCGTGTAATCGAGCAAGATAGCTCGATCATTGGCGAAAATGAATGAATAAATTCCCATCCACATTAAGAAAAACAAACGGGTATAAATTGTTTTCCTTCCTAGGAACATTAGTTTGTTGAAGGAAAGGTAGAGCGAGTACGTTGCTGGTTGAAGCAGTCTTGGGATAAAACTCGTAGTTAAAAGCATCACGACCACCTACGATAATTTACCTTCCATCAGGAAGAAGATGATTGACTGAATACTATCGACTTTGAATTAGGCCATTTCCTGTTTCTTGCCAGTCACAAGTGGCACACGATTTGAAATTCCTCACCATAACTTCACCGTCGTTGAATCCACCAGTTTGGACCAAAGTACCATCAGATGTAGCAGAGCCAGAGGAGCACAATACATCGGTCTAGACCATGAGGGGTCGTATCGAGTTAGTGGACACGTCATACTCAACAGAGTGGGCAGTGCAATCGACTTTCAAAGCAAGGTCATTAGGGTTGTTACGACATTTGCCATTAGGCAAGGAGATGTTGGACGCACCAAAGTCAGTACGATCATACATGACGACCCTATCGTTGTTGAGGAGTTGCATGTGCATGGCTGAAATGCCAATGTTGGACATAAGTAGATCCAACTTGCCACCTGCAGCATAAGCCAAGTTCATGTCATGACATGATAGTAGCATAAACATGAAAGGCAGATGCCAAAGAATGTTGCTAACAAGATTTGTTGTTTTAGTCATTATGAGGATATTAGACAAAATGAGGAAGAGAGGAAGTGAGTTTTGATGAGGAGAGTAGGAAAGTGTGATAAAAATGTGAGATAGGGATGTCCTTTATATACTATAGGGATGGTATCTTGTATTATAGGAAATAACATTAATGATAGTACCAGGATCAAAGAATTAGTTTGCAAAAATAATTTTGTCGGGGGAAAGAAACTAGAAAGAATATTGGGATTGACATTTCTTGATGTGGAATAGATCTTAGGAATAATTTGAAGGATTTCGTCAACAACATCTCCAATGAAACAAAATAGAAAGTCAATTCATGCTAGTTTAGCTAGTTTTCATTTCTTGTGGAAGTGTCCCATCATTACCATGCACTTGTAAGTTTGAAGTATTGGAGAGATGTGATTAGCCAGAACGTAATTTAATTTCAGCTTACTAACAACATGATTTTTGATAAGAGGTTATATATGGATACATATTTTTGTAGATAGTAGAACGTTTTATCACTTCTTCTTCTATCTAGTAGTCGTACATAGTATTACTATTGTAGTTTCTTATCCTTTCATTATGTTACTACATTCTTTGTTTCTTGTACGTTTATTGTCATATTATTGTGTTGTAGTTTCTGTTTCGAATGACTTTTCGTGCTTTCTATAATATTTTGCCTTCTAGTTGTTATTTTTTTCTGTACTCATGTTTTTGATTATTTTTCCTTGAGTCGAGGGTCTATTATATTTTTGTGATCGAGTTAGATCCAGTTCCATTTCTCATCAGTTTCTATTGTTGTTTATGTATACAGTGCTGGATGGATTTTATTGCTTGCTGGTTATGGCCCGAAACACAGTAGCTTTTATTATGAACTCTGTAAATATATCAAGATATTTATAAAATATTTGAATTTGAATTTATTAATTGCTATATATTAACTTGAAATCATGGTCGAAACTAAAATTCAAATAATGGATTCCATGGTAAAAACTTATACGCACTCGGTGTATACACCAAACTAATGTTCTTTATCATGGTTAAGTAATTAAATTAAGAAAATATATGTTAATTAATCATGGTTAAGTAACATAAAAAAAAAGGGCAGCCCGGTGTACTAAAGCCACCGCTATGCGCGGTGTCCGGGGAAGGGCCCCACCACAAAAGGTGTATCGTGCGCAGCCTTACCTTGCATTTCTGCCAGAGGCCATCATGGTTAAGTAACATAAACTGTAAATTCAAACACATGACATGTATGTATTGACTTGATGTATACACCAAGTGCGTATAAATTTTAACCTTATTCCATTAGCTAGGGCGTATGAGTGAAAATTTCCAGCACGACAGGTCATACATGCAGGGAATGTATATCTCTAATAATACTAATTACAGAAGTTTATACTTTTATTAATTTAATTCCCTCATCTGTCAAAGATCTCTCTTGTTTCGTTGTTTAGAAATCAAATAATTGTATATTCAACTTCTTAATTTGCATTAATTCCCAATAGGAATATATATCTATATCTATAATCTATAATCTATAATCTATAATCTATAATTTGTAATCTATAATCTATATCTATATCTATATCTATATCTATAATCTATAATCTATAATCTATAATCTATAGTTTTAATCTATAATCTATATCTATATCTGTTGGTCAACAATTGTTGCTCTCCTTTTGTCAACAATTGTTGCTCATATTTCAACAATTGTGGATGATGAAGACATTTTTAACTTTGTGTTTTCAACATCGGTGGCTGCATTCACACATGAAGGCAAGACTTTTGAGGTCCAGATTTGGCTATAAAAGCCAATGCTACTTCATTTGCAAAGATACCACACAACATTTCAATAGCCAATCTCTCCTTTATATTTTCTTCTTTCTCTACTTCTTGGTTGAGTATTTCTATACTCGTAGAGAATTTGTAAGGGGCTATTTTGTCTTGTTAGTCCCGAGAAAATATTTTGTACTCTCGTCAATATTAGTGGAATCTTTGGCTCTCTCGCCGGTGGTTTTTTACCTCTATTTAAAGAGGGTTTTTCCACCTAAAACCTCGGTGTCAATTTTACTGTTTTTATTAATTTCTCGTAATCTTTGGTTGAATTTATCACGCTTCCACACTCTGTAGCCCTACAAATTGGTATCAAAGCCACGATAATTCAACTGGGATTTTTTTATTAAAAATGTCGACGAAGTTCGATATTGAGAAATTTGATGGTAAAATTAGTTTTGCTATCTGGCGAGTCCAGATGCTGGCTGTTCTTACCCAGAATGGCCTAAAGAAAGTTCTTTTCGGCAAATCGGCGAAGCCAGCCACTACAACGGAGGAGCAGTGGGAAGAGACGGATGAAAAGGCGTTATCCACAATCCAATTATGCTTGTCCCGTGAGGTGCTACGCGAAGTCGTCAATGAGAAAACTGCAGCCGGCATATGGAGTAAATTGGAGTCTCTGTACATGACCAAAAGTCTTGCGAATAAACTCCGGTTAAAGGAGCGACTTTTCACACTCCGTATGTCTGAAGGTACACCCATCCAATCTCATCTTGGTGAGTTTAATTCCATCATAATTGATTTGGAAAATCTGGATGTCGAAATTGATGATGAGGATAAAGCCGTACTACTTATTGTTTCTTTGCCACCCTCATATAGACATTTCAAAGAAATTATGCTATATGTTAATAATGTTACCTTGAGCTTTGATGATGTCAAGTCTAACCTACTGTCCAAAGAAAAATTTGATACCCAAATTCATTCTGAAAGTTCGGGTGAGGGACTAGTAGTTAGAGGGAGAAACTACGAAGTAGGTGCTAGCAGTAAAAACCAATCCAAATCCAAAGGTAAAAACTCTAAGTATTGTCGTTATTGCAAGAAAAGAAATCATGAAATCTCTGAGTGTTACAAATTGAAAAATAAGCAAAACAGAGAAGATAAGGGTAAGCAACCCGAAAAATCTGCCGAAGCTAGTTTTGTAGAAACCGAATCTGATGGAGAGAGTTTTATTGCTTCTGGTACTGAACAAAGGTCAAAAAATGAGTGGGTTCTTGATTCTGGTTGTACATTTCAGATGTCTCCTAATAGAGACTGATTTACCACCTATGAATCTTTTAATGGTGGTCTTGTCTTAATGGGCAACGATGCTCAATGCAAAGTTGTCGGCAAAGGCACAATCAAAATCAAGACACATGATGGAGTCATTAGAACTTTGACCAGTGTCAGACATGTCCCTGATTTGAAACGGAATCTCATTTCCCTAGGCACTCTTGAATCTCAAGGGTGTAGATACTCAGCTGAAGGTGGAGTTTTAAAAGTGTCCAAAGGAGCTCTTGTGTTACTAAAGGCAATTCGATCTGGTAGTTTGTATTTGCTTCAGGGTTCAACTGTTATAGGTTCTGCAGCCGTCGCCTCATCCAACAAAGACAACACGAAGTTGTGGCATTTGAGGTTGGGCCACATGGGTGAAGATGGTGAACCCAAGAATTATTCTGAAGCTATCTCTGGTGATGACTCAGCAAAGTGGACTGCTGCTATGCAAGAAGAAGTCGAGAGTCTTCTCAAAAATGAAACATGGGATTTAGTGATGTTACCGGAAGGCAAGCGAGTCATTAGTTGCAAATGGATCCTTCGTTACTTGAAGGGTTCTCCTGATATTGGTTTGGTATTTGATAGACAAAAGTCTGATCCAGGAGGCGTAGTTGGTTATGTTGACGCCGACTACGGTGGTGATTTAGATCAGAGAAGATCACTTTCAGCCTATATCTTTACACTCTGCGGCTCTGCTATCAGTTGGTATTCATCACTTCAAGCCATTGCGGCTTTGTCCACCACTGAAGCAGAATATATTGCTGCTACTGAAGGAGTGAAAGAGGCTATCTGGCTCCGAGGCTTGGTTGCTGAACTTGGTTTACAACAACACATTCTTGTTATGTTCTGCGACAGTCAGAGTGCTGTCCACTTGGCCAGGAATAGTAAGCATCACTCAAAGACCAAGCATATTGATATTAAACACCACTTTATCCGAGATATTGTTGATGCAGGAGAATTTACTATGGAAAAAATCCATACAACTGAAAATCCTGCAGATATGTTAACCAAACCACTTCCAGCCGCTAAGTTCGATCATTGCTTGGACTTAACTGGTATTATTCATTGTTAACAGGTTTTCATGGCGAGAGAGTATTTCCGGTCAAAAGGAGATCAAGGTGGAGATTTGTTGGTCAACAATTGTTGCTCTCCTTTTGTCAACAATTGTTGCTCATATTTCAACAATTGTGGATGATGAAGACATTTTTAACTTTGTGTTTTCAACATCGGTGGCTGCATTCACACATGAAGGCAAGACTTTTGAGGTCCAGATTTGGCTATAAAAGCCAATGCTACTTCATTTGCAAAGATACCACACAACATTTCAATAGCCAATCTCTCCTTTATATTTTCTTCTTTCTCTACTTCTTGGTTGAGTATTTCTATACTCGTAGAGAATTTGTAAGGGGCTATTTTTTCTTGTTAGTCCCGAGAAAATATTTTGTACTCTCGTCAATATTAGTGGAATCTTTGGCTCTCTCGCCGGTGGTTTTTTACCTCTATTTAAAGAGGGTTTTTCCACCTAAAACCTCGGTGTCAATTTTACTGTTTTTATTAATTTCTCGTAATCTTTGGTTGAATTTATCACGCTTCCACACTCTGTAGCCCTACAATATCTATATTTATAATCTATATCTATAATCTATCTATATGTATAATCTATAATCTATATCTATAATATATTAAAAGTGGGAAGACCCTTATAAAAGTGATTTGAATTTTTTGCCCTTCATTATTAAAAATTTTCATAATAGACAAAACTGTCATTTACTAATTTTTATATTTAATAATTTCAAATCAATTAAAATTAAATGTAATAAATTTGTAGTTCTTTATTTAAACTAAGTAAGAAAACCTAATATTTTGGTATACTTTTAATTTTGGTCACAATCAAAAACATAAATGAACTAAACAATATGCACGAACTGGACAAACCAAATTAAAGACAAAATAAATTAGAAGTCCTATTTAAGGTGAAATTTGATTATTCAAACAAGTATTTGAATAATTGTAGAAATATTCATCCTAAAGGCAAAATAAATTAAAAGTCCTATTTAAGGTGAAATTTAATTATTCAAACAAGTATCCAAATAGTTGTAGAAATCTTCGTTATTTTCTTCTATATAATTTGACGGTTACGTTCTTGACACTTTGAAGTTGTTTTGATTTTCTTCTTTAACCTAATTGTGTGATTTTTATACGTGTTTTATGGTATTTTGAGATTTAATCCTTAGCTTTTGCTTAAATTGGTTCATATATTATTATCGTCATAATTTAAGTTTGTTAAGTTGTGAACTGATTCAAAACAATGCTACGAGAATAAAAATTTCAAGTAAGTTTTGAAACTTTATTGCATTTAGAAAATAAAATAAAATAAAATATTTTAATATTTTGATTCATAAGATGCACATGTTTACCTTCAATTTAAATTCATTGTTTTTTGATTCTTTTCTTAATCTAATTGTGTGACTTTTTGTGCACATTTTGTGGTATTTTGAGATTTTATAGTTAATATTTTTTTAAATTGATTTATATTTTTTAATTTTCATAACTTATGTTCATCAAATTGTGACCTGATCTAGAAGAATGCAGCAAGCTCAAAAATTTCAAGTAAGATTCAAAGCTTTGTTGTGTTTAGAAAATATAATAAAATTTAAATTTTTAATGTGTGTTATTATAATTGATTAGGAGTCGTGATAAAAATATTTTATTTTTTTCCATTATATTAATAGATTATTAATATCAAACATAAATAAATAAAGTATAAAGGTCCTTAGAAAGAACTTTTTGTGAATAATTAAAATACTCTACAATAGATAAAATTAGTTTTTATTATTTTTCTCAAATTTTAATTTAATTTTTTAATTTCAATTTGTGTTATTATAATTCGTTACGAGTCGTAATAAAAGTGTTTTCTTTTTTATTTTGCATTATATTAATATATTATTAATTTTAATTATAAATCAATAAAGTTTGAAAGTTCTTAAAACAATAGATAAAATTGTTATTTAGTATTTTTATTCAATTTCTTATTTAATTATTAATAGTATTTTCTCCTGAAATATGTGGAAAAAATTATGATAAAATAAGGAACCTTAAACCATGAAAAATTAAGAATTTGTAAAATATATTATATTAAATGGTAATTAATGTCAATATGAAGTAGTTGATGCGAAAAACTTTTTGGGGACACGTTAGACATAAAATAATTAAACTCATAAATAGACATATAGAAAGATAAATTTAGAAGGTAGTTTTTAAGGGCAGACAATTTCCTTTTCACTTTTAAAGCTGAAACATTGTTGTCTGAGGAATGACTTTATGGTACAATCAAACTTATGTACATTGTACAACATAAATATGATTATCTAAAATTATTTAGTTAATTAGATCTTAGTATTTTGCTATTTTGTTATATCTTTTTTTGTAATTATGTGTCTCACACTTTTTTTCCTTTTTGAGCCGAGGGTCTATGGAGAACAATATCTCTACCTCACAAATATAGGAGGTAAAATCTAAGTACATTCTATATTTTTCAAACTCTACTTTAAAATTAAATTGGATGTGTTGTTCTTCTTTATTATGTTCAAATTAAAGATCTTAAATATTTTAATATTTACTTTTATTTTACAAAATATATTTGTTTTGAATATTTTATTGATTAACGTTACACATATATTCAACATATGTACACTTTTATATGTAACTTTTTTATATTGGTGTGGTACATTTGTTGGTTAGTTAGAGAATTATTGTACTTTTTATCATTAAGGATAATCTTAGATCAAATAATAGATTAGTTATTTTCAAAAATTAAAATTTTCATCTGTTGTAAGATTCATTTTTATTACACATAAATTAAATAAATTTTCTTTTACGTTACGTACTATATTAAAATATTATTATTATTAAATTTGTATGCTATGAAATGAACGTCGACAGCCAATTGAGTTACTCATGTTAACAAATTAGGTAGTAAGTTTGCATATGATAGTGTTGAAAAATTTAAAGGAATTTAAAGAATATGTCAATCACCTCTCAATCTTACATTAAATGAATTTTATTTTATATAAAAACATATTTGGATTCTTTATTATAGTTAAATCCCTAATTAAAATGTTGATTGACGTTTCTTCTAAAAAAAAAATTATTTACTCGACATAAGTACATGCGCAAAGCGCGTACACTGGACTAGTTATTTATAATAATTATGCATGCGATTACGATACATAGTATTTTCATCGATATGTTAATCATGGTGGTTAATCATGGATGCTTAGTGCACAATTACAATATAACTAGTGAATTTATCTGCGCGAAGATTTTTGAGTGCTGAAAGTTTCTCAAGAGATCTTTTTAGTTTTCAATTATTTCAAATTCTAACCAATTATACACACTCTTAAGTATAAACATGCATTTTTTCTATAAATTTTCGTCACTTGCGTATTTTCAGTGTTCTAAAATATTTAATTTTTGTATAATATATTCTAAGAGAAACAATATTGAATTTATTTTCATGCATATTTTTAATAAGTTTCAAACTTGTTTATTATTTGTATATATGACACTAAATTATATGAATTTCGTATTCTCTTTTTATCTTATTTTATCCTTTTTATCTCTCTTTAATTATTTATCGTTAATACTTTTTTTGTGTGTGTGCATGTGCGTTTTTCTTTCTTTACTTCTCTACATATATGCAATTTGAGAAAACGAAAGATTTAGTAAATTAGAGTTTCATCTTTCATTTTGTGGATTTTTTTCATTTTAATATATTAATTATTAGTTAGTTTTAAATGAGTTTTTAATAAGATAAAACTCTTAAAAAGTTATTAAATAAAGGAAAACATAATAAATGGTAGTTAATATAAAGTAATTATTTTAAGAAGTAACTTTCTTTTAAGGGAAAAAGCATCGTTTCCACCCCAAACTATATCCGAAAAGTTGAAGCCACACCTAAACTATACTAGTGACCTATTACACACCTAAACTATAAAAAAGTGAAACTATTTACACCCTGTCAAGCTACCACCACTTGCATGTGGTGTAGTGTTTTACACGCGCTGCTACGTCAGCACCACGTCAGTAAAAAGTATCACTTTTTTATAGTTAAGGTGTGTAATAGGTCACTTATATAGTTTAGGTGCGGATTCGACTTTTCAACTATAGTTTGGGGTGGAAACGATGCCTTTTTCCTTAATGTTTTTAGCCATTTACTTTTGTTATTTAATAGGCTAGACGCGCCTTAGAATGGGGGTCGCAAGGTAATAATATTACTTTTATATAGTTAAGGTGTGTAATAGGCCACTTATATAATTTAGGTGTGACTTAGACTTTTCTTGTATAGTATGGGGTGGAAATAATGTCTTTTCCCTTCTTTTAATACATAGCTCATCATAAGTGAAGAAAAATAGTAAAGTATCAAGATATTAGTAAAAACATATAATTAACATTTTTGGTCATAGGCATAACTTTGTCTGTGTCTTAAATAAAGGGAAAAAAATAAAATTTATTACTAGCTTCAAAAATTTATATTTTGATAAGTGATTATTTAAGGTTGGGAGAAGAATCAAGATTCCTCTCTTAGGCAAGAAAATGAAATAAAAAAAGACAGTCGACTTCATGAAATCATTGTTATCTAAGCAACACTTTTTTTTTTCTTAAGTTGTAAGCTTGAACGGTTTAAACCAATAGACAATAGAAAGTAATAATAATCTTTACAATGTTTAACAAGAAAATTATAAAATGTGAAAATTCAAGAACTACAATTTTACATACAATAAACAAATTTCTTATGAATTAAAATGTCATTTGAAAATTATAAACTAATGTTACATTTTCATACCTTATCAAAAGATTTACTAAAGTTGACCTACATAATTGCGAAATAATACATAGATACTTTCTTAAGTAGCACATGTATATGTTTGCCTCCTTCCCTTGCTTCTACTTCAGAAAATAAATACTCTGGTCTAAACACATGCAAAAAAGTGGACCTCACCAACCAAAAAAAATAGAAAAATAGTTATCTAAAAAAATATAAACTTTTGAGAATGTTATATTGTAAATCTCTATCCATATATAATAATAAAGAAGAATCAAGACAAGGTGATGTGATACCTTTCTTTGGCCAAAGATCCTATTTATCTTTTTACTCATTTTTTGGAGTTTTTCTTTCATTTTTTTATTATTTTATTTTTAAAATTATTTTCATAACTCACATCTCTTTATGTTCATAATAAATTACACTCTTACTTAATATTAATAAAATTCATAACTCTAAAATATTTTATATTCATAACCTCCAATTATTTAATTTTGCACTAAAATGTTCAATGTCAATTCTTCTTCTTATGCATACAAATAATTTTTCTCGAAATAATTTTAAAGAACAATAGTTAGATTTTTTTCATATCAATATCCTGCTTCATTTGTATGTCAATCGAGCCTTAAGAGAGCAAAAAAATAAAATTAATTGTTACATGAAATAAAAAAGTAAGACAATCAAATTGTTAACTAAAAGTGTTAGAGCAGTTGAAGATGAAATTTAATAAATTAAAAATATCAAAAATAATGCAATTTAAACTATATATTTTGGCCGGTAAGATTTTTTTCTATTGCTATATGGTATGTCTCATACCCATAGTGAGATGAGGACAAGAAAAACTACCATAGTAGTAATCTTCTTTTTATCTACAATAAAATTTTTAATGAAATTAGGATAAAGAGAAATACAATTCATTAATGGACTACACATAATATAAAAGAAAGTTACTCTAACAAAATAATACGTAGCTCTTAAAAAGATATAAAACTATAAAAAAATTATTGATAAATTATACATAGCATAAAAGAAATCTACTCTAAGAAAATAAATAGAACTTAGAAGAGTGACTTTCAGAATGCACATATTATAGGATCTTCTGCTCCACAATAATTATAAAACTTGACAGAATAAGGAGGATCATCAGGTCCTAGTTCATAACACCTACAAAGCGAAAAAAAAGGCAGAGACTATCAAGTCAAGCATCCTTGGAAAAAGATCTTGCATGATATAATGACAAAATGACCAAAATACACTTAAAAATATCACTTTGGGAGTGAAAAAATATAGAGAAAAATGTTTACCAAATTTCAGAAATCAAAATTTTCAAAGGCATAGTAATACAAGAAACTAAAATTGCACAGTGTACATATTAACAATTAAAGTTATTATTTCATAGTAACAGAAGGTGGCAACATAAAAGTAAACATTAACCTCATCTTCTCTTTTTTTTTTCAAAAGGAATGCACTAAAATTTTGCATTCGAGCTAGAGGCAAAATTGATCTTTTTCCATCCGAAATAGAGCAACCAATACAGAAAAGACATTCTTTAGCTATGTGACTAATGGCGAGAGCACTTTAGGCCAAAAACAAAAAAGGAGGACAAAGTTGTCCCATGTCAAATAGTATTGAAATTTTCCCTTTCCCCATTTATTTATAAGAAGAAGAATTGTCATTTGATATTTTAATGCAAAATTAAACAATGGGAGGTTATGAATATAAAAGGTTTTAGAGTTATGAATTTTATTAATATTAATTAAGAATGTAATTTATTATGAACATAAAGAGATGTAAGTTATGAAAATGATTTTAAAATAAAATAATTGAAAGAAATGAAAGAAAAACTCAAAAAGGACAAAAAAGATAAATAGGATCCTTGGCCAAAGAAAGGTGTCACATCACCTTCTCTTGATTCTTCTTTTATTATTATATATAGATTTCATTGTTGCTACAGTAAGATATCATATATGTATTGTCATTTAACATTTAGATTTCATCTAACTATTATAAATAAAAGTATGCAAAAATAAGTTTAATAATTTTGTGTATCAAGAAGAAGGATAGTATTTGCTAATGAATTTAACCAAATAAATAAATAAAAAGAATGTGAATATTAAAAAGACAAACACCAAGTCTTTCCTCGTGAAGTTATGACCATAACTGACGAAGCACCATTTAAATACATTTTTTTCTTTTTAGATATTCATACTTGAAATTTATTAAATGCATTAATAATATGATTATAAAAAAAAAGTTAATATTTTAATTTTATATATAATATATTTCTTGCAAACTATTATTACATAATATTTGAATATGATTATAATAGAAAGTTATTTTTACAAAGAATATATCGCAATAATGAATGACATTATTGTTATAAGTTATAGAAAAATAAAATATAGCATAAGAAATTTATTATGAAGAAAATCTAGCTATTATAATGAAATATCATTATAACCGAGGACTATTATAACAAAGTTAGATTGTATTCATCCTACTACGCAAATGGTTAAAACTCTTATCGTTTTCAATACTTGAAAGTTGCCATACTTTCTGTTGTTACACGTGCTTGTGAGTCCGAGATATGAATGGAGTCGAGTTCACGAAAGAAATTTCAAGTAATAGTTGGTGGGTTTTCACTTCTTTTAACCAAACATCATTTTTATTGGGTCAAATTTGGGTAAAGTACCTAGGGTAAACTACATGATTCTCATAACGGAAAAGGTATAAATATACCCCCAAACTTTAATAAATGGTATAAATATATCCTTTGTTATACTTTAGGTACAAATATATACTGGCCGTTAATGAAAACACTACTAAAAAAAAGGCAAAAGCCGACCACAGAAAACCGACCACAAATTATGTCGAAAAAAACCGACCACTAGTGGTCGGAATTTTTTTTTTTTTTTTTTTAAAAAGAGACCACAAGTGGTAGCTTTTTTATTTTAAAAAATTGAAATAATTATTAAAATAATTTTAGTATTAATTCTGACCATTTGTGGTCGGTTTTTTGATTATTTTTTAATTATTTTTTCAACCAGTGGTCGATTATTTGAAAAAATAAATAAATAAAATATATAAAAAAACCGACCACTTGTGGTCGGTTTTTTTGATAAAAAATAATTAAAAATAATCAAAAAACCAACCACAAGTGGTCGATTTTTTAAATATTTTTTTAATTTTTATTTTTCAAAAAAACTGACCACTAGTGGTTGGTTTTTTTATTTTTTTATTTGCAAAATAAATAATAATTAATACTAAAATTATTTTAATAATCATTTCAATTTTTTAAAATAAAGAAGCTACAACGGGCTCAGTATCTGTTTTTTTTTTATCTCAAACAATGTGATCCAAATATAATTCAGATAATCAATCATACTTTTAATACGTTTTTAGATATTTTAAGTTGTTAACTATTGTAGTTTATAATATTTTTTTTGTTTTTAAATAATATATGTTATTCTCCTTGTCCAAACTTTTGTGTCGCTGATAGTTAATTATATTTTAAAAATATTTTAAGTTTTTAATTGTTGTGATTTATTATACTATTCTTCTATTCTAATTTAAATGCCATTGATATAATTTTGAGAGTCAATCAAATATTTTATATTTTAAAAAAAATTTCAAGTTGTTAATTATTGTGATTTATAATATTTTTTACGTACTTTTTGAAATATATAACACATTATTTTTACTTTTAGACATTTTAAGTTGTTAACTATTGTAATTTATAATACTTTATATGTAATTTTTAAATATTATATGCTACTCCCCTTGTCCAAAATTTTGTGGCATTGATAGTCAATTGCATATTTTAAATAATCTATGTTTTTAATTATTGTGGTTTATAAAACTTTTCCTTATATTCCAATTTAAGTGGCACAATGCTTAGACTATAATAATTAATTAGAGGTGATATAGTAAAATTACGATTGAAGCAGAGAAAGAAACATATATCTTAAATTATTCACAATAACTAATAAGAAGTGATATAACAAAATTACTACAAAAAGTACGTGTGATTTTTTTTTTTTAAAATGGGCCTCATATAAGACGTGAAGTTAATTTAAAACATCAAAAGTTAACTTATTATTTTCTATCTATTTTATTTTATTATTAAATATATATTTTTGTAATATTTAGATGACTTATAATAATTAATTAGGATGATAGTTAGTAAAATTACGATTGAAACAGTTGAAGCAGACATGTCATTTATGTGTGTGTGTGTATGTATAGGTATATATATATATATATATATATATATATATATATATATATATATATATAGTATATACATATAATATAGTGAACGTATATTAATGACATAAGATAAACCAACCGATAATTCAACTGAGTATTTGTGAATTACGTTATGTTGTATATTATTATGGGGTAGTTAAATCGGGTATATAATGTATATAGTATGTATTTGAATGGTGATAGCCAATTGAATATATATATATATGTATGTATCTCTCGTGTAGTGATGAAATCGATATACTATTTTGTGTCAATACAATATTGAGACACGTACATTGTTGAAGTTGTAATAATATAAGACAAGTATTACGAGGTATATATACATATATCTCGTATAGTGACATATGCAGTAATCGAATGCTCGATAATTGAATCTATATATCAAAATATTTTGAATAATGCACTGATATCATACTATCGAGGAAATAGATATACTATTTTGTGTGAATGTAGATACGCGCATATTGTTGAAGTTGTAATAACGTAAGACAAGTAATCTATAATTTATCTTATTAACACGTCGTATTACGAGGTATATATATATATAATTAAAATCGATAATTTATCTAATTAACATGCTGTATTATGAGGTATAATATCGTAATTAAAATTTAATTAATCAAAAATTTATCGTAATTTATAAAATTCATTGATATTATCATACGATTGAGGAAATGTACTGCTCGTGTTAATATGATGATAAAATAACTAAATATCTGATTTGTATATATATTTATATATGTATTGTATTAAATTAATTGGATATTATCATAAATATTATAAAATTTATTAAAAAAATATTTTTTATATACGTAATCTATTTTAATATTGACATTTTTATCACATTTCCTAAAATAGCAACCCTAATTCAATTCAATTTTCCCAATTCATTCACTTTCTAGCCACATTTTATGTATGTCTATGCCAATTTTAGCCTAAATTCATTTCCAATTTGACCTCAAATTAAAATCTCCAATTTCAATTTCATTTGACTCCTCTCAGTTTTAGTCATAGCCATTGATCTCATTCGATCAATGACTGAGATTAAATCCACAATTTATCACACTTTTAAACAAAATAAGTCAAACCCTAATTCTTTTCACAAAAATAGCAGCAACCTCTCTCTCTCTTCGATCTCATCTTCCTCTCTCTTCGATCTCCTCTTCCTCTCTCGAACCTCTCTCTTCGATCTCCCTAGATATCAACGATGATGGAACCCAGCGCTGCCAGCCATTGATGAAATCCCAGCACTGCCAGCAGCCAACTCCACTAACGCCGACAGCGCCACCAGCTGGTGAAGCAGCCGTCCACCAGCCTCCGTTTAGAGGTAAAATCCATTAACTCCATTAAGATTAACATGCAAACTGTCGAGATATCGAGCTAGTGCACTATAAAATAATCTGAAAACCAAGCCCAAACAAAACATTGTTTCATTTGTCTAAAGCATATAACTTTGGCCTCTGCACAATTTAGGATAAAAACTATTTCTTTGTGCCATATATTTAGCTGAGCAACGTTAACCTATATCTATGCTATGATTTCTAATTATTCTACATGGATTTGTTCTCTGGGCTTCCATGGGTTTCTTGATGCCTATTGGTATTCTTGTAATAAGAATGACAAATAGGCATGAACAATGTGGAAGAAGGCTAAAGGTTATTCTCTATACTCATGCTACTTTGCAGGTAACTAGTTTAATGCCTTTTTAACATTTGTTTCACTATGAATGTGGAAAAAGTCAACACAAACTAGGCGGAGGTAGAAGCTCGAATACTCTGTAGTTTTTGCTTAAATAGTGCATTGTGTCAAGAAATTGATTAAATATGTACAAATATTAAATTTAGAACCCAGTTATTAGCCCTTGAAGTAGCCATTTTGAAATTCAGAACTCATTCTATTTTGTGTGACATTGTTCTCTTGCTAGTTCATTCTCAAAAAAAAAAAAAAAAATTGACGCGATTTTATATTTGAAAACACCTTAACTTTCAAGTTTCTATTTTATTCTTAATACATTTTTTCTTAACCACATAAGTGATGCAGTATGTTTAAGATCACAAGTTTAAGATTCGTTAAAAATGGAGTTGTGTATTTTTAAATTTACTAAGCTTATTATTTTCGATATTGCAGTTTCCAGTGAGAGAATCTATATGCAGATTGAAGCTGTCATTTTGAAATATCAAGAAATTAAGAAAAATATCAAAGGTTTATGGACATAGTGAAGCCGTTTGGGGCCTTTTATGATTCACTATTATTGTTATCTTTCTTTGATTGTTCATATTAAAGTCTAGTGAAGCCGTGTGTGGCCTTGTGCGATTCACTAGCATTGTTCTTGACATCTTGTTGGTTTTGTTGTTGCTTGAAAATCTTGAATGTTTAGAGACTTGGTAGGTTGGAAATGATTTGGTGACTTGGTAGGTTGAAAATGAATAAGTGTAGGGACTTTAAGGGTCACACGGTAGGTTGAAAGTGGTTAGGAGTAGAAAGTTTGAAGGGGATTTTGAGTTTTGAATGTGACTTGTTTGACGACTTAGTAACTTGAAAATGGTTAAGTGTAGGGACTTTGAAGGGGATTTATTTTTTGTTTTGAATGTGGTTTGTTAGGTCACTTACTTGCTCGAAAATGGTTAAGTCTAGGGACTTTGAAGGGTACATTTTTATTTTGAATTTGTTTTTATTTTGATACTTAGTTGCTTGAAAATGGTTTAGTTGGTGACTTTATTTGTTGAAAATGCTTAAGTGCCGATGACTTTAATAGTGAACTTTTATTTGGAAGGTGATGTTGTTGGTTACTTTATTTGTTGAAAATGCTTAAGTGCCGGTGACTTTAAAAGTGAACTTTTGTTTAGAAGGTGATGTTGTTGGTTACTTTATTTGTTGAAAATGCTTAAGTGCCGGGGACTTTAATAGTGAATTAGTGTTTAGAAGGTGATGTTGTTGGTGACATTATTTGTTGAAAATGCTTAACTTTTGGTGACTTTACTAGTGAATTAGTTTCGTTGGTGCCTTTGTTAGTTGAAAAAGCTTACGTTTTGGTGATTTTAATAGTGCACTAGTGTTTAGGAGGTGATGTTGTTGGTGACTTTATTTGTTGAAAATGCATAAGTGTCAGTGACTTTAATAGTGAAATAGTGTTTAGGAGGTGATGTTGTTGGTTACTTTATTTGTTAAAAATGCTTAAATGCCGGTGACTTTAAAAGTAAACTTTTGCTTAGAAGGTGATGTTGTTGGTTACTTTATTTGTTGAAAATGCTTAAGTGCCAGTGACTTTAATAGTGAATTAGTGTTTAGAAGGTGATGTTGTTGGTGACTTTATTTGTTGAAAATGCTTAACTTTTGGTGACTTTAAAAGTGAATTAGTTTCGTTGGTGCCTTTGTTAGTTGAAAAAGCTTAAGTTTTGGTGACTTTAATAGTGAACTAGTATTTAGGAGGTGATGTTGTTGGTGACTTTATTTGTTGAAAATGCTTAAGTGCCGGTGACTTTAATAGTGAACTTTTGTTTGGAAGGTGATGTTTTTGGTTACTTTATTTGTTGAAAATGCTTCTGTGCCGGTGACTTTAAAAGTGAACTTTTGTTTAGAAGGTGATGTTGTTGGTTACTTTATTTGTTGAAAATACGTAAGTACCGGTGACTTTAACAGTGAATTAGTGTTTAGAAGGTGATGTTGTTGGTGACTTTATTTGTTGAAAATGCTTAACTTTCGGTGACTTTTAAAGTGAATTAGTTTTGCTGGTGCCTTTGTTAGTTGAAAAATATTAAGTTTTGGTGACTTTAATAGTGAACTAGTGTTTAGGAAGTGATGTTGTTGGTGATTTTATTTGTTGAAAATGCTTAAGTGCCAGTGACTTTAATAGTGAATTTTTGTTTGGAAGGTGAAGTTGTTGGTTACTTTATTTGTTGAAAATGTTTAAGTGCCGGTAACTTTAAAAGTGAACTTTTGTTTAGAAGGTGATGTTATTGGTTACTTTGTTTGTTAAAAATGCTTAAGTTCCGGTGACTTTAATAGTGAATTAGTGTTTAGAAGGTGTTGTTGTTGGTGACTTTATTTGTTGAAAATACTTAACTTTTGGTGACTTTAAAAGTGAATTGGTTTCATTGGTGCCTTTGTAAGTTGAAAAAGCTTAAGTCTTGATGACTTTAATAGTGAACTAGTGTTTAGGAGGTGATGTTGTTGGTTACTTTATTTGTTGAAAATGCTTAAGTGCCGGTGACTTTAAAAGTGAACTTTTATTTAGAGGGTGATGTTGTTGGTTACTCTATTTGTTGAAAATGCTTAAGTGCCGGTGAGTTTAAAAGTGAACTTTTGTTTAGGAGGTGATGTTGTTGGTTACTTTATTTGTTGAAAATGCTTAAGTGCCGGTGACTTTAATAGTGAATTAGTATTTAGAAGGTGGTGTTATTGGTGACTTTATTTGTTGAAAATGCTTAACTTTTGGTGACTTTAAAAGTGAATTAGTTTCGTTGGTGCCTTTGTTAGTTGAAAAACCTTAAGTTTTGGTGAATTTAATAGTGAACTAGTGCTTAGGAGGTGATGTTGTTGGTGACTTTATTTGTTGAAAATGCTTAAGAGACGGTGACTTTAATAGTGAACTTTTGTTTGGAAGGTGATGTTGTTGGTTACTTTATTTTTTGAAAATGCTTATGTGCCGGTAACTTTAAAAGTGAACTTTTGTTTAGAAGGTGATGTTGTTGGTTGCTTTATTTGTTGAAAATGCTTAAGTGCCAGAGACTTTAATTGTGAATTAGTGTTTAGAAGGTGATGTTGTTGGTGACTTTATTTGTTGAAAATGCTTAACTTTTGGTGACTTTAAAAGTGAATTAGTTTCGTTTGTGCCTTTGTTAGTTAAAAAAGCTTAAGTTTTGGTGACTTTAATAGTGAACTAGTGTTTAGGAGGTGATGTTGTTGGTGACTATATTTGTTGAAAATGCTTAAGTGCCGGTGACTTTAATAGTGAACTTTTATTTAGAAGGTGATGTTGTTGGTTACTTTATTTGTTGAAATTGCTTAAGCGCCGGTGACTTTAAAAGTGAACTTTTGTTTAGGTAGTGATGTTGTTGGTGACTTTATTTGTTGAAAATGCTTAAGTGTCGGTGACTTTAATAGTAAATTAGTGTTCAGAAGTTGTTGTTGTTGGTGACTTTATTTGTCGAAAATGCTTAACTTTTGGTGACATTAAAAGTGAATTAGTTTTGTTGGTGCCTTTGTTAGTTGAAAAAGCTTAAGTCTTGGTGACTTTAATAGTGAACTAGTGTTTAGGAGGTGATGTTATTGGTGACTTTATTTGTTGAAAATGCTTAAGTGCCGGTGACTTTAATAGTGAACTTTTGTTTGGAAGGTGATGTTGTTGGTTACTTTATTTGTTAAAAATGCTTAAGTGCCGGTTACTTTAAAAGTGAACTTTTGTTTAGGAGGTGATGTTGTTGGTGACTTTATTTGTTAAAAATGCTTAAGTGCCGGTGACTTTAATAGTGAATTAGTGTTTAGAAGGTGGTGGTGTTGGTGAGTTTATTTGTTGAAAATGCTTAACTTTTGGTGACTTTAAAATTGAATTAGTTTCGTTGGTGCCTTTGTTAGTTGAAAAAGCTTAAGTTTTGATGACTTTAATAGTGAACTAGTGTTTAGGAGGTGATGTTGTTGGTGAATTTATTTGTTGAAAACACTTAAGTGCCAGTGACTTTAAAAGTGAACTTTTGTTTAGAAGGTGATGTTGTTGGTGACTTTATTTGTTGAAAATGCTTAGCTTCTGGTGACTTTAAAAGTGAATTGTTGTGTTGAAGGTGATGTTGTTAGTGACTTTATTTATTGAAAGTGCTTGATATAATTAGTTGAATCTAATTGATTGCGTAGATAGAAGTTGATTATAGCTGGATATATCACCGGAACCATGTTAATAGAATGGGTATTAGGGAGAAATTTGTTGAAGGTGTTGAAAGATTTGTTGAACACGCTAAGACACTTGATCTTTGGACACGTTTTCAGGTAATTTGTTGTCCTTGTGTTAGATGTAATGGTATAAATCTTGTAAGTGAAGAAGATATATAGGAACATCTTTATAGAAAAGGGTTTCACGAGGACTTTTTAAGATTGTGTGGAATTCATGGTGGTGTTGCGCAAAATAACTTTATTGCTGGAGAAAGTAGTAGGTCTGTAGGGCATAATGAATATCAAGATACTAGGATGACAGAAATGGTGCACGATGCATTTGGGATGCAACACAGGGTTGACTTTAGGGAAAATGTTGAAGATGTTCCTAATAGCGAAGAGGGCAATTTCTATGAAGAATTGCAGGCTGCTAGTCATCTTTTTTTTTACGGTTGTTCGCACTCTCGTTTGTCTGTTGCTGTTAGATTATTAAGTATTAAATCTAACTGGAATATCGCGGAAGGAGGAATGAACTCAATTCTAGACTTTATTAGAGAGTTAGTTCACCCTGACTTGGAGGTTCCTTATTCTTTCTATAAGGCAAAAAGATTGGTGTCAAAGTTAGGTCTCTCCTCGGTTAGAATTGATTGTTATGACAATGGCTGCATGTTATACTTTATGGGAGATGCTAACCTAGAGTTTTGTAAGTTTTGTCAGCACCCTAGATATAAGTGTGGTTCTACTGGGAAGCAAATTGCTATTAAGGCAATGCATTATTTACCTTTTATACCAAGGTTGAAGAGGTTGTATGCTTCCTACAACTTAGCTTCTCATATAAGATGGCATAGTGAAAATAGAAAGGGCCCTAGTGTTATGTGTCATCCATCTGATGGGGAGGCTTGGAAGCATTTTAATACAACTTATCCAGATTTTGCAGCTGATCCACGAAATATTCGATTGGGATTATGTTCGGATGGGTTCTCTCCTTTTTCAGTTGGTGGTGTGCCATATTCATGTTGGCCTGTATTTATCACTCCTTATAATCTTCCTCCTAAAATGTTGATGACTAGTCCCTATATATTTCTGAATTGTGTTATTCCTGGCCCGCGTAATCCAAAAAGCGGAATAGATGTGTACTTGCAACCTTTGATAGATGAACTTCAGATTTTATGGCATGAGGGGGTTGAAACATGGGACATCTCTCTTAAACAGAATTTCAATATGCGTGCATATCTAATATGGACTGTTAATGATTTTCCTACTTATGGAATGTTGTCGGGGTGGATGACCGCTAGAAAGCTGTCTTGTCCATACTGCATGGAAAAAACAAAATCTTTCATATTGAGACCAGGCAGGAAAAATTCATGGTTTGATTGTCATCGTTGTTTCTTGCCACTTGATCATGAATTTAGGAGACTCAAAAATGCCTTCAGAAGAAATAGAAGGGAACATGATGGTCCCCCTCCAATGATGTCTGGTCACGACATCTGGGAAATAGTTCAGGATTTGCCTAAAGCCAGCGAAGAACGATTGTATAGGCTTGATGGATATGACATTTCGTATAACTGGACTAAGCAAAGTATATTTTGGGATTTAGAATATTGGCCAAATAATTTACTTAGAAATAATATTGATGCCATGCATACTGAGAAGAACTACTTTGACAACTTGTTCAACACAGTTATGGATGTCACCGACAGAACAAAGGATAATTCTAAGGCCAAACTTGACTTACCAAAATATTACAACCGCAGAGAATTACACTTATAGCAGGGGCCCAATGGCAATGTTCTTAAGCCCAAGGCTAGTTTTACATTCAAGTTGGACCAAAAATGTTAAATATATGAGTGGGTTCAAAGTTTGAAGATGCCCAATGGATATGCCTCAAATTTGGAAAAGAGTATTGATATGACACAAGGAATCTTGCATGGAATGAAAAACCATGATTGTTATGTTTTCATGGAGCAATTACTTCCAATTGCTTTTATTGGTTTACCTGAAAACATATGGAAACCAATAGCAGCGATCAGTTTGTTCTTCAAAAACTTATGTTCCACCACATTAACAGAAGAAAATCTGGTGCGAATGGAAAGTAATATTGTTGTTATCACCAACAAACTAGAGAAGATTTTCCTACAAGCGTTCTTCGATGTGATGGAATATCTTCCCATTCACCTTGTGCACGAAGCTCGAGTAGGCAGTCCAGTTCAAAGTAGGTAGATGTATCCATTTGAACGGTAAGCATTTGCAACATATTTAAATGCATACATTTTTTTGTTAAATATAGTAAACATCTAACCTTAAGATTGTACAGGGCTATTGGAAAATTAAAAAGGGATCCCAAAAACAAACAGAGGGTGGAAGGCTCTATAGTTGAGGCATATCTTGCAAGAGAAACTTCTTAATTTTGTTCATACTACTTTCGTGATGAAGTTGCTTGTTCAAGAAACCAATCAAATCATCATTAGGACGATGTGAATGAGCCTCATTTGAAACCGATATCAATTTTCAATCAATCTGGTTGTAAGTTTTAAAAAAAATACCTCGCCGGCTACTCCCACAGAGCGAAAATTAGCAACTTTGTATATTTTGCTGAATTGCCCCGAAATTGAGCCCTTTTTGAAGTAAGGAGATTCAAATTTTAACATATCTTATTTGTTTACTCATTCCCTTAAAGAAACTAATTGTGTATCCCATGTTGGATGTTCAGTTCATTTAAGACTCAATTCCACGAAAACCAAGTGTATGCATCCTTTGCAACATGGTTTAAAAATGAGGTTCGTCAGTGTATTAATGTTTCTACAAAGTTTAAACATTTACACATTCATCAACTAAAATATATATATGTATAATATTTTTAGGTACACCATTCACCAAATGCAGTTGTATACGATAATCTCTTGAGAGATATTTCTTTGGGTCCAGTCAAAACTAATGCAACGTCCCAATACAAAGTAAATGGGTTTAATTTTTCCACCGTACAACACTCCAGGTCAAGGAAAACAAACAATAGTGGTATTTGGGTTAAGGGTGATGATGATGTTGATTACTTTGGCATCATACATGAGATCTTAGAACTGGAGTATACTGGTTTTCCAATAAAAAAATGATCTTATTTCGATGTAAGTGGTTTGATCTAAGAATAGTAGACACAAGAGTACACAAGGAGCATAACATCATTGAAGTGAAGCACAATAGGTCGTATCCTATTTACGATCTATTTGTTCTAGCACAAAATGCTAAACAAGTGTTTTATACTCCTTATCCGTTGTGCAATGAAAAGTCTGATTGGTGGGCTGTGATCAAAACAAGGCCTATAGGGCGGGTGAAAGTTGAGAATATACTGGAGACTGCGTATCAAAATGAAATACAGATTGATCACCAGCTAGTGGATGTTGAAGAAGTTAATATTGCGAAAGAAGAGGCTGAGTGGGTAGGAGATGAGGAAACCTCCAAAGAGGGTGAATGGTTTAGTGGAGAGTCTTCAGACGAGGAGGATTAGTTGTATAGGTTAAATTTATTATGTATTGATATGTAATATACTGTTTAAGTTTGTTGTTTCCACTTTCCCATGATTTATATAGTAATAAAAATATTCTTGTCTATATCTCGTGTTGTTGGAGCGATTTGAAGTGTGAATGAGTAACTTGACATTAGTTACTTGGAATGTTTTCTTATATATTCATTTTGTAGGAACTAACGACTTGTTAAATTCACATAATTTAGATGTCAGGCAAAGGTGAAAAAGGTAAGGGAAAATTAGTTGATACTATGAAACCAAAAAAGAAAAGAGAACCTCTGCCTTATAGACAACCGACATGTATTCATATATCTGAGGGTCGGTTTTCTGACGCACCAGCATGAGCCTTATATTCTAGGTCGTCCGATGATTCGATACCTACTCCTACACATGTGGGACTACTACATGGGTATACACCGACCCATTCTGCTCCTATGACCGTGCCACCGCCAGCACAGCACTATCGGACGACCACTGGTGATAACGCTCAATCTACAGCTCTCGTTGGAGTGTAAAGCGGTCGTTAGCAAATATAGAACCCAACCTGGGTTGGGTGTCGATCCCACAGGGAATATCTTGGCCAACAAGTAAGCAAAATTACTAAACTTTTGGTGCAAGTCTCGTAAGAAGGGGGGGATTGTAATATGTAACCAAAACAATAAAGTAAAAGCTGAAAATAGCAAAGTAAAGAGAGGAAGATTGTCACGTTGGTTGTAGACAATGAGAATTGAGGCGTTGGGGTTATGTCCACCTTCTGAGGTATACGTCTCTATTGGCTATGAGTGTGTAGAGTCTTGACATGCAATTGCTTATAGAGAATTGTAGTCGATGGTAAATCCAAGCGTCTCTCGACCTGAACAAGGACTATTTCACTTTAACTCTCTCGAGCTTAAAGCGTGTCTAACGGTACGAATTTTCCAAGAGGTTAGTCCAGTTACGGCACTAGCTTTTTAATAGGAAAGGGTGTCCTACTACCTTGACATTATCTCTTTTCCAGACAAATAACCTTTCTCTCGAACAAGTTAAATGTTAGACTGGCGTTATTCTATGCGTCTGCAGCCACAAGAATTTGCATTAAGATGAAGAGAATAATGATATAAGCAATATACGTGTCTCGAACTCACAAACTCACAGCAATAGATAGTATTTCATTCGGCTTCCATAACCCCAACACAGAAGTTTAGTTACCCATGAGTGCGAAGGAGATCACGATTTGCATTGTTATTGTTGAGTAATGGCGTGTGGATTAGGTGATAGGCGTATGGCGTGATTCCTTAGCAAGTAACGATTCTCTTGTTGTGGAATTTAAGAATAGAATTAATGGAAAGATTAGAAGAGTTGTAATTGAGAAGTAGAATGTGTCTCTCCACTAAGGGAGGACTTGCCTCTCCACTAAGGGAGGACTTGCATTAAAATCTCTAGCATGATAGGGTATTTATAATACTCCTATCCTACTCCTACTATGCTAATGAAATAAATAACCAAATCCTACTAAACTAAGGAAATACTTAACCCATTTGTACTAGGTTAATGTAACATTCTCCTAATCCAAATAAACTAATGAAATACATAACCCAATTGTACTAGGTTAATGTATCATTGTCAAAATCCAGCTTTGTGTCTGTAAGTCCCCAAAGTCTTCTGAAATGCTGTTTTAGCCCGGGACAGATTTTCCATGCAGCAGTTTTGGTCCTTTAGGCGTCCCACTTCCTTCTCCTTCGTTCGTGAGCTTTCTTTTGCGTCAAGTAAGCCATAAAATGCTGTATTTTGCATCATTTATACCTGAAACTTTACTAATCATGTTTGTTAGCTCATTTATAGGAAAAAGGACTAAAAGTGCATGAAATATATAATTTGTTCTCAAAACTAGGCTAAAATATGGGCAAAATATATTGATATAGGCGCATAATTTCGCCAATCATCAACACCCCACACTTGAAGCTTTGTTCGTCCTCGAACAAAATATCATGTCCTTCTAAACATCAACTTAGGGTTTTTACAGCAACAACACAAAACATTCTTCAAGACAAGCACAACAATTATCAACAAACAGTAGCTTTCCGATTATAAGTAGAAATAGTTTAACCTCTAGCGTAGACTAGTGATGGTGATCAACTCGCATGCAAACGTTAAGGTACAAGGAATCATATATAACTACCCAAAACTCATCAACCATGTGTGTCTCACAATATATTACCCATAATCACTCACAAGTATAGCATATTTTTCAAACATGGGTATCAACAATATCCTTGCTTTCGCTCTCACAACGAATTCATATGTAGCAACTGATGACCATAGGCTTGCCCTTAATGTAGTACTCCACTAAATGTCGGAATGTTAAGATTAGGATCAAGTAGGTCTTGTGATGGTTGTAATGTAGGCTAAGGGACGGGTAGGATCAACTATTTTGGCCAGAAATAGTGACTAAGTTCCTAAGCACTTTAATACATCACATTATATCATTGACACTTTTTTCTTTCAACCTTTCTTCTTTCCTTTATTCTACCACCCTTGTTCTCCTCTTTTTGTTTTTCAATTCTAAGAACAACTCACTTTTCAGCTTTTCTTTCCTTTTTCTTTTCACAACATACATCTTATGATAGCACTTTCTTTTTCATAACATATTCAAGCACCATTACAATTTAAAGCATCATACTCACCCAATTTCCTCTTATGTTGTCACATGAATTTTTCACTTTAAAGCACTTAGGAATTTGGATCAAATTACGGTCTTGAAAGAAATGGATTAGGCTTACATGCAAGGTTGTCAAAGAAATAGGCTAAAGGCTCAAAAGGGTTTAACTAGGATGATGTCCATGGGTAGGTAAAACTGAAGGTAAACAAATATAGGTTGCCAAAGAAATGCCTAAATCATATCCTAAACTTACATTCCATATTTTCGCTTTGCATACATACCAGGCAAGTTCTAGCATCAGCCACAAACATAGAATATACTATTATCTCACACACACAAGGCACATGGTCGACTTGCTTGGAAGTAATATAGACTCTCGACCCAACAATTGAAGGAATTGAATCACACAATATCACATAATGAGTCACAACTAGAGCCTAAACGTCTCAATAGTCACAATTGTAGCACATACTCTTGTTATAATCTCATGCTGCCTATCAAAATAATTTCATGCGAAGCTAAAAAAAAAAATTTTACTACTAAAAAAACAAAACGAAACAAAAATGAAACAAAATAAAATAAACATAGATGCGAATAGAGAAGTATACGAAACAAAAATGAAACAAAAGAAAATAAACATAGATGCGAATAGAGAAGTATAGCATGCAATACCACCACCCCACACTTAGTCGGGACACTGTCCTCAGTGGAAAATAAATACGAGGAACCTGGTTGGTCGGACTTATCCTCTATGTCTGGGGTCATACCCCTTGCATTGGAATCATCATCAGAGTCGTCATCCTCAGAAGTTCCTCATAAGTATCCCACTTAATTCTAAGCGTGAGTCGGGGTATTTGCTGCGAGGAGGGTTCTCCTTGGTCCTTGCGGCCTTTGTTTCTTGCTCTTTTGGGAAGTGGTAGCCTTTTCTTTGCCTTGTCTTGCTTTGGGTGCCATTGTACCTGAGATTAGAAATAGTGTTAATGGTAGCACAATCTCAGTGGTTACAATCTATACACAAGCAGTAGGGGTACCACCCCACACTTAGTTTTGTTAACACAAATCAGTGAAGTGAAAGAGGTCGAGTACTCAGATTTCATCGACATACGTTTTAGGATTGTATTCCGACAAGAAAATCAGCAATGCATCACTTACTTGCAGCCATTGGACTACTTTCATGGTAGATATAGCAACACTACTACATAGGGGTTACCACATGGAATAGTTATTCTTACAACAATCACACCCTTTTATGTCGGTAGGCACTATAAGTCTTATCCCGATGAACGGGATAGCCTAACATGTAAGTATCCAAGTAGCAATCTTAAACAATGTTCAATATTATAGCAATCCTGCAAATAGTATATCAATGCTATTAAAACCAAATTCAAGTCGGAAACAAGTCAAGATTATCGTATACGTTCACTCACATGATTTTGCATCAATAATCCAAACACATGAACATCACCAATAATCTTTCAAGATGTAGCAATTCATGATAGACATAGCAACGTAGTACTTACGAGAAATAGATGAAGAATAAGAGAGTACTTACTTGCTTGAAGCTTGTGGAGATGGTGTTGTGAATTGGAAGAGCAAAAGAAGAAAATTTTGAGATGATTTGGAGAGGGAATGCGGTGCCTTTAGGATATTTTCTAGTGTGGTTGTGTTATAAAACTAAGTCCCCTTTATATAGGAAGAGAATGGGTCGGGTTATGACCCATTTACAATCAGATTTGGGGACAAGAACACCACATATGCGGCGCATATCACTCGGCATATCAGTGACATATGCGGCGCATTGTCTATGGCATAATGGGACATATGCGCCGCATAGTCTATAGCATTTGTAGACATATGCGCCGCATATTCTATGGCATATGAGATACTGAGACCAAATTCCATAGCATAGGCGGCGCATAGTCAAAAGCACACTTAGGAATAGGCGGCGCATAGTGTATAGCACACTAGATTCCGAAACCTTAGGCTATAGGATAGGTTGTGCATCGTTCGTGGCCTAGTTTTACCAAGGCCTAGCCTTTCTCGATGCCTATTTTGACAAGGAAAAGGCTCAATCCATAACCTTATGCATCACCATTCCTAACTCACCAACTTTACCATACGATGCGTCCAAATCGTCAATTGAAATCAATCTCCTCGTTGAATACTTCTTGCACCTATTTTTGCTCAAAACCAAACGAAAACGATTAGTACAATGGGTTGCCTCCCACCTAGCGCCTTAGTTTTGGTCGTGGCACGACTCTTATTTTTGGATTTTTCATAAAACAAAACAAGTACTAGAATGAAAGAAAACGAAAAAATGATAAAACGATGGGTTGCCTCCCATCTAGCGCCTTATTTATTGTCGTGGCTCGACGTAGTTACCTCGAGTACTCAGACTTCGTCGAGGTAAGTGATGGATCGTTTTCTGAAAGGATTTAGACGACAATGAGGCTTACCTGTGGTCATGCGATCTTTTTCGAGCTGGCTCATACGTTTCTCTGGAGAGTCACCAATTATATCATCAATAGTCCAACCCATAGCTCTCTTGTATCTCCTCAGAGCAGAGATGAGAGCTTCTACGTGCTGTTCACTTAAATCATCTGCTCTCTCAGGAAGTATATTTCTACTTTCCAAGAACACATACCTTAGATAATCGGGAAGCTCTTGCAATTCTAGCATTGGTGGCTCGTCAAAGGGAGTATTCGCTGTTGGTTGATTCTTGAGTTCACAATCCGGTTTCTTAGGAGTATAACACTCTATTTCTGTTAGAGCACTCATAAGTTCTTCATAACCTTCATTGTCTTCATGCTCAACTTTCAGTGGCACAGCAGACAATGGCTTAACAGTAGGTTGTTTCTCTATAGATAATGCTTTAGTATCCTCATAATGAACATCAGCTACAGATGACTCATTCATATCGCTGGGCTGCTTCATTGTTTCGCATATATCAAACCGTACCACTTCGTCAACCACTTGCTTGCCTTTTGCTGAAGTTTCCAGCACCTTACCACTTCTGGTAGTGATGGCCATGCATGACCCATCATTCTTTGGGTTTTGCACAGTATCTCTTGGTAAGGTGCCATCCTTTCTTTGATTGAATGCTGCTGAAAGTTGGCTCAATTGCTGCTCTATTTGCCTGATAGAAGTGGAATGAGAATCAACTAGTTGCTTCATGGAGGACAAATCATCAATCACCTCCTTAAATCCTGCGCTCGTTGCTTCCACTCCTTTCAATAACTTAGCCATCATGTCTTCCATACTCCCAGAATTAGATGTGGTGGTATCACGTCTACCAGGGGGAACGTACAAACCACTCTTTTCATTATTTTTCTTCCAACTACCTTGGTCTTTGCTTCCAGATTTATCAATAGTTCCGACCTTGGTTTCCTTGGGTATTCCCTCGGAAACCCCCCTGATTGTTCAAGTAGTTGGCCTCATCTTCCGAATCAGATTCGTCTCTTCCTTTTGACGCAATAGCTTTCACTTTTTCGGTCTTCCCTGATAATAAGTGCTTTGTCAGAAGATCCAATTGTGTTTTCATGTGCGCCATGTCTTGCTCACGTTCTTCTTCTCTTCTTCTTTGGTCTGCAGTCATGCCAATAGATAAAGTGTGGCTTGCTACCTCAGAATCCCTGGTATGCCAAGCTCTACTTTGCTTCGTCATCCGATCTAGCATATTGCTTGCCTGCACAAAGGTGAGGTCCATAAATGATCCACCTGCTGCATTATCAACCACTGGCTTAGTCATCGAATTCAACGCTCTGTATAATATCTCCATCAAGTGGACATTGGTCATATGATGGTTTGGGCATCGCATTAGCTTCGTCTTTAACCTCTCCCATGTTTCGTGGAGAGCTTCAGTTGGAAGCTGTCAAAAATTGATGATCTCATCTCTCAACTGTGCTCTTTTGGATGGCGGAAAGAATCTTTCTAGGAAAGCGTCTTTCAATTGCCTCCAATTAGTAATAGAATCAGGAGTCAGCCCATTCAACCACATAGTTGCCTCCCCAGACAGAGACAATGGAAATAGACGTAATCGAATTGCATTCTGTCCAACTCCAGGATTGTCGAATGACTTGCATGTAGAAATAAAGTTGATCAGATGCATATTCGGATCATCGCCTGCTAGTCCACCAAATAATCCCTTGAGTTGCAAAAGCTGAATCATGGCGCTAGTGATATTGAACTTTGCTCCCGGTGCTAAGGGAGGAAGAATAATAGCTCCTGTGGAACCAGATTCGTCAAGATCATCTTCATCATCATCGAACAGAATTGGTACAGTTCGACGTTCAGGCCTATATCTTGCTTGACGATCTCTTCTGTTTGCTGGTGTCACCATCTCAGCAGTATGCTGTGGGTTTAATAGATCTTCATCGCCCAGATCCTCATCGTCAGGATTTGTTGCTCGCCTACGGTTATAAATATTCTGTTGATGCACTTGAGCAGCCTTCCTTTCAATTTCACGTTGTGCCTCCATTGATGCACTGAATAAACCTAAAAAAAAACAAAAAAAACAACTAAAAGTAAAAGTACGAGAATCTTTGACCAAAGGGTCTAGTAATTATCACGAACTTAATTGACACTCGTATTCCCCGGCAACGGCGCCAATTTTTGATAACGCTCAATTTACAGCTCTCGTGGGAGTGTAAAGCGGTCGTTAGCAAATATAGAACCCAACCTGGGTTGGGTGTCGATCCCACAGGGAATAGCTTGGCCAACAAGTAAGCAAAATTACTAAACTTTTGGTGCAAGTCTCGTAAGAAGGGGGGGATTGTAATATGTAACCAAAACAATAAAGTAAAAGCTGAAAATAGCAAAGTAAAGAGAGGAAGATTGTCACATTGGTTGTAGACAATGAGAATTGAGGCGTTGGGGTTATGTCCACCTTCTGAGGTATACGTCTCTATTGGCTATGAGTGTGTAGAGTCTTGACATGCAATTGCTTATAGAGAATTGTAGTCGATGGTAAATCCAAGCGTCTCTCGACCTGAACAAGGACTATTTCACTTTAACTCTCTCGAGCTTAAAGCGTGTCTAACGGTACGAATTTTCCAAGAGGTTAGTCCAGTTACGGCACTAGCTTTTTAATAGGAAAGGGTGTCCTACTACCTTGACATTATCTCTTTTCCAGACAAATAACCTTTCTCTCGAACAAGTTAAATGTTAGACTGGCGTTATTCTATGCGTCTGCAGCCACAAGAATTTGCATTAAGATGAAGAGAATAATGATATAAGCAATATACGTGTCTCGAACTCACAAACTCACAGCAATAGATAGTATCTCATTCGGCTTCCATAACCCCAACACAGAAGTTTAGTTACCCATGAGTGCGAAGGAGATCACGATTTGCATTGTTATTGTTGAGTAATGGCGTGTGGATTAGGTGATAGGCGTGTGGCGTGATTCCTTAGCAAGTAACGATTCTCTTGTTGTGGAATTTAAGAATAGAATTAATGGAAAGATTAGAAGAGTTGTAATTGAGAAGTAGAATGTGTCTCTCCACTAAGGGAGGACTTGCCTCTCCACTAAGGGAGGACTTGCCTCTCCACTAAGGGAGGACTTGCATTAAAATCTCTAGCATGATAGGGTATTTATAATACTCCTATCCTACTCCTACTATGCTAATGAAATAAATAACCAAATCCTACTAAACTAAGGAAATACTTAACCCATTTGTACTAGGTTAATGTAACATTCTCCTAATCCAAATAAACTAATGAAATACATAACCCAATTGTACTAGGTTAATGTATCATTGTCAAAATCTAGCTTTGTGTCTGTAAGTCCCCAAAGTCTTCTGAAATGCTGTTTTAGCCCGGGACAGATTTTCCATGCAGCAGTTTTGGTCCAGGTCCCCAGAGTCTTCAGAAATACTGTTTTAGCCCGGGACAGATTTTCCATGCAGCAGTTTTGGTCCTTTAGGCGTCCCACTTCCTCCTCCTTCGTTCGTGAGCTTTCTTTTGCGTCAAGTAAGCCATAAAATGCTGTATTTTGCATCATTTATACCTGAAACTTTACTAATCATGTTTGTTAGCTCATTTATAGGAAAAAGGACTAAAAGTGCATGAAATATATAATTTGTTCTCAAAACTAGGCTAAAATATGGGCAAAATATATTGATATAGGCGCGTAATTTCGCCTATCATCAACTGGCCTCTCCAGACATCTACCATCATCGATACCCTCCTACAACAGTCACACAGCTTTGCACAGTTATTCTGCTGGATCTATTGGGTTGTTGGATCTTCAACTTGGAGGCACTCCATCTGGTGCTTTCGATCCGCCCACGCCAGTGCATCCACCATCGCTTACTAGGCAGCCAAGAGACAGAGATGATTCTGCGAGGATTTATATGGTTCCAGTTGCGAGAGGGTAAGATTTCTAAATATAATAACGTTACTCATTTTTTCCATTACTATTTTATTGTTCCCGATGAAATTACCGTTTGATCTTGTGTTGTAGGTTTAAGTCGGATGCTGGAGTTGGAAAAACAGCGCAAATATGCATTAGTCGGCACTTCAACAGCTACTGGACCAGTTGGCAAAAGGTTCCAGAACTTGATAGGGATAGAATATTTAAAGAATTTAAGTTAAGGATTTAACTTATCGCCTACTTATTAACAATTTGTTAGAACACAAGATTGAATATTATATTTTGGTTGTAGAAATTTTACTGGTGGGATGCTGCAAATGAATTTCTTATAAAGAGGAACTTTTTCCAAAGATGTAGAGGCAGATGTAAAGATCTATTGGATTATGTTCGAAAGAAATCGGTTAAACCTAAGTGAATTCCTGAACCCTTATAGCCACTGTATAAGCGCCACTGAAATAGCCCTGAATACCAATTATTGAGGTAAAAAGGAAAGAGAGCCCGGGCATCATCCAAAGTGGCTCCCTACATACTACGGGTGCTAGAAGTACTCTTGCAGTGAAAGCAAAATTGGTATGTAACTTTTGTAGTTTTAATTCTTTGTTTCTATTAAATTTTTTTATGATTTGAACATTGATAATTTTTCATATACAGGAAAAATAAATGGGTAGGGAACTACCAACTGATGAAGTTTTTGAGATGACTCATCTGAGAAAGAAATTGAACCCGAATGATGAAGATGTCTGGGTTGAACCTCATGCAAAAGTTGTCCATGCAAGAAATAAATTTTGAATATATGAATCTTTTTCTCAAAGTTGATATTATTCAACTATAACAACTTTAGTATTTTTTGACTGTTAGTATTAAATTTACCTTGAATATATATAGAATGAATTTAGGGGTCTTCTTAGTGAGTATCGTAGTAGTCTGCCTCCTGAAAGTCAGGGTGACCCAATACCCCAGCATGTACTGAATGAGTTATGGACAAAATCTTCGGGTTCTGCAAATAGAGGTCATTTCTACGGATGCCACACTAAATATTTTGGCAACAATATTAGGAGTTCGTCTGGCCCTGCATACTCTAGCTCTTTGGTTGATGCTGAAACCATTGTAAGACTACAAAATACAATTTCTTAACTCACCGAAGAGCTTGTTGAACAGAGACAGAGGTATGTTGAATAGAGTGCGGGGCAGAAGAAGACGGGGGAGGCAACGACATCACAAATCAGGATCCTACAGCAGCAGTTCAGTTCTTTCATTCAGACTGGGAAGTTATTCCTCCGTGTCCTGGTGATGCAGTTTGGGCTACAAAAGGTCTAGGCCCCCGAATAATTTCAGCACGGATGATGATATGGAAGACGAGGATGAATTCAATGATGACGACTGTTAGTTTTATGATTTTTGTATGTCTTGTACTTTAAATTTAGACATTTTTTTGTTTGAAACTATTGTTGTAGTATTTTCATACTCACTTTTGCTGTATATTTTGTATGTGTTGTACACTTTTAAAAATTTCCATTTGTATTTTTTTTGTAGTTGTATTTTTATTTTGGTTACTGCTCTATATATTTGTTGTGGTTGCATGCAGTATTTGGATTTTCAATTTTCTTTTAAATTCCCAGAAAAACCGACCACAAGTGGTCGGTTTTTCTATATATTTTTTTTTTTGCAAAAAACCGACCACATGTGGTCGGTTTTCCTATTCTTTTTTTGTAAAAAACTGACCACAAGTGGTCGGTTTTGTCTATATTTTTTTTTGCAAAAAACCGACCACAGGTAGTTGAATTTTAGTTAAATTAATAAAATTAATTTTATAAAAAATTGAACACTTGTGGTTGGTTTATTTTTCCCTAAAATTATTTTTTCATTTAAATAAAATTATAATAAATTTTAAAAATGAATATATATATTTTTAAAAAACCGACCACTCGTGGTCAGTTTTTAAAAAGCTACCACTATTTTTCCGACCAAAGATTTTGGTCGATTTTGTGGTCGGGAAATGGGAAAAACAGACCACAAGTGGTCGATTTTCCTCATTTTTTTAGTAGTGTAAAGTACAAATATACACTCGAATTTTAATATATGGCACAAATATATCCTCTGTCATACTTTAGGTACAAATATACCCCTGTCGTTAATGAAAAAGTACAAATATACCGTTCTTATTAGCGACGGAACATGTGTTAGCATCGTATTGGTTGACTTTTTTTAATTTATTTTATCTGTGAATAATTTAATCTATCCTAAATTATAACTCATACCCGATCCAAATAACCCAACCCCACTCGTGTAATAGAGAAGCTTCAAGAGACATATCATGCGTCTCTTGAAGCTTCTCTATTACATGGGTCGGGTCGGGTTATTTGGATCGGGTATGAGTTATAGTTTAGGATAGATTAAATTATTCACAGATAAAATAAATTAAAAAGGGTCCACCAATACGATGCTGACATATGGTCCGTCGTTAATGAGAAGGGTATATTTGTATCTTTTCATTAACGACAAGGGTATATTTGTACCCAAAGTATGATAGAGGGTATATATGTACCATTTATTAAAGTTTGAGGGTATATTTGTACCTTTTCATTAACAACAAGAGTATATTTGTATCTAAAGTATGACAGAGGATATATTTGTACCATTTATTAAAGTTCAGGGGTATATTTATAACTTTTTTTTTCTCATAATGGCTGTTTTTTTTTACCCCATAAGAAAATTCATACGAAATTGATCTCCGCCTTTTTTTTCTTATATGTAGAACTTTTACCTATTATCTCTAAACAACCCCATACTTATTTACCTTTCAATTTATATTTTTTTCATTTTGTTATTTTATTTTAATTTTAATTTTTCCCTCTATCTTGTTTTTTAGTTTTTCTCAACCCTTTTTTTCCTTTTCTTCTCACAACTTCTTTTTATTCTAAAAAATCTCTCTTTTTTATTTTACTTTAATTTTTATTTTTTATTTTCTTTTTTTTCTTTTTAGTTTTTCTCAATCCTTTTTTCCCTTTTCTCCTCTCAACTTCTAATTTTGTTAGATTTTTTCTCTTTTTTATTTTTCTTTGATTTTTATCTTTTCCTTTTGCTTTTTAAATTTTTCTTAGCCTTTGTTTTTGTTTTGTCTTTTTTTTTTCCTTTTTCTCAACCTATATTTTTTTTTCCTTTCCTCTCAACTTCTATATTTTTCTTATTTTGTATGATTTTTATTTTTATTTTAAATATTTTTCTTTATTTTTTTCTTTTTTCACAACTTTTATTATTTTATTTTCTTCGATTTCTTCCAAACAATAAGTTGTCTCATGGGTAAGAGTTGATACTACCATATTATATCTTGATTTATGATATGTTCTATAAATTTTACCTTAGAGGCAAGACTTAGGACTTTCAAACAAGTTACGTTCCATGGGCAAGAGTTGACACTATCACATTGTGTTTTGATTTATGAAATGTTCTATAACTCTTACCTTAAGAGGCAAGACTTAACTCAAGGACTTTCAAAGAGCAAGCTATGCCCCACGGGCAAGAGTTGACACTACCACATTATGTCTTGATTTATGAGATTTTTTACAACTCTTGCCTTAGAGTCATGACTTATCCCAAGAATTTTCAAACAACAAGTAACATACATTGGGCAAGATTCAACACTACCACATTGTGTTTTAACTTATGAAATGCTCTATAAATCTTGCCTTAGAGGAAAGACTTAGTCCAAGGATCATCAAACAACAAGTTATGCCTCATGGGAAATAGTTGACACTACCACATTGTGTATTGATTTATGAGATGCTCTATAACTCTTCCCTTGGAGACAAGAGTTAGACCAAAAGCTTTCAAGCAACAAGTTGTGCCCTATGGGCAATAGTTGACATTACCACATTGTGTTTTGATTTATGAGATGTCGTTCTATAACTTAACTCAAGGACGTTCAAACAACAAGTTTTGCCCCATGGATAAGAGCTGACACTACCACATTATGTTTTGATTTATGAGATGGTCTATAACTCTTGCCTTAGAGGCAAGACTTAGCCCAAGGACATTTAAACAACAAGTTACGCCCCATGGACAAGATTTGATACTACCATATTGTGTCTTTATTTATGAGATATTTTATAAATCAAGGACTTTCAAACAATAAGTTATGCCACATGGGTAAGATTTGACACTAGCACATTATGTTTTGATTTATGAGATATTTTATCAGTGGCAGACCCAGAATTTAAGGATCGTGGCTACTTAAAAGATTAAAAAGTAAAAAAAAAAAATAAAAAAAAAACATCTCAATGAGGTTCGAACCCGGGGCACCCCTTCCAACGAAGAACCTTAAATCACCCTAAATGCTAGTACACCTAACCAACTTTTTATTTCAATGGGTGCTTTTATATATTTTATACCCATTTTTGTATATTTTCTATGTAATTATACCTATTCTGCGTGAGTTTAATTATAACACCTCAAATTTTTGGTCCCTGAAAATTTCTTGATCTTTGAGCTTATTGCCCTCACTACGACTCATCTTGTGAGTCGTAGGGTATTATTACGGGTCGTAGGACCCTAAAGGTAGCCCGACCAGTGTACTTGTGACATGACCCGAATCGGGGCCTAGTCGTGTTGGGTATATCAAGTCCAACCAGGGCCGGAGACCACCCCCAATACCCTACCGTTAACTACCCTACATCGCATGTAGGATAAATTCTGAACATATAACAAGATAAGACAATAAGAAATTAAATACATGATGGTAAGCTTTAAACCAAAGTCGAAGTCCACCACCAATTAACCAACCATTTCCAATCCCAATGCCAATACCAATATCAAGGCTAACACAAATACCGACTCCTTCTATGCCCATGGTTGTTCGACAAAGCCTCTAACCAGAATAAAAAAATATTCGGTGGGGATATGCCCCCGACTATAGCCAAAACCAAATCCAATGAAATAACAAAAATGAAAAGAAGTCCATAGCATAAAATAGAGTCTTTCGAAGTATGAAAGCTCACTACTTCAATCTGACTCAAAGTTGTCCCAGAATCCAAGTCACTAAGCAAGAGTAATGGTAGTATGGCTGATTCCTGCATCGCATGGGGATACAGCACCAGAAGACGGTTAGCGGGGTAAACACTAGCATGTAACTCAGGGATAAAGATCAAATAATCCCATAATTCAAACTAAAAAAAATAACTATATGTAATTATATATATATATACACATATATACACACCCCATGCAGGGGTAGGTAACGAGGTTTAGCATGCATTTAAAACCTTAACATGCACTGTGTAACTTGGCCATCCTAAAACCACCCACAAGTTATATGTGTTCATCTCCCCCTACTGAAAGGGCCCCAGTGCGTATTTGCCACACTACTGGAGAAAAAGTCCAGGATGACTAGTCCATCCCTAAAATATAAAGTGTGACATCAAGCGCACGGCCACCAAGGCTACCCTCACATTGGAAAACGTGAATTTCCAATGTTGGTCCCCCTGGGACCTCCACCTTCCACAGCTTTACTACTCAACCTCCTTTAAGCCCAATTAAACCTTTTACACATAACTAAATCATTTACCAATGAGTCTTTTAATTAGGCATTAATAGTTGGTATCATCATACCAAAATTAGAGCTTGCAAGTCTATTACCTTATGCTATACAAATCGTTAAACCAAATTAGACTCCATGGTTTCCAATTAAACCAAAACCATTTATAATTAAACTATGGCCACCGCCTTTCCAAAGTCATGTGAAACCAACCAACCCAATTCATGTTCTATTTACCATTTATGCAATGCAAGAGTTCCAAGAATAGTTAAAGTATGTGACAAAAATCATTCTCATTGACAATTTCACAAACAAGTTGAGTGCATGCCATTATCAAATCCAAAATCATCATAATTTGGGGATCAACCATGATCCCTCAATTAAATCACCATTCCCATGCACCTACACATGGAAAACCGTAATTAAAACAAGGGAAACCATAATCAAACCATGAGAAACAATATTCATCCATGAACAACCGAAACCCCCAACCTTTATTTCAAATGCCATAACAATATTATAAAAACAATACATTAAAACACACGTCTTTAGTATAATAATAATGAGGGAAGAGTCACATGCCTTAGACACTAAGAAGTACGGAGAGAAACCACCCTTGAAAGCCATAATTGATTATCTTGAAAAAACCCTAGCTTTTGCTTGAAAAGAGAGTTTAAGAGAGAATTTTAGAGTGTTGTGTTGTGAATATTGGGTTAATGAAGTCCTAAAAGGTGTTTTAAGTCGTGGCCTCAAAGGAAGTTAAAAGGGAAAATGTCCAGAATGCCCCTATCTTAAAATTGTAAAAAAACACAGGGGGTTACGAGTCGATCCTCGTGACTCGTGACCACAACATATGAATCGTACCCTCGAGTCATCACCAAGATAGTGAGTTAGACACCCATACAGTGTCCACTATACGACCCTATGATACCACTCATTATCAGACCATACGACTCACATGGTCAAATCGTAACTGGGATAGAAACCAAAAGGATTGGGCACTGGACAACATACAACTCAACCTTACCATCCGTAACCTATCCTCAAGGCTCTTATTGAGCCACTCATACTTAGAGCCAAGTTAAGTCACTAATTTACTGATTTAATTAAGGTTCGACCCAATGAACTGTCACTACCCCTAATGACTCGTACCACCCCAATCGTAACCATAGCAGAATCCTAACCACTATCCACTGGACTCCTAAAGACTAGGGTCTCCTAACCCGTACCAAACCATACGACTCATATGGTGAGTCATTACTAGGACAATGAGTTCAAAACTCAGGAAATTTCCAAGGGCCAAAACCCAGGGTATTTTAATTCTCCCCCACTTGGATCATTCGTCCTCGAATAATGGAACAGGGAAGTCACTAGCACGATTAGACCCCAAATGTCTCAATTCTTACCTTTGACAAAGATAGAAAACAAAGATATTAGGAACAATACATACCTTAAGCACGATCTTTTAGAATGGAAAATAGGAATGGATACTTGGACTTCATGTCCTCCTAAGCTTCCCATGTAGCCTCTTCCACCTTGTGATTACTCTATAGAACCTTTACCGAAGCTACATCCTTGGCGCACAACTGACGAACCTGCTAATCTAAGATCTTAATTAGGACCTTCTCATAGGACAGAGAATCCAAAATACCAATGTCCTTGATAGGCACAATCTACGATGAATCACCCACGGACTTTCTCAACATAGAAACATGGAACACTAGGCAAATAAAGCTCAAATTAGAAGGCAACTCCAATGCATGCACAACATTGTCGAACCTTCTCAAAATCATATATAGACCAATATATGCGGGTTGATCTTTCCTTTATTCCCAACCCACATCACTCCGTTCATGGGAGACACCTTCAAGAATACCCTATTCCCAACCCCAAACTCTATCTTCCTACACTTCATATCCTCATAGGACTTTTGGCGACTTTGGATGGCTTTGAGCCTATCCCGAATTACCTTTACCTTCTCCATGGATTGGTGAACCAGATCCAGACCAAATATCTCCACCTCACCAACCTCAAACCACCCAATAGGAGATATACACCTCCTACCATATAAGACCTCAAATAGAGCCATCCCAATACTAGAGTGGTAGCTATTATTATATGGAAACTCTATAAGAGGAAAATGCTTAACCCAACTACCACCATAGTCAATCACGTAAGCTCCAAGCATATCTTCCAATGTCTGAATAGTTCTTTCCGCATGCCCATTTGACTGTAGGTGAAAAGACGTACTAAGACTCACCTTAGTCCCTAAACCTTTATGAAACGACTACCAGAAGTGTGATGAAAACTGCATGCCATGATCAAAGATAATAGAAATAGGCACCCCATGCAACTTCATAATCTCTTGGAGGTACAACCTCACATAATTCTCAGTTAAAAAATTTGTCCGCACTGGCAAGAAGTGAATTGACTTTGTCATCCTATCCATGATGACCCAAACCGAATCATAGTGATTTTGAGACTGAGAAAGACCGGTAACAAAACCATATTGATCGCTTCCCACTTCCACAAAGGCAACTCAATTTCTTAATACAATCCTCCGGACCTTATGTACTCAACTTTCACTTATTGACACACCATGCACTTAGCCACAAAACCAGCCACATCCTTCTTCATATTGTTTCACAAATACATTTATTTAAGGTCATGATACATCTTCGTCGAACTGGGATGAATAACATAGTGCAACTCATGCGTCTCAGCCAAGATCCTCTCGCGTAATCCATCTATATCGGGAACACATAACCCCCCTTAGTACCATAAGGTACCATCATAACTAATCTCAAAGGCTACCACCTTCTGCCAACCTATATCACCCTTGATCCTCATTAAGATAGAATCCAACACTTGCTTCTACTTTACCTCAGCACCCAGAGATGACTTCACCACATATTGAACAAACACACCACCATCCTCAGAGTTCAAGAGATGAACTCCAAGGTTAGCCAAAAGTTGAACATCTTTCACCAATTCACGCTTGCCCTCATCCATATGAGCTATACTTCCCATGGATAGCTTTCTAAGAGCATCAACAACCACGTTAGATTTAAATGGATGATAGTAAAGACTCATGTTGTAATCCTAGAGCAGCTCAAGACATCATATTTTTTGAGGTTCTGCTCTTTCTGAGTAAACACATACTGTAGGCTCTTATGATCTGAAAAGATATCCACATGCACTTCATACAAATAGTGATGCTAGATTTTTAGCACAAATACCACAACCAACAATTCTAAGTCATGGGTTGGATAATTCTTCTCATACACCTTTAAATTTCTAAGGGCATAAGCTATCACCTTGTTATGCTGCATCAAAACGCACCCAATACCCATATGGGATGCATCACAATAGCCTATAAAACCATCAGTGCCTTTCGACAAAGTCAAGATTAAAGCTAAAGTCAACTTATTCTTCAGTTTCTTGAAACTACCCTCACAAGTATCAGACCACAAGAACTTCACCTTTTTTATGGTCAACTTGTCAACGGGGTATCTATAGAAAAGAAATTTTCCACAAACCTTCTGCAATAACTGGCTAAACCCAAGAAGCTCCAAAGATCAATCAGAGTCGTAAATCTAAGCCACTTCTTAACCATAATAACTTTCTGCGGATCCACCATGATCACTTCACTAGAAATGGCATGACCTCTAAAAGTGATAATGTTCAACCAGAATTCACATTTTGAAAATTTAGCATATAACTGCTGCTCCTTCAGGGTCCGCAACATAATATAGAGGTGATCAACATGATCTACCTCTCTCTTAGAGTATACCAAAATATCATCTATGAATACAATGATGAACAAATCCATAAACTAATGAAAAACCCTATTCATCAAATCCATGAATATCGTCAGAGCATTAGTCAACCCAAAAGACAAAACCAGGAACTGGAAATGCCCATATCGAGTATAAAAATAGTCTTAGGGATAATCACCTCCATAATCCTTAGCTGATGATACCCAGACCAAAGATTAATCTTGGGAAAAAACTTAGTACCCTGAAGCTGATCAAATGAATCATCTATCCTTGGAAGAGGGTATTTATTCTTTTCGTCACCTTATTCAACTGTCGATAATCAATACACATCTGAAGGGAACCATTCTTCTTATATATGAATAAAACCAATGCACCCTAAGACACACTAGGACGGATGAAACCCTTGTGTAAAAGATCCTTTGGTTGCTCCTTAAGCTCCTTCAACTCAGCCGGAGCCATTTTGTATTGGGGAATAGAGATAGGATGAGTATCTGAAATAAAATCTATCCCAAAATCAATCTCCCTATCTAGTGAAACACTAGGAAGGTCATCAGAGAAGACCTCAGGAAATTCATTCACCACTAGGACGGAATGTAAAGAAGGACCCTCTGAGTTAGAATCTTTAACCCAGACCAAAGAATAGAGACAACCGTTACAGATCAATCTCTGAGCACCAAGATATGATATGAACCTTTTCTTAGAGCTAGGGAACCACCCTCTTACTCAATAACTGGCTCATTAGGGAATTTAAAAATGATCTTATAGGTACGACAATCTAGCAAGAATAGCACGAGTGCAACCAATCCATCCCTAATATGATATCAAAATCCACCATGTTTAATTCAAACTGATCAACCAAAGTCTCCCATCCACCCGCAAACACCACACAACCCCTATAGTCTTTTTTAGCCACCACAAATTCACCCATTAGGGTAGAAATAGAAAAAGGGTTTGAAACACACTCGAGACCAAAACCAAAATGCACAATCACAAATAAGGTCACATAAAAAAGATGGACCTCAGATTAAGTAAATAGTATGCACCACAGGAAAAGAGTTTCAACATACCAGTAATGACATCAAGTGATGCCTCAGACTCCTGATGAGTAGTGAGAGCGTAGAGTCAGTTTCGACCAGTGTCGAAGCCAGATTAGGCACCCTTTGGTGCTGGAGCTAAAGAAGAGGCAACAGGAACCTTATTTGCCCCTGAGGAAACTTTACCAACTGGAAAACTTTTAACCATATGCCCTGGCTGACCACAGTTGAAGCACTTGTCTTTTTCTTCATCACAGTAACCCCAATGCAATCGACCACAAAATATGTGGGAATGATATGATGGAACTGATTATGACCCACTAGCCTGAGATTGGGCACCCTGTGCTCTATAGTTATTGTCACTCTAAAAATATCTATCACTAGACTGCTTTGGTTAGAGAGCACTATCCATCGAGTGAGACCCAAAATTACCCACTTCTTCTAGGACCACTTTTTGTCATCCCTGCCACTCTTTTGTTAACCACCACCCTAATAAGAAAATCTAATCTTCTTATTCTGCCTCTCCCCAATTTTGACCTGCTTCTTCTTCTCTTCCTCGACTTGTTGGATATACATAACTAGTCTGTAAATATCCATATCCTTATTCAAAAAGGAACCTTTACTCTCTAAGATCAAGTGTCGGGATAATCGAAAGTGAACTTTCTCATTCTAGAAACCAACTCTGGAGCATACCACAATAATTGGTGAAACTTCAAGGCATACTCATTCACTGATATCTTGCCTTGCTTTAGATTAACAAAGTATTCCACCTTTGCTTCCTTTGACTCTTGAAGAAAGAAGCGGTCCAAAGAAAGCACTAGAGAAATTACCCCATAGGGCTGACTCAACATCGTCGCCCCTTGACTACTCTTATTCCTCATAGCATTGGTATGCTATATCTTTCAGTTGGTAGGTAGGAAATTCCACACCGTCCAAGTTAGTAGCATGCATAACTCAAAATATCTTTTTCATCTTATCAATAAAGCCTTAAGGATCCTTCTCAACCCTAACACCAGTAAACATATGGGCACTCAACCTCATAATCTAGCCAACCTTTATAGCCTCAAAATATGGAGTAACAGAAGAACCAAGTTCGACCTGAGAAGCTACCAATTGTGCCAACATATGGATAGTTTGACAAAACTCAACATTCATCACGTCTGCCTGAGGAGCTTGAGAAGGGCTGGAGGGGACTAGTGGAACTCCAAGAGGGCAATTAGGAATTGGACCCGTAGACAGGGTCTGGACCCCATAAGCAGAGTGCTCTATTTGTATTAACCCTAAGTGGGACAAAGAAGTTTCCATGAGCTTCATATTATTGGAAAGGCATGATCTAAAAATGAACAAATGGGAACTAGAGAAAAATTTAGGACCTTAGACTCAATAGCTCAAAAATCAAACACAAGAAAAAGAAATATTCCTAAATACCTTGTAGCCTCTCCTTTATGAGTGTGACGTGCGATACACCCCTAAAAGAGACTATACTCAATATGGCTTTGTTGAATTCCCAATTGACCAAGAACCTAGGGCTCTGATACCAATATGAAATGACCTGAATTGGGGCCTAATTATGTCGGGCACCTCAAGTCCAACTAGGATTAGAGACCACCCCAATATCCCACCATTAAACACCCTATGTCGTATATCGGATGAATTTCAAACATATAATAAAATAAGACAATATGAATTTAAAGAGATGATTATAAGCTTAAAACCAAAGTCAAAGTCCATTACCAATTAACCAATAGAGCTTGTAAGTCTATTACCTTATGCTATATAAATCGTTAAACAAAATTAGACTCCACCACTTCCAATTAAACCAAAACCATTTATAATTAAACTATGGACACCAAGGCCTTTCCAAAGTCATGTGAAACCAACCAACCCAATTCACGTTCTATTTACCATTTATGCAATGCAAGAGTTCCAAGAATAGTTAAAGTATGTGAAAAAAATCATTCTCATTAATAATTTAACAAATAGGTTGAGCACATGCCATTATCAAAGCCAAAATCATCATAATTTGGGGATCAACCATGATTCCTCAATTAAATCATCATTACCATGCACCTTTATGTGGAAAACCATAATTAAAATAAGGGAAACCATAATCAAACCATGAGAAATAATATTTATCTATGAACAACCAAAACCCCCATGAGAAATAATATTTATCTATGAACAACCAAAACCCCCAACCTTTATTTCAAATGCCATAACAATATCATAAAAACCATACATTAAAACACACCCCTTTAGTAAAATAAAAATGAGAGAAGAGTCACATACCTTAGACATCAAGAAGTACGAAGGGAAACCACCCTTGAAAGACTTAATTGATTTTCTTGAAGAAACCCTAGCTTTTACTTAAAGAGAGAATTTGAGAGTATTATGTTGGGAATAATGGCTTAATAAAGTCCCAAAATATGTTTTAAGTCATGGCCTCAAAGGAAGCTAAAAGGTAAAATGTCCATAATACCCTTATCTTAAAATTGTAAAATATCGCAGGTAGTTATAAGTCGATTCTTGTGACTCATCACCAAAACACACAACTCGTACCCTTAAGTCATCTCCAAGACAGTAAGTTTGACACCCATACACTATCCACATTCCCCATGATACCACTCATTACCAGACCATACAACTTACATGGTCTAATCATACCCAGAACAGAAACCAAAGGGATTGGACACTGGACATCATACAACTCAACCTTACCATTCATAACCTATCCTCACAGCTCTTAGTGATCCACTCGTACTTAGAGCCAAGTCAAGTTATTAAGTTACTGATTTGATTAAGGTTAGACCCAACAAACTACCACCACCCCTAACGACTCATACTACCCTAATCATAACTATAGCAGAATCCTAACCACCATTTACTAGATTTATAATGACTAGGGTCTCCCAACTCGTACCCAAACCATATGACTCGTATGGTGAGTCGTTACTAGTACAGTGAGTTCAAAACTCAAAGAATTTTCAAGGGCCAAAACCCAGGGTATTTTAGCTTAGTTGAGTTTCTGAGTTGACCACGACTAGCACCCAATAATTTTTTAAGACTCATAATGAGTTGTAGAGTTCCAATCATAGGGGAGCCAATGTACTATCCAAAGTTTTTGTTGTGACTGCGACTAGCATGTTTGTGACTCATAAGAACTGGGTACGAGTAGTATGTTATGACTATTAACCTGACAAGTATTGGGTGGCCCTAGAATTGTCCAGACTACAACTACACTAAATAAGTTGCAAGGTGACCCTACAAGTCGTGAGGTCACTCATAGCGACTGGGCATCAGTTTTTAGTCTTTCAATTAAGGGCATTCTAGTAATTTCCCTTCTACCCCACTTATTCCCATTACTTAAAACTCTCTTTTTGATTTTATTAACATACTATTCACAATTAACACACTCTCTTAAACTCTCTAAATTCACTCAAGACAGATACTTAGGGTTTCCAAGAAATTAATTAATTAGATCTCTCAAGGGCAAATCCTCTCCATAAATCTTGATACTTCAGGCATGTTGCTCTTCCTTAACTATTACTTTGTGAAAGCATGTATTTAAATGGTTATCTATGTGGTTTTAAGGGTAGTTTTGGACATGGGTTTAGGATTTTGAATGATGTTGTTTATGTGATGTTTCATGTATACATATGCATTGTTAATGTTTAAATAGTAGTTTTGAATGCAGTTTGTTGCATGGGTATGGTGAATAAACTTGGGGATTGCGATTTCCCCAAATTTTAAGAATATTGACAATTGAATTGATAATAACCCCAACCCAACTTTGTGAAAGCAGTTTTGAGTATGAATTAAAATTATATTGAACTATTTTTGAGATACTTTCAAGATATAAAGAGATTATCAAGATATGATGGTTTGATTTAATAAACAAAGAAAATCGATGTTCCCCTACCTTGTATTAATGAACGAAGGGAGTTGTTCTCTTGAGTTAATGGAATTGGTTTGGCATGTTGATTACACCTTACAAGTGTAGCTGGTATGATGATACCAATAATGTATGACTGAATGGATTTTATGGTTCAATGAATGGAAATGTGCGATAAATATTTTAATGAGGCTTAAAGAGGGTTGTGTAGATGGGCCGTGAAAGTGGTGGTCCTACGGGACCAATACTAAAAACTGTATTTATTGGTGTGGAGGTCTAAATAGTCTGGGGTTCGAGTTCGTTTAGTTAAGACCAGATGGTTCGTGTCCACCTTGTTATATGATTGGGAGGTACAAGTCTCCAATATTACATTACATAATTGGGTGCTTAAGTCACCTTAGTATATGATTGAGAAGTTTGAGTCCCTCGTGCATATATATGAGATTATTCTTTGGTTTCTATATCTGCATACACTAGGGCCTGACTAGGGGTGATACTTGGAGCCCATATATCCCATGGGTACTATTAAATGATGGTTAAGCTACATAATCCAGGCTAAAATTTTAAAGTGCATGATAAACCTCATTCCCTATCCCAGCATCTTATATAAGTATATATATATGTGAACATGTACATTAAGTTAAACTGGATTATTAAAGTGTCTTTATTTTATCTTTATCCCTGAGTTACAAGCTAGTTCTCAAACCACTAACCATCTCCGAACATTGTATCCCCATGTGATACAAGATGCTAAGGCACTTCTACTTTTCCTGTGTAGTGATAAAGTTATAAGTTGTGCTGTTAGCTTTAAAATGGTGAGCTTTCATTCTCTGGAAGGGGTATCATTTGAAGTATGTTTCTTTGTGTCATAGACTAATATTTAGTGTCTTTCTTAGATATCGTCGGGGATATGTCCTGACCTATACTGATGTTAGTTTCATAGAGGCTTTATGGATTACTGTGGACTTGGGATTGATTGTTGAATTGTTAAACTTCTTTTGAGTCATACTTATATATCTTGTGATATATTTGAAATTCTGTTGCTATAATTGTGCTCCACTTGACTAGGCAAATGGGTGGTCTCTGGTCCTTATTGGACTTAAGATACCCTTCACGGCCAGGACCTGATTCAGGTAATGAAAAAGATGGTATCAGAGCCTAGGATTGGTGTCGTTGGGTGTCCATAAAGCCGTGCTAAGTAGAGTCTCTCTTAAGGTATGTAGCGTGCCATACTTATAGAGAAAAGGCTACTAGACATTTAGGAATATTTCCCCTTCTTACTGTTTTATTTTGAGCTATAGTGTCTAAGCTCTTGAATCTCCTCTAATCCCTAATTTTTTGCATTTAAAATTATTCCTCCAAGAAGATCTGATGCACGTGGAAACTCTTCTATCCCGTCTAAGGATAATGTTAATGGAACTTGTTCTACTTATGGAGTTCAGTCCCGGTCTAGGGCTCCTGATTGTACTACCCTATGTAGAGTTCCACCGATCCCTACCAGTCCTCCTTGGGCCCCTTAGGTTGATGATGATCATGCCCCACCACCCTAGGGAGATATTTCTAATGTTGAGTTTTATCAATCTATTCATCTGTTGACCCAGTTGGTGACATCTCTATCACAACAGTTGGGTTCTGCTGGTACTGCTGTGAGTTCTTCTGAGGTTACTCGAATTAAGTAGTTTATGAGGCTCAATCCTCCATCCTTTATTGTCTCTAAGGTTAAGAAAGATCCCTAAGGATTCATAGATAAGATAGAGAAGATCTTTCAAGTTATGCATACTTCTGACTCTTAGGGTGTGGAATTTGCCGCATGTTAGCTGAAGGAAGTGGAATATCAGTGGTATGAGGAGTAGGATTAGTCTAGGGGTGATGATGTAGAGATGGAACTATGGGATGAATTCTTAGGTGCTTTTCTGGATTCCTGAATTTGAAACAGAGTAGGATGACTGTGAAAGATTATGTCCTAAAGCTTCGCCAGTTATCCCCTTATGCTCTTGAGCTAGTGTCTTCCATCCGAACTAGAATGAGGAAATTCACTTCTAGATTATCTCATGATATGATTTTGAAGAGCAATGCTGCCTTTTAAAATAAGGATATGGATATCTCTCAACTTGTGGTGTATATTCAATGGGTCGAGGAGGAAAAAAAAGCAAGAAAAACTAGGTAAAGGCAGAGTAAGAAGTTTTGGTATTCAAATCAGGGTAGAGGTCAGCAGTAGAGTAGTAAAGATGTTAAAATGGTCTAAAAAAAGATAAGGAAATTCTGGTTCTTATTCTACAGCTAGTATTCCACATCCTAAGTTGTCCGATGACTGTCATTAACGGGCAATAGTGGATTCAGGGCACAGGGTGCCCAGTCTCAGGCTAGTGGAGCTCAGTAAGCCCTATCTTATCCTCCTTGCCATTTTTGTGGCCACGTGTACCATGTATATTATGATAAGTGGAGGAATAAGTGCTTTAAGTGTGGTTAGTTGGGCCACCTACAATGGGATTATCCATCAGTCAGGGTTGCTACTGGGGCTAATAAGGTTTTGGTTGCTAAGTCTTCATCTCCTGCACCAAATGGTGCTACTTCTGGCTCTGACACTGGTCAGAATAGTCTTTATGCTTTTGCCACTCGCTGGGAATACAAGGAATCTCTAGATATTGTCACTCGTATGTTATAACTCTTTTTTTGTGATGTGTATTGTCTGCTTGATTCGGGGTCTACCCTTTCTTATGTGACCTCTTATGTAGCTATTTATTTTGGTTTTGGTCTTTAGTGTATCTCGAATCCCTTTTCTATGTCTACCTTGGTGTGTGACTCTATTATGGCTATAAAAGTATATAGGGCTTATGTGGTATCTATCCATGGTAGAAAGACATTAGTGGATCTAATAGAGTTGGGAATGTTAGATTTTGATGTAATTTAGGGGATGGATTGATTGCACTCATACTATGCACTCTTATTCATAAAACCTGAAGGGTCAGTTTCCAATTCGCAAATGAACCAGTGACTGAGTGGGAAGGTAGTTCCTTAGTGCCTAAAGGAAGATTCATTTCGTATCTTATATCCTAGAGGTTGATCTCTAAGGGGTGTCGATACCATTTAGTTCATGTTAAAGATTCTAGTTCTGAGGGTCCTTCAGTGTAATCTATCCCGATGGTCTATGAGTTTCTCAAAGTGTTCCCAAATGATCTTTTTGGTGTTCCTCCCGATAGGGAGATTTATTATAGGATTAATCTTTCTTTAACACTCATCCTATCTTTGTCCCTCTCTATAGAATGGCTTTAACTGAGTTAAAAGAACTTAAGGAGCAGTTGAAAGATCTTTTGGATAAGTGTGTTATTCATCCTAGTGCTTCCCTGTGAAGTGCTCCTGAGCTCTTTGTGTGTAATAAGAATGGGTCCTTTAGGATGTGTATAGATTATCGCTAGTTGAATAAAGTGATGGTGAAGAATAAGTATCCTCTTCCTAGTATTGATAACCTATTTGACCAGCTTCAGGGTGCCCTCTAAGATTGATCTTCGGTCGGGTTATCATTAGCTAAAGATTAGGGAGGTGGATATCCCTAGATATTTTTTCAACCGAGTATAGCCATTATGAGTTCACGATCATGTATTTTGGTTGGACTAATGCCTCGATGGCCTTTATGGATCTTATAAACCGAGTATTCTATCATTTTCTAGACTTATTCATCATCGTGTTTATTGATGACATCCTAGTTTATTCTAACTGTGAGGTGGATCATGTCAATCACCTTTGGGTAGTTTTGCACACCTTTAAGGATTAGCGATATATGTTAATCTCTAAGTGTAAGTTCTAGTTAAATGTTGTGACCTATCTGGGCCATGTGGTGTCTATTGAGGGAATTATGGTGGATTCACAGAAAGTTGAGGTAGTTAAGAAGTGGCCTAGACCCATGACTCCAACCGATGTTTGGAGCTTTTTGGGTTTAGCAAGTTATTATAGGAGGTTTGTGAAGAGCTTCTCCTCTACTGTGGCCCCATTGACAAAGTTAACTCAGAAGAAAGTAAAGTTCATGTGATTAGATGCTTATGAGGGTAGTTTTGAAAAGCTAAAAGATAAGTTGACTTCTGCTCTGATTTTGACTCTACTCGAGAGTGCCGATAGTTTTGTTGTTTATTGTAATGCATCTCAAGTTTATTGTGATGCATCTCAAGTGGGACTTGGTTTTGTATTGATGCAGTATAGCTAAGTGGTTGCGTATGTTTCTAGGTAGTTGAAGGTGCATGAGAAGAATTACCCGACGCATGACTTAGAATTATTAGTTGTGGCCCTTTCTTTGAAGATTTAGCACCATTAACTGTATGGGGTTCATGTTGATATCTATTCAGATTATAAGAGTTTGCCGTATGTGTTCACCCAAAAAAAGTTGAATTTCAGGCATAGGAGATGGCTTGAGTTGCTCAAGGACTACAATATGAGTCTCCATTATTATACAGGTAAAGCTAATGTGGTTGCTGATGCTCTTAGCAGGTTAACTATGGAAAATTATCTCATGCGGGGAAGAAAAAATAAATGTTGGTGAGGGACATTCACCGATTGGCTAACCTTGGGTTTCGTATCTTGAACTTTGAGGATGGAGGTATGATAGTGAAAGAGGTGGTGAAGTCATCCCTTAGTGCTGAGGAGAAAGAGAGACAAGGTTTTGAACCTACCTTGATATAGATTAAGGGTGACGTGGGCTAGAAAAAAGTGATGGTTTTTTAAATTCGTGGTGATGGCATATTGAGGTACTAAGGTAGGTTATGTGTTCCCAATATTGATGGGCTTTGACAGAAGATCTTGGCTATGGCTCAAAAATCGAGGTATATTATTTATCTTAGTTCTACAAAAAATGTACCATGATTTGAAGGAGATCTATTGGTGGAATAACCTGAAGCAGGATATGGTGAATTTTGTGGCCAAGTGTATGATTTGTCAACAAGTAAAGGTGGATCACTTGAGACCTGGTGGGTTATCTCGAGAGACTGAGTTGCCTAAATAGAAGTAGGAAGTTCTCAATATGGATTTCATTACTGGTCTTCTACGGTCCCATCATCTGTTCGATTCGATTTGGGTAATCGTGGATAGGATGACCAGGTCTGCTCATTTATTACTGTGAGGACTAATTACTATGTTGAGGATTACACAAGGTTGCTCATTCAGGAGATTGTGAAGTTGCATGGTGCTCCAGTTTCCATTATAGATGATTGAGGTACTCAGTTCTTCTCGCATTTTTTCCATTTTTTTCAGAGAGGTTAGGGAACTAAGATGAAACTTAGCACCACTTTTCACCCACAGATGCATGGACAAGCGAAGAAGACCATTCAAAATTAGGAAGATATGCTAAGGTCTTATGTGCTTGATTTTGGTGGTAATTGGGTCGATCATTTACCCCTCATAGAGTTTGCATATAATAATAGCTATCACGCAAGTATTGGGATGGCTCCATTTGAGGCTTTGTATGGTAGGAGATGTCATTTTTCTATCAGGTGGTTTGAGGTTGGCGAGGTTGGGTTTTTCGATCCCAGTTTGTTTCATCAGGCTATGGAAAAGGTGAAGGTGACTCAGGATAGGATTAAGACTACCCAGCGTCATTAAAAGTCCTATGCAAATTTAAGACGAAGGGTGTTTAAATTTGAAATTGACGATTGGGTGTTCATGAAAGTGTCTCCCATGAAGGGAGTGATGGGGTTTGGAAAGAAGAGGAAGCTTAGTCCCGTTATGTGGTTCTTTATATAATTTTGAAAAAAGTAGGTAATGTGGCTTATGAGTTGTATTTGCCTCTAAGATTGGGTTCCCTTCATTCATTCTTTCATGTTTCAATGTTAAAGAAATGTGTGGGAGATCCTTCCTTGGTAGTTCTTTAGGAGAGTGTTAGTGTTTTGGGCTCCTTCTCATATGAGAAAGTCCGATTTGAAATATTGGATCGGTAAGTTCGTTGGTTGCATACAAAGAATATGACCTCGCTGAAGGTTGTATAGAGGAACCAAAAGTTTGAGAAAGCTACTTGGGAATCCAAAGAGGATATGAAGTCCAAATACACATTCTTGGTCCCCGTTCTGAAAACTTGTGCTTAAGGTATGTGTTAATCTTACTGTCTTTATTTTCTAACTTTGTTAAAGGGAATTGTGTTTTCCCCGACATATTTGTATTTTGTCTTTGTAAAATGTAAGTATAGTTGCATTCCATATTAAATCGTGCTAAGGGAAGCCTTGTCTCATCATTCGAGGACGAATAATCCTAAGAGGGGGAGAACGCAACACGCTAATTTTTGGTCCCTGAAAATTTAGTGATTTTTTAGCTTACTGCCCTCACTACGACTCACCCGTGAGTTGTAGGGTGTTATTAGGGGTCCTAGGACCGTAAAGTTAGCCAAACCAGTGTGTTTTGATGAGTTTTTGAGTTAATCACAACTAGCACCCAATGAGTTGTTAAGAATGATAATGAGTCGTAGAGTTCCAATCGTAGGGGAGATAGTGTACTATCCTAAGTTCCTGTTGTGACTGGGATTAGTATGTTTGCGATTCCTAAGAATTGGGTACGAGTTGTATGGTGCGACTCGTAACTAGACAAGTATGGGGTGGCCCTAGACACTGTCCAAACTACGACTAGACTAAACGAGTTGCAGGGTGACCCTACGAGTTGTGAGGTCACCCATAGTGACTGGGCGTCAGTTTTTAGTCTTTCAATTAAAGGCATCCCGGTAATTTCCCTCCTACCCCTCTTAGCCCCCACAACATAAAACCCTCTTTAGGACTTTATTAACATACTATTCATAGTAAAAACACTCTCTCAAACTCTCTAAATTCTCTCAAGACAGATACTTAGGGTTTCCAAGAAGTTGATTAGTTAGAGCTCTCAAGGGCAAATTCTCAACATAAATCTTGATACTACAGGAATGTTCCTCTTCCCCAACTATTACTTTGTGAAATCATGCGTTTTAAATGGTTATCCATGTGGTTTTAAGGATGGTTTTAGGCGTGGGTTGAGAGTTTTGAATGATTGTTGTTTATGTGATGTTTCATGTTTAGATATGCATTTTTTATGTTTGAATGGTGGTTTTGTAAGAAATTTTATACATGGTCATGGTGAATAAACTAGGGGATTGTGATTTCCCTAAATTTTGTGAATATTGATAATTGAATTGGTAACAAGCCCAACCCAACTTTGTGAAAGCAGTTTTGTATATGAATAAAATTGCATTGAACGATTTCCAGGATAATTTCATGATATAAAGAGGTTATTGAGACACGATGGTTTGATTTAATGAGCAAAAGGAATCGATGTTCCCCTACCTTACATTAATAAGGAAAGGGAGTTGTTCTCCCAAGTTAATGGAATTGGTTTGGCATGTTGATGATACCTTGCAAGTGTAGTTGGTATGACAATATTAACAGTGTATGCCTGAATGTGTATTATGGTTCAATGAGTGGGAATGTGTGATAAATGTTTTAATAGGGCTTAAAAAGGTTGTGTAGCTAGGCCATGAAAGTGGCGGAGCTGAGGGACCAGTACTAAAAACTGAATTTGCCGGTGTGGGGGTCTAAATGGCCTGGGGTTTGTGCCCCCTTACTTACGACGGGGTGATTTGAGTCCACCTTATTATATGATTGGGAGGTTCGTGTCACGACCCAAATCAAGGACTGGCTGTGATGGGTATCTCAAGTCCCACGTGGGCCAGAGATCACCCCCTGCACCTAACCAAGTGAACATAACATTCCCAAATGCTGAATAAATTCTGAACATTTAACAAGATAGAATCAAGAATAAATAATATTTTTATGATATATATCCAATAACCCGGCCAAAACGACCGACCAACACCACCCAAATCCATAGTAATTCAAACAAAGCCTTCTAAAAAACAAACTGAGTATCAATAGTGTGTTAGGACATTCCCACTACTATTGCCAGAACAAGTCTAAATAGTCCAAAGCATAAGAAACCAAAACATGAAATGTAGTCTTCCGATGTATAGAAGCTAACCACTTTAATGCCAACTCACGTGCTGATCCCAAATCCTAATCACTGAGTAGGAGAAGTAGAAGTATGGCCATTTCCAGCATCACATGGGGATACAATGTATGTAGACAGTTAGCAGTTAGAGCGCTAGACTATAACTCAGGGAAACCGGATAACATAATGCCATGATCAACCGTTCCAAATCATTCAAGATTACATGCACATCTTCCAATGCATATACATATACATATACATATATCACATGCCTGGATAGGGGAACAAGGTTTAACATGCAGTTTAAAATCGTAGTTTGGATTGTGTAGCTCAACCGTTATAACGTGCAAGGAACCTACGCGCTATATAGGCCCAACTCTTCCACCAATAGTAGGGCCCCAGTGTGTATGGCCGCATGAACCAGAGGGTAAGTATATGCACTATGGCGAACTCGAACCTCCCTGTAAATCAGGGTGACACGAGCACCAAATCATGTAATAATATGAGGGACTCAAACCTTCCAATTGTATGAGAATAATAACAATAAGGGGGACTCGAACTATCCGGTCATATAGATCCCTTCGTACGCAACTGCAATTTTCAATGATGGTCTCTCGGGCCTCCACTTTCACTACTAAGCTACACAACCCTCTTTAAAGCCCAATTAAAAACTTAACACACCATCCCAATCATTGAACCACAATACACATTTATGCATACATTATTGGTATCATCATACCAACTATACTTGCAAGATAACATCAACATACCAAAATAGTTTCATTACTTGGGGAATTCACAACCCTTCTTGGTTCAATTATGCAATAGCTTTTGAATAAACCAACCTACAAGGTTCAATTTAACATCATAATTCAATAGTTCAAGAATAGTTAAATTCCTATATTTCTAATAACTAAAAACAATTTCACAAAATGAGGTTGGATCCATAATCACTTCAAACGTCACAAGTTAGGGGAAAATCACAATTGCTAAGTTCATTCATCATACCTATGCACCCACAAGTTCAAAACCATATTTAAACCATGAGTAATGCAAAATAAAACTATAGGAAAAGAATTAACAGACCATTTATGTCAAAACCCCCAATCATGTCAAAACCCTTACTTTTAATCAGGTATATAACCATGTACTTTCATGTAATAGAGATATTAAGTTTAAGGGTAGAGTCACATTCCTGAAATATCAAGTTTCTTGAAGTGCATTTAACTCTAAAGCTTTAGATGACCAACTTGATGAAACCCTAGATTGACTTGCTTAAGGGAATTTAGAGAGCCATTTGGAGTGTTTGGGAAGTTACTTGGATTAGTTTATAAGTGTTAATGACACCCTAAAGAGGTTATAAGACATGAGTTTCAATTTAGATAAGAGGGGGATTTCCCAGAATGCCCTTAACTTAAAAGTAGAAAAAGTGCCGCCTTTGACTATGGGTCAACCATTGACTCGTAGCCACTCCTTATGACTCATCACCACGAGTCATAACCAAGGCAGTACCACTAAGGCACCTTACACAGTTGTCTTTTACGACTCCATGGCATGAATCATAATCGTAGGATCCAGTTGTAGTCAACACCGAACCCAACTTGGGACTTATACTGGACATCCTACGATTACACCTACTGACTCATAACATATCCTTAAGGCTCTTAGTATGCCACTAGTACTCAGAGCAGAATCAAGCCATAATTTTACTAATTTGGTTATGACTCATCCCAATGAATTGTCAGGACACCCTACGACTCATAAGGTCCAGTCGTAACCAGGGCAACGAGTATAAAATTCTAAGAATTTCTAAGGACCAAAAACCCGGGTTACATACTCCACCCTTAAGATTATCCGTCCTCGAATAATAGGATAAGTCATTTACTAGCACGATTATACTCCACATGCCACTACTCTTTCCTTTAACAAAAATGAAAAACAAAGATATCAAGGAAATGATAATTGTTCCTTTAACAAAGACATAAAATAAAACGTCAAGAAATACGCATACCTTAAGCACGATTATCAGGAACGGGGAACAAAAATAGATACTTGGACTTCATGTCTGACTTGACTTCCCAAGTACCTTCCTCAACCTTTTGGTTCCGCCAAAGAACCTTTACCAAAGCCACGTCCTTAGTCCGCAACCGACAGTCTTACCGATCCAAAATTTCCGTTAGAACTTCCTTATAAGACAAGGAATCTGAAATATCCACCTTTTCCAAAGGGACAACCATCAAAGTATCACCCATGCACTTTCTCAACATTAAAACGTGACACACCAGGTAACAGAGTCCAAATCAAAAGGCAACTCTAATTCATAGGAAATATTACCAACCCTCTTCACAACCAAGTATGAATTGACATAACAGGGGCTAAGATTTCCCTTCTTACCAAACCGCATTACTCCATTCATGGTACACACTTTTAGAAAAACCCAATCTCCCACCTTAAATTCTAATTCTCTTTGCCTCACGTCTGCATAGGACTTTTGGCGACTTTGGGTGGTCTTAAACCTATCCTGAATCATGGTCACCTTATCAATCGCTTGGTGAACCAAATTTAGGCCAAACATCTCATCCTTACCAACTTCAAACCACCCGATGGGAGATCTACATCTCCTACAATACAAGGCCTTAAAAGGAGCCATACCGATGCTAGAGTGATAACTGTTGTTTTCAGCAAATTCAATAAGCATAAAGTGGTTAACCCAGTCACCACTATAGTCCATTACACAAGCTCGAAGCATATCTTCCAAAACCTGAATCGTCCTTTTCTCTGGCCCATCCGTCTGCGAGTGAAAAGTGATGCTAAGGGTCACCTTAGTCCTCAAACCCCTCTGAAATGACCTCCAAAAGTGAGATGAGAAATGATTACCACGATAAAAAATGATAGAAACTAGAGCACCATGCAACTTCACAATCTCCTCGATGAAAAACTTAGCATAGTCCTCAGAAGAGAAATTAGTCGTAAATGGCAAGAAGTGAGCGGACTTAGTCATCCTATCCACGATGACCCATATCGAATTGAACTGCTGGCCAGAATGCGAAAGACCGATAAGAAAATCCATATTAATTGTCTCTCATTTACATACTGGCAGCTTGATCTCTTGAGACAACCCTTCGGGTCTCAAGTGTTCTACTTTCACTTGCTGACATACCTTGCACTTAACCACAAAATTGACCACATCCCACTTCATATTATTCCACCAATAAAACTCCCTAAGGTCATGATACATCTTTGCTGATCTAAGATAAACCATATACCGCGACTCATGGGCCTCGTCCAAACTCTTACCTCGCAACCCATCAATGTCGGGAACACACAACCTCCCTTGGTACCTAAAGATACCATCATCGCTAATCTCGAAAACCATTACCTTATGCTTGCCTACATCATTCTTTATCTGCATCAAAATAGGATCCAACACTTGCTTCTTTTTTACTTTCGAACCAAGTGATGACTGCGCCAACTTTTGCATAAACACACCACCATTCTCAAAGTCTAAGAAATGAACTCTAAAGTTATCCAAACAGTGAATGTCCTTCTCCAATTCCTACTTCTCCTCATCCGCATGAGATAAGCTACCCACGAACTTCAAGGTTAGCCAAATGGTGAATGACCTTCATAAATTCTAGCTTCTCCTCATCCACATAAGATAAGCTACCTATGGATAACCTGTTAAGAGCATCAGTAACTACGTTAGCTTTACTTCGTTGGTCATGAAAACTCATGTCATAATCCTTGAGCAGCTCAAGCCACCTCCTTTGCCTGAGATTTAACTTTTTATGAGTGAGTACGTATTACAGGATCTTATGATCAGAATAAATATCAACATTAACCCCATACAAATAATTCCACGAGATCTTTAATGCAGATACCACAGCTAAAAACTCTAGGCATGAGTTGGATAATTCTTCTGCTGAACTTTTAACTATCTAGAAAAATAAGTAACCACCTTGCCATGCTGCATTAATACACAACCAAGTCCCACCCGAGATGCATCATAATTGACCAAAAAACCATCAATACTTTCGGGTAGGGTCAAGACCAGAGCAGAAGTCAACTTATCATTCAACTCTTCAAAACTGCCTTCACAAGCATCCAACCATAGAAAGTTCACCTTCTTCTGAGTCAATTTGGTCTAAAGGGAAACAATGGAAGAGAAGCTCTCTACAAACCTTCTATAATAATCGGCTAAACCCGAGAAACTCCAAATATTGGTTGGAGTCGTGGGTCTAGCCCACTACTTAACCACCACAACTTTTGTAGATCCATCCCTTCACTAGAAATATATAACCAAGATAAGTCACAACATTCAACCAGAACTCATATTTAGAGAAATTTGCATACAAATGTTGATCCTTTAGGGTCTGTAACACAAGGCAGAGGTTATCAGCATAATCTAACTCACTCTTCAAATAAACCAAGATATCATCAAGAAAGACAATGACAAATATGTCCAAACACTGATGAAATATCTGATTCATGAGATCCATAAATGCTGCTGGAACGTTAGTCAAGCCAGAAGACATCACCAAGAACTCAAAGTGACCATACTGGGTTCTGAAAGTAGTCTTAGGGATATACGTCTCCCTAATTTTCAATTGATGGTACCCGGATCGAAGATCAATCTTGGAGAAGAATTTAGCACCTTGAAGCTGATCAAAGAGATTAGCAACTCTCAAAAGTAGATACTTATTCTTTATCACCTCCTTATGAAATTTTTGGTAATCAATATACATTTGAAGGGAACTATCGTTCTTACACACGAACAAAATAGGTGTACCCCACGAGGACATATTAGGACAGATAAAAACCTTATCTAGAAGATCTTTTAACTGCTGCTTGAGCTCCTCTAACTTAGCTGGATCCATTCTATAAAAGATAAAGATAGGATGAGTGTTCTACATAAGATCAATCCAAAAATCAATCTCTCTATCAAGAGAAACACCAGGAAGATCATCTGGGAAGACTTCAAGAAATTCAATTAACTAATCATTTCCAATCCTAATTCCAATACCAATACCACTTTTAACAGTAATATCGACACCGCCCATGCCCATAATTGTTCGAGAAAGCCTTTATAACCAGAATCAAGAAACATCCATCGAAACATACCGCCGACCATAGAAAAAAACAAATCTAATAAAATAAAAAAAATAAAAAAAAGTCCATAGCATGGAATAGAGTCTTCTAGAGTATGAAAGCTCACCACTTCAATCTAACTCAAAGCTATCCTCGAATCCAAGTCATTGAGTAGAAAGAATGGTTGTATGGTTGGTTTCTGCATCGCGTGGGGATACAGCACCTGAAGATGGTTAGCGGGGTAAATGCTAGCATGTAACTCAGGAATAAAGATAAGATAATGCCATCATTCAAACCAAAATAAATAACCATATACAATTTACATATATATATACCTTACCGTGGTAAGGAGAGAGGCTTTGTATGCATTTAAAACCTTAACCTTGGTTGTGTAGCTTAGCCATCCTTAAACTACCCACAGGTTATATAGGTTTAGCTCCCCCTACCGAAAAGGCCCTAGTACTTGCTAGCTACATGACTAGAGAAAGAAACCTGGGATGACTAGTACATCCCAAACATATAAAGTATGATATCATGCACATGGCCAACAAGGCCACCCTCACATCGGCAAATATAAGTTTCCAATATCAATCCACTTGGGACCTCTACCTTCCACAGCTTTGTTGCACAACCCCTTTTAAGATCAATTAAACCGTTTACACATAACTAAATCATTTACCAAGGAGTTTTTAAATTAGGCATTAACAGTTGGTATCGTCATACCAAAATTAGAGCTTGTAAGTCTATTACCTTATGCTATATAAATCATTATACCAAATTAGACTCCACCACTTCTAAGAAAACCAAAACCATTTATAATTAAACTATGGCCACCAAGGCCTTTCCAAAGTCATGTGAAACCAACCAACCCAATTCATGATCTATTTACCATTTATGCAATGGAAGATTTCCAAGAATAGTTAAAGAATGTGACAAAAATCATTCTCATTGACAATTTCACAAACAAGTTGAGTGCATGCCATTATCAAAGACAAAATCTTCATAATTTGGGGATCAACCATGATCCCTCAATTAAATCACCATTCCCATGCACCTACATATGGAAAACCATAATTAAAACAAGGGAAACCATAATCAACCATGAGACACAATATTCATCCATGAATAACCAAAACCCCCAACCTTTATTGCAAATGCCATAACAATATTATAAAAACCATACATTAAAACACACGCCTTTAGTATAATAATAATAAGGAATGAGTCACATGCCTTAGACACTAAGAAGTACGGAGGGAAACCCCCCTTGAAAGCCTTAATTGATTATCTTGAAGAAACCCTAGCTTTTGCTTGAAAAGAGAGTTTAAGAGAGAATTTTAGAGTTTTGTGTTGTGAATAGTGGGTTAATAAAGTCCTAAAAGATGTTTTAAGCCGTGGCCTCAAAGGAAGATAAAAGGGGAAATGTCCAGAATACCCTTATCTTATAACTGTAAAATAACACAGGGGGTTCTGAGTCGATCCTCGTGACTCATGACCATAACATATGAATCATACCCCTGAGTCATCACCAAGATAGTGATTTGGACACCCATGCAGTGTCCACCATACGTCCCCATTATACCACTTATTATCAGACCATACGACTCAAATAGTCTAATCGTAACCGGGATAGAAACCAAAAGGATTGGACACTAGACAATATACAACTCAACCTTACCAGCCGTAACCTATCCTCACAACTCTTAGTGAGCTACTCATACTCAGAGCCAAGTTAAGTCACTAATTTACTAATTTAATTAAGGTTTGACCCAATGAATTGTCACTACCCCTAATGAATCGTACGACCCCTATCGTAACCATAGCAGAATCCTAACCACCATCCACTGGACTCCTAACGACTAGGGTCTTCTAACCCATACCACACCATACAAATTATATGGTGAGTCGTTACTAGGATAATGAGTTTAAAACTCAGGAAATTTCCAAGGGCCAAAACCCAGGGTGTTTTAATTCTCCCCCACTTAGATCACTCATCCTCGAATGATGGAACAGGGCAGTGACTAGCACGATTAGACCCCAAATGTCTCTACTCTTACCTTTAATAAAGACAGAAAACAAAGATGTTAGGAATAATACATACCGTAAGCACGATCTTTTGGAATGGGAAATAGGAATGGATACTTGGACTTTATGTCCTCCTAAGCTTCCCATGTAGCCTTTTCCACCTTGTGATTACTCCATAGAACCTATACCGAAGCTACGTCCTTGGTCCGCAACTGACGAACCTGCTGATCTAAGATCTCAATCAGGACCTCTTCATAGGATAGAGAATCCAAAAGACCATAGTCAATCATGTAAGCTCCAAGCATATCTTCCAATGTCTGAATAGTTCTATCCGCATGCCCATTTGACTGGAAGTGAAAAACCATACTAAGACTCACCTTAGTCCCTAAACCTTTATTAAACAACTGCCAAAAGTGTGATGAAAACTGCATGCCATGATCCGAGATAATAGAAAAAGGCACCCCATGCAACTTCACAATCTCTTGGAGGTACAACCTCACATAATCCTCAGTTAAAAAATTTGTCCGCACTAGTAAGAAGTGAATAGACTTCGTTATCCTATCCATGAAGACCCAAACCGAGTTAAAGTGATGTTGATACTGAGAAAGACTAGTAACAAAATCCATATTGATCGCTTCCCACTTCCACATAGGCAACTCAATTTCTTGATATAATCCTCCGGACCTCATGTACTCAACTTTTACTTATTGACACACCATGCACTTAGCCACAAAACCAGCCATATCCTACTTCATATTGTTCCACCAATACATTTCCTTAAGGTCATGATACATCTTCATCGAACTGGGACGAATAACATAGCATGACTCATACATCTCAGCCAAGATCCTCTCGTGTAATCCATCTACGTCGGGAACGCATAACCTACCTTATTACCATAAGGTACCATAACAACTAATCTCAAAGGCTATCACCTTCTGCCGACCTATATCACCCTTGATCCTCATTAAGATAGAATCCAACATTTGCTTCTACTTTACCTCATAACCCAGGGACGACTTTACCACATATTGAACAAATACACCACCATCTTCAGAGTCTAAGAGATGAACTCCAAGGTTAGCCAAAAGTGAACATCTTTCACAAATTCACACTTTCCCTCATCCATATGAGCTAGACTTCCCATGGATAGCTTGCTAAGAGCATCAACAACTACGTTAGCTTTAAATGGATGATAGTGAAGACTCATGTCATAATCCTAGAGCAGCTCAAGACATTATTTTTTTTCTGAGGTTTAGCTCCTTCTGAGTAAACACATACTGTAGGCTCTTATGATCTGAAAAGATATCCACATGCATTTCATACAAATAGTGATGCTAGATTTTTAGCGTAAATACCACAACCAATAGTTCCAAGTCATGAGTTGGATAATTCTTCTCATGCACCTTCAACTTTTTAGGGGCATAAGCTATCACCTTGTCATGCTGCATTAAAACTCACCCAAGACCCATATGGGATGCATCACAATAGCCAATAAAACCATTAGTGCCTTCCGACAAAGTCAAGATTAAAGCTAAATTCAGCTTATTCTTCAGCTTCTCAAAACTACCCTCACAAGTATCTGACCATAAGAACTTCACCTTCCTTTAAGTCAACTTGTCAACGGGGTATTTATAGAAAAGAAATTTTCCACAAACCTCCTGTAATAACTAACTAAACCCAAGAATCTCCAAATATCGATCGGAGTCGTAGATCTAAGCCACTTCTTAACCATAATAACTTTTTGCGGATCAACCATGATCACTTCACTAGAAATGGCATGACCCATAAAAGTGACAACGTTCAACCAGAATTCACATTTTGAAAATTTAGCATACAACTGCTGCTCCTTCAGGGTCCGCAACATAATGCGGAGGTGATCAACCTGATCTACCTCTCTCTTAGAGTACACCAAAATATCATCTATGAATACAATGATGAAAAAATCCATAAGCTGATGGAAAACCCTATTCATTAAATCTATGAATATCTTCGGATCATTAGTCAACCCAAAAGACAAAACCAGGAACTCAAAATGCCTATACCGGGTATAAAAAACAATCTTAGGGATAACCACCTCCCTAATACTTAGCTTATGATACCAAGACCAAAGATTAATCTTGGAAAAAAACTTAGCACCCTGAAGCTGATCAAATAAATCATCTATCGTTGGAAGAGGGTATTTATTCTTTCTGTCACCTTATTCAACTGTCGATAATCAATACGCATCTGAAGGGAACCATTCTTCTTACATACGAATAAAATTGGTGCAACCTAAGACACCCTAGGACGGATGAAACCCTTGTCTAAAAGATCCTTTAGTTGCTTCTTGAGCTCTTTCAACTCAGCCGGAGCCATTCTGTACGGGTGAATAGAGATAGGATGAGTATCCAAAACAAGATCTATCCCAAAATCAATCTCCTTATCGGGAGGAACACCAGGAAGGTCATTAGGAAAGACTTCAGGAAATTCATTCACCACTAGGATAGAATGTAAATAAGGACCCTCTGAGTTAGAATCTTTAACCCTGACCAAAGGATAGAGACAACCCTTACAGATTAATCTTTAAGCTTCAAGCTATGATATGAACCTTTTCTTGGAGCTAGGGAACCACCCTCTCACTCAATAACTGGCTCATTAGGGAATTTAAAGATGATCTTACGGGTACAACAATCTAGCAAAGAATAGCATGAGTGCAACCAATCCATCCCTAATATGATATCAAAATCTACCATGTCTAATTCAAACTGATCCACCAAAGTCTCTCATCCACCCACAGACACCACACAACCCCAATAGTCTTTTCTAGCTACCACAGAGTCACCCATTGAGGTAGAAATAAAAAAAAGGTTGGAAACACACTCGGGACCAAAACTAAAATGCACAATCACAAATAAGGTCACATAAGAAAGATGGACCCCAAATCAAGTAAACAGTATACCTCACAGGAAAAGATTTTCAACATACCAGTAATGACATCAAGTTATGCTTCAGACTCCTGACGAGTAGTGAGAGCATAGAGTCAGTTTTGACCAGTGTTGGAGACAGATTAGGCACCTTTTGGTGCTGGAGCTAAAGAAGAGGCAACAAGAACCTTGTTTTCCCCTGAGGCAACTTTACCAACTGGATAACTTTTAACCATATGCCCTGGCTGACAACAATTGATGCACTTATCATTTTCTTTATCACAGTAACCCCAATGCAATCGACCATAAAATATATGGGAATAATATGATAGAACTGATTAGGCCCCACTAGCCTGAGATGGGGCACCCTATGCTCTATAGTTATTATCACTATAAAAATATCTATCACCAGACTGCTTTGGGTAGAGAGGACTATCCATCGAGTGAGACCCAAAATTACCCCACTTTTTCTTGGACCACTTCCTTCCATCCCTGCTACTCTGTTGTTGACCACTACCCTAATAAGAAAATTTGATCTTCTTATTCTACCTCTCTCCAATTTCAAACTGCTTCTTCTTTTCTTCCTCGACCTACTACAAATATATACAACCAGTCTGTAAATATCCATATCCTTGTTCAATAAGGAAGCTTTACTCTCTAAGATCAAGTCTTGGGATAACCGAAAGTGAACTTTCTCATTTTAAAAACCAATTCCGGAGCATACCACAATAACTGGTAAAACTTCAAGGCATACTTATTGACAGACATCTTGCCTTGCTTCAGAACAATAAAATATTCCACCTTTGCTTACCTAAACTCTTGAGAAAAGAAGCGATCCAGAAAAGCACTAGAGAAATTATCCCATAGGGCCGACTCAGAATCGTCGCCCCTTGACTGCTCTTATTCTTCATAGCATTGGTATGCTATATCTTTTAGTTGGTAGGTAGGAAATTCCACACCGTCCACATTAGTAGCATGCATAACTCGAATGATCTTTTCCATCTTATCAATAAAGCCTTAAGGATCCTACTCAACCCTAACACCAGAAAACATATAGGCACTTAACCTCATAATCTAGCCAACCTTTATAGCCTTAGAAGATAGAGTAACAGAAGAACTAAGCTCGACCTGAGAAGCTACCAATTGTGCCCACGTATGGATAATTTAACAAAACTCAGCATTCGTTCATTTGCCTGAGGAGCATGAGAAGGGCTGGAGGGGACTGGTGGAACTCCAAGAAGGTAATTAGGAACTGGACCCCTAGACCGGGTCTGGACCCCATAAGTAGAGTGCCCTATTAGTATTGACCCCAAGTGGGACAAAGAAGTTTTCATGAGCTTCATATCATTTGGAAGGCATAATCTAAAAATGAACTAATGGGAACTAGAAAAAAATTTAGAACCTTAGACTCTACAGCTCAAAAATAGGAAACAAGAAAGAGAAATATTCCTAAAATGCCTTGTAGCCTCTCCCTTATGAGTGTGACGTGCTACACACCTCTAAAAGAGACTATACTCAACATGGCTTTCTTGAATTCCCAATTGACCATGAACTTAGGGCTCTGATACCAATATGAAATGACCTGAACTGGGGCTTAATTATGTCAGGCATCTCAAGTCCAACTAGGATCGGAGACCACCCCAATTCCCCACTATTAAACACCCTACGCCATATGTCGAATGAATTTCAAACATATAATAAGATAAGACAATATGAATTTAAAGACATGATTGTAAGCTTAAAACCAAAGTCAAAGTCCATCACCAAATAACCGATCATTTCTAATCCTAATGCCAACACCAATACCAAGGCTAACACTAATACCGATACCGCCCATGCCCATAGTTGTTCGACAAAGCCTTTATAACCAGAATCAAGAAATATCCGATCAAAACATATCACCGACCATAGAAAAAACAAATCCAATAAAATAACAAAAATAGAAAGAAGTCCATCGCATGAAATGGAGTCTTCTAGAGTATAAAAGCTCACCACTTCAATATAACTCAAAGCTATCCTTGAATCCAAGTCATTGAGTAGGATTAATGGTTTTATGATTAATTTCTGCATCGCGTGGGGATACAGCACCTGAAGACAGTTAGCGGGGTAAACACTAGTATGTAACTCAGGAATAAAGATAAGATAATGCCATCATTCAAACCAAAATAAATAACCATATACAATTTACATATATATATACCTTACCGTGGTAAGGAGAGAGGCTTTGCATGCATTTAAAACCTTAACCTTGGTTGTGTAGCTTAGCCATCCTTAAACTACCCACAGGTTATATAGGTTTAGCTCCCCCTACCGAAAAGGCCCTAGTACTTGCAAGCTACATGACTAGAGAAAGAAACCTGGGATGACTAGTACATCCCAAACATATAAAGTATGATATCATGCACATTGCCAACAAGGCCACCCTCACATCGGCAAATATAAGTTTCCAATATCAATCCACTTGGGACCTCTACCTTCCACAGCTTTGTTGCTCAACCCCTTTTAAGATCAATTAAACCTTTTACACATAACTAAATCATTTACCAAGGAGTTTTTAAATTAGGCATTAACAGTTGGTATCGTCATACCAAAATTAGAGCTTGTAAGTCTATTACCTTATGCTATATAAATCGTTATACCAAATTAGACTCCACCACTTCTAAGAAAACCAAAACCATTTATAATTAAACTATGGCCACCAAGGCCTTTCCAAAGTCATGTGAAACCAACCAACCCAATTCATGATCTATTTACCATTTATGCAATGCAAGAGTTCCAAGAATAGTTAAAGAATGTGACAAAAATCATTCTCATTGACAATTTCACAAACAGGTTGAGCACATGCCATTATCAAAGCCAAAATCATTATAATTTGGGGATCAACCATGATTCCTCAATTAAATCATTATTACTATGCACCTACATGTGGAAAACCATAATTAAAATAAGGGAAACCATAATCAAACCATGAGAAATAATATTCATCTAGGAACAACCAAAACCCCCAACCTTTATTTCAAATGCCATAACAATATCATAAAAACGATACATTAAAACACACGCCTTTAATAAAGTAACAATGAGAGAAGAGTCACATACCTTAGACATCAAGAAGTACAAAGGGAAACCACCCTTAAAATCCTTAATTTTCTTGAAAAAACCCTAGTTTTTACTTGAAGAGAGAATTTGAGAGTATTGTGTTGGGAAAAGTGGGTTAATAAAGTCCCAAAATGTGTTTGAAGTCATGGCCTCAAAGGAATATAAAAGGTGAAATGTCCACAATACCCTCATCTTAAAATTGTAAAATATCGCAAGTAGTTACAAGTCGATCCTCGTGACTCACGACCAGAACACACAACTCATACCCTCAAGTCATCTCTAAGACAGTGAGTTGGACACCCATACACTATCCACTACACCCCATTATACCACTCATTACCAGACCATACGACTTATATGGTCTAATCATACCCAGGATAGAAAATAAAGGGATTAGACACTGAACATCATACAACTCAACCTTACCATCCATAACCTATCCTCACGGCTCTTAGTTATCCACTCATACTTAGAGCCAAGTCAAGTTATTAAGTTACTGATTTGATTAAGGTTCGACCCAACAAACTATCACCACCCCTAACGACTCGTACTACCCTAATCACAACCATAGCAGAATCCTAACCACTATATACTAGATTTATAATGACTAGGGTCTCCCAACTCGTACCCAAACTATATGACTCGTATGGTGAGTCGTTACTAGTACAGTGAGTTCAAAACTCAAAAAAATTTCAAGGGCCAAAACCTAGGGTATTTTAGCTTGGTTGATTTTCTCAGTTGATCATGACTAGAACCCAATAATTTATTAACACTCATAATAAGTCATAGAGTTCCAATCATAGGGGAGCCAGTGTACTATCCTAAGTTCATGTTATGATTGCGACTAGCATGTTTGTGAGTCATAAGAATTGGGTATGAGTTGTATGTTGAGATTATTAACCTGACAAGTATAGGGTAGCCCTAGACACTATCCAGACTACAACTGCACTAAATAAGTCACAGGGTGACCCTACGAGTTGTGTGGTCACCCATAGCGACTGGGCGTCAATTTTTAGTCTTCCAATTAAGGGCATCCTAGTAATTTCCCTCTTATCCCACTAATTCCCCATTACTTAAAACTCTATTTGGGATCTTATTAACTTACTATTCATAATTAAAATACTCTCCCAAACTCTCTAATTCTCTCAAGATAGATAGTTAGGGTTTCGAAGAAGTTAATTAATTAGATCTCTCAAGGGAATATTCTCTCCATAAATCTTAATACTTCAGGTATGTTTCTCTTCCCCAACTATTATTTTGTGAAAGCATGCATTTTAAATGGTTATCTATGTGGTTTTAAGAGTGGTTTTGGAGATGGATTTAGGATTTTGAATGATGTTATTTATGTGATATTTTATGTTTACATATGCATTGTTTATGTTTAAATGGTGGTTTTGAATGCAGTTTGATGCATGGGTATGCTGAATAAACTTGGGGATTGTGATTTCCCCAAATTTTGTGAATATTGACAATTGACTTGATAACAACCCCTACCTAACTTTGTGAAATCAGTTTTGAGTATGAATTAAAATTGTATTAAACTATTTTAGGGATAATTTCAAGATATAAAGAGGTTATTGAGACATGATGGTTTGACTTAATAAACAAATAAAATTGATGTTCCCCTACCTTGCATTAATGAGCGAAGGGAATTGTTCTCCCGAGTTAATGGAATTGGTTTGGCATGTTGATTACACCTTACAAGTGTAGTTGGTATGATGATACCAATAATGTATGACTAAATGCATTTCATGGTTCAATGAATGGGAATGTGTGATAAATATTTTAATGGAGCTTAAAGAGGGTTGTGTAGCTGGGCCGTGAAAGTAGCAGTCCTACAGGACCAATACTAAAACTGCATTTGTTGGTATGGAGGTCTAAATGGTCTGGGGTTCGAGTCCCCTTAGCTAAGATCGGGTGGCTCTAGTCCACCTTGTCATATGATTGGGAGGTACGAGTCTTCAATATTACATTACATAATTGGGTGATTAAGTCACCTTAGTATATGATTGGGAAGTTTGAGTCCCTCATTCATATATATAAGATTATTCTTTGGTTTCTATGTCTACATACACTAGGGCCTGACCAGGGGTGAGACTTAGAGCCCATATATCCCGTGGGTACTATTAAATGATGGTTAAGCTAAATAATCCAGGCTAAAATTTTAAAGTGCATGATAAACCTTGTTCCCTATCCCAGCATCTTACATAAGTATATATGTATGTGAACATGTATTTTAAATTAAACTGGATTATTAAAGTGTCATTAAATTATCCTTATCCCTGAGTTACATGTTAGTGCTCAACCCACTAACCATCTCCGGATGTTGTATCCCCATGTGATACAGGGTGCTAAGGCACTTTTACTTTTTCTGTGCAGTGATAAAGTTATAGGTTGTACTGTTAGCTTTAAAGTGGTGAGCTTCCATTCTCCAAAGGGTTATCATTTGAAGTATGTTTCTTTGTGTCATTGACTACTATTTAGTTTCTTTCTTAGATATCATCGAGGATATGTCCCGACCTATATTGATGTTAGTTTCATAGAGGCTTTGTGGATTACTGTGGACTTGAGATTGATTTTTAAATTATTAAACTTCTTTTGAGTCATACTTATATATCTTATGATATGTTTGAAATTCTGTTGCTATAATTGTGCTCCACTTGACTAGGCAAATGGGTGGTCTCTGGTCCTTATTGGACTTAAGATACCCTTCACGGCCAGGACCTGATTCAGGTAATGAAAAAGATGGTATCAGAGCCTAGGATTGGTGTCGTTGGGTGTCCATAAAGCCGTGCTAAGTAGAGTCTCTCTTAAGGTATGTAGCGTGCCATACTTATAGAGAAAAGGCTACTAGACATTTAGGAATATTTCCCCTTCTTACTGTTTTATTTTGAGCTATAGTGTCTAAGCTCTTGAATCTCCTCTAATCCCTAATTTTTTGCATTTAAAATTATTCCTCCAAGAAGATCTGATGCACGTGGAAACTCTTCTATCCCGTCTAAGGATAATGTCAATGGAACTTGTTCTACTTATGGAGTTCAGTCCCGGTCTAGGGCTCCTGATTGTACTACCCTATGTAGAGTTCCACCGATCCCTACCAGTCCTCCTTGGGCCCCTTAGGTTGATGATGATCATGCCCCACCACCCTAGGGAGATATTTCTAATGTTGAGTTTTATCAATCTATTCATCTGTTGACCCAGTTGGTGACATCTCTATCACAACAGTTGGGTTCTGCTGGTACTGCTGTGAGTTCTTCTGAGGTTACTCGAATTAAGTAGTTTATGAGGCTCAATCCTCCATCCTTTATTGTCTCTAAGGTTAAGAAAGATCCTTAAGGATTCATAGATGAGATAGAAAAGAGCTTTTGAGTTATGCATGATTCTGACTCTTAGGGTATGGAATTTGCCGCATGTTAGCTGAAGGATATCACATATCAGTGGTATGAGGAGTAAGATCAGTCTAAGGGTGATGATATAGAGATGGCACTATGGGATTAATTCTCAGGTGCTTTTCTATACATTTCTTTCCTTAGGAGTTGAGAGAGGCTAAAGCTAAGAAGTTCCTGAATTTTAAACAGGGTAGGATGACTGTGAAAGATTATGCCCTAAAGCTTCACCAATTATCCCCTTATGCTCTTGAGCTAGTGTCTTTTATCTGAACTAGAATGAGGAAATTCGCTTCTGGATTATCTCGTGATATGATTTTGGAGAGCAAGGCTGCCTTTTTAAACAAAAATATGGATATCTCTCAACTTGTGGTGTATATTCAATGGGTCGAGAAGGAAAAGAAAAAGTAAGAAAAACTGGGAAAAGGTAGAGTAAGAAGTTTTAGTATTCAAATTAGGGTGGAGGTCAGTAGTAGAGTGGTAGAGATATTAGAAAATAGTCTAAGAAAAAGTAAGGCAATTCTAGTTCTTATTCTACAGCAAGTGCTCCACATTCTAAGTTGTCCGGTGACCGTTATTTAAGAGCAATAGTGGATTCAGGGCACAGGGTGACCAGTCTCAGGCTAGTAGTGCTCAATCAGCCCCATCTTATCCTCCTTTCCATTTCTGTGGGCACGTGTACTATGGATATTATGAGAAGTAGAGGAATAAGTGCTTTAAGTGTGGTCAGTTAAGCCACCTACAACGGGATTATCCATCAGTCAAGGTTGCTACTGGGGCTAATAAGATTTTGGTTGCTACGTCTTCAGCTCCTGTACTAAATAGTGCTACTTCTAGCTCTGACACTGGTCAAAATAGCCTTTATGCTCTTGCCACTCTCCAGGAATACAAGGAATATCCGAATGTTGTCACTGGTATGCTACAATTCTTTTTTGTGATGTGTATTATCTGCTTGATCTGGGGTCTACCCTTTCTTATGTAGATATTTATTTTGGTTTTTGTCTTGAGTATATCCCAGATTCTTTCTCTGTGTGTACCCTGGTGGGTGACTCTATTATGGCTATTAAAGTATATAGGGGTTGTGTGGTATATATCCGTGGTAGGAAGACATTAGTGGATCTGATAAAGTTGGGAATGTTAGATTTTGATGTAATTTAAGAGATGGATTGGTTGCACTCATACTATGTATCTCTTATTTATAGAACCTGAAGGGTCAGTTTCTAATTTTCAAATGAACCAGTGACTGAGTGGGAAGGTAGTTCCTTAATGACTAAAGAAAGATTCATTTTGTATCTTAGATCCCGGAGTTTGATCTCCAAGGGGTGTCGTTACTATTTAGTTCATGTTAAAGATTCTAGTTCTGAGGGTCCTTCAGTGTAATATATCCTTGTGGTCTATGAATTTCTCGAAATGTTCCCAAATGATCTTCCTGGTGTTCCTCCCGATAGGGAGATTTATTTTGGGATTGATCTTCCTTCGACACTCATCCTATCTCTATCCCTCTCTATAGAATGGCTTTAGCTGAGTTGAAAGAACTTAAGGAGCAATTGAAAGATCTTTTAGATAAGTGTGTTATTCATCCTAGTGTTTCCCTATGAGGTGCTCCTGTGCTCTTTGTCTGTAAGAAGGATGGGTCTTTTAGGATGTGTATAGATTATCGCTAGTTGAATTAAGTGATGGTGAATAATAAGATCCTCTTCCTAGGATTGATGACCTATTTGACCAGCTTCAGGGTACTAAGTACTTCTCTAAGATTGATCTTCAGTCGGGTTATCATCAGCTGAAGATTAGGGAGGTGGATATCCCTAGACTGCTTTTCATACCGAGTATGGCCATTATGCGTTCAGGGTCATGTATTTTGGTTGAACTAATTCCTCAGTGGCCTTTATGGATCTTATAAACCGATTCTTCCATTATTTTTTAGACTTATTCATCATCGTGTTTATTGATGACATCCTAGTTTATTCTAAGTGTGAGGCAAATTATTTCGATCACCTCCGGGTAGTTTTGCAGTCCTTTAAGAATTAGTGATATATGCTAATCTCTAAGTGTCAGTTCTGGTGAAATGTTGTGACTTATCTGGGCCATGTGGTGTCTACTGAGTAAATCATGGTGGATTCATAGAAAGTTGCGGCATTTAAGAAGTGGCCTAGACCCATGACTCCAACCGATGTTTGGAGGTTTTTGGGTTTAGCAGGTTATTATAGGAGGTTTGTGGAGAGCTTCTCCTCTACTATGGCCCCATTGACTAAGTTGACTCAGAAGAAGGTAAAGTTCTTGGGGTCAGATGCTTATGAGGATAGTTTTGAGAAGCTGAATAATAAGTTAACTTCTGCTTTGATTTTAACTCTAACCGAGAGTATCGATAGTTTAGTTGTTTATTGTGATGTGTCTCAGGTGGGACTGGGTTGTTTATTGATGCAGCATAGCTAGGTGGTTGCATATGTTTCTAGGTAGCTGAAGGTGCATGAGAATAATTACCCGATGCATGACTTAGAATTATTAGTTGTGGTCCTTTCTTTGAAGATTTGGTGCCATTATCTGTATGGGGTTCATGTTGATATCTATTCAGATTATAAGAGTTTGCAGTATGTGTTCACCCAGAAAGAGTTGAATTTCAGGCATAGGAGATGGCTTGAGTTGCTCAAGGACTACAACATGAGTCTCTATTATTATATAGGTAAAGCTAACGTGCTTGTTAATGCTCTTAGTAGGTTATATATGGAAACTTATCTCACACGGGGAAGAAAAAATGAGCGTTGGTGAGGGATATTCACCAATTGTCTAACCTAACGTCTCTTAGACTTTAAGGATGGAGGTATGATAGTGAAAGAGGTAGTGAAGTCATCCCTTAGTGCTGTGGAGAAAGAGAAACAAGTTTTGGACCCTACCTTGATGTAGATTAAGGGTGACATGGACTAGAAAAAGTTATGGTTTTTTAGATTGGTGGTAATGATATATTGAGGTACTAAGGTAGGTTATGAGTTCCCGATGTTGATGGGCTTCAAGAGAGGATCTTGGCTGAGGCTTAAGAATTAAGGTACACTGTTTATCCTAGTTCTACAAAAAATGTATCATAATTTAAAGGAGATCTATTGGTGGAATAACCTGAAGCAGGATATGGCGAATTTTGTGGCTAAGTCTATGATTTGTCAACAAGTAAAGGTGGATCCCTTGAGACCTGGTGGGTTATCTCAAAAGATTGAGTTGCCCAAATAGAAGTAGGAAGTTATCAATATAGATTTCGTTATTGGTCTTCCACGGTCCCGTCATTTTTTCGATTTGATTTGGGTTATCATGGATAGGATGACTAAGTCTGCTTATTTCTTACATGAGGACTAATCACTCTGTTGAGGATTTCACAAGGCTGCTCATTCAGGAGATCGTGAAGTTGCATGGTGCTCCAGTTTTTGTTATATCTGATGAAGGTACTCGGTTCTTCTCACACTTTTTTTATTTTTTCAGAGAGGTTTGAGAACTAAGATGAGCCTTAGCACCACTTTTCACCCACAGATGGATGAACAAGCAAAGAAGACCATTCAAACTTTGGAAGATATGCTAAGGTCTTGTGTGCTTGATTTTTGTGGTAGTTGGGTTGATCATTTTCCCCTCATAGAGTTTGCATATAATAATAGCTATCACACAAGTATTGGGATGGCTCCATTTGAAGCTTTGTATGGTAGGAGATTTTATTTTTCTATCAGGTGGTTTGAGGTTGGCGAGGTTGGGTTTTTCTATATCAATTTTTTTCATCAGGCTATGGAAAAGGTAAAGGTGATTCAGAATAGGCTTAAGACTGCCCAGAGTCGCTAAAATTCCTACATAAATTTGCGGCGAAGGGTGTTTAAATTTGAAGTTGACGATTGGGTGTTCATGAAAGTGTCTCCCATGAAGGGAGTGATGCGGTTTGGAAAGAAGAAGAAGCTTAGTCCCGTTATGTGGTCCTTTATTTAATTTTGAAGAAAGTGGTTATGTGGCTTATGAGTTGTATTTTCCTCTAAGCTTGGGTTCCTTTCATTTAGTCTTTCATGTGTCGATGTTAAAGAAATGTGCGGGCGATCCTTCCTTGGTAGTCCCTTAGGAGAGTGTTGATGTTTTGGTATCCTTCTAATATGAGAAATTCCTAGTTGAGGTTTTGGATCGGTAAATTCGTTGGTTGAGGACAAAGGATATGACCTCGGTGAAGGTTCTATAGAGGAACGAAAAGTTTGAGGAAGCTACTTGGGAAGCCAAAGAGGACATGAAGTCCAAATACACATTCTTGTTCCCCGTTCCGAATACTCGTGCTTAAGGTATGTGTTAATCTTACCATCTTTATTTTCTAACTTTGTTAAAGGGAATTGTGATTTCCCCGACATCATTGTTTTTTGTCTTTTTAAAATGTAAGTATAGTTGCATTCCGTGTTAAATTGTGCTAAGGGAAGCCTTGTCTCATCATTCGAGGACGAATGATCCTAAGAGGGGGAGAACGTAACACCCTAGAGTTTTGGTCCCTAAAACTTTATTGATATTTTAGCTTACTGCCCTCACTACGACTCACCCGCGAGTCGTAGGATGTCATTAAGGGTCCTAGGACCGTAAAGGTAGCCAAACCATCTTGTTTTGATAAGTTTTTGAGTTAATCACAACTAGCACCCAACGAATTGTTAAGACTCATAATGAGTCGTAGAGTTCCAATCGTAGGGGAGACATCCTAAGTTCCTGTTGTGACTGCAATTAGTATGTTTGCGATTCGTAAGAACTGGGTATGATTTGTATGGTGCGACTCGTAACCAGACAAGTATGGGGTATCCCTAGATACTGTCCAAACTACGACTGGACTAAACGAGTCGCAGGGTGACCCTACGAGTCGTGAGGTCACCCATAGCGACTGTACATTAGGTTTTAGTCTTTCAACTAAAGGCATCCTGGTAATTTCCCTCCTACCCCTCTTATCCCCCACAACTTAAAACCTTCTTTAAGACTTTATTAACATACTATTCATAGTAAAAACACTCTCTAAATTCTCTCAAGACAGATACTTAGGGTTTCCAACAAGTTGATTAATTAGATCTATCAAGGGAAAATTCTCTACATAAATCTTGATACTACAAGCATGTTCCTCTTCCCCAACTATTACTTTGTGAAATCATGCGGTATAAATGGTTATCCATGTGGTTTTAAGGATGGTTTTGGGGTTGGGTTGAGAGTTTTGAATGATTGTTGTTTATGGGATATTTCATTTTTAGATATGCATTGTATATGTTTGAATGGAGGTTTTGTAAGCAATTTTATGCATGGGCATGGTGAACAAACCAGGGGATTGTGATTTCTCTAAATTTTGTGAATATTGACAGTTGAATTAGTAACAACCCCAACCCAACTTTATGTAAGCGGTTTTGTGTATGAATAAAATTGCATTGAACGATTTTTGGGATAATTTCATGATATAAAGAGGTTATTGAGACACGATGGTTTGATTTAATGAGCAAAAGGAATCGATGTTACCCCACCTTACATTAATAAGAAAAAGGAGTTGTTCTCCCAAGTTAATGGAATTGGTTTGGCATGTTGATGATACCTTGCAAGTTTAGTTGGTATGACGATATCAACAGTGTTTTCCTTAATGCGTATTATGGTTTAATGAATGGGAATGTGTGATAAATGTTTTAATAGGGCTTAAAAGGGTTGTGTAGCTAGGCCGTGAAAGTGGTGGACCTGAGGGATCAGTACTAAAAACTGCATTTGCCGGTGCGGGGGTCTAAATGGCCTGGGGTTTGTGCCCCCTTACTTATGACCGGGTGGTTTGAATCCACCTTATTATATGATTGGGAGGTTCATGTCATGACCCAAATCAAGGAGTGGCCATGACGGGTATCTCAAATCCCACGTGGACCAGAGATCACCCCCTGCATCTAACCAAGTGAACATAACATTCCAAAATGCCGGATAAATTTTGAACATTTAACAAGAAAGAATCAAGAATAAATAATATTTTTATGATATATATCCAATAACCCGGCCGAAACAACCGACCAACACCACCCAATTGTAGGGGAGACAGTGTACTATACTAAGTTCCTGTTGTGACTGCGATTAGTATGTTTGCGATTCGTAAGAACTGGGTATGAGTTGTATAGTGCGACTCAAACCAGACAAGTATGGGGTGGACCTAGACACTGTCCAAACTACGACTGGACTAAATGAGTCGCAGGGAGACCCTACGAGTTGTGAGATCACCCATAGCGACTGGGCGTCAGTTTTTAGTCTTTCAATTAAAGGCATCCTGGTAATTTCCCTCCTACCCCTCTTAGCCCCCACAACTTAAAACCCTCTTTGGGACTTTATTAACATACTATTCATAGTAAAAACACTCTCTCAAACTCTCTAAATTCTCTCAAGACAGATACTTAGGGTTTCCAACAAGTTGATTAATTAGATCTATCAAGGGAAAATTCTCTACATAAATCTTGATACTACAAGCATGTTCCTCTTCCACAACTATTACTTTGTGAAATCATGTGTTACAAATGGTTATCCATGTGGTTTTAAGGATGGTTTTGGGGTTGGGTTGAGAGTTTTGAATGATTGTTGTTTATGGGATATTTCATGTTTAGATATGCATTGTATATGTTTGAATGGTGGTTTTGTAAGCAATTTTATGCATGGGCATGGTGAATAAACCAGGGGATTGTGATTTCTCTAAATTTTGTGAATATTGACAATTGAATTGGTAACAACCCCAAGGTTTTGTGTACGAATAAAATTGCATTGAACGATTTTTTGGATAATTTCATGATATAAAGAGGTTATTGAGACACGATGGTTTGATTTGATGAACAAAAGGAATCGATGTTACCCTATCTTACATTGATAAGAAAAAGGAGTTGTTCTCCAAAGTTAATGGAATTGGTTTGGCATGTTGATGTTACCTTGCAAGTGTAGTTGGTATGACGATATCAACAGTGTATGCCTGAATGCGTATTATGGTTTAATGAATGGGAATGTGTAATAAATGTTTTAATAGGGCTTAAAAGGGTTGTGTAGCTGGTCCATGAAAGTGGCGGACCTGAGGGACCAGTCCTAAAAACTGCATTTGCCGGTGCGGGGGTCTAAATCGCCTGGGGTTTGTGCCCCCTTACTTATGACCGGGTAGTTCGAGTCAACCTTATTATATGATTGGGAGGTTCATGTCATGACCCAAATCAAGGACTGGCCTTGATGGGTATCTCAAGTCCCACATGGACTAGATATCACCCCCTGCATCTAACCAAGTGAACATAACATTCCCAAATGCCGGATAAATTTTGAACATTTAACAAGATAGAATCAAGAATAAATAATATTTTTATGATATATATCCAATAACCCGGCCGAAACAACCAACCAACACCACCCAAATCCACCGTAATTCAAACAAAGCCTTCTAAAAAAATTGAGTATCAATAGTAGGTCAGGACATTCCCCCTACTATTGCCAGAACAAGTCTAAACAGTCCAAAGCATAAGAAACCAAAACATGAAATGTAGTCTTCCGATGTATAGAAGCTAACCACTTTAATGCCAAATCACGTACTAATCCTAAATCCTAATCACTGAGTAGGAGAAGTAGATGTATGGCCATTTCCAGCATCACATAGGGATACAATGTACGTAGACAGTTAGCAGTGCGCTAGCATGTAACTCAGGGATACCGGATAGCATAGTGCCATGATCAACAGTTCCAAATCATTCAAGATTCCATGCACATCATCCAATCCATATACATATACATATACGTATATCACATGCCTGGATAGGGGAAAAAGGCTTAATATACAGTTTAAAATCTTAGTTTGGATTGTGTATCTCAACCGTTATAAGGTAAAAGGAACCCACGGGCTATATGGGCCCAACTCTTTCCCTGATGGTGGGCCCTAGTGCGTATGGCCGCATGAACCATAGGGTAAGTACATGCACTACAGCAGACTCGAACTGCCCTGCAAATCAAGGTGACACGAGCACCAAATCATGTAATAATATAGGGGGACTCAAACCTCCCAATCGTATAAGAATAATAACAGCAAGTGGGACTCGAACCACCCGGTCATATAGATCCACTCGTCGGTAACCGTAATTTTCAATGATGGTCTCTCGGGCCTCCACATTCACGACTAAGATACACAACCCTCTTTAAATCCCAATAAAAACACTTAACACACAATCCCAATCATTGAACCATAATACACATTTATGCATACATTATTGGTATCGTCATACCAACTACACTTGCAAGATAACATCAACATGCCAAAACAATTTCATTATTTGGGGAATTCACAACCCTTCTTGGTTCAATTATGCAATAGCTTTTGAATAGACTAACCCACAAGGTTCAATTTAACATTATAATTCAATAGTTCAAGAATAGTTAAATTCCTATACTACTAATAACTAAAAACAATTTCACAATATGGGGTTGGATCAATAGTCACTTCAAATGTCACAAGTTTGGGAAAAATCACAATTCCCAAGTTCATTCATCATACCCATGCACCCACAAGTTTAAAACCATATTTAAAACATGAGTAATGCATAATAAAACCATGGGAAAAGAATTAATTGACCATTTATGTCAAAACCCCCAATCATGTCAAAACCCTTACTTTTAATCACGTATATAACCATGTACTTTCATGTAATAGAGATATTAAGTTTAAGGGTAGAATCACATTCCTGAAATATGAAGTTTCATGAAGTACATTTAACTCTAAAGCTTTAGATGACGAACTTGATGAAACCCTAGCTTGACTTGACAAAGGGAATTCAGAAAGACTTTTCGAGTGTTTGGGAAGTTACTTGGATTAGTTTCTAAGTGTTAATGACACCCTAAAGAGGTTATAAGTCATGAGTTTCAATTTGGATAAAAGGGGGATTGTCCAGAATGCCTTTAACTTAAAAGCAGAAAAAGTGTCGCCTTTGACTATGGGTCAACCATTGACTCGTAGCCACTCCTTATGACTCATCACCACGAGTCATAACCAAGGAAGTACCACCAAGGCACCCTACACAGTTGTCTTTTACGACTCCATGGCAAGACTCGTAATCATAGGATCCAGTTGTAGTCAACACCGAACCCAACTTGGGACTTATACTGGACATCTTAAGATTACACTTAATGACTCATAACATATCTTTAAGGTTCTTAGTGAGCCACTCGTACTCAGAGATGAATCAAGCCATAATTTTACTAATTTGGTTACGACTCATCCCAATGACTTATCAAGACATACTACGACTCATAAGATCCAATCGTAACCAGGACAGCGAGTACAAAATTCCAGGAATTTCTAAGGACCAAAAACCTGAGTTACATCCTCCACCCTTAAGATTATTCGTCCTTGAATAATAGGACAAGTCATTTACTAGCACGATTATACTCCACATTCCACTGCACTTTCCTTTAACAAAGACAAAGAACAAAGATATCAAAGAAATAACAATTGTTCCTTTAACAAAGACATAAAATGAAACGTCAATAAATACATATACCTTAAGCACGATTCTCAAGAACAGGGAACAAGAATGGATTCTTGGACTTCATGTCTACCTTGGCTTCCCAAGTAGCTTCCTCAACATTTTCGTTCCGCCAAAGAACCTTTACCGAAGCCACATACTTAGTCTGTAACCGACAGACTTATCGATCCAAAATTTCCACTAGAACTTCCTCATAAGACAAGGAATCTTAAATATCCACCTTTTCCAAAGGGAAAACCATCGAAGGATAGCCCATGCACTTTCTCAACATTGAAACGTGACACACCAGGTAAACAGAATCCATATCAAAAGGCAACTCTAATTCATAGGAAACAGTACCAACCCTCTTCACAACCAAGTACGGACTGACATAACATGGGCTAAGATTTCCCTTCTTCCCAAACCGTATCACTCCATTCATGGTAGATACTTTTAGAAAAACCCAATCTCCCACCTTAAATTCTAATTCTCTTTACCTCATGTCTGCATAGGACTTTTGGTGACTTTGGGCGATCTTAAGCCTATCCTGAATCATCCTCACCTTATCAATCGCTTGGTGAACCAAATTTAGGACAAACATCTCATCCTTACCAACTTCAAACCACCTGATGGGAGATCTACATCTCCTATAATATAAGGCCTCAAAAGGAGCCATACCTATGCTAGAGTGATAACTGTTGTAAGCTAATTCAATGAGCGGAAAGTGGTTAACCCATCTACCACTATAGTCCATTGCACAAGCTCGAAGCATATCTTCCAAAACCTGAATCGTCCTTTCCTCTTGCCCATCCGTCTGCGGGTGGAAAGTGATGCTAAGGGTCACCTTAGTCCCCAAACCCCTCTGAAATGACCTCCAAAAGTGAGATGAGAACTGAGTACCACGATAAAAAATGATAGAAACTAGAGCTCCATGCAACTTCACGATCTCCTCGATGATAAACTTAGCATAGTCCTCAGAAGAGAAATTAGTCCTAACTGGCAAAAAGTGAGCAGACTTAGTCATCCTATCCATGATGACCCAGATCGAATCAAACTGCTGGCGAGAATGCGAAAGACCGATAAAAAAATCCATAATAATTGTCTCTCATTTACATACTGGCAGCTCAATCTCTTGAGAAAACCCTTCGGGTCTCAAATGTTCCACTTTCACTTGCTGACATACCTTCACTTAACCACAAAATTGACCACATCCCACTTCATATTATTCCACTAATAAATCTCCTTAAGGTCATAATACATCTTTGTTGATCCAAGATAAACCATATACCGCGACTCATGGGCCTCGTCCAAACTCTGACCTCGTAACCCATCAATGTCGGTAACACACAACCTCTCTTGGTACCTCAAGATACCATCATCGCCAATCTCGAAAACTATCACCTTCTGCTTGCTAACATCATTCTTGATCTGCATCAAAATAGGATCCAACACTTGCTTTTTTTTTTACTTCCAAACCAAGAGATGACTGTGCCAGCTTTTTCACAAACACACCACCATTTACAGAGTCTAAGAAATGAACTCTAAGGCTATCCAAACAGTAAATGTCCTTCGCCAATTCCCACTTCTCCTCATCCACATGAGATAAACTACCCACGAACTTCAAGGTTAGCCAAACGGTGAATGACCTTCACAAATTCCAGCTTCTCCTCATCCACATAAGATAAGCTACCTATGGATAACCTATTAAGAGCATCAGCAACTACATTAGCTTTACCAGGGTGGTCATGAAGACTCGTGTCATAATCCTTGAGCAGCTCAAGCCACCTCCTTTGCCTGATATTTAACTTTTTATGAGTGAGCACGTACTACAAGCTCTTATAATCAAAATAAATATCAACATGAACCCCATACAAATAATGCCACCAGATCTTTAATACAAATACCACAGCTAAAAACTCTAGGTCATGAGTTGGATAATTCTTCTGCTGAACTTTCAACTGTCTAGAAGAATAAGTAACCACCTTGCCATTCTGCATTAATACACAACCAAGTCCCACCCGAGATGTATCACAATAGACCAAAAAACCATCAATACCATCGGGTAGGGTCAAAACCAGAGCCGAAGTCAACTTATCATTCAACTCTTTAAAACACCCTTCACAAGCATTCGACCACAGAAACTTCGCCTTCTTCTGAGTCAACTTAGTCTAAGGGGAAACAATGGAAGATAAGCTCTCCACAAACCTTCTATAATAATTGGCTAAACACGAGAAGCTCTAAATATTGGTTGGAATCATGGGTCTAGCCTATTTCTTAAGCACCACAACCTTTTGTGGATCCATCATTATCCCTTCACTAGAAATATATAACCTAGATAAGTCACAACATTCAACCAGAACTCATATTTAGAGAAATTTGCATATAAATTTTGATCCTTTAGGGTCTGTAACACAAGGCAGAGGTTATCGGCATGATCTGACTCACTCTTTGAATAAACCAAGATATCATCAAGAAAGATAATGACAAATAAGTCCAAAAATTGATGAAAAATCTAATTCATGAGATCCATAAATATTGCTGGAGAGTTATTCACGCCAGAAGACATCACCAAGAACTCAAAGTGATTATACTAGGTTCTGAAAGTAGTCTTAGGGATATCTGTCTCCCTAATTTTCAATTGATGGTATCCGGATCAAAGATTAATCTTGGAGAAGAATTTAGCACCTTGAAGTTAATCAAAGAGATCAGTAACCCTTAAAAGTGGATACTTATTCTTTATCGTCACCTTATTAAATTTTTTATAATCAATGTACATTCGAAGGGAACCATCTTTCTTACATACGAAAAAAATAGGTGTACCCCGTGAGGACACACTAGGACAGATAAAAACCTTGTCTAGAAGATCCTTTAACTGCTCCTTGAGCTTCTTTAACTTAGCTGGAGCCATTCTATAAAAGTTAAAGATAGGATGAATGTTCGACATAAGATCAATCCAAAAATCAATCTATCTGTCAAGAGGAACACCAGGAAGATCATCAGGGAAGACTTCAGGAAATTCATTTACCACAGAGGCGAAATGTAAGGAAGGACTCTCCAAGGTAGAATCTTTAACTCAGGACAAATAATAGATACACCCCTTAGAAATTAATTTCTATGCTTTAAGATATGATATGAATCTTTCCTTAGGTACAAGAGAATTACCTTCTTATTTAATAATCGATTCATTAGGAAAATTAAAGATAACCTTACGGGTCTGATAATCTAAAGAAGCATAGCAAGAATGCAACCAATCCATCCCCAGTATGACATAAAAACAACCATTTCTAACTCTATCAGATCATCCAGAGTTTTTCTACCATCAACAGACACCACACAACACTTATAGATGTTTCTAGCAACCACAGAGTCACTTTCTAGGGTTGAAATAAAAAAGAGGTCTGAAATACACTCAGGACTAAAACCAAAATGCACAGCCACAAATGAGGTCACATAAGAAAAAGTGGACCCCAAATTAAGCATGCAATACACTTCATAAGAAAAGAGTTTCAATATACCAGTAACGACATCAGAAGAGGCCTCAAACTCCTAAAGGTTAGTGAGAGTATATAGACGGATTCAATTAGTGCCAAAAGCAAAAGTAGCACCCTTTGGTGCAGAAGATGGTGCAATAGCAATAAGAATCTTATTTTCCCCAAAATCAACCCTAGAAGGACAATCTCTTTGCATATGACCAATCCAACCACATTTAAAGCACTTGTTCCTCCCTTCTTCATAAACACCACGATGTAACTGGCTGTAGGATCTACAAAGAGGATATGATGGAGATGACTGAGCCCCACTAGCTTGAGACTGGGCACCCTAAAACCATTACCACTCTATATACAATGATCACCCGATGGCTTCGGGTAGGGAGCACTAGCCGTAGAGTAGGAACTAGAGTTACCCCACTTCTTTTTGGACTATTTTTCTCCATCTCTACCACTTTGTTGTTGACGTCCACTATGGTCCGAGTAGCGAAACTTCTTATTCTGCTTCTTTCCAATTTCAGCCTGCTTCTTCTTCTCTTCCTCAACTTGCTGCATATAAACCACAAGTCGAAAAATATTCATGTCCTTGTTTAACAAGACAACCTTACTCTCCAGAATCAAGTCTCATGATAACCTAAAAGAAAACTTCTTCCTCCTGTCCCTCATGCTAGTCACCAACTTAGGAGCATACCGAGATAACTGATGGAACTTCAAGGCGTACTCTTTAACTAACATCTTACCTTGCTTCAAGTTTACAAAATCCTATAATTTCTCCTCCCTCAACTCTTAAGGAAAGAAGCAGTCCAGAAAAGCACTAGAGAAATTGGCCCACCGTGTGGACTCAACATTATTTCCCTTAAGCTGCTCACACTTTTCATACCATTAGTACGCCATATCTTTAGTTGGTAAGCGGTGAACTCCATGCCCTCCACAATAGTATCATGCATTAAACAAAAGATTTTTTCCATTTTATTAATAAAATACTAAAGATTTTCCTCAACTTTAGAGCAAGTAAAAATAGGAGGATTCAGTCTTATGAATTGGCCAACTCTAGTGGCTTAGGAGGATGGAGCAACAGAAGCAACTCGTTTAGACTGAGAGACCACCAAATGGGTAAGCAAATGAATTGACTGGAAAAATTTGGTATTAGACACACTAGCCTGGATTGCCAGAGGAGGGCAAGAGGAATTAGTGGAGCTTTCTCAGGACAGTCAAAAACACCGACCCTAGACTGGGTCTGAACTCTTAAAGTTGGATAACCTCCGTCTATATGGTCCTTAGATGGGATAGAAGAGTTTCTATGGTTATTAGATCTTCTTGGAGTCATGATCTAAAAGGCGAACAAAGGGGATTAGAGAGATCCAAGACCTTAGACTCTTTAGTTTAAAATAGAATCAACAAGAAAGGAAAACATTTCTAAATGCCTCATAGCCCCTCCTTTAAAAGTGTGGTGCACTGCACACCCATAAAAAAGAGACACAACTTTATTGGACACCTAATGACACTAAACCTTGGCTCTGATATCATCTTTGTCAAGACCTAAACCAGGGCTTGGTCGTGATGAGTATCTCAAATCCCACATGGACCGAGATCACCCGCATACCTAACCAAGTAAACATAACATTCCAAAATGTTAGATGAATTCTAAACATATAACAAGATAGAATCAAGAATAAATAATATTTTTATGACCAATATCCAATAACCTAGCTAAAACAACTAACCAACACCACCCAAGTCTACAGTAATCCAAACAAAGCCTTCTAAACAAGAACCAAAACTGAGTATCAATAGAGTGTCGGGATATATCCCCGACTGTAGCCAAAACAAGTCTAAACAGTCTAATAGATAAGAGACCAAAATATGAAATGTAGTATTTCGATGTATGAAAGCTCACCACTTCAATGTCAACTCATGTTTTGATCCCTAATCTCAATCACTGAGCAGGAGAAGTATAATTATGGCCAGTTTTTGCATTGCATTAGGATACAACATACATAGACGGTTAGCAGTTGGAGCGCTAGCATGTAACTTAAGGATACGAGATAACATAATGCCATGATCAATAGTTGAAAATCATTCAAGATTACATGCACATCCAATACATATACATATACATATATCACATACCGAGATAGGGGAACAAGGCTTAACATGCAGTTTAAAATCTTTATCTAGGTTGTCCCAACTGTTATAATAAACAATGTACCCACGATCAATATGGGCCTAACTCTTACTAAGCTGGTAGGGCCTTAATGCGAGTGCGAGTTACCGTGCCCGCACAAACTAGAGGGTAATCATATGCACTATGTAGGACCCTTCATATCAGGGTAACATGAACACCAAATCATGTAAAAAGATACAGGGGACTTGAACCTCCCAATCATATGAAAAGAATAATAATAAGGGGGACTCAAACCACCCATTATCAGCAACTATGGTTTCCAGTGATGGTCTCTCGGACCTCAACTTTCACGACTCAATTACACAACCCTCTTTAAAGCACAATTAAAATAATTAACACACAATCCCATTCATTGAAACACAATACATATTTAGGCATAAATTTTTTATAACGTCATACCAACAATATTTGCAAGGTAATATCAACATGCCAAAATAATTTCATTACTTGGGGAATTCATAACCCCTTTTGGTTTAATTATGCTATAGCTTTTGAAATAACCAACCCACAAGGTTCACTTTAACGTCATAATGCAATAGTTCAAAAATAGTTACATACCTATATTTCTCATAACTAAAAACAATTTCACAATATGGGGTTCGAGCCAAAATCACTTCAAACGTCACAAGTTTGGGAAAAATCACAATTCCTAAATTCATTCATCATACCCATGCCCCACAAGCTCAAAACCATATTTAAAACATGAGTAATGCATAATAAAACCATGGGAAAATAATTAATTGACCATTCATGTCAAAAACCCCAATTGTGTCAAAACCCTTACTTTTAATCACATATATAACCATGTACTTTCAACCAATAGAGATATTAAGTTTAAGGGTAGACTCATATGATTGAAATATCAAGTTTCACAGAGAGAATTTAAATCTAAAGCCCTTAGATGACTAACTTGACAAAACCCTAGTTTGACTTGCTAGAGGGAATTCAAAGAGCCTTTTGGAGTGTTTGAGAAGTTACTTGGATTAGATTTAGAGTGATAATGACTCCCTAAAGGGGTTATAAGTTATGGATTTAATTTTGATAAGAGGGGAATTATCTAAAATTCCCTTAACTTAAAAGTTGAAAAGTGTCACCTTTGACTACGGGTCAACCATTAACTCGTAGCCACTTCTTATGACTGGTCTCCACGAGTCGTAACCAAGGCAATACCACTAAGTCACCCTACATTGTTGTCCTTGACTTATAATAGGAATCTATGACTCATAGGGTACAGTCGTAGTCAACACAGAACCCAAATTGAGACTTATATTGGATACCCTATGGTTACACCTAATGACTTGTAACATATTCTTATGGCTCTTAGTGAGCTACTCATACTCGGAGTAGAATCAAGATACAAACTTACTACTTTGGTTATGACTTATTCCAATGACTCGTTAGTAGACCTTACAATTCATAGGGTCCAGTCATAACCAGGGCAATAGGTAAAAAATTCCAGGAACTTTCAAGGACCAAAAACTTGAGGCGTTACAGTTCGAGTCCCCCATATTACATTACATAATCGGACGCTTAAGTCATCTTAGTATATGATTGAGAGGTTCGAGTCCCCTGTGTATATATATGAGATTATTCTCCTATTTATGATTCTACACGTATTGGGTCCCAACGTGGGGGTGAGAGCTGGGGCCAATATAGCCCGTGTGTACTATTAAATGATAGTTAAGCTACATAATTCAGGCTAAAGTTTTTAAGTGCATGATAAACCTCATTCACTATCCCAACATCTTATATAAGTATATATGTATGCATACATGTATATGAATATGTACATTGAGTTGAACTGGACTATTAAACTATCATTATTTTATCATTATACCTGAGTTACATAGTAGTGTTCAACCCACTAACCATATCCAAATATTGTATCCCCACGCGATATAGGGTTTGAAGGCACTTTTGTTTTTCCTTCGTATTGATAAAGTTTTAGGTTGTCAGCTATCAACTTTGAAGTGGTGAGCTTCTATTCTTAGGAAGGGTTATTATTTTGAAGTCATGATTTTTTGTGTCATAGACTACTGTTTGGTATTTTTTCTTGGCTATCGTCGGGGGCATTTCCCAATCTAGATTGATGTCGGTTTCAAATAGGCTTTGTGGATTACAGTGGACTCGAGATTGGTTGTTGAGTTCTTAGACTCCGTTTGAGTCATACTTATCTATCTTGTGATATTTTCAAAATTCTACTGCTATAATTGTATTGTGTTTCATTTGACTAGGAGAATGGGTGGTCTCCGGTCCTTATAGGACTTGAGATACCCATCATGGCCAGGACCTGTTTCGGTTCATAACATTAAGGGGTACAAGAGCACCCCAAGATTTAAGGTAAGTCTGCCCCTATATTTTATGACTCTTACCTTAGAGTCACGCCTTAGTCCAAGGACTTTCAAACAACAAGTTATGTCCTATGGGCAATAGTTGACACTACGACATCATGTCTTGATTTATGAGATATTCTATAACTCTTCCCTTAGCGGCATGACTTAGTCTAAGGAGTTTTAAACAATAAGTAGCTCTCTCTGGGAAAGAGTTGACACTACCACATTGTATCTTGATTATGAGATGTTATATAATTCTCGCCTTAGAGGCAAAACTTAACCCACAAGTTACGTGTAATACCCCAATCATTTCTTAAGCCTAAATCCATCTTTTGAGTGGATATGTATGACTTCCAAAGTGATTGATATTTAAACCATGTTGTATTTCTCTAATTTTCAAGTAAAGAATTGAATAACCTTTCCATCGATACTAATTTAATTGAAATCCGACTTCGGGCGAGAGAGTTATAGCCATTTTACTCCGCGATATCAGATTGCCCAGGTCTGACGGTCGACCTGGCGGACCGTCAGGTCCTTGGTGGACCGTCAAGTGTCCCATGAAGCCAAGGCAGTGACCCCTCTTCCTGGTCACCGTGTTACGGCCAAGATGGTGGAACGCAAAAAAGTTGACAGACCATCAAGGGGTCCGTCAGGTCGAGACAGAATATCTCATTTCTGGCCCTCAAGTGACGGATAACTTGGTGGTCCGTCAGTTTCCTGATGGACCGTTACTTCGACCGTCACGTTCGAGGCATAACGTTCCAGTTTTGGAACTCGAGTGACGGACGATCTGGTGGACCGTCAGGAGACTTGATGGACCGTCAGATCGACCGTCACAGGCCCCAATCAGCAAATTTCAGCTTTTTCAAAAGGGCATTTTAGACATTTCCGCTCCTTGTTGCCTTATATATATATATATATATATATATATATATCAAAGTAGTAAAGAGAAGATCATTTTCTCCTATTTCTCCAAGAATTTTCTAGAAAACTAGGGTTTTCCCTCAACCCAAAAATCAAAACTCCTTCCAAGAAATTCAAAAATCTTTCATAGACTTCTCCAAGTTTTCCAAGAATTAAGCTCCCCTAGTCAAAGGAATCAATGATCTTAGCTCAAAAGTGTAAGGAAGAAGTTCCAAACAAGTTTTTACATCTTCAAAATTATAATCCAAGGTATGTGGGGCTTGAACAAGAACTCTCCTTTCATTCTTGTGCCTAAAGATTTACTTCTATTATTGATTTATATGATTTCACAAGTGGGTTTACACCTAAATTTCTTTATTTATGATTTATGAGATTTGAGTTGAATAAGTTTGATATTTATGATTATTTCACTATCATGTTTTTTAAATTGAGAATTTATTCCATGAGTTGCATATTGTCATTATGTATTGATGATTTCTAAGCGATTTAAGACAAGTTTCATGAGTTATGCCTTTCCATGAGAAATTTGACTATTGAATATATATTGATATTTGACATTGAAAGTCAAGAATGAGTCCTACGATGTTTCCTTGAAGCTTTTGATATTTGAAAATGATTCGTAAAGCAAATGTACTTGATGTTGAGAAAGATTGTGTTGAGTTGAGTCGAGTTAGGAATCCACAAGATGTTTATGATTTATAGATAAGATATATATTTATGTTTTGATCTTTAGACCCATGAGTTGATATTGATTAAGGTAGATTCCTAACGCGTTCTGAGCTGAGTCTGGGAGGAGTATTTAGCACCTAGCGGTAAATATGGTATTTCCCCGAAACTACGTGCCACCGTAGGATTGATGTTGATAACTGTGGGCCAGAGGCTGAGTATGGGATTGTAATAAAGTTCAAAAGAAAGACAATTGTGAATTAATACACATAAAATACATGAAATTATAGTATAGAAAAATAGTCATTCCTCATACCATCAGGTGCATATATATTAAATTTGGACATCATTGTATCAAACTTATCAATTGCAGCCAAGAAAACTTTATCGGCATCACGGGTAGCACCCTGGAATTTGGCAGAACAACCGTGACTATAAAAGGGTAGAAAAATTTTCCAATAAATCGTAAAAGTCATAAATCCACCATCATAACCACAAACAGTTGATCAGAATACACAGCTATTTCATTTCGTAGTGTTTTTATGATAAGGAAAAAAGTAGGGGCCAATATCACATAGTGAGTGTCATGGTTGGTGTTAAGTTTCATCGATCATACATCTCACACGAGTAAAAAAAAAGGCAATTAGCAATAACAAGTGACTTCTAAAAATAGATGATACAAAAGCAAAAAGTTTAATAAGACTAGATAATGCCAACCATTCATGCTTACTAGGAATCAATATACACATGGACTCCAATGTCTAACAAAAAGATGCACATGATGGCAAATAGACAACTGAGTAAACCAGCATGGACACCCCACATGTTTGAAAGTTGCCAAACTCAACAAATCGGTTGTGACCTGGTTCTTGAATCAACAATCTTGGTGTTAACAACACAAACAAAACAACCGCCATAAATACCGGACCCCAATCCGACATCTTCTCTCTGTATTAGCTAATGTTATCAACCTATTATTTCTCTGTCTATTTGATTTTATATTAGGCAAGAAAAATGGTATGTAGAGAATGATATTTATAAGAGCAAAGGAGATCTATCCATAATAAGAGATCAGAGAGATCAGAAAACTACTAAGCAATGCTATTTGAAATTATTCCATAATATGAGATATTAATCCCAGTTCATGATTTTTAGTTCAAACCACCAGAACAAAGAAAATTAATGAAAGTAAACCTAGTAATCTCAAGAAAGATGCTTACAAGTCCAATGTCTGCAATCAACTATCCAAGCAATGAGAGAGCTATCCCCCAATTATACAAGGCTCTCACATCATTCCTATCAATCGACAAGGCCAACCTATACTACCTCTCTATATTAATAAGTAGATCTTCACACTCTTCATAGGCATTTGCAAGATAAGATGTAATTTTATCCTCCCTTGGAACCGTATGCAAAATAAGATGTAATTAAGCTCAAAATCCACATACAAGATGAAAGAACCAAAATTAGAGTTCACTTACAAGATGAAATCAGTAGAAATTTCAAAGAAAAAATCAAAATCAGCAGAAATTTGAGGAAATCAAAATTAGAATTCACAAAAATTTAGGAAATCAGCAAAAATATAGTTTTGAGTAGAAATCAATAGAAATTTGACTCAATATTGTGGTATGGGATTCTGTAATATCGATAAGCAGAGAATTCAAGCAATCTCATTATCAAAGTTTGAAGAAAATAGGCCTAAGCAATCTCGTTAACAATCTCGTTAAATCATTGTAGGTTTTTTATAGTAAGGGGGTATGATAAGGTTAGGCAAAAAATAAATAAAATTGATTTTTAATGGAGGGATAATTACACGGGGATGAGGTACGTGGTAAAGTTATTCAAATTTGATTTTGGGAGGGACGAAATTACGTGTCTACATCATGCCCTTTTTTGGGTGTAAACACAAAGTGTTTCCAGACAAATAAGTTGACAACAAGATAGAATTTTATCCCGCCCATTAATTAAAAGAAAGAAACAAAAGGAAGAAGGGCAATCAAGCCTTGATCTTGGGAATTCTACCTATCTCGAGTTATATGGGAATCAAGTCACATGTATCTCAAAGGATTGGAAGGAGAGGGACTATACCGAGTTGGAGATTTAAGTGAGGCCCTATCGAGGTTTCGGTCCGTGGCTCTATTATTACATCAAAATGAAAATTACAAGTTAAAAAGATAAATGAAACTACAAAAGTCCTATCTATGCAGCTTCTTTTGGGCTCTTGACTTGAGTTTTTGATGCTTTCAAAATTGACAAACGATCTAATCTTCTTCGGGTTGAACTTGAGAATATATTATTTCTCCATACAAAATTTGATGTTGGAGATGAACTCACAAATTGACCATGTTCTGTCGGTAGTACTTCTGAACCTTGATCCTGAATTTGAAAATCTTCACCCTATTCTTCAAGCGGGCTCCTGACTTATAATTTCTTCACCTTATTGCTAGACTTTTAATTTCATCACTCTGTTCTCTAGGTGAGCTCCTGACTTGCTATTTTTAATCTTTTGATTTTCAATTTCATCACCCTATTCTTCGGGCAGGCTCCCGACTTGTAATTTCATCACTTTATCGACTTTCAATTGCTTTACCTTGTTGTTTAACTTTCAATCTTTTCACCTTGTTGCTTGACTTTCAATATCTTCACCTTATTGCTTGACTTTCAATTTATTCACCCTGTTCTTCATCCGGGCTCCTGAGTTGCTATTTCATCACCCTGTTCTTCAGGCGGGCTCCTGACTTATGATTTCATCACCCTGTTCTTTAGGTGGGCTCTTGATTTACAATTTCATCACCCTGTTCTTCAGGCGGGCTTCTGACTTGAAATTTTCATCACCTATTCTTCAGGCGGGCTCTTGACTTTAAATTTAATCACCCTACTCTCCAGGCGGGCTCCTGACTTGTAATTTCATCACCCTGTTCTTCAGGTGGGCTCCTGACTTTCAATTTCAAAACTAGAACAAGTGTTATCTCAAACAAAGATTATGCTAAAAAAAATCCATTTTTCAGAAAAGTGACATTCCAAACAACAGAAATTAAATTTTTCCCCAGTTTATCATTAGAGGAATTTTGTAAAAGTCACATCATAACTACTTGAAAAACTCAAACAAGGAAATGCATCTTCTATGGGTTAATTGGAACGATTCGACTAGAAAGTGCATTTTCTAGGAGTCAAAGGGAACGAACCGACTAGAAAGTAAATCTTCTAGGAATGAATCGACCCGAAGGTACATACTTTAGGAGTCAAAGGAAGTGACTCGAATAGAAGGTGCATCTTCTAGAAGTCAAGGAGAATGACTAGACCAGAAGGTACATCTTCTAGAAGTCCGGGGGAATGACTCGACTAGAAGGTACATCTTCTATGAGTCAAGGGTAATGACTTGATGAAAAGGTACATCTTCTAGGAGTCAGGAGGAATAACTCGATGAAAAGGTACATCTTTTAGGAGTCAAGGGGAATGACTCGATCAGAAGGTACATCTTATAGGAGTCAAGGGAATGACTTGATTAGAAAGTATATCTTCTAGGATTTAAGGGGAATGACTCGACTAGATAGTACATCTTCTAGGAGTCAAGCGCGATGACTAGACTAGAAGGTACATCTTCTAGGAGTCAAGGGGAATGACTCGACCAGAACGTACATCTTCTAGGTGTCAAGGGTAATAACTCGACCAGAAGTTACATCTTCTAGCAGTCAAAGAGAATGACTCGATCAGAAGGTACATATTCTAGGAGTCAAAGGGAATGACTCGACCATTATATCTTCTAGGAGTCAAGGGGAATGACTCAACCAGAAGGTACATCTTCTAGGAGTCAAGAGGAATGACTCGACCAGAAAGTACATCTTCCAGGATTCAAGGGGAATGACTCGACCAGAAGGTAAATCTTCTAAGAGTCAAGGGGAATGACTTACCCAAAAGGTACATCTTCTAGGAGTCAAAGTTAATGACTCGACCAGAAGGTACATCTTCTAGGATTCAAGGTTCAATTTAAGAAGCATATCACCTAGCAATTAAAATCTAAAATACCTGAACTAGGTATTGTTTCTCCGAGGGATATAGGATGATGAAATTTTACCATGATTTATTTATCAAACCTGTGCAACAAAATTGCTTCATGTATTTGTAGAAGTGAGGCATTGCAGCCCTTGATATTTATGCTCTGAAGTCCTTGATTTGAAGGTAACATGCTTCTTCTTTCATCAACGAAAAATTATGAGTTTAAAACATGGTGGCTGGTTTGTGGCTTTGGCTTTTGAGGCAATTGCTTTTGCGCTGGTCATATTCAATCTTGCTTCCAACCATTGGCATTGTCATTGACTTACTACAACATTGATCTAAACTCAGACCATTAAGAGTGACTCTGACACAAACATAATATCTCTGTTGTTGCTATGTTCCTTGGACACATCCTTTAAACCTTGGTATTTCCATGAATCCCTCCAAACTTGCCTATTGACAAAATTTTCTACATGTTTTATTTCAGCTCACAATCATGTCTCTTTCATGTGCTGGCATTTTTTCTTGCTTTGTACAATTGAAGAAGTTGGTAGCCAGTTTTGAAATCTTTTTTCACTTATTTTGACATGGACTAGACTCTAAGATACGAGAAAAATAACAATGATTTTTTTATCTGGATAACTGACTCAAGAAAACAAAAATAAAACTATAGAGAAGAAAGAAAAGACAATGAAGGTCCCCATTAAAAAACAGAAAAGAAGAATTTATCTTCAAGTGATAGTCAACTTTAATGATTATGACATGCATTTTGGATGAAGCTGCCTGATCTTTCCATCCAAACTTTCACTCACCGTTATTTAGTTAATATCCCTAAAATTGAGGTGCTTCCATAGACCAATTGCACTCATAAACATCATTCAGCTAGTGACACTTTGAAGGGTTTACGCCAACAAGCCTCTTTCTTTCTCTCAGCTCACCATTGCCCTATGGTGTCCGTGAGGGTTTTCACCAATAAGACTCTATTATTGTCATTTCTCTCAACTTATTATTCCCTTACGGTGCCCGTAAGGGTTTTCACCAATAAGGCTCTCGTTTTTATTTCTCTCAACTTACCATCGCCTTATGGTGCCCATAAGGATTTTCACTAATAAGACTTTCTCATTTTTATTTCTCTCAACTTACCATTGTATTACGATGCTCGTGAGGATTTTCACCAATAAGACTCTCTCATTTTTATTTCTCTGCTGATTCCTTATGCTAAGAAAGACAAGTAGTGCCCAAAATATGTCATCATATCCATTACATGCTTAGCCTTACCATTCTCAAATATTGATCTGAAGGTCTTTCTTTGGTTGTAACTTGGCTTTTGGATAAGGTTAGAAAGAAAGGATGACATGAGGCCTAAATGACACTTGAAGTGGTGTAGGACTTACAACTTTTGGAATTGACTCAAACAATGAGGATTAACTCATGCCCCAGTTTCTTTTGGCTGGGTGATTCTAAATTGTTCATTTGGTTGGATCGAGCCCAGAGTAGAGAAGCCTACATATCTCACCCCCGAGAGAGGAGAATCAGGTCACACATAGTTCTGACAACTTATTTTGCTTGATTCTGATTTTTTTTTCTTTTGTTGACTCTTTTTCTATTTGGGACCCTTTCTGACTCTATTTTTCTAGACACTCTTCTCTTTTCTTTCTTTTTGGCACACTTTTTTCTTTCTTTTTTATTTTTTTTTAAACTTTACTGACTCTATTTTTTAATCGACACTTTTCTTTTGAACATTGCTTACTCTATATTGATTCCAAAAGAGGGGTATAAAAGAAAATAAAATTATAGCTCAAATGGGGTAAACAAAGGATGACACAATGTTTGGATAGCAGAATGAAATGTCTTTGTCATATCAATCCTTGAAAATGCAAGTACATATCATGCAATATGAATTAAAAGATAAAGATCGTTTGTGACACTTTAACAACACAAACTTTAACTGAGCATGTGTGTCACATCTTCTTCTATAGTTATCTAGCATACGACTCCACCTTTATTGCACATCCCTCACATTGAATGACACATGCTTTTGTGGAGCTGATTTTCTTTGATTCTCTTGATATAAGATCGTGCATCCATTACTTGACCTAATTGAGATATGTCTTTCAATTCATGACCAAGTTATTCTTGTGATTCTCAAAATAATTGTCTTAATTTTAAAGAAGGCTTCAACTTGGTCACCAAATGTCTCAGCCCTCTACCTATTTTCTCAGATGTTATTTTCTAACCTTAGCCCTCTGATTCAAAGTTCATGTTTAAACTAGATTTTAAGATCTAGCTAAAAATTCCGCAAGCATGCAATATCACTAGAACCAACATAAAATATACTATGTAAAGAAAACAAACAATACATATTTAAAACACAATGGGAAAAGGGACACTCCATTTAGTTTAAATGAAAGATAGAAGGATTTGAACATAAATAAAAATAGGAAAAAAACAAGATAGATCCCGATCTAAAACCCTAAAATAATTCAAATAATAGAAAAGAAAACAAAACAAACTATCAGACCTCTTTCTAGTAGGGAAAGGAGTGACTTCTTAATTTGTTGAGCCTGACATCTTAGCCATTGGTTTGCATATCAGCATGACTAGAGTTTTCACCACTTTCAGACATATTCTCTTCAACAAATAAGTTCTAGATCTCCATGCTTAACTCGTTGCTTCCCATATACTGTACATTATCATGCGTTGATGAAGGATTCTGTCTGACCTTTGTAGTGTCAATTTTTACACTACGATCAATTTTTCTTGAATCATCCTTTCTATTTCTCCTTTCAAAGCACTACAACCTTCAATACTGTGACCCTGGATATCATAATGATATGCACATCGTTCATGAGGATCAAAATTTCTTAAATGTGGATCAGGAGTACATCCAATGAGAGGAGTGATTATGCCCAAAGGTCTCGATCTCTGGAATAAACTGGCATACGATTCCCCAATCGATGTAATATTAACCTTTGATTTCTTCATTTTTGCAAACTCCGGCCTCGATTTAAACTTGGACATAGAAGTTCCTTGGTAAATATGTGGGTATAGAGGATGATGTTGAGGGACTATTGCATGCCACTGTGGATAATAAGACGGATGAGTATACCGTTGTGCATTGTTCAAAGGATACTGAGGAAGTGGAATGGAATATCTTGGATTTTGCGAAGAGGAACCTTATTACAGATGAGCATATGGATCTAATATGTAAGCTTGGGATTGAGGCTGACAGTATTAGTGAGTTGGATCTCTCAAACTCTGCTTTGTCCCTAGCACGGCAATAGGTGTGCTTGCCTTCTTCTTTCCTTCAGTTTTCCTTGATTGATTGCAATATCGTCCCAAATGTTTCACAGAATCCTTCTGTCCACCAGGCTCCCCAAATTTTGATGCCTCAAAGCTTGGAGAAAGGTTGAAACTTGAAAACATGCCTGAGTTTTTATATGAAACATCTTTATAACCCGCAAGTCACACGGAACTTTTCATATTATCTTTTACACTCTTCACTTTGCCAACCATTTTCTTTGGCTCTTTTGGCATGCTAAGCTTCTTTGAAAAAAAATTTAGCGGTCCAATTAACTTAACTATAGGCTCAAGAGTATAGCAGTGATCAACAAAAGTATTAAACATGGGTTACTAGTGGTATAAAAAACCATAACTGTTGAGCGGATAGCTAATGCGAAGCCTCGGTAGAGGGTTAAGCACCAAAATCACAGACGATAGATGGTGTTGTGAATGTAGTAGGCTTATGTTGAGGAGCTAAACAATAAGTGGTGGAAGTATTGGGATGTAGCTAATGTGGAATGAATTCCGAGGCATGTTGTGGTGCGTCAACAATATTAGGAAATTGACTTTACAATTGTGATATGAATCGACCCACGAGGACTCGAATCTAAGATGCGCAAAATAAAGATAGAAGGATAGAATAACCAAGATAGGAAGATAGACATAAAATTGATACCAAAAGGACAATCGAAGGATATATAAAATCCCAAAACCTCCCTTAATTACTATCATTAGGCATCTAACTCTTACGGTGACCAGAAAGGGGATTAGATCGCTCTTACAACCAACGTTTCTAAACAAGGTTCAACAAATGCTTTTCCAATCTCTCAAATACTCCCATGGAGTATCATTAATACATCATGTAAAAATTATCATCAAAAAATGAACTAATGAAATATCTAAGGCACCTATTTATATTAGTTGCCTTTTCATGACTAGCCTATTACAAAAATAGCCCAAAAGTGGCTATTCCGGAAATAACTCACAAGGGCTCTTTATTCCTCATGCCAGGGCTTTCCACAACTCCAACCAATCTTCCAAACATGATGTTGTTTGCTTTGGAGCTCGAAGTACATCCTTCAAGCGCATTCTTGAGATCTTTGCTTAACCACGTCTTGGACCTCTTTGTATTGACCTCGAATAATGTCATCAAAGGCTAGGACGACCATTTGACTTGTATCATCCCCCCTTTATTGGAAAGGATTCAACCTCAAATCCAAACCTTGAAAAATCAAAGAAAGGACAAAAAAACACAAACTCCTCATGGAATGAGGGTTAGGGTTATCACAACAAATCACCTCAACATGCCAAGGTTGCACATACTTGAAATATAACCAAAGATCATTTATTTTAGTCAATAAAAGATCAATGAGAAGGTTACAAATGGAATGGCTATGACAAGTATGAACAAATAAAGAAACTACAAAGGTCCTACTAATATCACTAAATCCAAAAGGTAAAACTACATTTATCTTAGGAGCCATAAGACACAATTGTTTCATTACCTCTTTAAGTGACCTCATCAAACATGGTGCAAGTATTGGTCTTAAAGTCTACCAAATCCACATAGCATTGTAATTCAAATAAGTGGGACAACCAACAAGTTCCCTACCTCTACATAATACAAATCCAAAACTAGCATGGATATCATCATAGGCAAAGAGGCAGTACAAGAAGGAATCAAGTATAAATTCATCATCCAAGGTGCTATCATCTATAAGAACGTTATTTGGCCCAAAAAATTTAGCACATAAGGCACACAAGGATGGAATTAAGGCACTTAAGCACATATAACTTCTTTCTTTCAAATAAAACATCAACGGCATCCACAGGTTGGGATTCATGCAACTTAAGTACAAGTATGTCTAGAAATGATGCAAATTTATAAGCAATACCCAAATAGGACAATGACATTTTTGCCCTCAGGCTTTTAAGAATGATACCACCATGGAGAAGGAGGTCATCAATTCTACTCAAGTATGGAAGAAGGGTATCACAAGAATAGAACTCATCCAAAGTAGTTTCAATAGAAGGCTCTCTTCTTGATCTAAAAGTAGTTAAACTTTGGTCAAGAGTGGAACACACAATGGATAACTCTCTTGGAGTTTTTTACTACCCCTCTTCTTCAAAGATCTCTCATCTTTGTTGGAGATCTTCCCCTTACACAATGTTGGTCTCTTAAGTGGATTACGAATTCCTGAGAAAGACTTCAATCATAGGGAAGGATACGAACATTCTGAATCAAACATTGCTTTTCATGTAGACTAAGAAAAAAATTGAGTTTACCAAGATCACCATTTCTAAATTTGGCACCGGGGTTAAATAGAAAGAGTGGCTATAGACACGGTTCTAGACAATACTCCTTTTTGCCATAGGTTTCACCCAAATAGAAAGACATACTCTCTATAATAGCATAAGAATCATCAAAAGTGAGTAAAGAGTAGAGAAAGGTATCACTCAAGTCCACCTTAAAAAAGGTGTCTCCATGTAGATACTTACTATTAGATCCAAGATCATCACCCTGAGTATTATCAACAATAGGGTCACACAAAGTAGAAGAGGAAGATATGTCAAAACAATGGATACTTTCTCTTTCAATGGAAGAATCCTGAAGTAGACACATACCACTACCAACATCAAAGGGATTATTACTTAGGTCATCACAAGAAGAAAACAATTCATCCTCATAGGTATCAAACAAGGGTGGGGTGTCATATAAAGGATCACAACCACAATTATTTTCAAAGAAACAATAACTTATTGGGTTTATTAAAAATTCAAGCAAATCAAATTTATCATCACCCAATTGATTATTCCTTTCCAAGTCTTCATATTCTTTTCCCTTAAGAGTACTCTCATCTTCCAAGAAGACATTTTCATCTTTAGGAGGAATGTTGTCACACCATAGTGGGTTTTCATATGGAATATATTCCTCAAGATGAGCTATATCAACAACGCTATCCACACCACTGAGTAATTCACTAGGAGTGAGCTCATCATCTTTAAACAAGATATTGTTCTAAAAGAGAGAAGAATTTATCCATGGAGAGGATGTGGAACATGCAAGTCCATTCTCTAAATGACCATTATCAAGTGTCAAAGATGTTTCAAGCAAATGATCATCCCTATGAGCCAAGCAAGCATTAGGATCTTCACAAAAGGATAAGCTCAAAGGGTCACTCCTATTTTCTTGACCACCATTCTCAATTTCATCACTCACTTGAGGTTCTCTAATCACATTACACACATCCTCAAGTGATGTACTAGTTTCACACACAAGTTGATCAATACAATTTCCACAAGATGATGTACTATAATCCAATACAATGGCTTTAACACTAGGTGGACACAAATTGATCTTATAAGAAGAGATAATTCGATCATCAATAGGATCAACTAGTATATCCGCACTCATAATATGTATATTGTCATTAAGAGGTAAAGAATCATTAGACTCATATGTAGGTAAGTAACTTATCACACTTAATACTAGCCACATAATCATTATTTTCATGCACAAGAGTGTAAGGGTTAGCTATTTTACCATGAAGTTCTAGAGCACATTCTTCTTTACCTTGGTGTGAAGTTCCTCAACAAGCCTTGGATTCAATTAAGATTTCCCTTTTCAAGAATTTAAAGAGAATCTTCTCTTTTAGCACTTTCTCTCTTTTGCTTGCCATGTTGGTACCTACACACATGTCCTTATTAAAAGGACAAACAATGTTAGCTCTAGTTGGTGGCAAGCCCCTCACTTCACTCCTCATAACCTCTCTCTTTTTCTCTCTTAGGTTGCCATCTAGCACTCTCTTACTCCTCTTAATATTTTGTCACTCAATTTCTTTTGGTTTGGAGTAAGTGACCATATTGCCTTAAGATTTGGGAAGGGTAGGTGGAAAGAGATAGTTTCTCCATTGGTCTAATACAATTTGAGGCCAATTTTGCACATTTGGAATCTTATGTCGTGCAAGCCAATTGACACCCATGCATAAGTGTCCACGTTCCAAGGGGATTATGTCAGACCATACCTTCTCAAAGTACCCATCTCGAGTGAAGAAAACCTTTACTCTCTCGAAGACTCTATATCCTTCCAAGACATATGGAAAATGCTTGGACACTTGATGTATCCCTAGATAATAAACCATAAGAACAGTTATATAGTTTGCATGAAACCAATCATCAAGTATAAGAACACATCTTGGAACTCTATAAATATCTACCCATCTTGAACAAGGTTGTATTCTTGGATAACTATTATAAAGCTTCGTATAACCCTTCGGCACATAGATTGGCCTTAAAAACTATTACAAGGTACCCCAAGTTTGAGTAGGATTCCTTCCAAGTTTGCACCATTCTAAGGTCAAACCTTAAATATACTTAAGGGCATATGTAGCTTGTTCGTCTTTGCTCATAGCATAATCCTCAAAGACTCTTTCACATTGCCATTCCCAATCAAGGTAAAATTCAGGATCTCATTCTCCTTTAAAGATGGATAGAGTAGGAAGACAATGACTCCTACTATACCCTCTATTTCTACCTTGGTTCCTGCTTCCATAGGTTTGGGCACTAGAACAAGAAGCTTGAGATGTAATATGCCTATGATTTGGAGATGCACATGTCTTTAGTCCCATAGAGCAACCTCTATTATAGCTGGTATAACCATTCACACCACTTTGACTTTGATAAGAAGTACTACCAGATAGGAATATGAATCATCATAATCCTCACATACATTCTCACCGTTATCCTCATTAGATTTATAAATGAATGAGTCATACCTTATATCACCTCTAGGATCGGAGTGGGAAATGTAATACTCCTCACATGCCCCCATCTTCCTCATAAGAACCATTACAAGGATCTTTATCATCTACATACTCATTACAAGAACTAGGATCAGAATTCATTTCACATTCTTCTTTGGAATAGTAGCCCTTATTTTAATTCAACTCTTGATCATCGTTATATTCATAGCCCCTATAATCTTCATCTTATTTATATCCATAACATTCTTCACTACAATCACAGTCTCCTATGTTGTAGTCATAGTTATCAGAGGCTATCGCAGACATCTTACTCTTATATCACCTCATACCTACAAAATGAACAAATAAGATTAGTAGCAGAAGCTCCTCACCAACACTCGTATTAAACTCACCTCTGTGATTCTCATAATTAGAGCGGCGAATGTTGAAATTTGTTTATACTCTGGTAGTCAATAAGGTGTCAATCACTACTTTACGATCAAAATAGATTCTTGTTTGATCAACTCAAGACAAAAAATAAAATCTACTTACGAACAAGAATCAAAGAAGTTACGATGAATTAAAATGAGAAAAACACACAAAGAAAAGGACAGCAAAAGAAAATGACTCAAAACTAACCAATCAACTTAGTATATGACTAGTTTAAGAATCAAAGAAGAGATTCAAGAATCAAGAAATTAAAACGAAGAATCAAACCTTGAGCAATGGAGTTTTTAAAGTATTGAGATGAGTTTCGAGGCTTGAATTTATGTTGCAAAAGTGTTTGGTATTCATTTGGGAACTTGAATTTGGTGTTGGAAAAAGTGTTGATATTCATTTGGGAACTTGAATTTGGTGTTGGAAAAGGGCTGATATTCATATGGGAACGTGAATTAGTGTTCTTGGATTTGATCTATGTCATAAAGGAGTGATCTGCATTAGAGCAGCCTGCTCCAGCAGATAGAACGGGGGTTTAAGGCACCTTGGATGAATGTGGAAGGCAGGCTGGACGTAGGAGGCCTTTTTCTCACTACCTTGACCTGCGTTGGGTCTAGGGCGGAAGGCTGGACGCACCTCAAAGGCAGGTTAGATACAGGTGAAATTTTTCTCACTGGTTTGGCCTGTGGTTGACCTGCTGAAGTAGTTCAAGTGCACATCAGGTGGACCTCACCCGTCCAAGGCAGCCTCCAAGGATACTTTGTACCTTCAAATGGTCTCTCTTTGTCCTCTCTTAAGGAATATTCCCTTGAATCTTCAAAAATATGCATGTAAAAACACTTTTTTACACCTTTTTATTCACCTTTGAGGATCAAACAACCACCTTTTCCCAATAATTCCTCTTGAAAATTTGAATTTCTCTAAGAACACTCAAGAACATCAAAACTTCAAAAATCTCTATCTCTTAAACCGTTGATCGGAATGTGTCAAAATTTTGAACCAAGGCTAGTTTCAACCTTCTAAAAATATTCTAAGCATCATTTTTCTCAAATTATTCACCCAACACTTCAAATCTAGCAACACACCTTAAAATCTTGCAACATACCTTAAACTTCTTCTTTTTAAATCCAAGCTTCCAATTATTGTATAAGGCTCAATTTCACTCCGTATTAGCTCGAATTTGATGTATGGACTCTAATAGTGTTAGGGAATGAAAATATAACACACGAAACACAAGAAAAACACAATATATATGACTCAAATTTTGACCTAAGACGAAAAACATGAATAGTGACATTTTTATGATTTTTTATTTTGACAACTCTTTTTTGTTGATTTTCAAGATAACAAACCCAAGATTGAATTTTTAGGAATGAAATCAAGCTTGGCTATGATACCAAACGATATGTATCGACCCACGAGGACTTTAATCTAAGATGCAAAAAATAAAGGTAGAAGGATAGAATAACTAAGATAGGAAGATAGACACGAAATTGATACAGAAAGGGCAATCGAAGGATGTATAAAATCCTAAAGACTCCCTTAATGACAATCAATAGGCTCCTAACTCTTACGGTGACCACAAAGGGGATTAGATCGCCTTTACAACCAATATTTCTAAACAAAGTTCAACAAATGCTTTTCCAAGAACTCAAACACTCTAATGGAGTCTCATGAATACATCATATAAATATTATTATCAAAAAACTAACTAATGAAATATCTAAGGCACCTATTTATATTAGTTGCCTTTTCAGGACTAGCCTATTACAAAAATAGCCATAAAGTGGCTATTCCAGAAATAACCCACAAAGGCTCTTTATTCCTCGTGCCATGGCTATCCCCGACTCTAAGCTATCTTCCAAACACGACATTGTTTGCTTTGGAGATCGAAGTAGGTCCTCAAAGAGTATTCTTGAGCTCTTTGCTTGATCACGTCTTGAAACTCTTTGTATTGTCCACGAATGATATCATCAAAAGCTAAGACGGACATTTGGCTTATATCAAATTATGATGGAAAACTCAAGATATTTGCAGGGTCAATAGTAGGGAATGAAAGAGGAGGCAACCAACTGGCCTAATCTAAATACATTTCCATCATTTGTTATCTTAGTCTCAAATTTTGTTCCTTTAAACTCTTATTTTATAGATTTTTTATTTGATCCATGAGGTCATTCTCTATATCCTTATTGGACACATCTAAACTTTTTTTAGATTTGGTGTGATGTGGAGGACCCACCAAAATGACACAAACCAACCACCTTAAACTAACTGAACAAGAGACAACAAATATGTTAGAGTTCAATGCTTTCTCAAAATATTTTTCTTCCTTTTTGAAAAGATCATCGAACCCAGGAAGGGTGCCTACGTATCTCATTCCCAAGAGAGAAAAATTAGGTGTGCGTAATTTGTGAAGTTTTGGCACAACATGGTCGATCAAACTCTTTTTCTTTTTTCTTCTTGAAAATTTAAGAAGAAAAAAATTAACAAATCGTCAAAAGAATCGACAAAAAATCTTTTTTGAATTTTTCAATTTCAAAATCCCTATACAAAATAAAACCTATGATTACCAAAGAAAAATCTTTTTGGGTTCTCGATTTTTAATTTCATATGAAAATGAAAACTTGAAGCTATTAAATAAAAATCTTTTTGTGGTCTTCTTTTGAAGACGTATATCAAAACACCAACTCTAAATGAAAAGTGAATAAAATCTTTTTAATTTTTTAATAAGATCATCGAACCCTAGAAGGGATGCTTACGTATCTCACTCTCAAAAGAGAAGAATCGGGTGTGCGTAGTTCATCCAGATTAGACAATTAAAGAGTAAACAACCAAATGAACCCTAACTTGAGAGACACGACCACAAACAGACAATAAAAAACGTCAATAAAATCTTTTTTGAGTTTTCAAATTGAGACTTCACATAAAAATGACATCAATAACTGTAAAAAAAAATCTTTTTGGTATTTCGTTAAATGAAATGTACAAAACTTCTATCATTTTTTCTGCATTTTTTTCTTTTATAAAAAAACATCTATTAAAAAAAATATTTTTTGAAATTTTTGAATTATGAATGCTTACTAAAAAACAAAAGGAAAATCTTTTTGATGTTTTAGTTTTTGACAAATGAGTGAAAAAGGTAAGAATTCTTTTTAAATTTTTGAATTGTGAAAAACAAAAGTCATAAAGAACTCTAAAAACTATGAAACTCTTTTTTGATTCACCTTTATTTTCTTCTTTTTCCTTTTTTTCGAATTGTTCTTGCCTAAACACACGCTTTTTCCCAAATCTGTCAATCAAATGACCCTGTTGCCCTCCAAGGTGCAACAATTAACACGTAGGGATACTTTAGGGGTGAGTCTCCTACAAAGGACCAAGTAGGGCCCGCTAGGTCTCAATATAATGCAGATAAGCATGACTTAAAGGTTGACCTAGGTTGGGGTCCACTAACAAGGTTGTTTGGGGTGCATATGGTTGATAGTGGCTGCAATTGCTTTCTACCTACTCCATACATCCTACGGCTCCCCCTCCAAAAATAAGGGTGACTCAACTAAAGTTCGTGTACACGGCGTGTACTACGGAACTTGTTGCAGAAAAAATTGACTCGGGGTAATGCATATGATGCCAGATATAAAGCAGTAACACATAAGAGAGAACTATAAACACATATCACATACACATCCAACAATGATAAAACAATAACACAAACAATAGCACAAACAAAATATTTATATACTTATAGTGTCAAACTAAGCCCAACTGTGTGGGAATACACTGGGTTTGTTGTTATTGTTGTTGATAGTGTCAAACTAAGCCGATACAATCCGAAAAATAAGCTAGAATTCTGAAAAATCTCCAGCAGAGTCGCCAAAGTTGTTACACCTCTATTTTACCCAAAAAGATTATATTGAGTTTGTAAAGGGTTTTATTATTAAGTGATAAAAGAAAATAATTTGTTTCAAAAAGGATTGGTTACATTCAAAAATCAGAGTCGCCACTTGGAATAAAACCAGTGTGCTAAGTCACCTTTGAAAATTCTTTTTCAAAATGATTTTGACTTTTTAAACTAATTTGCAAACAGAGATTCGACTAAGGAATTCTGTTGACCGAGGGGAAGGTGTTAGGCACCCCTCGGACCCGTGGTTCGACCACGGTTACTTCGTAGAGTATATCAGTTAGTATGATACTATAAAGTGAATAAATCAACAAAAGACATTAAAAAAGCAAATAAACAAATGAAACAAAATTCAAAACCAAGATAATATCCAATCCAAATTATACAGTCCCAAAAATGAAAAAATACGAAAATGTAAATCCTATTCTAAACAATTCCTAAACTATGCTCTACCCGATGACTCTGGCCTTGATCACGATCATCTTTCGCCTACATAATACGTCAGAACATTCTCCGATGAATAAATACAAATGGCCTCGGGGCATTACCCGGATAAATGAGTATATTTTTTCAATGCGAGAAAACCAACACCATCCAAACAAACACTTCAAACATTCATAATTTCATAATCCCTAAGTTTGCCTACCCCCTATCGTTTGCCTAACGATTCATGGCCTAAAACATTATACTATTGAACTTAACAAAGTCGATGTTTATTTCGAATCAAGCAATCATCAAAGAACCAACATAAACCAATATTCTTTTAACAATTTTTCAATTATTGTTCCAATTTATTTCCAATTGAGTTCAAGTCATTCTCGACTAATTAATAAATTTCAACCGTTCAATTAAACCATAACAATTAGCATTGCTCAACCACATAATCAAAAATCATATCATCAACAAATCATATCACTAACCATATCATTTTAATTAAAAAATGGAGTTGAGAATTTGACCTCGGAAGAAGCTTTACAAATGTATGTATTATTCCACATAAACCCGACAAAATTCACGTCTGAATCTCGAATCGGACCCCAACAACGAACCCGATTCAAGATATGTCTCACAGCAACCGATGTCACTACAGTAAACACAAATCAATATTGATCGATTCATTGTATTCTATGGCATTTCACAGTGAAGTAAGGCCGAAATGATGTGGGTTCTCACTCGTTTGGGAGATTGGAAGGTGGTGGAGAAGGTTTTCGGCTTTTCATACCGAAATAGTAATGATGACGGCAGATTTTTTGGTGATTTGCCTAGTTTTGGGAGAGTAAAGCTGGATTTGGTTGGTAAAGGGGTTTTTGGATGAGGGAATAGAGTTTTCTGATGACTTCTCACCGGAAAAAATGAGCCTCCTGATCCATTTTCCCTTTTCTCCCATGACTCTATTTTCCAATCACTCTTATTTTCTCAATTTTTCTCTCAAATTCTCTCTCGATCTCAATCTCTTTCTTAATTCTCTTCTTTATTCTCCCTCTATTTTTTAGCTCTTTCACTGGTTTCCCTTTCTCTATTCTCTTCTATCCTATTTTTCTCTTACTTCAGTGTGTGCTTGTATGTGATATCAGTGAAGAGTGTGTGTGGCATGAATATTGTCTTATGAGAGTGTGAGTGAATTGGGGGTATTTATGAGGTTGTATTATTGTGTGTACTCCTTTTTCATTGAATGTGAGTGAGTGTACATATGTAATCTGTGTGTTATAGTTAGTTATGAAAAAATGACAAATAATGTAAAGGGGGGAGGGGATAGGGGGTATATGGGTAGGGGTATGGGGTATGTGGGGTATTTTTGTTAAGTTAGTTATTTTGTTAGAGTGAGGTGTCAAAGATGGGGTATTTTTGTTAGATTAGTTATTTTTGTCATTTTATGGGTAAATTATAAAATAGGTGAGGGGGTATGATACGGTGAGGCAAAAAATGGATAAAATTACATTTTTAAGGGAGGAATTATTACACGGAGATGAGGTACACAGTAAAGTTTATTGACAATTGATTTGGGGAGGGACAAAATTACATGTCTACATTTAATGTCCTTCACATTCTTCTTTCTAAAGTAATATCCTTGATAAACTGCATTACATCACGTTATGTCTAATCACCTCTCTCCAATACATTTTTGGTCTAGTTATACCTCTCCTAAAATCATTTATTGCCAATATCTTGTATCTCCTCATTAAGACATCCATGCATCTCCTATTTACATGCCTAAATCCTCTCAATTTTGTTTTTCATCAAAAAAATTTATGCAAAACAACTATAATATATGATAAAAACAATCACGTGCAAAAGAGCAAAAAATCTATATAAAATTACTATTTAAATGGATTCTATATATAACAATAGGAATTCTTGGCATGTGGGTAGTTCAGTCGTTAGTAAATTTTTAAAGTGAAATTTATATTAACCACTAGATAACGGATGCTCGTACGTTCACAGACCCAATATATATATGATGCGATAAAAATTATGAATATTTATTACTTTTACTCTGAGAAAGGGAGTGTGTGTGCGCATTTTTATCTGTGTGATCTATGATACGATTCAAGATACACATCAAAATGTGAAATAATAACCGTTACATGAAATATACACGGACAGACACACACTCACACAGTTATGATATAGAGGTTATATATATGTATACACACACACATACATACATACATATATACATACACACACACATTATAGTGATAACTGCACTATCATTATTTACATATTTATAGTTTTTTACAGATCACAGATTTGATAAATCTCGTGTTGTGAGGCAAAACATTCTGCTAGCTGGTTTGAGATGTAAGTTGTGGTGGAACCTGTATGATCGGTGATTTTGATCTCAAACTGCACTAGGTAGAAAGTAAGTACAATTTAAAATAGATTACTTTTGATGACTAAAAATAAAGTAGTATTTAATAGTAGCAACAACTAAGAATGGAACTAAGTAGAAAATGGTTATTACAACTCTTAAGTTTATTACAGATGTATTATTACCACCACCTTATTCACAAATCAAGTCTTAATTCCCAATCTGCTACTAATTAGCTACAATTTTGTAATATTGTGATTATCACTAAATATTCCAACAAAATCCTCATTTCTCAACCAATATTACCAAAACCCTAGTTACTTTCTACTACATATCTATATCTCTAAGTTCAATATACTATAAACCTTAATCAACTCCCATATACTAAATTCTCCAATACGTTTAAACATAAAAGAAACAATATGAATTTCTCTAACTTTAAAAAACAAAGTTGCATTCTATCTATGCCAATACACAATCTTTCATGAAAAGAAAATCACAAACATATGAAATGACTATGATTAGATATTTTTACAAGCAATTAAGCATCTTACTCTTTCAAATCTGGCTGTCGCACAAAGCCAGATACACTTTTGGCTATCTTTAACAAAACTTCAATTGGGTTCCAAAGTTCTTATAAAGCTTCTGTGTGATAGTTTCTTCCCCTTTACCTTAACAAACTATGCATGCTTTCATTAATCAAATTTTCCAAATACCAAACTGTCATCGGAAGTTTGTTATGATACATTTCCACTATTAGCAATTAGCAAATCTACTAGTTGAATCCCAACTACAACAACAACGACATATCCAATATAGTTCCACAAAGTAGAGTCTGAAAAGGGTAGAACTTATGTAGACCTTACCACGTCAATAACATTCTTATTGTGCACCATCTCTGTATCCACCCATAATTTATGTTAGAAGGGCAATATTAATAGGTGATAAGTAGCTCCCAAAAGCATACCAACTAATATTTGAACAGATAAGGTGTCAATCACTTCTTTGCAGTCAGAATGGATTCTTGTTTGATCGACACAAGACACAAAACTAAATCTACTTACGAACTAGAATCAATGAAGTTAAGATGAATTAAAATGATAAAAACATACAAAGAAAAGGACGGGTAAAGAAAATGGACTCAACACTAATCAATCAATTTAGTAGATGAGTTACTAGTTGATGAGTAGGTTAAGAATCAAAGAAGAGATTCAAGAATAAAGAAATTGAAACTAAGAATCAAACCTTGAGCAATGGAGTTTTTAAAGTATTCAAATGAGTTTTGAGGCTTGAATTTGTGTTGCAAAAGTGTTGGTATTCATTTGGGAACTTGAATTTGGTGTTGGAAAAAGTGTTGATATTCATTTGGGAACTTGAATTTGGTGTTGGAAAAGGGTTGATATTCAAATGGGAACTTGAATTAGTGTTGTTGGATTTTATCTATGTCACAAAGGAGTGATCTGTATTGGGGAAGCCCGCTCCAGTAGATGGAATGCAGGTTCAAGGCACCTTGGACGCAAGTAAAGGCAGGCTGGACGAAAGGAAGCCTTTTGCTTACTACCTTGACCTGTGTTGCATCTATGGCAGCAGGCTGGACGCACCTCAAAGGAAGTTTAGATGCGGGTGGAGGTTTTATCAATGGTTTGGCCTGTGGTTGACCTGATGGAGTAGTTCAGGCGTACAGCAGGCGTACCTCACCCATCCAAGGCAGCCTCGAAGCGTATTTTGTACCTTTAAATAGTCCTTTTTTGTCCTCTCTTTAGGAATATTTCCTTGAATCTTCAAAAATATGCTTGTACAAACACTTTTGTACACCTTTTTCTTCACCTTTGAGGATCAAACAACCACCTTTTACCAACAATTCCTCTTGAAGATTTGAATTTCTCCAAGAACACTCAAGAACATCAAAACTTCAAAAATCACTATCTCTTAAGCTGTTGATCAAAATGCGACGAAATTTTGAACCAAGGCTAGTTTCAACCTTCTAAACACATTCCCAAAATCAATTTTCTCATATTCTTCACCCAACACTTCAAATCTAGCAACACACCTTAAACTTCTTCTTTTCAAATCCAAGTTTCCAATTATTGTATAAGGCTCAATTTCACTTTGAATTAGCTCAAATTTGATGTATGGACTCTAATAGTGTTAGGGAATGAAAATCTAACACACGAAACATAATAAAAACACAAAATCTATGACTCAAATTTTGACCTAACACCAAAAACGTGAATAGTGACCTTTTTGTGATTTTTGATTTTGACAACTCTTTTTTTGTTGATTTTTGATAACGCTCAATCTACAGCTCTCGTGGGAGTGTAAAGCGGTCGTTAGCAAATATAGAACCCAACCTGGGTTGGGTGTCGATCCCACAGGGAATAGCTTGGCCAACAAGTAAGCAAAATTACTAAACTTTTGGTGCAAGTCTCGTAAGAAGGGGGGATTGTAATATGTAACCAAAACAATAAAGTAAAAGCTGAAAATAGCAAAGTAAAAAGAGAGTATTTCGTAGGTTGTGAAACAATGAGAATTGAAGCGTTGGGGTTATGTCCACCTTCTAAGGTATACGTCTCTATCGGCTATGAGTGTGTAGAGTCTTGACATGCAATTGCTTATAGAGAATTGTAGTCAATGGTAAATCCAAGCGTCTCTCGACCTGAACAAGGACTATTTCACTTTAACTCTCTCGAGCTTAAAGCGTGTCTAACGGTACGAATTCTCCAAGAGGTTAGTCCGGTTACGGCACTAGCTTTTTAATAGGAAAGGGTGTCCTACTACCTTGACATTATCTCTTTTCCAGACAAATAACCTTTCTCTCGAACAAGTTAAATGTTAGACTGGCGTTATTCTATGCGTCTGCAGCCACAAGAATTTGCATTAAGATGAAGAGAATAATGATATAAGCAATATACGTGTCTCGAACTCACAAACTCACAGCAATAGATAATATCTCATTCGGCTTCCATAACCCCAACAGAGAAGTTTAGTTACCCATGAGTGCGAAGGATATCACATTTTGCATGGTGGATGGCATGAGAAGTGGGTGTTTAGGCGTGTGGTTTTGGTGATTCCCTAGCAAGTAACGATTCTCTTGTTGTGGAATAGATGAATAGAAGAGTAGATTAGAAGTGTTTGTGGTGGAAGATGAGAGGGATGGAAGAAAATTAATTGTTGAATTAAGTGAAGAATTAATGTATCTCTCCACTAAGGGAGGACTTGCCTCTCCACTAAGGGAGGACTTTCATTAAAATCTCTAGCATGATAGGGTATTTATAATACTCCTATCCTACTCCTACTATGCTAATGAAATAAATAACCAAATCCTACTAAACTAAGGAAATACTTAACCCATTTGTACTAGGTTAATGTAACATTCTCCTAATCCAAATAAACTAATGAAATACATAACCCAATTGTACTAGGTTAATGTATCATTGTCAAAATCCAGCTTTGTGTCTGTAAGTCCCCAAAGTCTTCAGAAATGCTGTTTTAGCCCGGGACAGATTTTCCATGCAGCAGTTTTGGTCCTTAGGCGTGTAGACTTCCTTCCCTTCCTTTGTGAGCTTTCTTTTGCGTCAAGTAAGCCATAAAATGCTGTATTTTGCATCATTTATACCTGAAACTTTCCTAATCATGTTCGTTAGCTCATTTACAGGAAAAAGGACTAAAAGTGCATGAAATATATAATTTGTTCTCAAGACTAGGCTAAAATATGGGCAAAATATATTGATATAGGCGTGTAAATTCGCCTATCATCAACACCCCACACTTGCAGCTTTGTTCGTCCTCGAACAAAATATCATGTCCTTCTAAGCATCAACTTAGGGTTTTTACAGCAACAACACAAAACATTCTTCAAGACAAGCACAAAAATTATCAACAAAGAGTAGCTTCCCGATTATAAGTAGAAACAGTTTAACCTCTAGCGTAGACTAGTAATGGTGATCAACTCGCATGCAAACGTTAAGGTACATAGAATCATATACAACTATCCAAAGCTCATCAACCATGTGTGTCTCACCATATATTACCCATAATCACTCACAAGTATAGCATATTTTTCAAACATGGGTATCAAAGTGTCCTTGCTCTCACTCTCACAAAGAATTCATATGTAGCAACTGATGACCATAGGCTTGCCCTTAGTGTAATACTCCACTAAATGTCAGAATGTTAAGATTAGGATCAAGTAGGTCTTTTGATGGTTGTAGTGTAGGCTAAGGGACGGGTAGGACTATTTTGGCCAGGAATAGTGACTAAGCTCCTAAGCGCTTTAATACATCACATTGTATCATTGACACTTTTTTCTTTCAACCTTTCTTCTTTCTTTTATTCTACCACCCTTGTTCTCCTCTTTTTGTTTTTCAATTCTAAGAACAACTCACTTTTCAGCTTTCCTTTCCTTTTTCTTTTCACAACATATATCTTATGATAGCACTTTCTTTTTCATAACATATTCAAGCACCATTACAATTTAAAGCATCATACTCACCCAATTTCCTCTTATGTTGTCACATGACTTTTTCACTTTAAAGCACTTAGGAATTTGGATCAAATTACGGTCTTGAAAAAATTGGATTAGGCTTACATACAAGGTTGTCAAAGAAATAGGCTAAAGGCTCAAAAGGGTTTAACTAGGATGATGTCCATGGGTAGGTAAAACTGAAGGTAAATAAGTATAGGTTGCCAAAGAAATGCCTAAATCATATCCTAACTTACACTCCTTAATTTCGCTTTGCATACATACCAGGCAACTTCTAGCATCAGCCACAAACATAGAATATACTATTATCTCACACACACAAGGCACATGGTCGACTTGTTTGGAAGTAATATAGACTCTCGTCCCAACAATTGAAGGAATTGAATCACAAAATATCTCATAATAAGTCACAACTAGAGCCTAAACGTCTCAATAGTCACAATTGTAGCACATACTCTTGTTCTAATCTCATGCTGCCTATCAAAATAATTTCATGCGTAGCTAGAAAAATTTTACTCCTAAAAAAAAAACTAAAAAAAAACGAACTCAAACAAACAAAGTAAACAAACAAACATAGATGCGAATAGAGAAGTATAGCATGCAATACCACCACCCCACACTTAGTCGGGACACTGTCCCCAGTGGAAAATAAATACGAGGAACCTGGTTGGTCGGTCTTATCCTCTATGTCTGGGGTCATACCCCTTGCATTGGAATCAGCATCAGAGTTGTCATCCTTAGAAGTTCCTCATAAGTATCCCACTTAATTCCAAGTGTGAGTCAAGGTGTTTTCAGCGGGGAGGGTTCTCCTTGCTCCTTGCGGCCTCTTTTCTTGCCCTTTTGGGAAGTGGTAGCCTTCTCCTTGCCTTGTCTCTCGTTAGGTGCCATTGTACCTGAGACTTGAAATAGTGTTAATGGTAGCACAATCTCAATGGATACAATCTATAGATAAGCAGTAGGGGTACCACCCCACACTTAGTTTTGTTAACACAAATCAGTGAAGCGAAAGTGGTCGATTACTCAGATTTCGTCGACATACGTTTTAGGATTGTATTCCGATAAGAAAATCAGTGATGTATCACTACTTGCAGCCATTACACTACTTTCATGTTAGATATAACAACACTACTACATAGGGGTTACCACATGGAATAATTATTCTTTCAACAATCACAACCTCCTATGTCCGTAGGCACTATAAGTCTTATCCCGATGAACGGGATAGCCTAACATGTAAGTATCCAAGTAGCAATCTTAAACAATGTTCAAGATTATAGCAATCCTGCAAATAGTATATCAATGCTATTAAAACCAAATTCAAGTTGGAAACAAGTCAAGATTATCGTATACGTTCACTCACATGATTTTGCATTAATAATCCAAACACATGAACATCACCAATAATCTTTCAAGATGTAGCAATTCATGATAGACATAGCAATGTAGTACTTACGAGAAATAGATGAAGAATAAGAGAGTACTTACTTGCTTGGAGCTTTTTGGAGATGGTTTTGTGATTTGGAAGAGTAAGAAAAAGAATTTTGAGATGATTTGGAGAGGGAATGTGGTGCCTTTGGGTCAATTTTTAGTGTGGTTATGTTTCAAGACTAAGTCCCCTTTATATAGGAAGAGTATGGGTTGGGTTATGACCCATTTACAATCGGATTTGGGGACAAGATCACCACATATGCGGCGCATATCTCTCGGCATATCAATGATATATGCGGCGCATTGTCCATGGCATAATGGGACATATGCGCCGCATAGTCTATGGAATTTGTAGACATATGCGCCGCATAGTCTATGGCATATGAGATACTGAGACCAAATGCCATAGCATAGGCGGCGCATAGTCAAAAGCATACCTAGGAATAGGCGGCGCATAGTGTATAGCACACTAGATTCCGAGTCCTTAGGCTATAGAATAGGTTGTGCATCGTTCGTGGCCTATTTTTACCAAGGACTAGCCTTCCTCGAAGCCTATTATGACATGAGAAAGGCTCAATTCATAGCTTTATGCATCACCGTTCCTAACTTACAAACTTTACCATACAATGCGTCCAAATCGTCATTTGAAACCAATCTCCTCGTTGAATACCTCTTGCACCTATTTTTGCTCAAAACCAAACGAAAACGATTAGTACGATGGGTTGCCTCCAACCTAGCGCCTTAGTTTTGGTCGTGGCACGACTCTTATTTTTGGATTTTTCATAAAACAAAACAAGTACTAGAATGAAAGAAAATGAAAAAATGATAAAACGATGGGTTGCCTCCCATCTAGCGCCTTATTTATTGTCGTGGCTCGACGTAGTTACCTCGAGTACTCAGACTTCGTCGAGGTAAGTGATGGATCGTTTTCTGAAAGGATTTAGACGGCAATGAGGCTTACCTGTGGGCATGCGATCTTCTTCGAGATAGCTCCTACGTTTCTCCGGAGAGTCACCAATTATATCATCAATAGTCCAACCCATAGCTCTCTTATATCTCTTCAGAGCAGAGATGAGAGCCTCTACGTGCTGTTCACTTAAATCATCTGCTCTCTCCGGAAGTATATTTGTACTTTCCAAGAACACATACCTTAGATAATCGGGAAGCTCTTGCGATTCTAGCATCGGTGGATCGTCAAAGGGAGTCTTCTCTTTTGGTTGATTCTTGAGATCACAGTCTGGTTGCTTAAGAGTATAAGGCTCTGTTTCTGTTAGATCACCCATAAGTTCTTCATTGTCCTCATGCTCAATATTCAATGGCACAGCAGGCAATGGCTCAACAGTAGGCTGTTTCTCTATAGATAATGCTTTCGTATCCTCATGAGGAACATCAGCTACAGATGACTCATTCATATCGCTGGGATGCTTCATTGTTTTGCATATATCAAACCGTACCACTTCGTCATTAATTCGAAACAAAAGCTCATTATCTTTCATGTCAATAAGCACACTTCCAGTTGCAAGGAAAGGACGTCCCAAGATGATGGGAACTTCAGAATCCTCCTTACAATCCAGAATAAAGAAGTCTGCAGGAAAGATGAATGAAGAAACCTTCACCAACACATCATTCAAGATACCCACAGGTCGTTTTACCGACCTATCAGCCATCACGAGCCTCATATTGGTTGGTGTAGGGTCTCCCAACCCCAACTTTCTATAGATAGATAGTGGCATCAAATTGATGCTAGCTCCCACATCGCACAATGCCTTAGCAAAATCCAACGATCCAATTGTGCAAGGAATAGTGAAAGCTCCAGGATCTGCCTTCTTTTGAACTAGCGATATTGTAGCGATTGCACTACAATGATGAACATTATCCGCCAAGTCATAACTTGCTGCCCGCTTCTTTGTCAAGAGATCCTTCATAAATTTTGCATACCCAGGCATTTGTTCAAGTGCCTCCACCAATGGAACATTGATGGTCAGCTGCTTCAACATAGTCATAAATTTGCTGAACTTCGTGTCATCGGCCACCTTCTTCAATCTTTGTGGAAAAGGTGGTGGTGGGTATGGAAGTGTTCTTTCTATGGATTTCTTCCCCTCTTGCTTCCGTTTATCATTCTTTTCAGGCTGCTCGTCTCTAGGTAAAACATCCTTGACGCCTGAAGTAGTTGTTGCGGCTTCTTCTCTTGTAACGTCACTAGGTGTGGCGTCAATGTCTACTGCTACGTCAACCACTTGCTTGCCTTTTGCTGAAGTTTCCAGCACCTTACCACTTCTGGTAGTGATGGCCATGCATGACCCATCATTCCTTGGGTTTTGCACAGTATCGCTCGGTAAGGTGCCAGCCTTTCTTTGATTGAATGCTGCTGAAAGTTGGCTCAATAGCTGCTCTATTTGCTTGATAGAAGTGGAATGAGAATCAACTAATTGCTTCATGGAGGCCAAATCATCAATCACCTCCTTAACTCCCGCGCTCGTTGCTTCCACTCCTTTCAATAACTTAGCCATCATGTCTTCCATAGAATTAGATGTGGTGGTATCACGTTTACCAGGGGGAACGTACAAACCACTATTTTCATTATTTTTCTTCCAACTACCTTGGTCTTTGCTTCCAGATTTATCATAATAGTTCCGACCTTGGTTTCCTTGGGCATTCCCACGGAAACCCCCCTGATTGTTCAAGTAGTTGGCCTCCTCTTCAGAATCAGATTCGTCTCTTCCTTTTAGCGCTACAGCTTTCACTTTTTCGGCCTTCCCTGATAATAAGTGCTTTGTCAGAAGATCCAATTGTGTTTTCATGTGCGCCATGTCTTGCTCACGTTCTTCTTCTCTTCTTCTTTGGTCTGCAGACATGCCAATAGATAAAGTGGGGCTTGCTACCTCAGAATCCCTGGTATGCCAAGCTCTGCTTTGCTTAGTCATTCGATCTAGCATATTGCTTGCTTGACCAAAGGTAAGGTCCATGAAAGAACCTCCAGTTGCGTTGTCCACCACTGGTTTAGTTATTGAATTCAAGGCTCTATACAAGATCTCCATGAGGTGAACATTAGTCATGTGATGGTTTGGGCATCTCGCTAGCTTTGTCTTGAACCTCTCCCATGTTTCGTGAAGAGCTTCAGAGGGAAGCTGACGAAAGTTGCTGATTTCATCTCTCAATTGAGCCCTTTTGGATGGCGGAAAGAATCTTTCTAGGAAAACGTCTCTCAATTGCCTCCAATTTGTAATTGAATCAGGAGTCAGCCCATTCAACCATAGTGTTGCCTCCCCAGACAGAGACAATGGATATAGACGTAGTCGAATAGCATTCTGACCAACACCAGGATTGTCAAAAGACTTGCATGTAGAAATAAAGTTGATGAGATGCATATTCGGATCATAGCCTGCTAGTCCACCAAATAATCCCTTGAGTTGCAATAACTGAATCATGGTGCTAGTGATGTTGAACTTGGCTCCGGGCGCTAATGGTGGTGGAATTATAGCTCCAGTGGCTCCGGCACCATCAAGATCATCATCATCGTCATCAAACGGTATTTGCATAGCTCGGCGTTCAGGCCTAAACCTAGCTTGACGATCTCTTCTCTGCATGGGTTCCGCCATCTCATTGGTACGCCGTGGGTTTAGTAGCTCCTCATCGCCCAGGTCCTCATCATCAGGATTCGTTGCCCGGCCTGGATGATCAATATTCTGTTGATGCACTTGAGCAGCCTTCCTTTCAATTTCACGTTGTGCCTCCATTGATGCACTGAATAAACCTAAAAAAAAACAAAAAAAACAACTAAAAGTAAAAGTACGAGAATCTTTGACCAAAGGGTCTAGTAATTATCACGAACTTAATTGACACTCGTATTCCCCGGCAACGGCGCCAATTTTTGATAACGCTCAATCTACAGCTCTCGTGGGAGTGTAAAGCGGTCGTTAGCAAATATAGAACCCAACCTGGGTTGGGTGTCGATCCCACAGGGAATAGCTTGGCCAACAAGTAAGCAAAATTACTAAACTTTTGGTGCAAGTCTCGTAAGAAGGGGGGATTGTAATATGTAACCAAAACAATAAAGTAAAAGCTGAAAATAGCAAAGTAAAAAGAGAGTATTTCGTAGGTTGTGAAACAATGAGAATTGAAGCGTTGGGGTTATGTCCACCTTCTAAGGTATACGTCTCTATCGGCTATGAGTGTGTAGAGTCTTGACATGCAATTGCTTATAGAGAATTGTAGTCAATGGTAAATCCAAGCGTCTCTCGACCTGAACAAGGACTATTTCACTTTAACTCTCTCGAGCTTAAAGCGTGTCTAACGGTACGAATTCTCCAAGAGGTTAGTCCGGTTACGGCACTAGCTTTTTAATAGGAAAGGGTGTCCTACTACCTTGACATTATCTCTTTTCCAGACAAATAACCTTTCTCTCGAACAAGTTAAATGTTAGACTGGCGTTATTCTATGCGTCTGCAGCCACAAGAATTTGCATTAAGATGAAGAGAATAATGATATAAGCAATATACGTGTCTCGAACTCACAAACTCACAGCAATAGATAATATCTCATTCGGCTTCCATAACCCCAACAGAGAAGTTTAGTTACCCATGAGTGCGAAGGATATCACATTTTGCATGGTGGATGGCATGAGAAGTGGGTGTTTAGGCGTGTGGTTTTGGTGATTCCCTAGCAAGTAACGATTCTCTTGTTGTGGAATAGATGAATAGAAGAGTAGATTAGAAGTGTTTGTGGTGGAAGATGAGAGGGATGGAAGAAAATTAATTGTTGAATTAAGTGAAGAATTAATGTATCTCTCCACTAAGGGAGGACTTGCCTCTCCACTAAGGGAGGACTTTCATTAAAATCTCTAGCATGATAGGGTATTTATAATACTCCTATCCTACTCCTACTATGCTAATGAAATAAATAACCAAATCCTACTAAACTAAGGAAATACTTAACCCATTTGTACTAGGTTAATGTAACATTCTCCTAATCCAAATAAACTAATGAAATACATAACCCAATTGTACTAGGTTAATGTATCATTGTCAAAATCCAGCTTTGTGTCTGTAAGTCCCCAAAGTCTTCAGAAATGTTGTTTTAGCCCGGGAATGATTTTCCATGCAGCAGTTTTGGTCCTTAGGCGTGTAGACTTCCTTCCCTTCTTTTGTGAGCTTTCTTTTGCGTCAAGTAAGCCATAAAATGCTGTATTTTGCATCATTTATACCTGAAACTTTCCTAATCATGTTCGTTAGCTCATTTACAGGAAAAAGGACTAAAAGTGCATGAAATATATAATTTGTTCTCAAAACTAGGCTAAAATATGGGCAAAATATATTGATATAGGCGTGTAAATTCGCCTATCATCAATTTTCAAGATAACAAGCCCAAGATTAACATTGTAGGAATGAAATCAAGCTCAGCTCTGGTACCAAATAATATGTATAAACCCACGAGGACTCTAATCTAAGATACGGAAATAAAAGATAGAAGGATAGAATAACCAAGCTAGGAAGATAGATACGAAATTGAAACCGAAGGGCAATCAAAGGATGTATCAAATCCTAAAACCTCTCTTAATGACTATCAATAGGTACCTAACTCTTACGGTGACCACAAAGGGGATTAGATCGCCCTTACAACCAACATTTCTAAACAAGGTTTGAAAAATATTTTTCCAAGCACTCAAACACTCCCATTGAGTCTCATGAATACATCATGTAAAAATTATCATCAAAAAACTAACTAATGAAACATCTAAGGCACCTATTTATATTAGTTGCCTTTTCAAGACTAGCCTATTAAACAAAGAGCCCAAAAGTGACTATTCTAGAAATAACCAATAAGGTCTCTTTATTCCTCGTGCCATGGCTTTCCCTAACTCTAAGCTATATTCCAAACACGATGTTGTTTGCTTTGGAGCTCAAAGTAGGTCCTCAAAGTGCATTCTTGATCTCTTTGCTTGACCACTTCTTAGACCTCTTTGTATTGGGAACGAATGATGTCATCAAAAGCTAGGACAGTTATTTGTCTTATATCAAATTATGATGTAAAACTCAAGATATTGGCAGGGCCAATAGAAGGGAATTGAGGAAGGGGCAACCGACTGGCCCAAGCTCAATACATTTCCATCATTTGTTGTCTTAGTCTCAAATTTTCTTCCTTTAAACTCTCATTTTCCTGACTCTTTATTTGGTGAATGAGGTCATTCTCTATATCCTTATTGGACACACGTAAAAAAAATTTAGATTTGGTGTGATGTGGAGGACCCACCAGAATGCCTCAAACCAACCACCTTAAACTAACTGAACAAGAGCTAACAAACGTATTAGAGTTCAACACTTTCTCAAAATCTTTTTCTTTCAATTTGAAAAGATCACCGAACCTAGGAAGGACGCCTATGTATCTCATTCCCGAGAGAGAAGAATCAGGTATACGTAGTTCGTGAAGTTTTGGCACAACATGGTCGATCAAACTCTCTTTATTTTTTCTTAAAAATTTAAGAAGAAAAAAATTAATAAATTGTCAAAAGAATCGACAAAAAATCTTTTTTGAATTTTTCAATTTCAAAATTCCTATACAAAATGAAACCTATGATTCCCAAAGAAAAATCTTTTTGGGCTCTTGATTTTTAATTTCATACGAAAATGAAAACTTGAAGCTATTAAAGAAAAATCTTTTTGTAATTTTCTTTTGAAGATGTATATGAAACACCTACTCTAAATGAAGAGTGAAAAAAATCTTTCTGAATTTTTCAATAAGATCACCGAACCCTAGAAGGGTTGCCTACGTATCTCACTCGCGAAATAGGAGAATGGGGTGTGCTTAGTTCGTCCAGATTAGACAATTAAAGATTAAACAACCGACTAAACCCTAACTTGAGAGACACGACCATAAACAGACAGTAAAAAATGTCAATAAAATCTTTTTTGAATTTTCAAATTGAGACTTCACATAAAAATGACACTAATAACTATGAAAAAAATCGTTTTGGTATTTTGTTATATGAAATAAAAAAAACTTCTATCATTTTTTTTGCATTTTTTCTTTTATAAAAAGAATCTATTAAGAAAAATCTTTTTGAAATTTTCGAATTATGAATGCGTACTAAGAAAACAAAAGGAAAATCTTTTTGATGTTTTTTATTTTTGACAAATGAATAAAAAAGGTAAGAAATCTTTTTAGGTTTTTGAATTGTGAAAAACAAAAGTTATAAGTTTTCTAACAACTACGAAACACTTTTTTGATTCACCTTTATTTTCTTCTTTTTCTTTTTTGTCAAATTATTCTTGCATAAACACACGCTTTTCCCCAAATCGGTCCATCAAATGACCGTGTTACTCATCAAGATGCAACAATTAGCAGGTAATGATGCTTTAGGGGTGAGTCTCCAACAAAGGATCAAGTGGGTCCCGCTAGGTCTCAATATGATGCAGATAAGCATGACTTAAAGCTTAACCTAGGTTGGGTTCCACTAACAAGGCTGTTCGAGGGCGCATATGGTTGATAGTGGTTGCGATTGCTTTCAATCTACTCCATACATCCAACGGCTCTCCCTCCTAAAATAAGGGTAACTCAACTAGAGTTCGTGTACACGACATGTACTACGAAACTTGTTGCAAAAAAAATTAACTCAGGGTAATGCATATGATGCCAGATATAAAGCAATAACACATAAGAGAGAACTGTAAACACGTATCACATACACATCCAACAATGATAAAACAATAACACAAATGATATCACAAATAAAATATTTATATACTTATAGTGTCAAACTAAGACCCACTGTGTGGGAATACACGAGGTTTGTTGTTGTTTTTGTTGTTGATAGTGTCAAACTAAGCTGATATAATTCGAAAATAAGCTACAATTCTAAAAAATCTCCAGCAGAGTCGCTAGAGCTGTCACACCCTTTTTTACCAAAAAAGATTATATTGAGTTCAAAAAGAGTTTTATTATTAAGTGACAAAAGAAAATAATTTGTTTCAAAAAGGATTGCTTACATTCAAAATTCAGAGTCACCACTTGGCATAAAACCGGTGTGCCAAGTCACCTTTGAAATCTTTTTTCAAAATGACTTTGACTTTTTAAACTAATTTGCGAACAGAGATTTTGACTAAGAAATTTTGTTAACCGAGAGGAAGCTGTTAGGCACCCCTCGAAACCATGGTTCGACCACAGTCGCTTCATAGAGTATATTAGCTAGTATGATGCTATGAAGTGAATAAACCCACAAAACACAGAAAACAAGCAAACAAACAAATCAAACAAAATTCAAAACCAAGATAATGTCCAGTCCAAATTATACAGTCCCAAAAATAGAAAAAATGAGAAAATGTAAATCCTATTCTAAACAATTCCTAATCTATGCTTTATCTGATGCCTCGAGTCTTGATCAGGATCATCTTTTTCCAACATAATAACGTCAGCACATTCCCCGGTGAACAAATACAAATAGCCTCGGTCATTACCCGGCTAAATGAGTACATTTTTTCAATGCAAGAAAACCAACATCATTCAAACAAACACTTCAAACATTCACAATTTCATAATCTCTAAGTTTGCCTACCCTCAATCATTTGACTTACGATTCACGGCCTAAAATATGATACAATTAAACTTAACCAAGTTGATGTTTATTTCAAATCAAACAATCGTCAATGAACCAACATAAACCAATATACTTTTAACAATTTTTCAATTCTCATTCCAATTTATTTCCAATTGAGTTCAAGTTGTTCTCGACTAATTATTCAGTTTCAATCGATCAATTAAACTACAACAATTAGCATTGCTCAACCACATAATCAAAAATCATATCACCAACAAATCATATAATTAACCATATCACTTTATTAAAAAAAAGATAGAGTTGAGAATTTGACCTCAGAAGAAGCTTTCAAAATATATGTACTATTCCACTTAAACCCAACAAAATTCCCGTTCGAATCTCGAATCGTACCCCAACAAAAAAACCCAATTAAAACTATGTCTTGCACCAACTGATGTCACCACAGTAAACCCAAATTAATAGTGATCGTTTCACCAAAATCTATGGCATTTCATAGCGAAGTAGGGCCGAAATAACATGGGTTCTCACTCATTTGGGAGATTGGAAGGTGGTGGAGCAGGTTTAGGGCTTGTCTCACCAGAGCAATAATGACGATGGTGGACATTTTGGTCGCTGATTTGCCGAGTTTTGGGAGAGTAAAGTAGGATTTGGTTGTTAAAGGGGGTTGTCGACGAGGGAATGAAGTTTTCCGATGACTTCTCTTCGAAAAAAATGAGCTTCCTGATCCACTTTCCCTTTTCTCCCATGCCTCTGTTTTCCAATTACTCTTTTTTTCTTATTTTTTTCTCTCAATTTCTCTCTCTCTCTCTTTATCTCTATCTCTTTCTCGATTCTCTTCTTTATTCTCCCTTTATTTTTCAACCCTTTCACTAGTTTCCATTTCTCTATTCTCTGCTATCCTATTTTTCTCTTACTTTAGTGTATGTATGTATGTGATATCAGTGAAGAATGTGTATGGCGTGAATATTGTCTTCTAAGGTTGTGAGTGAATTGGGGGAATTTATGAGGTTGTGTTAATGTGTGTACTCCTTTTCCAGTGAATGTGAGTGAGTGTATATATGTAATATGTGTGTTGTAGTTAGTTATAGAAAAGGAAAAAATAACATGAAGGGAGAAGGAGCTAGGGGGTATGTGGGTAGGGGTAGGGGTAAGTGGGGTATTTATGTTAAGTTTGTTATTTTGTTAGAGTGAGGTGTCAAAAGTGGGGTATTTTTATTAGGTTAGTTATTTTTGTCTTTTTATTGGTAAATTATAAAATAGGTGAGGGGTATGATAAGTTGAGGCAAAAAATGGATAAAATTACATTTTTAAGGGAGGAGTTAGTACACGGAGATGAGGTACACAGTAAAGTGTATTGAAAATTGATTTGGGGAGGGATGAAATTACGTGTCTACATTTAATGCCCTTCACATTTTTCTTTTGAAAGTAATATCCTTGATAAACTGTATAACATCATGTCATGTCTAATCACCTCTCTCGAATACATTTTTGGTCTAGTTCAACCTCTCCTAAAATCATTTATCACCAATCTCTCATATCTCCTCATTACTACATCCATGAATCTCCTGTTTACATGCCTAAATGAGCTCAATTTTGTTTTTCATCAAAAAAATTTATGCAAAACAACTATAATATATGAGAAAAACAATCATGTGCAAAAGAGCAAAAATTTACATATTAATCTCTATATTAATAATTCTTTGATATAAGGGGGAAAAAAAGAACGACTCACCTTTTTCTTCTACTTCAATTAAGTACAAAAACTCATTAATCATAAACCTTCGAGGCAACTCCCTTTGTAGCAACATATGACTTGGTACAACGTAAGATTCTTTAACATGCGATGTACTTCAGCCTTTAAAATTAAAAGTAATAAAAGATAATGCTAAATGTAAATGTTGCATAATACTGATTAGTTAATTATGAATTATCAATTCACATATTAATAATTAAGGAGTTCTATTACAATAAATTAGTTTATGCCCTTGTATGGGTACAGATAGAAGAAATGGTGCCACAGTCTGAGTCTTGCTAAGTTAAGCTCTAACAACATGACACTTTTCAATAGTTCTAGTCCAAATCGAAAAATATAATAAGACAAAGTAGCACCTCCTTGCCACAATTTAGTTTCAAGTTCAGCAATAGATATTGCCCTTTTCTTTATCTCCTCTTGTTCAATGATAAACTATCATATGTAACTAATATCATATCCTATTTTTGAAAGCTATAACTTACCAATTATATAGTCGTTGATATCCAAGTTAATGTCTCTAATCCTTCATGTATATGTAACATGTTGATGAGAGAAAAAAATATAAAAACAATTCATCAAAGAGCATAAGCTGAATTTATGGTTGAAATATATTGAATCCAAATCAAGACAACTCTAGTTGCATAATGAATCCATTAAAATATGAAATTTTACAAGAACTAATTAAGTGATATCTAAAAGAAATATACAATAATAATTTAGAAAAAAAATAAAGAAACATTAAAAGACCAACTTCAAAGAAGAAAAAGGCAAAAAATCAGTTTTGATCACTTTAGAATAACATATGTTTAATAGGAAAAAATCATTAAAAGTTGTAAAATTACTATTTAGATGGATTCTATATATAACAATAAGAATTCTTGGCAAGTGGGTAGTTCAGTCGTTAGTAAATTTTTAAAGTGAAATTTATATTAACCATTAGATGACGGATGCTCGTACATGATGTGATAATAATTTTGAATATTTATTACTTATACTCTAAGAAAAGGAGTGTGTGTGCACGTTTTTATCTACGTGATCTATGATACGATTCAAGATACACATCAAAATGTGAAATAATAACAGTTACATAAAATATTCACGGACATATATATATATATATATATAAACACACACATTATAATGATAGTTGCACTGTCATTATTTACATATTTATAGTTTTTTATAGATCACAAATTTAATAAATCTCATGTTGTGAGGCGAAATATTCTGCTAGCTGGTTTGAGATTAAAGTTTTTGGTGGAACTCAAACTGCACTCTGTAGAAAGTAAGTACAATTTAAAATAGATTACTTTTGATGACTAAAAATATAGTAGTATTTAATAGTAGCAACAACTAAGAATAGAACTAATTAGAAAAGGGTTATTACAACTCTTAAGTTTATTACAGATGTATTATTACCACCACCTTATTCACAAATCAGGTCTCAATTCCCAATCTGCTACTAATTAGCTACAATTTTGAAATATTTTGATTATCACTAAATATTCCAACAAAATCCTCATTTCTCAAACCAATATTACCTAAACCTTAGTTACTTTCTACTACATATCTATATCTCTAAGTTCAATATACTATAAACCTTAATCAACTCCCTCTATTAAATTCTCCAATACATTTAAACGTATAAGAATCGAGATGAATTTGTCAAACTTTAAAAAACAAAGTTGGGTTCTATCTATGTCACTATACAATCTTTCATGAAAAGACAATCACAAACATATTAAATGACTTTGATTAGATATTTTTACAAGAGAATCTATGAAGCATCTTACTCTTTCAAATCTGGTTGTCGCACAATGCCAGATACACTTTAGGCTATCTTCAACAAAACTTCAATTGGGTTCCAAAGGACTTATAAAACTTCTGTCTGATAGTTTCTTCCCCTTTACCTTAACAAACTATGCATGTTTTCATTAATCAAATTTTCTAAATACTAAACTATCATCGGAAGTTTGTTATGATACATTCCTTTATTAGCAATTAGAAAATCTACTAGTTGAATCCCAACTACAACAACAACGAGATATCCAAAATAGTTTCACAAAGTAGAATCTGAAAAGGATAGAACGTATGTAGACCTTACCAAGGCAATAATATTCTTGTTGTGCACCAGCTTTGTATCCACACATAATTTATGTTAGAAGGGCAATGTTAATAAGAAATAAGTAGATCACAAAATTATATCAAATAATATTTGAACAGATAACAATCAGCCATTGGTATGTATTATTTCCTATTTTACAACAACAAGAACAAACTTAGTGCAGTCCCATAAGAGTGGTCTAGAAAGGGTAGAGAGGCGATTAAATAATTCTTTATGGGATATTTTGAGTTAGCAGTAATGACTTATCCACCTTCGAGTCTTGTTAGATACCTTTATTAGGAAAAGTTTTACTTTTAATGCGATGCTTGTACACTTCTCCACTAAACTATAAGTATAACTTTTGTATTAACATTTTCTTGCTCTCTGAGCATAATATATGGAGTATATGTTGGGTTCGAAATCGAGAGGGCGTCATGCGAAAGCTATTAGTTGCAAACTATGAGATGATAAATCAGACGACAAATAAAACAATATAAAAAAGTATAAAATTATTATATGTTTTGTCCAATTGGCCTACATATTATAAAACCTAGTATTTAAAAAACACAAAAACTAATGAGAGAAAAAATCTCCCACTAACCAAAACTCTTAAACGACTACATTGTGGATGTTATTATGTTTTGGTATGAAAAGGGGGGTCTTCTATTTATAGATATACAAAATCTTTCCTCCAAGAAAGAGGGTTGCCAAATATGGAACAAAATTATATTTTCCTTTTAGGAAAATAAAAGTAAATATCGTTACTTTTATTTTCCTTCCAAAAAAGGTAAAAACTTAATTTTGGTAAGAAAATCAGGGCAAAACCCCCAACAAATCTCCCCTTTTTGGCTTGATTTTCTTCATTTGATTCGCCTTTTTCACATCTCATGCATGAACTTCGTTCTTCACAAAATCTTCATCACTGCTGCTTGCCATGGTTAAAAATAAGGTTTAAAATATCATGGCTAAAAATTGGTTTAAATTTAATATTTTATTTCTATTTTAAAAGATGCAGTAACAGGAATGTTGAAAATATGGTTGAAACTTGTTCTCTAAATGTAGTTCGACAAAAATCCTCATTATCATCAAATTGGTTGCAAATTGGTTTGAACTTGTCTTCAACCTCGTTTCACCAAACCACTGGACCTTTGAACTGTAGGCTCTGATACCACTTATTGGGTTCGAAATCGAGAGGGTGTCATGCGGAAGCTATTTGTTGAAAACTATCGTGGTGACAATGCAGAAGACACATAAAAAAATACTAAAAATACAATATTATTATATGATTTAGACAATTGGAATACATATAAAACCTAAAATTTAAAACGTAGAAACTAATGAGAGAGAAAATCTCCCCCTAAACTTGACTCTTAAAACACTACATTATGGATGTTATTGTGTTATGGTATGATAAAGGGGGTCTTCTATTTATAGATATCCAAAACCTTTCCTCCAAGAAAGAGGTTAGCCAAATATGGAAAAGAATTATATTTTTCTTTTAGGAAAAATAAAAGTAATTATGGTTCCTTTTATTTTCCTTCCAAGAAAAAGTAAAGTTATTAAAACCAGCCCTAGTTTGGAGCAGTATGTTTGACCTCTAAGAAATTTAAGCAAAGGGAAACATTATGAAATTCTATACAAAGTTAAAAAGACAAGATATAAGGAGACAGGTACATTCAAGAATAATAAATCAACTAAGATAAAGGCAAATGGAAAAGCCAAATTACGATAATCAAAGAAGCGAAAGATCAATACTTACCAA